>OZ007590.1:345691401-346976640 GCA_963931845.1 Maratus michaelseni | reverse complement strand
CTTACAGGGTTGGTGTGATTGCGCACATGGGTAGGAGAGATTGTTACTAATAATAACTACAATTAAATTGTTAACAATAATAATTACACTTAAATGACATTGTTGTAAGGTTTTTGTGAACAAATATTATAGTATTAGGAGTGAATATTTCAACCTAATGATTAAAGAATCAGAAAAAGGAAATAATTTTAAAAACGATTCAAAAATTTTAATTAAAGGAAAAAAAAATTAAAGAATCAGAAAAAGCAAGTCCAGATAAGATTAGAAAATAAAATTATGTTACTTAATAACATGTTTAACTTAAAATTATTCCATTTTCATTTTTCAGTTTTTATGCAAATTTACCAATAAGCTGCGTAATCTCTCCTAGCATAGAAACTAATGGGAACAATTTCCGCCTCTCCTAAGTAGAAGATGCGCAAACTCTCCAATTTCGGTAGGAGAGATTGCGCGGCCTGTTATTTAAACGTAGCTGCTACTAAAACAAACCGTTGATGTTCACATTGTTAGTCTAGATTAGTAGCTTATGAGAAATCGTTTAAGTTTAAAATATTTTGTACTATTGACATTGTATAGAAATTCTGACGAATAGCTATGAAAATTCAAGCACTTACTTTGGGAAAACAAAACAAAATAGCAATACTTTATCTTAGACGCTCAAAGCAATCAACGTGCACTTTCAAGTAGACACTTCACTACTATTGTTGTACAACTACCTGGAGTCGCTGCGCACTCACTCTACTCCTTCACCCCGAACCTCTATGTGCGCAATCTCTCTGACCGCGCCATCTCTTCTGGCTTTACCTTAGACAAATTTTGTGAGGGAAAACTTCGGGACCAAGTTAAGTAGAGATCACATGGACGGTTTCCTATAAGTCGGTTGCAGTATCTAAATCTGTGATGTTGATGTGGTTACTCGCTGTTCCACGCTGAACCGCACAAGCTTCGGCGTACGAAGGAATTTCGGGCTCCTCAGAGATGTTTACCACATCCCCTAAAATAGTGTTGTAATTTGTTAATTTGATATAATTTAATTTAAATCCTTTGAAAAGTTCAGAGAGTAATAAACATGATTACAATAGAACACACAACTTTCGGAAATGAAATGTCCAAATAAATAATTTATGACTTTTTCCGCACCTATTCGGTGTGATCCGTACTTTAATTTTCTTTCTCGGTTTATCCTCTGGATGGTGTAATGATAACAGGTAATATAACAACCACAACAACAACAAGACAACAATTGGCATAAAAATTTCATTCGTATGATAATGAGGGATAATGTTCCAAATCTAGCTGATAAATACTGTAGCAGATTATAGAAAATGCCATTCCTAAAAAATTTTCTAAGAAAAAAAGAATTAAAATTCCTTAGAAATGCTTCTTTGAAAATTTTTCAGATAAGACAAATGCATCAACATCTTGAAACGTGACAGAATGCCTTCAATGAAACTACAGATTCAGTGTAAAGTTAAAATTTTAGTTTATTTTAAAAGAAGTTATGGGTAATTGACTGTTATTTAGTTTGCTTAAAAATACCATACTCAAATAAACTTTATACATAATTTTGATATGAAAAAAAAGAATATTTACATACTGTTGTTTTGGAAGGTTTTAATAGGTTTCATGAACATTTTTTTTTATATTAAAGAAAAAACGATTTTCTCCTTATAATTACTGTAATTTAATAAAAAAAAAACAACTTTTAGATAAGGAAGTCATTTAAAAGTGTTTTTTAATCTCAGAAAAACCTAAATAGTTTTAAAAAAATGACATTTATATAATGTAAAATCAGCATACTTCAAGTGCATAATACTGTGTTCCAAGTATCATCAGAAGTAAAAGAACAGCAGCAGTACACTAAGTGAGTCGTGAATTAAAAGATATATTTTCATCTACGGTAGCATTTGTGGAAAAATAATCCTTTATTTCTGTGTAATTGTAGAAAAGATGTTTCTTTGTCGGAGGATTAGATTTCTTCATCCTTTTTTCCGTCTAGGTAACCTTACTTTACTTGAATACTGCATATGGAGTTTGTGTTCAGTAAATTACAAAATAAGAAAGATAAACAAAAGAAAATTGCATTGCCAAGAAAGCTACTTGAGATTACAAGATTTGATGTGATTCTTTCTAAAAGAGAGTGCTGTCTTTGGCGATTGTATTTCATCCTATTTAAGGACATTAAAAATAAGGACACTTATATTCTGAGTTAAAAGAACTGGAAAAATGAGTTGTCAGATATTTTTATTAAAATCAGTGTTTTCGCTTATGGCAACATTTACTTGAAAAATAATCTCTTTATTAAAAGAATTTTATACAAGATATTGCAGGACAAAGATCAGTGTTGAAAATTTAAAGGATATTTTTTTTTTGTCCAGATATCTACCATAATTTTAAAATAAAAATATTCTATTTATTTAATCTGCCATTTGAAAATTATGATTTGTATCTAAACAAAAGAAAGTTCCTCTAAATCGCCAATAATGTTAATGAATAATATATACGCATTTGTTGTTGTTGTTCATTTAGGGTAACAATACTTCACTTGGGTGTTGCTGATGGAGCTGATGTTCTTTCGAAAAGTAAAAAAAAGAGGAATGTATTCTCTTGATGAGATTACATGCATAAGGAAGTAGTCATTATTGCCGCTATTTCATCTTATATTATGATATTAAGTGAAGAAAGAAACTGATTTTAGAAGTGAAAACTTCTTTAGGCGCGTTGGGCATTTTTTGAGATGGGAAAAAACCATTGAACTCGCGACACTGTTACTGTAACTGACACCTCTGTATATTTGAAGTGAAAACTTCTTTAAGCACGTTGGGCATTTTTTGAGATGGGAAAAAAACCATTGAACTCGCGACACTGTTACTGTAACCGACACCTCTGTATATTTGAAGTGAAAACTTCTTTAGGCGCGTTGGGCATTTTTTGAGATGGGAAAACACAGTGAACTCGCGACACTGTTACTGTAACCGACACCTCTGTATATTTGAAGTGAAAACTTCTTTAGGCACGTTGGACATTTTTTGAGATGGGAAAAAAACATTGAACTCGTGACACTGTTACTGTAACCGACACCTCTGTATATTTGAAGTGAAAACTTCTTTAGGCGCGTTGGGCATTTTTTGAGATGGGAAAACACATTGATCTCGCACCACTGTTACTGTAACCGACACCTCTGTATATTTGAAGTGAAAACTTCTTTAGACGCGTTGGGCATTTTCTGAGATGGGAAAAAACCATTGAACTCGCGACACTGTTACTGTAACCGACACCTCTGTATATTTGAAGTGAAAACTTCTTTAGGCGCGTTGGGCATTTTTTGAGATGGGAAAAAACCATTGAACTCGCGACACTGTTACTGTAACCGACACCTCTGTATATTTGAAGTGAAAACTTCTTTAGGCGCGTTGGGCATTTTTTGAGATGGGAAAACCATTGAACTCGAGACACTGTTACTGTAACCGACACCTCTGTATATTTGAAGTGAAAACTTCTTTAGGCGGGTTGGGCATTTTTTGAGATCTGAAAAAAACATTGAACTCGCGATACTGTTACTGTAACCGACACCTCTGTATATACGTATGTACATATGTTGTGTATAGTTTGGTATGAGGTAGGGCGGGGCGGGCGCGTCGCGCGCAGCATGCTTGCCTGTGCGCTATTGGTTCCCGAAATACACGTACGAGAGTTAGAAAAAAAGAATGCTTTCATTACTGCTGCTACACAATTCAACGCACGTTTCTGTTAATTCAACATAGATATTATAATTGTGACAATTCTTGAAATTCATTAATTTCTTCTTTGATTTAACTAGCTACATATAACGTATCATACAAGTAACTTACTAATGTGAAGTGTTAATAATTATATACTGTATAATGTTTAAATAAGAAATATTGTACTGCAGTGCTTTTGAGTTTGAATTTGTAAATCTATCATTGCTGATAAATTAATAGAACATCTGCCCATCATCACGTAAGTAAACAATTATTTAAATAAATAAATAAATTTACTTTAACATTTAAAAGTATTTCCTGCACACTAAAACATTTCCTGACGACTAAAAAAATACACACGTAATTGTTCAAGTTTTCACTTCTGTCGGCACTCCCGGAGACCCACTGTTTTTTTCTCATTGAATTTGTAAACATACACGAATAAATTTTCCTCTTGTTTTGGTATTTAAGAAACCATAACAATTCAGTGATAAAAAATTTATAAGTTTATTCACAATAAGTTGATTACATATATACAGATATCTTTTTACAAGGTGTCCCAAAAAGTTTGAAAGTTGACTAAAAGTTTTAACTGTTGGCTATATGCGAGCAATGTAAATTGCAAAAATGTAAAACATATGGCAGGAATCGCGATTATGATCATGAAAATATTTTGTCATTATTTTCAAACACTTACACTTTTTAAAATTTTTAATTGGTTACTGAATCCCTTGCCTGCGGACCATGAAATTTGTTCCATGTTCTGACAAGTAAACATTTCATTCTTCAACGATCAAATTTCACCGAGTTATGATAAGTTGAATTTTATGAAATTTTAGAGATTGTTTCTGCTTAAAACAGACAGCTGAATTTTTAGAGCAGGAAATCCCAGAAATGTCAGAATATTCGACTGTGATCAGTTATCGCAATATATGGTTATACTAGAATGACATCCATTACAAGCATCATTGAACAGAAGATATATAAACTATAATATAGCTATAAACATTTAAAGAGGAGAGTTTAAGAAAGTATCAGAAAAAAAGTTAAGCACTAGTTATAATTTAAGCCTAGATTACATAAGATAGGAAAAGAGAGATAGGTCTGAATCTCAAGGGCACCTTTTATGAGTGTTTTTTTTTCGCTGTTGTTATTGTTGCAATGCAACAGTTTGTTTTGTTTTCTTTTTTGCGTAACGGCTGTGGAAGTTATGTAAAAATAAATTGTAAATTATTTCTAACTTTTAGTGTAATGGAATATAACTTTTTAATTCTTTGTTTCATGTCTTGTAAAATTTTCGCGGATATTTATTCTGACAATGTGGGAAAACCGTACGTGATAGAAGGAAAAGTTTTGCATTTTTAAAATCACTGTAGCCAAAAATACCAAAACATTCCTACCACCATTATGAAAAAAAAAAGCATTATTTTGTATTCCTGTGTAACTTTTAGTTTAAATTTCTCGCTTGTATTCTCAATTTCAATTAAAATTCTTGCTGATATCATTTAACAATTATCCGGAGACTTTGCGAAAGGAATATGAATACGAAATTTTAAAAAGCAATCATCAAAGACATAAAATGCTTATGATCAACTGTATTAATAAGAGGGTGGATCAAATAAAAAAGGATACATTTTTTATATTAATTGCAATTTCGCCTACTTGTTGTCATGAAAATCATAATATAGTGTTTACGGTCTAAAAATTTCATCGTTTTATTCTTCAGACGTTCATATATTTAGTCGCTAGCATTACGAATAAACAAAAAAAACCTAGTGTGGTTGCACAGAATTTAAAACTTTCAACATATGAAAATGTCAAACAGGTTGGAAAATTTGGCACAGTTTGAATGCACAATTCGTAAATGCCCCTCCCCCTCTTTTGATGTCTCAAGTATGTTAATAGGAAATTGTTTCAAAATGGCTTGAAGAAGTTGAAATAAGGCGATCTAGTATGGAATAGCACACACAAAGTGAAACTACTCCACAGAAACTGACAAAATTCTAACTGACAATTTTTTAAATTAATATGGGAATTGTGTGAGTCTATTTTCTTCATGAACGACAAACATACTAAGCAGCATAGTAGTGTTGATTTTTGGAGAAGGTTAAAGCAGCACATTGGTCTTAAAAATGTTCATTCCGTTCCGAATTTTCTTCTTCTCTGGAACAATGCAATATCTTGCACAGTAAGTTTAACAAGACAAAAATTCACCGGACAACACACGATCATATTCCCTGTAGTCCAATCTTATCTTCTCCAGACACCATAGAAATGGGGTAACTGCCTATCTCTGTAGATTTTTAAGTCCTACAGCGTTGGTACAGCAAGTACTTGCTGGAGAAACCTGGTCTAAGCCTAGGGGCTTATCTCACTTTTTGGTGTCTGGATACCGAAGCTTCTGGGGGTCTGTGGCACGTCCCCAAATGTTACGCGGTGATTCCCTTTAGCGCACTGGTCCCACCGTCGTATGCGTTCGCAGCGATTAAGTCGTCAATCTCTTGAGAGAATGGTGGTAATGCGCGGGTGGCGGTGCCCCCACCGGCAGTAGCGCAAACATGGCTCATCCTGGCCGTGCTCGTTAAAATTTCTTCAGACCTTGGGTACAGCGGGACTGAATGTTATCATCTCCAGACTGGCATTTGATTCGATTTTGATCCCTTTAAAGAAGCAATGGTAGGAGAAAGATTTTCATCAGATGATGGAATCAAAGGTGTTTTGAACTATTAGCTTTATAAAGTCCTAATTATTTTTTTGCATACACACAATTTTTTAAAAAAGTGTGTAGATGTTAATGAAGCAATCTGGCAAAGTAATATTAGTATAATTTTTATGAATAGTATTCTAAACATAATCTGTAAAATAATTTCATTTATATTTGTTTCAATCTTGTAGCATTAAATTATGTAGAACAGTAGAATTATTTAAAGCATTTAAAGGATGCCAAAAGTGGTTCTCTTTTATTTAACTTCGCATTATGAAAAAAAAGTATGAAGCATAACGACAACAGTGGATGATTGTTACAATGTCCTAGCATTTTCTTTCTAATTTTCAACAAGAATGCATATTAAAATTGTTCACAGTATTAAAAAGCTTTAACAGCCGAAATCACTGATTTAATGGGCTTTTACTGTCCTTGTTTTATTGCATTATACTGAAAGAAAATTTATTGAGAATTACAAGTAAACGATGTGAAGAAAGATAACATCGTGATGCTTATTTTATGCCACATTTTACGCAGAGGTGAGCATTCTTTTATTTTGAGAATTGAAAAATAATTACAACGCAGAAATAGGGTAATACAATATATTTTTATTACATTTCATCAATATGAACAAAACAATTTTCAAAATAAGTTTGTCTATTTATTGAAGAAATATATATTATTTTTATTTATTTTTAGAAGATTTACGAACAAAAGTATCAGATTACTAAAATACACTGTAACGAACAAAAACATAAGATTGCTAAATAACGTGAATTTTACAACTGCTTTCAATTTATCAGATAAATAAAGAAGTATATTATTAAGAGATTTAAACGATTATTTATTGCAAAATTTATGAAGCATAAGTACAACAGTGGGTAATTCTTACAATGTCATAGCCTTTTCTTTCTAATTTTCAACAAGAATGCCTGTTAAAATTGTTTACAGTATTAAAAAGCTTTAATAGCCGAAATCACTGATTTAATGGGCTTTTACTGTCCTTGTTTTATTGCATTATACTGAAAGAAAATTTATTGCCAATTACAAGTAAACGATGTGAAGAAAGATAGCATTGTGATGCTTATTTTATGTCACATTTTACGCAGAGGTGAGCATTCTTTTATTTTGAGAATTGAAAAATAATTACAATGTAGAAATAGGGTAATAAAATATATTTTTATGACAATTCATCAATATGAACAAAACAATGTTAAAAAAAAGTTTGCGTTTTTATTGAAGAAATATATATTATGTTTATTTATTTTTAGAAGATTTGTAAAAAGAAACAAACTCTTACAGTGTTACAAATGAATATTATATAAGAATATTCATATTCGCATGATTTTTGTTTTATAATGATTTAAAGACGGATAATTTGTTTCTTTTGAATATATTTAACAAAACGAAACAGATTATTTTTCATAGCATTTATTATTGTAACTATATGCAGGAAATTCTTGTGATCAATTTTATATTCTTAACCGACACAGTATTTAATAAGTTGCAACACTTTTTTACAGAATCAAAACTTTCCTGTAAATAACCAAATCTAAAGATAAATGTTTATTCAAATTTTTGTTTTTTCTTTCTTTTTACATTTTAAATTTAATATAACTCTAATAAAAACTGATTATGCCCTTTTTTTAACTTCCATTGCTGTTTTTTTTCTATTCTTAAAAAAGATGTATAAATTATTTGTTTTTAAAGATTATAAGTTTGATTTTATATAACATTCATAAATAGTTTTAACAACACTAAAAAAATTGTTTTCCGAACTAAAATATATTAAGGGTTATTATATAATTTGAAAACATTTGGCCCCAAAAGTTTTGAAATGATTATCCCGAATATATAACAATCACAAACATATAATAAAAGGAAAAATAGTTGAACGTAGGAAATGATAGTTCGCTAAACGACAAGCAAAATGAGCTATAACTGGACATCTGCCAAAATTATAAACATAACATGTCAGAGAAGTACAATTGGTGAAAAAATAATAAGCCCCAACAATCTATTTTATCGCCAAAATAACTCACATATAAACAAAAATAGCCGTTTGATTGGGAAATATGTCTTTTTTAATCGCATGTCAAAAAATAAGTTTAGGTGGTGTTTTCATATTAAAACTGCTAAATAAAGTTTTAATTTCAGTACGAACATCGAATTTTGACAGCATATTTTGATACCTTACATGCGAAACAGAAAATCATTTCGTAAAAAATATAAGATTTATTCAGATGTAAATTTTGTAACAGTTAATGCTAAATTTCATTCTAATAGTTTCAATACACTGTAAAAAGTGACCAATGTTTCTTATTTGATGAAAATATACTAAAAGCACGAACGAAAATATAATATAATCTTCTGAGTAATCCGAAATTTCGAATAGCGTATCCCATTGACTTTTGAATACCCAAAAACAAATACATTTCCAAATTAATTAGTGTTATTCCGTATTACTTAGTGTCCTCAGCCTGTTTTTCGTCGTTTTTGTCTCATGCCTGTTTTTCGAATGCTATCAATTCTCAAGTAAACATTTTCATGCTCAAAAAATATGTTTAACAGACAAACATGCAAAATTAACAGCGTTAACAATAACATAAATTAAGATTATTTCTTTGCTTTTTCATGTATAAATTAACTTATGCGGCTAAAAACGTTTACTTGAGAATGGATGACATTCGAAAAACAGGTATTCTAGGCTGAGGACATTAATTAATACACTATAAAAACCCTTCGGAAACGTTTCTGAAAAAATACGGGCATTGAAAAATACTTTGTTTTTATAAATAATTCTTTAAATTTTGGAAATGTATTCATTTCTGGGGATTCAAAAGAGAATGGGATACGCTATTCGGAATTTCGGATAACTCAGAAGATTATATTACAGGGTGGCTAGTGTCAGGGAAAAATACAGTAAAAAAATGATAATTACCAGTATATTCTTATAGAAAAATTCAAAATCATTATTTGATCGAATAATCAACATAATTTTTTCCATAAGAATATACTGGTGTTTATCACTTTTGTTGACTGTATTTTTCCCTGACCAGTAGCCACCCTGTATTATATTTTCGTTCGTGGTTATAGTATATTTTCATAAAATAAGAAACATTGGTATTTTTTACAGTGTAGTTTCAATACAATTTGAACACGGTTAGTTCTTTTAAGCATAACTCAAAACCTACGTTGGCGAATGAGCTATAATTATGAATTAGCACACTTAATGCTTATCAAAATTGATTTCTATTAAAATTTTAATAATTTACATTGCATACATTTTGATGTTGAAAAACTATTTTCTACAGTTCGATGCATATCAAACAGTGGTATATAGTGTATCCCTTCTTACCGTTGAAAAACAGTTTTTTAATTATAACTGCTAAACTGTTACTAAATATAAATGATTCAATATTTCAAATCATGTTCATATTTTCAGAAAAATTTGCTTGTTATATTCAGCAGTTTATTAAACGGATATACCTGTAATAATAAAAGATGCCGGTTGTACTTCCAGTGAGACGCCATTCTGTTATTGTGCAGTTGGTTTGGAATATGGGATAAAAATACATTCCATTGGAAGGTCGTATATATAGGGTGATTGAAAAGTTGCACAGCCCAAAAATAAAACAAAAATGTGCAAAATCCGAAATTGATAATAATGGGATTATTTATCCATATATGTTAACACTTTACTGTTGAAAGTCACACAGCTGTAGGAATTTTAGCTGCAGTTCATTCTGATACCTTTAAGAACCGTTTGTTTGGTCCATAAAATTTTGCAATACAAGCACAAAGAATGTTCATGATTGAGCATTATTACGTGAAAACATCTTTCATAAAAGTGATTGAATTGTTCAAAGAGACATACTTAAATACTCTGGGCCATAATAAGGCAACGATTTAGCTTTGTGTAACCCAATTTCGAGTGAAAGGTTTCACGAAAAAAAACCCACAGCTGCCTGTATATTCTCAGTCCTGAAAAAATGGTGAAACGTTTTAATCACTAACAAATAGTGTGTAAACGCACGTATGTGCAGTGAATGCCAAATTTCCTACAAACATGGTGATAACTTGGCAAAATAATGCTTAAAGACAAGGGCCGTTATAACTAACGATGTAGACACTTCTAATGGTGAACACAAAAATTTCTTCTCAAAGTTTGTTATTATAATTATCTAAATTGATAATTTTATTTATAGAGTGTTGCAGTAGGAGGCAAATAGGTAGTAATGATATTTTTATTGACTAAATAATAAATATGAATATATGAATAGATATATAAAAGATATACATTGATTTAATTACATTAAACAAACAATATAAACCCCAAAACACATTATTAACAATTCATGTTATTATAATATAAAAAAAATTGCATATTCACTGGATATGCAATAGGCGCAAAGTGATAAGAACGTAACAGAGTTTTCTAAATTATAAAAATATCATTTATCAATTGTGCGTCTATGTCCTTATTAATTTCAATGCAGCGTGGTGACATAGAATTTACAAGACGAGCAAGTTTCGAACTTGAGATAAAAAAACACACAATGTTGAACAAATGACAGATTTTAGTTCAACATTCGAGTTATACTGATCGATTTAACCAATTTTTTTTTCAGTAGATGTTGCATTCTATAATGCCCCAAACGTTCTGTATGGGATTTAAGTCCGACTATTGGCCGACAAATGGAATGTGGGAATTTTATAATCATCAGAACAAAAATTTGTGTCTTTTGCAAAGTGAATTGATACACTGTCCTGTTTAAAAATATAATTTAAACCGCACGGTCTTGATCCTGGTTCAAAAATTGCATGCTGAAAATTGATTATGTGCATGTCTGTTTTACTGTCCCGCTAGGAAAACTATTCCCAAATTACCTCCTGAGGAAAAAGCAGCCTAAAGCATTCGCAAGCCTCAACCTTATCTACGCGTGTAAAATGCGTCCTTTAACTTTCGTTGGTCATGCCAATATCAATGAATATCACCTGGAACATCGAACTACACTTCTTTTCATCATTGAAAATAATTTTGGCCAATCCATGTTCGTTGCATTAGATGTTTCGCTGCAAATTGAATTCGATCAGTTATATGCGCAGATGTTAAACACGAACATCGACAATGTTTTACATATTTAATGATTCTCGACTTTTTAAGGGCGGTTCTTATACTCAATTGTGGTGCTGATTCTCCTTTTTGTCACTTCCAGTTTCCTTTTCTGTCATTCTTTTACTTGCGATAGTGCGAACAATTACACGATCGGATCACTACGACAGAGCTATCTGTTTCCCTGTAGATATTGTCGTACCATTAGTTGTATGATTCTGTAGAAAAAAAATGACAGTCTTTGAACATTTAGTTTAATCAGAAATTCTTTAAAGGGACCAACTTGATGTTGTTATAATTTAAGATTAAAATAACTTTATTATGTTTTAACGCTTTGATAAATATGTGAAAATATCCACCAATCACGAGCCGTGGTTTCTGAATATTTTTGACGCTCTTATCATTTTGATGATTTGTCACCGTAATCGATCTAGCGTCAATTTTACAAACTACATATTTCAAGATATACTTAAAAAAAATTATATACAATTTTTGTAAACTGTTTCTTTAATATTAAATGTAGTATCATGTATTTAATTTTAACAGCAAAATAAAAATGAGCACTTGCATAGCAAACAAGAACTGTTATCAATTATGTTTGTACTGTTCTTATCATTTTGCCCTCTGCTGTTTATAATTGTTCATATATCTTCATTGCAATTGTTGAACAGATCTTTTCTTGGTTTTTATATTTTCAATATTTTCTTATATTTTATGTATTTTTCTTCAGAAATAACGGAAGATGACGTAATTTTGATATTAATAAATGTTTCTTATAGATATAAGAAATTATAAAGCTTTAAAATGTATTTCGTACCCAATTCGCTCATACACGAAAAAAAAATTGTGTTTATAAGATAAATGACAGTTTGTTATATTATATTATTTTGTTTTTATTGAATGGAATTTTAATGTATATTTTAGAAATATCAATAATTAAATTATATTGATGTTGTGCAGTGTGAATAAGTAAATAATTTTACTGTAGCATAAATTTATATTAAGCAATTTTTAACGCCCATTGATTAGTATGTACTTACC
This sequence comes from Maratus michaelseni, assembly GCA_963931845.1. NCBI lineage: Eukaryota > Metazoa > Arthropoda > Arachnida > Araneae > Salticidae > Maratus > Maratus michaelseni. The sequence goes on along the minus strand of OZ007590.1, from coordinate 346,964,057 downwards.
GCTTTCTAAGTAAAGTTTAATTGCTTATTGTTAGTTAATAATTGTTCTAATGGCACACCTTAAAATTTTGGGCAGCTGAAATCATTGGAACATGCTATATAATGTTAACTAGTTTCACCGACTTTTATTTGTTGGTGAAGATTTTGATTATTTATATAAAATAAAATGTTGTACGAGTTTAAAAAAGTATAATAGCAATTAATTTGGTTCATATAATTGAAAGAGGAGAATAAATACATAAATAAAAAAGCCAAAATTAGAATTCCATTTAAACAAATTCGCGAACAATATGATTTTCTGCCAAAACAAAATGTTTAAATATCTTACAAATTTTACCATTGTTACCTTACAAAATATCTAGCTTCTGTTTTATCATTTTTAGAATCACATTAATTGATCCCAAGGAAGTAATAAAACTTTGTAAATGAAATAAAACTAAAACTTTGCTGGAACAATCTCAGTTTTCAGGTATTATTTTCTGTTATCCTCCCTAAATAAAAGATAACAACTAAATGTTAGATATTAATTGATGGTAAACGTTCCCTGGGTATTTTAAGTAATTGCTAAACTGAGAAATACAATTATAACTTATTGGTAAGTAAGCTTTATCTGAGATATTTCAAGTAAAAGAAAAAAAATATATTCTGTGAAAAATCTGTTTAGCGGATTTAATAAGTTTCATTATTTTAATTACTACTCAGTTTACAATTGAACGGCTCAGGTGTAGAACATTGCAACTGTCATTTTGTTTTTTCTGATTTCTATTGAAAAAAATTTTAAATGCATCTTAACAACCTTTAAAAAGTGCAATGTTTATTTATTATTTAAAAGATGACATTATAATAAAAGGAAAATTTCTGAGAAATTAAACATGTGTTTGCTTTTTAAATTCTTATGGGATCCAACCTGAGTTTCTCGGGTTAGAGAATATAGGTAAAAACCATATTTATAAATTGAAAACACTACAAGAATTTTTTACATTTAATATGTTTTTTTTTAATATTTCCCATTAATAATACCGAAAGACTTTTTTGTGAAAATTATCAATTATGTATTCAAATAAGGTTTTGGAAATTTATTAAAAGCGATACTTTCGCATTAGTCGCTTGCCAGAAGTTAATAGATGAAGAAATCTCCAAATATTTCGCTACTTACAGCAGCATTTTTGGTTCTAATAATAAATAGGCTCTTAATCACGTAGTTCGATTACATGTTTGTATAATTTGTGCTTTATTTATTTTATTTCTGGTATTTCATTTATTTATTGATGAAGTTTTCATTTCGTTGTAGAATATTTGCCGAAACAGACACTGAACTATTTATATTGTTTTAAGTGTAAACGTGTTATTCTTTCCTAATCGGGCAAAACGCGATAGCGATATATTTAAAAAAGAAACATACTTGAAAATTTTTTAAAAACAAAAAAATTAATAAATTGAGACACGGTTTTCAAACAAATTGCATTTGAAAGTACATTCTTTTTATATTCGACGGTGTATTAATTGAAATTGTGCAACATTTATAAATTAACAAAATTGCATTAAATTCGAAATTTATTTCGATTTTATCGTCGCCACTCTAATCTCTGCCATCATCAGTATAATATCAGCGTTACTCATGGATATGTTTTTGCTTTATGATATGGATTTTGTTCAAAAAAAAAACCTATAACAGAAAAAATGTTTCACACAATTAAATGAAGATCCAGTTCTAACGAATAAGCGATTTTAGATGAACAATTCATAAATGATTTTGTAGCAGATTTTTTTAGAAATCCTGAATAATGAATTCCTGAAACTTGCATTTTCTTAGTTCTCTTGTTTCACACACGAGCCCATCAATTTAAAAAAAAAAATTCTTCAAGCATTCATAATTTCAATATTTTCAGATGTACAACGAAAGTCTGTTGAATGAATTTTATTTTAACTGTCAGCGTAACGGTCGAGTTTTACATCTGCTTGACCTGAAATAGGGTGCGATATTTCCATAATCTTTGTGATAAATTTCTTATAAAAATATTCCACGGAGATTATTGTTTAGAATTAGTGGTAGCCTAATCAATAAACAATACACACATGTAGCAAAGCTTCGTCTAGGATTTTCTGTCGAGAAAACTGTAGTGGGTAAGTAACCAACGGAAATAACGACAATCCTATGCAGAATTCTAATATATAGCCAATCGTTATATCGTGCGTAACGGAAGACGCAAAAAAAGGAAGACGGTTCGAAAACCAGGAGACAGACTTTACTGTATTTTCCTGGCCCCCAAATTTCCCGGTCTTAAACTCAAATCTAGCATCTATGGGACGACATCGATCGGTTTATTCTCACTATTGATTCTCCACCCCGAACCCTAGTGCACCTGCATTCATGTCAATTTAACAGCCGAAACATGACTATGTATCGCTGTGATCACTTTCAAGCACCTCGCTGAGCACATGTTGGTTTCACATTTTTGTGATTAAACTTCTTATTTACGTTAAGTTTGTATGTAAATTTTTGCAATTACGAGGGAGTGCTAAGTGAAATGATTCTGCAGGTGAATATTTGTAGAAACTTTGTTTTTACATGACTCCCTCTATTTGACTTGAAAGTGGCTAGTCAAGTCAATAAATTAACAACATCCATTATACAGGATAATTTAAATTAAAGTACGACTGTCTTGAATGTTCTGAAGAGACCCTCCAACGATTTAGCGCCTCGATATTGGAAGGATACACATTTCTAATGATAATTATAATGACATTTCATGATAATAATGACATTTCTAATTTTTCTAAGGGAAATGATTCATATAATAAAAAATATATTTAGAAATCACACCGATAGATAAAGATGTGTCACTGTGGGTATTGTAATAAAATGATTATAAAATGGCACTGCAAATAAAGATCAACATAGAAAGTGTCTTCAAATTTATTAATTAATTCACAAAATCACACACAAACTTTCCTTAACGCAGGAATATAAATAACAGTATCAACAAAACACGTTACTAACGTAACCGCAAACAAGGGCTTCCAAGAGCTGCTTCAGAATGATCTCCCTGCGTTTCATCAGTCTATCATACTGCAGAGACAACAATTCATATCGTGTCACACTTACTATACAATAAATCAAACCGATAGATAAAGATGTGTCACTGTGGGTATTGTCATGAAATGATTATAAAATGGCACTGCAAATAAAGATCAACATAGAAAGTGTCTTCAAATATATTAATTAATTCACAAAAATCACACACAAACTTTCCATAACGCATAAATATAAATAACATTATCAACAAAACACGTTACTAACATAACCGCAAACAAGGGCTTCCAAGAGCTGCTTCAGAATGATCTCCCTGCGTTTCATCTGTCTATCCTACTGCAGAGACAACAATTCATATCGTGTCACACTTACTATCTACAGCAGCACATAACTGAAGTCAATATAAATTTTATGTGCGTGCAACTTTCTGTGGATTTTCTTTCTCTCGATTTTTTTCAGCAAAAACACATAAAATTGTCCACTCTCAGAAAAAACTGTAAATTTATGAGCGTTTGCCCTTCAATTTTCACGGGCCTTATATGATGAAAAACGGTCTGATCCACTAAATAAGCGGCATTACCCCTTAGATACTTAGAAAATTAAAAGCAATCTACATATTCTTACAGTTCTAGCTCATATGTTAGCAAAAATACGGTACGACCCCATACATTGTCCTCTGATAGGATGTAACCCTTCATTTTACTCGTGTTTCGAAATTTTTAACCCGCCAAAAAAGCGATTCTGTGATGATTATCTAACGTACTACGTGCTACGGAACAGTAAGTAAAGTGTTAATATGTTTTAAAGTGCATTATATCCTGTGCATTATAATGCTGTATTACTTTGTCCCATAAAATTACGGGCTGCACAAAATGATGGGCATGGATTTTTACTTTTTTTTTTTACGGGGTATCATTGGAATCTCTGCTGCCGGCCTCTGCCCGTAACTTTACAGCAATTTTTTTCTATGTGTCATTTATTGCACATTTAAATTCTTAGTATACAGCGAGCATTACACGCTGTTCAACTTCAGTAGTTACAACTTTTCAGACACTTGCGGTATCTTTTGTTTTCCCCCTCAAATTGCTTCAACTAAAAAAATATTCGTATCTATTACTATAAAAAAACATTCGCCACACCTACCAGTAGGCAAGTCTCCTGCACTCGAAAAGTAATTTACAAGTGTTTTCGCTGTTTTGTAAAACAACTCTTATAGCAACGCATGGTTCTTCATTGACAGAAATATCGCGTTCATCGAATAATGCTCCAAGAAATTTCGTATGCCTTATTAATTCTGATTTGTGGTTTTTCTTTCATGCTCATGTTTCAAGCTCATGGTTCCCATGTTCAGTCCGGATTACCGTCTACAAGCCATTTTTGAAAATAAGAATTTTTATTGCATTAGACATCTTCCGGTAATTTCAAATGTACATTATCTAAAATATGGAGGTATTACGCCCATGGATTGTCTAGAGTGTTTCAAAGTGTAATGCTTTTATCTCAACCGCTCTATATTTCTTTTTATAGGTATCTAAAATGTTCAATACAACAGTTAAATGCAATTGAGAAATAAATTAAACCATGATAAGGATAACAAATCACAAAAGGAAATAAAAAAAAAAACTCAATATATTGTGCAGTTAGCTCTGCTATAATTCTTGCATTTCCTTTTACGATACAGTATTTTTTACAATGTAGCATCTAGAAACAGCATTACCAAAATACACTCAAAATTTAAAATATTAATTATATTTATTTGTTCGTATTAATGTATTTTTATTAGCATCTCAATAATATATATTTTTTCAAATATTTAAATTCACTGTTCATTTACCATCTATTTCACTGTGACGCACGGAAGCAATATGTAAGATGTTAGTTTAGAAGATTGGGAACCACGTGTGCTGAATTGGTGTTCATTTGAAGTGACCGTAATAATAATGAACAGATTCTCTTTTTAGCTCACAGGCTATCAAAGCTTGAAAGCTAATGTTCCCGCAGGTTCTGTATGTACGTTCGTATGTATGTACGTATGTATGTATGTACGTAACGCGATAACTCTTGATAGACATATACGATATGTTTCGAAAGTATGTACGTACGTTCATTCTGATAAGACGCTTCCCTGATTAGTTTTGCGTGTTCATTGGTTAAGTAGAAAGGGAGATACGGGGGGGGGGGTGCTGATCCCACCTTAATTTAGATAAATCTGTTTTTCATGCCGATTTATCCAATTTACTTTAAATTTGGCATACCGGTTTATTCTGATAAGGCGCTTCTCTGATTAGATTTGGAGGTTCATTGTTTAGGTATAAAGAGGGAAATGGGAGAGCTAATTCGCGCCCTTAATTTAGCTAAATGTGTTTTTCATGAAGAATTTTCTTTTTTGCTTCAAATTTGGTATACATGTTTATTCTGATAAGGTGCTACTCTGATTAGTTTTAGGGATTCATTGGTTAAATATAAAATGGGAACGGGGGTGATAATCCAATTTAGATAAATGTTTTTTTCTTGCAGAATTATCCGATTGCTTCAAATTTTGTATATTGGTTCATTGTGATAAGGCTCTTCTCAGATAAGTTTTGGGGGATCCATTTTTGTGTATAGAGGGGGAAATAGGGGATATAATACCCTATTAATTTAGATTAAATTGTTATTTCATGCAGAATTATCCGATTTGCTTCAAATTTGGTATGCAGGTTTTCTCTGATAAGGCGCTTCCCTGATTCGATTTGGAGGTTCGTTGTTAAGTATAAAGGTTAGAAACGGAAGGCTAATCCCCTTGTAAATTTAGCTAAATGGGTATTTATGGAGAATTATCGGATTTTGTTCAAATTTGGTACATCGTTTTATTCTGATAAGGCGCTTCCCTGATTAGTTTTGGAGATTCATTGGTTAGGTATAAAGGGAAAAACGGGGGTCTAATCCCCAAATTAATTCAGCTAAATGTGTATTTCATACTGAATTAACAGACTTGCTTCAAATTTGGTATAAAGTTTTATTCTGATAAGTCGATTCAATGATTATATTTGGAGGTTCATTGGTTAAGTATAAAGGGCGGAAATAGGGAGCTACCCCCCCCCCCTTCATTTTGTTATATGGGTATTTCATGCAGAAATAGCTTGTGAGATTAATGCCATCAATTAAACTGGGCAGTTTTCTTTTTTTTCTGTTATTTTCCATGTTAAATATGTTAAATGATGTTTGGAAATCGTGCATATTGTAATTAAAAATTTAATGTGTGTTGAAATAATATTATCTGGCGACGAAATAACTATATACTCATACACTTTCGTTAAAGTTTGTTAGCTAATCTAAATGAAATGAAAAAAAATAGATAATACATTTACATGTAGTGTACTTTCAGATTTTAACATTATGGAATGACTAACACACGCATTAAAATTCGCAGGGTTTCTAAAAAATTAATATAATAGTTTCCATAGAGTTTAAGAGCTATTTTTAGAGACACTCTGTTTTCGCGAATTGCTGTTGGAACAAATCAAAAGCATTTTACAAATTAATAAAGTATGTACTTTAATACAGCTTATGAAGGATTATTTCAGAGAAATGAATGAATCTGTCCGGAATTGTTATATAATTAGTTCCATATGAAATAGCTGACAGAACTAGACAATTTAGAAGTCAGCGTGTTTACATTCAAAATGACAGTTATTGAAATTAATCACGCGCACGTTCCTATCATATAATAAATGACTCGGAACATATGATTCATAAATCAGTTATTGTGAATCATTAGACAATTTAAACCAATCTATATTGTAAGTACTTTTGAAAGAGAGTAAATATTATGACATAAAAGTATTTTTTAATCGCTTTTCATAACACTCTCTTTAATGTAGATTTGTAAAAAACCGTCCTCATAATGTCACTTCGGTACTAATAAATCAGTTAAGAGATGTCCCTTACACGAGTTGATCAAAGAATTGTTGGACAAACTTTAAGAGTGCATGCTACAGCAAACACGTTTTGTGTTATTAATTTCGGTCAAAATATATTTTTAAGTGTGTTTGTAATTATATAAATAGGTAGTACCTATAGTCGTCGTCTGGTCCGTCCGTCTGTCCGCATATAACAGCGCAAAAACTACCGAATTGAATGGTTTCAAATTTAATATATATAATCGATACAAGAATTTTGTAGAGTCATTTCAAATTTTATGAAAATCGAAACAAAACTTAAAAATATATTAATAAACGTTTTCTTCATTCTATTAAATCCTATCATACGTAATTGATTCAATGATATCCCATGATAGGTAATGATTCTAGGTTGCCATGTTGAATACGTCCTATTTAAGATGGAGTCATATTATTTCAGTATTGCTGAATTTAAAAACCAAATTCGTATACTAAAATTGTTTAATAATAACATTTATATAATTTACCAATATTTGTTTTGATAGATGTTTCTGGAGAAATAGATATTAAATGGAAAAAAAAGTCTTAATATGGTTTTCAAGTTCTGAAATATTCAAAGCTAGGCTTAGGTGTCCCATTGAAATTTCAGTAAATGTCAACAAATTATAAAATATTGCCAACTTAAAATGTACTCATTTTATTACGGAAAATAATCATCTCCTAATAACAGACGATATAATTCATTTTTTCAGTGAAATAATAAACGAACCTCATTTGTCACATTTGACGTACAATTTCCTACTTGTTGAATGGTTTGACGATTCTTGATTAACTATATTGCCAATATTTAGTTCGAAGCTCCTTTGAGCGTGCGAAATATAACTATAACTCCATATAGCTATATCTATAGTATATTGCCTATAGTATCTATAGTATACCTATAGAAATATTGCCAACTTAAAATGTACTCATTACGGAAAATAATCATATCCTAATAACAGACGATATAATTCATTTTGTCAGTGAAATAATAAACGAACCTCATTTGTCACATTTGACGTACAATTTCCTACTTGTTGAATGGTTTGACGATTCTTGATTAACTATACTGCCAATATTTAGTTCGAAGCTCCTTTGAGCGTGCGAAATATAACTATAACTCCATATAGCTATATCTATAGTATATTGCCTATAGTATCTATAGTATACCTATAGAAATATTGCCAACTTAAAATGTACTCATTACGGAAAATAATCATATCCTAATAACAGAGGATATAATTCATTTTTTCAGTGAAATAATAAACGGACCCCATTTGTCGCGTTTGATGCACAATTTCCTACTTGTTGAATGGCTTGACGCTTCTTGATTAACGAAATCATTAAAGATGTAGTAATATCAATCCGCTGTCCAAATTTAGTTCTAATGTTAAGTATATTAGAAGCTAGTATGATGACATAAGGCTATAACGTATGATGTAACTAAGCTATAGTATATTTATATTAAAATCGTCAAAATTACAGACATTACATTACAATTACATAAAACATTAAAAACATATTAAAATTGAACGTTTCGGATTTAGATGAAAATCTCTTATCAGCAAAAATTTTTCTTAACGTAAGTCACAATAAGTTCTAAAATATCAACACATAGAAAATACAACGAATCCATTTTCTATGTGTTGATATTTTAGAATTTATTGTGACTTACGTTAAGAGAATTTTTTGCTGATGAGGGATTTTCAAGTAAATTCGAAACGTCCAATTTTAATATGTTTTTAATGTTTTATATACCGCAATTTCCGGTGTATAAGCCGCGGGTGAAATAAGTCTGTTTCAAACCAGAAGTATTTTTAAAGAAATAAATTCAAATAAGTGCCAAGATGTAACACGTTACATTTCATTAAATAAAATTTCCGGTCCGAAACAAATTTATTTGAGCCGCGGCTTATACACCGGAAATTACGGTAATTGTAATATAATGTCTGTAATTTTAATGATTTTAATATAAATAAAAATATGTTCAGACGTAATATTTTTGTTTATTTCAAAGCTATAGTATAGCTATACTAATATATATATAGGATTATACTATAGATATAGCTATACAAAGTTATAGTTATATTTCGAACGCTCAAAGGAGCTTCTATTCAACATTTACCAAAGTTGTTTATATAAGTTATTTAAAGTAATTGTCTTTTTTTCTGCATTGAGCATTAATATAGGTGTACTCTCCATTTTATACCCATGCATGGCTGTCTCGCACTGTTCTCTTAACTGCTTTGCTTGATCCCTATTTTATTTTTAGCAGTGTACATATGTGTGTGTGTAAAACAATACATCCGTTTTTAAAGAAATCAACATAAAACACATTATATTTTTAAAAGCTTATAGCATAAATAAAGTCTATGTTATGTGATTTAGAACATGAGATTTTTTTCAAACAAATTTTAGAAACATGTCAAAACACTGTAAAAGAGAGTTGTTAAAAAGTTGATCCTTATGACTTTTTCATAATTTTTTTCATTAAAAGCAATAAAATATAAGTAGTTTAATAAATGTTTTAAAATTGATATCATTATTTTAATATGTCTATACATTTTTTTTCGCGCGCGCGTTATTATACTGATATAAATACATTTATATTAAATGCAATCAAAATAAGACAGTTTATACTACAGGATGTCCCAAAAGTCTCCGTACAACTTCAAAAATTTATACAATTCAAATTAATTCAATTATACAAAATATTACAATTCAATCCATGAACGTTTTTCATGCTAACATCAGCAGTAGCTACTGCTGTTTGGATCTTTTGTTTCAATTCCATGAGACTATTAACTTTTATTCAGATTTCATCAAACACTTGTAACTACTGTTGATGTTAGCATGCTGAAACGCACGTTGATCGAATTTGAATATCGACTTGATATTCTTCGTGCAACGAAAGGATCTCATGTACAAGTATACTAAGGTAGTAGAAAAAAACATTTTAAGTTACTCTATGTACTGTTGTAATTATTTTTGCTGTAGGCCTATTATTTTTTTTTGTAATAAATTTTTGAAGTTGTACGAAGACTTTTGGGACACCCTGTATTTTATAAAGTAGAAATAAATTCCCCGATTTCAATAGATTTAATTTTAAATCTAACAAATTGTTTCAGAAAAAACACTGGAAATAAATATATTTTTAATAAAATATAAAATATTCTAGTTATATGACATTTCTTTTTCTTTAGATTAACAAATATCAAATAGGTTTCATATTTGAAGCAAACTAAAACCATTGCCCGGTTATTCTCTGTTTTTATCCATTTATATGAAGGTAAAACATCTTCAAATAAGTAATCTAATCAGAAGTTGCGGAGACAGTAATTGCAACATAAAATACTTTAACTTGACTTTTAAAGAATTAATTTTAATAGATTATTTTTTCTTTCAGAAAGAAGAAGAAAAAAGTGTTTAAGAGTCACTAATTAATAATTTTGTGAGGTCTTCAGCAAAACAACTTAATGCTTAAAAATGTAAGTATTGTTCAAATTTTCATATTGCTCAAATTTTGGAAAAAATCTTCAAATAAGTAATCTAATCAGAAATTGCGGGGACAGTAATTGCAACATAAAAAAACTTTAACTTGCCTTTTTAAGAATTGTTTTTAATAGATTTTTTTTTCAGAAAGAAGAAGAAAAAAGTGTTTAAAAGTCACTAATTAACGATTTTGTGAGGTCTTCAGCAAAACAACTTAATGCTTAAAAATGTAACTATTGTTCAAATTTTTAATATATACTTTTAATTTTATTGTTTAACGAATGAGTATTCTTTGTATACACACTGTGCGAAAAAGAAAAATATTTCTTAATCAACGAAAGTATATTTTAATTATAAACGGAAGTACACAATAACATCTTCCGTGATACCCATGATTTCTAAAAGTGTTTTTTAAATTTAGAAATCGCAGAAACAAGCATACTTTCAGTGTTTACAAAAGTACCATAAACATAAAAATTTCGATTGCTGCCACTGAATTTCAAAAACGTTTCAAAGTAGTTTTTTTAGTGTATTAAACAGTTTCTTAACCCGGAATACAGGTTTTTAGGATGCTATAATACTCAATTAAACATTTCCTTCTGTGTATTTGAATTTATACATGATAGAGTAACATAATAATACTAATGTGATTGTTAATGTTAGTGCAGTTAAGCTAACATGCTTGTCTGTAAAACATGCTTGTAGACCATGAAAATGTCTATTTGAGAATTGATAGCATCCGAAAAATGTATATTCCATGTTGAGAAAACTGAATTCTGCGCTATAGAAACTACTCGGAAACGTTTCCGAAAATCAGAAACTCATCAGAGGAAACTTTGCTTTTATAAATGCTTCGTTAAATATCGAAAATATTTTGGTTTTAAATGTTTCTGAATATAACGAAGGCTTTTCAAAATCATGTTTGACTCAGAAAAGGTTATTGTATATTTTCGTTCCTATAATTAAACAATTTAGAAATTCGCATAGAAATTCGATTTTTAAATTCAGTAATACGGAAATAATACGACTCCATCGTAAATAGGACGTAATCACAATGATAACCAAGAATTATTACCTATCATAGGATATCATTGAATTAATTACTATTAGTTGCAAAAATTATGCAATTATACACAGAAAAATAACTCAGAAAAATCCCACTGTTGAACGGGAAAAAATTATAAATTTGAGAATAAACTTAAGCAAGGAAATATCTGAATAGCTTTCGAATACAGATAAAGGCTAAGCAATTCCATGAATGCTAGTAACCAAACGTTTCTAGTCGTGTACTATAATTATACACAAAGAACACAAGAAAATATTTTGAAAAGGATTTTCTTGGTATATTCAAAGAGATTAGAACTTCGAAATTGTGTTATGAAATTGTTTGTTAAATAAACAAGAACGAAAAATCATGCGTCACGCATATATTATTCAACACTTTCCAACGCTTCCAAAATAATTTTACAAATCATTACCGTTGAATAAGCTGAAAGATAACATCTAAGTAAACAATTTGGAAAACGCATAACATATTTAAAAACGTAATTTCAGGAATTTCCAACATATATTTCCAACATGTACAATATTCGGAAAAATATCCGAATACTTTTATTCAGCCCTGTATATGATCTATAGATTTGTATATATACTACATAGGATGCGAAATTTTAGTTTAGTTAGGAAACGCGTAGTACAGTTTAAAATTCTCCTTCTGGAGTTTCTGTCAATAAACGGAAATGTGTTCGCGAACTTTTGTGCTGCCCTGTATATGGTCTACAGAATTTATACACAGCAAGTAATAGACAAAAAGTGAGTTAAATTTAAAATTGCGTTCAGCAATTTAAAAAGCACTTCCAGGAATTATTGTTAACAGGCAGTAGAGAATTATTTTGTGTGTCCCTGTAAATGAAAGATGACTGCTATACACACAATATTCTGTAGTCAGCCTCTTGTAATGCACCTTAGTGATATATATAAATTTCAATGCGTTTAAAATAGTGAAACGTTATTTAATTAAACCGCAAACGATTCTTCTCCATAGACGTAATGTAACGGAATTCTTTTGACTGTCCCTGTAAAGTAACTATAAGTGCTATGCACACCATATTCTATCTTAAGCTTTTTGTAATGCACCTTAGTGATATATATCAATTACAATGTGTTTGAAATTGTGTAACATCATTAAAATAAACCGCAAATGATTTTTCCCCATAGACCGTACTGTAACGGAATTTATTTGAGTGTCCCTGTAAAAAAAACTATAAGAGCTAAACACTTCAGTTGAAATAGGGAACATGCTATAGATAACGACAATAACATATAAAAATTGCAGGCCAATCTGAGCATATTTACGGGAGTTAAAGCACGGACAGACGGGGCCAGACAAACCGAAGCCATAAACTCTTTTCAACTAGGTTGGAAAGTGTTAAAAATCATGTTCGTTATTCAGAGATTGTCCTTTTTCATCATTTAGAGATTTCTATGCAATTTTTACTCAAAAGCAAGGAACTAGAGGGCATATCGTAATATAGTATTTCAAATGTATATTATATATAAATATATATATGAAATTCTACTAACTCTTGTGAATATTCTAATTCTTTATGCAGAAAAATGAAAAAAATAACATTATTCTATAGATTTCTCTTCGTCAAAATACATTGGTATGACTGAAGTTGTGTTTAACATTTTATTTACTTTTTATCATTCTTTTTTTAGTTAATCAACAAATTGTTACATCGCAAATAAAATACTCGTAACATGATTTGATTAATTATATTTTTGTTAATATGGTATATCTGAATTTATAATGGAGTAATTCGTTTACAAATGTACTTTTTTTCAATCTTAAAAGTTAGCATTCGTTTTCAATGATTTTTGTTCACTGTGTGAAGGAGAATTAAGTTTTAAATTGATGTTTGTGTGAGCTACACAAACCTACTTTTTCTTTACTCTCGATAATGAAATTGATAAAGTAACAAAAAAAATTCATTTTTATACAGAATGTGAAATAATCATTTTTATACAGATAAACTGTACGGATATTTGTGATTGATGTGTTTGTAAATTCATACGATGTTTTCGTTTCGAATAACTTGTGAATTATAAAGAAAACGAGATTTGGATAATCATGATAACGTAATTCAATTCCCTTTCATTGTACGTTTCAAAACTTTGGAATAATGCAAAATATACTAAAATATGCTATGGTAGTCTTATTTTATTTGCATTGCCAAACAAAAAAAACTAAACACAAGAATTTCTTTTATAAAACGAAACAGAAATGTCCGAGATGAATTTCAGCCATTGTGTTAAATTGAAAAAATGTATTCAGCATTTTTTTATTACAGCTGAAGAAAAATATTTGCATTTTGGAATAAATTATTTTACGTTTCAATACAATCTACGAGATAAAATTTGCTCCAACAACTACACAACGTTTTGATTAGAAAGTTGTAATCGCTTTACAGTTAAGAAAATATTTGCTTTTTTCATTATACTATGATTTTCCTCCACTCTCGTCAATATTCTGAAAAAAAAATACATTATTCTATTTTTCTATTTTTTTTTTCAAAATACATTGGTATCAAAGCTACATTATGTCTTTTTCATTATTTATATGTATGCATTTTTCATTGTGTTTATTTCAGCTCATTAACAATTAAGTCTGTATAATGCTTATATAGTAATTTAATTAATTAGTCAGTATAGTAATTTAATACTTATTACAAGCTTTTACTTAATTTCCTTTGTCCTTTGGTTTGGCTCAAATATTGCAATCCAATTTTAATAGACTTACTCTGCTACACTTGACCTAATTTTTGGTAGTATGTGTATTTCCGTTGAAAACACAATATTCTTTTAAAATTATTTAGAACTAGCCGCAGTTACCCTCTCTTCGCTCGGACAAAACAAGCCATATCCTGTCAAACGTGTGTTCAAAGAATGAATGTTGATAGGTTAATACGGAAATTGTAAAGATAAACTAAACCATCATATTCGTTGTATTTCACGAACTTCACTCATTGTAACTCTAATTAGTTGATTCTCTAATATTCCCCCCCCCCCCCCCCCCCTTCAGCTTTTTCTCTATATTAGTGCGCGCGAATATACGTTTAATACGTTTAAACGTATTGTAACCGGCAAAGATTTTGGATAGGTATAATATGGAAAAAAGGCTTAACTACGTATACGTTTAAACGTATATAAACGTATATTCGCGAGCACTACTCTATATGTGCTTGCTGAGTATCTTACTCGATCCTCTTCTGTAATTTATTCTGGTTGTTCATCTGTTAAGTTTTTTCTCAATCTATTCATTCTCTTCAGTTGTGAAGCTAAACGGTAGTTACATATTAATGCCACCGCAGCTACAGATTTGGTGGTTGTTAAGTGACGCCAATTTTTCGTAGCACTAAAAAATGACGTAAAAATAAGCAAACAACAAAGAAACAAGGAATCCAAAAGATAACTGCGTGCGCATGCGAACAACAAGATTGCTCTTTATTGGCGCATTAGCGCAACTTCTGCTGCGGTGGCGTTAATACGTAAGTACCAGCTAAACGTACCTCTCACTCCTCATCCAATTCATTTTTTCGCTGTTATTTCTGTTTCCTTCTTTTCGATTCACCACTGGCAAGATCTCCTCCTCTTTTTACTTTTCGGCATCCTGTTAAATGTTAATATTACTTAACAATCTAAAATTTCCATTTAGTACACTGTTCACTACCTTAAACAATTCACTTTTACATATTACGTTTAAACATTTTCACGGAAATTTATTTCACTTTCTATCATTTTCGATTTTTCTTGATCCACTCTAATCGATTTCAAAAACTATACTGACGCATGCGTCTCGCCATTGCCTATATGTATTTTTCTGAGCTGGAACGTATCCCCACCATAACAGGATAATGAAGCATTCGAGAATGCTCCTGAAGTTTCTGGACTTCCGTTTCTAGAGCATTATGGAACGTTCCGGAACAGTAAGTCCTTTCCATGGTCCAGAACTGTCTGGAAAATTCTAGAACATTCTCGAGCATTCTGAAACCGGCAGTCCCTTAAAACATCTAGAAACTTCTGTGACATTCTGAACCATTCTGGTCCAGAACTGTCTGGAAAATTCTATAACATTATAGAGCATTCTCGAACATTCTGAAACATTCTCTGGAATATTCTATAAGATTCTACAACATTTGCCAGTATTCTCTAACATTCTAGAACAGTCAACATTCTCGAACATTCTGGAACATTCTAGAACACCCAGAAACATTCTGGTCAGTTTCTGTCACTTCGGAACTCGATTCCCAGCTGCTTCACATATTTCCCATAAGAAGTCCATTGGTACGACACCCATATCTTTGAACTCAACCCCAGCAGTTCCAACAAAAACACTCTTCATGGATGGGGGATGGAGGGCTACCATACCATATAATCCCCGTAGGGCTTCGGAGGTGGGTTGCGGAGTTATAGCGACAAGAACGGACAAACAACATTTGCTTTTATTATATATATTGATTTGTCTCCGCAATCTCTCAGAGGAATAAAACATTAGCCCAATAAAGATACGTAAATGTCATCGCATATGTGTCGACGTAAATGTCATCACATATGTGTCAACGTAAATATCATTGATTGGTTCAGAAATAAGCTGATATTCTTCGATGGAACAGCGCATGGTTGGTAAATGCGCCGTCTTTCAGTTCCGCGCAGTATATGAACAGATATGGTTTCAATTCCAAGAAACATGCTGGTCGCTTTTTTTCACTTGTCAGGAAGATGGATTTAAAATTGTATATTATTATTTTATTTTTTGAAACAAACTGATAAAGAAAGTTAGGTTAAATTGGTGGTGATCCTTTGTTGTTTTACATTCTATCATACTCAGGCTAAACTTGAAAGAATTATATTACATCTCCACCTCCAACACAACAAATACTGCACAACAAATATTTAATATGTTTTACTTCATTCAAAATTAATTCAAATATTTTAAAGAAAAGCTTCTTATACTATAGTCATGGGTGTTAAGATGCTTGAAATAGCAACATTGTTTACATTCTGTATTCAACGTGGCTTTAGACATTCTATTGTAAAAGTACGAGATTTAATGCTGGATAATTCTACAGAATCTAAAAAAATTGAAACGTCATAATATCACAGGATGTGACCAAAATGAACGATTCTTTTAACCAGCTTTTCTTTGATATGCAGAATACTATAATTAGAAAAGTGTGATACATATGATACGATAAGGGATTTTCATCCTGTTACACTATTACAAACAAAAAGAAATTGATATAAATTTGCGAGGTGCACTAAAACATGCTATATGTAGGATATGGAGTGTAAAACATTTCTCATTCACTTATAGGGCCACTCAAAAGTACTCGGTTACATAATGGACCACGGAGAAAAACTTTTTGCAGAGTATTATAATTCCGTTACACTGTTCCAAATATAATTAAATTGATATACATTACTGCTGTTTACTACAAGATAACTGCTGTATAATATGATATGCTTAGCATCGAAGAATTTACAGGTACACACAAAAGATTTCGGATACAGTACTGTATCTTAAATATTGCCTATAAGCGATAAGTACAGTAAGTGCGCTTTCAGTTAGTCATGCGTTTAACTAAAATTTTGCATATTAGAATGTGTATATAAATGGTATATATCATATACAGGGCTAGACAAAATAATTCGTAAGCATTACTATGTATCAGCGTAAATTGCTTAAGATTTTTATAATCAAGTTTTGCATTTTGAACGTAAAATATATTTAGTACAGTAAGAGTTGTGTGTTTCATATAAATAAAATCATATACTGGACCACGCAAAGAACTGGATATTGTGTATGATAATTTCTGGAAGTGTGTTTTCAGTAATTTACAGTATGTTTTTTTTTGCCTGAATTATACTATAGCTTAATATGTATCGTGTATAAAAATCTTAAGGGCTGCACAAAAGAATTCAAATATGTTTCCGTATATTAATAAAAACTGCTGAAGGTGAAATTTAAACTGTGTTATGTGTATTCTTTCTAAATTAAATTGTAACATACTATATAGAGTATATCCAAACCTATAGATTATATATAGGGCTACACAATAGAATTAGATTACTTTTCTGTCTATGGCCTGTAATTGCTGAAATCTGGTTTTCAAATATGTTTGGCGTTTTCTAAAATGTTTACTTCGGTATCTTATTTACCTTATTAAACAGCAAAGGTTTGTTAAAGTATTCTGGAAGTGTTGGAAAGTGCTTCATAATCTATGCTTGATGCATGGTTTTACTTTCTTCTTTTAAATGGTCATTTTTATAGGATTTTTTAACACTTTCCAACCTAGTTGAAAAGTGTTTATGACTTCGGTTTGTCTGGCCGTCTGGCCGTCTGCCGTCTGGCCTCTAACTCCCGTAAATATGCTCGGATTGCTCTGCAATTTTTATATGTTATTATTGTTATCTATAGCATGTTCCCTATTTCAACTGAAGTGCGTAGCACTTATAGTTTGTTTACAGGGACACTCAAAAGAGTTCCATTACCTTACGGTCTATGGGGAAAAATCATTTGCGGTTTATTTTAATGATGTTACACAATTTCAAACACATTGCAATTGATATATATGACTAAAGTGCATTACAAGAAGCTTAATATGGAATATGGTGTGCATAGCACTTATAGTTACTTTACAGGGACAGTCACAAAAATTCCGTTACATTACGTCTATGGAGAAAAATCGTTTGCGGTTTAATTAAATAATTTTTCACTATTTTAAACGCATTTAAATTTATATATATCACTAAGGGGCATTGCAAGAGGCTTACTACAGAATATTGTGTGTATAGCAGTCATCGTTCATTTACAGGGACACACAAAAGAGTTCTCTACTGTCTGTTAACAATAATTCCTGGAAGTGCGTTTTAAGTTGCTGAACGCGATTTTAAATTTAACTGACTTTTTGTCTTTTACTTGGTGTATATAAATTCTGTAGATCATATACAGGGCAGCACAAAAGTTCGCGAACACATTTTCGTTTATTGACAGAAACTCCAGGAGGAGAATTTTAAACTGTGCTACGCGTTTCCTAACTAAAGTAAAATTTAGCATCCTATGTAGTATATATACAAATCTACAGATCATATACAGAGCTGAGTAAAAGTATTCGGATATTTTTCAAAATATTGTATCTGTTGGAAGTATATGTTGGAAATTTATGAAATTACGTTTTTAAATATGTTATGTGTTTTCCAAATTGTTTACTTCGATGTTATCTGTCAGCTTATTAAACTCTATTAATTTGTAAAATTATTTTGGAAGCGTTTGAAAGTGTTACATAATCTATGCTTGGCGCATGATTTTTTGTTCTTGTTTCTTTATAAAAAATATTATCTTCCAATATCTCTCAAAATACTATAAAAGTATCATCAAATTAAATATCATTCTAATTTCTTAAGAAGTTAAAATAAAGAAATTTAACAGAATGTTTAATAGATTTTGAAAAGAATGTGTGGTATTTTCTTACCTTAATTACAGTTGGCAAAAATTGCTTATCTACGTATAAGCCATAATTATATTTCTCATTTTAACAATTTCGCAAAATATCAGGGGAATGCTTATCATCAATTAGCAGATAAAACATTAGTTTTTATCTTTTAGTTGGAGCGGATTGTAGGCAATAATATCTAAAAGCTGAGATTATCTTAAGACTTTTTTTCGCTAACAAAGTTTTATTGCTATCCTGGGACAAATTACAGTTCTGCTAAGAAAAATAAAAGGAAAATAATTTGAGATTTTGAAAGGTATGAAAACAAATTAAAAAAAATCATTTTGATTTTATAATTTTTTTTAACCTGTAAAACTTTTTTTTAAAACTAAAGAATTTGTTAATTCATATTATTTAGAATATATTTTTTTTGTTATTTCATATTATATAAGAGTTTGTGATAAAATCGGAATAATGAATCAAATTATATTAATAATGAAATACCATGGTGCAAAGAAAAGATATAGATATAATGAACTATATAACTATAAGAGCTATATACGAACTATAGAAACTAGATATAACGAATTTTTTAATGCGGTACATGCATTTTTGCTGCAATTTCTCAATAATAATAAAATATTGCGAACACAGTTAAGAATTTGCAGCAAACTGTCCAGTCATTCGACTGTTTTTCGAAAAAACGGTTACTTAACCGTAATTTAACTCTATTTTTACCATGAAATGGGCAACAATATGGTCAGAATATATCTAAATTACAGTTATGTAACCTTTTTTATAAAAACGGTTGAATGACTGGAGAGTTTGCTGCTAATTTTTAACAGTGAATGTAAAAGTAAAAGCTAGAGTAATGTTTGGTATGCAATTTTTATTGTATGCTTAAAATATAACAATATTTCTTATGTCCCTTTAATAGTGTCATTAATAAGAAGGTATGTTCGTAAAAAGAAGAAAAGTCATAATATATACCTCAATACGAACATAGGGTAATTTTAAATTTGTGCAGAAATTCACAAGATAGAAAATATTCTAATAATATCTGAAAGGTTAATTCAGTAATTAAATAAATAACGTGTAATAATTTAATGAATGTTTATGATTAATAATTTCAAAAATTACACAAAAAAGCATGAAATCTAGAGAAATACTTGACGAATTATTCTTGAAATTCGGGTATATTAAAAAAAAAATGTTTGACCACAAATTTTGCAGTGATGATTTAGACATGAGGGCAATTAAGGGACTGACAACAATTTGAATAAAAGAATTAACTTCTACGATTACGATGTATCACAAAAAGATCGAAATTATCTGCAGTTGAACTATATGACTATGTGCGTCCTGTACAATATTTGTGTTCATTTATGCAATAAGAGCACGTGTATTAATGAATATGTAACAATTCTTTTGAATAATTGCAAAATGTTGTACATAACCCACATAGTCATGTGAATGTGCTGCATATCTAAAACATTTCAAAAGTTTTGTAATACAGGGTTGTCACATATAATTATTTTTGTATTCAAATTTCAGTTAATTCCCTAATTTACCCCTTGAATAAATCTTCACTGAACAAATATGAGGTGAAACATGTTCTTTACATCCCCGAAGTACAAGAACAATTAATCAATTATTTATCTAGATTTTCGACAAAATTTCTATAACCTAAAGTGTCCAGTTACTTTGGTTTGGGTAGTGTACTTAAATCTGCTTATTTATTAAAAAAAAAAAAAAAAATTTCGTATTATTTTATACAGGGTGTTTAAAATTTCCACATAAAAACTTGGAGGAGAAATAGATTACATCGATAAGGTCCATATTCGAATAGAAACGCAAGTTCATTAAGGATAGTTTGAAAACATACAGTCAGGAGCAGAACGCAAGACAAAAAGGTATGTAAAGCCCTTTAATAGGGGTAGTTTAACGATGCGCCTCTGAGTATTCGTAGTAGGTTGTGGTTCCAATATAACAGGGCATCAGCATTTAATGCCAGGTAGTTACACGCGTATTTGGACCATACCTTCAAGATTCATATGATTGGGCGGGCATAGTGAAGTAATCGGATGACCCAACAATCCCTTGATTTAACATACGAGGGTCGATGCAGAAATAAGGTTCCCAAAGAGCTCCAGCCGCACGGGAAGTTGTGAGGCGAAATACGGCCACAGCGCTGTGCGCGGTTGTTCCCGCACTCGCGAGTCCCGAGGCCCCGCTTCGCAGGGCCACTCATTCTTGTCTCAGCAGCCGTCCGAGATGGAGGTTCCTATTGTTGATCCCGCCATGTGAGAGATTCGATCCGTAATTCGCTTTTTGCACGCCAAAGAGCCTCCACCTGTGCAGAACCGTCAGCGAGGACGGCTGACAGCCGGTGTAACGATGCTTCACGACAACGCCCGACCTCATGTCTCCCGTCAAACCCAGGAACTTTTGACACAATTTGGGTGGACTGTCATGCCCCACTCACCTTACAGTCCAGACATCGCACCTAGTGATTATCACTTGTTCCCCAAGTTAAAGGAACACTTGGGTGGCCAACGCTTCCAGAGCGATGATGACATCAAAGAAGAGGTGAAACGCTTCCTCAACGGGTCGGCGCGGGAGTTCTACGACATTGGGATACAGAAAATGGAGCACTGTCTACAAAAATGCCTAGAAAAATATGTAGCTTATGTAGAGAAATCTTCTATCCAACGATGTAAATTTTTATGAGAATAAACAATGTTATCTATTTGTAAATTTGATGGGAACCTTATTTCTGGATCGACCCTCGTACATCGGTTTCTTTCCTTGAGAGATCATAAATACCAGTGTGCACGGAACCGTATGCGCGTTGTCTATTGTTTGTTCATTGTCCCCATTTAAAGTGATTTACATACATTTTTGTCATGTGTTGTTGATCTGTCTTTGTGTCATTTTATCTCCTTCGGGTGACATTTATGGAGATGTGTTTCTTTCCGTTATGACTCCTACCGATGTACCGATACCTATAGCTCCTCCAAATTATTACGTGAAGATTTGAAACACACTGTATAGTTTTAGTATACACATTTAGCACACTTATTTAATCTATTTATTAAATTTAATCTTTCACTATCATCTACATTTAAAAGTTTTTTTTTCTAGTTTTAGGCCATATATGAATTATAACTTATGTTTTTAACATAGGTTTCTTGTTCGACCTCTTGCTTTTCCTTAATTTCTTCTAGGAATTTTTTATTTTGTTTTTGATGAATTACTTAAGAATTAAGTAAAATCTTCATAAGAAGTCCGTCTGTATGTAACTTATAATCTATTTCCGCATATTCTTCGACTTTCACGCTAGTGCCAGAGTCTTTCGAAATTTCTGCTGAATTCTGTATTTTCTTCATCATTTTCATTTCCTACTTTCACTTGAACAGAATGAACCCTGCCAATTTGAAACAATGCATAATACAGCTTTGGTGATTATATCTAACGACTGTCTTCGTAAAAGCTGATTACATTTTTGTCAAATAATTTAAAATACAGTAGTTATTGAAAGAAAGCAGTTTTTTGTCTTTTGAAAATCGTTATTGTTGTCCATTATCTTAAAAGTTTACTTTTATGAAGTCAGTACTGTTTTTAAATTTTCGATTCAGACACTGTTCTGATAATAAATAATATCAAAGTTCTTAGCATCTACATTTTTTTAAATGCCGTGTAGATCTTTGGACTTAAAAAACGAAACTGGCTGCTCTCTTTATTAAGTTTCAAAAGTAGAAATTACTCATAATGAAAAATTAAACAAAACATGTATAGCATTGCAAAATATTACGTACTTTATTGTTATTATACAAACCCTTGATTAAAAAGATAGTATTTCGTAGAAAATAACATATCTTTAAAATGAAGAGTGATTACATTTTTTAAGTACATGATAGACTACATTTAAATTTAGAAATTTTAACGTATTATGCAATCAGTTCATCGAAGGAAAAATCTTTATCTATAGTTAAAATAAACAATTATAAAATGAAACTTAAAACAACAATCTGTTTTCGATAAAAGAAATATCTAATGCATGAAAAGTGTACATTTCTAAACGTAATATAATATAATTTATAATAGTGAAACAAAGCATGCTATGTGTATATCTATCTTCTCTTGTAATTTATTATCACTTTGTAACATCCTCGTTATTCTGGTATTTTTTATCTTTTAAACATTACTCTTGATAATAAAATTCTGAGAAAAAAAAACTATATATTCATCTAAGTTTCACCAATATAAATGGAAAATAATTTCGTTAAAATAAAAATTAGAATTCTTATTTGAAAACGCTCCTTATAATATCTTCTATAAAGAATTATTATTTTCCTGGGATCAGTTACAGGTGTTAAAGGAGAAAGAAAAAGCTTAAGAAGAAGCTTAAAAGAAAGCTTTTATTTAATTTCAGTTTTCAGTTTAATCCCCTGTGATTGTTACAGTGTATTGGTTTATTTGAGATTTATTGCTGTGTTACCTTCAAAGGCTTTTGTACATGAGAAAAGTATATTATGAGTTTTAAAGTCAGTGGAATGTTATTTGACACAGCGAATTAATTTCTTTTCTATAAATTTAAAGGAAAAATCTATGAATGAAGAAATACACATTCAATAAATTTATACGTATAATGTAAAACATTCCTCTTCAATGATGAATTATTTAATGATACAAAAACTTAGTCGTTGGGGACCACTGTAATACATACCCATCGTGGATATAAATAATATAAAATATGAAAATAAAACATGTTTAAACTATTTATGAAATGTACTGCGATTCGAATAAAATCGTGGCTTGATGAAGTCATAAATTTTAAATGCTGTATTACTGAATTGCGTAAAAAAACCTTATAACTCCAAAATTGATAATCATATTAATGTTTGATAATAATTGATAATCATATTAATAATGATTTAATTCTTTATGCAACATTTATGTTGTTTTATTGTCTTTTATCTTCATTCCTTAAAATAAACAATTTCGAAAATTTTTATATACCTTTTATCAGAACGAATACTTCGAGAGTCCAAAAAAAATACTTCCAGATAATCGAGGTTACTGAAATTAAATAAGCTTTTTCCCATTATTACATACTAACTACATACAAAATTTCAAGTCTCTGTCTCAATTTGCTCGGGAGATAGAGCGTTTACAGACGACACACAGACAGACGGACGGCAAAATGTTTTTTCTAAAATATGTTTTTCGGAATTTTTAGTGTCTGAAACGTGTAAATCTGTCAATTTTTTTTTTCGTTTTTCAAAACGATTACAAGACTTAACCCTATATACTACGTATGGTGGGTAAGTAAAATAGTAGAAACAAAATATGATTCACTTGATTTTCCAAAGCTCTATGTGGTGAAATTTAAACAATGGTTAATCTTTTCATCATTATATGACAATATTTAACAATCAATCAAAACAAAGATTTTCTATACTCTTAATCCTATTAGGCAGTTTAAGAACCTGGTGTCTTACCTGATCGTCTAATTGATTAGAACGCTGGCTATAACTTTGGCTTCAGGAATTAATGCTTGTTAAATCTCATTACTCATCAGTTAAAGTAACTGAAAAGGTATACGTAAAAGAAAAAAAAAAACATTTTTTAAACGTAACTTAATACAAAGAAGCCTTTTTGAAAAAATATAAAATAACATCATGTATTAGAATTATATGTGTAGTGTATACCTACGTTCTCGTCTGTTTTATTAACAATTTATAATATCTTCAATATTTCCTTCAATATAGCATCTTCGACTTTCCAAGATAGTTTAAATTTGTTTATGACTTCGTGTATATGACTTTTGTCTGTCTGTCTGTTTGTTTGTCTGTCTGTAATGCTTATATGTTAATGAGATTCACTATACGAGGGTGGGCTGATAAGTTCCGGCCTGACACAGAGATGGAAAAAGTATGACCAAATGACAATGATGTTTGTAAAGTATGATCCGATAGATGACATGTTGTCGAGTTTCAAACGCGTGAGTTTAGTGGTTACTGATTGGCGATA
Organism: Maratus michaelseni; assembly: GCA_963931845.1. NCBI lineage: Eukaryota > Metazoa > Arthropoda > Arachnida > Araneae > Salticidae > Maratus > Maratus michaelseni. The sequence continues at coordinate 346,939,081 of OZ007590.1, read as the reverse complement.
AAGTAAAGTGAACAAGTTTTGACATTTTCTAAAAATGGAGAAAAATTGAAGTTTGAGCTGTCATAAAACACTTTGCTAAATAAGGTTTAACGCCCACGGACATACAAAAAGAGATACATTCCAACTTAAAGGATTCTTGTCCTTCATAATCGACGATAAAAAAGTGGGATGCTGAATTTAAACATGGTAGGAAATCAATTTACGATGAGGACGTCCAAAAACAACTACGACCTACGAAACCGTCTTACAAATTCACAATGCCGTATTGAATGATCGCCAATTGAGATACGCGAACTTGCTGACATTGCAATCATCTCAATAGACCGTGTCCAGTACATTTTACGCGATGTTTTGGGTATGAAAACTTTCCGCTAGATGCGTGTCGCGTTTGTTGAACGTCGACGAAAAACGCATGAGAATGACCATTTCTGAAGAGTCTTCTGAAATGTAGTGTATTGCAAGTTGAAAAATAAAATGAAATATTGTCAAAAATCATGTATTTTCTTTTTCAGGCCGAGACCTTTTCGAACCGCCCTCGTACAGGGCTTCACTAAAATATTCGCACGCAAGAGTGTGTCTTAAATGTATTAAGTTGTAAAGGGACTACATTTAAATATAATATGAAATTCTGTCAAAAATCTTGTGTTTTCACTGTCAGGCCGAGAATTTATCAGCCCACCCTCGTATAATGATCGCTATTGAAAATGAAATATGTTTCTAGTGCATTTACAAAGACACGCAAAACAGATTTCCGTTACATTATGGTCTATGGAGTAAAATTGTTTGAGGAACATTTTGTTTAACTTGGTTATTTAGATATGTCATTTCGTTGTATCAGAAAATATAATTTCTTAATATTATTCAGTTAGTGCTGGAAAATGTTTCGTAATCAATGTCTGAAACATGATTGGTCTTTCTTTATCTCTTAAAACATTAATTTTGATGATATATTTGTAAGCGAAGCATTATACATCTTAAGCTTATCTTAAATAAAATGAAGATAATTTTTTATATACACATTAGGATTAGCATTTTAAAAATCACATTACAAAATAATCTTCCATAGAGAATTATTGCTTTCCTGGGATCAGTTACAGGTGATAAGATTTAAAAAAAAAGATTAAGGAAGAAGTTTAAAACAAAGCTTTTATATCGGTTAGTGTTGAAAAATGTTTCGTAATCTATGTCTGAAACATGATTGGCCGTTCTTTATCTCTTAAAACATTACGTTTGACGATAGATTTCTAAGCGAAGCATTATACATCTTATGCTTATCTTAAACAACATGAAAATAATTTTTCGAATATTCATTAGGATTAGCATTTTAAAAATCACATTACAAAAGAATCTTCCATAGAAAATTATTACTTTCCTGGGATCAGTTACAGGTGATAAGATTAAAAAAAAAAAAGATTAAGAAAGAAGTTTAAAACAAAGCTTTTATATCGGTTAGTGTTGGAAAATGTTTTGAAATCTTTGCCTGAAACATGATTTGTCGTTCTTTATCTCTTAAAACATTAATTTTGATGATAGATTTCTAATCGAAGCGTTATACATCTTAAGCTTCATCTTAAACAAAATGAAAAAATTTTCAAATATACATTAGGATTAGTATTTTAAAAATCACATTAGAAAAGAATCTTCCATAGAGAATTATTGCTTTCCTGGGATCGATCAGTTACAGGTGATAAGATTTAAAAAAAAATATTAAGAAAGAAGTTTAAAACAAAGCTTTTATATCGGTTATTGTTGGAAAATGTTTTGTAATCTATGTCTGAAACATGATTGGTTGTTCTTTATCTCTTAAAACATTAATTTGATGATAGATTTCTAATCGAAGCGTTATACATCTTAAGCTTCATCTTAAACAAAATGAAAATAATTTTTCAAATATACATTAGGATTAGTATTTTAAAAATCACATTAGAAAAGGATCTTCCATAGAGAATTATTGCTTTCCTGGGATCAGTTACAGGTGATAAGATTTTAAAAAAAGATTAAGAAAGAAATTTAAAACAAAGCTTTTATATCGGTTAGTGTTCAAAAATGTTTTGAAATCTTTGCCTGAAACATGATTTGTCGTTCTTTATCTCTTAAAACATTAATTTTGATGATATTTTTTAAAACGAAGCATTATACATCTTAAGCTTCATCTTAAACAAAATCAAAATAATTTTGCAAATAAAAATTAGGATTAGTATTTTGAAAATCACATTAGAAAAGAATCTTCTATAGAGAATTATTGCTTTCCTGGGATCAGTCAGGTGATAAGATTAAAAAAAAGATTAAGAAAGAAGTTTAAAACAAATATTTTATATCGGTTAATGTTGGTATATCTTTCGTAATCAATGTCTGAAACATGATTGGTCGTTCTTTATCTCTTAAAACATTAATTTTGATGATATATGTCTAATCGAAGCATTATACATCTTAAGCTTTATCTTAAACAAAATGAAAATAATTTTTTAAATAAACATTAAGATTAGTAAAAATATATAGAAAAATCTATATAATATGAACGTCAAATTCACCCAATAAAATATTTATAAAGCACAATGCAAACACATTGATAAGTTACGTTACTATCGAGGTGCAATAAATCAAAATACAGCTTCAAAACATTAAAACTGTAAGATGTTAAAATTTCATGAGCTTTCGGCTAAACATTAGCCTTCCTCAGATGAACAACGAGCAGTCGAGGAGACGCTGCTCCGAAATGGCGCGTTTTGGACAGGCTAGGAATGGGCGAAAACCAAACAGACGTGAAATGAAGGGGGTGACTGAAGTCCGGATGACACCATTACCAGCTGGGGTGGGTCAAGAGAAACCGAAAACCCCAGTGATATCTAGTATATTGTACCATAAACGTTTATACATCTAATGTTTAGCCGAAAGCTCATGAAATTTTAACATCTTACAGTTTTAATGTTTTGAAGCTGTATTTTGATTTATTGCACCTCGATAGTAACGTAACTTATCAATGTGTTTACATTGTGCTTTATAAATTAAGATTAGTATTTTAGAAAACACATTACAAAATAATCTTCCATTGAGAATTATTGCTTTCCTGGGATCAGTTACAGGTGATAAGATTTTTAAAAAAAGCTTAAGAAATAAGTTCAAAACAAAGCTTTTATTTAATTTTAGTTTCCAATTTAATCCCAAGTGATTGTTTAAAAGTATTGGTTTATTTCAGATTAAAATTTCTATTCTTTCAAATGGACTTGCATATGCGAAAATTTTATTAAGAGGTTTAATATCAGTGGGATTTTATTTGAGATAAGGTATTAGTTTCTTTTCTATTAATGTAAAGAGCCATTGAACGACATATTTTGTTACAAAAACAAAAATACCATATTTGAAAAAAATATAATTTTCAAAAGCGTGTTATTTCAATTCAGCCACAACTGTTAAACTGAAGTATGTATAAAGCAAAACGTCACCAATACTAATGTATTTTGATGAAAAAAATGGAATACTAGTACAAGTTTTAACTGATATTCAATGATCGTTCTTGTTTTTATCTGTTAAAACATTAAATTTTATGACTTGTAATTTGTAGAGTTCTATGCAAAGCATTATACATCTTTAGCTTCATCTTAAATAAAATTAAAATAATTTTTGAAATAAACATTAGGATTAGTATTTTAAAAATCACATTACAAGAGAATCTTCAATATAGAATTATTGCTTTTCTGCTATCAGTTACAGGTGATAAGATAAAAAAAAAACTTATGAAAGAAATTTAAAACAAAGCTTTTATTTAATTCCAGTTTCCACTTTAATCCCAAGTGATTGTTTAAAAATATTGGTTTATTTCAGATTTAAGGTTGTATTACTTTAAAATGGACTTGCATATGCGAAAAGTTTATTAAGAGTTTTAATGTCAGTGTAAGTTTATTTGAGATAAGGTATTACTTTCTTATCTACCAATGTAAAGAGTGATTGAACGAAATATTCTGTTACCAAAAAATATATATCATATTTGAAAAATATATAATTTTCAAAAAGGTGTTATTTCAATTCAGCCCCAACTGTTAAACTGAAATCTGTATAAAGCCAAACGTCACCCATGCTAACGTATTTTGACGAAAACAAGAAAAAAAATTGGAATGCTAGAACAAGTTTTAAATAAATATTCAATTGTCCTTCTTTTTTTTATCTGTTAAAACATTAATTTTGATGATAGATTTCTAAGCGAAGCATTATACATCTTAAGCTTCATTTTAAACAAAATGAAAATAATTTGTCAAATAAACATTAGGATTGGTATTTTAAAAATCACATTACAAGAGAATCTTCAATAGAGAATTATTGCTTTTCTGAGATCAGTTACAGGTGATAAGATTAAAAAAAAACTTAAGAAAGGAGTTTAAAACAAAGCTTTTATTTAATTCCAGTTTCCAATTTAATCCCAAGTGATTGTTTAAAAATTTTGGTTTATTTCATATTTAAGGTTGTATTTCTTTCAAATGGACTTGCATATGCGAAAAGTTTATTAAGCATTATAGTGTCAGTGTAAGTTTATTTGAGATAAGGTATTAGTTTCTTTTCTATCAATGTAAAGTGTGATTGAACGAAATATTCTGTTACGAGAAAAAATATCATATTTGAAAAGGGTGTTGTTTCAATTCAACCCCAACTCTTAAAGTTAAATATGTATAAAACAAAACGTCACCAATACGAATGTATTTTGACGAAAAGAAAAAAATAACATTTAAAAACTAGTACAAGTTTTAACTAAATATTCAATTTTGGATTAAAAAAACTACCATATTCGAAAAAGTTTAATTATCAAAATAACAAAGCGAACAAACTTCTTATAACAACGTTATTAGGTAGCTTTCATTACAAAAAGCTACCTATCGCAGCCGTTCGGAGGAAAGCAATTCCAAAAAAAATTTGGTATAAAATTATCAATCCATGGTCTCGACCGAGTTCGTTGGTCAGCTTCATACGCTATTTTTTTCAAAATGGCGGCATGTTAATTTTTTTTAATTTAAAAAGAAAATAAATAGATGCATAAAGATATAAATTGAAAAATCTGTTTCCGTTAAATGTTAGATCGTGATACAAGGATACCGGGACATTTTTTGTTTTAGCTTTATCTTTAAAAATTCCAGAGATATGGCAGTTTGAAATTCTAGAGTGGCTGTCATTTTGAAACAATTTGATTTTTGTTATGCTGTAATTCTCATGCTGAAATTTGCATTCAAATTCAGTATTAACGAAAACTGGGATTGAATTTCCAATAATCGAGTTCCAAGCAATGTAGCCTCGGGTGTTTGAGTGTAAAATGAGTTGATTTTTTAAAAACATGGACTATGAAAGCTATCTTTTCCTCCCGATACAGGCTGGAAGGACGTTTTAGCTCACAGGCTATCAAAACCTGAGAGCTAATGTGCCCGCCCGTTCTGTATGTACGTATGTACATAACGCGATAACTCTTGATAGAAATAACCGTTTTGCTTCAAACTTTGTTTATAGGTTCATTGTGATAAAGCGTTTCCCTGATTAGTTTTGGGGGTTCATTGGTTAAGTAAAAAAGGGGGGACGGGGAACTAACCCCCTTAACTTAGATAAATGGATTTTTCATGCAGAATTATCCCATCTTCTTCAAATTTTGTATATAGGTTCATTTTGATAATGCGCTTCTGTGAATAGTTCTGGGAGTTCATTGGTTAAGCATAAAGGGGGAAAGGGGGAGGGCTAATCCGCCTTAAATTAGGTAAATGGGTTTTTCATGAAGAATTATCCGATTTTCTTCAAATTTTGTATATAGGTTCATTGTGATAATGCGCTTCTCTGAATAGTTTTGGGGGTTCATTGGTTAAGTATAAAAGGGGAAAAGGGAAGGGCTAATTCTCCTTAATTTAGATAAATGGGTTTTTCATGGGTTTCTACAACAATATTCATTGTAATTACTGGCTTCCCTGATTAGTTTAAGGGGTTTATTAGTTACCTATGAGGGGGGGGGGGGGTAACGCAGGGATGACCCTCTTAATATATTGCCAATTTTTTTATTTACCGAGGGGCTTATTTCAAATTTTTTGTATAAGAGTATAGTATAAAATTAGTGTGAATAGCCTGAGAGCTCAATGCCCTCAGTTTAACTGGGCAGTTTTCTTTTTATTTAAGAGCTTCTCTAGGCCATTTGAAAGAAATTTGTCTTTTTTCATGATGCGTAAATGACGGGATACCACTTGGAAGGCGGGGCAAGGCTGAAAGACAATGGAACGGAAAGGGGGTAAGTTAGAGGAAACAGTCAATCACAAGAGCCAGCAATCAAAATAACATTATCTTTATTTAGACAAAACAGTTAATTAACTGAAATATATGTAAAAGAAAACGTCAGCAATGTATTTTGAAAAATAAAATATAAAAAAACCAATAATTTATTTTTTTCTTTTTGCATAGAAAACTTTCCGAATATTCCCAAGTGTAAGTGGAATTCAAAGTAGGAATAATATACATAAATATATCCTTCTCTAGATTAAAAAATACTGCTTTCTAATAAAAAGCATTTTGCATTTGTGATGGAGGGGAATTTTATTAGATTGGATTTGATTGCAAAGTAAAATAATTTATTCTGAAACGCAAATATTTTTCCTACTATAATAATAATTCTAAAAAAAAAATCAGAGAATTTCTTCTTTCCTTTATATACAATAGCGGAAATTCATCTTGGGCATCTGTATTGGTGGTAAAAAATCTAATTTTTACAAAACTTTTTGTATGATAATGTAAATGAAATAATATTATCGTAGGAATTCTTTTACAAAGAAACAAATATTCCGAAAGTTTTTATTAGTGCATTGAAAAATAAACGCATTGCGACTTCGTGATTAAAACTCATCTTTTTTGTACAGCTCACATATTTGAGAAAAATGTATAAAGGAGCAGTATGAATGTATGCAAATTACATCAATCACGAAAGAGATATATATGATGTCCGAAGAAAAATAAATGCAACTTCGCTTTTATTTTAGCAATTTCTATTGATTGGACTAAAAACAGGTGATTTGATACAACTAATTGAAAATTCAATTATTTTTTTTTTTCTCAATACAGATTTAAACAAGAACGAAAAATCATGCGCCAAGCATAGATTATGTAACACTTTCCAACGCTTCCAAAATAATTTTACAAATCATTACCGTTTAATAAGCTGAAAGATAACATCTAAGTAAACAATTTGGAAAACGCATAACATATTTAAAAACATAATTTCAGGAATTTCCAACATATACAATATTCGGAAAAATATCCGAATAGTTTTATTCAGCCCTGTATATGATCTATAGATTTGTATAATACTACATAGGATGCTACATTTTAGTTGAGTTGGGAAACGCGTAGCACAGTTTAAAATTCTCCTTCTGGAGTTTCTGTCAATAAACGGAAATGTGTTCACGAACTTTTGTGCTGCCCTGTATATGAACTACAGAATTTATACACACGAAGTAATAGACAAAAAGTAAGTTAAATTTAAAATAGCGTTCAGCAGCTTAAAACGCACTTCCAGGAATTATTGTTAACAGACAGTAGAGAATTCTTTTGTGTGTCCTTGTAAATGAACGATGACTGCTATACACACACTATTCGTTAGTCAGCCTCTTGTAATGCACCTTAGTGATATATATGTATTTCAATGCGTTTAAAATAGTGAAACATTATTTAATCAAACCGCAAACGATTTTTCTCCATAGACGTAAAGTAACGGAATTCTTTTGACTGCCCTGTAAAGTAACTATAAGTGCTATGCACACCCTATTCCATATTAAGCTTCTTGTAATGCACCTTAGTGATATATATCAATTACAATGTGTTTGAAATTGTGTAACATCATTAAAATAAACCGCAAATGATTTTTGCCCATAGACCGTAATGTAACGAAATACTTTTGAGTGTTTCTGTAAAAAACTATAAGTGCTACACACTTCAGTTGAAATAGGAAACATGCTATAGATAACGACAATAACATATAAAAATTGCAGGGCAATCGGAGCATATTTACGGGAGTTAGAGCACGGACAGACGGCAGACGGCAAGACGGCCAAACAAACCGAAGTCATAAACACTTTTCAACTTGGTTGGAAAGTGTTAAAAACCACTGGGAATTTAAAACAAGAACGAAAAATCATGCTTCAAGCATAGATTATGTAGCACTTCCCAACGCTTCCAAAATAATTTTACAAAACATACCGTTTAATAAGCTAAAAGATAACATCTAAGTAAACAATTTGGAAAACGCATAACATATTTAAAAACATAATTTCAAGAATTTCCAACAGATACAATATTCGGAAAAATATCCGAATACTTTTATTCAGCCCTGTATAGGATCTATAGATTTTTATATATACTACATAGGATGTTAAATTTTTGTTTTGTTAGGAAACGCGTAGCACAGTTTAAAATTATCCTTCTGGAGTTTCTGTCAGTAAACGGAAATGTGTTCGTGAACCTTTGTGCTACCCTGTATATGATCAACAGAATTCATACACAACAAATAATAGACAAAAAGTGAGTTAAATTTAAAATCGCGTTCAGCAACTTAAAACACACTTCCAGGAATTATTGTTAACAGACAGTAGAGAACTCTTTTGTGTGTCCCTGTAAATGAACGATGACTGCTATACACACACTATTCTGTAGTAAGCCTCTTGTAATGCACCTTATAGTAATATATATAAATTTCAATGCGTTTAAAATAGTGAAACATTTTTTAAATAAACCGCAGACGATTTTTCTCCATAGACGTAATGTAACGGAATTCTTTTGACTGTCCCTGTAAAGTAACTATAAGTGCTATGCACACCCTATTCCATATTAAGCTTCTTCTAATGCAACTTAGTGATATATATAAATTTCAATGCGTTTACAATAGTGAAACATTATTCAAATAAACCGCAAATGATTTTTCTCCATAGACCGCAATGTAACGGAATTCTTTTGAGTGTCCCTGTAAAAAAAACTATCAGGGCTACACACTTCCGTTGCAATAGGGAACATGCTATAGATAAAGACAATAACATATAAAAATTGCAGAGCAATCCGAGCATATTTACGGGAGTTAGAGCACGGCCAGACGGCAGACGGCAGACGGCAGACGGCAGACGACTATACGGCAGACAAATCGAAGTCATAAGCACTTTTCAACTAGGTTGGAAAGTGCTAAAAATTACATTGACGTCCTTACGTTTGGATTTTATTACTATTGGTGTTCAATTAATAATTATTTTTTACCTATTCTTAAGTTACCACTTTTGAAATATAGCATTTGATTGTTTTAAATAAAAAAGGGGATAAAACTCTGGTTTCCCGCCCTGGAAAACAAACTACCAAAAGTTGTTTACATTTAATATATATTTTTAGATGGCTAACTAACAACACCAAAAATCTTTGTGTGTGAAAAATATAAATTATGCATTGATATAAATTTTGAAATTATTTATTTTTGAGAGCTATACATTTGTATTAGCCCCATGCCAAAAGATAATGTCTGAAGAAACTGACGATTTCTCTACTTACAGCAGCCATTTTAATTCTAATTTTTTTCAGTGTTTAAGCTCGTAGTTTGATTACATATCTGTTAAATTTTAGTTTTATTTGTGTTATTTTATTAAAAAAATACCTGATCCGTTCGGAGTTGCCCCAAAATCAGTAACTTTCATTTGTGATTTCGATATAAATAGTCATTTTCGGCGCGCAATCTGTTCTAAGCAAATCTCTTTACGAACGAAACTCTGGCGGTCGTTCCCGATGTCTACGGCATTGTATAGCCGGCATGCTACGCACGTGCTACAATATCGTTTAGTTTCATTTTCTACCGCTAGAAGGCGTGAAATAATCTTACTTAGTTATCTACATCTTAATTAGTTTATTTTAAGTTGAATAAAACAATTCCCGTTGAAGAAGATTCTAAACAATTATTAGAACACTTTGGTCGAAATATGGTAATGCCCTATGTCCAGCACTTTCAACCACAATATCTCCCACACCATCACAGCTGTCGACATGCAACCACCATACTGCACGATGAGAGACCAGAGGCTAACTACCACCCACATACAACAGTGGTCTGCGATGCGCATTTGCGGCTGCAAAGTGAAATATAAAGACACACGTCCATATGAAAATGCCCTAGTGGACCACTTTCAGCCACCATATCTTTCACACCCTGACAGCTACCTACATGCAACCACCATAGTGCACGATCGGGAACGTGATGCTGCTACCACACAGAAACACCAGTGGTCTGCGCTGGGTATTTTCGGCTTCAAAGTGAAATATAGGAACACACGCGTCCATATGAAAATGCCCTAGGTGGACTACTTTCAACCACCATATCTTCCACACCCCGACAGCGACCTACATGCAACCACCATAGTGCACGATCGGGAACGTGATGCTGCTACCACACAAAAACACCAGTGGTCTGCGCTGGGTTCTTGCGGCTTCAAAGTGAAATATAGGGACACACGCGTCCATATGAAAATGCCCTAGGTGGACCACTTTCAACCACCATATCTTCCACACCCCGACAGCTACCTACATGCAACCACCATAGTACATGATCGGAAACGCGATGCTGCAACCACATAGAAACACCAGTGGTCTGCGCTGGGTATTTGCGGCTTCAAATTGAAATGTAAGGGACACATAAGTCTATATGAAAATGCCCTAGGTGGACCACTTTCATCCACCATATCTCCCACACCGACATGCAACCACCATTGTGCACGATGGGTGACTCGAGGCTGCTACCACACACAAAGTATAGTGTCTATGATGGGTATTTGTGGCCTCAAATGGAAATATAGGGACACACACGTCTATGTATATATATATATATATATATAGATAGATAGATAGATAGATAGATAGATAGATAGATTTACTAATGAACCTTTAATTTTTTTTATTGAATATTAGTAGGACACGAATGCTCAACTATTACTATGGATGTAAGTGGAAACAGGTTAATCTTTTGTAATCTGTTTGCGCGGTATAGTAAAAAAGTCTATTAAAAAAGTCATGCTTAATTTTCTTTTAGAACGAATAACAAATCAATAAATATAGATACAGTTTTCAAACAAATTGCATTTGAAAGAACATTATTTTGCTGTTCGACGGTGTAGAAATAGAAATCACGCGATGTTTAAAAGTTACAAAAATTGAAGTAAAACTCAAATTTAATGATCCAGTCGTTTCTACCATCAAAATAACATCAACGTTTGTCATGGAGATGTTTTGTCTTTATACTATAGATCAGCAAATAAATAGACCATTTTTCAGAAAAAAAAATAATATTTTAATACAATTTTATTTTATTACAATTTTAAGGAAATATATTGCAATTATTGTTACTTGCAAAAATATACTCGAAAAAAAAAATGGTAGTTCAATATTTTTATTTTTATAAATATACAATTTTTGTTACTTAAAACATAATGAACTACAGTTTAAACAATAAAACAAAAATTTCAAAGAGTTTCAGAAGATTGGCAATAATTGGGGAATTTTAAGTATAAAAAAATAATAATAATTTTCCTTTGTAAAAAAAAAAAAAAAAATACATCAGTGTATAAAAAAATATTTTGCATTTGTTGTTGAAGCAATTTTTCTAGATTGAAAAGTTAAATAATTTCTTCTGAAACGCAAATATTCCTCTTCATCTACAATAAAAGATGGGGATCTTTTTTCCTCTGTTTGACATATTAGCTGAAATTCATCTAGGGCATTTCTGTTTAGGTTTTGACGAAAACTTGTCTTTCCAAAAACTTTTTGAATAAAACAGCAAATTAAATATGACTAACATGGGAATTAGTTTTAATGAAATATATTATACAAAGGTATATGAAATATATTATGCAACAATTAAAAAAAATATTTTGCATTTGTTGTTGAAGCAATTTTTCTAGATTGGAAATTTAAATAATTTCTTCTGAAACGCAAATTTTCCCTTTCATCTACAATAAATAATGAGGATCTTTTTTCCTCGGTTTGACATATTAGCTGAAATTCCTCTAGGGAATTTCTGTTTAGGTTTTGACGAAAACTTGTCTTTCCAAAAACTTTTTGAATAAAACAGCAAATTAAATAAGATTAACATGGGAATTAGTTTTAATGAAATATATTATACAAAGGTTTTGATATGTTTATTAGAAAGAAACTCCATTGCGTTCTCGTGATTACAGATATCGTTTTCTTTATAATTCGAAAGCTACATCTGTTCAAACAAGTTGGAAATTGTACGTCAAACGAGACAAATGGGGTGCGTTTGTACTATAACTAGTTTTATAAATATTTATTTCGTCTGTTATGATGTGAATAATTTACGTAATAAAATAAGTACATTTCAAATTGGATACAATTTATCTTTTGCTGACAATTACTGAAAATTCCAATGGGAAATTTAAGCCTAGCTTTGAAAATTTCAGAACTTGAAATCCATATTTAGACTCTTTTTCCATTTAATAACTATTTTTACGGAAACATCTATCTTTCTTTAGTGCAGCCCTGTACGAGGGCGGTTCGAAAAGTTATCGGAATGACAAAAAAATACATGATTTTTGAAAATATTTCATTTTTAATGATTGCTAGAATTAAACAATTTTTGTATACAAATTCGGTTTTAAATTCAGTAATACGGAAATAATGTAACTCCATCTTAAATATGCCGTAATCACCATGGCAACCGAGAATTATCGCCTATCATATGATACCATAGAATTAATTACGTACACTGTTAAAAATTTGCAGCAAACTGTCCAGTCATTTGACCGTTTTTAGAAAAAACGATTACATAATCGTAATTTAACTCTATTCTGACCATCATATGGGCAATGATACAGTCAGAATAAAGTTAAATTATGGTTATGGTACCGTTTTTTGAAAATACGGTCAAATGACTCGACAGTTTGCTGCAAATTTTTAACAGTGTATGATAGCATTTAATAGAATGAAGAAAACTTTTATTAATTTCTTTTTAAGTTTTAATTCGATTTTCACAAAATTTCAAATGTTCTCGAAACAATACTGCAAGGATTTTATGTATTAAATTTCAAACCATTCGCTTGGGTAGTTTTTGCGCTGTTATATGAGGGCAGACGGACATACCAGACGGCGACTATAGGTGCTACGCATTGATATATTTATGAAAGCTCTTAAAAATATGTAGAATAGACGTATGAATTTATGAAAATGTATCAATCACGTTTCAGAGATTAGATAGGATTAAGCTGAAAAATTAAATAACTTCTCAAATATTTTTATTCGATTATAATAAAAAATCTGAGTTTTATTTATCCGTTTCATAATAACAGCTAAAATTCAATTTGCTCATTTCTGTTTCGGTCTTAAAACTAGTCGTTGGGAGCCGCCGTAATACTTACCCATCATGGATATGCATAATATAAAATAAGAAAATAAAACATGTGTAAACTATTTAAAAAATGAATTGCAATTCGAATAAAATCCTACCTTGATGACGTCTTAAACTTTAAATGCTGTATTATTGAATTGCGTAAAAAAAAACATCCTTATAACTCCAAAAATGATAATCATATTAACTAACGGTTAACTGCGTCGGATTAATCCTCTTATTTCCAATTAAAATATATCTTTGAATTGCAATTTGAATGAAATACAGGGTCATGAAAAATCGAAGAGTGTGGAAATTAGGATTACAAATATCTCGGCAATTAATTATTCAATCGATTTCAATCTTTATGCAAAATTTGTTTTTGTATTGTCTTTTATATTCACCACTCAAAATAAATAATTTCGAAAATTTTTATGTACCTTCTATCAGAATGAATATTTCAAAAGTCCGAAAAAAATAGTTCTGGATAATCGAGGTTACTGAAATTCAATAAGCTTCTTCCCATTATTACATACTAAGTACATACCAAATTTCAAGTCTCTATCTCAATTTGTTTGGGAGATAGAGCGTTTACAGACACACAGACGGACGGCAATTTTTTTTTCTTCTAAAAGTATGTTTTTCGGAATCTCTAGCGTCTGAAACGTGTAAATCCGTCAAAAAAATTTTCTCGACTTTTAAAACGGTTACAAGATTTACCCTATACTACGTATGATAAGTAAGTAAATCATAATAAAATGTTGTTTTTACAAACATTTTGAAATACTATGCAAATGAAGTAAAACTGACATTTTCTGAAGAAAGAAATTATACAAAAGTTTTCAGAAGTACATTTGATAGGAATTGGATAGCGGCCTCATGATTATAAATCATCTTTTATAGATTAGTTTTTGGAAAAACAACATATAAAAAAATTTAATTTATGCAAACATATCATTCACGTTAATAGACATTAGATTAAATTGAAAACTAAAATAATTTATTTTGAATCCCAAATCTTTTACTTCAGCAATAATAATAGTTTTTGAAGTTTTCTTTCTCCGTTTCGTAAAATAGCTGAATTTCATCTTGTGCATTTCTGTTTCGGTTTTAAAACACATCTTCTTTTTGCAAAGCTTTTTGTATGAAAATGCAAGTGAAAGAATATGAATATAGAAATTTGTTTAGAAGAAAGATATTATGCTATCGTTTTCTATGAAAATACAAATGAAAGATGATAACTTAGGATTTACAAGCTAGATTTGTTAAAAATATATATAAGAAAAGAGACGTTTGAATGTTTGAAAACAAATCTATCACATTACATTGAAATAAATTAAAAAGTAAAATAATTTACTCTGAAATGCAATTATTACTCTTTATAATAAACATGTTTGAGTTTTTTCTCAGTTTCATAAAAAAGCTGAATTTCATCTCGGGTATTTATGTTTCTCTTTCTTTCTTAAATCACGTTTTTGGAAGGATTTTTGTATGAAATGTAAATGAAAGAAGATTAATACATAAATTAGTTTAGAAGAAAGATATTATGGAAAAGTTTTGATAAGTGCACTGGAAAGGAACTGCATTACGGTCTCGTGATTCACTTTCTTCAAATCACGAAAATTTTACCAGCAGCTGTGCTGCCGGTATATTTCCGTTATTTGAAGCATGTACGTTTCTTTTTCGTCCGTTACAGGAGGTAAAATATAGCTCAATTAAAGAATGAAAGTGGAGATAAGAAAACATTACTTGTTCGGTGCTGCCGTCTTGGAACTCTAACCAAAGTACTTATTATTTTATTAATTTCAAGAACATTGTCGTCGACTTTGGTTTTGAAAACGGGACCTAACGGTAATGTGTCTCGTATGTTAATCATTGCTCTATCAGATGTTCGTCGAAGGACGAATTTGAAATAAATAGATTGTGCTTTCTTGAAATGGATACGGTTTGATAAATTTGTTGTTTAGAAAACAATGAATTTTGAAGTTAATTTCGGGAAGATTTCGCCGATATAAGATGGTGATTGGGATTTCAACACTTTAGTATTAATAGAGGATAAAAATATGCATTACACATATTTTTAATTGAATTGTTATATGTAAAACACGAATATTATAGAATAAATTCGAGGAGAAATGGTTGCTTTTTTAAGTAAAACCGATTTTTCCCATATAAAATTTTCATTGTAACTAATATATATATTTTAAATATGTTCATTTTGAATATATTTTAAATGCGAATATTTTTTTATAATATTAAAAAATAAATTGTGAATACTTTTAAATGAATAATAAAATTAATTGTTACTCTTGTTTTAATTCGAAAACATTTTTGTTTTGTTTTGTTTTGTCGTTTTTAAATAAATAAGAAATCTTTATTTATAGAATTTTTTTTTAATCAATTCGAAGTTTAGTATTGCTGGAGCCGATACGCATGCGCGCAGGGAATAAAAAGAATTTCCCCTCTTTTTCAGACATAAAGGAATAATTCGCGGAAAAAACGTGTTTCTAGGATAACGGAAATTATTCGTTTAAAAATTGGGAAGAATTTAGTGTATAAAGACGAGTTTTTCTGACAGTTTTCTAAATATCGTTTGCTTTATAGTTCACAAGCTACATTTGTTAAAGAATATATAAGAGAGTCGTGTGAATTTATACAAACATGCCCACCACGTTAATTTACGGATGATCACAAATATTATTTTTTTTTTATTCAATGTGTTGTTATTCTTCTAATTGCTCTCGTGGGACATTTCGGTGAAAAATGTGCGGTCCATCATGTGCTCTATATTCCTGAAGCCCGAAAAGAATTTATCAACTATTTCTCTAGTTATTTGACAAAACTTCTAAAATCGAACGTGCTCAGGGACTTTTGGCCATTTAGTGTATATTGATAAATCGGGATAATTGAAAAGTAGAAATTTTAACTCGAATTTTTCTGAGTTGGCCGGCAAAACATTATGACTCAATTAAAATGATTTGATATTTTTTCTTAATCCTCATTTAAACTAGTCATTGGGGGCCACCGTAATACTTAACCATCATGTATATGCATAATATAAAATACGAAATTAAAACATGAGTAAACTACTTATAAAATGCATTGCAATTCGAATAAAATCCTTGCTTGATGACGTCATAAATTTTAAATGCTCTATTACTGAATTGCGTAAAATAAGCATCCTTATAACTCCAAAAATGATAATCATATTAACTATCGGTTTACTTCGTCGGATTAAGCGTCTCATTTCCAATTAAAATATATCCTTGAATTGAAATTTGAATGAAATACAGGGTCATGAAAAATCAAAGAGCGTGGAAAATAGGAGCAAAATAAACTTGAGTCATGAAAAACACAACACTCAATTGAATCAAATTCACCTCTGTACTATAATAATTGTTTAAAAACAACACAAAATGTCACAAAAACATATATGCATCATTTATTAAAAACTTTTACTTTAGGTGTTTTAAAAATATACAAAACTGCATTTCACATTAAAAACCTATCGAGCCGTCCTGGCTCATCATCAGGGTTAAAACATCACCACGCAGATACACACACACATACACACAAAAAAAAAAAAAAAAAAAAAAAAAAACCACAACTAGTCTGAAACACTGTAAAAACATCAATGTCTGCTGAAGACAAGGTCAAACCATTATAAACAGGGTGGGAAGCATAGGGAGGAATGTGCCAATCTTATTCATTCTTGAACTATCTGTAAAAGCTTATACCATACTTTAGGGATATTGTACGAAACTGAATCATTGCATGTTTTATTTTTCCTGGTTAAAATTTCTATTGATTCACTTATTATTGCTTCATAAAAAGAGGATGTGTGTTTAATAATTTTAGCGTTATCAAAATCTATTATAATCGACTGCTGTTGTTTTAATCTGGAAAGGGGCGTTTTACTTCTATTATACTTGACAACTGCAATATGTTCTTTTAACTGAATTTTAAATTTCCTTAAAGTCATACCAATGTAGTCTTTAACTTTATGAGATTTTATCCTATTTTCAACTATTTCCATAATAACTGGGATTCTATAAATTCCTGCTAAATCTTCAATCGGTATGGGATCAATTTTCTTATGTAGTAACGCATTCAATTTAACTGGAGGGGATGCTACCAAATTTATTTCATATTTCTTTAAATTATATTTTAATTTTTCAAAAAGTTTCGGAATATATTGGAACTTGTAAAATTTAGTTGGTTTTCCTGTTAATTCTTTTTGTTTTGTACCCTGATATTGATATTGACAAATTAACTTATTAATTAACCTCTCTGAAAAACCATTTTCATTTGCTATAATTTTAACTCTGTCAAGCTCTTCTTTGATATAACTATCAGTACACACTGAAAATGCAATATGGATGTAAAACCTATATGCAGCCAGTTTATAACTTAAAGGTGATGAAGCATCTCTGGAAATAGTATTATTTGACCTCATATTTTTCCTATAAACTGTCCGATCTATTGTTAAATCACTGTTTTTTATCAGCTCTACATCAAGAAAAGGTAAACGATTCTGTTTTTCTAACTCCAGGGTAAATTGTATTTTTGTATCCATTTTATTAAGTTTAACCACAAAGTCCTTCAATAAATCTATCCCATGCTCCCATATAATAAAAATATCATCTGCATTTCTACACCAATATGCAGGTCTTTCACTAAAATCATTCATAACCATATTTTCAATGGGTCTTAATTTAATCTCCGCGCATAAACCCGAAATGGGGGAGCCCATTGGTGCACCATCCTTTTGCTTATAATAAATACACTGCTCAAAACAATTAAAGGATATTGCAGTTTTAGGTGGATTTTGTATCTGGGAAACTTTTTAACTGATTGATACATGGTCGACAGACATAGTAGGTTATATGAGAATAAATTACACATGTTTGGCAGAAAAAAATGCAATTTATTGCGCATTTGTGTACAAAAGGAAAAAAAACACAGTTTGTGCATATGAGAAAAAAAGAATAAGAAAAGGTGTTTTCTTCAAAGAAAATCATTTTCAGTAGGGGGTATGGTTTCCACGGGCGGCCAGCAACGTTGAACACCTTTGAGGCATGGACTCAATGAGGCTATTAATGACGAGTTGGGGTATTCTGCCGCACCCTTCCAGAAGAGCTCTTTCCAGTTCTTGGAGAGTTTGTGGGGGTTGTTGGCGGCCAGAAACTCGTCTTCCTAGAGCGTCCCAAACGTGCTCGATTGGATTCATGTCTGGAGAACACGCTGGCCATTCCATTCGAACGATTCCTTCTTCGAAAAGGAAATCCTCCACCAGGTTTGCACGATGTGGCCTGCAGTTATCGTCCATTAAAATGAAGTTATCTCCGATTGCTGCAGCGTAAGGGACTACAATAGGTCTGAGGATCTCATCCCTATATCGGCGACCAGTCAGAGCTCCATCTCGAATGATGTAGAGGTCAGTGCGCCCGTCAATGGAGATGCCACCATACACCAACACTCCTCCACCGCCAAATTTGACACTTTCGTGCACGAACGCAGGATTATTCCTACTGCCAAGGTCCCTCCAGATGAAAATACGCCTATTATCCGGATGCACAGAAAAACGGGACTCGTCAGAAAACAGAATATTGCTCCATTCATTTCTCCTCCAGTTGACATGCTCGGTTGCCCACTCCCTGCGGCCGCGACGATGCCTTGATGTTAATCTAACACATACCATCGGTCGGCGAGCATACAGACCTACAGCATGGAGCCGGTTTCGGACAGTCTGAGTTGAAATCGTGGTGCCTGTAGCCGAGCGAAGGTGTTGTTGGAGAAGAATAGCGTTCATGTTTCGGTGTCTCCGAGCTGTTAACGCTAAATACCGATCTTCATTGTGCGTTGTTGCCCGTCTACGACCTTGCCCTGGTCTTCGGCCTGCACATCCACTCTCCAAAAAACGGTTCCAGATCCTGGAAATGAGACTTTGTGACACTCCAATGGCTTGCGCTACTTCGGCTTGAGTTTGGCCCCCTTCTAACCTACCAACAATTCTCCAAGCTTCTGAATCTGTCAAATGACTTCGCTGAGACATCGTACTTATCGAAACAAAGCAATCACTGAATGCCGATCATCCTTGTCTTCATTCTCTTTTATCCAGTTGAAAGTCAAATTTCATTCGCTGCCGCTGAAGCGACGTTTTTGACGTCGAACTCAAAATTTGCATACTCCACAGTTTGAAAACCAGAAAAATTTGCATTTGTGATTCTCTTCTTCTATTTTCGGCAAAAAAAATTTCGTTTATATCTTTATTTTATATAAAACTTCAAATATCCTTTAATTGTTTTGAGCAGTGTAGTTGAAAAGTGTTTATGAATTCGGTTTGTCTGCCTGTCGGCATATCTGTCTATTCGAGCTTTTACTCGCGTAAACATATTCGGATTATCATGCAATGGATATATATTATTGAGGTTTACTATGGCAAGTTAGGTATTGCAAATGAAGTGTGTAGCACTTATAGTTTTTTTACAGGGATACGAAAAATAATTCCATTACATTATGGTCTATCAGAAAAAATAATTTGCAGTTTATTTTATTGCTGTTACACAAATTCAAGCATACTGGAATTGATATGTATCACTGAGGTGCACTACAAGATGATTACGATAGAGTAGGGTGTGCATATCACATATAGTTCCTTTACAGGGACACTCAAAATAATTCCGCTGCATTAAGATCTATGAAGAAAAATCATTTGGGGCTTATTTGAATAATATTACACGATTTCGAACATATTGAAATTGATATAATTTATCACTAAGGTGCATTACAAGAGGCTTACTATAGAATATTTTGTGTGTAGCATTCATTGCTCATTGTCAGGGACACACAAAAGAATTCGGTAGTGCATGTCAACAATAATTGCTGTAAGTGCGTTTCCAATTGCTAACTGCGTTTTAAAATTTAATTATTTTTGTCTATTAGTTGGAGTGTATGAATTCTACAGATCATATACTGGGTAGCACAAAAGTATTCCAATACCTTTCCATTTACTGACAGATATTCCATAAAGAGAATTTTAAACTGCACTACGCTTTCCTAACTGAACTAAAATTTAGCATTCTATGTAGTGTATAGATCATATAAAGAGCTGCACAAAATAACTCAGATATTTTTCCGAATATTGTTGGTAATTCCTGAAATTGGGTTTTTAAACATGTTATGCTTTTTCTAAATACTTTAGCAACGAATCTAGTTTATTTAAATTTTTAATTTACGGGTTTTAATCTTATGCCTAGTAGTTTTTATGATAAGATATAATAAAACTTATACAAGAAGTCTCTGTGTATATCATAAAACTATCCTTTTAAAATTTTCTATGGTGTATAATTTACTTATTTCTAATACGCAAATCTAGTCGAAATGATTTAGAGGTGTAAGTTATGGACACAATGTGATTTGTTGCATTTCATGCGTTTAATGTATTTGTATAAGCAAAATACTTCTTTAAATGTGATTTATATGTTTATTCAAATACATAAAATTACGAAATTTCTTTAAATAAAATAATTTTCAAAAACTCTTAATGTTATTCATGAAATAATTCATTTAACTTTAAAAAAAATTCTCGTCGACTTAAATGCTTAGAAAATAAATTCAGGTTCAGAATGCAAACCTATTTTAAGACATGATTTCAACGTGAATTTATAGCTTCTAAGAGAAGTTATCGTTATAGATTATAATTGCAGTTATGTTGGGAATTTGTGTTAGTAGTTTCAGACAAAGATATCTGAAGTGTAATTAATGTGTCTTTATTAAATCCGTGTTCAAATCAGCTTATCAACTAAGCGAAATAACACAATTTCCATAATGAAATATGAATAATCATATAAGTTGCATTATTTTCACTGTGTAATACATATCTTTAATTTTTTTGTTTAAATTGGCTTAAGTAATAAGGAGTATCTAGTTAATTTGATCGGAATGTTAGAATTGGAGAAAAAAGAAAGGCGACTTCTTATTAGGAAATCATGGATATGGGATAAACCAAGCTAATTCGCGAAGTACTCACCACCGATTCTATGTTCTCAGAATCTTTGCGAGGAACCACGAGTTGGGACTGGTTATTCGGGACACCTCACAGGTGGTTTCTTCTGCCAAGGGGAGCACAGCCACCTGCGCATCACCCCCTGCACCCAAGTCTTTGACGAAAGTCGCTACAACGGCAGAGCCAATTTACTGAATAAAACTACCGCATAACACTTGAGGACGTGCCATGGTCCCCCAGAAGCTTCAGAGCCAAAGACTCAAGCGACAACCGTGCTTTAGGCTTTAAATCGGGTTTCCCAAACACGTACTTGATTTACCAATGCCTTCGAACATGAAAAATCTACAATGTTAATCACTAGTTCGTCAGCTATGGATTATAATGGATATGGGATGGGAAACGAAAGAGGAAACTGATTACGTTTCCTGTATGTGAGCAGGTGTATATCGTCACTACCATTTGAAACTATCGAATATGAAAAAATGCATTTTTTAATTCTTTTAAAAATGGTCTGATTGTCACCAATAAATTTTATTAGAATTCTCCGCCTAGTAAAAATACTAATAAAATTTCTGTGAAAAATAATGTTGCCTTTTTTTCTTATTCAGAGATGCCGAATCGATATCGGAAATTTTGAGAAAAAAAATGCTTTAATTAATCACGAAATGTCTGTTATTGAAACAAGCGAGTATTTCTATTTGAAATTTCTGATATAGATTCTAAATTTCTGAATTAAAAAGGAGGTCCTGTCAACCACGATAATAAATACTATTAAAATCTATTGGTGACAATCGGAGCCTTTATAAAATTAATGAAAACTGCCTTTTCTTTCAAATTCGATAGTTTTACATGGTAGCGCCGAATCATGACAAACCGAAAAAATCTTATTCAGCTACTGGAGCGTTCTCAATAACTACAAAATAGGAAGCGATAACAAGTTGGTTAAAATTGATTCCCTCATCCGTAGGATTATTTAATGTATACATATATTGAGTCAAGGCTGCAGAAATTGTGCAAAGTGAGATTCTGTGCTCCAAAAATGAATCACAGAGCAATATTTCTACGACGCAAAATTTTAGAGTTAAACGTGAAAACAAAACGGCATCACAGTCGGTGTCTGGAGCTGTGGTGTCATATTCTTTTCGCATTTGAAAGACTATTACCTTTTGTTAGAAAATTGAATAGTCGTAATTTTATATGGCATGATGTTTACGAAAGAATGAACTTAAATTTTTAACTGCGATATATTTTCTTAGATTTAGAATTATAAAAAACAATTTTATAAGTGCTATATTTACAAAATGAACAATTTCTAAGTAATTGTTTATACTTTGTCACATGCGTTCTCTTGTACCTATTAAATATAGGTCATAACATTCTGCACTGAGAAAAATGACACTTTCAAATCTGAGTAAATTGAAGTTTTCATTTTGTTATGACACCTTTTTGTTTCAATTATAACGACACAATGCTTTCTATTCTGAACAGAAATACTCAGAATATTGACACATGGACATACTCAAAACTGAGCACATAGAGGTCAGTTCATACTCATTTTTGAAACATGACATACTCAAAACTGAGCACATAGAAGTCACTCATTTTTGAAACATGGACATACTCAAAACTGAGCACATAGAGGTCAGTTCATACTCATTTTTGAAACATGGAATACTCAAAACTGAGCACGTAGAAGTCAGTTCATACTCATTTTTGAAACATGGACATATTCAAAAAGGATTAGAATCAGTTCAAACTCATTTTTGAAACATGGAAATACTCAAAAATGTGCACATAGAAGTCGGTTCGTACTCATTATCGAAATATGGACATACTCAAATAGGAGCACATGATGCTTTATTCTTGCGTGTGTGCATGTTTTCAAAAATGAGTATAGACATGTTTCACACTTGAGTAATTTTGATTCGGAGCCATTTTGACTATGCGACGTACACAGATTTGAGTATTTTTTGCTCAATTTTGAAAATGTCGTTTTTAGATTGCGTGATTTAGAAAATAATTTTTATTTTAACTTTTATTTATTCGACAGGGATACCTTGCAAAGAATAAGAGAAAAGTAGTGTGAAAATTTAACATTTAACCAACTGTTTATAATCTTGCGCAGCCGTAATCCCTTAATTTGAAATCTTAATTCAAATTCATCGCCATTAAAATATACAGACACATTTATTGAAGATTTAATTTGAATTCAAAGCCTCTGTATTCAATTTTATTTAAATTAAAATGTAATGTCATTTATACAAGAGTTCGGCGAAACAAAGAAGATAAAATTGCATACAATCAGACATTTAATGAATAATTATCTGTGTGATTGAATTTACTAAGATTTTGTATTCAATAAACTAAATTATTTATTGCTGCTATTGAAGAATTTAATCATTTTAGGATATATATCCTAAACAATGTTTTAATTATTGACAACTTTGAAAATATAAATTTAGGATTTCTTCCAGAAAAAAATTAATACATTAGATCTTATGTAACGAAAAGAAAGTGTTAATTTCCCGTGCTAAAACAAAATAAAATAAAGCCTTGATTCAAAATAAACGATTTAAATTAGATGCCATCCGGAATTTGCAGTAATACATAAATAAAACGAATTTGAAGTCTTATTATACAGTTCCAAATGACCGAGAAATGAAGTTTATAACTGCAATGGTTATGATACATGCTACGATATTTTAAATATAAAACTTTTACTTACGGTTTTGACGAATAAAGCTTTAAACTCACTTTTTATAAAAATCAATCAGTCACTCATTTGTAGAATTATTTAATATAACAGAGGTGATCCAGCAAGACCGCATAAATTGTGCAGAGCGAGAATCGTCGATCCAATAACAAACAAGAAAGAAAAATCATTCATCAAGCATAGATTATGAAACACTTTCCAATATTAACAGAATACTTTAACAGACTTTTTCTGAATAATAATTTAAATAAAATACCTAAGTGAACTATTTAGAAAACGCAAACCAATTTGAAAATCATATTTCAGAAATTACAGGCCAAACGAAGAAATGTACTCCCTTCTTTTGTGCAGCCCTGTGTATAATCTATAGATTTGTACATACTCTATATGGTATACTGTACTTTACTTTAGTATAAGAGAACACATAAAGCAGTTGAAAATTGAACTTCAGCAGTTTCTACCAGTAGACGGAAACATATTTGAATTCTTTGTACAGCGTTGTATACTACATTAAGATTTTTATACACACCCCATATTAAGCTAAAGTTTAATTCAGGCAAAAACACGCTGAAAACTATTAAATTCGCCCTTAATAGAAATTATCATACAGAGGCTGCCATGTATCTAATTCTTTTCGTGGACCTATATATTATTTTATTTATATTTAAGAGAAATATTTTAGTACATTAAATATATTTCACATTCAACATGCATAACTCGATAAAATAAATGCATTCAAAACACTCTGAAACTTATTACAACTGTAGGAAAATAGTTGTATTAAGTGGATGGCGTAGGACTATAATTATTATTATCGTATACTATATCGGGACTATTTTATCGTTACTCATATTAAGAAGGTGAACTTGAAATAATTATAAATTAGAAGTATTTGAAAGAGTATTTGAAGAAATATATGCTTAAATATTGTTAGAAACGGTATTATACGTAATGCGATCTAAAACATGCTTATGTAAATGAGTATTTGTGTGAGAAAGACAGAAGACACACCAACGAAGATGTTTAAAAATTTTAAATACACCTATAATAGTATAAAAATTGACGAATTCTTTTGTTTGTCGTTACCGACACTATATATATCGTATAGTATCATAGTGACTGATTGGTTTAGACATAAGTGTAAAGTGAAACAATTCTATGTATCCAATTGTTTTGAAAATCATATGCTATAAATGAATTAGTGTTTCATTTGTTTGCTTATTTTTAGCAAATAAAATAGTCTAATTATACCAATTCTTATTGTAAAACTAATTTATATTCTTTAAAAGGATTTGATATTATTTTTAATTATTCGTTATTGCTTACTTTTTTTTTAACAAACATATATTTCAGACTCATCAGCTATTTGTTCCTTACATCTTTACATGACTTTTTCAGAATTATGTTTTCTAAAACTTCCTTGAAAACGAACTTAACATAAAAGAAAAAAGAATATGATTCACACATTTCTTGTCAAGTGAAAATAAATTTGCATCTTATTATTATTCTTAGTAATAGTAGTGTATATAAAAATGTTTAAATACATTTAAATTATACCCCGTAAGCACGAGTGCAATCACATTGATCATTGTATCTACTTTTCCATTTCTTTATTGGAAAAATATAATTAAATAAAAAATGTATTTTAATGCCTTTTTTATAATCATTATTTTTTTCTTAGATTTTTCATTTTCTTGATAAAGTGAAAAAAGTTTCACAATATTATACTTTTGCTCATTATCATCTTCAAATTCACTAAAGCTTACGGTAAGGTGTTTTTTATAAACTTTCATTGAATCATTATTATAAAGTTCTCAATACTTTCTCAGTAATTTTCCATTTTTCTTTGTAAAAATAGATTCTTAAAAAATTAACTTTAATTAAAAGAGGATTACAAAACATCCAGAATTTTTTACTGTGAATAACGGTAAATTATAAATTTTTTTTTAAGAAAATAGGATTCAGAGAAATAAATATAAAAAGTACATTTTAATTAAATCCGTGCTAAAGAATAAAATAAAGGATTTTTTGGAAGTTAATACTTTTGGGAAAATATAGAGTAGCATTTATTTCAATACAGAATTATTAACCTTCAAATTTGTAATGTTCAAACGCGCTAAAAAAATAGCACCTGTTTCAGAAGCATCAACAGATTATATATAGATTGGAAAGTAGTCATAAAATACAGGGTCGTTCAAAATTATTGGGCGCATTTCATGTTTGAAAAAAAAAATGATGTACGTACATGTTAATTATTTTTTGGAAAGACAATTCAAAACAATTTTACACAACAAAATTTTAAACATTAAATAGGTTTCACAGAAGCCGGTAGATGGCGCGACAACATTGCGCAGGGAAAATTTACTGATTTCGTCAGTCTGCAAATGGCTACCATACAGGAAAACAATGTGCGTTTTGTGGTTCCATGAAAGAAAATCCGTTGTAACTGTTCGGGTACGGTATCGTTTAGAATACTCAAATCATCGTCCTCCAAGTAAGGACTTAATAAAACATTGGTACAAACAATTTAAGGAGACGAGAAATGTGGAACTTATTTAACGTTTAAGATGTTGTTGTGTAAAACTGTTTTAAATTGTTATTTAAAAGAGTAATTTGATAATATATAATTTGAGATAATAATTTGAGACTATTAGAGTTTAAATTGTTATTTAAATTGTTTTATTAGATTGTTCAAGACTGAATAAGATTAGCACATCCCTCCGAATGCTTCCCACCCCTAGTGACCTGTTTGTAAAGGTTTGACCATTCTTCAGCAGAAAACGATGTTTTTACTAGTTTTATACTATTTGTTTTGTGTATGTCTGCGTGTTAGTTTTATAACCATGATGAAGAGCTAAGGTTGCTCGAAAGCGCTAGGTTTTTATCAGTGTAAAATACAGTTACGTATGTTTTGAAAAACACCTTAAGTAAAGTTTTATTAAATGATGCATATGTGTTTTGTGACATTTGTATTGTTTTAAATAATAATTACAGTACAAAGGTGAATATTGATTCAAATGAGTGTTGTTTTTTCATAGCTCAAGTTTATTTTGTTTTAAATTGTCTCTCCAAGAAAGCAATAAACATGTGACGTACCGAATTTTGTTCTTTTTTTTCAAACACGGAATGAAGCTCAATAATTTTTGAACATCCTGTACAATAAAGTTGCCACTGGTTTAGTTTAAGGACTCAACTACAGACATGACACTGAACATACTTGATCAGACTTGACAATTTTTTATTAATTAAAAATATATGATGTAAATAAAGGTATACCGGCATTCTTTCATAGTATGTGGTTATTCTATTTTTAAAGCTAAAGTTTAAAGGACTGTACATGTCTAATTTTTTGCATGCATTTAAGCTTTAATTTCTAGTATGCAAGGTGATCGTAAACTCTTTGAACATAATAAGAGTAAACAAAAAATCAAAACAAACAATATTTGCAATGAAACTTAAGGTCATAGTCCTTGTATTCACACTAACACACAAAAAAAGATGTTTCAATCGAAATTAAATGCGGATTTTATAAATTGAAGTTTTAACTTTAGCAATAATGAA
The DNA here is from genome assembly GCA_963931845.1 of Maratus michaelseni. NCBI lineage: Eukaryota > Metazoa > Arthropoda > Arachnida > Araneae > Salticidae > Maratus > Maratus michaelseni. Next base: position 346,911,430 of record OZ007590.1, on the reverse strand, counting down.
GCTATTTTAACGAAAGTTTTATTTCACATATGATATCGCGGTAATGGCATCGCGATAAGCGCTAAATAGTATTGGAATTCAATCAGATGAACTGTATGTATTGTCAACCACATTCTAAATAACAGACCTTGTTCACTCAGAAAAAAATGCAGTAAAGTTACGGGCAGAGGCCGGCAGCAGAGATTCCTGTCATACCCCGTAAAAAAAATCCATGCCCATCATTTTGTGCAGCCCGTAATTTTACGGGGCAAAGTAATACAGCATTATAATTCATAGGATATAATGCACTTTAAAACACAATATCACTTTACTTACTGCTCCGTAGCACGTAGCACGTTAGATGATCATCACATAATTGCTGTTTTGGCGGGTTAAAATTTTCGAAACACGAGTAAAATGACGGGATACACCCTAGCGGAAGACAATGTATGGGGTCGTACCGTATTTTTGCTAATATATGGGCTAGAACTGTAAGAATATGTGGATTGCTCTTAATTTTCTAAGTATCTAAGGGATAAGGCCGCTTATTTAGTGGATCAGATCGTTTTTCATCAAATAAGGCTGTTGCCCGTGAAAATTGAAGGCCAAAGGCTCATAAATTTAGAGTTTTTTCTGAGAGTGTTGCTCAGAGTGTTTTGTTTCGAATAATGAAAGACTTTTCATCAGTTATTTTCATGTCATCGAATTTCATAAAAAGCCAGTTTGTTGAAAATATTGTTACAATATTGTCACCAATTGTAAAGATATGAAAGGTAAACCCAATTGGATTGGATGAAATGTGTTGTCCCATTTTTGTGACTGAATATGAGGCTTGTGATCACAACGAACGAAAGACACAAGCCACGATATTTCAACGAATCTTAGCTGATCCATCAATTTATTGTTGTTTTCGAACAACTGTCGAACTGCTATATAATGGATTTAAGCCGAAAAGCAGCCGAGGTCGGTGAAATACCGCCGTCTGCCTCTTTCTTTGGCTGCGATTTTATCTTGAGTTAGATTACAAATATTGATCTTATTGATGGGTATACCAGATGCCTTATTTTGTTCAAACGGCTTAGGGTCAGCCTGTAATGAACAAAAAGATTGTAAAGTTAACGAATATTCAAAAATATAAAATACCGATTTTTTAGCCCAACAACAGTGGGGAATCTCGCCAACATTTTCACAAAAAATCAACTATTTGTTTGTTATATTTTTTTAGTCTTCTCATAAAAGAATCTAACAGTCAGAATTTACAATTATGTTAAAAATTACTGAGGATTTTGTATTTTATATAATGTAAGGTGCACGAGTATTGTAGTGTAATTGTGTCAATCTTAATGAAAAATGCGATGAATTCCGTACATATAAATAGCAAAAAAAGGAAACAGCAGTTTTTCTTAATGTAGCAAATAATATTAATTAATGTATCAATCGATGTATTAACCCATGTATGTATTATAATTGCAGCGTAGGGTGGTGCAAGAGTGCGTGGTGCACAAGAGTAGCCAGAGCGATTATCCAATCCCAAAACAGAGTTTTGCATTTAACTACATTTTTAAAGGGTGTAATGAAATGATAGGTTTTTAGTGTAAAATATCTGCATATTTTGTGAAAGTTTTAAAAATTTAGAAGATAAAAAGTCAGTTGGGTCTTCTCGTCATAATATTTATGGTTTTTAAAAACAGCATCATCATAAAGATTGCAAAGATAAGTTATGTTTTTTTTTTTTTTTTTTTTTTTTCGATTAGGGTATTATTGAATTTCCTGTCACTTAAATGATTTGGATTTTCGGATCAACTACTGACAACATTACTGACGTTTCAAAGTTATTTTGTGACGACAATGCACGAGTGCGTACGCACTATTATTCAACAAATCTGTTATCTATTTTACTTGTCCTTGTAGCTATAAAATGGGTATTAAATGCTTGCAGTTTGGTTTAATAGTTTTTCTTATTTCCTAATTTATCACTAAGGCAACCAAATTCGATGATCATCACAAATGTCTGCATGGCCTTTAATAAGCCACTGGTAGATCGCTTCTACAAATACCAATTATATCTTTATGGTAAATATCACTTTCAACCGCAGAAAATTTTCCATATGGACGAGTCTAGTTTCTCTACGGTACCTAACAAGCCATAAAAAGTCATATCCATTTAAGTGGAATGATGTGATAACAAGCTTTCAAGTGCTAAAAGAGGGCAAAACATACAGTGGTTTGCGGAATGAATGTTAGTGGGTAGTTTATTCCATCCACTTACATATAAAAAGAAAGTGAATGAAGCTTGAACTTTTACATAATGCATCTATATCTACCGCTGCGATGTCTTCTGACAGCCTAGTTATAATAAACAGTCTGTTTCTTGACTGGCTCCAATATTTTGAGAACCACGCTATGGCAACTCAAGAGCAACCCGCGCTTTTGACCATCAACAATCATTCATCGTATTACACACTTGCAGCCATTGATTTCTATCGAGAATATCAAATTGCTCTTCATTCATTGCCTCCACATAGTAGCCTCAAAGCACAACCGTTAGATAGATGTTTTGGTACTTCTCTATTATCCCGTCGACCACTTTTCATAGCAAAAAACTAACGCCAAACTGTAACGCCAAATAAACGGAAGAACGCTGCCATTGGAATATCAAAATAAATAAATAAATAAATAAAATATAAGAATTTAAGGACACAATTGTTATTTTAATTAATGAAATAACTAATAAATCAGTAAAACATTATGAAAAATACACGCAAATGTCGAATTAAAAACCATTTGATGACATAACAAACACGTATAATGCTTCTGACATCAAGTAAATGGGACTGCATTTTTGGCGTTTAATCTTACAGTTTGGCGATAGTTTTTTGTTATGAAAAGTGGTCGACGGGATAATAGAGAAGTACCGATGTTTTTTGTCCACTAAAAAGTCTTACTCTGCTGAGTGCGAAAGTTGGATGAGAAATCATCCAGGTCGAAAAATCTTTCAATTTGCATCTGTATTTACACCTGCTTTTGGAAAAACTGTTACCGTTGCTACAGCCATTGAGTTAAAGTAACGGGTATATGGTCTTTTAAAAAGACCTTTTTTATACTGGCTTTTTAGCAAGCAGAGTCACTGAATGACCATTATAATTTTTATTTGGTGATCCATATATGTCAGTAGAACCACAGAACATTTAAAATGAGGAAGAAAGAGAATTGATTTCATTAGAAAATGATATTTCAGAAATGGCAGAAAATCTATGTAAAGAAAAAGACGCTCGCTCACTGTGAAATAAACCCAAATTCGGTTTCGCAAGTTATAACTTCGACTTCAACAACTTCATCTGACGTCAACTTAACAGAGTTGTCACTGTATACACAGTAATCTATGCTGCGATCCCATAGTAAGAAGAGCAAAAGGTCTGAAATTTTAAGCAGGTCACCACGCAAAAGGCAGCTTGAAGATAACGCAGCGTAGAAAGACTAGAACCATTGCCAATAAAGAATAACAATAAGCCAAAGAAGTTAAAAACTGTGCAAAGAAAAACGTGTGGATGTGTATAGGCTGCTCAGAAACCTATAGAGAATCAGTCGTGGATGATTGGATCGAGTGCATCTGTGGGACTTGTGGGAAGAAAAGTGCACAGACTACGCAGTTCGTGGTTACTATAAATGTGACGTTCTCAAGTGAAGCGCTTCTTTTTTTTATTACGCACTCTTGAACAATTGACTGCGCACTCTTGCCCTCATTAGTTGTATAAGCGTGCACATTCAGGAAGATAATCTTTTTTCAAATAATGCCGAAGGTATTTTTTATAAGTTGATTACTGCAGTTATTTTTGTTAGCTTAATAATCTGAGAGTATAAATAAAGTATAAATTCATCCCTTAATTATTTTCATTTGCAGCTATTTAATAAAATAGCTATAGCGTGCACTCCTGCACCACCTTACCCTACATACATTCCGCAAGATTACGTGATTACAATTTTTTTTAAATAATACTTTTCACATGGTAAATTCCTACTTAATAATTTTTCTTTTGTTAAATATGAAAAAAAAATTAAAATATTTTTTCCAATAGAGCGTAAAATGCCGGGGCCAGGATTGGAACCTGGGTACTTTAGCTTGCCGTGCCATCGCTCTTCCTTCTGAGATATCCCAACTATATCCTGGCTCGCATATCTCACTCATATAATATATTACTGTTTAATATTATAATCACATTAGCCGTAATTTATTGAATTAAACTATCTGTTGAAATCATGCATGCCTTTGTAATATTTGTACAAATCATTCAAAGGTTTACGTAGTAAAAAATATTTCTTTTAAAGAAAGCACTTTTTATACAAAAAGAAAAATCTTCCAGCAAGCTTAAAATGCTTGTAAGTAGAAAGCTTTACGCAGATTTTTCGTGCATCACATAAATATTTTCTGATATGATATTTTTTTATATATACATTAGAATAAATATTGATTTTAAAGAATTTTTTTTTCCTCCTAGATGTATTTCACAACAATTTAAGAAAAAAATTATCATACAAATATCGTTCTCTATTTAACATACTACAAAAAAAAGTATAAAAGTTTTTTTTTAATGTATTAAAAACAATAGATATTGTTGCCTTTTTAAAAATAAGAAATGGAAAAAAATTCTTAGTAAGTAGAGGTTTACGAAGGTCATATCTTTAAGTATAAATTCATCCACAAAGTCATGGTTTTAGTTGTTTTGTATTTAGAAAGGATTTAGTTTATTGATACAGAAGTAACTTCCGAGTTATTTTTATAGAACGTGATATGTTTCATGAAATTGTAGTGATTGATTTCGGCCTCAGTTTGTGTTTCAAAACAATAAGAAAAGACAATTTCTTTTGAAAAAAATTGCTTAAAACTAATATTTTATTTCCAATATATATCTTAATGTTTTCCTACTAAATTTTCTATTATTTATTTCTTAAAAGAAATAAAAAAGGAAGAAAAATGTGCGATTTTTTTTCTCAATTTTCAAGTTAAATTAATAAAAAAAAAAATTCCGCCGATTTTTTTATAGTAAATTTTCAGACTAAATACAAAATCTACATCCATTTGAAATTTTAATAATAAAATGTAAATGCGTTAATAATCCTTTATCAGCAAATACTTGAAATAGTATTTGCATCAAATTATTTTCTCAGAAATAAAACATGCAACATTTTAAAATGTTTTGTTAAAATATAGAAAAAAAAAGTTCAGATATTTTTTGCAGCTCATAAATATTTTGTGATTATGTATATTTATGATATGCATCAGAGAAACGGTTGATTTTCAGAAATCTTTTCTTTAAACATATCTCACAGAAGTACATCATATCATACAAATATTACTCTGTATTTCGCGAATTCAAGGATAAATGTAAAAGTATTTTTAGATAAATATAAAGCTACTAGGGTACTCAGCCCCCTACTCGCTAACGCTCGCCAACTCACCGTGAATAACAACGCAATTCACATTGAGACCGCTTCGCTCGCTCGCCCCTTTTAATTTTTCAGCAATTTTAGCCGGAATAAGTTCTACTATAAAACATTTGAACATATGGAATTGACAATTTTTTTAATGTAAAAAAGTAATTCTCCGTTGAAAACACAACTAAAAATGCATTTAGTTTGCGCTATTAATGGGCATATAAATCATTTAAATACTATGAAAAAAGGATCTTTGAAACATAATTAGTTTAAAACTTATTGCACCTATAATATTGTACAGCACTGCTTAAATTCATTAGAAAAAAAAACTACGTGATAGGAAGATAGTTCATATAAAGATCATCAATCACTGTTTAAATTTCGTTCGATATTTTACTGTTCTAATTTATTATAGATTTTTACAAAAGAAATTATTTTTTATTTCATCAAGACAGCAACAGATGGCGGCAGGCACAATCTAGACATTTGATATTTTTATTTTCTCCGATTTTTCAGTGAGTGAAATTCGTAAATGAATTCTAAATAAGAGTTGAAAATTCATTTGAAATTAACGATATTACTTATAATTAAAATGAGGAATCATCTCAGACTCTTTGGATTACGTAATGTTATTTTATTTTTAATAATTGCTAGTTTGAGTTTTATTCAATGGTTTAACTGCTCTCACACTGACCGCCATATTGGAGGCGGAGCTGATCTAGCACAATCTAGTCTGTTCATTGGTCTGAGCTCTAGAAACTACGGTTGTTGCCAAACCATAAGCTACAAATTAAGCGCCACGTAAGAGAAATGTATATATAGATAGATATTTATGCTTTTCAAGAAAATCTGCTGTGACTCTACTCGACATTCGAAAAATTGGTACACGCGCCCAGAAATATACAGGGTGTCCGAAAAGTCTGGAAACGGTCAAATAACTCGAGAAATATACATCGGATTGAAAAACGGCAAAATGCATGTTCAATATTTTTGAAAATTCTATTTAGGGATATGAAAGTTGTCCCCCCCCCAACTTTGTACCCCCGGGGGGAAAGGGGGGCAACTTTGAAATCTGAAATGATGACCCCCATTTTTTTTGCAGATTCGGATTCTACGGGAAAAATTACGTAACTTTTGTATTGAACATTTTTTTCGAAACATTGTAGATGGCGCTGTAATCGAGTGCCATGCTGTGAGAATCGTTACCATTGCAATGTCTGGAAACGCTCGAATAACTCGAGAATTATACATCGTATTGGAACACGGAAAAATGCATGTTCAATAGTTTTGAAAAATCTATTTAGGGATATCAAAGTTATCATTTTTCTAAAATATCAAATATGTATTTTTCCGTTTTTCTATCTGATGTATATTTCTCGAGTTATTGGAGCGTTTCCAGCCATTGCAATGGTAACGATTCTCACAGCATTGCACTCGATTACAGCGCCATCTACAATGTTTCGAAGAAAATGTTCAGTACAAAAATTACGTATTTTTTCACGTAGAATCCGAATCTGCAATAAAATATGGGTGTCATTATTTAAGATTTCAAAGTTGCCTCCCTTTCCTCCCAGGGGGGAAATGTTGGGGGGGGGAGCAACTTTAATATTCCTAAATAGATTTTTCAAAAATATTGAACATGCATTTTGCCGTTTTTCAATCCGATGTATATTTTCCGAGTTATTTGACCGTTTCCTGACTTTTCGGACACCCTGTATATATATATGAGAGGTTGATTTTGAAAGTCGGACAAATACATTTTGTAAAAAAAATAGTTAAAGCTAAATCTTATTGCAAATAAACATAAAATTTATATTTTTAATCAATTCGCAATAAATATCTTTTAATATCAGTATAAGTATGTTACTGGTAATTTATTTCGTCAACGATATTTCAAACGCGTTGATTTTGAACGTGAGGCAATATGAATAGAGTTATTTTTTTATGTTACATAATATTAACAAACATAATCATAATTCTTTAAAGAATACTTTAAAAATCTTCACTATCTAAATTAAGAAATAAAATTATAGGTATAAGCTTACTACTGAATATATTGTTCTTATTTTCCCCCTTATTTCAATAAAATAAAATTTATTTATTTATTTGTTGTTTTATTCTAAAGAGAATGAAATATCGAATTTAGTAAATACAATAAAGTATTCAATTTTTTTATATAATTTCCACAACAGCAACAGATATCGGCTAGATTTCGATATTTTATCGTCGGTAAAAAACAGTACAGTAGTCGTATGGTAAGATTCACACCGTATCATCTAGACAAAAGCAAGCGAATTTTCTCTTTAATGTCAAAGACAAACGTCGGCAGGATATCAGATTAACGTTGAAAAGGAATTCATCGGCAAATTGGCGCAAGGTTGAGATCGGCCGCTAATCCCGAATTGACTAAACTTGAATATAGTTACAGGGAGCGATTGTTCGTTTACCGACGATTTTGATAAAAGATCGAAATCTAGCCGATATCTCTTGCTGTTGTGGAAATTATATAAAAAAATTGAATTCTTTATTTTATTTACGTATTTCAATATTTCATTCTTCTTAGAATAAAACAAGAAAATAAATATATTTTATTTTATTGGAATAATGGAGAAAATAAGAACATTATATAACCTTAAATTTTATCTTCAAAACCCGTTTTGCTCCTGTTACCTTTGTGTCTCAAACTAACTTTTGTTACTTTCAGAAATCAAATTCGAACTAACTATAAATGAACTAACTTTACTGAACTAAATTTAATGTACTGATTTTAAGCATCTTGAAAGCGCTTGCAAATAGTGGCATCCAGGTCTTAGCCAAGTCTTGTTAAGTCATAAAGCACCAGACATCAATCAAGAGATAATTAACAAATAAAGTGAAATTATCTTTCCATTTTACAGCTTCGCCGTCAGCTGGGAAATATTCCTGATTTTTAATTAGCTTCCTGATTTAATAATTAGCTTCAGCAAAAAATTCAGTTTTCTAGAGATTTGAGCTTTTTCTAATAACCCCATAATGTGATTTTAAAAAGTACATGGTTTCTCGTGCCGACGAATTCGCAAACTCATTGTATCTTTAAAGAGGACAATAAACGAAGTTAGATCAAGAATTAAGATCTCGAGTCAAATTGTTTTAATGCTACTGTTACAGCTCTCTCAAAAAATCAGATTTACTAAAGAAACCCTAATTTGTGATACCCGGTACTCGACAATATGTGATATATATATATTACACAATGAAACCGGTTATATTTGAACCTTTGCGTTACACATTCTTGATTATATCACCGCAACATTTTTCATTGGTACTTTGAACAGGACAATAAACGAAGATAGTTCAAGAAATGGGGCCTCGAGTAAAATTAGTTTAATACTCTTGTTATAACTCTCTCAACAAGCTGGATTTTCTAAATAAACATAAATTTGTGACAGAAAACACCCGGTAATCGGAAATATTTGACACACACGCATATATCTGTCTATCTGTATATATATATATATATATATACAAAGGAAGAGAGAGAGAGAGGGTAGGTATTACAGAATGGAACGGACTATATTCAAACCTCCACGCTACTCATTCTAGATTAAATCACAGCAATATTTATCACTTACACTTTGTCATATATTCTTGGTGATTTCCATTATAGAATTTTTTTGTTGTTGGTTGATTTACGACGGCCTATTATCTACACGAGGGATATAGGGCCTAGGGGGGGGAGTTCCCTCGTGGGGGTCTTTCTAAGGGTACCTAACCAATATTTACGGCAAGGTTCTAAGGAAACCACTCCGAACGGTTAGGTCGACAAGTGCGACAGGGGTTTGTATGCAGCACCTCCCGTGTAACAGCTTTGAGAGCAGAACTTCTCAGCCACTGGTAGGGCCTTATAAAATTGGTTGAAAAATGGTTTTAAATGGTATGAAATAGATTATATACGTAACATTTCGGCCGATTTGCATTAAACGCTATACACCTCTTACATTGTTTTCTTCTTACACATCTTACTACAGTAATTTATAACATATTCGCCACATGAGAGCTCAATCGGAAAAGCCGTTTGGGTGTTACGTATTTTCTCGCACCACAAACATGAACGCACATACACACACACTCATAAACAAGTTATGATTACGATACATTCCTAACACTATGTTGAACTGGTTGAAAAATGGTTTGAAATGGTATGAAATAGATTATATACCTAATATTTCGGACGATTTGCACGAAAAACTATACATCTCTTAGATTGTTTTCTTCTTACACATCTTACTACAGTAATTTATAACATATTCGCCACATGAGAGCTCAATCGGAAGAGCCGTTTGGGTGTTACGTATTTTCTCGCACCACAAACAAGAACGCACATACACACACACTCATAAACAAGTTATGATTACGATACATTCCTAACACTATGTTGAATTGGTTGAAAAATGGTTTGAAATGGTATGAAATAGATTATATACCTAATATTTCGGACGATTTGCACGAAAATATATACATCTCTTACATTGTTTTCTTCTTACACATCTTACGACAGTAATTTATAACATTTTCGCCACATGAGAGCTCAATCGGAAGAGCCGTTTGGGTGTTACGTATTCTCTCTCACCACAAACAAGAATGCACATACACACACATTCATAAACAAGTTATGATTACGATACATTCCTAACACTATGTGTTCGAAATGGAAAAATGTCAAAGAAGAAAAGCACTCCATATTTACAAAGTTCAAATATTTAAGTATAACTTCATCTACAAAGTCACGATTTTTAGTTGAATTTTATTTGGAAAAGGATTTTGTTTATTGTTAGAGGATGAACCTGCAATTTATTTTTATGAAACGTGATCTGTTTCATAAAAATGTAATGATTGATTTTGAGATGAGTTTATGTTTTGTTATTTCCATTGAAATATCTTTCTCCTGAAGGATATATCTTTGTTCTGTGTTTATTTTTTTACTTACTTGTCTGAAATTTATATTTTAAAAGAAAAAAAAAGAAAAACGTGCGATAATTTTTCGAAAATTTATGTTCTAGAAAAACACACACACACAAAATAAACAGTAGGTTGAAACCATCACAAAACCATCTCAAACGCTCAAAAACAAGTTATGATTACGATACATTCCTAACACTAAGTGTTCGAAAAGGAAAAATGACAAAGCAGAAAAAGACACAAAGCACAGATTTACAAAGGTCAAATATTTAAGTATAAATTCATCTACAAAGTAACGATTTATAGTTGAATTTTATTTGGAAAAGGATTTTGTTTATTGATACAGGAGGAACCTCCAATTTATTTTTATGAACCGTGATCTGTTTCATAAAAATGTAATGATTGATTTCGAGATGAGTTTATGTTTTGTTATTTCAAATGAAATTTCTTTCTCCAAAGGGATATATTTTTGCTCTGTGTTTATTTTTCTACTTACTTGTCTGAAATTTATATTTTAAGGGGACGGGTAACCTTTAAAGTGTCAGGAATTTGCATTTTTTTTATTAGCTTATAATTAAATATGATTCTTTAGGAACAATTTAAAATAAACCCCATGCAAAAATTCACTTTAGAAGTGGAGTTATGTCTGAAACAGTCTGAACTCTTTATATATGATCAAAGGACAGTTTGATATTTGAAGTAATCTGAAAACGACGATTTTGGTCATTGCGGTTGGTTAGAATTTCATGAAATTTTGACTGAATGTCTTAACCATACAAATGCACAAAATGACCTACTATTATGTTTTTCAAGTATAAAGTTTAGAATTCATGACTACTTTTGTAGTAAAAAAAAAACTCGATATTTCGAATTTCTCTAAAAAAAAAATTTCATAGGATCTACACATTTTATTTTTTATCGTAGGTCATTTAAAAAAAAACATTATATATGTACTCATTAAAAAAATTTTGGCTGGTTTTAGCAATTCAAATTTGAAAAATCATGCGCGCAGTACATGCAAGAATAATTCTTTCGTAAAAATTTATTATATTTTAAAATAAATTTAAAAGCTTTATACGATTGTATACATTTTTGGAGAATTTTAATTTATAAAATAAACATTTATTAATATGCATTTTAAATTTTATAATGCAAAGTCAAATAGTTATGGTAATTCTTATAGAGGTACCTTTCTCATGTATTTTGTGAGTTCAAAGGTTACCTGATCCCTTAAAAGAAAATAAAAGAAAAACGTGCGATAATTTTTCGAAAATTTATGTACAAGAAAAACACACACACACACACAAAATAAACAGTAGGTTGAAACCATCACAAAACCATCTGCTATAAAAATCAAATTGTCTATAACCAAAATTATATGATAATGTCTTCGTTCTTGAGATATAACTGTCGCAGAAATCGTGAAAGACAGAAAATAGCAAAGTGTACCCCAAACCTAACAAAGATCTATTTATGTCTAGGTCTAACAGAATATAAAGTTTGGTAAAATTCTTTGCATTAGTTCTCGAGATAAAGCTACGTGAAAAATTCAGCATAGAAGCGCCGCTTTTTGGGTGATTTACACCAAAACCTAGCAAACGTTCATTTATGCCAATGTATAACAGAATATCATGTTTGATGGAATTTTCTGCATTAGTATTTGTGATATAGCTTTCACGAAAATCGGAAAAAAATGTAGCATAGCAGCGCCTCCTGATGTGCAATTTACACCAAAACATAATCAGCCCGAATTTATGTCAACTGAATCTGATTTGTGATTAAACTCCGTGTATTAGTTCTTGAGATAGACCACGAATTTTGTGTAACATACAGACAGACAGGCAGATTCACGGACAGACACTTGCTGACATCAGTCACATAGTGTTCAAGACCTTCTAAAACATGTAAATCTGTCGAATACTGGAAGTCGAAATTTTCCTTGAATCCAATACTTTTTTCTTGTAAAGATAGAAGAAAGAAGAAATGGGTACTTTTATGTTAGATAGGTGCAAATAGCATTTTTTGTCGTAAATAGCAGCTTTTATTTTTTGCGTGTGTAAACTAGAAAAAAATGCTCTGATCATAAAATAAAATATTTTGATTAATGATATTATTTCTTACTTTATATTCACAGATTTTGATATTTTTGTTTATATATTTTTTAGTAATTTAAATGTAAAGAGAGAAATGTGTGTATTTTAAATGTATGTAATATAATAATTTTAGATATATGTAATGTATGCATTTTAATGTATGTATTTAAAAAGACAGTTATGTATTTTTTGGGAAAAGAATACAACACAAATGATGGCGATGGGAACAATATCTGTAGATTTATCGCCTACGCGCGGCTATAATAATGGTACAAAAATATTTTAGTTTTTTTTTGCTTTGTATACATTGATTTTAAAAGGATTAAGTAAAAAAGTCTGTCTATGTTCGAATATTAAACAAGAACAAAAAATCATTCGTCAAGCATAGATTATGAAACACTTTCCAACACATCCAGAAAAACTGTAACAAAATTTCACTGTTAAATAAGGTGAAAGAAGATATGTAAGTAAATAGTTTAGAAGACATATAACACACTGAAAAATACAGTTTTCGAAATTATCTTCCAGTGTCAAAAGAGCAGTCAAATTATTCAATAGATGTGGATATATACCATGATAAAATTTAGTTCATTTAGAATATCCAAATTTAGAAATTTTCGCCAATCGATGGAGATGCACTCGAAATCTTTTGTACATCCCTGTATATTATCTGAAGACTTTTGTACACAGCACATATTAAGCGAAGAGTCAATTTAAAACTCACTCGCAGCAATTACCAATCGTAAACGACAATGTATCTTTTTTTGCGTAGCCCTGTATATGAATTTATTTATATTCCACAAACTTCTATTAGTCTACTAAATATAGTTCAGCAGGAAAATGCGTAGCATAATTAAAAACTGCCCTTATGTAATTCATTCCCATAGTCTGCAATACTTGCGGATTCCCTTGTGTAGCCCTGTATATGAACAACCGAGTTTACGAACACACATGTACAAAGAAAAAAAATTAGTTAAACTTTAAAACGCAAACCAAAATTGAAAACGCACTTATCATACATAGACTGTAAATATCGCACATGTACTGTAACCAATATATTTTGTGTGTCCCTGTAAATAAGCGTAATAAATACCACACTTTCAAGAGAACAATTTATAGTACACCTCAGTAATGCATATAATTTTCATTATGTTTGAAATATTGAAATATCACTAAATTACACAGCAAACGATTTTCTTCATAGAACAATGTGTAACAGAATTCTATTGTTTGACCCTGTAAATGAATAATAAATACTTTGCACCCCATATTCTACAAAAAGCACGTTTTAATGCGCTTTATAATTATATATCAATTTCATCAAGTTTAAAATGACATAGCATCATCAAAATGCTCTTGAAACGATTATTTCCCATTGACAGTAATGTAACGGAATACTTTTGACTGTTCCTGTAAAAAAACTGTTCTATTTTATTTTTCGACTAGCTAACCCGCCCGGCGCTGCCCGGGTCAGAGATAATTGCAATCTCAGATCAAGGCGTTAACCCCCCTCTCTCCCCATACCCGCAAATATAACGAATAATCAAGAAAACCACCTTCACCAACATTAACGCGAGCATTAAAAAATAATTAGAACCTAACGAAATAGCTACGCTAAAATAGCCGGCAGATGACACCCCTTCTCGACCTTAATTTCAAATCTATATCTTAATTAGTTATCTAAATTTTTGTTCATTAGTAAAAATTGGCAATTATTTCCTTTCATTTTCGCAAACTAAATGAAGGGATCGGATGGAAAGGAAATGAGGAAATCGGAATGAAGGGATCGCAAACTAAATGAAGGGATGGCGCCTGCAGATTTTTAACAGTTTTTTGCATAAATTAAGAAAAATTACCGGCCGAATGTTTCAAAAATTTCATAGTCGGATGCAGAATTTTTTTTTTTACATATGCTCAGAAATTTTCAAATTGATATCTTAATTACTTTTCTTAAAATTCGCTATTTAGTAAAATAATTTCGAATTCGTTCATTTCTGCTTGCAAATCCAGAGCTTTAGCCATTTTGATTTAAAAGATGGCATTTTCGATATGATGTTTAATGATATTATAATTAATATGTTGGGTAATTATCAAAATATTAATATTTCAAGACTCAGGTGCACATGGCCAGACCTTGAACTTTCCACACCTAAATTTTCAGACTTCTAGGTGGGCTATATTTTGCTAGCCTTAGCAGACATACAACCCACAGAGCGAACCTTTCTTTTATTAGTATAGATAAGTGAATTAAGGGGGTCGGGGCAAGAAAGTGCCAAGCCACATTTTTGAACTTCTAAGATATTTCAGTTTGAAAATTTGATCAAATACTCAAATCAAGATATATATCCTAAAGATTTTTTCGACAATGTCTTAGTAACATTTGAGATATTCTGAGTGACAATGTGGCATTACTTTAATGGCATTGCTATTACGCTTTTTGTAAATTAGCTATCGTCATTGGGGGCATAAACATCTGGGGCAAAAAAGAAACCTGTCACATATGCTTCCACCAAGTGACATTAGAAACAAATTATATCTTGGATATTCTAAATTTACAATATTAAGCAACAGATTACAGTGTTACATTTATTTTACCAAAAATGTGGCTTGGCACTTTCTTGCCCCGACCCCCTCAATTACATCTTGAGTTATAAGCGATTATTGTTTCAGGACGAGAGAATGTATCATTTCCCGCTTTGTCGCTCCGGGACAATTTTTTTTTCAGTTCTGAAAGATCTTCTGCCTTTTCCGAAAAATGGAAAATACTGTTAAATTGCACAGTTTCTGAATACGAGCTCCTGCCAATTTTATGTGTTTGGCAAAAAAAAATTAATTATGTACCAGAAAATACCCAGTTCGGATTTGAGAACCAAACACGACATCACTTTGAGGCTTAAATTTGTATTTGAATTCATATTTTAGAAGTTATTAGAACTTTTATTTAACAGAATGCTTCTGCTGTTCATAATATTTTCCCCTGAGCTATTTTTCTGAATTGATTTTTTTTCTTTGTGCATTTTACCTCTCATTTGTATTAATTTTCAGAGGTATCTGGAAAAAATGTTCAACATTTCAATTTATTTAAAATTTTTCTAGCTGACCAAAATAAAGTTCAGGTTTACTGAAAAGCTCAGTTTTTCTTTTTTTAATTTAATTTTTAATATATATATTTTTCACCCTAAGCACAACTAAATGTAGTAAGACAGATGAAAATACAGATGCGAATTATACCTTAGTACATACATACCATAAATTTTAAGGGAACAAAAAAAAATCTTTCAATTCCGTTCCCGATCTTTAATGAATAAATGACGTAATTAATTAATGTAGTGAGCGTAATTTCATATTATGTAAGTTTTTTGTTAAAAATTATTTACTTTTAAAATGGTTAAACAATTTCCCTTTAATATCTCAAACTTTAAATTCTCCGCTTAAGGATTTTCTGAATTAAACGGTTCAATTGCAAATACAATTTCTTTCAGCTAAGCAACGTTTGATTTTTAACATCTTCACCTCCAAACTATTTTCTTCTTATCCATATACAGTGGAACTTCCCTTTAACCAAATCCCTATTTAACAAAGTTTTCTACTTAACGAAATTTTCTGTGGAACTTTGACTTTGAACCCCATTAGCATGTAAATTAATGTCCATATTAAGAAATATATATTCTACATAACGAAGTTTATTCAACTTTTGTACCTGTACTGAATTCAAACTAAGAGGTTGATGTAGCGATGGATATGCCAGTTTATTTCTGCGAATTGTATGAAAATGAACACATTTAAATAATTTCCATTCTGCTTGGTGCTAAATAAAACACAAAGAAAAACACATGTTATCATTACTCTCCCACACCGAGGCTCCAGCGCTGACAGTTGGGGGAAGTCAAAATCCCCGTTTAACATTCAATGATATACAAGATGCAGTGACGCAATGGCGTCAGATGCATTGAAGCAAAAAAATATCTGTTAGAGTCAGACAGGTACCATTCTGACCTTCCATTTCTGACAGACAATTGCTTCGTACATCCACAAGAATGTGCTTCAAAATGCAAATCGAAGAACATCAAAGTTATTTTTGTTCCTGACAATACAACTTCTAAACTTCAGCCATTAGTCTAAGGAATAATACAAAATCTTGAAGTACATTGTCGAAAAAGACAGAAAAAAGACAATGTAGTCTTAACAAACGTTTGAGAACCTGTGTATCAGAGCTGGTGAAAGTTTGAACCAAAGCTTGGGAATGTGACGTGATTTCTTCGACCGTACACAACTGTTTTGTGAAAGACGTCTTCATAATTGAAACTCAATCAAATGCTTCTGACTCCAATACCTGTTTATCCTATCTGAAGGAAAATATTCACGAATTTAAGTTGATTTCTATTTAACGAATTTTCTTCATAAAGAAGTTTTTAAGTGTAACGATGAGAATTCGTTAAATGGAAGTTTCACTGTATATGTTACGGTCAATATGATTAATCCGGTCATTATTAATAATCGACGGTTATTATTAATAATGATCGGACATAAAGGCCGGTTATTATTAATAATGACCGGTTTACTCATACTGACCGTAACTAATATATATATATATATATATATATATACCACGTTAGTACATATTTTCTTTTTTAAGATTTATTTTATGACTCACGGGTTTGTACATAAAACAGTGGTTTGTGACAAAATCATGACATCCGAAGCATACGGCATGGAGGTGAAGAGATTAATTTAATTTTTTTTAGATAAATCAAGGCAGTGTAAAGTGTTTTTTGGTGTTTTTTACTGTTGATTGTCTGCATGAGGGATATAGGCCGAGGAAGGGAATTGCCTTTTGCAGGTCACTTTATAAGTGAATGTACCTCGTATTTACGCATCGGTTATGTAGGTTAGACGATAGCTCCTGACAATCCCGAACGGTTAAGTCGACGAGCGTGAAATGGTTTCGAATCCAGCACCTGCTATCCACCAGCTGTAAAAGCAAAACTTCTCAACTGCTGGTGGGCGGCAGTATAAAGCATGGTGTCAGATTTTGCGTAGTCTGGCAAACTTCAAATTATGCCATATACATACATATTCCAAATGCAAAAAATACAACGAAGGCTTGCTGGGAAAAACAAAGGCTTACATAATCCTTTTTATTGATTATGTTGTTTTCGAATAGTAGTGCTTTCACAGTGTGGTTTCCCAAAGAGGCTGTGGAAACAGTCAACCTGTAACTGATGCCCATAGAAAATCTGGATTGTTGCCACATAGTATATTTTCCGTTTAACCAGTTATTATTTGTATTTATAAAAAATCCCTTTTTTAAACACCAAGACAATTTTTGTTACTTACTGTTAAAAAACCCCTTTCACAACTCAGCCAAGTCATCAAAAAAGCCTTTAAAGTTCAGCGCAATATGCAAAAAGAACTGTCTTTCCGTGTCAGCGCATCTGCCTTTATAAATCAGCGAACGCACCAACAAACATCTCGCAACATCGCTACTAAACTCGCAGCAGCTGGCGAACGCCTGCATACGAAGAATTTCTCTCGCTGTATCTTCTTCCATCGGCGCGCGAGGTAGTGGTAATACCGGATATTTTTCGACCAAGCTTCCTTCACTCGGAATGGCAACGCATCTGAATGACTAGTGTTTTTTTTCAACGAGCGGTGTGTTGGATGGTATAAAGTCTCAAGCGAAAGAAGGGTGGTATCCCATTCATTCGAGATTTTTTCTCGTGTGAGGAGCCACCCTAGTTAGTTCTGTGTTTTACTTTGATATGTGATAAGGTGAAGAAATAGAGGTGTATTTTGTTTGTGTGTGAAAAATCTGTCTACAAATTTTAAGTATGTGATCGACATCTAAAAAATAGTGAAAGTGTAATAATTGTGAGTCTTCAAAAGAAATCTTCTGTTCGTCAGTGTAAGATGATGTTCAGTGTAAAAATGTGCTTTCTGCTAGAACAAGCTTTTCTTCAGTACCAATATTAAGTATCTATGTTTTTTAATTAAAATTAATTGTCCATGGATGATATAAGATTTAAATGTTCATAATTTAAACGCAGTTATTTAGCCCACATGTATGATGTGTGAACAACCGTGAAATATATTAATTTGAATGCATCCTTTAAAATATAAATATTTTATTAATTGTGTAACCTTAAAATATGTTTTATATATAAATAAATTAATCGAGAATAATCTCTAAAGTATTATTATTTTTTGTTTAATTAGCATGAAGTGTTTTATAATATGTACTTTTAGTTTTCAGCTATTTCAGGTTGTTGCTCGGGATGCTAAGGTGGTTTGTTATTGTGGCCTACATTTATTGGTACGGAATCACTATTTCGATCAGGTTTAGGAATTTAACTTGTGTTCCCTTTTGAACATTTAATCGTGTCCCCCTTTAGTTTATTTTTATTTTGCACCATGAAGCCTTTTTCCATCAGCCAAATTTATCATCATTTTTTATCATTTGGTGCCGCGTGCAAAAGTAAAATTTAATAGGTTGAGAATCTGGTCTCCACAATAGCTTCCTGAGTATATTTTTACAAAAATATACACACCATTTATTATATTTTTATCTGTGATTTTTTTAAATGCATGATTTATATATATCTTAAGCTATTTATGATTTTATATATGTATTGTAATATTGATATTGTGTAATTGCATGTTAGGAATGTGTAAATTTTAAGTTCCCCTTCCCCCCTCCTCTCCCTTAAAAGTCTATATTTTGACATTTATTTCTGTTATTTACTATGGCTCGTAAAGGGATCATAGATTTAAGTTTGGCTTCATCCATTCCCACTTTTAGCGGAACTTCTGATGAAAATGTTGAATATTTTGTCGGACAGGTTAGAGATGTAGCAGTATTAGAAAATTGGCCCGTAAATAAAAGAATTTTAATTCTAAAATTAAATTGTAGAGATGCTGCCCAAAAATTTCTAATTGACTCCCCGCAGGTAGCTAACATTCAAAATTTTGATGAATTGGCTGAATTATTAATTAAAAAATTCAAAAGATGTCAACCATTTGATGAGATACAATCAAAATTTAATAACATCAGGCAAAAACCAAATCAGTCAATTCAGAGCTTAATTGATGAAATAAACTCTTATGCAGTAAAATATTTATCAAAGATAGATATACAAACTAGGGATTCAAATGAATTCATTGATTCCATCAAATTGAACAAAATTTTGGATGCTGTTAGGCCTGAAATTAAGGTCGAAATTCTTAAATTAGGTCCAAAAAATTACTTAGAGGCATGTAAACATGCAATTAATGTAGAAAAGGCTCTTGAGGCTCAAGAAGTCATTATTAACAACAATATGTGTCAAAACTTTGAACTAAATTCAATAATGCAAAGCCAGTTAGAGGGTAACAAACAAATTCAACAGTTAAAGGAAAAATTGGAAAGAGTAAAATCTGAAAATAATGCTAGCAATTCTTTTCGACAAAGTCAAAATGAAAGAGTCCAATGTCATATATGTGGAAAAAGTCATGTGACAACAAAATGTTGGTATTTTCCACAGGGTAGAAATTCCCGCAGCAATAATTTCAATCATAACCCCAACCATATTCCTATTTCTAGAGGTAACAGCAGTGGAAGGAATTTTGGCAATTATAGAAATAACCGTAGAAATCACCCATATAGGCGTAGAAATCATTTAAACTTATAGATGGTTCTTGTAGTAAAAATAGATCCCATTTTACAAGGACCAATAATTATAAAATTGTTAGGGATGAAAATCTATTGGAATCTGTAAATAATTCAGAATCAATTGAAAATTCAAAATCTAGTAACAATTCAGATTCAAATTCTAGTGAGGAAAATTTAGAAGTAAATGATAATTTAAAATCTGTAGAAGAAAATTCAAATTTAAATGAAAACTTAAACTCTGTAAATGAAATTCAAAATTTTGATAATGTAACAATTCAAAATAATTGTGAAGATCTTGAAAATCTCCATGTAATGTCGTGTAATTTTGATAATAATACAAATCACCTTCCTATTATTAAGCTTAAATTTGGTAATTTAGAGGTACCCGCTCTTCTCGATACCGGTGCAAATCTCTTGCTGGTGCAACCAGGCATCTTAGCAGAAATTAAGCAACAAGCGAAAGTTGAGCATATTTCTAGAGCAGTCAAAATTAAGACCCTTAATAATACCACTATCCCATATTTGTCAGCAGTCAATATAAAGTTCAAAATGAAAACTCGTTGGTTTCATAACATATTTTTTGTCACTCAGAGTAACTGGAATTGTAACTACCAAATAATTTTAGGGTATGACTTCATTCAGAGAAACAAAATTCTAATTGACACATTCAATAAAAGACTTTCCATCAACAAAACCCATTTTGAATTTGAAGAAACTTCTCCGCAGATTAAAGAAAATATTGTAATTAAGGATAATGATAAACCTCAAATTAATGTAATTGCTAAAGCTATAAATAACATTAAAATTAAACCTAATTCATTTGAGATAATTAAATTGGAATTTCCACAGGGTATTCATAATTCTAAAAGAGTCATGTTAACCCCATTAAAAGTCTCGCAGAAGTGCCATATTGAAAATTCTTTGCATACTGTTGAGGACAACAAATATATTTTGACAATTGTTGAGAATAAAACTAATGTTGCATCATATATACGTAAAGGTCAAAAACTAGGAAATGTAGAAATGTTTGAAGATGACGAGGAAATCCAACCCACTGAGGACCAAATTTTTCAAATCAATAGTTTAAATTTAGAAGAGATTAGTAATTTGAGACAGGCAGAACTTTCAGAATCTGATTTTAATCTTAAACATTTAGATGAAAAAGAGAGAAAGGAGATTTTGGAATTATTAATGAACAACTTTAAAGTATTTTCTAAAAGTTATAAAACTCTTGGTTCAACTGATGCAGTCAAACCCGAATTTAAATTAATGCACAATTTCCCAATTCAAACTAAACCATACCCTATTCCAAAAATTGCCAAACAGTTTGCACAAGAAGAGATTAAAAAATTGTTAGATGCTGGTTTAATTGAACATTCTTCCTCCAGTTATAATTTCCCTGTTATATTTGTCAAAAAGAAACCAATTCCAGGCACCTCTCCTGAAGAAATCAAATTTCGCATGGTAGTGGATTATAGACTGTTAAATAGCATCACTGAATCTTACACTATATGTTTGCCAAAAATTTCAGAAATTCTGCACAGTATTGCTGGCAAAAGGTATTATTGTGTGCTTGATTTGAAGTCGGCATTTTTTCAGATAAGATTGCAGGAAAAAGATAGGGAAAAATTAGCATTTTGCTGCGAGATTGGTAACTACCAGCCAAAAGTCCTACCTTTTGGAAGTCGCAACTCAACTTCATATTTTCATACACTAATTTCTAAATGTTTATCTAGCTTAAAAGGACCAAATTTACAATTCTTTCTTGATGACATTATTGTCGCTGCAGACAGCATATCTGAAATTAAAGCCTGGTTACAGAAGGTATTCGATAAGCTCATCCAATTCAACTTAACTTTAGACCCTGCAAAGCTTCAGATTTGTCAGAAAGAAATAACTTATTTAGGATTTAATGTCAGTGCTGATGGTTTTTCTCCTTCAGAGGATAATGTAAACAAAGTTTCAAAATTTCCCATACCCAAAAATGTAAAGCAAGTTCAACAGTACATTGGTTGTTTAAATTATTTTAGGCACATGGTTTATAAATATGCTGAAATTGCCAAGCCAATTATTAATTTAACCCGTAAAAATGTTCCATTTGTCTGGACTTCAGAGTGTCAGGAAGCTTTTGATATTTTACAAGAGCAAATTCTAAATAAACCCCTTCTTAAAAACATTAATTCTGATCTTCCATTGTATTTAGTAACTGATGCTTCTAAAGTTGCATTTTGTGGAATTTTAATGCAAAAATACAATGAGAAATTTTATCCTGTTGAATTTTTTTCAAAACAATTCAATCCAGCTCAGTCTAGATATCCTTCCATCCAAAGAGAATTGTACGCAATATTTGCATCTGTCAAGCATTTTCGTGAAGAATTATATGGAAAAAAATTTACCATATATACCGATGCAAAATCATTAACATATCACATGGAACTGGACAATCAGAGTGAGATTGTAGCTAGGTGGCTTCTGTATCTGGATCAATTTCATTATGAGATAGATCACATTCCTGGTGTTATTAACCCTGCTGATTATTTATCTAGAGCATATAAAGATGAAACCTTAAATGTAAATAATATAAATATTTTTCAAAGTAATTCAAATTTAGATCATAATAATATTGTAAATAATCAACAAAATGATGAATTTATTAGGGAAATTATTCAAAAATTAAATGATAATGATGAGGAAACTGCAAATAACTATTATATTGATTCAGAAACTAAAATTGTAATGGTAAAAATTTTCCCCAAGAAGCCGTTAAAGAAAAAAAAGTATCTCAGTAGAATTTTAATTCCAAAATCTTTAATTAAGGATTGTTTGGAAGTTGCTCATGCTCCTCATTTTGGCACTCAAAAAACCTACAATTTTGTTCGCAAAATCTATTCTTGGAAAGGAATGTTTAAGGACACTAAAAATTTTTGTAGCAATTGTGAAAGATGTTTAAAAGTTAAACCTAAACCTAAAAATACTGTCACTAAAATGATTCCAAAAGCTGATTTAGCTCCAGGTGAGATAATAGCTTTAGATATTGTAGGCAAACTTCCTAGATCTCATGACAACAAATTTTTTATTTTAACAATAGTTGATCATTATTCCAGGTATCTTGAGGCTATCCCATTAAGCAATACCACTTCTAAAACTATAATTAATCAACTTAATATATATTTTTCCAAATTCGGGATCGCTAGGACTGTTTTGACTGATAGTGGACCATATTTCCGTTCAGATGAATTTGAAGATTATCTTAAGACTATGGATATTAAGCATAGAAAGAGTTCAATCTATTATCCGCAGAGTAATGGTTTAATCGAGAAAATTCATCTTTCTATGAAAAACAGCATAGCAGCACTTTCTGATCAAGTATTCGAGTGGTCAGATAGACTATTATTTTTTAAACTTCATTATAATTCCTCTAAGCATGCAGTAACTCAATTTTCACCGGCTGAACTATTCTTGGGCAGAGAACTCAATATACCTCTAAATATTTTTGAAAAACCAAAAGTTGCTGAAGAATATAGTAAATATCTAACAAAATTACAAAGTCATTTTCAGGAAACTAGAAAATTAGTTAAGGAAAATGAAACTAGTTAGTTTAATTATCACCAACAATATGTGAAGGGCAGAAGTAAACCTTCCTTAAATACTGGTGATGAAGTTTTTCTTGTAGATTTTAAACATCATACTGCATTACAACCTAGATATAATGGACCACATATAATTGACAAAAAATTGAGAAATGATAATTATTTGATAAAAATTAATGAAGATGGTCATGAATATGTAAAAAAAGTTCATGTCAGTAAAATTTTTCCAAAAGTACCATTAAATGATAATATTTGTAACAAAACTGAGGTAAATAAGAATTGAGTAGTGATTCTAATATTTTTGTGAAATATGTGTATGTTCGGAAACTTCAAAGTATATATATACTATGCTCAAGTCAAAATTCTATTTTTAAAATTTTTTTTTTCTATTTCTTCTCTCTCAATGTTTGTTTTCAATATACTGGTAGAATTGATCACTTTGCTAGTGAATAACATTTATTGAAATATTTTTTTTTAAACTTTACCTTTTTAATTTTGTATTTGAGTCAAAAAGGAAAATATGTGAATGATTTCCTCATATGTATTTTCATAATTGTTTAGAATATCTGTGAAATCTTTTTTAAGTTACAAAGTAAATTTCAATATTCATTGAACTTAATTCAGAAAATTGAATAATATATGGTACAATAAAAAGTAGTTTGAAAATGTTGAATGTGACAACTCAAAATATATTGCAGAAAGTTAAAGCAATCTAGGTATTTCTGTAGTTTATATTTATTGGTGTGTGTGTATTTTTGTAAATATTTTCATATTCATGCTGGTTAAATATAATTATTGAATTTTTGTATCATATAATGTGTGGTGTATACAATTCTAATGATTACAGTAGCATTGTGTATAAATTTTTTTATTTTTTTCACGAACATTTCTTTAAGTCTGTATGCAGCTGTGAAAATTTCAGTGACTTTTTCGCAAAATTCTCACGAACATTTCTTCATCATTTCTTCATCTGTGTGCATTTGTGAAACTTTCAGTGACTTTTTGCAAAATTTTTTCACGAACATTTCTTCATCTGTATGCATTTGTGAAACTTTGACTTTTTCGCATACTCCAGGACTTTTCACATCAATTTTCAACAATTATCAACTATTCTTCAGAACAGTGTTCGCCTCTTTTTTTGCTGTTGGTGGGGGGAGATGTTAAAAAACCCCTTTCACAACTCAGCCAAGTCATCAAAAAAGCCTTTAAAGTTCAGCGCAATATGCAAAAAGAACTGTCTTTCCGTGTCAGCGCATCTGCCTTTATAAATCAGCGAACGCACCAACAAACATCTCGCAACATCGCTACTAAACTCGCAGCAGCTGGCGAACGCCTGCATACGAAGAATTTCTCTCGCTGTATCTTCTTCCATCGGCGCGCGAGGTAGTGGTAATACCGGATATTTTTCGACCAAGCTTCCTTCACTCGGAATGGCAACGCATCTGAATGACTAGTGTTTTTTTTCAACGAGCGGTGTGTTGGATGGTATAAAGTCTCAAGCGAAAGAAGGGTGGTATCCCATTCATTCGAGATTTTTTCTCGTGTGAGGAGCCACCCTAGTTAGTTCTGTGTTTTACTTTGATATGTGATAAGGTGAAGAAATAGAGGTGTATTTTGTTTGTGTGTGAAAAATCTGTCTACAAATTTTAAGTATGTGATCGACATCTAAAAAATAGTGAAAGTGTAATAATTGTGAGTCTTCAAAAGAAATCTTCTGTTCGTCAGTGTAAGATGATGTTCAGTGTAAAAATGTGCTTTCTGCTAGAACAAGCTTTTCTTCAGTACCAATATTAAGTATCTATGTTTTTTAATTAAAATTAATTGTCCATGGATGATATAAGATTTAAATGTTCATAATTTAAACGCAGTTATTTAGCCCACATGTATGATGTGTGAACAACCGTGAAATATATTAATTTGAATGCATCCTTTAAAATATAAATATTTTATTAATTGTGTAACCTTAAAATATGTTTTATATATAAATAAATTAATCGAGAATAATCTCTAAAGTATTATTATTTTTTGTTTAATTAGCATGAAGTGTTTTATAATATGTACTTTTAGTTTTCAGCTATTTCAGGTTGTTGCTCGGGATGCTAAGGTGGTTTGTTATTGTGGCCTACATTTATTGGTACGGAATCACTATTTCGATCAGGTTTAGGAATTTAACTTGTGTTCCCTTTTGAACATTTAATCGTGTCCCCCTTTAGTTTATTTTTATTTTGCACCATGAAGCCTTTTTCCATCAGCCAAATTTATCATCATTTTTTATCACTTACCATTAAATATTTAATTTTAATTCTAATTAAGCATCATTATTCAATTATATTGCAGAAGTGTATAGAATCCTTTTTATAAAACTGGTGTTTACGGTGGCAACATGACAATAATTATTTTATTTATAGAAACACAAAATATATAGTTTAAGCTAAATGCAATGCCCCTTTCTACATTATGATGCTTTTCTTTTATTGTATGAAGTTATATAGAACTTTTATTTGCAAGTAAATCGGGCGTTTAGAAAAGAAAAAAATACATGCGTACATTTGTATATATAATGGAGATTTCTTTCTTATTCATATACTAATTGGATTTAAAAAGTTTTAAAATTTTTTTATAATGATTTCACATTTGTACATATTTAAAAACAATACATCAAAAATAATGACCACTTCATTATGAATGCTGTTTTTGCTTCCGATCGTGGAATTAAATTTATGTAAACTACAACAAGCATGTGTATTAACAAAGATAATGTACAGGGTGTATAGGAATTGCGATTTATCTTTGCGAAATAACTTGCAAAGGAAAAAAGCCAGAAATTTACAAGTGCAATAATATTATTATAAAGTGAATGCATCTAACCGAAAGCAACCGATCGCAGAGTTTTTGTGACAAAATTTGGAAGTTCTAGGCCCTGTCTCGAATGGCACGAAAGGGACCTATAAATACACATTTACACGTGTGTAAAGCGTTGTAGATTTAGTGTGATATAAATCTTACGTGGAAAAGTAACTTTCTTTTATGGGTAAAAATATTATTTCCTATTACTAGCTCAAATACAGTTATTTAATATATTTTGTACTGTTTTACGTTCTTAAACACAGTTAAATGTTAATAATTTTGCAAAAGTAAAAAAAGACTAGTAATTTAATGAAAATACATCTGCATAGTATGTACAGTTTTACATTATATATATATATATATATATATATATATATATATCATACATATTTTTAAATTTATGTCGTTATATTTTCATACAGTAAGCCATATATATATATACAGTGAAACTTCCATTTAAAGATATCTCATCGTTACACTTAAAAACCTCGTTATGAAGAAAATTCGTTAAATAGAAATCAATTTATATTCATGAAATTTTTCCTTCAGATATGACAAACAAGTATTGGATTCAGAAGCATTTTATTCAGTTTCAATTATGAAGCCGTCTTTTACGAAACGGTTGTGTACGGTCGAAGAAATCACGTCACATTCCCAAGGTTTGGTTCAAACTTTCACTAGCTCTGATACAAAGGTTCTCAAACTAGTGTTAACACTAAATTGTCTTTTTTCTGTCTTTTTCGACAATGTGCTTCAAGATTTTTTATTATTACTTAGACTAATGGCTGAAGTTTAGAAGTTGTATTGGCAGGAACAAAAATAACTTTGATGTTCTTCGGTTTGCATTTTGAAGTACATTCTTGTGGATGTACAAAGCAATTGTCTGTCAGAAATGGAAGGTCAGATTAGTAATTGTCTGACTTTAATTGATATTTTTTGCTTCAATTCATCTGACGCCATTGCGTCACCGTATCTTGTATATAATTGAATGTTAAAAGGGGATTTTTACTTCCCCCAACTGTGAGCACTGGAACCTCAGTGTGGAGAGTAATGATAACATGTGTTTTTCTTAGTGTTTTATTTAGTACTAAGCAGACTGGAAATTATTTAAATGTGTTCATTTAAATGTGCCATTGCGTCACTGCATCTTGTACACTATATTGCCAAAGGTGACCGGTCACTTGCGATTTTAGACGTTTTGTTAACTATCTGGAAAAATACATGAGGAATTAACCTGAAACTGCAGGTGTGTAAACAGTATAGTATAGGTTATATATTTCCGCGAAGATTTTTTTCGCGAAACCCCATAGGGGACTGTCAACAAATTGAAAAAGAACGAATATCTTTTGGATAACCCTGTAAAAACCAATGTAGCAAAAGCGTTCAAACTAGAGATTTTTAATAAGTGGCTTATTGTAATATACTGTGTTCATTTTTATGAGGATTGCATGTATACTCGTTGAGAAATTAAGGTTTTTATAAAAACAGTCCCAAATTTCGCCAAGTTTTTTGCTTATAATTTGCAGAGTTCTTAATATAAAAAAAAAGTTATTTTGAAAATATATGTCAAACAACATTGTACACAATACTCTGCAATCAGAATTAAACAATAATAAAAATTGGATGAAAAATGAGCAGGTTTACTCAAAAGTGTTTCACTGCGCATGCGCGAATGCAATCAAAATATAATGTGCATAATATATTAGCTAAGTATATAGAGCAACTTTTGTGAAAGTCTCAAAATCATAGCTTGAAAATTCTGAAAATTATCGTCGATATAATAAGCTTGAAATCCGTTGTTCCCAAAAGGAGGCAAAAAGATGAGGGGTTTTATCCAAATATAGTAGTACGTGTAATATTGTGTACGCTACCATGGCACTAATCAACAGATATTTGATACAATCCCTCATATTTTTGCTTCTTTTTGGGAACAACGGATTTCGAGCTTATTCTATCGACGATAATGTTCACACTTTTCAATCTATGATTTTGAAACTTTCACAAAAGTTGCTTTATATACTTAGCTAATACATTATGCATATTAAATTTTGATTGCATTCGCGCATGCGCAGTGAAACATTTTTTAGTAAACCTGCTCATTTTTCATCCAATTTTAATTATTTTTTAGTTCTGATTGCAGAGTGTTATTATAATGTTGTTTTCCATATTTTCTGAAAATAACTTTTTTTTTTATATTAAGAACTCTGCAAATTATAAGAAAAAAACTTGGCGAAATTTGGGACTGTTTTTATAAAAACCTTAATTTCTCAACGAGTATACATGCAATCCTCATAAAAATGAACACAGTATATTACAATAAGCCACTTATTAAAAATCTCTAGTTTGAACGCTTTTGCTACATTGGTTTTTACAGGGTTATCCAAAAGATATTCGTTCTTTTTCAATTTGTTGACAGTCCCCTATGGGGTTTCGCGAAAAAAATCTTCGCGGAAATATATAACCTATACTATACTGTTTACACACCTGCAGTTTCAGGTTAATTTCTCATGTATTTTTCTAGATAGTTAACAAAACGTCTAAAATCGACATTGAACGATCACCTTTGGCAATATAGTGTATATCATTGAATGTTAAAAGGAGTTCTTGACTTCCTCCAACTGTCAGCGCTGGAGCCTCGGTGTGGGAGAGTAAAATAACATGTGTTTTCTTAGTGTTTTATTTAGTACTAAGCAAAATGGGAATTATTTAAATGTGTTCATTTTCATACAATCCGCTGAAATAAATTGGCATATCCATCGCTACATCAACCTCTTAGTTTGAATTCAGTACACGTACAAAAGTGGAATAAACTTCGTTATATAGAGTATATTTTTCTTAATATGGAGATTCATTTACATGTTAATGGGGTTCAAAGTCAAAGTTCTACAGAAAGTTTCGTTAAGTAGAAAACTTCGTTAAATAGGAACTTCGTTAAAGGGAAGTTCCACTGTATTTATATTTTATATAAAATATAATATATTTGTTATTATATACATTTAAAAATTGATCTAACTAGTTAACAGCTACTATTTATGAAAAACAAAATATTAATTCTTTTCTAAATACTTTTATTTGGATGGTATTTATGTATTTTCTTACAAATATGATTTCCTTCTAAAACGGATAGAAAACTCATCTATCAACTCTGAAAAAATATAGCTCGTGCGCTTTTTATTTTTTCTATCATAAAAGAAATTTGAGGCACATGAGAAATGTATACCAGATGCATAAACTCTTATTTATTATATATATTTCTCTTTTTATGTGAAGATTAAGGTGTTATGGAAGTGCTCAGTGAAATTTATCAACCAATCCGTTTGATTTGAAAGGTCACAAAAGCATTCTTATCCTGTTACTGTCAAAAAACGAAA
The DNA here is from genome assembly GCA_963931845.1 of Maratus michaelseni. Lineage (NCBI taxonomy): Eukaryota > Metazoa > Arthropoda > Arachnida > Araneae > Salticidae > Maratus > Maratus michaelseni. The sequence goes on along the minus strand of OZ007590.1, from coordinate 346,881,531 downwards.
CAATGAAAAAACGTGATAGTTTTTTAGAAAAAGGCACTTCAATAAATGCATTTATTTTTCCATTGTGTCATCTCATTAAGAAATTGAGGAGTTCATTGCCTACAGAACCAAATGAAAAGAAACTTTTAATACAATACACATGAAAAATGCAATGTTTGGCACGTAATAAAAATGTCCTCACGACAAATACAGGGTGATTTTTTTTTAAAGTTGTGAAAGTAAAACCCTATAACAAAAGAACCACTGATCCAAATGACCTAAAATTTCACCAGTATGCTCCCAAAGCAATGGGTATTTTTTAGGCGTGATTAAAGAAACCCTTAAAATCACACCGACAGATGGTGCTGTACATGCAATAAAGTCGGGATACGAACTTGCGCCCAGCACACACACATTGGCGATAAAAAGGTGAAGTACGCACATCTCGTGTTCATTATTCTACGGAAATCCTCGCAATGACTGCGCATTGACGGACCGTGCGTTGTTAGTAAAACTATATTATCCGAATAATGACAGCGCAGCAACTGCTCTAAGGAGATTTAGGACACTTAAGAATTTAAGAAAAGGTCCAATGACGACAGAGGGTCTACGGAAGATGGTTTCTCAAAGTACCGTCCATTGTTTTCTTCCCACAGACGATATTCTTTGTTTCTGCTACCTTACAGCGCCATCTGTCGTTTTTTTTAACCATGCCTAAAAAATCCCCATTGCTTTGGGAGCATACCGGTGAAATTTTAGGTCATTTGGATCAGTGGTTCTTTTGTTATAGTGTTTTACTTTCACAACTTTAAAATATCACCCTGTATAATGTTAGCTTTTTTTTTTATTACGACTAATATTAAATTCAAAGTTTTATCATCGTTGCTATAGAAACGGATTTGGTATTATTCCAATTCGAATTTAATGATGGCTGTGCAAAATTTAATAAGGAATTTTTCCGTTTAAAAAAATGTCAAACAATCGCCGCGGAAGGTTGAAAAACGCTCCAAATTCCATAGAATATTCGGGATACATTCAAAAATCGTAGAGGACAAAAACTACTATGCTATGTTGAAATACTGAAACAGAGATCCATTTCAAAGTAAAAAAAAAAAAAAAAAAAAAAAAGAGCTAAAGATTGCATAAAGAATTTCCTAAAAATCCAAAATTTACTTTATATATTCTGACTAATCAATATTGAAAAGAAGAAAAACATTATATTAATCTAAAAGATTGGAATATTATTTAATTTGCTTATGTGGAAAACAAACGACAACAAAACGTGAAAAAACGCTAAAAATCACGTAAAAATTTAAATTTTAAAAAGCCTAATAAAAAGATCCAACACCTTACATAGAGGTGCATAACTTTAGACATGCAGGAGATTTCTCGTCAAATCTTCTAGCTGAGTGGGCAGCAATCTTTTCAGAAAACACTGGACATATAGACAGATGGACAGACAAACACACAATCTGTATATATTTATTCTTATAGATACATAGGAAGAGCCTGAACCAAGTAAGATTTAACTCTATTTTTGCCACTTCTGTGAAGTTCAGATTCTTATTAAAAATAAATCACTTAGAATATGCAATTTTGGATGTTCTTGGTGGCAAACCCTGCATAAATGCATGTGCTAACTCATATGTGGAAAGATACTTCTGACGAAAATTTAAATTTAAATTTAAAAAGTGTCTCTTTTCTAAATGTGTAAAAATAGAGCTAAATCCTTATTGTGACATGTAATTTCAAGTGCGTTCGTGTGACGAATGAATAACACTTGAACAATACAATCATTACACATTGTTAGTGAATAACCTGTTTTTTAAGTACGTTATCATGGAACGTTTTTGTAATGCAGTTAAAAATAAAATTTCAGTATTCAAATATTTAATGAATTATATTTTAAACTTAAATTATTTTCAAATTTCACACTTCTAACAATTTTAATGAACACCGTGTATTATCTATATGAATGCTGTTGCTGTGAAAAAACTAAAAATTCGCTAATGAATACAAACAGTTTCTAAATAGCAATTACACTACAGCAATTTTTTTCAAAATATTTAAACTATAAAACTCTATCTAAGCTCTATTCATTTTTTTTTTTATTGAACAGACACATTTCGAGACACTAATTTTATAAAAAAAAAAGAGAAATATTTTATTTAAACCCATGGGAAATCATGTGTACAACCGTATTTTTATTTTTTTTAAATCAATAAAAGGAATTTTCCGAATGTACATAAAATAAATTATTTGAGTACATTGAAATTTATTCCATTTTCATTTTAATTCTAGAACATCTTTACAAAAAGGAATTCTGAATACATTTCAATTTAGCGACATTTTTTCCAAACAAAATTTAGTTTGTTTTAGAAATTAAACCACAAACAATGTTTGTATAACCCAAACAAAACATTTAATTTTTCAAACGATAAATGAATTTTGTATTTTTTAATAGTATTTGTAATAGTTTAACTTTTTGTAAATAGATTTATTCGTTTAAATATTTCATCGTTTAATAATAAAATAAAATTAAAAAACAATAAATTAGTTTACAGTAAAATATTTTCATATAGTTAAATATAGGATGCCAAAGGCTAAATTTCATATTAATGCGATTTGTTAATACTGTTAGTTCCTGTGTCATTTGTTTAAAAAGTGATCATAAAATATTAATGTGTAAAACTTTTTATTAAAATTACATCATAAAGCAAAAGAAATAAAGAAAAATTCTTGTAACTTAAATTTAATGGTAGCATATGAATAAAATCGAATCTTTATAGGTACGAAAATATTTTAAAAAAATAAGTAACTTATTGGATTGTTCGGACAGTTCTTTCCGTTTGGGAAAAGCGGTTCGTATCGGATAATTCTACCACTTAATTATTAGATATTAATTCCTATAACTATTGTCTAATAGTTAACGGGCAGAATCTTACGGTACGAATTGGCTTTCTCAAACGGAAGGAACCTTCCGAACAACCCATTAAAAGTGAATAAGAAATAACAAGATATAAAGTTCTCTTAAGATTGAATGGTACTCTACTAATTTGAGTAAATTCAAATTTATTACATTGATGCAGTAAGCACAGGATTTAGCTGTAAAAAAATAGAAGAGTCAAAGCAAAGAGCGTAGCTTAAGAGGCTACTTCACTCAGACGAAAACACCCGCTCGCTAATGTTAATCCTATGGAGAAAATAATTTAAGATATCTCGTTCACATTTCAATATTTTTAAATTATTTTTTTTTTGTATTGGATAGCTGAAGTCAATCTCTATGCACGCTCCTTTGTACTTTTTCGATTTTTGTTGCAGTTTTTTTTTATTGAGGATACTTTCACTTTCAAAACCGGTTCCGAAAGTGAAAGTATCCTAATGAAAAAAACTTGTAATCAAAATCGAAAAAGTACAAAGAAGCGTGCATAGAGATTGACCTCAGCTATCCAATGAAAAAAAATCATTTAAAAATATTGAAATGCGAACAAGATATCTTAAAATATTTCCTCCATAGGATTAACATTAGCGAGCGGGTGTTTTCAACTGAGTGAATTAGCCTCTTAAAATCTCTGAACATGTTTTAGTTGAATATTGAAATTACAAAGTTATCGAAAATAAAATTTTCTAACTCACAAAATTGTTTACAACATTTTGAAGTTCATAATGACATGCTACATTTTCGCTACAAATTATGCACTCAAAATATATTCGAAAAAGTGTTAAAGTCATCGCTGATAGGCATTGATATACAGGGTTGTCATAAAGTCTTTCCCTGATTACAATAATTTATGCAGAAAAACTAATTAATTAGGCATATGCTTATTTCAATATATTGTAAATACATTTATGAAGTTTTTAATACAAGTACTTACGTCAGTAAATTTCGATGTGAAATTTACTGACGAAGTGGTAGTTTTCGAGGCCTTGGTAGCTCGAAGAATGTCAAGGCGGTATTCTATTTCTCCCCATGACATATTGCCCAATTTTTGGGCTGTATATCAAAAGGGGCTGTGGGTCAAAGATATGAAAAACTTAATAATTGCATTTATTACAGTGTGCCAGGTGAAGGATTTTTGTGTAAACTATCTTCAGTTTGCTTCTCAAAGGAGCCTTTGATTGACGAAGCCGTATGTCAAAAGGATCATCCATCGACAAGAAAAAAAAACTTAAGAACCTAACTTTTCCCTAATAAAATTTTTACAGTATTACATTCAATGGTTATTTTGTACTTTATTTTTATTTTTTTGTAATCAGGGAAATATTTTATGACTACTTTATGTATCCTATGACACGTTATTTCCGTCAATGATACCTCTATAAAGCCTATGCAAATTACACATCACTTAAAGTGACAAATAAAACGATTTCCGTGAACTACAAATCCATTTACACTATCCTAGTCCGCGTGTAATTGCAAAACATCGCGTACACACTACACATAGGAAAATACGTGCTTAAAATTATTATTATCATTCCTTTAACAGAAGTATATAAAATGCTGTAGACCTATACATTTTAGCTAAACACAAGTCATAAATTACCAACAAAGTGTGGTTTTTGTCATTCGTATTAATGTTATATGCTTTGTTTCATAGCATTCATAAAACTTTACTTTTGCATATATGTTCCCTATTTTTCAAAGGACAAAAGAATTGTAATTCATTCTAGATACGTATAATTGAAGCGTAACAAACGAAAGCTTTTTAACTGCGGCACTTGTCAGTTTTAAAATAGTGTGTTAGTGGTCAGAATATGCACGCAAATGTATTTCATTGACTTTTGAAATGACCTTTGAGTACCCTTTATTTTATATGTTATTATGTATTTAATATTAATGTAAATGTGTAAAGCTTCAGGTTATATGTTATGCAAATTAAATATATCTGCTTTTTAATTGTGCGCCCCTATGCATATTAAATATATATAGCACTTTTCTCAAATTGTATGATTTTAGAAATTAGATTTTTGTGCAAGACATGTCTTAAAATGATCGTATTGAATTTATATTGAATACGGTATATTTGTAAAGATATGTCAGTGTCTAGGTGGAGGCATAGTGGCTTTTATTTTTATTTTATTACAAAAAATATAATGTAATCAAATTATGTTCCAGTTTTTTTTTTAGTGGCGAAGCGTGTAGATCGATAGAAAAAAATTATTTTTGACCTAAGTAGGAATTGACTTATTATTATTTTTTTAATATATATTACTTGTTTTTCTGTCAGAATGCAGTTTCGTTTAAGTAATGTGTACTTAATATTGCTTTTTATAAATATTGTGCATTGTATATTTTAAAATCAATTATCTGTGAACTTAGTTATTGAATTAATTACATTTTTCATCCGTTATTTTTTTTTAAATTGCTGTAGAAGTTAAATTATTATGGGATATTACATTAATATTATACGATAACTTATAATATAATAATATAATATATGGGATATTATATTAATATTATACGATAATGTATAACATATTTAAAAAATATATGGATATTATATTAAAATATTATAATTTTTATTTAAGTATTGGTTTCTTCATTTTGGGAAAACTAATTCGTACCAGAAAATTCTATCATCTAATAATTTGACATTAATTCTGATATCTAACACTTTTCTTTATATATATATACCGCTAACCAGGCCCTTACCTGCCCGACATGAGTTCCTAGCTTGACGGGTTAGTACCTGGAAGCGGGGCGGAAATTGCCTGATCACAGCATGGCTGTGATCCACCTGACTATAGTTTTGTTGCCATCGCTGCAGTGCTCTCTAGTGGTTTGGTACAGTTCATTTTGTTCGCCAGTTGAAGGATTCTATTTAGATTTGTTGAATTGGCAAATTGAAAAAAAAGCAAATATTAAGGAAAAGAAAGTAATTGGTCTCGTAATTTAGAACCTTGATCAGATGACGAGACCTTCGAGATGACTAGGCACCCCCAGTGGTATAATTCACAGGGAAGATAGCTAATGCTTAATAATTGACGTGCAGAATTTTCCGGTACGACTTGGTTTTCCCAAACATAAGGAACTTTCCCAACAACCCAATATATTTAAAGATATTGCGTGTATATGATTTTTTTTTGTAATGAAATAATATTATCTCGAATAGGAAAAATATGTATAATATTGCACACAAAAAATGTGACTAAAATAGAAAAACACTCGTTTTAGTAAAAAGTATTTAATAATCGTCTTCTGAACATCTTCCTTTAGAGAAATCTAAATCTTTCCTTTTTACGATTATTGTGCACTTTTTCGAAAATTGATACAAAACAAGCTTTTCAAGTAAAAGAAAAAATATTTTGCGGGCTTTTGTATGTCAGAAGAAGGAAAGAAATTGGGAGTTCATAATAAATATGTCCCACATGCAGTAGCCCCAACTATTTTTTTTTCTTTTGTAAAACTATGGGTTAAGATACAAAGAAATTTCTGAGGTTAAGGGAGTGATCAATGAAATTTATCTTCAGATCTGTTTCGGCACTGAATCTCTTTTCTTATTTGCTTCTCTTTTTTTTCCAAGAAAACAAAACAATGTGAAACCATGGCAGGTTTTTATGACAGATATATTCATAAACGGATTTGTTTTTCACTTATTTTTCTTTTACTTTAGCAACTTTATTTCTCATTGCTGTAAATTTAAAATCTGTAATGTAACAATTATATATTTTCGTAAATTGTTCATTACCGTACATACATTTTTAACTATTTATAATAAATTTTGTGGGATATTTCCATGCACTATATAAATTGAAACACGTTTTTTTTTTGTGTGAAAACAAAGTTCTAATTACAAAATACAAGTAAAAGTATATGAATATGTTCAACTGAGATATAATCTTCCAAACTGGGACAAAATGTCCGGGCCAGGATTCGAAGCCGGGTTCCCTTGGCCAAAGCTGCAAATGCTCTACCAACTGAGCAATCCTGGACGAATATGGCTGAACTAATTCACCCAGTTTGAATCCTGGCACGGACTTTTTCGCCCAGTTAAGAGGATTACATCTCATATGATATCAATTAGAATAATTGTGGTAAAATTAATCTAGTGTAGTCACGTTTCCATCGTTTACTGGAGGTACCATTACGTGTGATTTATTTTGTTGTGCTGATTCAGATATCAGACCAGATGGTATGATCATTAATGTTAACTGGGTGAATTAGTTCAGCCATATTCGCGCAGGATTACTCAGTTGGTTGAGAATTGGCAGCTTCAGCCCCGGGTTGTATTCCTGGCCCGGACTTTTTTGCCTAGTTGGGAAGATTACATCTCATATGATTTCTTTATCAATTAGAATAATTGTGGTAAAATTAATCTAGTGTAATCACGTTTCCAGCGTTTACTGGATGTACCATTACCTGTGATTTATTTTGTTGTGATGATTCAGATATCAGACCTGATGGTATGATCATTAATGTTAACTGGGTGAATTAGTTCAGCCATATTTGCCCAGGATTGCTCAGTTGGTAGAGCATTGGCAGCTTCAGCCAAGGGATCCCGGGTTGTAAACATGGCCCGGACTTTATCGTCCAGTTGGAAAGATTACATCTCATGTGATTCTTTATCAATTATTAGAATAATCGTGGTAAAATTAATTTAGTGTAATCACGTTTCCAGCGTGTACTGGAGGTACCATTACCTGTGATTTATTTTGTTGTGCTGATTCAGATATCAGACCAGATGGTATGATCATTAATGTTAACTGGGTGAATTAGTTCAGCCATATTCGCGCAGGATTGCTCAATTGGTAGAGCATTGGCAGCTTCAGCCAATTGATCCCGGGTTGTAATCCTGGCCCGCACTTTTTTGTCCAGTTGAGAAGATTACATCTCATATGATTCTTTGTCAATTATTAGAATAATCGTGGTAAAATTAATTTAGTGTAATCACGTTTCCAGCGTGTTCTGGAGGTACCATTACCTGTGATTTATTTTGTTGTGCTGATTCAGATATCAGACCAGATGGTATGATCATTAATGTTAACTGGGTGAATTAGTTCAGCCATATTCGCGCAGGATTACTCAGTTGGTTGAGAATTGGCAGCTTCAGCCCCGGGTTGTAATCCTGGCCCGGACTTTTTTGCCCAGTTGGGAAGATTACATGTCATATGATTTCTTTATCAATTAGAATAATTGTGGTAAAATTAATCTAGTGTAATCACGTTTCCAGCGTTTACTGGAGGTACCATTACCTGTGATTTATTTTGTTGTGATGATTCAGATATCAGACCTGATGGTATGATCATTAATGTTAACTGGGTGAATTAGTTCAGCCATATTTGCCCAGGATTGCTCAGTTGGTAGAGCATTGGCTGCTTCAACCAAGGGATCTCGGGTTGCAAACATGGCCCGGACTTTGTCGTCCAGTTGGAAAGATTACATCTCATATGATTCTTTATCAATTATTAGAATAATCGTGGTAAAATTAATTTAGTGTAATCACGTTTCCAGCGTGTACTGGAGGTACCATTACCTGTGATTTATTTTGTTGTGCTGATTCAGATATCAGACCAGATGGTATGATCATTAATGTTAACTGGGTGAATTAGTTCAGCCATATTCGCGCAGGATTGCTCAGTTGGTAGAGCATTGGCAGCTTCAGCCAATTGATCCCGGGTTGTAATCCTGGCCCACACTTTTTTGTCCAGTTGGGAAGATTACATCTCATATGATTTCTTTACCAATTAGAATAATTGTGGCAAAATTAATGTAGTATATTTAATTGCTTTTTAATTTGTTTTTGTTTAATAAATTCTAACTCAATTAGGTTTGTTTGTTATTTTCTATCAGAATGCAGTTTCTTTTGAGTAAAGAACACTTTTTTTTTTAACTCTTATGAATTCTATATTTTAAAATATGTGCTCTGTTGGAGTTACTTATGGAATTAAATACATTTTTCATCCGTTCATTTTTCTTTCGAATTGTTAAAAAATAGAAATTATTGTCATTATTATTTAGCCGTTACATTCAAAAGATTGGAAAACATGTACATTTGCAGCGAGTGAAAATGTTACAACACGTGACATTTTTCTGTTAATTTTGCTTACAATAACAGTTCTTAAGAAGGTGAAAATATAAATAAATTTTCAAAGTTGTAGATATAGCTTTTATTTAGCATTTTTACTACAACAGGCTTTAATATATATATATATATATATCAAAATGAAATGAAACAGTAATGTTTAAAATTTCAACTCAAGTAGTTTCTATAGAAATGTAAAAAGTTTAATGCTAGCAGAATATGTAATAAAAGAAATAATCGAAATTAGTAACAAAATAAAATATATTTTTTTCATATTTTGAAAAAATATGTAATAATCGTCTTCTAAACATTTTCCTTTGAGGATATGTAAATCTTTTCTTTTTATGATTATTGTGTACTTTTTCGAAAATTGATACAGAACAAACTTTTCAAGTAAAGGAAAAAAAAATATTTTGCGGGATTTTGTATATCAGAAGAATGAAAGAAATTCGGGGTTCATGACAAATATGATTGAGATGCAAAAACTCTCACTATTTTTCTTTCATTTCACTACTGGGTAAGGTACTAAGAATTTTCCGAGATTAAGGGAGTGTTCAATGAAATTTATCTAGAGATCCGTTTGGTCACGGAATCCCCTTTTTTATTTCCTTCTCTTTTTTTCAGAAAACAAAACAATGAAAAACCGTGGATAGAAGATATATTCATAAACGCATTTTTTTCACTTATTTTTCTTTCATTTAAACATCTTTATTTATCATTGAAGTAATATTAAAATCTGTAATGTAACATTTACATATTGTCGTAAATTGTTCATTACAGTAGATAATTTTTTAACTATGTACAATAAAACATGTGGGATTTTTTTCCTGCACTATATAAAAGCAAATTATTTTTTGCGTGAAAACAAAGTTCAAATTACAAAATGCAAGTAAAAGTATATGAATATGTTCAACTACTTTTTATTTTGTTTTTTGTTTACTAAATTCAAACTCAATTATGGTTGGGGGTTTTTTCTGTTAGAATGCAGTTCCTTTTGAGTAACATGGACTATTTTTTTTTATATGTTATGCTTTCTATATTTTAAAATAAGTTCTCTGCGGAATTAATTATAGAATTAAGCACATTTTTCATCCGTTAATTTTTTTCTAATTATTATAAAATTGAAATTATTATCATTATTATTTGAATCGCTCCATGCAAAAAGGTCTTCAGTCAGCAAGTTGGCAACATTGTGCTAACCGCGGATTTTTGTTTTCACAGGGTAGATTTATAAAAAAAAAAAAAAATGTCTTAGCAGTGTTTGATTAGTATAATTTTTGTCTATAAAGGCAAAAATATCATTATGATTGGTTTAATATTTTTAAAACAGCAAAGTTTTTTTTTCATTTTTCTCAAAACGGTTTAGTTGACTTAAGCCCTTTTTTGCATGGAGCAAATTCAATTATCCGTTACATAAAAAATATTTTAAAGGAAAAAAAAATTGAAACGAGGGAACAGGTTTCAAGATTTGAATTTTTTTCTATTCATTTTGCTTACAATACCAGCTGTTACGAAGGTGAAAATAATAATAAATTTTCAAAGTAGTAGATACCCAACAAACACAGGAATTGCGAGCCGCTGATGGCTACGTTAGACATGGCGCAAACTGTTAGATGAAGCCCGTTATACACAGAAAAAAATTGCTGTAAAATTACGGGCAGAGGCCGGCAGCAGACATTCCAATCATACCCCGTAAAAAAAAAAAAAATCCATGCCCATCATTTTGTGCAGCCCGTAATTTTACGGTACAAAGTAATACAGCATTATAATGCACAGGACATAATGCACTTTAAAACACAATAACACTTTATTAATCATCAAAGAATAGCTTTTTTGGTGGGTTAAAAATTTCGAAACACGAGTAAAATGAAGGGTTACACCCTAGCGGAGGACAATGTATGGGGTCGTACCGTATTTTTGCTAACATATGGGCTAGAACTGTAAGAATATGTAGATTGCTGTAAATTTTCTAAGTATCTAAGGGGTAAGGCCACTTATTTAGTGGATCAGACTGTTTTTCATCAAATAAAGTTGTTTGTTGCCCGTGAAAATTGAAGGTCAAACGCTCATAAATTTACAGTATTTTCTGAGAGTGATATCATTCGCCGTAACGACAACGTCAAAAAAGTGTCACGATGAGGCCGCAACATAATTTTCCATAAACACATCAAGATGCCCATACTTTTGCCACTAACGGTTAATAATAAATTATAGGTAGCCTAAAACTGGCCACAATTCTACTTTAAATGGCAATCATTAATGGAAAACAGCCACCAACTAGGCCATTAATAATCTCAAATAAAATCTAGCCAGAAGCCCGCCGTAACCATGCCATTTGTGGATTTCAAGAATTAAATCTAGCCAAAAGCTTCCCTCAAAAAGCCTTTTATTGTTAATTGTTTTTATTTAGCAATTTTACTACAACAAGTTTTTAAATATATAAAAAAGTATATCAAAATGAAATGAGACAGTATTTTTTTTTTTAATTTCAAACCAAATAGTTTCTATAGAAATGTAAAAAGTTGAATGCTTCACAAAAAAATGTAATAAAAAAAATAATCGATATTAACAAATATAAATATATACTTTTTACATATTTTGGATTTTATTACAATTAAATTAAAAGTCCTGAAAATCTTTTGAAAGAAAAAAAATCTAATATGATTTTCTGTGAAAATGAAATTATATCAGGATTTTTTAAAATTTAAACAATAAAAAAAAAATTTCAATAAACAAGCAAAATTATTATTATTATTATTATTTAGAATAGTTTTTGAGCAATGCAGTTAAGTTGTTTTCTATTAGTTTAAATATTTACTTCCTAGTACACTGTAAAAAATGACCGATGTTTCTTATTTTATGAAAATATGCTATAACCACTAACGAAAATATAAAATAATCTTCTGAATTATCCGAAATTTCAAATAGCATGTTACATTGTCTTTTGAATCCCCAGAAACGAATACATCTTCAAAATTTAAAGAATAATTTATAAAAACAAATTATTTTTAGCTGCCCAAATTTTTCAGAAGCGTTTCCGAAGGGTTTTTATAGTGTATTAATTAGTGTCCTTAGCCTGGAATACCTGTTTTTCGAATGCTATCAATTCTCAAGTAAGCATTTTCATGCTCAAAAAATCAGACAAACATGCAAAATTAACAGCGTTAACAATAACATTAAAATTAAGATTATTTATTTACTCTTTCATGTATAAATTAACTTATGCGGCTGAAAACGTGTACTTGAGAATGGAGAACATTCGAAAAACAGGTATTCCAGCCTAAGGACACTCATTAATACACTATAAAAACCCTTAGGAAACGTTTCTGAAAAATTCGGGCAGCTAAAAATAATTTGTTTTTATAAATTATTCTTTAAATTTTGAAGATGTATTCGTTTCTGGGGATTCAAAAGACAATGTAACATGCTATTTGAAATTTCGGATAACTCAGAAGATTATATTATATTTTCGTTCGTATTTATAGCATATTTTCATAAAATAGGAAACATCGGTCAATTTTTACAGTGTATTTGTTTTCAAAAATATCCGTTTAAATATAAAAAGAAATATGATTCTCTTACTTCGCTTAATACTCTTAAATCTAATTCCCTTATTTATAAAGCCTCACTTTTTTAGCTTGTATAATATATGTTACACGTTGTTTTATATTCTTGTACAATTTAGAAATAATTTATCTGTAAAGTTTAATGTACAATTAAACATATTCTTTATTCCAAAAATCATAAAAAAAAAATGAATTTTAAGGAAAATCAAATAAATTTAATTCATCCATTACTTTCAAAAGCTTTTATATAGTTAAAATATCTACTTTTCAACGAAGAAAAAAATTATACGGCTTGAATTTATTCGGCAAATTTTACGTTCAATCAGGGTTCTCGTTGACTTTTGACCAACGTTAGCAATTTGGCTAATCAGAAATAAAAAAACGTTAGCCAAATGAAAAAAAAAATAGCAAAATAGATTCGTCATGAAACACTGAAAATGTTATGAAATAAAACTTCCAACCCATGATATAACTAAGGATTTTAAGATATATTTAATGAATTCTGAAAATTGAAAATATAAACAATCAAATATATGTCACATTAAAATAAAACTTTATTTTTCGAGAATTCTTCGGCTTTTCATTGAAGCCCATACTTCAAAGGCAGTTTCAAAATTGTACTGTTGTCTATCAGGTCCGTTAACGCATACTGAAATGACATTATTCACAGTTTTATATTCATTCGATTTCTCAATTTAGTTTTTGTTGCGTTCATCACACTGAACCCTCTCTTACAGTCCGCTGAATGTAGTGGCAAGACTGCAGAAAAATACAGCATATTACCTGTTATGATGTAAAGTTGCTGCAGATTGTTTTTTTTTTAGAATGAAATCTATGGAATCTCCTAAATTTCACGGTTCTGCAACGAGAACTCAAGAAACTTTTAAATAATTTTCAGTCTGGCAATACCTCAGATAAGGAAATGCATGTATCATCTAAATGCAAAAGGTTAAAAATTGATTCAATTTCTTTTATACCGTAGTTTTGAAAAGTGTCCTTTAGTAACGCGAATAAGAGAATTACCTGTACTGACACACACACGCGCGCGCGCACACACACACATACACACACACAAAACTAAGACTTGCAATTTGGCGAGTTTAATCGTTCGTTTACTCGCCAAATGAAGCATTTTGTCGCGATTTTGCGCAATGGCGGGCGGCAGCGAGAACCCTGCGTACAATGATTGTTATTAAAAAAACATAGTAATAATATTTTTTTCAAAGTGCCAAATATATTTCACATGGAGACTTTTATCTAAATTAATATTTTAATTAAATGTAATTATATAAAAGATACTTCAATGTATCATGAAACTCCACTTTTTCAAAATCAAAAAGAGTATTTATAAGTCAAGACAAATATGTTCTTTAAAAAGATTAAAACGTATAGGATTACATAACATTTTATAGATGAAATTATAAAAATTAACTAAAAAATATCTTTTTGTGTATTTTTAATGGTATTCAGAATTCATTTAAATTCCGAGATATCTTTGAAAGAGAAAATCTAATACGTTTTTGGAGAAAATAAAATTATATCAGAACAGATTTCGTTTACTTTGGAAATTTAACTAAAAACACGATTTGAATGAACAAACAGCGTTACTATTTTTCAAAAGATAATTATTATTTCCTTTTATCTATTTAAACAGTTTTGCATTTTTAAAAAATTCTATTCAAATAAATTTCCGCTCAAACACACACGTTTAAACAGAATGAAACATATTCTTTATAAATCATTAAAAAATATTTAATATAGGAATTTCAGAAAAAATTTAAATGTATAATATACTTATTAGGGTGGTGCGAAAAAATCAAAACATTCCGTTTCGCTATAGTGTGGAAAAAGTTGCCTTTGCTATTGATAAGAATGATTTTAAAATAATTTTTGAATTTGGATAATATCTTCAGATCGCGCATACAGCCTAAAATTTTTAAAAAAAATGACATATTTGACGGTTTTTACGTATAAAAATAAAAATAATTCCTGTAATATATTCACACGCTACAGCGTGAATACGTTACCTACAGCATTGTTAAAAAAATTTTAAATATAGATTTAAATTCATTCTTTTTGCACAGAAAACAAAAAATAAATCACTAGCAAGCTTACTTCAATTTATGATATATTTGTGTAAACATATAAACTGCTATTTAAATTTTTAAAAACGTAAAAAATAAAAACAAAACCTTAAAATATCTAAAAATGCCTTAAATTTAATTTGTATTCCTTTTTTTATAATGCTATGTAAATATTTTTTTCATTTTTTTCCCTTAAAGTTTCAGACATCGCAGAAGTATGATAAATTGGAATACATATTACAAGAAGTAAAATGCATGTTTAAAATTCTAAGTAATTTTCCTTTTCTAACTGAGTCATCTAAGCTTAAGTAAGCTTTTCTAAATCGTATAAAAGAAAGAAAAAATGCATGACACTGAAATGAGATTTTTGCCATTCATATTTAATTGAATAATTTTTATTTCGCAGCATGCACGAATGAAATAATCTTATTCATGAATGTGCTCTTATTTTCAAACAAAGCAACTACACTGTAAAAAAAAGGAACAGATGCTTTACACTCACGCAGAGATTTTTAGTGACTTTTTGGTTTGCGCGATTTTCAAGCCCGCGCCAAACCAATAACTTAAAACAATAGCTAGGTTGCCATTAAAGAAAAAAAATCCCCTAAATTTGGCGAGTTTTTCCCTTTTTATAACCGATAAAAAAAAAGGGTGCGTGAGTGTATGATATCATAGCCAAATAAAAATGCAGTAAAATTACGGGCAGAGGCCGGCAGCAGAGATTCAGTCATACCCCGTAAAAAAAAAAAAATCCATGCTCATTATTTTGTGCATCCCGTAATTTTACAAGTCAAAGTAATATAGCATTATAATGCACAGGATATAATGCACTTTAAAACACAATAACAATTTGCTTACTGTTCCGTAGCACGTAATATGTTAGATAATAATCACAGAATCGCTGTTTTGGCGGGTTAAAATTTTCGAAACACGAGTAAAATGAAGGGTTACACCCTAGAGGAGGACAATGTATGGGGTCGTACCGTATTTTTGCTAACATATGGGCTAGAACTGTAAGAATATGTAAATTGCTCTTAATTTTCTATGTATCTATGTGATAAGGCCGGTTATTTAGTAGATCAGACCGTTTTTCATCAAATAAGGCTGTTGCCCGTGAAAATTGAAGGGCAAACGCTCATAAATTTACAGTTTTTTCTGAGAGTGTAGCTCTGGTTTACGCAGATTGTCGACATCTAAATCAAAAACTGGCACATTAGTAGTCAGGATATGTATGATTTTTTTTTTTTTTGTAAATATATCTAAATTGAGTACATCTAATTATTTCCTGGAGCAAATACTTTTTTAAATGAACAACACGTATTTTTAGCCATGCCTGTGTAAGAAATTAATATAACTGTCATTTTCTATCATTGCTATAATTGCTATCATTTTGAAAATAACATGGCTCAAAAGACAAAATTTTATATCTTATTTTTATTATTAACATATTGCGTAAAAAAATTCCTGTTTTATAACTAATATTAATAACATAAACCAAAATTTTGTACTGGAACAAGGCGTACATATTTATGTAATTTAAAAAATCCTGCTCATAAATTTAAATGAAATGAGTTTTTTTGTAATAAAAACCTAATCAAATACTATTACTTTCAGTAAGTATTTATACTTGTCCAAAAAAGAAAGTGTTATTAAAATTTTTACTAATATTAGATTTATTAGCTCTTTAAATCCCGAGCTTTAAAAAATTGAATAACCTTAGAATCCCAACAAAATAACCCATAATTCTCGCATTTTTCCTTACCCATTTTTCATTGGGTAAGAAGTGGAAAAGACCCTACTGCTTTCTCCCTTTATTCAAATTTATTCAGGTGTTACGCCCTTCTGTTTATCATTGTGAACAATGTTCCAATGCAGTTCTAAAAAACATTTACTGAAAAAAATTCTTGTTTTATTTTTCTTTCTGAACTGTCCAGTAATGTCAATACCTTACCCCATCCGTTTCTGAGAGAGATTCCCCGCTTGACAACACACCAACCCACTGAAGGGGAAGGAAAATCCTTTCAGCTATAGACAGCTATTACGGGTATCGGAGCATTGGGATGATTTAGGCTATTGAGGGATTCAAAAAGTTAATAGATCTCATTCAATGAAAAAATATCATTTTCATCATTACATATTTTAACAGTTTAACCAATACTTTTAAATCATATTTGTATTACATGAACGCACTTTCTACCTTTGGTATAAATAGTACAGCTGTGAGAAATAAAGTATTTAATCATATTTACTCGTTTCAAAAGATATTGATTGCGGATTGCTTTTAAAGCATAACTCAAAATGAATTCCAAAATATTTATTATTTAAAATTAATATTAGAAAAAAAATCAATGGTAACCAGTTAATTTTTAAAGAGAGATCGAATTCCAGAGGCTTCAAATATCCGAATCTAAAATACAGATAATTTCCCCGTAATTTAGAACATAATCTGTTCTAAACTTTAAACCAGTGTATTCTTTAAATTTCTTTAACAGAGGATTTTCCATTTCTATGTGTAGTAAAATTTACAGAAAAATGCATACATGATGTCAAATTTAGGTGTTCATATTGAAAATTTTAAAGTTATTGCAATTTATATATACAGAAGATAAAATTAATGACGAAATATAAAAACTAGTTACACTTATTATATAAAAACTCGTTATAATTAATTAGTACACGTTATTACTTATCGATTCCCCCAAGACACATTTTTATACAATGATTTGCAGCAGAGATAATATGAGGAGTATACTTTTTATCCTGCTTTTGTTCAAAAACAAATTTGGTTATTAAGAGTCTGTGTGTATGATTCTATTTAAATAATTATGCAATATAATTATTGTTTTGTAATAACTAAACAATATTAGAGCAATAGTGGCTAAACCTAATTACTCAATATTGCTCAAAATTCATAGGAATTTTCTCTAATATTAGACGCATACATCTTGAAATGATACATAAAAAGTGCCTATGAAAAGCTAACTATTGTACTTGTTTGTTTGCATAACATTTTATAAAAATCTGAAATTTACATATAGACCGGGAGGCGGCAGTACAGACAATCACCTCATCGAGTTCACGACTGAAATTCTAGAAATAGTTAAAACTCGATTCGCATATTAAAACGCAATCGGTCTGCCGAAGTCATATATTGGTGGAAAACACTTTAAAACCCGATTTTAGCAGTTGACTCGTAGGTTTACCATTGTGTTTTCCTGCACCCAATTAATTCTGGAATTTCAGCCGTGAACTCGATGAGATGATTGTCTGTGCTGCCGCCTCCTAGTCTAATATTATTTGTTACAGTTCTTTGTGTATTATTATTTTTTTCATTTATTATTTTCAAAACACAAAATGCATATCATAGCATAAAGATTTAGTTATAACATTAAATACGGAAATATTCTTTAATTGGTAGAAATTAATTTAAAACAGAATGTTCAGCTCTAGGTGTATTAATAAAATCTTGTATTTTAAAAGATAATTATTGGAGAACCGGATTGTTTGATCAAAATAAATATCTACTTTATGTTTATTCTTCATTTTTAGAAGATAACAAATCAAAAATAGTATATTTTTTTTAAATTTTGTCTATATAGCAATTCATGAGCATCTTCTCTACAAGTATGTTATTTTACACGATTTGTTAATTTTTTTCTACAATATTTTCTAATATTGTTTTACTGATAGCTGTGCGATAAGCCATCTCTTTAAATGCTATGATTTGTTTTAGCTCCAAATTTTCTGAAATCTGTCTACGGACGCATAGGTTACATATAGCGTTAAGTATTAAATGGCATCAGAGTTTTAAGTTATTAGTAAAACTTTTCCTAAATATTTAAAATGTTACGAATGCTTAAAATTCAATTTATACCAATTTTTGATGTCCACTACGAGAGGGAACCGTGACTACCTCTGTAGGTTTTCACACCCCTCGAGTTGTGATAGAGCAAGTACGGGTTGGAACATCCCGACTGTCATTTCCCGGCCTAGGGCCTGGTTCCCTTTTGGGTTTCCAGCTTCGAAGCTGTTGGGGGTCGCCGGCTCATCTCCAAGTGTCTCGCGGTGACTTCCCGTGGTTTCACCGCGTATCGCAACGGCCTACGTCGTCGACACGTGGGTTCAAGGTTGGAGTGTCCGTAGGTGACGGTCCTCTGACCGGCCTAAGCGCCGCAAGGAGATAAACCTGCTGGCGCGATATAAGTCCCTCAAGACTTGGGTTCGGTGGTCGTCTGACGCGCAGGGAGCTCCCTCAGGGAGCCTGGCGGCGAAGCTTACTTTTATACCAATTTATGATCAAACAGAATTATTTAAAAATTTGTGGCGTGACGGTTCATCGTGAACCCTAGCTAGTTCAGTAAAGAAGAATTCAAAAAATAAGTTTAAAGCTAATTTTATTTAAAGCCTGAAGTGTAAGATGTTGGATAAGTCTCACTCACTGAATTTTAACTCTGACTAATGACTGCTATCTAAGTAATCCCACTCGAGAAATATATGATACTACACTATAAGAATAAAAAACACTTGAATAAGACGAGTAAATGAAACTTGCACACACATGAGATCTTATCTTTACAACTGCAGAAATATCTTTGCTGCGATGCGCACGCTTCTACAGCGTTACTACAAGATGGTGAAATATCTAAATTAAAGCAGCCCGTTGCCACTAAAACAATATTTATTGAAATAAACAATGGGATTTATCTGACCAAACCAAGCGGCAGCTGCAAGCAAACTTCAAAATCAGAGCGTAACTTATTTCTGGTGATAGAAGCGGGTATTGATTTCCTCTGGGGCGAGATGCGACCAAATCTAACGGTACACACATTTTCATTTGTTTAAATACATTGCAATCGACCAGAAAATCCAAAATTTTCATTCTAAAGTTGCGAAACGCAGAAAACCCACAATTTCCGAAGGACACGTGTATTCGTGGGAAGTTAAAGTAAAATAGTCTGCAGATGTCGCTGCACGCACAAAGATGTTATTTTCGCAATACGATCTCAATCAAAACAAACGACTGCCATTATGAGGAGTCGCCAATCCACTACGAATTGAGAATGATTGTTTCAAAATGAAACATTTTGCGTTGAAAAATAAAAAAGTAATATCTAATATTTTCCTTTAAAACATAATTAGCAGTTGTGCATTTGAATGCCATAATTTCGGTTTCGTAAATCCAATTTCACAAAATGATGTTTATTATGTAAATCATAATAGTTATTCCATAAAAATAAATATAATATATAATAATAGTTTAGAAGAAAATATTAACTTTTAACTTTCGTACTTACCTGAAAAACTTAAAGTAAATATTACCAGTGGACACGTTCGAGGCATTGGAAATGAAGTGTAATAATTTTTAGATATTTTTTGATGCAGGTTTAAATTTCAAGAAAAAATAAGGATTAAAGTATCTTCAAACAACATTAGTCAAGCCAGAATATCGTCTCATTTATTCCATCAAAGTTACAGTAAATACAGACCAAAGATAGCAAAAGACCCGTGAGAGAAAAAGTAAATTAACAGTCGTATTTTAACTACATTAGAAGATGACGTGATCCGTTTCTTGAAAAACATGAAACAAAGAAAAATAAATTGACTGCACTTAAAATATAATTTAATCTAATGTAACAAAGCATACCTTTTACTCAACACGCGAAATACAGCTACTTCGACCGATCGATGTTATCCTTTTCGTCTAAACATTTAAATTTAATTTTTGCTTCTTAACCCTAAACATAAAATAAACCCGTGCGGAGATATCATACTTTATCTTTTTAGTACCATTTATTTGCTATAATAATTGTTTAGCATCAGTATAATGCATATATATATATGTATATATATGTTATATAAAAATTTATTTCCTTCGTATCCTTCCATTTTATTCGCATTAATATTTTAAAATTAATCTAACTTCTGTCATAGTCAGTATTTCCTTAATTCTTAATGATATCTATTCCTATTTAAAGTCCTTTTAAAAGTAAATATCCGTATATTAATAATTATTTTATTTCAAATCTTAATCTAAAATTTAAGATCATTCGTAGCTTTTATCAGTTCCCCAATCTATAAAATTCTGAGACGCGTTCTCATTTCGAATGTTTTTTAAAGCCATTTTCTTTTTATTATTATTATTATTATTGCTCTGATTTTTTCGCGCGCTTGGGATTTTAACTTCAAAATTAATCCGCGACAGGTTCGGAATTCTTTATCGTCTTAGCTCCTCCTTCGCACCTGATTTGCTGGGCTGGAGCTAACCTCTCACTCATTGGGTTGTGCGCTCGTGACGTAATTCTGTGTATATTTCCGCGGAGAGAACAAAACTCGCCCGCAGCCGTTGGAGCGGCAGATTTTTGACGTTTTCGGAAGCTAAACAAATATGTGTCTGGTATTTTTATGTCCGTAGAATATTCATCTGGCCCAGTAACATCTTAATTCAATGAAGTGAAGCAACGTTAGCCCGAGGGCTATAAGTTTTAGACCTTTGGGAATCGTTTCTGTGTTGTTCGTCTTCTAATAAAATTATTTGTCTGGAGATTGGCTGGATTTATTGGAAAACTTTGGTGGAATTTCATTGCCTTCTACTTCGCCATACTCGCTAATATCGACTGCAACTTGCTATATCGCTGAAGGACTGCCATTTTTTCATCGAATATTATTCATCGTAATATCTCAACCTCGTAAAAATGCTACATATATATATATAAATGTATATATATATATATATATATATATATTATTATTTTTTTGTGGAAATACTAATTTGGGGCAACCCTTTCATTTCTTTAATGTAAACAATGTCGATTTAATTTTTAATTAACAGCAATTTTTAATCAAAGAACATGTTTTAACAAAATGTGAGTGTACTATGTCTGAAGCCGCTTCAAAAACCTATCGAATGATACCTCATTCACTGTTGTGTGTTTTCCAAATGCATAGAAAAAGGGGTGTTGACAACAGAAGTAATATATATGTTTCTAATTGTAATGGTATTGTTGTAAACATTACTAAATTACGCACCAAAGAATGGCACCAATCTCAAAAGGGTTAAGGATGCTTTAGACGTGAGGTGAAATTGTACCGTCAAAGAGTACTTTTACTTACCCATCATATGTAGAATAGTGTAAGTCTTGTAATCGTTTTGAAAATCGAAAAAAAAATTTGACGAATTTGCCCGCTTCAGACACTGGCGATTCCGAAAAAAACATATTTTTAGAAAACAAATCGTCCGTCCTTCTGTATGTATGTCTATAAACGCTCTATCTCCCGAACAAATTGAGATAGAGACTTGAAATTTGGTATGTACTTAGTATGTAATAATGGAAAGAATCTTTTTGAAATTCAGTAACCTCGATTATTCGGAACTGTTGTTTTCAGACTCTCGAAATTTTCGTTCTGATAAAAGGTATATAAACATTTTCGAAATTGTTTATTTTAAGGAGTGAATATAAAAGACAATAAAAAAGCATAAATTTTGCATAAAGAATGAAGTCGATCGGATAATTAGTTGCCGATATATTTGTAATCCTATTTGCCACATTCTTCGATTTTTCATGGTCCTGTATTTCATTCAAATTTCAATTCAAAGATATATTTTAATTGAAAATGAGACGCTTAATCCGACTCAGTAAACCGTTAGTTAATATGATTATTAATTTTGGAGGTATGTTTCTTTTACGCAATTCAGTAACAGAGCATTTACAGTTTATGACGCCGTCAAGCCACTATTTTATTCGAATTACAATGCATTTTATAAATAGTTTACACATGTTTTATTTTCATATTATATGTTATGCATATCCAGGATGGTTAAATATTACGGTACCCCCCCCCCTTCCCAACGACTAGTTTAATTTGATAATATTTTTAGAAGGATTTTAATTTTTCATCTAGTATATAATTATTCATTTATCTAGAAAATGATGTTTTTAAAATATATTGACAATTATAATGAGATACCACGATGTTTTTAAATAGAAAGGGCTGAGTGAAAACACATTTCAAAATTTATTAACTGATGTGTGTAACTTCTATTTTATAATTTAATGCATAATGCAAAATAAATTTCTATAACTAAATCGTGAAAAGAAATCTTAATATTAAATTTTGTGATATTTTAAATTGTACTTTTGTAACAGACTTTTAAAAACTATGCAAGATAAATTTGAAATCCTGATATTGAAAAAAAATGAACTTTCTAGATTGCAGCAGCTTAACTTTCATATAATTTTGTAAAAAAAAAGACAAATATGTCGTATACGAATAATAATGGATTTTTTATGATAAAAATACTTAAATGTATTTGTTGTTGCATTATTGCATCATTTCAGAATTTTTTTTCTGTATGAATTTCAATACTGTATAATAATGAAAGGAAGTTTACTAACTTAAAAAATAAATATTTGGAAATACTTATACTTTTTTGAAGAAATTTCAAATTTTATATTAAGTTTTCGAATTATCAAACATGATTGAAAAAACATGAGTATCTCTACGATATACAAAAATAATTCGTCAATGCAAATTTTGAATATGAAAAAGTCGATTCTTTCATTATATTTGCGACGATAATTTCTTTTGCTGTTTTTCGATTCATACGTGATTGAACAAACATCGATACCTCGTCTTATATATAAAAATAATTTATCAGTGCATATTTTCAAAGTGAATAATTTGCTTTTTTTCATGATATTTCCTAAGGAATGTTTGCTATCTTTGTACATAAACACGAGGATATTATTTTCTAAAAATGATTTTTTTCTTATTATTTATTTTTCCTTCGAAACAGGAATAAATAGAAATTTCATATATTCGCTTCTATCTACATTTTTAGAAAAACATTTAATGATATTACGTTTCCTTTCACACAAAATATATTCTATCTCAGATTATTTAATTATAAACAAGTTTTATTTCCTAATGTTCTGATGTTATTGGGTGGTACAAATATCAAAGCGAAAGAGAGAAATTAGTAGTACAAAAACAATCCCAATTTGTTGCTATTATTTTATGTGATCATGTGTATAATAAAATTGTTTTACAAATATATATATACACATATATATATTATATAAGAACTTGTTCGTTGTATATGTTATTAGGGGCTATTGTCCATTTTAGGCATAATGCTGACAATATTTGAGGAAATAACATATTTACTATGAATATTCTTATAAAGCCCTTCTGAAGATTCTATAAGATATTCATAGTTTTTCAGTTTTCGTTTTTTCATCCTATAAAGTATAATTCCTGCAATGTCCATTCCATTGCTTTATATAATGTCTTATCCTTTGCTTTTCACGTGTGTTTTCATTTATATATATATATATATTGTATTTCTAAAGTAACATATTTTTCAAATATATTTATATATGTTATTTCACACGTTTAGTAAGAAATATGTAAAATAAATTTTAAACATCCATTTTCGTAAGGTAAAAGTTTTTGAGTATGTGGAATATGGAAATATGTGGCAATATCTGGAAACAGATTTCATTCATAACAATCTTTCACGTAAAAGTAAAAGGTTTACTTAATATAAATTTCCAATAAAAATTCTTCAGCGGTAAACTTCTAAATTACATTTTATTTTCCAACCCTTTATTTAAAGTTGTTTGAGTCAACAGTATTTGAATAGAGTATTTAACAGAAGATATATACGTAAAAGGAAAATGTTACTTAAATTATAAATTAATTGATATATTGATGCACATTTTTAAAATCGATTTCGAAACATTTTCTATAACACTAGAACGGCAGTAGGGGTCATTTAGAACCCTGAACACTTTTCCCCGTTGATTATTTTTGTTTGGTTGGAAGACATTTTTTGAAATTTTTTGACGTTTCCTAAATAGATAACAAGTACTTTAAAAACTATTCAGCATTCTATATCTGTTAGTTTTTGAAATATTGGACGATATTGAATGTATATATATATATATATATATATATATAACCATAATTTAGCCTAGTTGGCACATAAATAACTTTGATTAACTTCTATATATATATATATATATATATATGAAATATTGATGAAACAAATATTAATTTATAAATTGTGTTTTACTTTAGTTAGCATTAATTTTAATTTGGGAAACCAATCAATTTTTATATCAAATGAATGGGTTATTTGATTAGTTGTAGTATGATCCAATTGATCTCCCTGTAGGCGTTACATTTACAGTACTTTAAAAATTAAATAAATTATCAAGTAATATTAAATATAAATTAAATATAAATGATGGAATACACGTAAATTACTATTTTGTCCGATGTATGGCATTTAAAAGGGTTTTATCGTTGTTATTTCAGTAGTTTCATCGAGGGGTCAAAATGACCCCTTCTCGCCGTTCCAGTAGGTAAGTTTTTTCTGCCGTTCTAGTGTTAAAAGTACGACATTTAACACATTGTTTGCGGCAACAGGTACAATTTACAGGATTACATTGTGGTTACTTGTTTCATCATTCCATCATATATTTCTGTTATTTTGCTTCTAGTACAATTTTCTTTTATGATATACCTTGATTAAAAAGACTGAAATGTGCTAATCATCCGTACATCAATGCAAATTTTGAAACATTTTCTTTAAAGATACCACTCTTAACATATTATTTGCGGCAATAGGTAGAATTTACAGCATTACATTTTCGTAAATTGTTTCGTCCTTCCACCCTATGTTTCTGTTATTTTGCTTGTAGTGAAATGTTCATTTATCATATACGATGATTAAGCAGACTGAAATGTGCTATTCATCAGTACATCAATGCAAATTTTGAAAATCGATTTAGAAACAATTTCTTTAAAAGTACACATTTAACACATTGTTTGCGGCAACAGGTACAATTTACAGAATTACATTGTCGTTGCTTGCTTCATCATTCCATCATATATTTCTGTTATTTTGCTTCTAGTACAATTTTCTTTTATCATATATCTTGATTAAAAAGACTGAAATGTGCTAATCATCCGTACATCAATGCAAATTTTGAATAATTTTCTTTAAAGATACCACATTTAACATATTGTTTGCGGCAATAGGTAGAATTTACAGTATTACGTTTCGTAAATTGTTTCGTCCTATCCTATGTTTCTGTTATTTTGATTGTAGTGAAATGTCCTTTTTTCATATACGATGTTTAAAAACAGAATAAAATGTGCCATTCATCAGTCCATCAATGCAAATTTTGAAAATCGATTTAGAAACAATTTCTTTAAAAGTACACATTTAACACATTGTTTGCAGCAATAGGTAGAATTTACAGGATCACATTGTCGTTACTTGTTTCATCATTCCATCTTATGTTTCTGTTACTTTGCTTCTAGTGAAATTTTCTTTTATCATATACCGTGATTAAAAAGACTGAAATGTGTTAGTCATCCGTACATCAATGCAAATTTTGTACCTTTTCTTTAAAGATACCACATTTAACATATTGTTTGCGGCAATAGGTAGGATTTACAGTATTACGTTTCGTAAATTGTTTCGTCCTATCCTATGTTTCTGTTATTTTGATTGTAGTGAAATGTCCTTTTTTCATATACGATGTTTAAAAACAGAATAAAATGTGCTATTCAGTTTTGAAAAAAAAATGCATTACTTAACTATTATACGTAAAATGGGGTGAGTCTTGTAATCGTTTTGAAAATCGAAATTTCTTTTTGACAGATTTACACGTTTCTGACTCTAGAGATTCCGAAAAACATATTTTTGGAAAAGAAAAATGCCGTCCGCCTCTCTGTGTGTGTCTGTAAACGCTCTATCTCCAGAAAAAATTGAGTTAGAAACTGGGAATTTGGTGTGTACTTAGTATGTAATAATGGGAAGCAGCTTATTGAATTTCAGTAACCTCGATTATCCGGAACTATTTTTTTTTCGGACTCTCGAAATATTCGTTCTGATAAAAGGTATATAAAAATTTCCGAAATTGTTTACTTTAAGGAGTGAATATAAAAGACAATAATAAAACATAATTTTTGTATAAAGAATGAAGTGGATCGGATAATGAGTTGCCGAGATATATGTAATCCTATTTTCCACGCTCTTTGATTTTTCATGACCCTGTATGTCATTCAAATTTCAATTCAAAGATATATTTTAATTGGAAATGAGACGCTTAATCCGACGCAATAAACCATTAGTTAATTTGATGATCAATTTTGGAGTTATAAGGCTGTTATTTCTACGCAAATCAATAATAGAGCATTTAAAGTTTATGGCGTCATTAATTGGAATTGCAATGGATTTTATAAATAGTTTACACATGTTTTATTTTCATGATTAAATTATGCATATTATGCATCATGGGTAAGTATTACGGTGGCCCTCAACGACTAGTCTTTCTGAAGTCATAAATATAGATATTTTCTGCATTTTATCTGTTAAGCTGATGTAAGTCTTATCAGGAAAATCTTATGAACAGTAACGTATGTATGTGGTTTTGAAAAAAAATTCCGACTAGACATATCTAAAAATTAAAAGATGTATATTTTCCGTTATATTTCAGTTAATCTTCCTTTAAATTTATTATTACAGAATCCATTTTAATTTTCCATTTTAAATAATCAGCCGCTGCATTAACCCCTTGGGGACGAGCGACACGCATAAGGTGTTCAGAATCCTCGATTATTCCCACCATTTATTGTTTAGTGTAAGCTTTGCCTTATGTAATCCTAGCATTTCTGCGATTCAATTAGGCGAAAATTTCCGTTTTAAAAAACCGGTGGTAAAAGATTAAAAAAATCCGTAAAGGACGCTTGTCGCGAAGGGGTTAATAATCGATGCTTGGTTTTTTCTTCTATCTGAAATGTTGTTCAGGAAAGATAATTTGATTATGTAATTATATTTCATTTGAATAGTTTGCTTTAAGAATTAAATAAAATGGAATGGCATCAATTACATAATGACTGCATGATAATTATATAATGTGCACGGAATGTATGCATCAGTGAATCCATTAAATGAATGCAATGTATGGATGTTCTTTTATGGATGTTCAGTTATGTTCTTTTTTTTGGGGGGGGGAAAGAATACAACGCATGGCGATGGGAACTATATCTGTAGATTTATCGCTTACGCGCGGCTATGATAACGGTACCAAAATATTTTTGTTTTTTTGCTTTGTATATATTAATTTTAAAAGGATTAAGTAAAAGTGTCTCTGTTCAAATATTAAACAAGAACGAAAAATCATGCGTCAAGCATAGATTATGAAACACTTTCCAACACATCCAGAAAACTGTAACAAAATGTCACCGTTAAATAAGGTGAAAGAAGATATGTAAGTAAATAGTTTAGAAGACATATAACACATTGAAAAATACAGTTTTCGAAATTATCTTCCAGTGTCAAAAGAGCAGTCAAATTATTTAATAGATGTGGATGTATAGCATGATAAAATTTAGTTCAGTTAGAATATCCACATTTAGCAATTTTCGCCAATCGAAGGAAATGCACTCGAAATCTTTTCTACAGCTTTGTATATTATCTGAAGACTTTTGTACACACCACATATTAAGGGAAAAGTCAATTTAAAACTCACTCACAGCAATTACCATCCGTAAAAGACAAAGTATTTTTTTCTTTGCGTGTATATGAATTTATTTATATTCCACAAACTTCTATTAGTCTACTAAATATAGTTCAGCAGGAAAATGCGTAACATAATTAAAAACTGCCCTTGTGTAATTCACTCCCATAGTCTGTAATACTTGCGGATTCCCTTGTGTAGCCCTGTATTTAAACAATCGAGTTTATAAATTCACACGTACTAAGAAAAAAAATTTAGTTAAACTTAAAAACGCAAACCAAATATGAAAACGCACTTATCGCATATAGACTGTAAATATCGCATATGTACTGTAACCGATATATTTTGTGTGTCCCTGTAAATAAACGTAATGAACACCACACTTTCAAGAGAGAAATTTATAGTACACCACAGTAATGCATATAATTTTCATTATGTTTGAAATATTGAAATATCACCAAATTACACAGTAAACGATTTTCTCCATAGAACAGTGTGTAACAGAACTCTTTCGTTTGACCCTATAAATGAATAATAAATTATTAGAACCCCATATTCTACAAAAAGCATGTTTTAATGCGCTTTATAATTATATATCAATTTCATCAAGTTTAAAATGACGTAGCATCATCAAAATGCTCTTGAAACAATTCATTCCCATTTTCAGTAATGTAACGGAATAATTTTGACTGTCCCTGTGAAAAAAAAACTTATAAGTGTTACACAATTAAGTTGAAATAGAAAACATGCTATAGCGACAATAATATACAAAAATTTGAACGCAATTCGAGTATATTTACTCGAGTTAGAGCACGGACTTCAGACAAACCGAAATGATAAACACTTTTCAACTAGGTTGGAAATTGTTAAAAAGAAAAACTTTACGGTTTTAAGAATTTTTTATTAATATAGCATTAATATAAGTTTGACGATCCAACATACTTATTGAGTATGTTGATATACAAAGTAATCTCAATTTATTTTTATGTATTTATTTAATGAGATTTTGTGATTGATTTCGTGACGTTCACACATTTTTAAACGTAAAAGCATGATACTTCCGGGCATGATTATTAAAGTGAATTGTATTCGAACTGTTCTATTTTATTTTTCGACTAGCTAACCCGCCAGGCGCTGCCCGGGCCCGAGATAATAGCAATCTCAGAGCATTAATCCCCTCCCTCCCCATAAACGCAAATATAACGAATAATCAAGAAAACCACTTTCACCTACATTAACGCGATCATTAAAAAAAAGAATTAAACTTTTCTGATAATTAGAACAAAACGAAGACGCTGCGCTAAAATAGCCGGCAGATGACATCCCTTCCCATCCTCAATTTCAAATCTATATCTTAATTAGTTATCTAAATTTTTGTTCATTAGTAAAATTGGCAATTATTTCCTTTCATTTTCGCAAACTAAATGAAGCAATCGGCCAGAGAAACAGATCTCTTTGTAGTTCAGTTTTTAATGAAAGCAGATCCCTGTCTGAAACTTTCTCGGATTTTTTTCACTGGCGCCTGCAGATTTTTGGCGGTTTTTTTTTGCATTAATTAAGAAAAAATTCCCTTCCGAATTTTTCAAAAATTTCATAGTCGGATGCAGATTTTTTTTTATATATATATATGCTCAGAAATTTTTAAATTGATATCTTAATTAGTTTTATTAAATTTCGCTAATTAGTAAAATAATTTCGAATTCGTTCATTTCCGCTTGTAAATCCAGAACTGCTGTTCTTTTCTGTAGCCATTTTCATTTAAAAGATGGCATTTTCGATATGATGTTTAATGAGATTATAATTAATATGTTGGGTAATTATCAAAATATTAATATTCTAAGACACAGGTGCACATGGCCAGACCTTGAACTGTCCACACCTAAATTTTCAGACTTCTACGTGGGCTAGATTTTGATAGCCATCGCAGACAAACAAACAATCACACAGAGTGAAACTTTCTTTTATTAGTATAGATAAATGAATTGCGAATTTCGGGGCAAGAAAGTGCCAAGCCACATTTTTGAACTTCTGAGGTATTTCAGTTTGAAAATTTGATCAAATACTCAAATCAAGATATATATCCTAAAGGTTTTTTCGCCAATGTCTTAGTAACATTTGAGATATTCTGAGTAGCAATATGGCATTACTTTAATGGTATTACTATTACGTTTTTTGTAAATTAGCTATCTTCATTGGGGGCATAAACATCTGGCGCAAAAAAGAAACCTGTCACATATGCTGCTACCAATTGACATTATAAACAAATTATATGTTGGATATTATAATTTACAATATTAAGCAACAGATTACAGTGTTACATTTATTTCACCAAAAATGTAGCTTGGCACTTTCTTGCACCGATCTGATTTCTTGCACCGATCTCAATTACATCTTGAGTTATAAGCGATCATTGTTTCAGGACGAGAGTGAGGGAAGACAGGAAGTTTCAGGAAGACAGATGAAAATACAGATGCTAATTATACTTTACTGCATACACACCATAATTTTTAAGAACAAAAAAAATCTTTCATTCCCGCTCCCGGTTTTTAATGAATAAATGACGTAATCAATTAATTTAGTGAGCGTAAATTCACATTATGTAAGTTTTTTGTTAAAAATTATTTACTTTTAGAATGGTGAAACAATTTTTCTTTAATATCTCAAACTTTAAATTCTCCACTTAAGGATTATTTTCTGAATTAAACGGTTCAATTGCAAATACAATTTCTTTCAGTTAAGCAACATTTGATTTTTAACATCTTCACCTCCAAACTATTTTCTTCTTATCCATATACAGTTGAACATTTCCTTTTACAGAAGTCCCTATTTAACAAAGTTTTCTACTTAACGAAATTTTCTGTAGAACTTTGATTTTGAACCCCATTAGCATGTAAATTAATCTCCATATTAAGAAAGTTCAAATTTGCTTAATCTCCATATTAAGCAAATATATTCTATACAACAAAGTTTATTCCACTTTTGTACGTGTACTAAATTCAAAGTAAGAAGTTGATGGAGCGATGGATATGCCAATTTATTTCAGCGGATTGTATGAAAATGAACACATTTAAATAATTTCCATTCTGCTTAGTACTAAATAAAACACTAAGAAAACACATGTTATTATTACTCTCCCACACCGAGGCTCCAGCGCTGACAGTTGGGGGAAGTCAAAAACTCCTTTTAACATTCGATGATATACAAGATGCTGTGACGCAATGGCGTCAGATGAATTGAAGCAAAAAATATCAATTAGAGTCAGACAGTTATCAATCTGACCTTCCATTTCTGACAAACAATTGCTTTGTACATCCACAAGTATGTGCTTCAAAATGCAAATCGAAGAACATCAAAGTTATTTTTGTTCCTGACAATACAACTTCTAAACTTCCGCCATTAGTCTAAGGAATAATAAAAAATATTGAAGTACATTGTCGAAAAAGACAGAAAAAAGACAATGTCGTGTTAACATTAGTTTGAGAACTTGTGTATCAGAGCTGATGAAAGTTTGAACCAAAGCTTGGAAATGTGACGTGATTTCTTCGACCGTACACAACTGTTTTGTAAAAGACGGCTTCATAATTGAAACTGAATCAAATGGTTCTGAATCCGATACCTGTTTGTCATATCTGAAGTAAAAATTTCATGAACTTAAGTTGATTTCTATTTAACCAATTTTTTTCATAACGAAGTTTTTAAGTGTAACGATGAGATTTCGTTAAGTGCAATTACTCTATATCTGTTTCACTGTATATGTTACGGTCAATATGATTAATCCAGTCATTATTAATAATAGACGGTTATTAATAATAATGACCGAACATAAAGGCCGGTTATTATTAATAGTAACCGGTTAATATTAATAAAGACCGGTTTAATCATATTGACCGTAACATATATATTATGACTTATTTTATAACTTACGGGTTGTACGTAAGGCAGTGATTTGTGACAAAATCATGACATCCGAAGCATACGGCATGGAGGAGAAGAGATAATTTTTTTTTAGATAAGTTAAGGCTGTGTAAAGTGGTTTTTTACTGTTGATCATCTGCATGAGGGATATAGGCCGAGGAAGGGAATTGCGTTTTGTAGGTCACTTTATAAGTGAATGTACCTCGTATTTACGCATCGGTTATGTAGGTTAGAAGAAAGCCCCTGACAATCCCGAACGGTTAAGTCGACGAGTGTGAAATGGTTTCGAATCCAGCACCTCCCATCCACCAGCTGTGAAAGCAAAACTTCTCAACTGCTTGTGGGCGGCAGTACAAAGCATGGTGTCAGATTTTGCGTAGTCTGGCAAACTTCAAAATATGCCATATACATACATACTCCAAATGCAAAAAATACAATGAAGGCTTGCTGGGAAATCAAAGGCTTGTTTTCAAATAGTAGTGCTTTCACAGTGTGGTTTCCCACAGAGGCTGTGGAAACAGTCAACCTGCAACTGATGCCCATAGAAAATGTGTATTGTTGCCACATAGTATATTTTCCGTTTAACCAGTTATTATTTGTATTTATAAAAAATCATTTTTTTAAACACCAAGCACCCAGAAAAAGGAATTGATTAAAACTACAAAACATGTTTTGTTGAGTACATTTTGGTTGTTTTAGCAAGATTCAAGTAAAATTGAACCATTTTACTTGAATTAACAAAACATTTTTTGCTGACGATACAATTTTTTTTTTCGAATTGAAAAAAAAAATTGTTGATTCAAACAAAATTTTCATTGACCTATATTTAAACAAAAAGTTTTGTTGGGTCAACCAAATTTTTGTTGATTCAACAAAACTTTTTTCTGGGTGAGACAATTTTTGTTACTTACTAGTAAATATTTAATTTTAATTATACATTTAATGCAATTTAAATATTTAATTTAATTTTAATTCTAAATAAGCATCATTATTCAATTATATTGCAGAAGTGTATAGAATCATTTTTATAAAACTGGTGTTTTCTTTCGGTGGCAACATGACAATAATTGTTTTATTTATCGAAACACAAAATATATAATTTAAGCAAAATGCAATGCCCCTTTCTACATTATGATGCTTTTCTTTTATTGCATGAAGCTATATAGAACTTTTATTTGCAAGTAAATCAGGCGTTTAGAAAAGAAAAAAATACATGCGTACATTTGTATGTATAATGGAGATTTCTTTCTTATTTATATACTAATCTGATTTAAAAAGTCTAAAAATTTTTTATAGTGATTTCACATTTGTACATCATTAAAAACAATACAACAAAAATAATGACCACTTCATTATGAATGCTGTTTTTACTTCCGATCGTGGAATTAAATTTATGTAAACTACAACAAACAAGTGTATTAACAAAGATAATATACAGAGTGTATAGGAATTGCGATTTATCTTTGCGAAATAACTTGCAAAGGAAAAAAGCTACAAATTTACAAGTGCAATAATATTATTATGAAGTGAATACATCTGACCGAAAGCAACCGATAGCAGAGTTTTTGTGGCAAAATTTGGAAGTTCTAGGCCCTATCTCGAATGGTACGAAATGGACTTACAAACACTCATTTACAAGTGTGTAAAGCGTTGTCGATTTAGTGTGATATAAATATTACGTGGAAAAGTAAATTTCTCTTATAGGTAAAAATATTATTGTCTATTACTAGCTCAAATGCAGTTATTTATTATATTTTGTACTGTTTTACGTTCTTAAACGCAATTAAATGTTAATCATCTTGTAAAAGTAAAAAAAGACTAGTAATTTAATGGATAAATTCATACGTATGAAAATGCATGTGTAAAGCATGTACAGTTTGCATTATATATATATATATATGAGGTAGAGTCAATAAATTCCCGATTTGGTCGCCTACATTCACGCATGTGTTCGTTAGAGGGGAAATATCTTTTTTGGAGTTTGGCAGCACTGATAAAACTATCCTGCGCCGTCAGGTGCCCACGGGGGCGCAGACGCGCGTAAACGACCATCGCGCCCAAGCCTCTAAAGGGCTTTTAACACACCAGGAGCTTTGTCTCGCTCCGGCGCTGCGATCGGCCTGAGGCCGCTCCCCACTGCGGACCCCCAGGTCATTCTACCAGGTGTCGACCTCTAGGTCGTTGCGCCAGTAATCCCACTCATGGGAAACTTCCGCGTGGAACGAACACCTGATGAACCGACGACGACTTCGTTCGCCAAACCTCATAGGGGGAGACGGTCCCTCGGTCATATGTCGAGTTACTCCGACGGCTGTTGCTTTCCCACGGCTTCCGATCATAGACATGCATGGAAGAGCAAGCTACTGGGCTCATCGGCCGTGATGTTCACATGTTATATGCACTAAAAAAGAGCGAAAGGTGCCTCTCTCCGACCCAGAACCACGAGGAAATTCGGTTCTTTCCCATAGACGGGATTCGGATATGTCGTCCCTACGCAGTTTGGTGCGAGGTTGAACCCGCCTAGGCGGAACTAGACGGTAACCCAGTGACAACTCCAGAACTACGAGATCATTCACATATCATATTACTCAAAAAAACGGAAGAATCCCAAAGACACCACTATCGGACTCTAGAGGACGTGGAAACTCCCTCTAAGCGCGCCGAAGAGACGGGCAAGGAAAACACACAGGCATCTGGAATTCATTTCCGGTACTGTTGGCGTGATGGATTTAGCTAGAAGTAAACAATAGGGGGTGCTCAAGAAAATGTAGGGGGGGCTCATACTATTTCTCTCTCTCTGGCACATGCACGCACAGACACAGATATATATGATCAAAGTATTATATAGAAAGGTAAATTAGTGTATACTCATATTGTAAGCACTATATTTCTTATTAAATTGTTTATAACTATATTTGATGCTAAGAAAAGTAAAGGCTGCAGACAATGTAATGGAGGATATATGGTGGATTATGCAGTATACTTTTTAGATTATTTTAAGGAATACTGTATACCCTCTTCTCAAGAACACTATAGCATATACTTTTTAGGGTATACCCTCTGCCTAAAGCATATGCCTTCTGGTTTTTTATTACTACATCACTGGCTGCATAATGAACATTTTCAGTGCATAATTATACTAGTGAAATAATAAGTGATGATGTCAATAAGTAAATAAAAAGCTGACAGTTCACCTGTTTCAAAAGAGTTGCAACCTTTAATTTTATTCTGAATGTTCCTTGCCCTTAAGGATTCTAAAGTTATGTTTTTATATGATAAAAAACATTAGAACAATCAAGGGTGTATTTTGCATTTTAAAATTATTTTTGTGTCTAGTCAAAAGCTAAAACCACTTGTATTTAAATTGGCTATAACTCATTAGAATAACTTTGTTTTATGCTAATAATGGAAAATGCTACAAAATGAAAAAATTGAGTATATAACTAATGCAAAAGTGAATGTTTGCATCAGCAAAAGGTTGCTAATTCTGAGTATGCGCACATATTGAAGCACTTATTTACAGTTTTTAAACAAATACTGCAATTTCGTATTTATGCAAAACTGTAAAAAGCCCCCAAAACTAAGTTCAATTTTTGAAGAGAGTTTCATTTGGATTTTTGAAACAGAATTTCTTTTGGTGGCCTTGGCAACTTTCCCAGGGGGGGCTCCAAAATTTTATTCTGAATGTTCCTTGCCCTTAAGGATTCTAAAGTTATGTTTTTATATGATAAAAAACATTAGAACAATCACGGGTGTATTTTGCATTTTAAAACTATTTTTGTGTCTAGTCAAAAGCTAAAACCACTTGTATTTAAATTGGCTATAACTCATTGGAATAACTTTGTTTTATGCTAATAATGGAAAACGCTACAAAATGAAAAAATTGAGTATATAACTAATGCAAAAGTGAATGTTTCATCAGCAAAAGGTTGCTAATTCTGAGTATGCGCACATATTGAAGCACTTATTTACAGTTTTTAAACAAATACTGCAATTTCGTATTTATGCAAAACTGTAAAACGCCCCCAAAACTAAGTTCAATTTTTGAAGAGAGTTTCATTTGGATTTTTGAAACAGAATTTCTTTTGGTGGCCTTGGCAACTTTCCAAGGGGGGCTCCAAAATTTTCAGGGGGTGCTGAGCCCCTCCTGGCAACCCCCTAGCTACGGCCCTGGTTGGCGTTAGCTGCAGATCATTTTTGACAAAGCGAATTTTTCATTCGTCGGATTTTGAAATGTCTTTAGAGCAGCGTGCACACATCAAATTCTGCGGTTTGCTCGAGAAATCGCCTTCTGAGACTCTCAAGATGCTGAAGAAAGCATACGGAAACGATGGCATAAGCGTTTTCGTAAAGGGCAGCAAAAACAACACCGAGGAAGGAAAAATTTCGCTTGGACAAAAGCCGACGGAAAGTAATGTTGTAGGTGTTTTTCGATTACGAGGGCGTCATTCACTACGAATTTATTCCTGAAGGCCAAACTGTCAATAAAGAACTTCATCTGGAGATCCTTAAAGACTTCGAGATGCAATTAGACGAAAACGACCTAAAAATGGGCAATTAATGATTGGTTTCTTTTACACGACAATGCTCCACCACATTGTGCTCTGATTGTGAAAAATTACCTTGCCAGACACAGCGTTTCCACTCTGGAATACCCTCCTTATTCTCCCGACCTAGCACCAGCGGATTTTTACCTGTTTCCACGGCTGAAAATGAAATTGCAGGGACACATTTTTATGGATTCAGATGAGATGATCGAAAATGCGACGAAGCTACTGAAGGACGTCTCAGAAAATGGATTCAAGGAGTGTTTTAAATAGTTATACGAACGCTGAAAGAAGTGTGTGGATGCAGGAGGAATGTACTTTAAAGGCCGATAAGGTAAAATTATTGTTCTATTTTTTTTAATAATTTGGAATTGACTTATTCCGGGAACTTTTTGACCCTACCTCGTATATATATATATATATATAATATTTATGCCGTTATATTTTCATACAGTATGCCCTATATATATATATATATTTATATTTTATATAAAATATCACATATTTGTTATTATATACATTTGAATCTAAATAGTTAACAGCTTCTATTTATGAAAAACAAAATAATAATTATTTTCTATATACTTTTCTTTGGATAGTATTTGTGTCTTTTCTTACAAATATGATTTTCTTCTAAAATTGATAGAAAACTCATCTATCAACTCTGAAAAAATATAGCTTGTGCGCTTTTTATTGTCTCTATCATAAAAGAAATTTGAGGTACTTGAGAAATGTATACCAGATGCATAAACTCTTATTTATTATATATATTTCTCTTTTTATGTGAAGATTAAGGTGTTATGGAAGTGCTCAGTGAAATTTATCAACCAATCCGTTTGGTTCGAAAGATCACAAAAGCATTCTTATCGTGTTACTGTCAAAAAACGAAACAATGAAAAAACGTGATAGTTTTTTTAGAAAAAGGCACTTCAATAAATGCATTTATTTTTCTATTGTGTCATCTCGTTAAGAAATTAAGGAGTTCATTGCCTACAGAACCAAATGAAATTTGAGGTACATGAGAAACGTACACCAGATGCATAAACTCTCATTTATTATATATATTTCTCTTTTTATGTGAAGATTAAGGTGTTATGGAAGTGCTCAGTGAAATTTATCAACCAATCCGTTTGGTTCGAAGGTCACAAAATCACTCTTATACTGTTACTCTCAAAAAACGAAACAATGAAAAAACGTGATAGTTTTTTTAGAAAAAGAGACTTCAATGAATGCATTTATTTTTCTATTGTGTCATCTCATTAAGAAAATTGAGGAGTTCATTGCCTAGAGAACCAAATGAAAAGAAACTTTTAATACAATACACATGAAAAATGCAATGTTTGGCACGTAATAAAAATGTTCTCACGACAAATACAGGGTGATTTTTTTTAAAGTTGTGAATGTAAAACCCTATAACAAAAGAACCACTGATCCAAATGACCTAAAATTTCACCAGTATGCTCCCAAAGCAATGGGTATTTTTTAGGCGGGGTTAAAAAAAATTAAAATCATACCGACAGATGGCGTTGTACATGCAGTAAAGTCGGGAGACAAACTTGCGCCCGGCACACACACACATTGGCGATAAAAACGTGAAGTGCGCACATCTCGTGTTCATTATTCTACGGAAATCCTCGCAATGACTGCGCCATTGACGGATCGTGCGTTGTTAGTGAAACTGTATTATCAGAATAATGACAGCACAGCAACTGCTCTTAGGAGATTTAGGACACTTAAGAATTTAAGAAGAGGTCCAATGACGACAGAGGATCTACTGAAGATGGTTTCTCAAAGTACCGGCCATTGTTTTCCTCCCACAGACGATATTGTTTGTTTCTGCTACCTTACAGCGCCATCTGTCGGTGCGATTTTAAGTTTTTTTAGCCATGCCTAAAAAATCCCCATTGCTTTGGGAGGATACTGGTGAAATTTTAGGTCATTTGGATCAGTGGTTCTTTCGTTATAGTGTTTTACTTTCACAACTTAAAAAAAAAATCACCCTGTATAATGTTAGCTTTTTTTTTATTACGACTAATATTAAATTCAAATTTTTATCATCGTTGCTATAGGAACGGATTTGGTATTCTTCCAACTCGAATTTAATGATGGCTGTGCAAAACTTAATAAGGAATTCTTTCGTTTAAACAAATGTCAATCAATCGCCACGGAAGTATGAAAACCGCTCCAAATTCAATAGAATATTCGGGATACATTCAAAAAATCGTAGAGGACAAAAATTACTATGCAATGTTGAAAGAATGAAACAGGGATCTATTTAAAAAAAATCGCTAAAGATTGCATAAAGAATTTTCTGAAAATTCAAAAATTACTTTATATAATCCGACTAATTTACTTATGTAGAAAACAAAAGACAACAAAACGTGAAAAAACGCTAAAAATCACGTAAAAAATAAATTTTAAAAAACCTAATAAAAAGATCCAACACCTGACATAGAGGTGCATAACTTTAGACATGCAGGAGATTTCTCGTCAAATCTTCTAGCTGAGCGGGCAGCAATCTTTTCAGAAAACCCTGGACATATAGACAGATGGACAAACAAACACACAATCTGTATAAATTTATTCTTATAGATACATAGGAAGAGCTTGAACCGAGTAAGATTTAACTCTATTTTTGCCACTTCTGTGAAGTTCACATTCTTATTAAAAAGAAATCACTTAGAATATGCAATTTTGGATGTTCTTGGTGGCAAACCCTGCATAAATGCATGTACTGACTCATATGTGGAAAGATACTTCTGACGAAAATTTAAATTTAAATTTAAAAAGTGTCTCTTTTCTAAATGTGTAAAAATAGAGCTAAATCCTTATTGTGACATGTAATTTCAAGTGCGTTTGTGTGACGAATGAATAACACTTGAACAATACAATCATTACATATTGTTAGTGAATAACCTGTTTTTTAAGTACGTTAGCATGGAAAGTTTTTGTAATGCAGTTAAAAATAAAATTTCAGTATTCAAATATTTAATGAATTAGACAGGCAAACATAAAAACATTACAACTTAACTTATTTTCAAATTTCACACTTCTAACAATTTTAATGAACACCGTATATTATCTATATGAATGCTGTTGCTGTGAAAAACACTAAGAATTCGCTAATGAATACAAACAGTTTCTAAATAGCAATTACACTACAGCAATTTTTTTCAAAATATTTAAACTATAAAACTCTATCTAAGCTCTATTCATTTTTTTTATTGAACAGACACATTTCGAGACACTATTTTTATAAAAAAAAAAAAAAAAGAGAAATATTTTATTTAAACCCGTGGGAAATCATGTGTACAAACGTATTTTTATTTTTAAAAAATCAATAAAAGGAATTTTCCGAATGTACATAAAATAAATTATTTGAGTACATTGAAATTTATTCCATTTTCATTTTAATTCTAGAACATCTTTACAAAAAGGAATTCTGAATACATTTCAATTTAGCGACATTTTTTTCCAAACAAAATTTAGTTTGTTTTAGAAATTAAACCACAAACAATGTTTGTATAACCCAAACAAAACATTTAATTTTTCAAACGATAAATGAATTTTGTATTTTTTAATAGTATTTGTAATAGTTTAACTTTTTGTAAATAGATTTATCCGTTTAAACATTGCATCGTTTAATAGCAAAATTAAATTAAAAAACAATAAATTAGTTTACAGTAAAATATTTTCATATAGTTAAATGTAGGATGCCAACGGCTAAACTTCATATTAATGCGATTTGTTAATACTGTTAGTTCCTGTGTCATTTGTTTAAAAAGTGATCATAAATTATTAATGTGTAAAACTTTTTATTAAAATTACATCATAAAGCAAAATAAATAAAGAAAAATTCTTCTAACTTAAATTTAATGGTAGCATATGAATAAAATCGAATCTTACTAGGTACGAAAATATTTTTAAAAAATAAGTAACTTATTGGATTGTTCGGACAGTTCTTTCCGTTTGGGAAAAGCGGTTCGTATCGGAAAATTCTATCATTTAATTATTAGATATTAATTCCTATAACTATTGTCTAATAGTTAACGGGCAGAATCTTACGGTACGAATTGGTTTTTTCAAACGGAAGGAACCTTCCGAACAACCCATTAAAAGTGAATAAGAAATAACAAGATAAAAAGTTCTCTTAACCTTCCTACTCTGAATGGGTCGAATCGACCCACTTCTATAATTTATTTAATTCGATTGGAACCAGATTTTTTTCATAAAGTAAGTTAAATAAATGCTACAGACAACGAGTAATAAATAAATATGTTAAATCATTATCAAAAACAAATTCTGGTGTGAAATGTTTTTATCAACGTACAATTTCAACAGGGTACGAAGGTTAAGATTGAATGGTACTCTACTAATTTGAGTAAATTCAAATTTATTACACTGATGCAGTAAGCACAGGATTTAGCTGTAAAAAAATAGAAGAATCAAAGCAAAGAGCGTAGCTTAAGAGGCTACTTTACTCAGACGAAAACACCCGCTCGCTAATGGTAATCCTATGGAGAAAATATTTAAAAATATCTCGTTCACATTTCAATATTTTTAAATTATTTTTTCTTGTATTGGATAGCTGAAGTCAAACTCTATGCACGCTCCTTTCTACTTTTTCGATTTTTGTTGCAGTTTTTTTTATTGAGGATACTTTCACTTTCAAAACCGGTTCCGAAAGTGAAAGTATCCTAATGAAAAAAACTTGTAATCAAAATCGAAAAAGTACAAAGGGGCGTGCATAGAGATTGACCTCAGCTATCCAAGGAAAAAAAAATCATTTAAAAATATTGAAATGCGAACAAGATATCTTAAAATATATCCTCTATAGGATTAACATTAGCGAGCGGGTGTTTTCATCTGAGTGAAGTAGCCTCTTAAAATCTCTGAGCATGTTTTAGTTGAATATTGAAATTACAAAGTTATCGAAAATAAAATTTCCTAACTCACAAAATTGCTTACAACATTTTGAAGTTCATAATGACATGCTATTTCATTTTCGCTACAAATTATGCACTCAAAATATATTCGAAAAAGTGTTAAAGTCATCGCTGATAGGCATTGATATACAAGGTTGTCATAAAGTCTTTCCCTGATTACAATAATTTATGCAGAAAAACTAATTAATTAGGCATATGCTTATTTCAATATATTGTAAATACATTTATGAAGTTTTTAATACAAGTACTTACGTCAGTAAATTTCGATGTGAAATTTACTGACGAAGTGGTAGTTTTCGAGGCCTTGGTAGCTCGAAGAATGTCAAGGCGGTATTCTATTTCTCCCCATGACGTATTGCCCAATTTTTGGGCTGTATATCAAAAGGGGCTGTGGGTCAAAGATATGAAAAACTTAATAATTGCATTTATTACAGTGTGCCAGGTGAAGGATTTTTGTGTAAACTATCTTCAGTTTGCTTCTCAAAGGAGCCTTTGATTGACGAAGCCGTATGTCAAAAGGATCATCCATCGACAAGAAAAAAAAACTTAAGAACCTAACTTTTCCCTAATAAAATTTTTACAGTATTACATTCAATGGTTATTTTGTACTTTATTTTTATTTTTTTGTAATCAGGGAAATATTTTATGACTATGTATCCTATGACACGTTATTTCCGTCAATGATACCTCTATAAAGCCTATGCAAATTACACATCACTTAAAGTGACAAATAAAACGATTTCCGTGAACTACAAATCCATTTACACTATCCTAGTCCGCGTGTAATTGCAAAACATCGCGTACACACTACACATAGGAAAATACGTGCTTAAAATTATTATTATCATTCCTTTAACAGAAGTATATAAAATGCTGTAGACCTATACATTTTAGCTAAACACAAGTCATAAATTACCAACAAAGTGTGGTTTTTGTCATTCGTATTAATGTTATATGCTTTGTTTCATAGCATTCATAAAACTTTACTTTTGCATATATGTTCCCTATTTTTCAAAGGACAAAAGAATTGTAATTCATTCTAGATACGTATAATTGAAGCGTAACAAACGAAAGCTTTTTAACTGCGGCACTTGTCAGTTTTAAAATAGTGTGTTAGTGGTCAGAATATGCACGCAAATGTATTTCATTGACTTTTGAAATGACCTTTGAGTACCCTTTATTTTATATGTTATTATGTATTTAATATTAATGTAAATGTGTAAAGCTTCAGGTTATATGTTATGCAAATTAAATATATCTGCTTTTTAATTGTGCGCCCCTATGCATATTAAATAGATATAGCACTTTTCTCAAATTGTATGATTTTAGAAATTAGATTTTTGTGCAAGACATGTCTTAAAATGATCGTATTGAATTTATATTGAATACGGTATATTTGTAAAGATATGTCAGTGTCTAGGTGGAGGCATAGTGGCTTTTATTTTTATTTTATTACAAAAAATATAATGTAATCAAATTATGTTCCAATTTTTTTTTTAGTGGCGAAGCGTGTAGATCGATAGAAAAAAATTATTTTTGACCTAAGTAGGAATTGACTTATTATTATTTTTTTAATATATATTACTTGTTTTTCTGTCAGAATGCAGTTTCGTTTAAGTAATGTGTACTTAATATTGCTTTTTATAAATCTTGTGCATTGTATATTTTAAAATCAATTATCTGTGAACTTAGTTATTGAATTAATTACATTTTTCATCCGTTATTTTTTTTTTAATTGCTGTAGAAGTTAAATTATTATGGGATATTACATTAATATTATACGATAACTTATAATATAATAATATAATATATGGGATATTATATTAATATTATACGATAATGTATAACATATTTAAAAAATATATGGATATTATATTAAAATATTATAATTTTTATTTAAGTATTGGTTTCTTCATTTTGGGAAAACTAATTCGTACCAGAAAATTCTATCATCTAATAATTTGACATTAATTCTGATATCTAACACTTTTCTTTTTATATATATACCGCTAACCAGGCCCTTACCTGCCCGACATGAGTTCCTAGCTTGACGGGTTAGTACCTGGAAGCGGGGCGGAAATTGCCTGATCACAGCATGGCTGTGATCCACCTGACTATAGTTTTGTTGCCATCGCTGCAGTGCTCTCTAGTGGTTTGGTACAGTTCATTTTGTTCGCCAGTTGCAGGATTCTATTTAGATTTGTTGAATTGGCAAATTGAAAAAAAAGCAAATATTAAGGAAAAGAAAGTAATTGGTCTCGTAATTTAGAACCTTGATCAGATGACGAGACCTTCGAG
Organism: Maratus michaelseni; assembly: GCA_963931845.1. Lineage (NCBI taxonomy): Eukaryota > Metazoa > Arthropoda > Arachnida > Araneae > Salticidae > Maratus > Maratus michaelseni. The sequence continues at coordinate 346,837,638 of OZ007590.1, read as the reverse complement.
ATGACTAGGCACCCCCAGTGGTATAATTCACAGGGAAGATAGCTAATGCTTAATAATTGACGTGCAGAATTTTCCGGTACGACTTGGTTTTCCCAAACATAAGGAACTTTCCCAACAACCCAATATATTCAAAGATATTGCGTGTATATGATTTTTTTTTGTAATGAAATAATATTATCTCGAATAGGAAAAATATGTATAATATTGCACACAAAAAATGTGACTAAAATAGAAAAACACTCGTTTTAGTAAAAAGTATTTAATAATCGTCTTCTGAACATCTTCCTTTGGAGAAATCTAAATCTTTCCTTTTTACGATTATTGTGCACTTTTTCGAAAATTGATACAAAACAAGCTTTTCAAGTAAAAGAAAAAATATTTTGCGGGCTTTTGTATGTCAGAAGAAGGAAAGAAATTGGGAGTTCATAATAAATATGTCCCACATGCAGTAGCCCCAACTATTTTTTTTTTCTTTTGTAAAACTATGGGTTAAGATACAAAGAAATTTCTGAGGTTAAGGGAGTGATCAATGAAATTTATCTTCAGATCTGTTTCGGCACTGAATCTCTTTTCTTATTTGCTTCTCTTTTTTTTCCAAGAAAACAAAACAATGTGAAACCATGGCAGGTTTTTATGACAGATATATTCATAAACGGATTTGTTTTTCACTTATTTTTCTTTTACTTTAGCAACTTTATTTCTCATTGCTGTAAATTTAAAATCTGTAATGTAACAATTATATATTTTCGTAAATTGTTCATTACCGTACATACATTTTTAACTATTTATAATAAATTTTGTGGGATATTTCCATGCACTATATAAATTGAAACACGTTTTTTTTTTGTGTGAAAACAAAGTTCTAATTACAAAATACAAGTAAAAGTATATGAATATGTTCAACTGAGATATAATCTTCCAAACTGGGACAAAATGTCCGGGCCAGGATTCGAAGCCGGGTTCCCTTGGCCAAAGCTGCAAATGCTCTACCAACTGAGCAATCCTGGACGAATATGGCTGAACTAATTCACCCAGTTTGAATCCTGGCACGGACTTTTTCGCCCAGTTAAGAGGATTACATCTCATATGATATCAATTAGAATAATTGTGGTAAAATTAATCTAGTGTAATCACGTTTCCATCGTTTACTGGATGTACCATTACCTGTGATTTATTTTGTTGTGATGATTCAGATATCAGACCTGATGGTATGATCATTAATGTTAACTGGGTGAATTAGTTCAGCCATATTTGCCCAGGATTGCTCAGTTGGTAGAGCATTGGCAGCTTCAGCCAAGGGATCCCGGGTTGTAAACATGGCCCGGACTTTATCGTCCAGTTGGAAAGATTACATCTCATATGATTCTTTATCAATTATTAGAATAATCGTGGTAAAATTAATTTAGTGTAATCACGTTTCCAGCGTGTACTGGAGGTACCATTACCTGTGATTTATTTTGTTGTGCTGATTCAGATATCAGACCAGATGGTATGATCATTAATGTTAACTGGGTGAATTAGTTCAGCCATATTCGCGCAGGATTGCTCAATTGGTAGAGCGTTGGCAGCTTCAGCCAATTGATCCCGGGTTGTAATCCTGGCCCGCACTTTTTTGTCCAGTTGAGAAGATTACATCTCATATGATTCTTTGTCAATTATTAGAATAATCGTGGTAAAATTAATTTAGTGTAATCACGTTTCCAGCGTGTTCTGGAGGTACCATTACCTGTGATTTATTTTGTTGTGCTGATTCAGATATCAGACCAGATGGTATGATCATTAATGTTAACTGGGTGAATTAGTTCAGCCATATTCGCGCAGGATTACTCAGTTGGTTGAGAATTGGCAGCTTCAGCCCCGGGTTGTAATCCTGGCCCGGACTTTTTTGCCCAGTTGGGAAGATTACATGTCATATGATTTCTTTATCAATTAGAATAATTGTGGTAAAATTAATCTAGTGTAATCACGTTTCCAGCGTTTACTGGAGGTACCATTACCTGTGATTTATTTTGTTGTGATGATTCAGATATCAGACCTGATGGTATGATCATTAATGTTAACTGGGTGAATTAGTTCAGCCATATTTGCCCAGGATTGCTCAGTTGGTAGAGCATTGGCTGCTTCAACCAAGGGATCTCGGGTTGCAAGCATGGCCCGGACTTTGTCGTCCAGTTGGAAAGATTACATCTCATATGATTCTTTATCAATTATTAGAATAATCGTGGTAAAATTAATTTAGTGTAATCACGTTTCCAGCGTGTACTGGAGGTACCATTACCTGTGATTTATTTTGTTGTGCTGATTCAGATATCAGACCAGATGGTATGATCATTAATGTTAACTGGGTGAATTAGTTCAGCCATATTCGCGCAGGATTGCTCAGTTGGTAGAGCATTGGCAGCTTCAGCCAATTGATCCCGGGTTGTAATCCTGGCCCACACTTTTTTGTCCAGTTGGGAAGATTACATCTCATATGATTTCTTTACCAATTAGAATAATTGTGGCAAAATTAATGTAGTATATTTAATTGCTTTTTAATCTGTTTTTGTTTAATAAATTCTAACTCAATTAGGTTTGTTTGTTATTTTCTATCAGAATGCAGTTTCTTTTGAGTAAAGAACACTTTTTTTTTAACTCTTATGAATTCTATATTTTAAAATATGTGCTCTGTTGGAGTTACTTATGGAATTAAATACATTTTTCATCCGTTCATTTTTCTTTCGAATTGTTAAAAAATAGAAATTATTGTCATTATTATTTAGCCGTTACATTCAAAAGATTGGAAAACATGTACATTTGCAGCGAGTGAAAATGTTACAACACGTGACATTTTTCTGTTAATTTTGCTTACAATAACAGTTCTTAAGAAGGTGAAAATATAAATAAATTTTCAAAGTTGTAGATATAGCTTTTATTTAGCATTTTTACTACAACAGGCTTTAATATATATATATATATATATCAAAATGAAATGAAACAGTAATGTTTAAAATTTCAACTCAAGTAGTTTCTATAGAAATGTAAAAAGTTTAATGCTAGCAGAATATGTAATAAAAGAAATAATCGAAATTAGTAACAAAATAAAATATATTTTTTTCATATTTTGAAAAAATATGTAATAATCGTCTTCTAAACATTTTCCTTTGAGGATATGTAAATCTTTTCTTTTTATGATTATTGTGTACTTTTTCGAAAATTGATACAGAACAAACTTTTCAAGTAAAGGAAAAAAAAATATTTTGCGGGATTTTGTATATCAGAAGAATGAAAGAAATTCGGGGTTCATGACAAATATGATTGAGATGCAAAAACTCTCACTATTTTTCTTTCATTTCACTACTGGGTAAGGTACTAAGAATTTTCCGAGATTAAGGGAGTGTTCAATGAAATTTATCTAGAGATCCGTTTGGTCACGGAATCCCCTTTTTTATTTCCTTCTCTTTTTTTCAGAAAACAAAACAATGAAAAACCGTGGATAGAAGATATATTCATAAACGCATTTTTTTCACTTATTTTTCTTTCATTTAAACATCTTTATTTATCATTGAAGTAATATTAAAATCTGTAATGTAACATTTACATATTGTCGTAAATTGTTCATTACAGTAGATAATTTTTTAACTATGTACAATAAAACATGTGGGATTTTTTTCCTGCACTATATAAAAGCAAATTATTTTTTGCGTGAAAACAAAGTTCAAATTACAAAATGCAAGTAAAAGTATATGAATATGTTCAACTACTTTTTATTTTGTTTTTTGTTTACTAAATTCAAACTCAATTATGGTTGGGGGTTTTTTCTGTTAGAATGCAGTTCCTTTTGAGTAACATGGACTATTTTTTTTTGTATGTTATGCTTTCTATATTTTAAAATAAGTTCTCTGCGGAATTAATTATAGAATTAAGCACATTTTTCATCCGTTAATTTTTTTCTAATTATTATAAAATTGAAATTATTATCATTATTATTTGAATCGCTCCATGCAAAAAGGTCTTCAGTCAGCAAGTTGGCAACATTGTGCTAACCGCGGATTTTTGTTTTTACACGGTAGATTTATAAAAAAAAAAAAAAAAATGTCTTAGCAGTGTTTGATTAGTATAATTTTTGTCTATAAAGGGAAAAATATCATTATGATTGGTTTAATATTTTTAAAACAGCAAAGTTTTTTTTTCATTTTTCTCAAAACGGTTTAGTTGACTTAAGCCCTTTTTTGCATGGAGCAAATTCAATTATCCGTTACATAAAAAATATTTTAAAGGAAAAAAAAATTGAAACGAGGGAACAGGTTTCAAGATTTGAATTTTTTTCTATTCATTTTGCTTACAATACCAGCTGTTACGAAGGTGAAAATAATAATAAATTTTCAAAGTAGTAGATACCCAACAAACACAGGAATTGCGAGCCGCTGATGGCTACGTTAGACATGGCGCAAACTGTTAGATGAAGCCCGTTATACACAGAAAAAAATTGCTGTAAAATTACGGGCAGAGGCCGGCAGCAGACATTCCAATCATACCCCGTAAAAAAAAAAAAAATCCATGCCCATCATTTTGTGCAGCCCGTAATTTTACGGTACAAAGTAATACAGCATTATAATGCACAGGACATAATGCACGTTAAAACACAATAACACTTTATTAATCATCAAAGAATCGCTTTTTTGGTGGGTTAAAAATTTCGAAACACGAGTAAAATGAAGGGTTACACCCTAGCGGAGGACAATGTATGGGGTCGTACCGTATTTTTGCTAACATATGGGCTAGAACTGTAAGAATATGTAGATTGCTGTAAATTTTCTAAGTATCTAAGGGGTAAAGCCACTTATTTAGTGGATCAGACTGTTTTTCATCAAATAAAGTTGTTTGTTGCCCGTGAAAATTGAAGGTCAAACGCTCATAAATTTACAGTATTTTCTGAGAGTGATATCATTCGCCGTAACGACAACGTCAAAAAAGTGTCACGATGAGGCCGCAACATAATTTTCCATAAACACATCAAGATGCCCATACTTTTGCCACTAACGGTTAATAATAAATTATAGGTAGCCTAAAACTGGCCACAATTCTACTTTAAATGGCAATCATTAATGGAAAACAGCCACCAACTAGGCCATTAATAATCTCAAATAAAATCTAGCCAGAAGCCCGCCGTAACCATGCCATTTGTGGATGTCAAGAATTAAATCTAGCCAAAAGCTTCCCTCAAAAAGCCTTTTATTGTTAATTGTTTTTATTTAGCAATTTTACTACAACAAGTTTTTAAATATATAAAAAAGTATATCAAAATGAAATGAGACAGTATTTTTTTTTTAAATTTCAAACCAAATAGTTTCTATAGAAATGTAAAAAGTTGAATGCTTCACAAAAAAATGTAATAAAAAAAATAATCGATATTAACAAATATAAATATATACTTTTTACATATTTTGGATTTTATTACAATTAAATTAAAAGTCCTGAAAATCTTTTGAAAGAAAAAAAATCTAATATGATTTTCTGTGAAAATGAAATTATATCAGGATTTTTTAAAATTTAAACAATAAAAAAAAAATAATTTCAATAAACAAGCAAAATTATTATTATTATTATTATTTAGAATAGTTTTTGAGCAATGCAGTTAAGTTGTTTTCTATTAGTTTAAATATTTACTTCCTAGTACACTGTATAAAATGACCGATGTTTCTTATTTTATGAAAATATGCTATAACCACTAACGAAAATATAAAATAATCTTCTGAATTATCCGAAATTTCAAATAGCATGTTACATTGTCTTTTGAATCCCCAGAAACGAATTAATCTTCAAAATTTAAAGAATAATTTATAAAAACAAATTATTTTTAGCTGCCCAAATTTTTCAGAAGCGTTTCCGAAGGGTTTTAATACCGAAGGGTATTAATTAGTGTCCTTAGCCTGGAATATCTGTTTTTCGAATGCTATCAATTCTCAAGTAAGCATTTTCATGCTCAAAAAATTTTTTTAACAGACAAACATGCAAAATTAACAGCGTTAACAATAACATTAAAATTAAGATTATTTATTTACTCTTTCATGTATAAATTAACTTATGCGGCTGAAAACGTGTACTTGAGAATGGAGAACATTCGAAAAACAGGTATTCCAGCCTAAGGACACTCATTAATACACTATAAAAACCCTTCGGAAACGTTTCTGAAAAATTCGGGCAGCTAAAAATAATTTGTTTTTATAAATTATTCTTTAAATTTTGAAGATGTATTCGTTTCTGGGGATTCAAAAGACAATGTAACATGCTATTTGAAATTTCGGATAACTCAGAAGATTATATTATATTTTCGTTCGTATTTATAGCATATTTTCATAAAATAGGAAACATCGGTCAATTTTTACAGTGTATTTGTTTACAAAAATATCCGTTTAAATATAAAAAGAAATATGATTCTCTTACTTCGCTTAATACTCTTAAATCTAATTCCCTTATTTATAAAGCCTCACTTTTTTAGCTTGTATAATATATGTTACACGTTGTTTTATATTCTTGTACAATTTAGAAATAATTTATCTGTAAAGTTTAATGTACAATTAAACATATTCTTTATCCCAAAAATCATAAAAAAAAATGAATTTTAAGGAAAATCAAATAAATTTAATTCATCCATTACTTTCAAAAGCTTTTATATAGTTAAAATATCTACTTTTCAACGAAGAAAAAAATTATACGGCTTGAATTTATTCGGCAAATTTTACGTTCAATCAGGATTCTCGTTGACTTTTGACCAACGTTAGCAATTTGGCTAATCAGAAATAAAAAAACGTTAGCCAAATGAAAAAAAAAATAGCAAAATAGATTCGTCATGAAACACTGAAAATGTTATGAAATAAAACTTCCAACCCATGATATAACTAAGGATTTTAAGATATATTTAATGAATTCTGAAAATTGAAAATATAAACAATCAAATATATGTCACATTAAAATAAAACTTTATTTTTCGAGAATTCTTCGGCTTTTCATTGAAGCCCATACTTCAAAGGCAGTTTCAAAATTGTACTGTTGTCTATCAGGTCCGTTGACGCATACTGAAATGACATTATTCACAGTTTTATATTCATTCGATTTCTCAATTTAGTTTTTGTTGCGTTCATCACACTGAACCCTCTCTTACAGTCCGCTGAATGTAGTGGCAAGACTGCAGAAAAATACAGCATATTACCTGTTATGAGGTAAAGTTACTGCAGATTGTTTTTTTTAGAATGAAATCTATGGAATCTCCTAAATTTCACGGTTCTGCAACGAGAACTCAAGAAACTTTTAAATAATTTTCAGTCTGGCAATACCTCAGATAAGGAAATGCATGTATCATCTAAATGCAAAAGGTTAAAAATTGATTCAATTTCTTTTATACCGTAGTTTTGAAAAGTGTCCTTTAGTAACACGAATAAGAGAATTACCTGTACTGACACACACACGCGCGCGCGCACACACACACATACACACACACACGAAACTAAAACTTGCAATTTGGCGAGTTTAATCGTTCGTTTACTCGCCAAATGAAGCATTTTGTCGCGATTTTGCGCAATGGCGGGCGGCAGCGAGAACCCTGCGTACAATGATTGTTATTAAAAAAACATAGTAATAATATTTTTTTCAAAGTGCCAAATATATTTCACATGGAGACTTTTATCTAAATTAATATTTTAATTAAATGTAATTATATAAAAGATACTTCAATGTATCATGAAACTCCACTTTTTCAAAATCAAAAAGAGTATTTATAAGTCAAGACAAATATGTTCTGTAAAAAGATTAAAACGTATAGGATTACATAACATTTTATAGATGAAATTATAAAAATTAACTAAAAAATATCTTTTTGTGTATTTTTAATGGTATTCAGAATTCATTTAAATTCCGAGATATCTTTGAAAGAGAAAATCTAATACGTTTTTGGAGAAAATAAAATTATATCAGAACAGATTCCGTTTACTTTGGAAATTTAACTGAAAACACGATTTGAATGAACAAACAGCGTTACTATTTTTCAAAAGATAAATATTATTTCCTTTTATCTATTTAAACAGTTTTGCATTTTTAATAAATTCTATTCAAATAAATTTCCGCTCAAACACACACGTTTAAACAGAATGAAACATATTCTTTATAAATCATTAAAAAATATTTAATATAGGAATTTCAGAAAAAATTTAAATGTATAATATACTTATTAGGGTGGTGCGAAAAAATCAAAACATTCCGTTTCGCTATAGTGTGGGAAAAGTTGCCTTTGCTATTGATAAGAATGATTTTAAAATAATTTTTGAATTTGGATAATATCTTCAGATCGCGCATACAGCCTAAAATTTAAAAAAAAAATGACATATTTGACGGTTTTTACGTATAAAAATAAAAATAATTCCTGTAATATATTCACACGCTACAGCGTGAATACGTTACCTACAGCATTGTTAAAAAAATTTTAAATATAGATTTAAATTCATTCTTTTTGCACAGAAAACAAAAAATAAATCACTAGCAAGCTTACTTCAATTTATGATATATTTGTGTAAACATATAAACTGCTATTTAAATTTTTAAAAACGTAAAAAATAAAAACAAAACCTTAAAATATCTAAAAGTGCCTTAAATTTAATTTGTATTCCTTTTTTTATAATGCTATGTAAATATTTTTTTCATTTTTTTCCCTTAAAGTTTCAGACATCGCAGAAGTATGATAAATTGGAATACATATTACAAGAAGTAAAATGCATGTTTAAAATTCTAAGTAATTTTCCTTTTCTAACTGAGTCATCTAAGCTTAAGTAAGCTTTTCTAAATCGTATAAAAGAAAGAAAAAATGCATGACACTGAAATGAGATTTTTGCCATTCATATTTAATTGAATAATTTTTATTTCGCAGCATGCACGAATGAAATAATCTTATTCATGAATGTGCTCTTATTTTCAAACAAAGCAACTACACTGTAAAAAAAAGGAACAGATGCTTTACACTCACGCAGAGATTTTTAGTGACTTTTTGGTTTGCGCGATTTTCAAGCCCGCGCCAAACCAATAACTTAAAACAATAGCTAGGTTGCCATTAAAGAAAAAAAATCCCCTAAATTTGGCGAGTTTTTCCCTTTTTATAACCGATAAAAAAAAGGGTGCGTGAGTGTATGATATCATAGCCAAATAAAAATGCAGTAAAATTACGGGCAGAGGCCGGCAGCAGAGATTCAGTCATACCCCGTAAAAAAAAAAAATCCATGCTCATTATTTTGTGCATCCCGTAATTTTACAAGTCAAAGTAATATAGCATTATAATGCACAGAATATAATGCACTTTAAAACACAATAACACTTTGCTTACTGTTCCGTAGCACGTAATATGTTAGATAATAATCACAGAATCACTGTTTTGGCGGGTTAAAATTTTCGAAACACGAGTAAAATGAAGGGTTACACCCTAGAGGAGGACAATGTATGGGGTCGTACCGTATTTTTGCTAACATATGGGCTAGAACTGTAAGAATATGTAAATTGCTCTTAATTTTCTATGTATCTATGTGATAAGGCCGGTTATTTAGTGGATCAGACCGTTTTTCATCAAATAAGGCTGTTGCCCGTGAAAATTGAAGGGCAAACGCTCATAAATTTACAGTTTTTTCTGAGAGTGTAGCTCTGGTTTACGCAGATTGTCGACATCTAAATCAAAAACTGGCACATTAGTAGTCAGGATATGTATGATTTTTTTTTTTTTTGTAAATATATCTAAATTGAGTACATCTAATTATTTCCTGGAGCAAATACTTTTTTAAATGAACAACACGTATTTTTAGCCATGCCTGTGTAAGAAATTAATATAACTGTCATTTTCTATCATTGCTATAATTGCTATCATTTTGAAAATAACATGGCTCAAAAGACAAAATTTTATATCTTATTTTTATTATTAACATATTGCGTAAAAAAATTCCTGTTTTATAACTAATATTAATAACATAAACCAAAATTTTGTACTGGAACAAGGCGTACATATTTATGTAATTTAAAAAATCCTGCTCATAAATTTAAATGAAATGAGTTTTTTTGTAATAAAAACCTAATCAAATACTATTACTTTCAGTAAGTATTTATACTTGTCCAAAAAAGAAAGTGTTATTAAAATTTTTACTAATATTAGATTTATTAGCTCTTTAAATCCCGAGCTTTAAAAAATTGAATAACCTTAGAATCCCAACAAAATAACCCATAATTCTCGCATTTTTCCTTACCCATTTTTCATTGGGTAAGAAGTGGAAAAGACCCTACTGCTTTCTCCCTTTATTCAAATTTATTCAGGTGTTACGCCCTTCTGTTTATCATTGTGAACAATGTTCCAATGCAGTTCTAAAAAACATTTACTGAAAAAAATTCTTGTTTTATTTTTCTTTCTGTACTGTCCAGTAATGTCAATACCTTACCCCATCCGTTTCTGAGAGAGATTCCCCGCTTGACAACACACCAACCCACTGAAGGGGAAGGAAAATCCTTTCAGCTATAGACAGCTATTACGGGTATCGGAGCATTGGGATGATTTAGGCTATTGAGGGATTCAAAAAGTTAATAGATCTCATTCAATGAAAAAATATCATTTTCATCATTACATATTTTAACAGTTTAACCAATACTTTTAAATCATATTTGTATTACATGAACGCACTTTCTACCTTTGGTATAAATAGTACAGCTGTGAGAAATAAAGTATTTAATCATATTTACTCGTTTCAAAAGATATTGATTGCGGATTGCTTTTAAAGCATAACTCAAAATGAATTCCAAAATATGTATTATTTAAAATTAATATTAGAAAAAAAATCAATGGTAACCAGTTAATTTTTAAAGAGAGATCGAATTCCAGAGGCTTCAAATATCCGAATCTAAAATACAGATAATTTCCCCGTAATTTAGAACATAATCTGTTCTAAACTTAAACCAGTGTATTCTTTAAATTTCTTTAACAGAGGATTTTCCATTTCTATGTGTAGTAAAATTTACAGAAAAATGCATACATGATGTCAAATTTAGGTGTTCATATTGAAAATTTTAAAGTTATTGCAATTTATATATACAGAAGATAAAATTAATGACGAAATATAAAAACTAGTTACACTTATTATATAAAAACTCGTTATAATTAATTAGTACACGTTATTACTTATCGATTCCCCCAAGACACATTTTTATACAATGATTTGCAGCAGAGATAATATGAGGAGTATACTTTTTATCCTGCTTTTGTTCAAAAACAAATTTGGTTATTAAGAGTCTGTGTGTATGATTCTATTTAAATAATTATGCAATATAATTATTGTTTTGTAATAACTAAACAATATTAGAGCAATAGTGGCTAAACCTAATTACTCAATATTGCTCAAAATTCATAGGAATTTTCTCTAATATTAGACGCATACATCTTGAAATGATACATAAAAAGTGCCTATGAAAAGCTAACTATTGTACTTGTTTGTTTGCATAACATTTTATAAAAATCTGAAATTTACATATAGACCGGGAGGCGGCAGTACAGACAATCACCTCATCGAGTTCACGACTGAAATTCTAGAAATAGTTAAAACTCGATTCGCATATTAAAACGCAATCGGTCTGCCGAAGTCATATATTGGTGGAAAACACTTTAAAACCCGATTTTAGCAGTTGACTCGTAGGTTTACCATTGTGTTTTCCTGCACCCAATTAATTCTGGAATTTCAGCCGTGAACTCGATGAGATGATTGTCTGTGCTGCCGCCTCCTAGTCTAATATTATTTGTTACAGTTCTTTGTGTATTATTATTTTTTTCATTTATTATTTTCAAAACACAAAATGCATATCATAGCATAAAGATTTAGTTATAACATTAAATACGGAAATATTCTTTAATTGGTAGAAATTAATTTAAAACAGAATGTTCAGCTCTAGGTGTATTAATAAAATCTTGTATTTTAAAAGATAATTATTGGAGAACCGGATTGTTTGATCAAAATAAATATCTACTTTATGTTTATTCTACATTTTTAGAAGATAACAAATCAAAAATAGTATTTTTTTTTTAAAATTTTGTCTATATAGCAATTCATGAGCATCTTCTCTACAAGTATGTTATTTTACACGATTTGTTAATTTTTTTCTACAATATTTTCTAATATTGTTTTACTGATAGCTGTGCGATAAGCCATCTCTTTAAATGCTATGATTTGTTTTAGCTCCAAATTTTCTGAAATCTGTCTACGGACGCATAGGTTACATATAGCGTTAAGTATTAATTGGCATCAGAGTTTTAAGTTATTAGTAAAACTTTTCCTAAATATTTAAAATGTTACGAATGCTTAAAATTCAATTTATACCAATTTTTGATGTCCACTACGAGAGGGAACCGTGACTACCTCTGTAGGTTTTCACACCCCTCGAGTTGTGATAGAGCATGTACGGGTTGGAACATCCCGACTGTCATTTCCCGGCCTAGGGCCTGGTTCCCTTTTGGGTTTCCAGCTTCGAAGCTGTTGGTGGTCGCCGGCTCATCTCCAAGTGTCTCGCGGTGACTCCCCGTGGTTTCACCGCGTATCGCAACGGCCTACGTCGTCGACACGTGGGTTCAAGGTTGGAGTGTCCGTAGGTGACGGTCCTCTGACCGGCCTAAGCGCCGCAAGGAGATAAACCTGCTGGCGCGATATAAGTCCCTCAAGACTTGGGTTCGGTGGTCGTCTGACGCGCAGGGAGCTCCCTCAGGGAGCCTGGCGGCGAAGCTTACTTTTATACCAATTTATGATCAAACAGAATTATTTAAAAATTTGTGGCGTGACGGTTCATGGTGAACCCTAGCTAGTTCAGTAAAGAAGAATTCAAAAAATAAGTTTAAAGCTAGTTTTATTTAAAGCCTGAAGTGTAAGATGTTGGATAAGTCTCACTCACTGAATTTTAACTCTGACTAATGACTGCTATCTAAGTAATCCCACTCGAGAAATATATGATACTACACTATAAGAATAAAAAACACTTGAATAAGACGAGTAAATGAAACTTGCACACTCATGAGATCTTATCTTTACAACTGCAGAAATATCTTTGCTGCGATGCGCACGCTTCTACAGCGTTACTACAAGATGGTGAAATATCTAAATTAAAGCAGCCCGTTGCCACTAAAACAATATTTATTGAAATAAACAATGGGATTTATCTGACCAAACCAAGCGGCAGCTGCAAGCAAACTTCAAAATCAGAGCGTAACTTATTTCTGGTGATAGAAGCGGGTATTGATTTCCTCTGGGGCGAGATGCGACCAAATCTAACGGTACACACATTTTCATTTGTTTAAATACATTGCAATCGACCAGAAAATCCAAAATTTTCATTCTAAAGTTGCGAAACGCAGAAAACCCACAATTTCCGAAGGACACGTGTATTCGTGGGAAGTTAAAGTAAAATAGTCTGCAGATGTCGCTGCACGCACAAAGATGTTATTTTCGCAATACGATCTCAATCAAAACAAACGACTGCCATTATGAGGAGTCGCCAATCCACTACGAATTGAGAATGATTGTTTCAAAATGAAACATTTTGCGTTGAAAAATAAAAAAGTAATATCTAATATTTTCCTTTAAAACATAATTAGCAGTTGTGCATTTGAATGCCATAATTTCGGTTTCGTAAATCCAATTTCACAAAATGATGTTTATTATGTAAATCATAATAGTTATTCCATAAAAATAAATATAATATATAATAATAGTTTAGAAGAAAATATTAACTTTTAACTTTCGTACTTACCTGAAAAACTTAAAGTAAATATTACCAGTGGACACGTTCGAGGCATTGGAAATGAAGTGTAATAATTTTTAGATATTTTTTGATGCAGGTTTAAATTTCAAGAAAAAATAAGGATTAAAGTATCTTCAAACAACATTAGTCAAGCCAGAATATCGTCTCATTTATTCCATCAAAGTTACAGTAAATACAGACCAAAGATAGCAAAAGACCCGTGAGAGAAAAAGTAAATTAACAGTCGTATTTTAACTACATTAGAAGATGACGTGATCCGTTTCTTGAAAAACATGAAACAAAGAAAAATAAATTGACTGCACTTAAAATATAATTTAATCTAATGTAACAAAGCATACCTTTTACTCAACAAATACAGCTACTTCGACCGATCGATGTTATCCTTTTCGTCTAAACATTTAAATTTAATTTTTGCTTCTTAACCCTAAACATAAAATAAACCCGTGCGGAGATATCATACTTTATCTTTTTAGTACCATTTATTTGCTATAATAATTGTTTAGCATCAGTATAATGCATATATATATATATGTATATATATGTTATATAAAAATTTATTTCCTTCGTATCCTTCCATTTTATTCGCATTAATATTTTAAAATTAATCTAACTTCTGTCATAGTCAGTATTTCCTTAATTCTTAATGATATCTATTCCTATTTAAAGTCCTTTTAAAAGTAAATATCCGTATATTAATAATTATTTTATTCCAAATCTTAATCTAAAATTTAAGATCATTCGTAGCTTTTATCAGTTCCCCAATCTATAAAATTCTGAGACGCGTTCTCATTTCGAATGTTTTTTAAAGCCATTTTCTTTTTATTATTATTATTATTATTGCTCTGATTTTTTCGCGCGCTTGGGATTTTAACTTCAAAATTAATCCGCGACAGGTTCGGAATTCTTTATCGTCTTAGCTCCTCCTTCGCACCTGATTTGCTGGGCTGGAGCTAACCTCTCACTCATTGGGTTGTGCGCTCGTGACGTAATTCTGTGTATATTTCCGCGGAGAGAACAAAACTCGCCCGCAGCCGTCGGAGCGGCAGATTTTTGACGTTTTCGGAAGCTAAACAAATATGTGTCTGGTATTTTTATGTCCGTAGAATATTCATCTGGCCCAGTAACATCTTAATTCAATGAAGTGAAGCAACGTTAGCCCGAGGGCTATAAGTTTTAGACCTTTGGGAATCGTTTCTGTGTTGTTCGTCTTCTAATAAAATTATTTGTCTGGAGATTGGCTGGATTTATTGGAAAACTTTGGTGGAATTTCATTGCCTTCTACTTCGCCATACTCGCTAATATCGACTGCAACTTGCTATATCGCTGAAGGACTGCCATTTTTTCATCGAATATTATTCATCGTAATATCTCAACCTCGTAAAAATGCTACATATATATATATAAATGTATATATATATATATATATATATATATATATATATATATATATATATATATATATATATTATTTTTTTTTTTTGTGGAAATACTAATTTGGGGCAACCCTTTCATTTCTTTAATGTAAACAATGTCGATTTAATTTTTAATTAACAGCAATTTTTAATCAAAGAACATGTTTTAACAAAATGTGAGTGTACTATGTCTGAAGCCGCTTCAAAAACCTATCGAATGATACCTCATTCACTGTTGTGTGTTTTCCAAATGCATAGAAAAAGGGGTGTTGACAACAGAAGTAATATATATGTTTCTAATTGTAATGGTATTGTTGTAAACATTACTAAATTACGCACCAAAGAATGGCACCAATCTCAAAAGGGTTAAGGATGCTTTAGACGTGAGGTGAAATTGTACCGTCAAAGAGTACTTTTACTTACCCATCATATGTAGAATAGTGTAAGTCTTGTAATCGTTTTGAAAATCGAAAAAAAAAATTTGACGAATTTGCCCGCTTCAGACACTGGCGATTCCGAAAAAAACATATTTTTAGAAAACAAATCTTCCGTCCTTCTGTATGTATGTCTGTAAACGCTCTATCTCCCGAACAAATTGAGATAGAGACTTGAAATTTGGTATGTACTTAGTATGTAATAATGGAAAGAATCTTTTTGAAATTCAGTAACCTCGATTATTCGGAACTGTTGTTTTCAGACTCTCGAAATTTTCGTTCTGATAAAAGGTATATAAACATTTTCGAAATTGTTTATTTTAAGGAGTGAATATAAAAGACAATAAAAAAGCATAAATTTTGCATAAAGAATGAAGTCGATCGGATAATTAGTTGCCGATATATTTGTAATCCTATTTGCCACATTCTTCGATTTTTCATGGTCCTGTATTTCATTCAAATTTCAATTCAAAGATATATTTTAATTGAAAATGAGACGCTTAATCCGACTCAGTAAACCGTTAGTTAATATGATTATTAATTTTGGAGGTATGTTTCTTTTACGCAATTCAGTAACAGAGCATTTACAGTTTATGACGCCGTCAAGCCACTATTTTATTCGAATTACAATGCATTTTATAAATAGTTTACACATGTTTTATTTTCATATTATATGTTATGCATATCCAGGATGGTTAAATATTACGGTACCCCCCCCCCCCCTTCCCAACGACTAGTTTAATTTGATAATATTTTTAGAAGGATTTTAATTTTTCATCTAGTATATAATTATTCATTTATCTAGAAAATGATGTTTTTAAAATATATTGACAATTATAATGAGATACCACGATGTTTTTAAATAGAAAGGGCTGAGTGAAAACACATTTCAAAATTTATTAACTGGTGTGTGTAACTTCTATTTCATAATTTAATGCATAATGCAAAATAAATTTCTATAACTAAATCGTGAAAAGAAATCTTAATATTAAATTTTGTGATATTTTAAATTGTACTTTTGTAACAGACTTTTAAAAACTATGCAAGATAAATTTGAAATCCTGATATTGAAAAAAAATGAACTTTCTAGATTGCAGCAGCTTAACTTTCATATAATTTTGTAAAAAAAAAGACAAATATGTCGTATACGAATAATAATGGATTTTTTATGATAAAAATACTTAAATGTATTTGTTGTTGCATTATTGCATCATTTCAGAATTTTTTTTCTGTATGAATTTCAATACTGTATAATAATGAAAGGAAGTTTACTAACTTAAAAAATAAATATTTGGAAATACTTATACTTTTTTGAAGAAATTTCAAATTTTATATTAAGTTTTCGAATTATCAAACATGATTGAAAAAACATGAGTATCTCTACGATATACAAAAATAATTCGTCAATGCAAATTTTGAATATGAAAAAGTCGATTCTTTCATTATATTTGCAACGATAATTTCTTTTGCTGTTTTTCGATTCATACGTGATTGAACAAACATCGATACCTCGTCTTATATATAAAAATAATTTATCAGTGCATATTTTCAAAGTGAATAATTTGCTTTTTTTCATGATATTTCCTAAGGAATGTTTGCTATCTTTGTACATAAACACGAGGATATTATTTTCTAAAAATGATTTTTTTCTTATTATTTATTTTTCCTTCGAAACAGGAATAAATAGAAATTTCATATATTCGCTTCTATCTACATTTTTAGAAAAACATTTAATGATATTACGTTTCCTTTCACACAAAATATATTCTATCTCAGATTATTTAATTATAAACAAGTTTTATTTCCTAATGTTCTGATGTTATTGGGTGGTACAAATATCAAAGCGAAAGAGAGAAATTAGTAGTACAAAAACAATCCCAATTTGTTGCTATTATTTTATGTGATCATTTGTATAATAAAATTGTTCTACAAATATATATATATACACATATATATATTATATAAGAACTTGTTCGTTGTATATGTTATTAGGGGTTATTGTCCATTTTAGGCATAATGCTGACAATATTTGAGGAAATAACATATTTACTATGAATATTCTTATAAAGCCCTTCTGAAGATTCTATAAGATATTCATAGTTTTTCAGTTTTCGTTTTTTCATCCTATAAAGTATAATTCCTGCAATGTCCATTCCATTGCTTTTTATAATGTCTTATCCTTTGCTTTTCACGTGTGTTTTCATTTATATATATATATATATTGTATTTCTAAAGTAACATATTTTTCAAATATATTTATATATGTTATTTCACACGTTTAGTAAGAAATATGTAAAATAAATTTTAAACATCCATTTTCGTAAGGTAAAAGTTTTTGAGTATGTGGAATATGGAAATATGTGGCAATATCTGGAAACAGATTTCATTCATAACAATCTTTCACGTAAAAGTAAAAGGTTTACTTAATATAAATTTCCAATAAAAATTCTTCAGCGGTAAACTTCTAAATTACATTTTATTTTCCAACCCTTTATTTAAAGTTGTTTCAGTCAACAGTATTTGAATAGAGTATTTAACAGAAGATATATACGTAAAAGGAAAATGTTACTTAAATTATAAATTAATTGATATATTGATGCACATTTTTAAAATCGATTTCGAAACATTTTCTATAACACTAGAACGGCAGTAGGGGTCATTTAGAACCCTGAACACTTTTCCCCGTTGATTATTTTTGTTTGGTTGGAAGACATTTTTTGAAATTTTTTGACGTTTCCTAAATAGATAACAAGTATTTTAAAAACTATTCAGCATTCTATATCTGTTAGTTTTTGAAATATTGGACGATATTGAATGTATATATATATATATATATATATATATATATATATATATATATATATATATATAACCATAATTTAGCCTAGTTGGCACATAAATCACTTTGATTAACTTCTATATATATATATATATATATTGATGAAACAAATATTAATTTATAAATTGTGTTTTACTTTAGTTAGCATTAATTTTAATTTGGGAAACCAATCAATTTTTATATCAAATGAATGGGTTATTTGATTAGTTGTAGTATGATCCAATTGATCTCCCTGTAGGCGTTACATTTACAGTACTTTAAAAATTAAATAAATTATCAAGTAATATTAAATATAAATTAAATATAAATGATGGAATACACGTAAATTACTATTTTGTCCGATGTATGGCATTTAAAAGGGTTTTATCGTTGTTATTTCAGTAGTTTCATCGAGGGGTCAAAATGACCCCTTCTCGCCGTTCCAGTAGGTAAGATTTTTCTGCCGTTCTAGTGTTAAAAGTACGATATTTAACACATTGTTTGCGGCAACAGGTACAATTTACAGGATTACATTGTGGTTACTTGTTTCATCATTCCATCATATGTTTCTGTTACTTTGCTTCTAGTGAAATTTTCTTTTAACATATACCGTGATTAAAAAGACTGAAATGTGTTAGTCATCCGTACATCAATGCAAATTTTGTACCTTTTCTTTAAAGATACCACATTTAACATATTGTTTGCGGCAATAGGTAGAATTTACAGTATTACGTTTCGTAAATTGTTTCGTCCTATCCTATGTTTCTGTTATTTTGATTGTAGTGAAATGTCCTTTTTTCATATACGATGTTTAAAAACAGAATAAAATGTGCTATTCAGCTTTAAAAAAATGTAATTACTTACACATTATACGTAAAATGGGGTAAGTCTTGTAATCGTTTCGAAAATCGAAAACAAATTTTTTTGACGGATTTACACGTTTCAGACACTAGAGATTCCAAAAAACATATTTTTAGAGAAAAAAAATTGCCGTCCGTCTCTCTGTGTGTGTTCGTAAACACTCATTCTCCGAACAAACTGAGTTAGAAACTGAAAATTTGGTATGTACTTAGTATGTAATAATGGGAAGCAGCTTATTGAATTTCAGTAACCTCGATTATCCGGAACTATTTTTTTTTTGGACTCTCGAAATATTCGTTCTGATAAAAGGTATATAAAAAATTTCGAAATTGTTTACTTTAAGGAGAGAATATAAAATACAATAAAAGAAACATAAATTTTGCATAAAGAATGAAGTCGATCGGATAATGAGTTGCCGAGATACAGGGGGTGGACAAAATAATACGAACACTCATGAAAAATGCTGAAAAGAGCAATATCTAGAAAAATACATGAGGAATTAACCTGAAAACTGCAGGTGTGTAAACAGTATAGCATAAGTTATATATTTCCGTGAAGATGTTTTCCCGAAAGCTCATAGGGGACTGTCAACAAATTGAAAAAGCACGAATATCTTTTGGATAACCCTGTAAAAACTAATGTAGCAAAAGCGTTCAAACTGGAGATTATTAATAAGTTTCTTATTTTAATATACTGTGTTCATTTTTATGAGGATAGCATGTGTACTCGTAGAGAAATTGAGGTTTTTATAAAAACAGTCCCAAATTTCGATTAGTTTTTTGGTTATAATTTGAAAAGTTTTTAATATAAAAATATGTTATTTCCAGAAAATATGACAAACAACATTGTACTTAATAATCTGCAATCAGAATTAAAAAATAATAAAAATTGGATGAAATATGAGTAGGTTTACTAAAAGATGTTTCACTGCGCATGCGCGAATGCAATCAAAATATAATATGCATAATGTATTAGCTAAGTATATAGAGCAACTTTTGTAAAAGTCTCAAAATCATAGCTTGAAAATTCTGTAAATTATCGTCGATAGAATAAGCTCGAAATCCGTTGTTCCCAAAAAGAAGCAAAAAGATGAGGGGTTGTATCAAATATCTGTTGATTAGTGCCAAGATAGCGTACACAATATTGCAACCCTTCGTATTTTCGCTTCCTTTTGGGAACAACGGATTTCTAGCTTATTCTATCGACGATAATTTACAGAATTTTCAAGGTATGATTTTGAGACTTTCTCAAAAAATGCTCTATATACTTAGCTAATACATTATGCATATTATATTTTGATTGCATTCACGCATGCGCAGTGAAACACTTTTTAGTAAACCTGCTCATTTTTCATCCAATTTTTATTATTTTTTTAATTCTGATTGCAGAGTATTAAGTACAATGTTGTTTGTCATCTTTTCTGAAAAGAACTTTTTTTTATATTAAAAACTTTGCAAATTATATGCAAAAAACTAATCGAAATTTGGGACTGTTTTTATAAAAACCTTGATTTTCTACGAGTACACATGCTATCCTCATAAAAATGAACACAGTATATTAAAATAAGCAACTTGTTAATAATCTCGAGTTTGAACGCTTTTGCTACATTAGTTTTTACAGGGTTATCCAAAAGATATTCGTCCTTTTTCAATTTGTTGACAGTCCCCTATGGGCTTTCGGGAAAACATCTTCACGGAAATATATAACTTATACTATACTGTTTACACACCTGCAATTTCAGGTTAATTCCTCATGTATTTTTCTAGATATTGCTCTTTTCACCATTTTTCATGAGTGTTCGTATTATTTTGTCCACCCCCTGTATTTGTAATCCTATTCTCCACACTCTTCGATTTTTCATGACCCTGTATGTCATTCAAATTTCAATTCAAAGACATATTTTAATTGGAAATGAGACGCTTAATCTGACGCAGTAAACCATTAGTTGATTTGATGATCAATTTTGGCGTTATAAGGATGTTACTTTTACGCAATTCAGTAATAGAGCATTTTAAGTTTATGACGCCATTAAGCCACGATTTTATTGGAATTGCAATGCATTTTATAAATAGTTTAGACATGTTTTATTTTCATGATTATATCATGCATATGCATCAATGAAGTATTACGGTGGCCCTCAACAACTAGTCTTTCTGAAGTCATAAATATAGATATTTTCTACATTTTACCTGTTAAGCTACTGTAAGTTTTATCTGGAAAATCTTATGAACAGTAGCGTATGGATGTGGTTTTGAAAAAAAATCTGACTAAACATATCTAAAAATTAAAAAATATGTATATTTTCCCTTATATTTCAGTTAATCTTCCTTTAAATTTATTATTACAGAATCCATTTTATTTTTCCATTTTAAATAATCAGCCGCTGCATTAATAATGGATGCTTGTTTCTTTTCTATCTGAAATGTTGTTCAGGAAAGATAATTTGATTCTGTAATTATATTTCATTTGAATATTTTGCTTTAAGAATTAAATAAAATGGAATGGCATCAATTACATAATGACTGCATGATAATTATATAATGTGCACGGAATGTATGCATCAGTGAATCCATTAAATGAATGCAATGTATTGATGTTCCCTTAATTATAAAGTGTAGACCTCATTAAATATTCATTAAATCGTTATTAGAGTTTTTCATTGATAATAATTGTAGCTAAAAATAATTTGCTTACGGCAGTTTTCTAGTATTATGTTATCATTCAACATTATTTTTTTTTTTTTGTTGCGAAAAACGTACTTTCTTGTATTGTATATATTTTTTTCAGAACATTGCCAAAGACGGAATAACTTGGGGCACGTTTAATGCTATAACCTCAGAGTAACCATACCTACAGAGCGCATCCTGTTTGCTTTTGCCGGCGAGAAATCGGGTCAGGATGACCCACGTGACAGTTGGCATTTGGCGGTGAAAGGTTAGTAAAAGCGATGCAAGTTAGTTGTATGATGAAAAAATATTTCTAATGAAAAAATGTTTCTAAATCTTCCATTTTTGTTTAAAAAATATACATTCTTGTACTCAGCCAAATGAAATATTCAAAAAATAATGACAGAAAATATTAATAATAATACGTCTGATCCCGATTTTAAGGAATAATGATCTACCAATATTTTACCCAAGTCTACCCAGGATACATTTTCAATTAATCGTTTTACATTTGGAAAGTTTGAAGGTAAATCCTTGATTAAATTAATTTTGATATATTCACTAATGCACTTCTCATAAAATTTCAGTGACGAAATATTTGAGGAAACTTTATCGAAAGTTAAATTAAAAAATGTTTCTAAATCTTCCATTTTTGTTTTAAAAATATACATTCTTCTACTCAGCCAAATGAAATATTTAAAAAATAATCACAGAAAATATCAATAATAATATGTCTGAACCCGATTTTAAGGAGTAATGATCTACCAATATTTTACCCAAGTCTAGCCAGGATACATTTTCAGTTAATCGTTTTACATTTGGAAAGTTTGAAGGTAAATCCTTGATTAAATTAATTTTTATATATTCACTAATGCACTTCTCATAAAATTTAAGTGACGAAATATTTGGGGATACTTTATTGAAAGTTAAATTAAAAAATGTTTCTAAATCTTCCATTTTTGTTTTTAAAATATACATTCTTGTACTCAGCCAAATGAAATATTTAAAAAATAATCACAGAAAATACTTTTTAATGATTAAATTTACGGGAAAATTACACAATATCTATGCAAATAAAAAAAATAATAAAACACAATATCCGCACATGAGTAATACATTTTAATGCGCAGATAAAAAGAATGTTCAGTCCAAACTACTCAACTAAATTCACAATGACAGCGAAATAAATAAAAGATCATTTTAATCTTACCAAATAAGGTTTGTTATCTAATAATATTTTTGAAAAATTGTCTTTTAAAAAGCTATTATAAACGGAAAGGAAAATTATAATTTCACCGTTTTAATGATGAAAATATATTTTTCTGCATTTTAGTTTCGATATCTTTTGAAAGCCATTGTTTTAATGAAAATAAAAATGTGCATCGCAATCCAATTTAAATTTAAATAACGCCGTTAAATGCATAGAAAATTTTAATTTAAAATAAATAATTAAACAATGGAAAATATGAAATAACAGATGGAAAGCTTTTAAAATATTTCTGATTTACAGAAATTAAACAAATACTGTTGAAACTTAAACATTTATTATAATATATTTTGAATACAATAAGTATAATTGTGTGTAGGAAAGATTCAAGGTAAAAAGGAAAAAAAAATTCTTCATTAGCAGATTTTATTTACGCTGTATAGTGGTTATATTTAAAAGAAAAATAATTTATACTTTTATTTTAAAGAGCATACAAATCTGAATGATCAATTTCTTTTTCGTTCCCTAATTGCTCTCGTGACTAACTATTTGCTCAAAAAAATGTGAGTTCAAACATGTTATTTCCAATTCCTAAGTTCAAGAACAATGTTTCGTGTATTTGCCTCTATATTTGATAGAAAATATGAAATTATAAATATGTGGTGATTTTTGGTCACATAGTGTTCATACGTAGTGTGTATATGCTCGTATATCCATACATGTTATACATAAATTACTAGCTAACCTGCCCGGCGTTGCCCGGGCTCGAGATATTTACAATCTCAGAGAAAGGCGTTAACCCCCTCCCTCTTCATACCCGCAAATATAACGAATAATTTGTTCAAGAAAACCACCGTCACCTACATTAACGCGATCATTAAAAAAAGAATTATTTTTTTTCTCATAATTAGAACATAACGAAGACGCTACGCTAAAATAGCCGACAAATTACACCCCTTCCCGACCTCAATTTCAAATCTATATCTTAATTAGTTACCTAAATTTTTGTTCATTAGTAAAAATTGGCAATTATTTCCTTTCATTTTCGCAAACTAAATGGAGGGATCGGCCAGAGAAACAGATCTCTTTGTAGTTCAGTTTTTAATGAAAGCAGATCCCTGTCCGAAACTTTCTCGGATTGTTTTCACTGGCGCCGGCAGATTTTTGGCAGTTTTTTTGCATAAAATTACAGACCTAATTTTTCAAAAATCACACAGTCGGATGCAGAATTTTTTTTTTTACATATGCTCAGAAATTTTCAAATTGATATCTCAATTAGTTTTCTTAAAATTCGCTAATTAGTAAAATAATTTCGAATTCGTTCATTTCCGCTTGCAAATCCAATGCGTATGTTCTTTTCTTTAGCCATTTTTATTTAAAATATGTCATTTTAGAAGCGATGGTTAATGAGAATCTAATTTATATTTTGGGTAATTATAAAAATATTAAAATTCTGAGACTCAGGTGCACATGGCCAGACCTTGGACTATCCACACCTAAATTTTCAGACTTCTAGGTGGGCTAAATTTTGCTAGCCATCGCAGACAGACAAACACACACACACACAGAGAGAGCGGAACTTTATTTTATTAATATAGATATGTAAAACAAGTATGTTTATCTACACACAACGTAGCCAAAAGTCACCGGCCACATATGATTTCAGACGTTGTGACGAATATCTAAAGAAATATTGAAAAGATTGTTCTTGAATATCGGAATAAAAATAACATGTTTGAACTCATAATTTTCAGTGAACATTTAGTCACGAAACCAGTAAGGAGAGCAAAATTATACTGAATGAAAAAATAATATTTAAGATGAGCTTGTATTATAAATAATTCAAAATTATATGCAACTGTAACAAAGGATTTTAAAAGCCCTGTAGCACGTCTGCATTCGTTTGTATAAGACTTCCCCACGTATTCATGAAAACATAAACGTTCTTTTAAGAAACGAAATCTGCAGTGTTTTGTTTAAAACTTGCTGAGTTTTAACGAGATTTTAGGGCACTTCCAATGAACTTGACAAATTGCAAGACAAAGTTACAAAATTGATATATTGAATATTCAATAATATAGGGGAAGGTGGCCTAAAATGATCCTAATGGGCAAAACGATCCACATATGTTTTCTTCCAGATAGGTAGTGCTATCTACAGAGTAACGCATAAACTAGTTGTGATAAGTAAAGAAGAAACAATGGCGGTATTCAAACGATTGCATTATTACGCTTCTGAATAGAATTCTTTGAAAAATTGGTTTTTATAACATCTTTCGTAAGATAGGCACAAACTTCCATATTTATTTAGATTACAGTCTTTTTATGAACAGAAATATGACTTGTTTTACTTAATGTAGTATGTTTTTAGATGTGAATTACACTTATGTATTGTTATAATCACTTTTATATCCTTTATTTTGCCGATAAAAAAAAAACAATTTACATTTATTTTTAAATGAAGGATCATTTTGCCCTTTTGGCGAAGGTTAAATGATCCTCTGAACACTTTTTAAAAAATCTATTTTTTTCATTACTAAATTTGTGTTTATAACATTATTAAAATATGTTTATAATGCAAAATATAGTGTAAAACATACTAGCAAAGGGCCAAAGTTTTATTTATACAGTTATGTTATTTTACACAAGTTTTTCCCTTAAGGGGATCATTTTAGGCCAACTTCCCCTATGAACATTATATGAAAATAATGTTAACTTTCATAATATATTTCGTTCATAATTTGGTAGTTAAATCTAACTATACAGAACAACTTACACGAAAATGCCAGTTGAATATCTTTAAATTCGGAAAGGTATCGTCGATGAAGTTTGAGCAGCATTTTAGTTATTTTCTAAGAGACATTTGATTATAAGGGACTTATTTATGTAACATTAAATATTGTAATTTATGAGCTATAGAAAACTGTACTACATTTATAAATGAATATATTGAGTATGCGATGAGGTTCGAGCACTTGTATGAGATATCTTTCAATTGCAAAAATGTGCGAAAGATAACGCATTCTTTGTTTCATCATTTGTTAGGGAACTATAAATGGTGATTTCTTTATTCTGCTTCACCTCATATAACTGCTAAATGGAGTTTTCTACAGCAATGTATGTCGTATCTAGGTATATTTATATTGATTTTCACTAGATTATAAGGTTTGCAGCAGCATCCTTTCGCGACAAACTCTAAAGTTATCATTCCTAACTCAACCCGGTACGAGATTCTGTAAAACAGTTAATTACAAACTTACAGAGTCTTCTCGAGATCGTATAAAATAATGTGTTTTGTATAAAGATTACGTTACTATAAGCTGAATTTTCCCAGTTATAAAATGTGACCCAGCCCAATGGTCTTCTCGTAATCCAAAACGGTAGTATATAAAATTTAGTCAAAATCGTTAGAGCCGTTTTTAGATAACATTGGCTTGACCCGTAGTGACCCCAAAAGGACCCACTAATCGAATTTTCTCGAACATGTGACCATGTGACCCAGACCAATGGTCTTCTCGTCCGCGTGCCGAGGAGTATCCCGGGGGAGGCTATATGCTACACGTCTTGGACGAGTCTTGGGACCACGTCTTGGACTTTTTCGTCAGGACGAGTGGCCTCCCTTAGGCATTCAATGGTCTTCTCGCAATTCAAAACGGTAGCATACAGCAATTAGTCAAAATCGTTGGAGCCGTTTTTAGATAAAATTAGCTTGACCCTGACACTTTGTGACCCAAAATGACCCAGTAATCTAATTTTCTTGAAAATGTGACCTGACCCAATGGTCTCGGGTACCCTAAAACGGTAGGATACAAAATTTCGTCAAAATCATTCGAGCCGTTTTTAAGATAAAATGTACATATATATATATACACATATAAAAAAATATTTTCTCGTATTATATTATATGGTATGATATACTTTATTTTGTTTTTGTTAATCTGTTATTTCACTCATTTAGAACAAATTTATATGTAAACTAAAATATTTAGAAATTATTTAACACATTGGGGACGAGCGACACGTATACGTAACGCATAACATGCTCAGAATCCTCGATTATTCCCACCAGTTATTTTTTATTGTAATCTTTGCCTTATGTAATCCTAGCATTTCTGCGATTCAAGAAGGCGAAAATTTCTGTTTCGAAAAACTGGTGGTAAAAATTTAAAAATTTTGTAAAGGACTCTCGTCGCGAAGGGGTTAACACAAATGGAATTCCTCACGCTTTTACATATAACTCGGAGACTAAGGTGTAACTGTAAACAGGCATTTTTTTTTAAATGGTAAAAACAAAACAGTTGCCGATGAAAGAATACCAGATGTTAAAGATTTGTCTTAGTTGTAATCACTCTTTAAGTATAATGGCTGTAACGATTCGAATGTTCCAGAACATTTTTCTAAAGGCATAGCTCTGAGAGTTTTCCCACGAGGCGACAACATGATACGAAGCTATAACTCTTCGAGTGATCATCGGGCGAGACAACTAGAGAATAGCAGATGAAAACAAGAATTCGTTACAGTATATCTTTGTTAAATCGACTGGCCACCAACGAACACATCAACAAACTTGTAGTCCCCTTAGGATATGCAGAGGGGAAGATACCAAAGGCGGTTAAGAGAGAGTTCCTCTACCAAATGAGAAAACCAGGCTAAAGATGACGACATCGGAATGAAAAGCGATTCGATGTCTCCCTCCCCACTGTTTTTCCTTGGACCGAGGAGAGAAAAAAAGTTTTGGAAGAGCAAGGGAGGGCGATTGCAATGAAAAGAATGTGGTTGGATTTTGGGAGTGAAGGGAGATGACCTCCCGAGTTTTGGGAGCGAGACGATGAACTTATAGTCTGAGACCCCAATCAGAGACTTCAGAGGAAGATATCTATCAATGATCTAAGTAGGAGCGCACCTTGTGTGTTTACGACGAGAAACCTTTCCCAGAAGCGATACCTCTAAAAGAATACAATATTAGATTTGTTAATCAAAGACTTTAGCACCTATCATTGCATTGCAGATTTTGTTTCAACAATCCTCTAGGTTAACTTGAACTATCATCAGCCTAACCCATCTTCGATTCTTTAATGTGTTTATCAGCGAATGAATAAGGATTAATTAAATATATTGTTTTCTGCTAAAATATCTTCTGTGTTGGAACGCGATATTCGCGTTACCACGCCATCTTTTCCCGCGTTGTGTTCGAAAACACCACAATGCGTATGATTATCACATTTGGAAAAATACAATGACGCCAATCTGCAGCATTTGACGTAATTAGTAGATCATTATTAAACAATTAGACTCTGTAGATACTAGAGTACAGTAACTGGTGGTTATGAATTAAAAGATCAAGAAAAAGCGCTACATGTTTGACTCTTTCCACTTCAATTTATTTAAATGTAAATTGGTATGAAATACGTTTTAAAGAAGATTGAATCCAACTGAACATTACTAAATCATGTGCGGCATAGAATCCCTCCTGGACAGTGGTTTTCGTGTCTCTATATAACCAATAACGTCTGCCCACAAGTACATCATTATATCAGATGTAGCAAGTCATGTCCACGATTTGAAGCTTTTTCTATTTTTGGAAATCACTAGGTATTTATTTAATTTTTTCCCGGTCAGTATGAGTACCTAATTAGAAAAAAAAATGTTTTTTGTGACATACTTTGTGAAAAAATGTCAACAAAGTCCATGACTCTTTTGGGTGAATCGTCGTTGGAACTTGTCGGATTGACATCTTAGAGTTCTTAAAGTTCATGTTTTTTAATATTATAGAATTTTATCAAGGGAAATAATTTTTTCAATTAAAGCCTAGTATTGCCGATAGGCAACAAACCGTTTTTTAGCCGTAAACCATACTTAAAACAATATATGATTTTTTAAAGTATTTTTCCCATAATTTATTTAAGCAATTAAAACTGAAAAAAATTTTTAAATGATTTTTAAAAAATTCGGCATTTAAGGGTTACAATAAACACATTTTGGTTACCAAATTTGGAAAAAGTAAAAATATTAAAAACAAAATAAAAAAATGTATTATTAATATTAAATATCTGAAATAATTGATGAAAAATATCCATTATTCTGTGCAGTTTATTATTTTAGAAATGCCTTTATTGCAAAACGAGTTAATGATACAAATAATGGTCATTTAAAAAAAAGGAGAGTTTTATCGATTTAACAAAATTTAATTTTTTATACTTTTTTAATGCACGTTCAAGACTATTGATTAGTTTATATAAAATTCAAACTCAATATCGATTTCATGTTAGTAGTAATCCATTACACTTAATGACCCTATATTGACATTTCTAAGTTGTTCACTATCAAATTTCAATGTCGAGTTCAAAAAAGGTAACATTTTACGCTTTAAATGTTTAAAAGAAGAAAAACGCTGTAAAATTGAACTGAAAAATGTATAATGAAAGTAATCCTCGGCAATTTTAATTCGCTCGTTGTTTATTAAGATATGCTGAGTAAACGAAAATATTTCTTATGTAACATAAAATAAACATATATTCTATGCAGTTTATTACTTTAGAAATGCTTTTAATATAGATAGATATTTGTCCTACAATTCCAGCTTTATTCATTTAGAAGTTATTGGATTGTTTCTTGACATTAATTTGTGCCCTGCATTAAAAAACCCTTATTGTGGAAATATTGGCTTACAATATTGCCATGGAAACGTCACTTTTCCTGAAATACTAGTTTAACATTTCTATAAAATGCCTATATTGCTTTTTTGGGTTTTATTAGCTTTAGTCTTTAGAAATATTGCATTTAATAATTATTCATGACCTCAAAATGTAATCTAGATATATCCAACATTGGCCCAATATTGTTTTGCTACTCATGCCAAACGGGTATTCGTCTGGTTTGATTAGGCATAATTTAAAATAAACATGTTTTGGTTATCAAATTTGGAGAAAAAAAAAAAAAAAAAAAAAAAAAAAAAAAAAAAAAAAGCAAAATAAAAATGAATTTTTAATATTAAATATCTGAAATAATTAATTAAAATTACCCATATTTCTTATGCAACATAAAATAAACAAATAGTCTTTGCAGTATATTATATTTATTATATTAGAAATGCCTTTATTGCAAAAAGAGTTAAGGATACAAATTATGCGCTTTTAAAAGAAAAAAAAATACTTTTATCAATTTAACAAAATTTAATTTATTATACATTTTTTAATGCACGTCCAAGACTATTGATTAGTTTATATAAAATTCAAACTCAATATCGATTTCATGTTAGTAGTAATCAATTACACTTAATGACCCTATATTGACATTTCTAAGTTGTTCACTATCAAATTTCAATGTCGAGTTCAAAAAAGGTAACATTTTACGCTTTAAATGTTTAAAAGAAGAAAAACCCTGTAAAATTGAACTGAAAAATGTATAATGAAAGTAATCCTCGGCAATTTTAATTCGCTCGTTGTTTATTAAGATATGCTGAGTAAACGAAAATATTTCTTATGTAACATAAAATAAACATATATTCTATGCAATTTATTACTTTAGAAATGCTTTTAATATAGATAGATACTTGTCCTACAATTCCAGCTTTATTCGTTTAGAAGTTAGTGGATTGTTTCTTGACATTAATCTGTGCCCTACATTAAAAAACCCTTATTGTGGAAATATTGGCTTACAATATTGCCATGGAAACATCACTTTTCCTGAAATACTAGTTTAACATTTCTATAAAATGCCTATATTGCTTTTTTGGGTTTTATTTCTTTATTCTTTAGAAATATTGCATTTAATAATTAGTCATGACCTCAAAATGTAATCTAGATATATCCAACATTGGCCCAATATTGTTTTGCTACTCATGCCAAACGGGTATTCGTCTGGTTTGATTAGGCATAATTTAAAATAAACATGTTTTGGTTATCAAATTTGGAAAAATTAAAAAAAAATTAAAAGCAAAATAAAAAATGAATTTTTAATATTAAATATTTGAAATAATTAATTAAAATTACCCATATTTCTTATGTAACATAAAATAAACAAATAGTCTATGCAGTATATTATTTTAGAAATGCCTTTATTGCAAAAAGAGTTAATGATACAAATAATGCGCTTTTAAAAGAAAAAAAATACTTTTATCAATTTAACGAAATTTAATTTATTATACATTTTTTAATGCACGTCCAAGACTGTTGATTATTTTATATAAAATTCAAACTCAATATCGATTTCATGTTAGTAGCAATCAATTACACTTAATGACCCGATATTGACATTTCAAGTTGTTCACTATCAAATTTCAATGTTGAGTTCAAAAAAGGTAACATTTTACGCTTTAAATGTTTAATGAAATGTTAAATGAAGAAAAACTCTGTATTGAACTGACAAATGTATAATGAAAGTAATTATCTTCGGCTATTCTAATTCGCATTTTGTTCATTAAGATATGCTGCGTAAACTAAAAGGTGTATAGGGGAGATGGGGGATGAATGGGACATTTTTACAAAAATCTTTATTTTAAATAATTTATTTAAGTTATTATCAATATTATATATCACATGTCATACATTAACGGTTTGACTACATCTTATGCACAATGATTATTCAAGATTATTATTACACAGAAATATAAATGAAATTATTCTAATTATTAAGTTATTCTATGTCCTAATCATCCCCACAGCAGGGATGGATGGGGCGCAAACATTTTCCTCCCCGTATTCAATGTTAAGGACTAAAAGCTGATAAAAATGCCTCCTTGGCAAAAGCTGAGAGATTATAAATTGTAATGTGATCTCCAGGATTATTTGTTATCCAATCACGTTGGTCTCCTCTCAGATTTGCCTTAAAAGGCCCATAAACGGAAGCTTTCAATGGCTGAAGTCAATGACTACAATGATGATGAAATGTTAAAAGAATAATTACCATAAATTAATAATTTATCAACCTATATAATGTTATTTAGTTAATAAATATATTTTTCAGCATCCTCTAGGGATGGGTGAGACAGTCCCATTCATCCCATTTGAAATATCCCAATCATCCCCATGATGCATATATTCAATTGTTAGCCATTTTGACTAAAAAATTATTTTGTCACAATGGTTAATAAACATTCATTTTAATTACCAATATTGAGAATTGAAATAAAAAACTACAACATATCTTAAGTGTTTATATTGCATAAGGTATTTAAGTAAATTCAAATGTAAAAAAAAAAAACTTTTATGTAGAGTTTTCAGGAAATGCAAATTTGAAGAAAACTGAAAACAGCCATGTTCTCCTTCTTTTGGTTCTGAAGTACACTATGGTAGTGAAATCTATGAGGATAGGAAGCAATTAAAAAAAAAGTTTATTGCCTGATATATTGAGAAAGTTCCACTCCTTGTCCCATTCATCCCCCATCTCCCCTACTTTAAATTAGCCCATTAATCGTGCACTTTCATGATATGCGCCATTCTATTCTTTAAATTTTTTTTCTATTCTCAGTTTATACACATAGTTTATTATTAAAAAAAATCTATACTTGAAGTAAAATTAATATATTTCATATATGATTTTTTTTAATGCATTCTCCTGATGAAATGTTTATTTTTACAAAATGACCGAGTTATTTGTTAAGAACGCTTTTACAAAAATTTAAGGACAAATAAGGAAAACTGTGCATCAAATTTCTATACATATTGTTACGGTTTCCCTTGACCTTGGCAATCGCGCGCCTCTGCTGCGCATTCTGTGAAATTTGTGTTTTACAGTTTGGCAACAGCTTTAATCTGTCATTAGTTAGGTTTTGGTTGTTCTACCAAAAGGGCACGCTACACTTTTTTGTTATAATAAAATAAAACTAACATAATATTACAGTTCACTTCTTTGATTTTTTATATAAGTTATAAATACGCACGCATAAAATCACCCACATGGGATAGGGAAAATTCATTGGATTGTATATGTTCATTGGATTGTAAATGTTCATTGGAAGTAAAATAGCCAAAGGTAAATCGAAAGCAAAACAACTTTATAAAATAAATACTTTAACGGGTAATCGAACTATAAATAGTGATACCAAATCAATATTCAAGGTATCCCCTATTATGTTACTCTTACGGGTTAAGTGACCATTGTTTACAGAAAATGTTTTTTTTTTTTTTTGTAAATAAAAAATAACTTATTTTTATCTTACTATTGTTACTATTCAAAAGAAATTTCACATACATTCATGTTCTCGACTAACTGTACTAAGTAGTGTGGTATACGATAAGATTAATTCTAATAATGTTTCAAAGTGTTATTTTTTACTCTTCCTATTCAGGTGTATCAGTAAAATTCGCATACAAGATGCTTCCTTCGCAAGCTGATCTAATGATGAATGTGTAATACTTTGAAAGTCTGTTATTATAGATCCTAATTAACTTTTTAACACTTCCATCATAGTTGAAAAGTGTTTATGAATTCGGTTTATGTGTCTGTCTGCCCGTCTGTCTGTCTCTCTGCCGTCTGTCTGTCCGTGCTCTAACTCGCCTAATTATGATCGAATGGTCATGCAATTAATATATGTTATTGAGACTTACTGTGGCATGTTCGGTATAGAAAATGATGTGTGTAGCACTTATAGTTTTTTTACAGGGACACTCAAAAGAATTCCGTTACATTGCGGTCTATGGATTAAAAATAATTTGCGGTTTATTTGAAGGCTGTTACACAATTTCAAACATATTGAAATTGTTATATAGCATTGAGGTGCACTACAAGAGACTAATTATAGAATGGGGTGTGCATAGCACTTGTAGTTCCTTTACATGGATACTCAAAAGAATTCCGTTACATTACGGTCTATGAAGAAAAACCATTAGCAGTTTGTTTTAATAATGTTTCACTATTTCAAACATATTGAAATTGATAGATATCACTAACCTGGATTACAAGAGGCTTCCTATAGAATATTGTGTGTATAGCTTTCATCGTTCATTTACAGGGACACACAAAAGAATTCGGTTAAAATACTGCTTATTAATAATAATTGCTGGGAATGTTTTTTCAGTTGCTGAACGCGTTTTTAAATTTAAATAATGTTTTGTCTATGTATAAATTATATAGATTGTATACAGGGCAGAACAATTGTTCTGGAATACATTTTCGTTTATTGTCGGAAATTGCAGAAGGAAAATTTTAAATTCTGCTACGCGTTTCCTAACTGAACTAAAATTTAGAATTTTATTTAGTATATATACAAATCTATAGATAATATACAGGGCTGCACAAAAGAGCTCCGATATTTTTCCGAGTATTGTTAGTAATTCCTGAAATTAGATTTTTAACTATGTTATGCCTTTTCATAATTGTTTAGTTAGATATAATCTTACACCTTACGGTAAAGATTTGCAAAATTATTTTGGAAGTGTTGGAAAGTGTTACATAATCTATGCTTGACGCATGATTTTTCGTTCTTGTTTTAAAATTTCGTTTCGGGGTGTACAACTTTTTTTATAAAGTGATTGTACATATTGATTTTCTTATCCTCACATCTTTTTCGCATTTAAATAAGTAGAAAACTGTAAAAACATCTTAAATTAGCAAATAAATATTTATATTATATTAAAATTTTCTTTATTTACATTGATAAGGACATATAAATGTGTTTTAAAATAATAAAGAATATATATCATCTCACAAAAAAACTTTATTGATTTTTCATTGTTTTGTTTGCAGTAAAGAAGGGGACAAAAAAAAATAAAGGATTTCGTGACTGAACACTCTAACAGATCTGAAGATAAATTTCATTGAACACTCCCATAACCTTAGGAAATTCTTTGAACCTTATCCCATGATAAAGTGAAAAAAATATGTATTGAGTGAGAGTTTATGCATCTGGGGCACATTTGTCATGAACGCCATTGATCTTTTACGCCGCTGACATAGAAAAGCATGCGAGATATATTTTTTCAGGATTGGGAGTTTACTTTGGTATACATTTTTTTTAAAGAAAAAAAAACGAAATATTCGCAATAAGAAAAGACGTACATTTTCGGGAAAAAAAAAATATATTCTTATCTCTTTGTCAAAAGTAGCTCGTAGTTAAATGTGAAATATTTTGATTATTATTATTTAATGATACAAATACATAAGGTTATGTCGTACTCAATACTTATAAATGATTTTCTGAAATGATAATGAGATCTTTTCCTCGAATAAATATTATTTTCTTAATTTTTTTTTAAACATATTAGTATTAAACCTGCAGTGCATAGTGTATCCAATTGGCAACACTTTCTATTTAACTTTTAATAAATAAACCAAGTTCTTTACAACCACTATATTTATACAGAAATATTAATCCTGTAAAAATAGCATAAATATGCTGCTAAATAAAGTTAAAAATCTGTTTTAAAATTTCTGGTGTCGAATTCTTAATATAAGTATTAAAAAAAACACAATTCTAAAAGAAAAATTCCTGCACTGTAGGATTAAGTAGGGTAATCGAAAATAGATTTAAAATGGAATGATTCACGGTCAATGATACATTTTAAAGGCTTCGTTGAAATCCCTATCACATAAATTAAATGACAGTACGTGATTGCGAAACATGCAAAAACTTATCGTGCAAGAACTTGTTAAAAAATGAGAAATAGAAACTAAAAGTATTCCAAAAAACTGTAGATTAGCGAAATTACAGTTTTAAAAACAACCTTTGCATTAAACATAATTTATTTCAATTAAATAGTGCTGTGTATAAGAAATGACATCAAAGCTTTTAAAAGAGGACATAAATGAATATTTCTAAACAACACAAACACACACACACACACACACACACACACACATATATATATATATATATATATTTATTTAAAAATGAAAACACATGTGAAAAACAAAATATAAGACATTATAAAAAGCAATGGAAAGGACACTGTAGGAATTATACTTAATAGAATGAAAAAGTAAAAATTGGAAAGCGATGAATATCTTATACAATCTTCAGAAGTTCTTTGTAAAAATATTCATAGTAAATATATGTTATTACATGAAATATTGTCTGCATTATGCCTAAAATCGACAATATTAAGTCCCTAATAACATATATATATATGAAACAATATAATTAATAACCTACATGAGGTTCAAATAACAGAATAAATAAATAAAAAAAATAAATATGCAACTTAAATAGAAATTATATAAATAAATATCTGTTCAATTTAAATAGATATTAGATCATAAAATAATGTACAAAACTTACCGAAAAAGACAAATTTTACTGTAGATTGAATAGGATTATAAGTACTTAACAAACAGACAGTTATCATTAACTGAAAATGGCTACTATCTATGCTGAAACATTGCATAGAGAAATGAGAAGAGAACATAAAATGTGTAGTGCTGCCTTCTATCAGAAAAAAATATAAGAAAAAGCTAAAATTGTAGACAGGTTAAAGAATAAGTTTAGTGCTGACATCTATTATGAAAGAAGGGAAAATAGAAACAAAAGAAAAAAAATATTACAAAGCAAATAATACTTGAAAGGTGAGGAAACTGAAGGAAGTAAAAAAAAATTAAGTATAATAACGATGAAATGGGACGATAAGTACAATAATTAGCAATGTGTGATGAGACATTGTGTGAGTACAATGGAGAGTGCATTATTTATGTTCTAAGAATGATTTTGTTACGTAAATAAAATTATTAAATATACAAAAACATTGTAGTTTTTTTAGAAATCCTGCTTAACCTTGCTTAATCCTTGCAACATCCTCCTTAATGGTATTTTTAGTTTATAATTTTTTGCAGGGAATTTTTTTTTATTTTATAGTTTTTTGTTGATTTTTTAAAAATAAGTTTTAATATTTTTTTCAGCAATCCACCTCTTCTTCCTTAATATTGTTTTAAATTTTATAATTTTTATAGATATTAATGCCCGTACTAGTAAAATTAGATCAATGTTTTAGAGTTTAATCCATGAAGAAAGAAAAGCAAAGGAATAGTTGTAAGATAAAACTGTATGTTTTAAATTTAATAAATTAGGCTTACTGAAATGTGGGGAGCATATACTTTTAATACGATTGCAGTGGTTTAGAATATTTCTGTAAACTGAAATATGTAGACATGAATGAAGGTTAGTAAAATTAATAACATTGAATGAAAAATCATTATGTTTATCATAGATATTGAATGTTAAAGTGTGATATTAATGTCCATAAAATTAATAGTAGACTTATTTAAATGAGTAGTACTAAGTTCAAGAATGGGACGATATGCTACAGGTAACAGAAATAGAATAATTATCATTAAGGGAAAATATAATTGTATCATCTCTATATCTATAGAACAAAATATTATTGTTAATATACTTTCTTTCATAGAAATATAAATATAAATCTGAAAGCGTACTGGAACTAGCTGAGACTTGTGGAATTCGTTTTGTCTGAAGAAAAATAGCATTATTTTGGAATATAAAATTATGAAAAAGTAAAAAACTAGTTAAAGTTTTGAAGTAATCATTATCGATGCTATCCGGTAAATGTAACGATGAGAAATATTCTATAAAAAGTGAATTAATAATAGAGTTTACATCTGCCAAAAGATTATAGTATAAAAATTGACGAAACTAGCTTATATTGTTTGTCGTTTACTTGCTTCAATGGTTACCGACACTATATACAGTATGCCCACTAAAGTCCCTTGCCACCCTCTTAACTTCGGAACGGCTGCTGCTATATTCATAAAAAAAGTGTATAGTTATAGTAAAGCAGCCATGCGCTACTTAATGAAACCGCCTACGGCGCCACCTGGTAGAAAACTGCGGAGATAGCATTCCTATCTCGAAAACGGAGAGAGATAGAGAAAAAAAGTTATTTTCAAAGCTGTAGAGTATCATCGATTTAGTACGAAAAAACACCTTGCGGACATTAATGCAAAGAATAGAACGGTTAAAACGCGCATTTGTTTTTTCGTGATTTTCTTACACTGTGACGTGACAAAACGATTTTAGAAAGAAAAAAAAACAACTAGTTCTAAAAATATACCTTTATTTAAGATGTTCAAACTTCTCACAGTCAGCTCCAATGCACATTTGGATCCTTGTTTGAATTTCATGTTGCACACGTTGGAGCATAGATGGCGACACGTTGACACAAGCGTCCGTAATGCGTCGTTTAAGGTCCTGCAATGTTTGTGGAGGGGTTGCATACACCTGCTTTTTCATAACTGGTTGGTTTTTTTCTTTCTAAGATCGTTTTGTTACGTCACAATGAAAGAAATCACGAAAAAACAAATGCGTGTTTTAATCGTTCTATTCTTCGCATTAATGTCCACAAGGTATTTTTTCGGACTAAATCGATGATACCCTACAACTTTGTAAATCACTTTTTTTCACTATGTCTTACCGTTTTCGATATAGGAATGCTAACTCCGCAGCTTTTCACCAGGTAGCGCCGTAGGCGGTTTCATTGAGTAGCGCATGGCCGCTTTACTATACCTAGACACTACTTTTATGAATATAGCAACAGCCGTTCTGAAGTTAAGAGGGTGTCAAGGGACTTTAGTGGGCATACTGTATACATATATATATATATATATATATATATATATATATATATATATATATATATATATATATTACAATTTTTGAAGAACATATTAAGACGGGGAAAATTCCCCATTTTACCCGTCTTAATACGTTCTTCAACAATAACCTCCAAAAAATTGATATCAGATATTTTTTTTTTCTAAAATATAAAGTGTAATCTTTTTATATTAAAGTGGGGAAGAATGTAAATATTCATAGTACTTTAGTATTTGTTTTATACTGAAAATGTTTACAAGTGTAATTAATCATTCTCGCAGAGAATGGAATTTATGTACATGTAAACAATATTAAACTAAGGATTTTAATTGGAATGCTGTATATTTGAATAAGAAACAGAATTATATTTAAAAAAAAAAAATACAGTTCCTGTATTTCCTGAGGTACAAGTGTGTGAGATTATTAGATAACTAAGCTATCGTAATAGATAATAATTAAATAATAAAAACCATGAAGGTCATCTCAAGCATGTTGTAGGAATAGTCATAAGTAGTGTCCCATATAGCACCAAAGCTCCTGAAAACCTCCCCAGGCGCTCCAATTCATCCCAAATTCCTCTTGAAACTGCAATGACGCTATCAGGCGTTCCTGGGGAAGATGCTTTAATCACTTCCCCAGGAGCATGCTTGACAAAATATTTCTTTTATAATATACATCGTGTTTCAGAACTTCAAGAATAAACTTTGAATCGCATATTACTAGAAACATTTTTTATATAATAAGACAGGGCGGAAATTCATTTAATTAGTCAAAAATACATGGTATTTCACTCCAAGCCCTACAAACGCTGAAAACAAAATGTTTTTCGTGAATATGTATACATAATCTGAATACTGGTATCTAAAATATGTACTTGTAATGTTTATATTTCAACATAGATAGATTCGAAACATTATGAACAGTGAAAATGTTTTCCTTTTTGGCTTTAAATACGAGTAGCGAATGCATATTCATATACTACACAATTTCGTATTGTCTCTTTTTCATATTGTTAATTTCTTCATTTTATTAAAATTTATCGTCATGCTCGTCAAAATGCTTTTACTTGAGCATTTTTGAAGATCAGTAAAAATTATTTTCAGTAATATATATTTTATTAAATTAATGCGTTGTCTTCTTATGCATGTCTGAAGCAGTATAATTATAATTTTATTGCCATTGATATATTTTAAGTATGAGATGAAAGTTTTATTTTTGGTTTAAAGTATTTCTAAAATATGTTCTTCGATAATAAATTTTGCAAACGTAAACTGCAACAACATTTTCGAAACCTTGTAATATGATTCAGAATAAAAAGCAAATTTCATGAATTAGAAAGGGAAATAAAAACACAGTTGATAAACATACACTGTCGGCAATAATTAAAATAACAAGATTAAAATTTTAAGTAACTTGAAACATTTTGTAGCTGAAAGTATGAAACATGCAGAAGATCTTTATTTTATATATACATATCTTCAAAATATTCTGTTTCTGCAAAAAATAAATTTAGGGGAAGATGTCCCTAAATGATCCCTTAAGGGAAAAACTTGGGTAAAATAACATAGCTGTTTAAATAAAACTTTGGCCGTTTGCTAGTATGTTCTACACTATATTTTGCATTATAAATATATTTTAATAATATTTTAAACCCAAATTGAGTAATGAGAAAAATATATTTTTTAAAAAGTGTCCAAAGAACCACTTTACTCTCACCAAAGGGCAAAATGATCTTTCAATTAAAATTACTTATAAATTGTTTTTTTTTATCGGCAAAATAAAGGATATAAAAGTAGTTAGGACAATACATAAGTGTAATTCACATCTAAAAACATACTCCATTAAGTAAACCTAGTCATATTTCTGTACATGAAAGACTGTAATCTGAATAAATATGAAAGTTAGTGCCTATCTT
Organism: Maratus michaelseni; assembly: GCA_963931845.1. Lineage (NCBI taxonomy): Eukaryota > Metazoa > Arthropoda > Arachnida > Araneae > Salticidae > Maratus > Maratus michaelseni. The sequence continues at coordinate 346,796,991 of OZ007590.1, read as the reverse complement.
ATGAAAGATGTTATAAAAACCAATTTTTCAAAGATTTCTATTGAGACGCGTAATAATGCGATCCCTTGAATACCACCATAGCTTCTTCTTTACTTATCACAACTAGTTTCTGTGTTACCCTGTAGATAGCGCGATCTGTCAAGAAGATAATATATATGGATCGTTTTACCCGTTAGGATAATTTTAGACCACCTTCCCCTAAATAAGACTACATGAAATATAATAGAATATCTGGTAAAGAAATATTTTGTATTACGTTTAACAAGTTTTTAGAGATACGTAGAAACTAATTTATAAGGCGTTTTGACACCTCTTACCAAAATCCATGCTTTGCAGCTTTAAAAGTTTACTATCCTCCTTACGGTCTCCCTGATAAAAGTCATTTATCACAATCCGTCAAAAGCCGTCTCAATATATTTTCCAACTTTCACACGTGAAAGTTTTATCAAATTTGCATATTTCTCTGTAGAGAAATTGAGTAACATTGGAGTACGTGATAACCGTTGACCCTGAGTTACCAACCTACTACTTTTCATTGTATTTCGCTTAATATAAATAACATAAAATATATTTTTATAATTTTTAGGGTTCGTACTTAGAAAGTAAAAATGAAACCATTATAAGGTCACTCCTGTGTCTATCCGTCTGTCAGAGCCCTTTTTCTAGTAAACTATGAGATGTGGAAAGTTCAAACTTGTAAAAGTTAAAAATCCTTTTTACCCACATATTTTTAGATTATTAGCCATTCACATATATGTTTAGGAAAAAAGGTTTTATACTTTCTGAGATATCGTCGAAAATGCACAGCAAATGTAGAAAGAAAAAATTAAACCATTATAAGGTCACTCCTGTGTCTATCCGTCTGTCAGAGCCCTTTTTCTTGTAAACTATGAGACGTGGAAAGTTCAAACTTGTAAAAGTTAAAAAGCCTTTTTACCCACATATTTTCAGATTATTAGCCATTCACATATATGTTTAGGAAAAAAGGTTTTATACTTTCTGAGATATCGTCGAAAATGCACAGCAAAAGTAGAAAGAAAAAATTAAACCATTATAAGGTCACTCTTGTGTCTATCCGTCTGTCAGAGCCCTTTTTCTTGTAAACTATGAGACGTGGAAAGTTCAAACTTGTAAAAGTTAAAAAGCCTTTTTACCCATATATTTTCAGATTATTAGCCATTCACATATATGTTTAGGAAAAAAGGTTTTATACTTTCTGAGATATCGTCGAAAATGCACAGCAAAAGTAGAAAGAAAAAATTAAACCATTTTAAGGTCAATCCTGTGTCTGTCCGTCTGTCAGAGCCCTTTTTCTTGTAAACTATGAGACGTGGAAAGTTCAAACTTGTAAAAGTTAAAAAGCCTTTTTACCCACATATTTTCAGATTATTAGCCATTCACATATATGTTTAGGAAAAAAGGTTTTATACTTTCCGAAATATCGTCGAAAATGCACAGCAAAAGCATGTCCTCCCCGCCCCCTCTATTTCCGAATCTACAGAAACTAAAATTATGAAAAAACTTAGGGTAGTAAGTGTTTATTTAAACCTTGCAGGAAAACTATAGCGACTTTCCTAAGTAAAATAATTTTTGAGAAAAACGCATTTTTCCGTTACACACAAACTTTACTTTTTGATTGTCTGCGGCAGCTCGAGTTATCTATCGACGCAGAATCATCCAAGGACATTTGATAATGATTTTCGAAATAAATAATCAGTAATTGGCTGAAAAGTTATTCGAAAAAAAAATTCTATATCTTGTAGGGTATCGTTCAAAAGATCTCATTACATGGAACTCAAAAATATATTTGTTTTAATTTTTAGGTATTATATTTTCAGAGATATTTTCAGAGTATGCTGGAAAAATATGTCCCCTCCCCCTCATATTTACAACTCTACTGAAACTAAAATTTTCTAAAGTATTAAGAGAAGTAGGAGTTCATTAATTACCGAAAAATCATTTTAGGCTCACTGTGGAGACGCGAAAAGTTTTTCGTTTCTGTCTGTCTGTTCCGCGATAACTGCCGTAAAAATGGTCCGATTAGGTTGATTTTTGGTAGGTATGTTGGCGAGATGTTCGGAATTAGCTGTATTGTTTTTTGTTAAATTTGGTTCATTCGTTCGGAAAATATAGAACATTTTATTTTAGGTCATAATGCTTTCCTATGGGGATGCAAACGATTTCTCAAATTTCATTTTTATCTGAAATGAAAATGGAATATTTGCATAATGGATTTAGACGTAAAATTATGAATGCTAAATTTTCGATATAGATTTCCAATAGTTTTAAAATTTTGTTGATAAATTTAATAAAATTTAGAAATTAATTGCTTAAAATATTTGAAAATGTTTATGCATCTGTTCGGGAAATATAAACATCTTATTTTCAGATTTTTTACAATTTTTAAAAGCGTTTATTTTTACTTTCCACTTTAATTTATTCGTTGCTTGGCAACCGTATTTCAATTAGTGTAAAATAATAAAATTCAAGGAACTCGCACTATTTTGGTGAAATATCTTTATTATTATTATTATTATTATTATTATTATTATTATTATTATTATTAAAACGAATGTAAATTTAATGAGACTAATGGGAGATTAATGCCTATTTATTTAAAAAAATTAAAAGAATCAGCAGTTCATCAGAATTTCAGAATATGATTGTATAACACCGTGTTTAATTTAAGGATTCTAATTTCTGGAACATTCGAAGAATTTTATATGCTTATAAATATGCATGCAATTGAAAAAGTAATAATTCCGGATTGTACGATGTTAAATGATATCAAAAATGAGATTAAAAAAACAAATGACTTGCAGAGCTGACGTTGAGGCTCCTGATCTGCAGATTTACTAGTTAATAAATAGTAATTAATAATTTAATGTACGGAACCCTTTGAGCACGAGTTATACTCGCACTTCACTTATTTTTATTCTTGTAATACTTCCCTCCAGTGTATAATCACTGTTTTAAGTTGAGTGCAGATATTTTTATTACAGATGAGGAAAATGCGTCCAAAAGTTTCAGAATTATTTAAATGCATAATTAAACTTGCGAAACAAATTTTAAAGATTAAAATTTTCAAATCATTTTTTATGAACAGATCGTGTAGATATTAGTGCTTTAAAAGCATTGTTGGCAACTAATTTCTATGTTTTCAAACTATGATAATGAAACTAATGAAATATTAGGAAATTATATTGTACACAATTTCATCTTTTTAAAAATTTAATTCCAAAGCAGAGCTAACATTTCATGGTGTTTTTCTTTCTTTGGTGTTGAAATATATATGTATACATAACTGTAAAATTAAATAACCCAAACTTGTATTTTTTAAACAGAAAGCGTGATATATTTAATACAGTTAGAAGGGACTGTAATTCCAGTTTATTACAACATCATGCTTGTGTCTTGCTTGTGTCTAATATCTAATTCTTTAATAGCGTTGTTTGAAATTATGTGTATTTTAAGAGATTTCATAGTTTTGTACAGAGCAGAGGTTCCCAACCTTTTTCCCTCACGTACCTCTTGATTAGACTTTTCATTTACGCGTACCTCATATAAACCGGTCCCAAATATTTTGTTGTCATTCGCTAGTAATGTTCTTATGCTAGTTAGCGATATTAGATGCAGTTCTCTTTAGAATTCCAGTTTTCAACTACTTATCCATTTTTAATCATAATTCGCAGGGCCCGCCTAAGACTTAGAAGTCGGGAAGCCTGATGTCACACAGGGGCCCCCTCCCTTTACCAATCATGCTTCAACAATTTGAAATTTTACCATCAAAATATCGAGTAAACAACACTTCCAATATTAAATGAAAACTAACTACCTATATACTTAAGGAAAAATATTTATTATATACATAATTATACATAATAACAAATTAATTTTGTAAATGAATTTGTAAATATGGAAACAGGGGTGAATATTTGAACTTCAAAATATATTTTATGCTTTACAAATTGCAGGATTTGCCAGTGCTAAGACAGTGCAGGGACAACAAATATTTGACATAAATTTATGCTTAGCTGAAACACAATTTTGCTTCTGTTTTATAAACAGAAATTTAATATCACCTGAATGCTAATTACTTTCCCCTTTATTTAAATATCCTATTCTCCATATTTTATTATTTCTCTACTCTTTGAATTTAAATGAAATATAATTATACAGATTAAATTTTGTTATTTTTAGCACATTAAAGTCTTAAACCTTTGAAATTCAAATGTGAAACATAAGAGAAATGAAAATAAGTTGCATTTAATCACTGTTTTTATACCATTTATTATATCAACAGGAAAAAAAGAGTATAAATATAAATATTAATTTAGAGCTTGGTGCGATATAATTAAAGTAAAAATAAAATACAACGTTAAAACACCAGTTTAATTGAATCTACAGCATACCGGTTTCGGTAGCATATAGCATACCTTCCTCAGTGCTGGAGAAATTGGAAATTTGCTCATATATATAGAAATGATAGAGGATTCAAATGACAGGTTTATTAACCAATAGGAAAACGGAGGGTTCCAGGCAAACAGCCAATAGGAAAATAGAGGATTCAAGCGACAGCTTTATTAGCCAATAGGAAAACGGAGGGTTCTAGGCAACATCCAATAGGAAAATCGATAGGAAATGGAAACGCTATGCTGAGAAAAAGTTTTAAAAGTTAAGAAAAATTGGTTTTAATGTAATATTTCCAGCAGTCTGATAATGGTGGAATAGCAAATTCACAATTAACAAGATTTCCAAGATTTTTATGAATATGGAATGCTTCAAGGAAATTAAGTTCGTGTACAGAAGTAGGTTTAGATATTATTTTAACTGAACTGAAGTCGAAAACGTGATTCATCTCCCAGCAATGTTTTGCAATAGAGGATTTTTTGATTTCTTGTTTTTCAATATATTGTTTATGTTCTTTAATACGAAATTTAAGACTACGTTTGGTTTGTCCAATGTAAGAAAGACCGCACTGACAATTAATATTGTAGATACCCCATGAATTCGATAATTCAATAGGATCTTTGAGATTGGAAAGGGTGAGTTTGTTGGTAGGGGAAAAGATTATTTTAAAGTCAAATTGTCTAAGAATTTTAGCAATGGAAAAGCTTGATTTAGGAAAGAAGGGTAACACAATATTGATATTTGAACGAGTAGAAGACTGAGATGAGTTTGAGGAACGAGGATTCTGCAGTTTAAAAAGGTGATAAAAAAAGGGTATAAAAAGGATACTGCGCTTTTTAAACTGCAGAATCTTCGTTCCTGAAACTCATCTCAGTCTTCTACTCGTTCAAATATCAATATTGTGTTACCCTTCTTTCCTAAATCAAGCTTTTCCATTGCTAAAATTCTTAGACAATTTGACTTTAAAATAATATTTTCCCCTACCAACAAACTCACCCTTTCCAATCTCAAAGATCCTATTGAATTATCGAATTCATGGGGTATCTACAATATTAATTGTCAGTGCGGTCTTTCTTACATTGGACAAACCAAACGTAGTCTTAATTTTCGTATTAAAGAACATAAACAATATATTGAAAAACAAGAAATCAAAAAATCCTCTATTGTAAAACATTGCTGGGAGATGAATGAAGTTTTCGACTTCAGTTCAGTTAAAATAATATCTAAACCTACTTCTGTACACGAACTTAATTTCCTTGAAGCATTCCATATTCATAAAAATCTTGGAAATCTTGTTAATTGTGAATTTGCTATTCCACCATTATCAGACTTCTGGAAATATTACATTAAAACCAATTTTTCTTAACTTTTTAAACTTTTTCTCACCATAGCGTTTCCATTTCCAATCGATTTTCCTATTGGATGTTGCCTAGAACCTTCCGTTTTCCTATTGGCTAATAAAGCTGTCGCTTGAATCCTCTATTTTCCTATTGGCTGTTTGCCTGGAACCCTCCGTTTTCCTATTGGTTAATAAACCTGTCATTTGAATCCTCTATCCTTTCTATATATATGAGCAAATTTCCAATTTCTCCAGCACTGAGGAAGGTATGCTATATGCTACCGAAACCGGTATGCTGTAGATTCAATTATACTGGTGTTTTAACGTTGTATTTTATTTTTACTTTAAGTATAAATATGTCAGTAATAGTCCCAGGGAAAATTTAGTAACTATAATTAAGAAAAAAAAATATTTTTTTTTTACCCTGGCTGAAATTTTTTTTCTTAAAAATTAGTTCTGAAAAGTAAATTTGGGGTCCCCTTTGTATTTCATTGGGTAAGATCGGGCTACATGGGCCTATTCGGTAAACAGGCCCTGATAATACGGTATCAACATATGTCCTTCAAAACAATAACTTTTAGTTAAAGATTTCAAATTACCTAAGTACTCACAACGAAGTCATGAAGCTACTCCCATTGTTGTACGTTAAGGAGTTTATGCTAATGCTGCCGTGTTAAAAACTCAAATAATGAACTGCTTTTAAATTGGTTGAATGAAGTCCCGATACGATTCATGTTTTATCTACATATTTCTATAATTACTAGGCCGAAAAGAATATTGAAAGGCAAGGGAGAGTTACATGCAAGATATTATTAGGAGTTGGATGATTTAATGGCACCAAGAAATCAACCTGTTACTGCGTTTTGGCATTTTTCTCATTTTATGCGAATAGCCTATTTTACTTTTACACAAGTCTCTCATTGTAAAAGGAAAGTTTACACTTTTGTGTATCGGTTTTAATTTTAACTTTTGTTTTCTTTTTCCGCCACTACCAATGAAATTTTCACGTAATCCCAGGGGTGATGCATATCACTTTATCAGATAGCAGGTTCTTTCAGAAATACGACGCCATTCATTCTATTAATCGAGATTCAAAATTTGATCAAATAACTTAAACTTTCACTTATTGTAAAGTATTTCTACAGATAATCAAACTTCTTCTTTAAAAACTTAATAACATTTTATTTACATATTAACAGAATAATATTATTTTATCACACTCATTGGAGCGTTAAAATTACTACCTAACAATCGGTCCGAAAAAGTTACATAATCTCACTAGAAAAAGGATTAAAATCAGAGTAAATAAAAAGCCGTTGTCATTGGTAACAGACAAAATCGTTTGGTTTCAAATAACCAAGGAGGCATTCGCAACAAGGGGTACGCGTACCCTAGGTTAAGAACCGCTGGTACAGAGGAATAAAAACGAAAATAAAAGTAATTTCTATATTTCCAATTTATGTTAATGGAACTTATGAAGTATTGGGTAATTATATTGTAGAGACTTTCATGTATTTAAAAATTAAATTCTGTGTTAGACATAACATTTCATGGTATTTTGTTTTCTTTAGTGCTGAGATATGCGCGCATACACTGCTAGAAGTTTAAATAAGCCCAGTAACTGAAATAACCAACACGTGTTATTTGAAAAGAAAACGTGATATATTTATTACAATTAAATATAAAACAATGTAATTCAATTTTCAATCATTTTGTTTAAACAGTTTGCCTTTGTTGATATGTAATGATTTAAAAGACGTGTAGGGAATTATGTGTATTTTAAAATAATTTATGGTTTTGTATAGAGAAATATAAACATAAAGAAAACTAATTTCTATGTTTTCAAATCATGCTAATAAAACTCATGAAATATTAGGAAATTTCATTGTAGACAAAGTCAAATTTAAAAAAAAGAAATTATGTGGTAGAGATAACATTTTATTGTATTTTTCTTGTAAAATGAAATAAACCCAACTTCTGTTTTTTGAAAAGATAACGTGATATGTTTAATACAATTATAAGGCACTTTATTTCAATTTACAAGCATTTTCTTTGAATATATTTCTTGTGTGCATATCTAATGCTTTTAAAATATTTTTGAGAAAATGTGTATTTATTGTAAGACAATTCAGGAAAAAATCATTGAGAAATATTCGTTAAAAAGGACACACCACGGAGTGGGACATTTTTTTCCCGACTTTCTTTCAAAAACAATTTTTTTTTAATAAATAGTTCCGGTAAAATGATTAAAAACAAAGGAGACGGAAATTTTAACAGAATTAATGTAACTTCGGTTGAAAATTCCAAGAATTTTACGGAACATCATCAATAATTAATTAAGACTTCAAGCTTTGCATGGAATGCCTTTCCAAAATGTATTACTCCAGTCTCTAAAACAGCTATTACAGGGAATAATGACATTTAAAATACTTCGTTTATTCTTTGTAGTCTTTGATGAATTTCGAAATCAAATTACAATTACAAATTAAAACATTGTTGTTTATGTTACAAAACTATTGTTTTAATCACATAACTGATTATATATATATTATATTTTTAACATAATATTTTTAGATGACACTCCATACAACTACAATCGTCAGGCGGCTGACCTGCAATTGTTATACAAATCCAGTAGTTGCCATATCCTATGAGAACTATCCATTAGATAGCCGGAGGATATGGAATGGACAGTAAGTTATTCAGTTATACTTTCCTTAGAAAAGCACGTGGGTTTTCTTTTCGGATGCTCTAGGCTTCTACTTCGGTTTCTTTTCGCGTTATTTCATTCTAAAATTAACCAGAATGTGTTAGAAAAAGTAATCCATAGGATGTCTATCGGTGAGAATTTTTTACTTCCGGTGCATATTATCTGACAGCCTACAAGACAATTTGAAACCATCCACAACATATGCGTTATCCTGAACACGATATCAACTGGATATCCCTAGGAAATCAGTGTGTTGTTTGGGATATCTAGTGTGCATACTGTTGATCTGCAAACATCTTGGAAATTCCAAGGTGTGTACGCAACTTGCATATCTCTTAATCGTGTTAAGATTACATACTTTAAAGGAAAGTTCTACTTTTCTGGCCTAAAATTCACTTAATTTTTGAGATTTTTTTTTCGATTACAAAGAAAAGAGATATCACTATTTTACTTTTGGCAATCAGTGGAGTGACCAAATGAGAGTAAAAATGAGACGAATGAAAGATATCACATTTATGTTCATTGCAGTGACTGTGACAATTGTGGCCAATTGTGATGTCAAGAAGACTTCACATCGACTGGCTGTGCTGTTAGGGTAGTACCTATTTTCTACACTTGCTGTTTATAGAATTTCTTTTTGAGTACTCACGTGTTCAGAAATTAGCATTTTGTGTTTGTTGCTTAAGTTTTGTACACTAGTGTATTTTTGACTTTGAAATTGAAAAAAAAGTGTTTAACTGGACACAATTTTATTTAAAAGGTGAACAATTGGCGAATTAATAATTTTAACTGTCTTAATGTAATTCTCGTTCAAAATCCTAAAAAGTTTACCCTTTCTTCATCATCAATTAAGATTTCAAAGTGGAATGCACTTAGAAAATGTAGTGCAAGCCACTTAAAATGCTACTAGTGGGAATATTAGCATTTTAAATTGGCCGTTTATATTCTAATGTCCTTGATGGATATTCAAATGAGACATAAATTAGAAATATCTTTAAAGTTACACAACACGTTACATAATAGCAGTTTGATTTTAAACACGTTTGTTTAACCAAAATTATTTTTTTTTAAGTTGAATAAATGAAGAGAGAGATATTTTAACAGAATTGATTAACTCTTGTTCAAAATCCTAAAAATGTTACTCTTCACCCATTAATATTTCAAGGTTGAATGAAATGCACTTCAAAATGTAGTGCACGCCACTTAAACTGGTATTATCGGGAATATTAGCATTTTAAATCGGACGTTCATATTTTAATGTCCGTGATGGGAATTGGCATCAATGTTAAATTAGGAATATCTTTAAAACGCTATAATTTATAATTACACATCTCGTTATATAGTCACAGTTTGATTTTAACAAGTTTTTTAACCAATCTTTATATTATGAAAAAGTTGAATAAATGGAGAGAAATACATTTTAACCGAATTAATGGAACTCTGGTAATGATGGCCAGAGTGAATGAGTTTCATGTTTGAATGAGTCATTCGCGCATGCGCAGAAGCATATCTGCCACATTTCAAATTTATTTTTTCCAATTACTACCAGAAATTTTGTAAAACAAAAAAATATTTTAATTTTAATTAGAATTGGATAAAGAGCCACACAAAAATCAGAAATATTTTTCCTTTTGGAAAATTTCTAGGAGAAATTGATTAAATGGAATACAAATTTTGGCAAGTATGCTTTCCTTCTCTTTTGTTTGCAATATCTCTGGTAGTGATTCATTAAAATAAGTACGAATGTTCGCAACTATGCTTTTCCGCATGCCTGAATGATTCACTCGAATGAAAAAATAATTCATTATGCCCATCACTAAACTCATGTTGAATATAAGAAGAATTTTACAATGCTTCATCCGTCACTAATTAAGAATTCAAGTTTTGCATGGAATGCTCGTCGAAAATGTATTGTGTCCACCTCTTAAACAGCTATTACAAAGATAATTCGATTTCAAATAGTTCGTTTATTTTTAAAGTCCTTGATGAATAATCAAATGAAGTGTAAGGTAGAAGCCGTTATATGTATTATATATTCTAAAAATATATTTAAAATACACATGTCTTTTAATCATGTTAGGATTATGTATTTTAGTTTCTGATTATTGTTTTAGCAAGTACTTTTACAATCGCTTTTTAACTTTGAATTTGTAATTTTTTCTCCTCAACTGAACATAATTGGGGAATTCATAAATTTTAATTGTCTTAATATAACTCTTGTTCAAAATCCTAAAAGTTTTACCCTTCTTCATCACAAATTAAGATTTCAAGGTTTGCATGGAATGCACTTCGAAAATGTAGTGCACGCCATTTTAACTGCTATTACTGGGAATATTAGCATTTTAAATTGACTTTTTATATTTTAATGTCCTTGAAGGATATTCAAATCAGACAAATATATTTAAAGAACTATTATTTTAGTTACACAACTCGTTATATAATAACAGTTTGATTTAAAACATTTTTTTTAACCAATCTTTATTTCATATAAAAAAGTGAAAATAATTTTTTTTAACCAACTTTTATTTTATTAAAACGTTGAATAAATGGAGAGAGAGAGAGAGAGAGAGAGAGATTTTAACAGTATTATTGCAAATCTGGTTCAAAATGCTAAGATTTTTACAAAGTTTCATCCATCACTGATTAAGACTTCAAGGTTTGCATGGAATGTCTTTAAGAAATGTACTGCGCATACCTTTTAAACATCTATTAGGGTGGAACTTTAGCATGGTAATTTGGTCGTTTTTATTTAAAAGTCCTTGATGAGTATTGAAATCAAGAATAAATTAGAATAAACTTTGAAACACTATTACGTGTGTTACACAACTACTATTTTAACAATACAACTGGTTAAACACATTAGATTTAAAAAAAAAAAAATTTAGAAATCATCTATCTAATCGTGCTAAGAGGCTTGTTCACTCATTCGAAAACACCTGCTAGCTAATGTTAATCCTCTGGTGGAGATATTTTAAGATGTCTTGTTTGAATGTCAATACATTTATTTTTATTTTTATTTTATTATTATTATTCTTATTATTACCATTATTCTTTTTTAGGTGCGTTCGTAATTATATAAATACGTAGCACCTATAGTCGTCGTTTGGTCCGTCCGTCTGTCCGTCCGTCTGTCTGTCTGTCTGTCTGTCCGTCTGTCTGTCTGTCCGCATATAACAACGCAAAAACTACCCAACCAAATGGTTTGCAATTTAAAATATATTATCTTTGCAGAATTTTGTCGAGACATTTCAAATTTTATTAAAATCGAATCAAAACTTTAGGAGATATTAATAAAAATATTTATTAAGAAATTTGAATTTTTTTTTTTAAATCGGTGCTTTTTTGTTATAGGAGCTTCCGAAGTTTAATCGTCAAGCGACCGAGATACTTATTTTATGACAGAAATTAATCTGCAGACGATATAATTCATTTCACAGAATTAAAAATCATCAAGATCTGAATATTTATATAACTAGCTGATACATATATATCTGAATATTTATATAACTAGTTAAGATATTTGTATGAACAGTGTCATAAAATATATACTTAACTAGCTGTTTAACCCGCTCTACGCACGGGATATCATGAATTTAATTCTAAAACGTGCGTACGAACGCACCTCGTTTGTAACGTTTGACGTACAATTTCCAACTTGTTTTTTTTTTTTGCATTGGATAGCTAAAGTCGATCTCGACGCATGCTGTTTTGTACTTTTTCGATTTTGATTACAAGTTTTTTTTTATTAAGATACTTTTAATTTCAGAACAGGTTTCGACACTTAAAAAATAATTACATTCAAAGCAAGACTTTAGATTTTCATAATATTTTCTTTTCATGTACAAAAAGTTGTAATATTAATATTTATAATAACATTATAAAGTTTCAAAAGAACAAGAAAAAAGAATAATAATTGGGGTGATCAATAAAACATAATAAGAGATATAAACCATTCGACGACATTTACTAATATATCTATATTCTCTAATAGATGAGACACCCGGCGTTGCCCAGGTCCATGATAATAACCTAAAACAAAACTCAAGTTTGTATGATTTTATATCTTCGGAAAATCTTTCAAATGAATCTCGTTTCAAAGGCCCCACTGACTTCGGCAGCGTAGACAGTTACAAAAGAACTTAGTTTCCGGGGCCCTAATGCCTTCGGCTGTGTCCTCTCAGTTTCCTTATTCTTAAAAGCAATAATTCAATCTGTTAAGTCTCATTCTTTTTATAGAATAAAATGTTGTTTGCATATTTTACACAGTTTTACATTTTTGTACATTTTTAAAATGACTTATCTATAGAGTTTAATAATAATAATAATAATATATATATATATATATATATATATATATATATTATTTATCCCATAAATCGTTTCTTAAATAAATTAGAATGAAAATCAAAACATTTTCAATTATCCATAACTTTCAATGAATGTTTAAAATAAGTCCCATAGTTTGGAGAAAAACTGTGCAGAAGCATTGTGCGTCTTGTCATTGTTATGTATAAAGGCATTCTAACTAATAGATGACTTTCCAGAAGCAGCGCCATGTATGAGAAATTTTTGGAACTATTTTTTATTTGCCTAAACAAAGTTTCAGATCATAAGAAGCATTTTTGTCCAAACCATACTCTCCTAAGTCATTTTCTTGATCAATCATTGAATTTTAAAATGTGTCAAGGACCTTTGAACACCCTGTTCATATTGCAACAAAGAAAACACATATTTAAAATTCTAATGAATATTCATTTTTTAAATGAGGGACCAAAACCTATATCACCTGCTCTAAAAGCATATAAAAACAATTGGGTAAGTGTGATCGAAGATCGCTCAAAGGGTTTCGTTTAATATTCCTTTCAAAACACTTTATCCTTTCTTTAATATACCCAAATAAATTTCATTTAGCAACCAAAAAAAAAAAAAGTCATGTTTTTTTATAAAGTAAAAACTCATGTTTTTTGTTTTTTATAAAGTAAAACTTTACCGGTCTCTTTTTTCGTTTTTTCGAGTATCCAAACCAGCCCGATAGCGGGCGAAGCCGGCTATTATATTCTGTCATAATAATAACTGCCACGCGGACTAAATGCGATATTAAAAAATAATTTTAAAATTAAACATGTTGTACGCCTTCAAAATGTTAAAATATGCGAATATTTCCAAAATCGGATTTTTATTATGATTCAATATGTTTCTCAAACTCATATATTTACTATTATCTATTACTCATATTGACACTCGCTTTGTATTATTCTCAAACATCTGAAAAATTTGTTAAACTTCCAATATGACGCCAGATTTTCTTTTTAATTCTTTAATGATGTGATATTAATTTGCCTTGTGTACATACACATACTCATACTCCTTGTATTAGTGAGAAATCTTTGAAAATTTCCGCTTTATCACCACTATGACGTCAATCATTTTTATTTCATATTAATCTTTTTTTCAATTGGTGAAACTTTTTATTTCATTTTCCTTTTTCACGTGGAAATCGTCTGATTGAAAATTAATTAATGTAGAAAGAATTTCATCGGGGATTTTTAATTTTTGGCATCTGTTATAAGGAAAAATGTTTAAATTTAATAGGGAAAGGCTGTTAGAATTTTGGTTTTTTATCTCTATTTATTAAAATAATACGATTTTTTCAAATTTTAACATTTTGAGCTCTTTATAGCTGGTATTCAGCTATATACACAAAGTTTCAACTCTGTAAATTACATAGTTTCTGAGAATAGCTCTGTGACAGACAGACAACGGAGCGGGAGTAATAGGGTTTCGTGTGATGAACGAAACCCTAAAAAGGAATAAAATTGGCATGTCACGAACTAACCGCATAATATTTCCGCTGGAACAATTTTATTTAACTGAATAGTTGCATTTCGCAGTATGCACGACAATTTTTTTGTTCAGAAATGTCCTCTTTGTTCTTTTGAAACGAACACCCCTAGTTTATGTCATTTCCCAAATGACAAGTTGGCAGTCATGGTTCAGGATATGCATGCAAAGTTTGTTTCAACTATGTCTTAAGTGAAAATTCCAATTATTCTTCGGATGCTTATTTTCTTTTTAATAAATAACATATAATTTTAGAACAGAGAAATTAACATCTAAAAAAAATATTTGATATTAGATTTGAAAAATCATTTTCAGTTTGTTGTATAAAAAATGCATTGCTTTAAAACTATCATAAAACTATCATAAAAATATTATACTTAAGACAGGATTGCAATTTATATGTTTTGCATCCCGAAACATCTAAATTATATTTTTTTCATAACCTTAGCAATTAATTATTGGAAAAACAGTAGTATTACTTTAGAATTTCAAACCTAATATAAAACATTTATATTTATATGTAGTTATGCAGATAATTATATTTATTCTATGTACATACGTATTTGAAATCTAATAACAGCTTAGTAAAATATTAGATTATAATTATCCCACCTTTCTCCAATACCAAGGATAAAATATGATTTAATTGTTATGTAATTGCTCCAAATTTGTTTTTAATCTACTAGGCACGAAGCCATAATAAACAGTTTAATTAAGCTTTTTATTTTTAATTTTCCTAGTTATCATTAAATTTTTAACTCCAATTAAATAGTTTTTTTTCTTTTGTAATCATGTTTTTTTAAAAATAACAATTAAATAATCAATTAATAATGTTTCTTGTTAAAACAAGCACGTGAGGGTAGAATTAAAATTTAAATGATTATTTTTATGTTCTTAAATTACCTTTTGTTATATGTATTTTCTTTTCAGGTTTTATTTGTAGTTTAATTTTCGATAATCTTTTAACTTGAAAAGCTTTACACTTTTTTTTTATTTGAAGGAATAAAAATTCATATGACTTATTTAGTAAATATCGGATGTTTAACTTTTAAGAGAATAATAGTTTGTATTAAAAAATATGTTATAAAATATTTATAAACTATATATATAATAATATAAAAACAATTTAATAATTTATAAACATACGTATATCATATGCATCACATGTATCTTAAGCATACAGCATACGTATCATTATCACTTTTTAGTTCATTTTTCCATACTTTAATCGAACTCTGTCAAATAATACCCAATCCAATATTTCCAATACTTCCGATAATTCCGAATCAATCCAATATTTCCGATATTCATTATGGCAAAATTTCTATTGTATCCATCTGATGGTTTCAATTGCCAGAAAATGGGTGCTTACAGACTGTGCAATGAATGACATCTTAATGGAACTCTGTCAAATAATACCCAATCCAATATTTCCAATACTTCCGATAATTCCGAATCAATCCAATATTTCCGATATTCATTATGGCAAAATGTCTATTGTATCCATCTGATGGTTTAAATTGCCAGAAAATGGATGCTTACAGACTGTGCAATGAATGACATCTTAATGGAACTCTGTCAAATAATACCCAATCCAATATTTCCAATACTTCCGATAATTCCGAATCAATCCCATATTTCCGATATTCATTATGGCAAAATTTCTATTGTATCCATCTGATGGTTTCAATTGCCAGAAAATGGATGCTTACAGACTGTGCAATGAATGACATCTTAATGGAACTCTGTCAAATAATACCCAATCCAATATTTCATATACTTCCGATAATTCCGAATCAATCCAATATTTCCGATATTCATTATGGCAAAATTTCTATTGTATCCATCTGATGGTTTCAATTGCCAGAAAATGGGTGCTTACAGACTGTGCAATGAATGACATCTTAATGGAACTCTGTCAAATAATACCCAATCCAATATTTCCAATACTTCCGATAATTCCGAATCAATCCAATATTTCCGATATTCATCATGGCAAATTTTCTATTGTATCCATCTGAAGGTTTCAATTGCCAGAAAATAGGTGCTTACAGACTGCGCAATAGAAAATAAGTTACGACATCACAGTTAAGGACCTAAAATTTACTCATTTAATAATACATTTTTAAGGCTTCAAAAATTTTGCAGATAGTCTTTGCGTTTATGTCTCAGAATGAATAACATGTTATCGAAACAGTCCGCATCATAAATGACATATTTTTATAATTTTGAAATTGTTGTTAAAAATAGAAAAAACGCCACATTTTATTAAACATTCTGGATAATTTACATGTAGGAGAATTACTTAAGAATTAGAAGCATGGCGTTAAAATCCCTGTACGGGCACATACACAGTAAAAAATGACCAATGGCTCTTATTTTATGAAATATACTATAACCACGAACGAAAATATAATATAATCTTCTGAGTTATCCGAAATGCCGAATAGCGTGTTCCACTGTCTTTTGAATCCCCAGAAACCAATTCATTTCCAAAATTTAAACAATTATTTATGAAAACAAAGTATTTTTAGCTGCCCGTATTTTTCATAAACGTTTCCGAGGGGTTTTTATAGTGTATTAATTAGTGTCCTCAGCCTGGAATACCTGTTTTTCGAATGTCATCCATTCTTAAGTAAACGTTTTCAGCCGCATAAGTTAATTTATACATGAAAGAGTAAAGAAATAATCTTAATTTTAATGTTATTGTTAACTCAGTTAATTTTGCATGTTTGTCTGTTAAACATATTTTTTGAGTATGAAAATGTGTACTTGAGAATTGATAGCATTCGAGAAACAGGTATTCCAGGCTGAGGACATTAATTAATACACTATAAAAACCCTTCGAAAACGTTTCTGAAAAATACGGGCAGCGAAAAATACTTTGTTTTTATTAATAATTCTTTAAATTTTGGAAATCTATTGGTTTCTGGGGATTTAAAAGACAATGTAACACGCTATTAGAAATTTCGAATAACTCAGAAGATTATATTATATTTTGTTCGTGGTTATATTATATTTTCATAAAATAAGAAACATTGGTCATTTTTTACAGTGTAGTAAATACATATATATATAATAGAATACGAAGGGTTTAGAATTTGTTGTATAGAATATCGAAAAATCTTGAAGTATAAAGTAAACACTTATACAAACTTGCACACTATAAAATGTATTTCCTTAATTGTCTATAATAGTAATGATAGATGTTTGTACGTCTATCTGTGTGCGTGGCTGTGTACTGTTTTCTAATGAAGTCTCTGAGTTGCAAGATTTGACAAAAAGATTTGTTTGAAGTTATGCACCTCGAAGCCAGATTTTTGATATACTGTTTACGTTATTTTAATTTTATTTTTTAATGTTATTTTGGTTGTTTGTCTGCGTTTTGTGGTGATTTACCATCATTAGTAAAAGGAATCCTTTTTCAATCTTTTAGCGCATTACAATATATTTTCTTATTGGCGATTATTGAATTTTTTGCGAAATTTTTATAAGATTTTTAACTGTTTTATTTTTGTTTATTTTTCACTTTTCGCGGCGAATTTTTGAAATTCGTAAAAAGAATTTTCGAGTTTTAAGCCCAATATAATAAATTTTGTCTTCTGCGACTTTTAATGTTTTGGCGAATATTGTACGCGACTTCCTTACTAAAATGACCCCAGTTTCAATCTTTTAGCTCAACATAGTAAATTCTTTTTATGCGATTTTTGAATTTTTTTCCGAAATTTTTAATTGATTTCAAAGTTTTTTCGCGTTTTACGATTGAAAATTATTTTTACAATTACAAATAACTCTCCGGTAAATCGTGGTATTGCCACGCTTAAACTCAAGTTCGAAGAATGACAAATCGCTTCCCATAGCATATCGTGAATGACGATACTGTAAAATATTATTTTTTTCCGAATTGAAATGCATAATTACAATAATTCAATATCCGTTTGATTCGAGACATGAGTGGGCGTAGCCGTCATTGGTCTACGCTGCCGAAAGATGTGGTCTCCCTACACCAGGTTCGTTTGATTAGAGAATCGTATTGGAAAAACCGACTATCAATGCACATGGGCTTCTTATAACTGAAAAACTGTTTATTCTCTTAAGAACTACTTATGCTTGGTCTAGAAACAGCATTAAAAATATATATTTATATGCTAACAGAAAACATAAGATTGCATGTTAAAAAAGTGTTGTGATATTACAATCATTTATAAATATATTATGTATTATCATTAATTGTGTGGCAACATATGTACTTCTGAAATTTGACGAAGTTCTCTATAGATGGCTGAAGTGAAATGTTAAATATATATATATATATATATTACTTATATTTTAGCAAAGAGCAAATATATATATTTATAATCCAAGAAAACTATAACTGTATGCATAGTTGGAATATTAGCTATATATAAAAAAAATCTGAATATATGTTATTTTCATTATATATAAATAACACGAAATATTTTAAATTGAATATATTCTTACAATTTAAATTGAAAAATTCAAATGTATTCTTCGCGTTTTTATTTGAAATGTAATGGAATAAATTTGTGTATATCTTTATCTTAGAATTTAATCTATAGTGGAAATCAAATTTCAACGTCTATCTAGTAAAAATGGATTGCTAATTTTAAATTTTGTGACAATATAAATTATGTTTTGTTGAAGTTTTTAAGCATATGCAAGATAAGTTTCGATCACCAAGATTTATAAAATTGAAATTTTTACAAATTTGAAGCAGAATAATTTTATAACTTTGAAAAACAAAGCGAACATGTAAATTAATGAATAATAATAAATTTTTTTGAATATTTTAATATAAATATTTAAATTGATTTTTTATCACATTATTTCATCATTCCAGAAAATTTCATCTCTATGAATAAATCTCATTCCAATACTGTGTAACATAAAAATAAATTTACATACCTACATGATAAATGTTTGGAAATATATTTGTTAATATATTTTCAATTTTAAATTAAGTTTTCTAATTATCGTACATGATTGAATAAACATAGGTATATCTCTGATATGCAAAAATAAATCATCAATGCAGATTCTGAAAATGAATAACTATATTCTATTATAATATTTTAAAAGATGATTGTTTTTTCTATTTTTCAAATCATATGTTGTTGAATAACTTAGTTGTTTCGTCTTATATAATGCACCGATACAGGAGAATGTTATTACTATTATTCTTTAGGAATATATAAAAATTCAATATGTTCGTTTTTATCTGTATTTTAGAAACTTTGTTAAAGGTATTGTTTTTCACTGGCACTCGACACATGGAGATGTTCCGCTGACACGACGAGGAGAGGAGACGGACGGACTATCGACTTCATCGTGGTCCGCCAGTGGGAAAGGGACTTCTGAAAGGAAAGGGCTGTGGGAAAGGACTTTTATTGCGTGCCACATGGGTCAAAGACCCAATGGGGACTGTGGGCCGTGGGTCCCTCCCTCGCAAGCGCGGCTACTCCACGTCGCGAGGACTCGGCCAATGCTAGGAGCCTCCTCCGTAGGTGGTGGAAGGAAGTTCCGTAGAACGATCCCAGTTGCTCGGATGGAAGGAGGCCCTCTTCTCTCTGTGCCGAGGTAGGTGACGCTGGGCGAAGGTTAAGCTAATGATTGCCGGATCGTCTCCAAAACTTGTCTGAGGAATTGAAGGAGGCAGGATCGAGCTCTGAAGAGCACGATGCGTGGTGAGTCTGTAGTGCGCTGGGGGATACGGCATGCAGCGACTATCTGAACCGTACCAACGGCAGGACGAGTTAGTTGTCGACACGTGTTGTCCAGACCAAGTGGACGACGATCCCACGTCATCCTCTGCAGCTAGAGCAGTTGTGTGCCGCCCTCAATGGTCGTGCAGCATAGGAAGTGCCCAAATCCAAGGGCGGTCATGATCTGAAGGCAAACCCCTCAGGTCTCTGTGGACAAGACCGTCTCTTGGAGGAAGGATCACCCACATCATGTTGTGTGACTACGAGGAACCGGGCCGGTGGCTAGCCGACTAACGCGGCGTCGATCATTGCCAAAACTCGAGTCCTCGGGCCGAAACCCAATCCGGCGCATCTATGCGCAGCCAGGACTTTCTACGTCTGGCGGGCGCGTGAGTAGGAATCTTCCCCTAGTTTTCAACCACCACTAACCTCGACTGGGCCCGCCTTTTTGGCGCGTTTGGAGGGAATTTTCACGTCCTCCAGAGACCGGTAATGGCAACATCCATAACTTTCCGTTGTTCCTAACATTTTTGTGATTTGTTGTGTTTTTTGTTTTGTTTTGTGTTTTTGATGTTTATGTGGATGATCCTGATAAATGGAGTCGACCGGGAACCTCCCTGCATTTCGCTGTAGAGGCTCACCGGAGATAAAGCCATTTAGAAGGGGACGACTGTAGGGTTCGTCTTTCCTTGTGATCCTGGGTTGGCAAGAGGTTCCTCCGTCGCACGTAGTGACAACCCACGGAAGATGAACTAGTCGTTTCGCCCTTCCATGCGACTCGATGATCGGACGCCGTGGGAAAGCAAGGGCCGTCGAAGAGCTCGGCATATGACCTAGAGACCGGTTCTCCTTATGGAGTTCCGGTAACGAAGTCACTGGGTTGTTCGGCGGTTCATCAAGTGTCTACGGGGAGGTTTCCTCCGAGTTGTGGGATTATTCGCGTAATCGCAACGACCTCTGTCGTCGCTCACTTGGGTAATGGTTTGGAGGGTCCTCAGGTGGCGGCCCTCTAGTTCTTCCGAAGCACCCACGGAGAGACAAATCCGGTGTTGCGAGCTAAAAGTCTCTCAGGACTTGGGTTTGGTGGTTGAAGACGCGCCGGGCGCTCCTCAGGCGATTGGCGGCGCAGCCTAGTGTTATACCATATCTTGGTAAAGCAAGTGCGGGTCGGTAAAACCTGACATAAGGCCCAAGACCTGGCTCCCTTTTGGATGTTAAGCTCCGAAGCTGTTAGGGGACTCCGGCCCGTCCCCAAGTGTCTTGCGGTGGTCTCCTAATGATATTCATCGCGCATTGCAACGACCTATGTGGTCCGCACATGGATTCATAGAAGTGATGCGCAGGTGGCCGTGCTCCGAAGAACCGAAGCGCATACGGAGAGACAAATCTGGTTGTGCGCGTTATAAGTCCCTCAGAACTTGGGTTCGGTGGTTGAGACGCTGACGGGCGCCCTTTATGGCGTCTGGCGGCGCAGCTCAGTTATTATACCATATTTTGGGATTATAGATTATTCATTGGAAAAAAATCACTAAGCAAAGTTTTCTTTCCTTTTTTTCAATAAAATAATTTTTAAAGATAAATCCGTACAAAAATGTGTTTTACTATAATTATAAACTTTACAAAAGTTTTCGCTAAATACATTTTCCGTATAATCCTGATAATTAACATTTTATCTATTTTAATCTCATTATGTAAATGGGACATACAATAAAACAAAACATACATGTTTCAACTGATTTAATTTTTTTTTTAAATTGTTAAATTCCCAAAAGTTTTATTCTAATATATTTTACGCAAAATAACGTATATTTCTTTACCCATTTTAATCCCTTTCTCAAACATCACTTAAAATTGAATTTAAAAAAAATCTGTATAATATGTTTCATAAATAATTATGCAATTATGAATTGAAAAATATTACTTTTCTGAAGTCTTAATTGTAGACTGAGAGATTGAGAGATATATTCTAAACCCTTTAGAAATCAAATTTTAAGCGGAAGAATCTTATGACAGTCAAAGCATAAATTTGTTTTTAAAGCTTAAAGAATCAGTTTAAATTTGATAATACATACACCTTTTACTACGTTTCTAAATATTTGTTTTCTTAAATATAAACTTTATAAAAGTTTTTCTAATACGTTTTAGGTAAAATAATGATATTACATATTTTATGCAGTTTTAATTTCATCAACAAACATAACTCAAAAATAAAATTGTTACTCATTATAAATAAGATGTAACAATTTTATTTCACAGATAAATATCCAATTGGGAACCAGAAATATTACATATCTTTTTAAAATCATTGTTGTAGTTATTTTCTACGTTTTATCTTTATAAAAGATAATTTTAATCGGGTTAATATTATGAGAGTCAAAGCAAGCATATGTTAGAAAAAAAATTCTGTCTAGATATAGTTAAATAAAAGAAAATAAAAATACATTCACATTTAAATTTGTGTTATTCTTACTTATTATTTATTGTTTTCAGAATAAAATTTATTTTGCCGTTTCAAATAAATAGCAATATATTAAAAATGGATGCATAATTCTTTAATATCTAAAATGTTGTTCGTGAACGATAATTAATTTTTTATGTAATTATATTGCTTTTAAATATTTCGCTTTAATATTATCCATTAAAGTTCTCTTAGCGGTGAATCAGTGTTCTTTAAATATTCATTAAATCGTTATTAGAATTTATCAAAGATAATGTAGAGATATTTTGGTTAAGGAATTTTCTGGTATTATTTAACGCTAAAACTGTTATTTTATGTTGCAAAGGAATATTTGGAAAAATATTTTCAAAATCATAAGTTTGTACATTACGTATATCATTGTTAATTAAATTATTTCTAACTTCATAATTATTCAAAATTATTCAATACTTATTGCTGACTTTTTATTTAAATTTTAATACATTCAAAATTTTGAATGTATTAAAATTTAAATGTAGTTAAATATAGTAATTAAATAGGTAATTCTAGAATTTGACTTCAGAAAATTAAGTGTAATGTTAGAAATACACTATATTGCCAAAGGTGACCGGTCACTTGCGATTTTCGACGTTTTGTTAACTATCTAGAAAAATATATGAGGAATTAACCTGAAACTGCAGGTGTGTAAACAGTATAGTATAGGTTATAATATTTCCGCGAAGATTTTTTTCACGAAACTCCATAGGGGACTGTCAACAAATTGAAAAAAACGAATATCTTTTGGATAACCCTGTAAAAACTATTGTAGCAAAGGCGCTCAAACTCGAGATTTTTAATAAGTGGCTAATTGTAATATACTGTGTTCATTTGTATCAGGATAGCATGTATACTCGTAGAGAAATTAAAGTTTTTATAAAAACAGTCCCAAATTTCGCCTAGTTTTTTGCTTATAATTTGCAGAGTTCTTAATATAAAAAAAAGTTCTTTTCAGAAAACATGACAAACAACATTATACATAATACTCTGCAATCAAAATATAATATGCATAATGTATTAGCTTAGAATATAGAGCAACTTTTGTGAAAGTCTCAAAATCATAGCTTGAAAATTCTGAAAATTATCGTCGATAGAATAAACTAGAAATCCGTTGTTTCCAAAAGGAAGCAAAAATATGAGGGGTTTTATCCAAATATAGTACGTGTATCTGTACGTGCAATATTGTGTACGCTATCTTGGCACTAATCAACAGATATTTGATACAACCCCTCATCTTTTTGCTTCTTTTTGGGAACAACGGATTTAGAGCTTATTCTATCGACAATAATTTTCAGAATTTTCAAGCTATGATTTTGAGACTTTCACAAAGGTTGCTCTAGATACTTAGCTAATACATTATGAATATTATATTTTGATTGCATTCGCGCATGTGCAGTGAAACATTTTTTAGTAAACCTGCTCATTTTTCATCCAATTTTTATTATTTTTTAATTCTGATTACAGAGTATTATGTACAATGTTGTTTGTCATATTTTCTGAAAAGAACTTTTTTTTATATTAAGAAATCTGCATATTATAAGCAAAAACTAGGCAAAATTTGGGACTGTTTTTATAAAAACCTTAATTTCTCTACGAATATACATACTATCCTATTAAGAATGAACACAGTATATTACAATAAGCGACTTATTTTAAATAATCCCGAGTTTGAACGCCTTTGCTACATTAGTTTTTACAGGGTTATCCAAAAGATATTCGTTCTTTTCCAACTTGTTGACCGTCCCCTATGAAGTTTCGTGAAAAAATCTTCGCGGAAATATATAACCTATACTATACTGTTTACACACCAGCAGTTTCAGGTAAATTCCTCATGTATTTTTCTAGATAATTAAAAAAACGCCTAAAATCGCAAGTGACCGGTCACCTTTGGCAATATAGTGTATATAGACTACCATTCAAGTGGAATCAAATTGTTCTATCGGAGGCACTATTGACAACTCTTCCGTGTGTTTCTTTAATCTGTGTAGTACTGGCAAAATAAAATCAGTGTTAAATGTATAAGTTCACTAATTTAAAATCCTTAATTCAAAGTATCTATAAATTCTTTTACATAATGTATAATTACTTTAATTTTGCTCACGTGCACGCACTGTAAACAAATATATTACATTATTTAATCAAGTTTTAATTTGTGTAATAATTGTGAAAAAAAATCCCTGACGGCTCAGCCTACAGGCACAGGTAGATTTCGAAGATGCAGACCGTGGGGCACCTGTTTGTTGGGAATTGTGGAAGAAATGACTTTTTTGCCATGATACGGCAGATGGGAACCACCCACTTCGAAACCTAACTTGTTTGCAGGCGGAGCCGGCAGGGATTTATTTTTTATTTATTTATTTATTTATTTTTTTTTTTTTGCTATAAGGGTTGGTCCTATAAAAACTTGTCAATATAAAAGTTTTAGATAATATTAAGAGGATTAATAATAAATTTAAGCGGATTTGATATCTTGTGAATTGACGAAGTTATGATTTTTTTTCTTCTAAAATCCCCCCCTTTCCCCCCCCTTGGGGCCATTTTTAATGATATCAAAAATCTGTCATACATAAATTTTCGGCACTTTTCCTAGAAGCAATAATAACTTTAAACGGATTCGATAGTATCATAATTAAGAAATTATGGGTTTTTTCTGTTTTCACAAAAAGTCCCCCCATTTCCCTCCCCCTCCTTGGTTCGATTTTGCCCATTAACGAAATTGACCGAGATTTTATGCCCCTTGATTTTATGTATCAGTTTGGAAGAAATTTATGCAGAATTTTTCCAGCTGTCGTGTCCGTGAAAAAGTGATATAGATAGACAGATAGATATAAAGTTTTGAACTGGGGGTGGTTTTGGGTTCTGGGAGTCATGATCGGCGTAGATCTGAAAAAATCTTTCAAAAATTCTAAATTAGGTGAGAATGTAATATGTAGTATTTCTTACGAAATCTACCTAATAAATATCCAATACATTTTACCATATTTTCCAATTAAAAACTATATCTATAAATGAATTACGTATATTAGAAATCCATAATGTAGATTTTATTTTATGCTCTTCCCGACAACATGAAAGGAAAATACATAGCACACCAATTTTTTGCTTTTATTTATGATTATTTCATTGAAGTTAAAGAACTATGATTAACTTTGTAAAAAATAAAAAATGAAAATAAATAAATAACGCCTGAAATGTTTTCCATATTTGGTCATGATATATGCGATATTTTCCTATTGTTTCACATTTACAGATTTTGTATTGATAAAAGTATAAAAAAAGAAATACATATTGCAACAAAGAAAATACATATTTAAAATTCTAATGCGTCTAACTGAGTCACCAAAACCTATATCACCTGTGCTATAAGCATATAAAAGAAAAGGAATAAAATTGGCATGTCACGAACTACCACTTAATATGCCGTTGTGACATTTCCATTTAACTGAATAGTTTCATTTCGCAGTATGCACGACATTTTTTTTTTTTAGAAATGTCCTCTTTGTTCTGTTGAAACGAACACCTTTAGTTTATGGTAGATGTCTACATTTAAATCATAACCAACCAATTTTTTTTTAATTCATGACATTTGTCATTTCCTAAATGACAAATGGGGAATTGGCAGTCATGAATCAGGATATGCATGCAAAGTTTGTTTCAACTATATCTTAAGTGACAATTCCTATTAATCTTCGGATGCTTATTTCCTTTTCAATAAATAACATACACTTTTAGTGATGCGCTTCAAAGAAATTAACCTATAAAAAAGTATTTGATATTAGATTTAAAAAAACATTTTCAGTTTGTTGTATAAAAAATGCATTGCTTTAAAACTAGCATAAAAATATTATACTTATGACAGGCTTGAAATTTATATGTTTTGCATCCTAAAAAAATCATATTTTTTCATAACCTTCGTAATTAATTATTGGAAAAACAGTAGTATCGTTTTAGAATTGTAAATCTAATTTAAAACATTTATATTTATATGTAGTTATGTAGGTAATTATATTTATTCTACTTACATACAAATTTTAAATCTAATAACAGCTTAGTAAAATATTAGATTTTAATTATCCCCCACTCTTTTCCAATACCAAGGATAAAATATGATTTAATTGTTATGTAATTGCTCCAAAAAATTTTTTAATGTACTATGCACGAAGTAATTGAAACAGTTCAATTAACCTTTTATTTTAAATTTTCATAGTTATCATTAAATATTTTACCTTTTAACTCCAATTAAAACCTTTTTTAAATTTTTTTTTATCATGTCTGTTAAAAAATAACAATTAAATGATCAATAAATACTGCTTCTTGTTAAAACAAGCCCCTGCGGATATAATTAAAATTTAAATAATTATTTTTATGTTCTTAAATTATCTTTTCTAATTTGAATTTTCTCTTTTGGGGCGTTTTATTTGTTGTTAAATTTTCGATAGTCTTTTAATTTGAAAAGCTGTACACTTTTTTTAATTTTAAGGAATGAAAAATCATGTGAATTATTTTGTAAATATCGCATGTTCCACTATTAAGAAAACATCGTTTTGTATTAAAAAACATGTTATTTTAATGATTTATAAATATACATATAGCATATGCATCACATGTATCATATGGGTTTAGCATACCTATCATCATCACTATTTCTTCATACTTTAATCGAACTCTGTCAAATAATAGCAATCCAATATTTTCAATATTACCAAAATTTCCGAATGAATTCAATATTTGCTATCTTCACCATGGCAAAATTGTCTAGTTTTTCCATCTGATTGACTCAATCGCCAGAAAATAGATGCTTATCGACTGAGCAATAAGAAGAAATAAGGTACGGCATCTCAGTTAAGGACGTAAAATTTACTCATTTAATAATACATTTTGAAAGAAAATAAAATTATACCGATAGTCATTGTGTTTATGTCTTAGAGTGCATAATATGTTTTAGAAACAGTCCGCATCATGAATGACATCTTTTTTTTTACAATTTTGGAAACATTAGTTTTTAAAAAAATCGCTACATTTTATTAATTATGCTGGATAATTTACCTGTAGTAAATTTACTTAAGAAGAAGAAGTTGGATATTAAAATCACTATATTTTACATAGTAAATATATATATATATATATATATATATATATATATTTGTCAGAAAATGATATGTAAATAGTTAATTTACTGGAATTATTTAAACAACTAGACGTTGAATAACAAAATATAAACTTTAATACAGTCCTAGAAAGATAATTATACGATACTTTACTAGTCATTTCTTACTAGTCATTTCTAATACACTTATCGCCCAATATATACAATATATTTATTTTCTAAAAGTCCAACTAGGCCTAACAGCGCCTTTATTGGCTATTTCTCATTTCGACGCTTGCTCCACAATAAATATTATTAGAAGACTGACTCTTTTTTCAATTTTGAAGATATTCAAATCTTGATCTCGCGATCTAAAATATTTATAAATCGTGCATTTAAATCATGGATAATAATAGTACTAGAGCGTCAGTTAATTGGATGATCATGCACGTCATAAAGCAAATGAAGTGTTTAAACTGAAATCCTATATTTATATATATATATAATTAAATATAACATATGTAAAGTTTGTAATATAAAGTATCGAAATATCTTTAAATTATAAAGCAAACACTTGTACAAACTTGCAGATATTAAAATGCATTTTCTTTATTATCTATAATATTAAATGTAGATGTTTGCGCATCTCTCTCTCTCTCTGTGTGTGTGTACTGTTTTCTAAGGAAGTGTCTGTATACAGAGCTACATGATTTCAAAAGAAGGTTTGTCTGAAGTTATTCACCTCGAAACCAGTTTTTTTATATTTTGATATTAGATTCTTTTAATTTTACTTTTTATGAGACTTTGGGCGTTTTTTCTTCGCATCGCGGCGACTTTCCAACATCAGTCAAATGAATCCGGTTTCAATCTTTCAGCCCAATACAGTAAATTTTCTTGTTGGCGATTTAGACATTTTTCGCAAAATTTTTATAAGATTTTTCACTTTTAGAAAAAAAATGCGGCGATTTTTTCAAATTCATAAAAGTAATCTAATTCGTATTTTTAAGCCCAATATAATAAAATTTCTCCTCTGTGATTTTTAATGTTACGACTATTATTGTATGCAATTACCTTCGTAAAATGACTTCGGTTTCAATATTTTAGCCCAACATAGTAAATTTTGTTTTATGCTATTTTTTTCTTGAGTTCTTTATCTGATTTCAACGTTTTTTCGCGTGCTACGGCGATTTTTTGACACTTATTTTCTGAAACAGACACGCACACACAAAAGAAAAAAAATTATAAGGTAAATTGTGCTATTTCTATGCTTAAATTCAAATTGGAAGTATGACAAATCGCTTCCCATATATGGTGAATGACGATACTGTATTTTTTCCCCTTTTGAAATACATAATTACAATAATCCAATATCCGTTTCATTTGAGACATGAGTGGGCATAGCCATCATTGGTCTATGCTGCCGAAAGCCGTGGTCTTTTAACACCAAGTTCTTTTGATTCGAGAATTGTATATTAAAAAAAGACCAGCAAAGCAGGCGTACATTCATATGACTGAACAATACTACATTCATATAACTGAATCAATATTTTCCTCTTAAGAAGTATTTTCGCTTGGTCTGAAAATGGCATTTTTAAAAAACATTTTTATACTGATACAATACATTAGACTGTACACGGTAAAAAATGATAAATGCTTCTCAGTCAACGAAAATATAATATAATCACGAATAAATTTACAATATAAACTCATCCTTGTTAACCATGATTCTGAAAAGTGTTTCTTAATCTTTAGAAACTTCAGACATGAATAGCATTTCGAGATTTAAAGAATGATTTATATAGACAGAATTTCTCTTGCTGTCCATAATTTTCCGAAACGTTTAGGAGTAGTTTTTAAAGTGTATTAATCAGTTTTCTAAGCCCGGAGTATAGTTTTTCCCGATGCTATCAATTCTCAAGTAAACATTTTCATGTTCAACAAATAGGTTTAACAGACAAACATGCAAAATTAAAATCGTTAACATTAACATTAAAATTAAGATTATTTCTTTACTCTTTCATGTATAAATTAACGTATGCAGCTGAAAACGTTTACTTGAGAGTTGATGCCATTCGAAAAACAGGTATTCAAGGCTGAGGAAACTGATTAATACACTATAAAAACTATTCGGAAACGTTTCTGAAAAATACGGGCAGCAAAAAATACATTGCTTTTATAAATAATTCTTTAAATTTTGGCAATGTATTGGTTTATGGGGTTTCAAAAGACAATGGAACACGCTTTTCGGAGTTTCGGATAACTCAGAGGATTATATTATATTTTCGTTCGTGGTTATAGAATATTTTCATAAAATAAGAAACATTGGTCTTCTTTTACAGTGTATTCTTAAAATGAATAAATCTAAAATATTCGGAAAGATGATTGTTTTTTTATCTATTTTTCTAATCATTTGTGGTAGAATGACTTAGATATTTTGTCTTACATAAAAAATACTAGCCGGTCATATCATCGGGTTCATAGCCGATGTTGGCGACAAACTCGCTAGCTCTTAAATAGTTGAAATACGTGTTTCATTATTTTTTTAGTAGATTTTTAATGCTGAATTTCACACTCGTACTTAAAACTGCTTCTGAGATATGGAGAAATGACCCTCAGTACTCGACCCCCATTTAAGCCCTTTGGTGGATTAATATCTAAAATCTCTGAAATACTTATTTAAATATTGTTTTACTACAATTGTTATCCTGGATTTCACTCTCCTTTCTATAACCTCTAATGAGATATGGCAAAATGACCTAAAACATTCGATCCTCATTTACCCTCCTCCCCCTTATTGGCTGAAATTCTAAAGTTGCTGAAGTATGTGTTTAATCATATTTTTAGTAGATTTGTTATCCTGAATTTCACGCCTAAAACTGCTAATACGGCAAAAAGCCCAAAAGGCCTAAAATTTTTCCAGTCCCCATTTAACCCCCTTAGTGGTTGAATTTCTAAAATAGCTGAAATTGGTCTTTAACTATTTTTTGGTAGATTGGGCATTTTGAATTTCACGCTCCTACTTAATACAGCTTCTGAGATATGGCGAAATGGCGAAATGACCTAAAACGTTCGACTCGCCCGTGTACAAAAATGGGTTTTATTATAATTATAAAATTTAAAAAAGTTTTCCGTTACAAATACATTACACGTAAAAGCCTGATAATTACATTTTATCTATTTTAATTTCATTATCTAACGTGACATAAAATTAAATAAAACATACACGATTGAATTGATTTTAAAAATGTTTTTTAATTGTAAATTTCACAAAATTTTTTCTAATATATTTCACGCAAAATAATTTACATTAAATATTTACCCATTTTGATCCCCTTCTCACACATCACTTGAAATTGAAATCGTTTTTATTTCTATATAAAATGTTTCATAAATAACTATGCAACTGTGAATTGGAAAATATTACTGTTTCTCAAGCCATGATTGTAGACATTTTCTAATTCCTTTAAAAATCAAATTTTAAGTGGAAGAATCTTAGGACACTCAAAGCATAAATTTGTTTTTAAAGATTAAAAAATCGTTTTAAATTAAATTCTACATATAGCTTTTACTGCAAATCTAAATTTTTGTTTCAAACATCACTTAAAATTGAAATTGTTTTTAAATCTATATAAAATGTTTCATAAATAATTATGCAACTGTGAATTGGAAAATATTACTGTTTTTGAAGCCATGGTTGTAGACATTTTCGAATTCCTTTAAAAATCAAATTTTAAGTGGAAAAAATCTTGTGACAGTCAAAGCATGAATTTGCTTTTAAAGATTCAAAAATCGTTTTAAATTAGATTATACATATAGCTTTTACTAAATGTCTAAATATTTGTTTCATACATCACTTAAAATAGTAATTGTTTTTAATTCTATGTAAAAAGTTTCATAAATGATTATGCAACTGTAAATTGGAAAATAGTACTATTTCTGAAGCCATGATTGTAGACATTTTCTAATTTCCTTAAAAATAAAATTTTAACCCCTTCGGCCCTGACGTCCTACTAATAGGACATATCTTTTATTTATTATTTTGCCTTAAACATTATTTTTATTAATTCCAGCACCTAATAGTGATAGTATAAATCTCTACATTTCATATTATGACTTCACTTATGTTTAGCATTTAGTAATAATAATAATAATAATTTTCATAGTTATTAGCAAGCCGTTGGCATTTCTTTTAATTAAACCATACGTTTCACTCTTTACATTAAAATTTGGGAATCCTTTTCCGAATTGGTAATTTGTCATAAAAGATAAAAAATATTACTAAATTTTTATGCTTGTTTAATTTAGTTGTAATACGACATTTTCCAAACGTCTTCAAAAATTCTTCCTTAGACTATTGTTATATGAAAGATACGCAAAATAACTATATTTGTGAGGTTTTAGTAAAGAAGGCATTCGTTAACTTTCATTAAATCCTAACTTCTGTGATTCCCATAGCTATTTTTAATTTTGTTAGCATAACAGTAATTTTTCCCCAAAATTGAAAAAAAAATCAGGGCCGAAGAGGTTAAGTGGAAAAATCTTATGGCAGTCAAAGCATGAATTTGTTTTTAAAGCTTAAAAAATCGTTTTAAATTAGATTCAACTTTAATTTAGTTAAACTTTATATAAGTTTTTCAAATACGTTTTAGGTAAAATCATGATATTTCATATTTTATGCAGTTTTAATTTCATCAACAAACATAACTCAAAAATAAAATTGTTACTCAATAAGACGTAACAATTTTATTTCACAAATAAATATACAATTGGGAACAAGAAATATTACATATCTTTTTAAAATCATTGTTGTAGTTAATTTCTACGTTTTATCTTTATAAAAGGTAATTTTAATCGGTTAATCTTATGAGAGTCAAAACATGCATATATTAGAAAGAAATTCTGTCTAGATGTAGTTAAATAAAGAAAATAAAAATACATTTAAATTTGTGTTTTTCTTACTTATTACATACTGTTTTCGGTAAACAATTTATTTTGTCATTTCAAGTAAATAGTCAATACATTAAAAATGGATGCATAATTCTTTTATATTTAAAATGTTGTTCGGGAACGATAATTAATTATTTATGTAATTATATTGCTTTTAAATATTTCGCTTTAATATTATCCATTAAAGTTTCCTTAGCAATGAAATTCAGTATTCTTTAAATATTCATTAAATCGTTATTAGAATTTAGCAAAGATAATATTGAGATATTTTGTTTAAAGCAATTTTCTTGTATTATTAACTCTAAAACTTTTTTTAAGTTGCACAACACGTACTCCATTTTTGCATAATCATTTTTTATGAACTGAAATAAACTACAAAATATTTATTCTACAAACATTAACTAATTTTTTCTGCAATAAAGGATTTGGCTATTAAAATATAGATAAAATGCTTAAGTGATACAAAGAAATAGACAAAAGGCTTATAAAAACCTTTTAGGATTGACATATGTTTCAGCGCTCATACAGCGCCATTTTCAAGATATATGACGATAAACAAAAATATTCTCGAAAATTTTTGAAAATAAACTTGAAAATATAAATTACGAGATCATATATGTAAAAAAGCGGGTGCTTGAAATAGTCAACTGCAAATGTGAAAATTAATATTTCCTTATTGCTTTTTTAAAACTGAAAAAAAAAACCTCGTACCAAATTTTAGGTAATTCAAATGAGGCGCATTTATTACAAATGTTCACGTATACGCATATAGATTTCTATTAATTTACCATATATGACTGAATTATCTAAAATTTGGCAGGAGGTACTCTTTCAGTTTTAAAAAAGCAATAAGGAAATATTAATTTTCACGTTTATAGTTGACTATTTCAAGCACCTTCTGTTTAGGTAGATTTCGTAAGAAATACTACCTATCACATTCTCACCTAATTTGGAATTTTTGAAAAAATTTTGCAGATCTACGCCGATCATCACTCCCAGAACCCAAAACCACCCCCAGTTCAAAACTTTATATATATATATATATATATATATATGTGTGTGTGTGTGTGTGTGTGTGTGTGTCACTTTTTTTGGACATGATAACTGCAATAATTCTGCACATATCTCTTCGAAACTAATACATAAAATCAAGGGGCATAAAATCTTGGTCAAGTTCGTTAATGGGCAAAATCGAACCAAGGGTGGGGGAGGGTGGGGGGGGGGCTTTTTGTGAAAACAGAAAAAACCCATAATTTCTTAATTATGATACGTATCTAATCCGTTTAAAGTTATTATTACTTCTAGGATAAGAGCCGAAAATGTATGCATGGCAGATTTTTGATATCATTAAAAATGGCCCCAAGGTGGGAAAAAGGGGGTGTTTTAGAAGAAAAAAAAATTATAACTTCGTCAATTCACAAGATATCAAATCCGCTTAAATTTATTATAAATCCTCTTAATATTATCTAAAACTTTTATATTGACAAGTTTTCTATAGGACCAACCCTTATAGCAAAAAAAAAAAATAAAAAAAAAATAAATCCTTGCCGGCTCCGCCAGCAAACAAGTTATTTTTCGAAGTAGGCGGTTCCAACTCCCGCATCTTTTCGAAACTGATACATAAAATCAAGGGACATAAAATCTCGGTCAAGTTCGTTAATGGGCAAAATCGAACCACTGGGGGCTTTTTGTGAAAAGAGAAAAAAACCCATAATTTGTTAATTATGATACGTATCGAATCCGTTTGAAGTTATTATTATTTCTAGGAGAAGGGCTGAAAATTTATGTATGACAGATTTTTGATATAATTAAAAATGGCCCCAAGAGGAGAGGGGGAAGGGGGGTTTTAGAAGAAAAAAATTCATAACTTCGTCAATTCCCAAGATTTCAAATCCGCTTAAATTTATTATAAATCCTCTTAATATTATCTAAAACTTTTATATTGACAAGTTTTTTATAGGACCTACTCTTATAGCAAAAATAAATAAATAAATAAATAAATTAATTAATTAAAAAATCCCTGCTGGCTCCGCCTGCAAACAAGTTAGGTTTCGAAGTAGGTGGTTGCTACTGCCGCATCATGGCAAAAAGGTCATTTTTCCGCAATTCCCGACAAACAGGAGCCCCACGGTCTGCGTCTTCGAAATCTACCTGTGCCTGTAGGCCGAGCCGTCAGGGATTTTTTACATATACGTATGATCTCGTGATTTATGCTTTCAAATTTTTATTTTCAAAAATTTGCGAGAATATTTCTGTTTATCGTTATACTTCTTGAAAATGGCACCGTATGAGCGCTGAAACATATGTCGATCATTAAAAAGTTTTTATAAGCTTTTCGTGTTTCTCTTTGTATCACTTAAACATTTTATCTATATTACTTACCCATCATACGTAGTATAGGGTAAGTCTTGAAATCGTTTTGAAAATCGAAACATTTTTTTGACGGATTTACACGCTTCAGACACTGGAGATTCCGAAAAACATATTTTTAGAAAAAAAAAAATTGCCGTCCGTCTGTGTGTCTGTATGTCTGTGTGTCTGTGTGTCTGTAAACGCTCTATCTCCCGAAAAATTTGAGATAGACACTTGGAATTTGATATGTACTTAGTATGTAATAATGGGAAGAAGCTTATTGAATTTCAGTAACCTCGATTATCCGGAACTATTTTTTTCGGACTCTCGAAATATTCGTTCTGATAAAAGGTATATAAAAAATTTCGAAATTGTTTATTTTAAGGAATGAATATAAAAGAAAATAAAAAAAAAACAAATTTTGCATAAAGCATGAAGTCGATCGGATAATTAGTTGCCGAGATATTTGTAATCATATTTACCACACTCTTCGATTTTTCATGACCCTGTATTTGAACCAAATTTCAATTCAAAGATATATTTTAATTGGAAATGAGACGTTTAATCAGATGCAATAAACCGCTAGTTAATAGGATTATTGTTTTTGGAGTTATAAGGATGTTTCTTTTAAGCAATTCAGTAATCGAGCCTTTAAAGTTTATGACGTCATCAAGCCACGATTTTATTCGAATTGCAATGAATTTTATAAGTAGTTTACACATTTTTTATTTTAATATTTTACATTATGCAATTCCATGATGGGTAAGTATTACGGTGGCCCCCAACTACTAGTTTGATTTAATTTTAATAAAAATTAATAATTTACCTTTAAAATTAGATATATATATCCCTATGAACATACAAAAATAATAAATATGTATTAAAATAAAAAAAAATACTCAAAACATTGAAAAATGCTACATGAAAAACAAATAAACTTATTAGGAAAAAAATTATTAGTAACATAAACTATAAGCTTTTATCTAGTGCACCTACTACGAGTTACACGATATTTTAGTAAATAAAAATATCATAGAAGAGTCAATTATAAGGTTTACAACAGTTTTACTATGTTCTTTTCAAACAACAGGCCATAATTTTGAAAGTATTCATGCAATTAATTTTTTTTAAAAATAGATGCACTAGACGATAATATATAGACAAAGCTCACAAGGTTTTATGGAAGAATGATAATAATATTTTTAGTTATGAATTTTTAAGGGAGTAAATGTTGAGCAAAAATCAATTTTGAGAAAAACGTATTTAGACGTTAAATTAGTATATTTTTACTATGAGTATAAATTTATTTCACATACAAATTTAATAATCAATAATTGAAATTAAATCATTTTATTAATATAAAAATACTAATTAAGTGAAAAAATTAAGGATAATTCTCTATTATCCCGTCGACCACTTTTCATAACAAAAAACTATCGCCAAACTGTAAGATTAAACGGCAAAAATGCAGTCCCATTTACTTGTTGTCAGAAGCATTATACATGTCTGTTATGTCATCAAGTGGTTTTTAATACGACATTTGCGTGCATTTTTCATTATGTTTTACTGATTTATTAGTTATTTCTTTAATTAAAATAACTATCGTGTCCTTAAATTCTTATATTTCATTTATTTATTTATTTTGATATTGTAATGACATTCTCTCGTTTATTTGGTTTATTCTCTCGTTTATTTGGCGTTACAGTTTGGCGATAGTTTTTTGTTATGAAAAGTGGTCGACGGGATAATAGAGAAGTACCAAATTAAGTTTTACTATTTACTTTTTTTTTGTCCCTTTAAAGAGCACCTCCGGTTTTCGGAATTATCACGTCCGGCTTATTAAAATAACTTCTGTTAAAAAATGGTAGGAAAAGTAACAAAGTAGTTTTTGAATCGTAAAAATGTTGACATTTCAAATGAAATTATAATTTTAAAAAATCGATCATTTTCTTGAAAGTGATCATTTTAACGTAGGAAAATACCTTAAACTCAATATAATTTAAACAAGAGCGAAAAATCATGCGTCAAGCATAGATTATCTAACACTTTCCAACGCTTCCAAAATAATTTTACATATCATTACCGTTTAATAAGCTGAAAGATAACATCTAAGTAAACAATTTGGAAAACGCATAACATATTTATAAACGTAATTTCAGGAATTTCCAACATATATTTCGCACATATACAATATTCGGAAAAATATCCGAATACTTTTATTCAGCCCTGTATATGATCTATAGATTTGTATACATACTACATAGGATGCGAAATTTTTAATTTAGTTAAGAAATGCATAGCACAGTTTAAAATTCTCCTTCTGGAGTTTCTTTCAATAAACGGAAATGTGTTCGTGAACTTTTGTGCTGCCCTGTATATGAAATACAGAATCTATACACACCAAGTAATAGACAAAAAGTAAATTAAATGTAAAATCGCGTTCAGCAACTTAAAACGCACTTCCAGGAATTATTGTTAACAGACAATAGAGAATTCTTTTGTGTGCCCCTGTAAATGAACGATGACTGCTATACACACAATATTCTGTAATAAGCCTCTTGTAATGCACCTTAGTAATATATATAAATTTCAATGCGTTTAAAATAGTGAAACATTATTTAATTAAACCGCAAACGATTTTTCTCTATAGACGTAATGTAACGGAATTCTTTTGACTGTCCCTGTAAATTAACTATTAGTGCTATGCACACCATTTCCATATTAAGCTTCTTGTAATGCACCTTAGTGTTATATAACAATTATAATGTATTTGAAATTGTGTAACATCATTAAAATAAACCGCAAATGATATTTCCCCATAGACCGTAATGTAACAGAATTCTTTTGAGTGTCCCTGTAAAAAAAATATAAATGCTACACACTTCAGTTGAAATTGGGAACTAGAGATAACGACAATAACATATACAAATTGCAGGGCAATCCGGGCATATTTACGGGAGTTAGAGCACGACCAGACGGCCAGAAGGCAGACGGCAAAACAACAAACTAAAGTCATAAACACTTTTCAA
Source organism: Maratus michaelseni (assembly GCA_963931845.1). Lineage (NCBI taxonomy): Eukaryota > Metazoa > Arthropoda > Arachnida > Araneae > Salticidae > Maratus > Maratus michaelseni. The sequence continues at coordinate 346,759,081 of OZ007590.1, read as the reverse complement.
CTAGGTTGGAAAGTGTTAATAATAAAAAAGAATTAAAAAAAAGACATTAAAAGCAAAACAAAAAATTTATTTCCAATAGTAAATGTCTAAAATAAATGATTAAAAACGTCAATATTTCTACATTATATAACATAAAATTATTAAAATATTATGATAAGCATTTTATTATTTTGAAAATGCTGTTATGCCAAACCGAGTTAATGATGTAAATGCCAAATTTCAGAAAAATGACATTTATTGATTTAACAAAATTCAATTTCCGAGACTTTTTTTTACAAAGCCACGGACAGGGTTATTGATCAGTTTATACAAATTTAAAACTTAGAATCGATTTCATGTTACTAGTCATCAATTACAGATAATGACCTTATATTGACATTTCAAAGTTGTTCACTATCAGATTTCAATGTCGAGTTCTAAAAAGGTTACATTTCAAGTTTTAAAATGTTTGAAAGAAGAAACATTTTTCAAAATTGAATTGACAAACAAATAATGAAACTAATTATCCTCTGGTAATTTTAATTCTCGCGTTGCTCATTAGGATATTCTATGTCAAAAATGTTTATACTCTAAATTTATTCATTAATAATGTGAATTTGCGATATGCGCTTTTATAATATTAAGAAATTAATTTCTGCACGAGTTTATTCCCAGAATTTATTGTTAAAAATCTAAAACGGGCGACAGTGAATTATTTCAAATATTCATTGTTCTTAAAAATACTTTTGTTTATAATGTTATTTATTTGGACAAATTCTATAAAATAATGTAAAGATTCTCTAATTATGTTATTTATTTATTTATTTATTTTGAAAGAATGGGTTTTTACAAGTATTTAAGGGCAACGATGGAAAGCTGCACTTCATCTAATTTGTTAATCAAATAAAGACAAGAACTATATGTGTTAAGTATTAATTTTCAATAAATTATTATTTACAATTTCCTTTATATATTTTTTGAACACTGCTGCATTATATGTAGGGGAGATGGGGGATGAATGGGACTCTTTCAGAAAAATGTTTATTTTAAATATTTTATTTAATTTATTATCAATATTATATATCACATTTCATACATTAAGTGTTTGACTGCATCTTATATGCACAATATTTATTCAAGATTATTATTATGCAGAAATATATTATGAAATTAAAAAACAATTCCTCTATGTCCCAATCATCCACACAGCAGGGATGAATGGGACACAAATATTTTCCTCCCTTTATTCAATGTTAAGGACTAAAAGCTGGAAAAAAATGCCTTCTGGGCAAAATCTGAGAGATTGCCCAGAAGTTGTAATATGATCTCCAGAATTATTTGTTAGCCCATCATATTGGACTCATCTCAACTTTGCCATAAACGGAAGCATTCAATGGCTGAAGACGATAACTACAATGAGCATGACATGTTAAAAGAATAATTACCATAAATTATTAATTTATCAAACTATATAATATTATTTAGCTAATAAATATATTTTTCAGCATCCTCTAGGGATGAATGAGACAATCCCATTCATCCCATATGAAATGTCCCAATCATCCCCATGATGCATATATTCAATTGTCAGCCATTTTGTCTAAAAAATTATTTTGTTACAATGGTTAATATTCATTCATTTTAATTACCAATATTGAGCCTTGAAATAAAAAACTACAATATATCACAATTGTTTATATTGCATAAGATATTTAAGTAACTTCAATTGTAAAAAAAAAATACTTTTAAGCAGAGTTTTCAGGAAATGACAATTTGAAGGAAACTGAAAACAGCCATGTGGTCTTGCTTTTGGTTCTGAAGCACACTATGGTAGTGAAATCTACGAGGATAGGAAGCAACTAAACAAAAAGTTTATTGCCTAAAATATTGAGAACGTCCCATCCATCTCTTGTCCCATTCATCCCCCATCTCCCCTATACTAGAACATTATAAGAATGACACCTACAAAACCAATTGTAATTTGAGAAATTTTGGAATGACATTCTGATACTAATGATTCTTTTACACAGAAAATACTCTGAACTTCTTAAGAAATACATTAAATCTATGGAGTAATCAGTTTTAATAGTCTCCACATTATTGTTAAAATTGCCTTCTTAAACAAAAGTGTTTAATTTTTAAATAAGGTACAAAGACAAAACAAGCGCACGCAGTTTTCCTTTACATACGCTTGTACATGATGTCCCGTTAATAGAGGTACATATTTTAAGAGAGGGTGGAGCACACTACAACCCACAATTATTGTATTAAAAACCAGGATCGCAATATACTCATTCACTCAAAATTACGGGGTTGCTTGACTTCAATCTGAAAATCTTACGAACTTAGAAAGAAAAAAAAACAACTAGTTATAATAATATACTTTATTTTATATCTTCAAACTTCTCACCGTCAGCTACAATGCATATTTGGATTTTGGAGTAGAGCATAGATACTTCACTATACCTAGACACTACTTTTATGAATATAGCAGCAGCCGTTCCGAAGTTAAAAGCATGGCAAGGGACTTTAGTGGGCATACTGTATATTCTGGGAGGCAAGCGAGTTCACTGGAGACGGTCGATGAGAAATGAATTAACCATTATACATCGCGATTAAACTTTCTTTTCTGTGTTTAGTTTAAGTAAGACAATATCTCGAAAAGAAATGTGGTGATTATCATCCCCATCCAGTCAGAGATAAATTAGACGATTCACTTCTTGGAATGCAGCTGACATTAGATAAGATTCACTAACCGCCTTACTGTACATTTCTCGCACTTTTGGTGATTTTATACCATTTTAAACACAACATTTTAATTCTGCTCTAAAAATTGTTAAGGTATCTTCATTATTGTTAAAGTTATGACGGCTCAGACTGAAGTGAAGCATTCTCTAATGTTGATAAATGAGTAGATTACAAACTTGGTACGATAACTGTTTGATGTAGTGTGCACTACCACCTGTTAAAGTTTGTACCTCTGTTACGGGAACCCTGTACAGTGAGGTAATCTATTCGGAAGATGCTTTATTTAACTAGTCTTTGTCGCATACCTCGAACTATAGATGGATAGTTTGGGGTTAGAGTACATTTTCTGGGAGACAAATGAGTTCAGTGAAGGGGGACGACGAGAAATGAATTAATCATTATATATATCGCAATTACACTTTATCATTACACGTACAAATTCTGTGTTTAGTTTAATATTAGGGGTACCCTTAATTAAAACCGCTCTCAAAAGCATTATATATAAGTATATTTCTTTAGCGTTGTGCAAGCTCGGATAGGAAACTCAATAAATAGGCGAGAGGTAGTCATATATAACTGTGGTGGATGTTTGTACCTCTATTTATGGGCCACCTTGTGTAGTGAAGTAATCTATACGGAAAGTGGTTTATTAAATTATTATGGTCCCATAGATGTACAATCTTGAGTTTATGTTATTAAGCGTACATGTTCTGAATAGAAAAAGAATTCAGTGGAGGAGGACGATGAGAAAATAATTAATCATTATATATCGCAATTACACTTTATTATTACACGTACAAATGCTGTGTTTAATTTAATATTAGGATTACCTTTAGTTAAATTCGTTCTGAGATGCTATATTTATAAGCGTTTTATTTTAGGGTTGTTCAAGCTGGGATAGGAAACTCAATAAATAGATGAGAGGGAACATTATGTACCTACGGAGACTATCCTGAATAGAACTAATTTTGAAATATACATTCAACTTACATTTAACTAGAAAGGTAATTCATTTTGGGCACCTTTAAGGGTTAACTTACTTAAAAAAATAGCTACTATTCAAATTAAAAATATTCTTAGCCAGATTGAATTATTTCTTGAATAAATCTTATCAATAGGTTAAAAATTATTGTTATTATAGGAAATTACTCATGATGCGAAAATAAGTTATTTAAAATATCAGGTTACTTTTTTAATTATGGTTTGTTTGCAATTTTTATTTAAATTTAACTTTTTATCATTAATGAAAGAATATAATAATTTGAATAGATTTGTTTTTATTGCATTTGGCTGCAATAAAAGAAGTATGATATATTTAAAGGAATAGTAGTTTCTATAAAATGTTTCTCCCAATATTATATCAAATACGCTTTTATAAGCAAATCTGACTGTATTGCTTAATAATTATATTAAAAATCTCAATGAATTGGAGGAGGGAATATTTTATAAAAGTTGAACGTTAAAACAAATAATGAAAAACTATTTAGTGGTTAACACTAAATATACCAGGAGGTTCCAAATGAAAATATTTCGATTCGAATCAGAAGATATTTTATAAAATAAATAAAATATCAATCAACCAAAAATTAGTTAATCAGAAAAGTTATACAGTTAATAAAAAGTTTGCTGAGAAATATATTTTTTATAAAACTTCTGTAAAATTCCCGTTACGTGTAGTGTTAAAAAATAATTTTAAATGCAGTACTTATAGTAACTGAAGGGCTCGGATATAAGAGAAGATTGCTTACAGAATACATGTTTCGAAGTTTTATAATGGAAACCACAAATGAAACTGTTCTGATTTCTTCCTCTGAAACAGCTTATTTGTTAAGAACTTTTATTTATCTTACGTGCATATTTGTATTTTTCTGATACATTTTACATTTTTGGACTTGTGTGCAAAGCATATTCGTTATTAAATTTCACATCTAAATTTATCTTTAAATACTATGCCATATATTCAATAAAAAACTAGTTGGAGGCCACCGTAATACTTATCCATCAGGGATATGCGTATTATAAATTAGGAAAATAAAACATGTGTAAACTACTTATAAAATACATTGCATTCGAATAAAATCGTGGTTTGATGACGTCATAAACTTGAAATGCTCTATTGCTGAATTGCGTAAAAGAAATATCCTTATAACTCCAAAAACAATAATCATATTAGCAAACGGTTTATTGCGTCGAATTAAGCGTCTCATTTTCAATTAAAATATATATTTGAATTGAAATTTGGATGAAATACAGGGCCATGGAAAATCGAAGAGTGTGACAAATATCTCAGCAACTAATTATCCGATCGACTTCCTTATTTATGCAAAATTTATGTTGTCTTATTTTCTTTTATATTCATTCCTTAAGATAAACAATTTCGAAAATTTTTATGTACCTTTTATCAGAACGAATGTTTAGAGAGTCCGAAAAAAATAGTTCCGAATAATCGAGGTTACTGAAATTCAATAAGCTTCTTCCCATTATTACGTGCTAAGTACATACCAAATTTCAAGTCCCTATCTCAATTTGTTCGGGAGATAGAGCGTTTACAGACACACAGACGGACGGCATTTTTTTTTTCTAAAAATATTTTTTTCGGAACCTCTAGTGTCTGAAACGTGCAAATCCGTAAAATTTTTTATTTCGATTTTTAAAACGATTACAAGACTTACCCTATACTACGTATGATGGGTAAGTAATAAAGATTGTAGTTTTATAAGGTGTTCAGGATACAGTTAAACAATTTTACTTGAATATTACAAGAAAATCAAGATCGTCGATTACTATAGTTTACACTCGAGACCCTCATATTGTGAATGCAGTATTTATTACTATGTCTTTTAATTTTTCGAACTTCAAAAAATACAATACTTACAAACACATCTTTAAATAATAGATAAAATCTTTATTTTACTAGAAATTTGCAGCGATGGAAGATATGATGCGTGTTTTTTTTAAAAAGCATAGAAATCTTAATTTCAATTTTGATTATGTTGTCGCAGTTGATCGGGCAATTTGAATTTTAAAATTTGTGCTTAATCACTTTCTATATTCACACAGAAAACATTCGAGGCTTTCTTATATTGTGAAATATTGCATTTGATTAAGTCTTTTACAATATAAATTTCCATTTTCTTAGTGCAGTGTTCTTTCTTCCTGATTTCAGATTTTTTTCTCCTGCCTTTTTCATAATCAGTGTATTTAGCAGCATTGAATGGATGTTATAATCTGACGTATTCTAATAATTGGTTAATTTCTTTAACCCCCTGACCGCCGAGCAAAAGGGAAAATTTGTAATGTTGTTTTCTCTGTAATTTTTTTAAATGCTTAAAAAATCTGAATTTTCAAACTTGAGATAAAAAACTTAATTACGTATAATTATAATCCTTGAGAGTATCAATCATTACTTGATGTTTTAAAAATGCATTATATTTGTAGAATTATATTAATTTAAACAAACCTTGTATTGCTGTGAAACCTACAGCAAGTAGAAGTAGCATTCCGCTGGTCATGACTTACTTGTGATTTTAAGTTTTCGACGTTCAAAACCCCTTCACGACGAGCGTCCTTTACAGAATTTTTAATCTTTCACCACCGGTTTTTCAAAACAGAAATTTTTGTCTAATTGAATCGCAGAAATGCTAGGATTACATCCCGTATAGCATGTATGTTCACAGGGACGTCACAGTGACGTCACTGTGAGTCACGTACGTCACGTCACATCTGTGACCGAAATACCACCATTCAGTGAAGTCACACTGTGACTAAAATGTGAATTGCTTAGAAACCTTTGAAAAATTGCAAGAACACTACAAAATATGTTATTCAATGTAAAAAACATGTTTCTGAAAATTTTTTTAATTTTTGTGACATCACTGTAACGTTTCTGAAAGTCACAAACGTTACGTCACTTGTGTGGTCAAAAGACCACTATGCTGTGAGGTCACAGTTTGACAAAAATGGGAATTTTAAATACATATTTGAAAAGGAGGAGAAATATATTAATCAGGAATGCCTCAATGCACTCCGATTCTGACTGATTTTTAAGACCCATAGAAAAATAATTTATTTATTTATTTATTTATTTATTTATTTATTTACCGACCTACAGGAACATGTTTCATAAGTAGATAAATTTCAATCAATATGCAATTATAAATTATAATACAAACAAAATTCTGCGTGTATTCAATGAACATTTTTTTAAAATTAAGGCAGTTTTTCATTTGCTTTTTATAGTAGGTGAAAAACTAACAACTTTTGTTGAAATGAGAGCAGCAATCTATATTACAGGGTGAAATCATATCTCAGAGTAACAATAACGTCATGTTGACGGTGGCAACAAGTGAACATTAAATAACGCTTTTTCTGTGATTTTTTTAACTTCGAAACATTGCACAATTTCGATTTTCTAACTTCGAAAAAAAAATGTACATTCAAATGCAATATGCTTGAAACTGTACTTCAATTTATTATTCTTTATGGTTTTAAAAAATTTTCAAGCATGTTTTTTTTTTAAATCACTCTATTGCGTGCATTCTAATCACAACAGATAAAAACATTTCAATTTAAATAGTAATGTTACAATAATAAATTTCCCAAATTTCAGAGTTTATTTTGAGAGTTTATTTATTAATAACCACGAATGTGAAATTCACAAGTTGAAAAAAAATCGAAATATAAATAAAAGTACGTGAATAAAAAAATCACACGAGCAGAAAGTGAAAATACTACAAGAACCAAACAGAAAGTTCTATTGCGAAACACTTTCTCAATGGCAATATTCCACAATATAACTAAATCGTAATTGATTTATGTTTGATTCAAATAAGCCGTCAAGCCTAAATTACTTTATTCATATTGCCCGTTAAACCACAATACCACAGATAAAAGAATTTGAAGTAAGAATGGATAATATATATATTTATACACACATATATATATTTACATATTTAAATACACACACACACACGCACCTACACTGGTCGAAATTGATTTATGAAAACACGGTTTTTTGACAAAAACTTCTATAATACAATTGAATCCATTTGGACACTACACTGTTAACTAGTATTTTAAAAATACAAATTGCACAAATTGTGCTTATTAGTTGCTAAAATCAGTGTCAAAATTGTTTTAAACTCATAAAAGAGCTAAAATCCTACATGTTTCGGCTTTAAACTTAAAGCCATCATCGGGGAAGAGGAACAACACAAACGACTTCTGATCTTTTAATTTTCGACACGAGAAAATTGAAATCAACAGTATGGAAAAATTTAAATAAAATAAGCGGGCGCTCTCTGTTGCCAAAGAGCGAAAAACAAAACAATGAATTAACAGCCCCTTGTTAACCCCTTTGGCAACAGAGAGCGCACGCTTATTTTATTTAAATTTTTCCATACTGTTGATTTCAATTTTCTCGTGTCGAAAATTAAAAGATCAGTAGTCGTTTGTGTTGTTCCTCTTCCCCGATGATGGCTTTAAGTTTAAAGCCGAAACATGTAGGATTTTAGCTCTTTTATGAGTTTAAAATAATTTTTACACTGATTTTAGCAACTAATGAGCACAATTTGTGCAATTTGTATTTTTAAAATACTTCTATAATATTCATTAAAAATGAATGAAATTTCATGGGATATACATAGTACGTATGACAAATCTGTTACAAGAATACATTTTCACACATAATATTAAACATAAACAAAAAGTCAAAAATTAAATTTTCGTAATATGCGAACATGGAAATTGATTTATGAAATATCACATTTCATTGGTTATTCCGAAGCAATGTGACAAAAATTTGCATAAAACAAAGTAACGTGACCTGCAAAGTAGACATAAAAAGCGTTGTACAGTGAAAGCAATACGTTTCATTTACAATTTTCGCGATGGGTAAACGAAAGATTTTGTCTGAGGAAGAAAGAAGTAAAATCGACGCATATTTAGAATGTGGAAAGTCTGTCCCGGAAATTAGTAAATTAATTAAAAGATCTGTTGGTGTGATATATAACTATAGAAAAGATCCAGCAAATTATGGCAAAAATTTTAACAAAAAAGGTAATCTACGTTTAAGCAAGAGACAGAAAAGGGGGATTCTTAAACGTGCATCGAAAGCTGGTCACAGTTCAAAGCAGATTTGTGCAGATCTATCCCTGTCTGTTACTTCTAGAAGAGCTAGGCAAATTTATTTTCTTCACGTAGCTTGCAATGGTCGAAAATGAAGCCGTGTCCAAAGTTACTTCTGCGTCACAAGCAGATGCGTTTGCAGTATTGCGAGAAGTACATGGCAATGGGTGACAATTGGAAGAAAGTCATTTTCTCTGACGAAAAAAGATTTAATTTGTATGGTCCAGATGGTTTGAGGTATTATTGGAGAGATCTCCGAAAAGAACCGAAATCTACATTCAGCAGAAATTTGGTGGCGGAAGTTTGATGATTTGGGCAGCGATTGCTTATGATGGAAAAAGTGAAATTGTATTTTTAAACGGTCGCCAGAACTCTTTTTATTATAGTTTAGGTTTAGAAAATTCACTTCTTCCATTTGCATGGTAATATTATGGTTTAGATTATATCTTCATGCAAGATAATGCAAGTATTCACATTTCAAATGCAATGAAAGATTGGTTTGACGAACAAAATATTGTTCTTTTAGATCATCCACCTATTAGTCCTGATCTGAACCCCATTGAAAACGTTTGGGGACAGCTTGTTCGAATGGTTTATGCAAATGGGATGCAGTACACATCACTCGTAGATTTGAAAGCTTCAATCTGTCAAAACTGGAAACTAATTGATCAGAAATAAATCCAAAATCTTGTTTTATCAATGCCATCTAGAATAAAAGGAACTCTAATGAATAAAGGCGGCTTTACTAATTATTAATTTCAATTAAATGTGATATTTCATAAATCAATTTCCATATTTTTATGTTACTAAAATCTAATTTTTGATGTTATGTTTTAGTTTATTAATTTGTATGAAATTTTATTTTTCTAAATTATTTGTTGTTATAGCATGCATAATGTATGAAAATCCATTCATTTTTAGTTAATAATATAAATGTTTTGATTAAAAAACCGTGTTTTCATAATTCAATTTCCACCAGTGTATATATATGTGTGTGTGTGTATGTGCGTGTGTTTGTATATATATATATGTGTGTGTGTGTGTGTGTGTGCATATATATATGTCATAGAAACTTTCATCGAATTTTTATCGTTTTGTTCGCGGAATAAAGAAGGGGACAAAACATAAAGGTTCTCGTGACTGAACACTCTAACACACACATATATTTATATGTGTGTGTGTTCGTGTGCATATATATATATATATATATATATATATATATATATTTATTTATTTATTTATATTTCATAAAAGCCTTCATCGAATTTTCATTGTTTTGTTTTCGGAATAAAGGAGACAAAACATAAAGGTTCACGTGACTGAACACTGTAACACACACATATATGTATATGTGTGTGTGTGTGTGTGTGTGTTTGTGTGTGTATGTATATATATATATATATATCAAAAAAACCTTCATTGAATTTTTATTGTTTTGTTTGCGGAATAAAGAAAGGGACAAAATATAAAAGTTCTCGTGACTGTACACTCGAACTGATCCGAAGATAAATTTTACTGAACACTCCAATAAGGAATTTTTTTTAACCTTATCCCATAATAAAGTGAAAAAATATGTATTGCGTGAGAATCTATGCATCTGGGGCATATTTGTTATGAACATCATTGGTCTTTCATTCCGCTAAAACAGAAAAACACGCAAGATATATTGTTTAAGGCGTGGGAGTTTATCTTGCTTTAAGGTGTTTGAAAAGTACGAAATTATCGCAATAACAAAAGACGTAAATTTTATGAAACAAAAACTCAAAAAATGATTATTATATCCTTTATTTTTCAGGAAAAATAGCTCTTAGTTATTTGAGTTCAGATATTGCATTATAACAAAAAATGCCATATTTAGATACAAATTGTTCGATTAAACAAGAACGAAATTATTAATAAACTATTTTTAAACATTACAAAATTATGAATTATATTATTTGTTCATCGAATAAATATTATTTCCACGAAAATTTTAGAATTTTTTGAAACATCTGAGTATTCAATTCCCGTAACTAAAAGTGATGTAACATTGGACAAACCACGATCTGTTTTCTCTATACAGATTCCTTCAAATCCCTAACAAATAAATTAAATGACAGTGCATTTTTATTGAATAAATTATTAAATTGAATGAAAATTTTCAACTTTAATATCTTCCAAAAAGGTAATTCGATGACAACAAAAATATAAAATCTCTTTGCATTAAAGGCACTTTGTTTGACTAAATAGTGTCATATATAAGAGATTATGTCAAAACATTAAAAAAAGGTATATATCAAGATAATTAATAGTATTCAAATATATGTATGAACATTTTTACACAACATTAAAAAAACTCATTACTTTTACATATTCAGATACCCGATCTAATTCTATAACTACCGATTTTCATCTACATTTTTTTACAATGCACCATTTTATTCATCCGAGTATTCGTTACAAACCTCCAAACAATTTGAAACTTAATATGAGCTTTAAATATATCCATTCCTCCTAAGTTTAAAATTAAATATTTTCGAACTAAATTGTAGGAAACATTCAAATATTCATATCACTTTACTTTATAATTTTTTATAGAAAATCATTACAAGTGTATTTAAACGTGAAGCCACAAATAAAATTTACGTATTAACATACAATATTAATCTACAATTTTTAATTGAAATACTGTGTATTTATGATGAAACAAAACTTTATTTAAAAAACTTATGTTGCATTATTTTCAATAGCATACGCATGTGATATTATTAGATTATTAAATTATATATCACGAAAGATAATTATTAAATAATTAAAAACATGGAGGTGATCTAGGGTATGTTGTAGACACACAGAAATAGTTCGTTTATATAAAAGTTTCATTGTAACGTAAAATACTCCACAGTAACTCACGTACAATCTTCAAGGAGAGGTAGAACACATTACAAAATCCAATTTTTGTATAGAACAGCTATGTATTGTTGTATTGTAACTACTATGTATTTGTATAGAACTATTACTACCCTTCTTTCCTATGAAAGCAGCTAGTAATACCTTTATTGAGTAAAAAATACAAGGTGTCTCTTTCTAAGCCATATAAATGATTTAAAAAAATGATTGGATGAAAGATTTATATATAATCTGTATACTGGTACATAAAATCTGTGTTTGTATTGTTTATATGTCGATATTGAAGGATTCTAATAGTCATGAACAAGAATATTGTTTTATTTCTTTTTTCTTACGAAATACTAAGTGTATATACATAATTTATGCTAATGGATAGTAAATGTGTATCTATAAACTACGCTTATTGCTAATTTCTTCATTTTATTAAAAATAATTTTCATGCTGGGAAGGAATCTTTCATTTAAACAGTTTGTCTTATCATTACAAATTAGTTTCTGTGATACCTATTTTACTTTGAAATAAATCGTCTTCTTATATTTTACTAGTATTTTTAAATCATAATTTTATCCCAATTAATACACTTCAAATAATAATACAAAATGCTTAAGTTTCGTTTAAAATATTTCTAAAATAAATAAGTGACTGCAAAAACTGCATGTCCAATTTTTTTAAATGCATTTTTTGTTACTGAAAACTCGTCTTTGAAGGTAGGATCACATGTGTAGACAAAACTTTCATAGGTTTATTTATCCGTTGTCAATCAAAATTATTTTTATTACAAAAAGCAGTGCATTGATCAATGAAAATTCCAAGATTCAATGGCCAAAAACAGGACAAGAAGAAATTATGATCGAAAATATTATAATTTCTACAAGATGATGGATCATGATGGTGACTATAATCAATGATGATGACTGCGATTAATATGATGATGATTAATATGGCGATCCTAATGTTCATCAGGCACCTGTGTTCTGTAATAAATAGGTACCAAGATTTACGGATTTTCGATACTATTACTGATGATGAAGAATAATGATCAATATGATCAATATCATCATGTCCATCAAGTACCTGTGTGCTTTAATCTATAGATACCAATGTTTATGGATTTTCAGTACAATTACTTCTGAATAGTAATATTTGCGTTATGTGATGCAATAAAGCCCATATTTCTAATCAAAAATGGTAGAATTAAAAATCCATATTTCAGGGCACTTATGTGCTTAACATCTATCCTTAACCTGTAGACAAAAATGAATGATTTTGATTTTCACAAATACCTAAAACAAAATAATTACGAAATTGTTGTATCATTGTAGGGCACTAAATTCCTTTAACTGCCTAAACAACACAAGTCCAAAGGTTGTTTTTATTTTTTCTTTTAATTCTTAGAAAATAAATAATGCTTAACCAACAAATATATATCTAGATTTAAGAAATGTAATTAACACAGGAAAGTTCTTAAAATAGCAGTTGTGTATACCGCAGTTGTTACTGATTCTTGGAGTATTTTAAATTTTGAACTTATATAATGTTTTTCCAATCACTCATTCAAATAAATGTTTCAGAAGCAGAATTAGAAAACGCTAGTATTTTGCTAGTATTTTGCTAGTAGATTCCTGCTGAGCTTTAAAAGCATTGTTAGTAAATATGTGTAGTATATACAACTTTGATGAGCATAAACATAAAGAAAACTGATTTCTATACTCTCAGATTATGGTAATGAAACTAATTATGTTTAGACAGTTTCCAAATTTAGAAATTATTCTCTGTGATATAGATTAAATTTCGTAGTGATTTCATTTCACTTTTGTCAGTATTGAGATACTTACATATACATTACTGACTGTTACCAATTTTCCAAAAAATTTCGTAGTTTAGGTTCCATTGTTTAAGTCAAATAAAAATGTATGAAACCAGTCATTTAACTTCATAAGTGAGGCATATTGATTGCCGCATAGAAACATCTCACATATTATTATATAAATTTTATCGTTCACTCACACGGTATTCCTTAATTTTCAAATAATAAATTTCAAATTACATGTTTCAAATAATGAGATCGAATGCACAATTTGGATTTAAAATTTCGTGTAAGAGATATTACTTACCCATCATATGTAGTATAGGATAAGCGTTGTAATCGTTTTGAAAATCGAAAAAAAAATTCAGACACTGGAGATTCCGAAACACATATTTTTAGAAAAAAAAATTGCCGTCCGTCTGTCTGTGTGTCTGTCTGTAAACGCTCTATCTCCTGAACAAATTGAGATAAAGACTTGAATTTTGGCATGTACATAGTATGTAATAACGGGACGAAGCTTAATGAATTTCACTAACCTCGATTATCCGGAACTATTTTTTTCGGACTCTCGAAATATTTGCTCTGATAAAAGGTATATAACAATTTTCGAAATTGTTTATTTTAAGGAGTGAATATAAAAGACAATAAAAAACAAATTTTGCATAAAGAATGAAGAATAATTAGTCGATTGGATAATTAGTTGCCGAGATATTTGTAATTATGTTTACCACACTCTTCGATTTTTCATGACCCTGTATTTCATTCAAATTTCAATTCAAAGATATATTTCAATTGAAAATGAGACGCTTAATCCGACGCAGTAAACCGTTAGTTAATATGATTATATTACTTAATATGATTCAGTAATAGAAAACTTAAAGTTTTATTCGATTTTATTCGAATTGCAATGCATTTTATAAATAATTTACACATTTTTTTTTTTTTTTTTTTTTTTTTTTTTTTTTTTTTTTTTTTTTTTAATATTATGCATATCTATGATGGTAAGTATTACGGTGGAACCCAACGACTAGTTTTAAAGAAATATTAGCAAACGTAGTATTTAAAGTAAAATGTAACAATACTTTCCAAGTTAGTCATGCAAAGGGATTGAGAATAAAAATAAAATTTCCTAAATTAGAAAAGAAAATGCAAATTTAGTTAAACTTATAATAACTATTTTGATTTGAGGGAGAATATTATTATTAGATGCCAGGCATATGTTGCCAAAATATTTGAGAATTATTTACACGTCTAATTAAAATAGCGAACAAATCCTGATGATTTAAATTTCCAAAGATTTTACGTGGGCAGCTTGCTTGAGTACATTAAAGCATGTTAGAAAATAACGGGTTAAAACTAAAAATCTGCATTGAGTTTTGTAAGTCATTGGAAAAGATCTAACATTAGATTCATCAATGTTTTGTAATATATTTACATCTTAATTTCTCTTTAACATGCATAAAACAAAATACGTCTGGAATTAGTAATGTAAACAAATAAAAATAGTTTCAAAAGAAAAGATGTTGCGTAGACGTATTGAAAGTTTCCATGAAAGGAATTTTTAAAAAAATGAAAAATCACATTACGCTATGCATTTTGTTAATAAAGTTGTACAGAATTGAATTATTTAAGCACTAAATAAAACTAGAGCAATTAACATAAAGCCGAATATAGGGCTAAAAGTAAGTATTATCACAAAAGAAAATGAAACTAAACATTCTCAGAAAAATGATAACAAAGCATAAAGAACGTTGCAAGTAAGATTATTTAATCACAACGATATGTATCCAAAGTTATTGGTAACAGTATATAAAGGCTGGCCTTAAACACTAAAAAAAAGGAAAAAAATTCATGGTATGCAGAAGCATAAATATAATATGTTTAATCGACATGCCATTTCATGCTAGGAAGATTAGGCCAAAATTGTCCTTGTTAGACAGTGAAGGCTATTTTACACTGCTTAAATTATAATTTTTGAAATGATATATGTTATAGTACCGACAAACAAAATACTTGCACGTATGGATATGTAATATTTTAGCATTGTTGGGAAACATGTGTATTTTAAAGGCTTTCATCGTTCTGTTTAGATGAATCTATATAAAAAAAAGAAAACTTATATCTACACACATCGATTCTGCTAAGGAAACTTATGGAATATTAAAAAATTGTATTATAAACAGTTTCAACTAGTTTAAAAATTAAACTCTGCGGTAGCGATGAAATCCACTAAGAATAACTTAACGCAGAAGAAATATTGTAGTATAAATTATATACCGGGACTTTTTGAAAAACTTCGGCACGCTCATTGTGGTTATGGAATAAATTTGATAGCTACCCCCCTCCCCCAATTAAAATGAAGAATTTACTGGCCGCGACAGCACCTGATGAACTGTTCGGGGTATATGTCATTCCATTTAATACCGAAGAAGATGGACAACTAGAATATATAGGAATGACCACAAGAAAATTTAAAGACTGTGTAAAAGAACATAAAAGAGATCTAAAATTTAACAGACCATCTACTGCTCTATCGAGACTTCAACTAACCCAAAACGTTGAAATAGATTTTAATAACGCTAAAATATGTCCAATGAGAAATTAATATGATTTAACAATTCGAGAATCCGTGGAAATTATAAATATGCATGGAAACGTATGCAATGACGTACTGTCTTACAATATTCCGAATATATGGCTTAATTTAATCAAAAAACAGTGAAATGTGATTTTTTACCCTTCTTTCCTTCTTTCTTCAACTTTTACCTAAGCAATGGATAGAAAAAAATCAAATCATCCCCATTCGTCCAACGGACGAATGGGGTTGGCGCGAATTTTTGGGGGAATTTTGGTTGGCGCGATTTTCAAGCCTGCGCCAAACCAATAACTAAATACAATTGCTAGGTTGCCATCAAAAGAAAAAAATCTCCTAAATTTGGCGACTTTTTTCCTTTTTATAACCGATTAAAAAAAAAAACCTTGCGTGAGTGTATGACATCATAGCCAAAGTTTTCGTCATATTTTAGGTAATGGAATCACATGTTTTTTTTTTTTTTTTTTTTTTTTTTTGTGTGTGTGTACGTTAATTTATTTAGCGATGAAATTTTATGGTATTTTTGTTTATTTTATGTTTAAATATTTACGCACACATTATTGTTATTTTAAATAACTTCAACTTCCACTTTTTGAAAAAAACACGTTGTATATTTAATGCAATTGTAAGGTATTCTAATTAAACATTTCATTTGAATATTTGCGTTATATATACATTTAACGTCTGAATTTAAACACCATTAAAACACCAAATAAAATAAATTAAGACAAACTTGAGCACAGTTAAAAAAATAAAATTTATAAACAAATATATATATATTTGTTTAATTTAATTTATATATATATATATATATATATATATATATATATATATATATATATATATATATATATATATATACTTAAAAATAATTAAAAATACAATCTGTAAACGTTTCGCCAAGCGACATGCGAGGTATCATCAGTACAGAAAATCCATTGCATAGCAAACGACTGAACAAATCAAGAACAGTTAAAGTTAGTTATTTTAAAAACAGACAATATTTACTAGGAACAGAACGAGCTTCATTCAAAGTCTGCGATCGCAATTGAGTGAACCAACCATGGTAGATTACTCCTTGAGGGTTGGTTCACTCAATTGCCATCGCAGACTTAAACATGAATGAATGAAGCTCGTTCTGTCCCTAGTGAATAATGTCTGTTTTTAAAATAACTACCTTTAACTGTTCTTGATTTGTTCAGTGGTTTGCTATGCAATGGATTTTTTGTACTGATGTATTTTTAATTGTTTTTAAGTATATATATATATATATATATATATATATATATATATATATATATATATATATATCTATATATTTATATAATTTATATCTATATATAAATATATATATATATTTTATAACTGTGCTCAAGTCTGTCTTCATTTATTTTATTCGGTGTTTTAATTCATTTGAATAGCTTGCCAATGTAAATAACTGATGGTATACAAAAATAAATCAAAATATTCAAAAACAGTCTCAGGTTTATTTTCCGAACGTGAAAAAATTGCTGCGAAACGAAAAAAAAAAAAAAAAAAAAAAAAAGGAAATGTATTCAACAAACCATAAACCTATCTCAGATTTCTTCTACAAATGTCGGAAAATCCCCACGGAGCGCGAAAAAACGCAAAAGGCAAACATTATTAAAATATTTGAGAGAAACTGAAAAATCATTGTAAGAATTCCTAATAAACTTTATTTAAAACAATTATTATAGTTGGCTTAAAAAATGAAACCTGATTTATTTTAATAATGTGAAAAAATCACCACGCAACGCTAAACATCATAGAAAAAATTAAATTAAACAAATCTAATTAAAATAATAACAAGATAATAAAATCACGTATCAAGCATAGATTATGAAACACTTTCCAACACCTTCAGAATACTTTAACAAACCTTCGCTGTTTAATAAGAACAATAATATACCTAAGTAAACATTTTAGAAAACGCAAAACATATTTGAAAACTAGATTTCAGCAATTAGAGCCCATAGTCAGAAACGTACACCGATTCTTTTGTGTATTATTTTGTGTGTAGCTCTGTATATAATCTATAGATTTGTATATATTCTGTATAATATGCTACAATTTAGTTTAGTATGAAAACACATAACACAGTTCAAAATACACTTTCAGCGGTTTCTACCGATAGGGGAAACCTATTTGAATTCTTTTGTACAGCCCTTCATCTATTAAATTAAGATTTTGATTCCCGCCACATATTAATCTAAAGTATAACTCATGCAAAAATACATGCTGTAAATTATTGAAAACACACTTCCAGAAATTATCATTACATAAGCGGCCATGTACCCCGTTCTTTGCGTGGCCCTGTATATGTTTCTACAGTATATTCAACAAACATCTCTTAATATACTAAATATATTTCACGTTCAAAAATGCATAACTCTATTAAAAATACATTTAAACAATTTACACTGATACACAATAATGCTTACGAATTCTTTTTCGTAGCTCCTTATATGATCTAAGATATTTATACATACAATATAGCATACAACAATTTAGTTAAACGCATACCTAACTGAAAAAGCACTACTAGCTAATATCGCTTATAGGCAGTATTTCGGATACACTACTTTATCAGAAATCTTTTGTGTGTCCCTGTAAAGTAACGATAAATGCTATGCACAACATATTATAAAACAAGCACATTCTACTAAATCTCTAATGTATGTGAATTTCATTATATTTGAAGTAGTCTAACATAATTCAAATACGTTGCAAAGAGTTTTTCACCGATATATCCTTATGTAACCGATTAATTTTTTGTGGTCCTGTAAATGAAAGATAAATGCTTTACACTCCATACTCTACAAAATGCATGTTTTACTGCACCTCATAAATTCATGTCAATATCATTATGGTTGTAACAATGTAACATGAATAAATTGCGCCGCAAACAATTTTTCCCCACAGACCATAGTATAACGGAATTCTTTTAAGATTCCCTGTAAAATAATTATAAGTGCTATACGTACCACATTCAATAGTAAGTATCTTGTTGGGCACTTGAGTGATGTATACCAATTTTAATATATTTTAAATTGTGTATAATAAGCATTATTAAAATACACTGCAAATGTTTTTTCCCGATGGACCGTAATGTAACAGCATTCTTTTGAGTTCCTCTGTAAACGAAGAATACTTGCTACATATTTAATTTTCAATTCCGAACATGCCATTCCATATATCAATTGCCTGTCAATATGAGAAAATTTACTTGAGTTAGAGCAGGGACTGACGACAGGCAGACGGCCAGACCTACCGATTTCATAAACATGTTTCAACTATGTTGGAAAGTGTTAACACCTATGTTGAAAAGTATTATACTACTTCGGATTTCTCCTCCGAGCATCGAAAAATCTTGCATAACGCAAAAAACGCTAAAATTCACATAAAAAATTAATTAACAAATTCGAGAAACATTCAAAAACCGCTGTATGAATTCGGAGTTGAGTTACGTTGTACAACTGTAGACAAATGCAACAGAAATTTTCCGGCATTTTCACAAATAATAGAGGTTCTTTAATTAAAAACGAGCTCCACGAAGAAGAAGAAAAAAAAGGTCCCTGCCTGCAGTTTTGTTTTTGTTCATTTTCGCCATAAAAGCATTGTACATATGTCACCACTCATTTTTAAGGTTTTGTTTATCTCTCGAAACCCTATTACTCCCGCTCAGTTGTCTGTCTGTCACAGAGCGTTTCTCAGAAACTATATAACTTACAGAGTTGAAACTTTGTGTATCTAGTTGAATACCCACTATAAAGAGCCCAACATATTAAAATTTGAAAAATTCGTATTATTTTAATAAATAGAGATAAAGAACCAAAATTCTAACAGCCTTTTCCTATTAAATTTAAACATTTTTCGTTATAGCAGATACCGCAAATTAAAAATCCACGATGAAATTCTTTCTACAATAATTAATTTTCAATCAGACGATTTCCACGGGAAAAATGAAAATGAAATAAAAAGTTTCACCAATTGAAAAAAAGATTAATATGAAATAAAAATGATTGACGTCATAGTGGTAATAAAGCGGAAATTTTCAAAGATTTCTCAATAATACAACGAGTATGAGTATGTGTATGTACACAAAGCAGATTAATATCACGTCATTAGAGAATTAAAAAGAAAATCTGACGTCATATTGGAAGTTAAACAAATTTTTCAGATGTTTGAGAATAATACAAAGTGAGTATCAATATCAGTAATAAAGAATAGTAACTATATGAGTTTGGGAAACATATTGAATCATGATAAAAATCCGATTATGAAAATATTCGCATATATTAACATTTTGAAGGTGTAGAACATGTTTAGTTTTGAAATTATTATTTTATATCACATTTAGTCCGCGTGACAGATATTATTATGACAGAATACAATAGCCGGCTTCGCCCGCTATCGTGCTAGTTTGGATACTCGAAAAAACGAAAAAATAGACCGGTAAATTTTTACTTTATATAAAACAAAAAACATGAGTTTTTTTGTTGTTGTTGTTGCTAAATGAAATTTATTTGGATTTATTAAAGAAAGGATAAAGTGTTTTGAAAGGAATATTAAACGAAACGCTTTGAGCGATCTTCGATCACACTTACCCACTTATTACAGGTATTCTCTTCTGAGTAACCGGTTTATTCCCCTTGTTTGTAAGTCATCCATTCCCAGAAGAGATGAAAAACATTGAAATTTTAGACATTTTTGGCTGGAAAAAAAGGAAATGCTAGTCATTCTCTATTATTTTAGATTCTATTCCTAATTTACCAAAGTTTAACCCATATTTAAGTATCTGTAGCACTTAAATTGCATATTTAAGTATGTTTATTTCCAAATATTTTTTTTATGTAAGTTAGACTGTCTAAAGTATTGCATAAATAATTGCATGCTTAAGATTGATTTTATGAGCATGGTCTATAATAAATATTCTTAAGATCTCTCAAAAACACGCTTCATTCTCGTTTATGTAAACGTATCAAACAGACATAAAGAAATATTTATGATTAAAAATGTACATTTTCCTTAAAAGTTTTGTATATATTATTTTAAAGATAATTGAAAGTTTTTATCACTTAAAATAGTCCTTAAATATGTGCATTTTAGTATTTTAATTTGCTAAAAAATATTAGTTATTTTATTATATAATTTTCGAATTATACAATTTTATAATAGTTTTTTAATTAAATTATATAGTTTTATAATAGCTTTCGAATAATATTAAATAGTTTTCAAAAACACCCTTTAGTTTGCATGCCTTTAAAATAAACAGAGTTAAAATACTTTATTAAAACAGCGTAAAAATTTGTTCGTATAGTCATCAATCTCATCTCACTTTCACGTAATATTATACACGGCATCAATTTACACAAAAAAATATATTTTATATGTAAAGATCACCTAAATTTACAAACTTAAAAGCTATCTTGTGTTCATTTATTAGTGCAACGAAATAGCGCCTATGAGATTTACATTGGAGTAATATTCAACGTTTTTCGACATTGGGAAAGTGATTCATTTTACAATGCCTTTGACAAAATATATCATAACTAGTAATAATCATCAAATTCTGTAATAAACAAAAATTTGTTATTAGTAAAACATTTTCCAATTTTATGCATTACATTTCGTGTTCTATAAGTTTATAATACCAATTTTTTCATTGAGATTATTTTTTTAAATACTAAATATTAAATAAATAAATATGGGCATTATCGACTGAACAGGTACTGATTTATTGGCTGACACAAAATACATTTTGTTACAAGGGAGAAAATCGTTTCTCACATTTTAACATTCGCAGCAATTATATTAATGTCGTAATATCGATTATGCAAACATCCCTTGACATTTTATTAGTTCAAAATTTAGAGTGAAATTCAATTTATTGGAAGTGCCGAGTGGGACTTCGGGAACATTGTGCGATGTTTGCTGCTGTAAAGAATGCCTGGAACATGCGGCATAGATAATTAATTATTACCGTCACCTAACGACTCAGAATGAAGCATTTCCTAATTCGCTACTATCCCAATTGCCATGATATATCACAAATGTTTCTCTTCTCTCTTGAGACATTCGGAGTTATTTTTTCAATACATATGAAACAACATGCAATTTCAGGCAATTAACAATTACATTTACAACTCATAAATAACTAGCTGTTACCCGTGACTTAATTCACGTAACATTAAAAGAAGAATAAAAGACTTAATTAAGCAAAATACTTGATTACCTCTAATTAAAAACGTAAATAATTAACAAACTATTTACCACACTCCTTAGAAGACAATACAGCATTTCGTTGTTATAGAGGCCTTGACAGACCTTCTTTTTAAAAAAGTGACATTTTGTGACAAATAATCACGAAAATAAAACTGCAACCAATGGAAAAGGCGGGGCAAATAAAACCGTGGAAATCGACGAATTCAATAAAAATAAATATCAATTTTACCGGATAAACCATTTTACTTTTAACGCATTTATGAAACGTTTTAACAGCCATCCTTCAAAAAAAAAATTAATTGCAAATAGTATATTCTCTTTCTTCAAATTCAATTCTTGTGAATAGGGAGCAATAATTGCACACCTAAATCCAAGGAGCTTAAATTTGCCTCCTTAGTTTAATCTATAGCTGAAAAATATCTTTATTTCTAAATGACAATATGTTGACAGACGATTTTTTTTCTCCAGAACAAGTTGATTCATGAAGTTTGAATATGTGGAAATACGTTTTTATTTTTCAAAAAAATTATTGTAATAAAGATTATGAAACAGAGTTGTTATTGGAAAAAAATATTTTAAAGTACTAGAAAATAATTAAAGTTACAAACGATCAAAACTACTTCATATTATAATAAGTGCTTTTCATCAACATAGTTTAATAATAGGATATATAGACTATATACAGCCGTTAAATAGCAAAGCAGATACATCATACTACAATTAGGGAAAACAAATAAATATGAAAAATGAACACATACAAATTTGAATAATATACAGAAAAATGTAGAAAAAAAACATAAAAATGAAAGCTGTTATGAAAAGTATCCATAAAATATCAAATATAGAAAAGTGAAATATTGGAATAATTTGAAATAACTGAATAGACGAAATTATTTGAAATAATTGTGTAACCATGGCAGAATCCTCAAGGCTAAATTACCATATAGATTGCACAATATATATATATATATATATATATATATATATATATATATTAGTTATTTAATTAATTTAAACGTAATTATTAAAAGTAAAATTATAGTTTTTAATTGAAGGGAAAATTATTAATTACGCTGTTTTAAAATTTGCAATAACAGGTAAACGATTTAGTCGAAATAAATGAATCTCTCATGTAAATACATTTTTAAATTGAAACTGTTTGGAAATATTGTTATTTAAGCATTTTAAATATAACGTAAATTTCCCCATTTAATGCTTTGAACGCGTAATAATTTAATTATTTATCTTTTTAATATTCACACGCAAGTATATTTTTATTACGCAATTTTCATTATTTACTGCTTTTAACAAGCGTTCATTTAATTATTATTTAAAGTTTTATTTCTGTTTTTAATAGTCACGTGTAAATACATTTTTTAATTGAAGGGAATATTATTATGTAAGTTATATTTACAGATTGGCAACAATTCAAATAATGGACTTTTTGAAATATAAAATAAACCCCTATCAAAATGAGGAATTAATGAATAGAAAATAGAAAAAGAAATCTAAAAAAAATAGTCATATTAAACAAATCATAATAATTGCACTTTGCACACCGCAAGCTTGTCAGCTGTATCCTTTCAAAATATGGTTAAATTCATATGTATAGTTTTCGTTCCTATAAAGCTTTTTTAGGACAGTTATTTTGACAGACTTTAATATTAAATATATCTTAAATTATTTCTTCGATTTAAAAACTGTCTGTTTCAACGTGTTTATCAAATATTTCTCTATAAAACTACCAATTTTCATATTTTTATATGCAGTACTTTTCTGAATATTAGTCCAGAAAACCTTCATTGACGGCTGCGGCGGCGGGGGTAACTTTTTTTTTTAATCAAGAGAGATTCATTATCTTCAGATTGCTATATCAATAAACATCACATAGAAAAAACTAATTGCAAAACTAAGGAAACAAAGAATCTAAAGCAAACCACTTTAAATTTTAAATCATAACGTGTAGGTCTCATATAAAAGTTTAAATTATTTACTTATGTTTGATATATTTCCTTACATCAGATATTTATTATTAACTAAAAATTCCTTCTAGAAAATTCTAAATAGGACCATTGAAAAAATATGGCATTTGTATTGTTTTGAAGTTCACAATCAAAACACATTTTATATTGTAGATTATTTTTATATATACCGAAGAGTCATTACATTATGACCACCTACCATCTATAACAATGAGCTCGTCCAGAAAGAAAACCACGAAGCGTGCTCGACTGATGTTTTAGTATATATAGCGCCTATGCATTGTATTTAAAAAAAAATTGCTTGATTAGTGATACATGCACGAAAAGCAGCAGATTTATTATACATTAATAAAAGTAAAATCTTTATGGCTCGGCGACTGGGAACGTCGATATCAGGACGGTTCGTTTGGTGGGCTGTTCACGTGCAGTCATTGTGAGCACGTATTAAAAGTGGTGTGTAGATGGTGAAATGATAAGTCGCCGGCTAGTGGTTTGTCGCCGTGGCGCATTGATTTCAGAGGAGAGCGCAGATTGTTAGGCATTGCTCGCCGTGACGCCGTGACCGAAGAGCTACAAAAGCCTAAATCACCAGCAGCTACAACCCAGACAGTGTTTCTCAACACACAGTGTAGTATGCACTGTTGTGTATGGGATTACGCAGCCGGAGGCCGACGGAAGTCCCTGCGCTGGCGCATGTGAATACGCCGATTTCAAACGGAAACCCTGACTCCCGGTTGCGCAGGTAGCTGGAGGTAAGCCGTTGATAGTGTGGGCGATATTTTCATGGAGTACATTAGGACCCATAATCCCCATAGAACAATAATCCCTGACTGAACAATGATCCCCTGTCTGTTCGCTTCCTGAACGTCTTTTCAGACGTACATTCATGACAACAGTGTTTCCGGCGGGTCATGGCGTCTATCAACAGCATAATGCACCATCTCATACGGGTCGAATGGTCAGGGAGTGGTTCAAGGAGCATTCGAGTGACTTTTAAGTCATGCCTTGGCCTCCAAATTGACCTGACAGTAATTCAAAGGAACATTTGTGTTTCCACCTTGAAAACAGAATTCGTGCTGCCACGCTACCATCTCGCAATGTGCGTGAATTGCAGGACCATTTGGTGATCTTTTAGTACTAGATACCCTAGACTACCTATCAGCATCTTCTTGAGTCAATGCCACGCTGGGTGTTGGCAGTTTTGAGGGCGAAAAGTGGTCCTACGTCGTATTAAACAGGTGGTCATAATATAATGGCTCTTCGGTGTACTTCAAATTATTTTACGTTACATCAGATGTTTAAAATTCACTAACGGACACTGCCCATTATGAGCGATGCTCACCACCCAGATATTGCAGACGATAAAACAACAAACTTTCGCCTCCTTTCTGGAATATACTAAAGCTTAAACGCATACACTGAACTCTTTTGGTGGTCATCATTCTGTCTCTAAAAACAGTTTAATTTACCCTGTTTGAGAAAGAAAAAATGGCTGCAAATGTAGTAAATCAATTGCCATTTGCAGATAAGTATTATTTTAAGAAACTGACAAAGTGAATGGAAAATTAAACATTAAAAGATCTTTTAGTTGAAAAAATCATTTCCCACTCGCCCCTCCGGAAAATAAAAGAAACAAAAATCAGGTAAAAAGGAACTATGAACGGACAAGTTTGTGAAATTTACACCATTTTGTATAATTGAATATAATATTTATATTTCTGAGAATATTTTAGTTTTTTAGACGTTTTGTTTTAAATATGACAACATTTTCACCAACGGAAGCTTTAAAGTTTATGATTTAAAACTGCAGATACTGAATATGGGGTTACTTTCACATATAGAAACCATATAATTAAGATTAGAAAATAATATTTTGATATCAAAACGTATTTACATTTTCTCCTTTGTATTTAAAAATACAGCAACAATACAAAAAATCACCTCATGAAAATTAAACTATCGCATTAAAGGTAATTTTCCTTTTCGCATATAATAATTTAATTACTCTAAAGTTTTCTTTTATTTTCGACATTTACTTGTAAATATGTTTTGTAATTTAAAACAAATTGTTTGTAAATTTAATTATTTGCGACTATAAAATTGTGGCAACAGTAAACGAAAAACGGCTATTTCAATTCATCAATTAATTCTCTATTCAGATAATGAAATTTTGAATATAGAATTTAAAAACCCTTGAAAAAATAGTAAAATTTAAAAAAAAATCATTGAATACTGCGCACTCCAAGCAAAATGCATGAAAAATTTGATTAAATTGCTATGCGGAGTTTTTGAACCTATAAAACTTATGTGACTATAACGTATCTTGACCGATTTAAAAAATAAATAGCGCTTAAAATAATTCTTCGACTTAAAAACTATCTACTTCATCATGTTTATCATACATTTTTTTCTATACATCTACTAGTTTTCATATTTTATATTCAATATGTTTCGTATGACAAGCCAACTAAATTCGGGACTTTAAAAATGTAGCAACAGTAAATAAAAATCGGCTATTTCAAATTATCAATTAATTCTCTATTCAGATAATGAAATTTTGAATATAGAATTTAAAAACCCTCGAAAAAATAGTAAAAAAAAAAACAAAAAAAAACATTGAATACTGCGCACCCCAAGCAAAATGCATGAAAAAGGTGATTAAATTGCAATGCGGAGTTTTTGAACCTATAAAACGTATGTTCACCGATTTCAAAAATAAATAGCGCTTAAAATAATGCTTCGATTTAAAAACTGTCTGCTTCATCATGTTCATCATACATTTTTTATACATCTACTAGTTTTCATGTTTTATATTCAATATATTTCGTATGACAAGCCAAGGAAGTTCGGGACTTTAAAATTGTGGCAACAGTAAATAAAAATCGGCTATTTCAAATTATCAATTAATTCTCTATTCAGATAATGAAAATTTGAATATAGAATTTAAAAACCCTCGAAAAAATAGTCAAATAATAATAAAAAAAAACATTGAATACTGCGCAACCCAAGCAAAATGCATGAAAAAGGTGATTAAATTGCTATGCGGAGTTTTTGAACCTATAAAACGTATGTGACTATAACGTATCTTGACCGATTTCAAAAATAAGTAGCGCCTAAAATAATTCTTCGATTTAAAAACTGTCATACATTTTTCTATACATCTTCTACTCTGTAAAAAATGACCATTGTTTCTTATTTTATGAAAATATACCTTAACCACGAACGAAAATATAACATAATCTTCTGAGTTATCCGAAATTCCGAATAGCGTGTTCCATTGTCTTTTGAATCCCCAGAAACCAATACATTTCCAAAATTTAAAGATTTATAAAAACAAAGTATTTTTCGCTGCCCGTATTTTTCAGAAACGTTTCCAAAGGGTTTTTATAGTGTATTAATTAGTGTCCTCTGCCTGGAATACCTTTTTTTCGAATGCTATCAATTCTCAAATAAGCATTTTCATGCTCAAAAATATGTTTAACAGACGAACATGCAAAATTAATAGCGTTAACAATAACATTAAAATTAAGATTATTTCTTTACTCTTTCATGTATAAATTAACGTATTCTAAAAACAGGTATTCCAGGCTAAGGACACTAATTAATACACCATAAAAACGTTTCTAAAAATACGGGCAGCGAAAAATACTTTGTTTTTATAAATAATTCTTAAATTTTTTAAATGTATTGGTTTCTGGGGATTCAAAAGACAATGGAACACGCTATTTGGAATTTCGGATAACTCAGAACATTATATTATATTTTCGTTCGTGGTTATAGTAAATTTTCATAAAATAAGAAACATTGGTCATTTTTTACAGTGTAGTTTTCATGTTTTATATTCAATATATTTCGTATGACAAGCCAAGGAAGTTCGGGACTTTAAAATTGTGGCAACAGTAAATAAAAATAGGCTATTTCAAATTATCAATTAATTCTCTGTACAGATAATGAAATTTTGATTATAAAATATAAAAAACACTAAAACAAATATTAAATGTATGAAAAGTAATGGCACCACAAGATAGGCAAGTAATACACGAAAAAGGTTAATTCAATTCCTAAGCAGCGTTTTTGATCCTATAAAACATATGTATCTTGACCGATTTCAAAATTAAATAGGGCTTAAAATAATTATTAAATTTAACAAATGTCTACTTCAGCATGTTTATAAAACGTTTTTGCATAAATCTACCAGTTTTAATGTTTTATATGCAATGTATTTGTCTGACAAGCCGAGAAAGTGAAAAGGACACAATAGATTGAAAGTCGGTGACAGGTATATTCAGGTATATTCAGAAGACATACCTCTTAATCTTGTTAATAATATGTACTCTAAATTCTTATTCTTGTTCAACTAATTATTTTACAGAGTATATTTAAGTTTGAATTTGAACGAGATTTCATCTAACCCTCGTTTTATTACAAATATAAACCATTGAAAAGACAGAGATTTTAACAGCATTAATGCAGCTTTGGTTGAAAATGCGAAGAATTTTTCAAAGCATCATCTATCACTAATTAAGAGTTTAAGGTTTGCATGGAATGTCCTTCGAAAATGCAGTACAGACCTCTTAAACTGATATTACAGGGAATATTAGCATTTTAAATTAACCATTTATATTTTAATGTCTTTGATGAATATTCAAATGAGACATAAATTAAAATTAACTTTAAAGCGGTTTTATTTTGGCCTTGTAACTGGTTATATTATCACAAAGGTCATCTTTCACAAAGGTCACATTTCAAAGGTCACATTTCATCTAACCCTGGTTTCATTACAAATATGAACCATTGGAGAGACAGAGATTTTAACAGCATTAATGCAGCTTTGGTTCAAAATGCGATGAATTTTACAAAGCTTCATCTATCACTAATTATTCAAATGAGACATAAATTAGAATTAACTTTAAAGCGGTTTTATTTTGGCTTTGTAACTGGTTATATTATCACAAAGGTCATATTTTACAAAGGTCACATTTCAAAGGTCACAAAGGTCGTACATCTTTCACAAAGGTCACATTTCATCTAACCCTCGTTTTATTACAAATATGAACCATTGAAGAGACAGAGATTTTAATAGCATTAATGCAGATTTGGTTGAAAATGCGAAGAATTTTTCAAAGCTTCATCTATCACTAATTAAGAGTTTAAGGTTTGTATGGAATGTCTTTCGAAAATGCAGTGCAGTCTTCTTGAACTGATATTACAGGGAATATTAGCATTTTAAATTAACCGTTTATATTTTAATGTCTTTGCTGAATATTCAAATGAGACATAAATTAGAATTAACTTTAAAGCCGTGGTTCTATTTTGGCCTTGCAACTGGTTATATTATCACAAAGGTATTATTTAAATGTATCTTACTTCAATGACAAAAAAAGAAAAACAAATATTTTCAAATAAGAGACTTTAGATTTTCATAATAGTTCTGTTTTTGAATATTCATTCACATAAAGCTATAATATACAGGGTGAATCTAAACTCTTGGGCAAAACTTTAAGGGGTGATAGTACACATCAAGACAAACAATATTAAATAGGAAACTAGGGGTCCCAAACGTCTTCCAAAGGAGATAGGCGCGATTAAAGATTAGGGTTCAAATTTTCAAATAATTATAAAAAACGGAAAAATTGGACGATTCGTTTGCGGTTTTTGCTAAAACTATTCTTTATGTCAGTATTTTCTTAAAAATAAATTTTAAAGAGAAAGTTTTAAAAAATCTTGATAGAGGGCGCTTTAGACTATGGAGTAACGAACAACTATTTTTTACCATTATTTTTTCTGATTAAATATTTTCAAAAGATTAGACTTAAACTTAAATTTTGAGCTCAAAATCTGAATCGTTGGGAGTGGTTAAGTAGCGCAAACTGAACTGTGTTCAGGAGATGAAATTTGAACCTCCCCCCCCCCTGAACACAGTTCAGTTGTTCCCAATCTTGGTGTCGTAGACCAGGCAGAAATTACTATCCCCTACGCGTAAAATAAACGATAGAGGGATGGCAAAATTAAATAAAAAATGTATTTTAAAAATAAATTTTAAAGATAAAGTTAAAAAATGCCGATAGAGGGCGTTTTAGACATTGGAGTAATGAACAACTATTTTTTACCGTCGACTCCGACGAGGACTTGGTTGCGAGGATTGCCGTCGTAGCAGGCGATATCCGGGAGATGCCCGGGATATTCACTAATGTTCGCAACTCGCTCCGCCGGCGGCGTGAGGCCGGCATCGTTGCTGGTGGGGGCACTCTTTCGAGCAGTTTTTGTGACTCATGCATGAACATCATGCGTG
Organism: Maratus michaelseni; assembly: GCA_963931845.1. Lineage (NCBI taxonomy): Eukaryota > Metazoa > Arthropoda > Arachnida > Araneae > Salticidae > Maratus > Maratus michaelseni. The sequence goes on along the minus strand of OZ007590.1, from coordinate 346,728,419 downwards.
TGCCATTTTCTACGTGTCAACCTTCATTCATATTGCGCACTACATGCATACATCAAATTGTTTCTTTTTATTTTGCGCGGAGAAATTGCTCATGTCTGTTATGAATAAATTTTCTATTTAATTTTGTCATCACTCTATCGTTTATTTTACGTGTAGGGGGTAGTGGTTTCTGCCTGGATTAATTTTAACACAATTATTCAAATTGGTAAAGAAATCATATGAGTTGTAATTTTCCAACTGCACGAAAAATGTCCGGGCCCGGATTGTAACCTGCGATCTCTTGGCTGAAGCTGCCATGCTCTACCAACTGAGCTATCCCGGTTGAATCTGGATGAATTATGCCCTCTAGATTCAACGGGGATAGCTCAGTTGGTAGAACATGGCAGCTTCAAGAGATCCCAGGTTCGAATCCTGGCCCGGACATTTTTCGTCCAGTTGGAAAATTACAACTCATATTGTTTCTGCCTGGTCTACGACACCAAGATCGGGAATAACTGAACTGTGTTCAGCAGTGTGGGGGGGGGGGGAGGGAGGTGTTACAAATTTCAGCTCCTGAACGCAGTTCAGTTTGCGCTACTTAATCACTCATCCCAACGATTCAGATTTTGAGCTCAAAATTTAAGTTTAAGTCTAAGCTTTTGAAAGCATTTAATGAAATACAAAAAATAACGGCAAAAAATAGTTTTTCGTTACTCCAAAGGCTAAAGGGCCCTCTATCGGCATTTTTAGAACTTTGGCTTTAAAATTTATTTTTAAGAAAATACTGACATAAAGAATAGTTTTAGCGAAAACCGCAAACGAATCGATCAATTTTTCCGTTTTTTATAATCATTTGAAATTTTGGACCCTAAAATTTAATGGCGCCTATCTCCTACGGAAGACGTTTGGGACCTTTAATTTCCTATTTAATATTGTTTGTCTTGATGTGTACTATCACCCCTTAAAATTTTGCCCAAGAGTTTAGATTCACCCTGTATATATACACAGATATTTATATTAATATTAATATTATGAAGTTTCAAAAGAATAAAAAAATACCACAGTAAATGGAATAATCAATAAATTATAATAAATTAGCTTTTAAAAATGAAAACTAAAAATTTCGACGACTTTTATGAATATCCGTTTATTCTCTATTGATTGTGTGCCTTTTTTTTTTGTCTTTATGGATTTGCAAAGTTTGTTAAAAATTGTAGTGATAGGTCAGCATAATTTAAACCTTCGGTATAAAACCATTGTAATTTATATTTTATTGTTCATATTTTCAATTCATCCTTAATAAACAGAAACCAAATATTTTGATATATTTTAAAAACATGTAAATTAGTAATAAACATAAACATTTAAATGCTATTGGTCTATTATTAAATGTTCTTAACATTTGCCATTGTTATGTAATTCCACTTAATTTTTATTTTAACTAATTCCGGATTATGTGAAATGGAACATTTTAAATAAGTGACAATAGCTCGTTCTCATACCTGTTATTAATAATTTATAATGCGCAGACAACTACATTTTTGAAAACTGGTTTAGCTTCCGAATTATGAATGCACCACAAAACTTCCCTAACAGTAATTATACACATGCCGTTTTTATAGGTTGTTGTTTGCAAATTATGGTAACTATTAAATTAATACCAGGTGTCCCAAAAATGACTGATGAAGTTTAAAATTCAATAACTTGCAAACGATGACAGGTATAAAAAAATTCTTGCAGGAAGGTTATGTATGATGACAGGAGTTTTATTACTGTGATTCTTGATTTTAGTTCGAATTTCAAACAATAGATGGCGCTGACAGCGTTTGGCACTCTGTCGATGCCGAAACTGACGCCCCTCAGCGTTGAGGCACCGCCCTCTGAATATTAGGCCTGCGAGCTGACAAAAATTACCTATTTTGTTTTTTTCAAAGTTTGTACGGTCCTTCGAACTTCAACACCAATAATATCTAAAAGTTTTCTTCGCCTAGTTTTTCTGAGACCTAATAAGGCAAATAAAACTTTTAAATATTATTAGTGTTGAAGTTCGAGGGACCGTACAAACTTTGAAAAAATAAATCCATCATTTTTGTCAGCGCGCAGGTCTAGTATTCAGTGGGTGGTGCATCAACACTTAGGGGCGTCAGTTTCGGTCTCGACAGAGCGCTAATCGTTGTCAGCGCCATCTATTGTTTGAAATTCGAACTAAAATCGAGAATCTCAGTAAGAAAACTCCTGACATCATACATAACCCTCCTGCAAGAAATTTGTTTAATATCTGTCACCGTTTGCAAGTTATTGAATTTTAAAATCCATCAGTCATTTTTGGGACACACGGGTCATTGTAACCAATTGCGACGACCCATAAATGCAACAATATTCTTGTACTTAAAATCTTAACGCGTGAATCGTATATAAATGCTATATAGCGAGACAATCAAACTTCAGGAATACAACGCGAAACATTTTTCTGCTTTAACGTTTTCTTTAAAAAATATTTGCATTACAATACACGTTGTTCATTACGCAGCGCTCCCATATTCCCTAAATGTGACGGAAAATCCAGAAAATGGTTCACGATTTTTCTTTTTTAACTTTCAAGATCAAATAACCGTATGGACGTCAAGGGCTACAACGCATACGTTTAATGATAATAATTTCAATCCATTTTCAATCCTTTTTCAATCCATTTTTAGGATTATATAATGTAAGTTAAATAAATATCGCTTCTTTTCTTTTTTTCGTGTTCTACTGGATTTTTTTTTTTTTTTTTTTACTATTTCATTAATATATATATTTTTTTCTTTTTTTTTGCAAGTTTTTATATACTAAAACCAGAAATATTAATATTTTTGTATATACATGAAATTCCCTACTCTAAGATATCCATTAATTGAAGAGGTCTACATTGACAGTCTTATTTTTTAAAAAATATTCAGCATTTTTCAGAATTTATCCTTAGAATAAGTTTGTTACTAACACGATTAAATTTTAATTTACTCAAAATTATAACTGATAATTAAACAATTAAATTTCAGTACAAATTTGGGTAAATAAAAAATATGATTGTGATAGTTACTTACACACGATGTGTCACTAAAAAAATTCTTATTTTTTCAAATACAACATTATTTAAATATATAGAAACGCGAATTAAACGAATTTCCATACATGTATAGTAATACAATTTATCTTTACAATAACCTATGTAGTTAATCTCAAAGTTACAAGGTATAGTAATAGACTAGTTTCACCTAATATAATAATATAATGTTACGAAAAATCTTTCATAGACTCAATACGCTTACAGATCTCAGCCCGAATGTCACTCGGGATGCCATTTTCGGTGAAGTGAACTAAGCCAGAGAGTCTCTCGGGATCAAATTTTTACTATCTGAGCTGTAAAAGTACCAACTATATACGTTCGTGGTCTTTTCAGATATTATCTACGAACTTTTTTTTTTTTAATAATAAATAACTGGCAGCACTAAACGGAAGTAAGTATATGAAAATATCTCGAATCTGAGTTTAAATCAGCGTCACTTTGAGCGTTCGTTAGCAAATATTTCAAAATAATGTTTATCTATATCTATATTAATAAAAGAAAGTTTCGCTCTGTGTGTGTGTGTGTCTGTTGGCGATGGCTAGGAAAATCTAGCCCACCTAGAAGTCTGGAAATTTAGGTGTGGGTAGTCCAAGGTCTGGCCATGTGCACCTGAGTCTCAGAATTTTAATATTTTGATAATTAGCCCTAGATATTAATTAGATTCTCATTAACCATCGCTTCTAAAATGACATCTTTTAAATCAAAATGGCGATAGAAACGAACCGGTGCATTGGATTTGCAAGCGGAAATGAACGAATTAGAAATTATTTTACTAATTAGCGAATTTTAAGAAAACTAATTGAGATATCAATTTGAAAAATTCTGAGCATATGTAAAAAATATGTTCTGCATCTGACTATGTGATTTTTGAAAAATTCGGTTGGTATTTTTTTTTAATTTATGCAAAAAACGGCCAAAAATCTGCCGGCGCCAGTCAAAACAATCGGAGAAAGTTTCAGACAGGGATCTGCTTTCATTAAAAACTGAACTACAAAGAGATCTGTTTCTCTGGCCGATCCCTTCATTTAGTTTGCGAAAATGAATGAAATAATTGCCAATTTTTTACTATTGAACAAAAATTTAGGTAACTAATTATGATATAGACTTGAAATTGAGGTCGGGAAGGGGTGTCATCTGCCGGCTATTTTAGCCGGTCTTCGTTATGTTCTAATTATCAGAAATATGTAATTCTTTTTTTAATGATCGCGTTAATGTAGGTGACGGTGGTTCTCTTGAACAAATTATTCATTATTATTCATTGAACAAATTCTCTTGAACAAATACATATTTGTTCTACACAAATTATATTTGCGGGTATGGGGAGGGAGGGGGTTAACGCCTTTCTCTGAGATTGTAATTTTCTCGGTCCCGGGCAACGCCGGGTGGGTTAGCTAGTAATAAATAAATTTCAGCACTAAACGTAAGTATATGAAAATATCTCGAATCAGAACTTAAATCAGCGTCACTTTGAACGTTCGTTGGCAAATATTTCAAAATAATGTTTATATATAAATAAACTCTATTTTCAGATATTTGTAGAATATTTGGAATAGTTTTTATTGAAGTCTGTAAAATTTTATGTTAAAAATGATGTTCTCTTATGCGAAACTTCTTTTTGTAACTATAAAACATGTTTTTTTTTCAATAATTTCTGATTAAATATTAATTTTTAATACATTTAAATAGTTCCTTCATTATGAATAAGAACCGTTTGAAGTTTATAATAAAAAAATATTAAATTATATATCCTCGAAGAATTGTTTTTAAAATCATGACCAAATACCCTCAATCCAGAGAGGGATATGTGGTTGAAACAACTGAGACCGGAAAATGTTTTAAAATGATGTATTGCGCAAATATTATCTCTGAATATATAGCATGGATCAGGATGTTGTATTTTTAGGTAGTTTTCATTACAAAAAGCTATGTATTGCAGCCGTTCGGAGAAAAGCAATTCCAAAAAATTTTTGTATATTTTTCACGGATCATGACCCACAGACCCCCAAACCACCCTCCGTTCAAATGATGATTTATATATATATATATATATATATATATATATATATGACATTTTTCATGCTGTAACTCTCTTATTTATGAACCGATTTGCTAGTGACTGAGTATGTGTATAGGACATACCAAGGTCTCAAGCGAGTTCGTTGGCCAGCTTCATCCACCATCTTGTTTAAAAATGGTGGCCAGTTAAAGATTTTTAAATTTTAAAAAATTCAAAAAAATATATAAAAAATTATAAATTGAAAAAGTTGTTCCGTCACTAGGTAGATCGTGATACAAGGGTTCGGGAACATTCTTTGTTTTGGCTTTATCTTAAAAAACAACTGAGGTATGGCAGTTTGAATTTCTAGGTTGGCTGACATTTGGAAGCAATCTGATTTTTGTTATGCTGTAACTCTCATACTGAAATTCGCATTCAAATTCAGTATTAACGAAAACAGGGATTGAATCTTCTATAATCGGTTTCCAAGCTTTTTAGCTTAGGATGTTTGAGTAAATTGAGTTGAATTTTTAAAAACATGGACTATGAAAGCTATCTTTTCCTCACGGTAAAAGCCGGAAGGACTTTTTAAAGTTAAGCTAGCTAAAAAAACTTTCTCCCCAAACATATATTATTGTTTATATAATTTGTTCATGCGCAACTTTACTCAAGTCAATATTGGAGCGCAAAAATATTATCTATATTACTATAAATTAATTCAATACTTCGTAAAAAGCAATAATAATTTACATATGAGATTAAATTTATAGTCCTCGGAAGAGTGATTCCGCTAAAAATCTTTACTATGAAGGTTTATTTTATGTGAATCAGCGACAATAAAAATGAGCATTAAATCTAATAACACTATGGATACATTGAAAAATATATTATGTTATTTAACAAAATTATTTATTTCCATTGCCTTATGGACATAAAGAAAAAAACTTCAATTACTCTGCGGCAGAGGGGTTAATCATATTATTTCTTTCAACTTTATTTATTACCAATTCATAAATTTTCTCAAGTTCAAATATATGTTTATTTTTAGCAGGATATGAGATATAAACTTAAGAGATTTTCCTAATAAATTTTTTTATATTAGTTCGGAATTTTATTACTGTAACGTTTATCATTAATAGCATAAATTGACAAATCGAACTTCCTTAATAAAATACTTACGTCAAAATATTCCATGAAAATACCATTGTTTAAATAATTGTGTAAAATATTGAGAGGAATTTTTCTTAAAATACTAACTAATAAAGTTAAAATTCAAGACATTAATATCTTTCGAGAGAAGTTAAAAAAATTAAAGGTTTTTGACATACTCTTAATATCAAAATAAATTTCATTTAACAAAAAAAAGTCTAATATATATATATATATATATATATATATATATATATATATATATATTATGATATATATATATATATTTTTTTTTTACCATGCGTATATCACAGTTTTAAATACAGTTGAACGCCGGTTATCCGAAATTAGATATCATTAAGATTTCTGATCGATTCTAAATCGATTATTAATAGATTATAGATCGATTATTATCGATATTATAGATCGATTATTATCGATATTATAGATCGATTAATATATATACATATATATATATATGTGTGTGTGTGTGTGTGTGTGTGTGCGTGTGTGGATGGAGTGCTTTAGGGAAGAACAATATTATTCTGAAGGGTAACATGCTTCTTTGTTTGAAAAGAAAAGTGTTTAACCAATGTGTTTTGCCTGCACTAACTTATGGAGCAGAAACATGGACTCTAACAAAACAGATGATACAAAGGTTAGAAACAATACATCAAAGTATGGAAAGATATATGCTAGGCATAACCAGTAGAGACAGAGAATAACTTGGATAAGAAGTCACATGAAAATTTTTGACATCATAGAGAAAATTCAACGGCTAAAATGGAAATGGGCTGAGCACATGCACAAGACAATAGATGGAGCACAAACACCATACGGTGGTATCCCAGAGATGTAAAGCGAACAAGAAGATGACCACAAGTACGATGGGTTGACGAAATCAGAAAATTGGCCGGTATTAATTGGATGATTAAAGCACAAGACAGGACACAATGGAAAAATCTTGGGGAGACCTACATCCAGCACTTGATTGAAAGATGATGATGATTATGATATATATATATAGTGGGTGTACATAATTAAAGTTCACTTACTTAGAGCCATCTATATTCGAAACTATTCATCAGAAAAGTATGAAATTTTGAATGTGCTTAAATGAGAGGAGGTTAAAGGCATTTAGCAGAATTTGTTTTTCAAAAATGGCCACCAGAGGGCGTATTATTGATTTTTCTTTTCAATACTGTACAATTTGTTGATTAAGACAAATACTGTTCAATATGTTGACCATTATTATCAAGTATCGTTTAAAATCGCAAAATAGCATGTTCATTGTCACGCGAAGCAAATTATTTAAATTGTTGAGGGCTTGGCGAGAAATACTTCCCTTGAGTTCTGACAATGTCCCGGGTGCAGTCTTCGCACCTCTGGAAATGTCTTTCAAAGCTCGAAATCTGCGCAAAGCTTCTGGTTCGGAATCACCATTTTGATAAAAATGTTTCCCCTGTAAAGCAGGATCTTCTAAACTGCTCATTTTCAATTTAAAAGTTATGTGACTGATAACAAATTCATTGCATCTTTTCTTTTAACATTTTCATTGTGAATAAGCGGGATGCATCACATGGTTGCTAAATTTGCATATATGTCAAAATTTTATCAGAAAACACCCTCTCATGGCCATTTTTAAAATGATTTTTTTCTGCTAAATGTCTTTCGTATCTCTTCAATTAGACGTTTTACAAATTTCGTATTTTTGTGATGAATAGTTTCGACTACAGACGACTACTCTGACTGAGTGAAAGTTAATTATGCACACCTAGTAAACATTATGTTTGTACAATAAATAACGCATTGCAAAACTTTTTCAAAAATAAATACTAGAAACTATTGGTAAACCTACACTTGTAATCACTTTATTAAGAAGGAATAATGATCGAAAATACGTGAATCAAACTATATGACTGTGATTGCCGCGAAATGTGCAACGTCAAATCCTTGAACTCTGTGAAAGCGAGAACGATAATAACCTTGCATCATCGTAACGAGTTGTTCGCAGATCCCAACTGTTGACCTGATTATTTTTAGCAACAACAAAACAAACTATCACGGGATATGATAGCAAAATGAGAACTTTGTCTCGTAGACTGAAAAACGCTCACTCTTATAAACTCTCGCAGACCGTAAGGGTTTAAAAAAGTGACATAATGTGCTTAAAGCTAAGAGGAGTAGTTGTCTTTCTCCTCATATTTTGTAACTTTTAAATTCTTACCAATTAAATACTATTAAATCTAAAATTAAATATTTTATACACAAAATAAGTAGTAATTAATAATATGCACATCATTAATAAACGATATTTTTTTCCAAGCAACAGAAATAGTGTATAACCAAATTTTTTACAAATAAGGATAATGTGATGAGCCTGTATATTCATGGATTACACGAACTGACTCCTCACTACATCTACAAAGAAGAATAAGGTAACTGAAAACCTCCTTACCTTTACTTTATGTGCAATGACCTTTTTACAAACATGTTTCGATTTGAGATGAGCGCGCTGAAGTCCAACTTTTGATAATAAGTAGTTTTTCACCCTACATATTTCAGATAACTCCAACAGAAACTCCTTATTTTGAACTTTAAACATTGAATAAAATTTCTTTCCAAAATATGTTTTTTGGAAATTGTTCAGTTTGACATTGCTTAAATGCTGTATTCTCATACTATATTCTAGGGAACAGAATATAAGAAATAAGGCGCATCTTCTTGCTTTTCAATGTACCGAAGCGCTGCATACAGTACTTAGCTTTAATACTAGTGTTACTCTCTCGTGTGAAGTCCTTAAACATTGAGCATTTATTGGATCAGTCCAGTCCCATGCACGGGCCAGTTACAATTTTAAATTCAGTCCAGTTTCACCAGCATTATATATATATGGATTTAACGTTAAACTTTTAAATGTGTTTTTTTACAGTAATAAATTTAGCTGATTTTTCCTGAAATTCCTTCACGAGAGAAGGATCTAGCGAAATTTTCATCGCAAATAATGAAATGCTGATGGTAAATGCCATCCCGTTTCTTCCTAGTATTTAGCTGCTGCATGCTAGCTGAAAAAGTGTGTTCACTGCCTATTTTTTTTAAGTATTGTTCGTTATCCTAAAAATTGTATGGAATCTCAGTTCACTGAAAGTTTCGGTCATATGCTTTTCAAGTTCTACACCGTGTCCCAAAATTTTAGACAATCAATAAAATTTGCATTAACATAAAAAGTAATAAGGTACAATTAAAATTCGTGAGATAGGTAATAAATAAAAGCACTAAATTTATTATATAAATATAGTATTACTAAAATTTGTGTCCATGTGCACTTTTTTTAGATGATCCATTGTACGTCATATAAGCAAGAAATAAGAAAATGTTTCAAAATATTTTATTTGATGTAAAACCGCAAATGTGGCATATATTTACAGATAAATGTTTAATTTTACTGTAAACTTCAATTGTTTTTTCTTCTTTACTTCTAATGTTTACTAGTCAAAAATATAAAGTTCTAAAGAAAAAAAAATTACTTTTGTATTTAAAAACAACAAACTTCTTCCAAAACGAATGAATTCTGATTTATCCATACGAATTAAGGCAGAAAATATTCATTACTGTACTTTCACTTATGGGTACCATTATGAAGTAAAAACAATATAAAATAAGCATAATTGGTATGGGTGGTCCACTGTGCCTCTGTATGCATTGTACTCTATATGCCCCTATGCCAAAAAATGTTATAAAGGGATTAGTGGATACACAACAAATAATGATGATTATCAAAGTACGTTGATTATGAAAGAATATCTAATACTAGCCGCCACTGGCGACCAGTTTGGTCTCCCTTAAATGTATGTTAAACATTGCAACACGTTACATTTATTCATAATTTACTTTTCCCTTAATCCTTCGCCAAATCAGAAGATTCTAATATGCAAATCATGAACTTTTGCGATCATGGTAGTATTTCTCATGTTTTTTGGGCACAGGTGTAACATACGCACGTTGGCGCGATTTTCCCCCGCCAAGTTGGCGAAATTTTTTTTATGGAAATTGTTGTTTATTTACTTTTATTTTTTTTTTTTAGTTCTATAAATTATTTTTTATATGTATATCAATATTTATTTACACTAAACTATCATTTATTTATTTTTCTTTCCTTTTTTAATAATGAGTATTTTTGTTAGCCGGGAGCAGATGATAAATTGCCAAATATTGCTCCCATCACCATCATTCATACTACATTAATTTAATTTTAAATTATAAACCTGTCACTCATTTCATTTAAAATACTTAACTTTAATCCAAAATGCTTATATTACATAAATTTAAAATACTTCACACTTTTCATTTAAATAGAAAATAAATAAATAAGAAACAATATCATAAATCAAAACATTTGATTTCAAAATCAAAGTATCGTTTCTAACTAGTACACGCGATAAATAAAAGCTGTATTAGCGATTTTAAAAATGCTAAAAATTTGATTCATTAAATATTATTACATGGATTCAATTTACGCCAAGAAAAGGTCGGAAGGAAGTTGAGTTGTATAGCACACTATTATGGTAAACTGTGATTGTCTCACTGGTACGAATTATTTTTTTGACGTGAGGCCAGTTCGAGAGGACAGCAATTTCCAAAAATTCATTCGCGGAGAACTTGCTTTGCGAATGATTACCTCCATGATTTAATATTTTAAATGCTCACGACGAAACAATCTTTTTTTTTTTTTTACTTTTACGAATGGAGAATTTGAACTGTGAACCTAATTTCGACTGAAGTTATTGCAGAATATATACATAATTGAACGTAAGTCATCTCTCAAATATTAATTTATTTTGAACGATCTTTCTTAAAATGTAACTTTTATGCAGTTTTATTCGAAAAAATAATTTTGAATAAAAATGGCAGCCTGACTTATGAAAAAGTGAAACGGCCATCCCGGAACTGTTGATGACAGTCACATGACTTACGCTTTTATTTTAGAAGATTACGCAATGTATTAAGGGAAAGTCTTTGACGATTGAATACCGAAAGCTTTTTATTGAAAACCTATATCTATTGGAAATGACTGATGGACATACACCGAAAATTTTTATTTTTTACATTTGTCATTTTGCTATCTGATTAGCTGCTGATATATGCAAACCAGGTTAGACAAGAGAGAATCTACTTTATAATGACGTTGAGGCACATTTGTGGGGTAGATTTGGTGGGTAAAACTGCAGTTCAGAGTTTTCCAGACAAAATGTTTTAAGGTAAAGTAATCGTGCACGTTTGGCGAAAGCAGAAAGGACGTTTTAAGAATAGCATGCGAGTGTTATGAGAAATCGTCAACAAAACATTACACATATTGAAGAAGATGTACGGTGAGAAATCATTGTCTCCTGCGACATTTCAAGAGTGCATCCAATGTTGAAGAAGCTGTTCTACGCAATGAAGTCTAAAGGCTTCGACATGTTTTCAGCAACTATGCTTTCACTGGCAGAAGTGAACAGCTGCAGACGGACAGTGGTACTTTTAAGTGGCTGTGTATAACACCCGATATTAATAAACCATATTTCTAAGGAAGACTGTCTTGAAACCTTTTCATTCTTTTTCATTGCTACGGTTAATACAACAGGTATCGAATTTCTTAAACATTCTTTTATGCAAAAGTTAAATAAAATAATAAAATCCCTTCTTCATTTTAGAAAAAGAAAATAGAAATTATACTCATTTTAAATTCCAAAATTATAAATATTTTATTCTGTAAATTATTCGAATATTTTAAATCTCATTTTATAGGCTTGACAGTCAGATAATTTTCAGATGACAGATTTTAATTTAATAAATTACGCAAAACAATCTCAACAAATTCATTAAGGATATCTTTGAAATATATGTCTTCGAAGTTAGTGACAAAAATGTTTGAAAATTTTAATAAAATCATTGATCTAAAATTGTATGAGACATTTTAAACAAAATTGCCATCTTCAATAAGATTACGTAACATATTGTTAATTACAAAATTCCGTAAATGTGCATTTATAAATAAGGAAATATTATGACATGATGTTATTAAAGTTTAAGTTTGTAACACAAAGTTATTTTATAGTCTCTAAAAATTCTGTTTAGTGTAGACTAAATTTTTATGACTCTGTTTTTAACTAATTTTGGAGGGTTCCTGTTTAATTTTTTCACTACATTTTTTTAAATGCCAAAGTGGAGTTGATGGAAATTTAAAACTTTGATACTCAAATTAATACTGAATAACTAGTGCAAGGTATTCCCCTTTTCCCAAGAAAAAACGCCAAGAATATATTTTTTTAATCCTCAGGCCAGTAAAACAAGCTCAATAGACTTTTGAAAACTGCCAGGTGCAACAATAGAGTCTGTAATTTTAGAGGTTAAATCGGCATAGCGAAAGCATTTCAGTATAATTATGAGAACGTTGCATGCTTGTGTACGTCAACATTGCGTTTTCACAGAAAAGTATTTTTTTATTACGAAATGTAGTTTCTTATAGGAATCAAGTTCATTCAAATAAGTTCATTCATGAGAATTTCGTTCATGCGAATAATTTCATTCAAAGAAGTGAGATAAATCTGTCGTGAAAAGTCTGATGTATGTGCTATCCGGCTCCACAATTACTGAATAATGCAACGATTAAACAATAAACTTGACATGCTGAAGCAAATCTTCGAAAACATTAGTAAACAAGTACATGCATATCTAGAAGGTGGATCATGACAATTTGAACATTTATTTTAGTTTAGACGAAATAAATTCGCTTTTGTATATTCTGTTTTTTGTAAATGTTTTAGAAATTTGACTGGTGTTTATATTTTTCAGGGAGACTCTCTGTATATACAACATAATACCCTGACCATAATACAACATTTGACTTTCAGAACTTGAGTGTTTAACGAATATTACTTAAATAAATGAATAAAGTTAAAATTAATATTACATTTTCAATACAATCTTATTTAATCTTTCGAATAAATAAAAGAATTAAGAATTCATATATTCAAAGCACTGATACCTAATATTCCTCTTTTGGTCACAAGCCAGATAGAGATCTTTTAGAACAGAATACGTAAGTAAAAATCTGTGCTTCTTGGCCGGAAGCCATTTGCTTAACTCTAACCTCAAATAATGATAAATTAGATCTTATTACTTCTGTTTGATATGAATTGTTTTCATGCGCATAAATCAGTGTTATAAACTTTAAAATTCTCAAGAATTGCAAACATTCTGGTGCTAAACAGTTTCAAATTTCAGGAAAAAACAGAGAAAGTCATTAAGTAAGTCACGAAAGATAATTAAATAATAACTTACAATGATATTCACTTCAAAACTATTTTTATTTCTCAACAGATTCTTCACAAATATTTATGCACTTATATCACCGTTTTATCAATGCCCCATCACCAGCTGCATACAATTCTTTGGGTTGCTTTCTCAGCCACATTAGGACTTCAAGTTAAAACTTTTCATCATCTGTGAACATGATCTTGCTTCCAAGACGGTTTTTTAGTGAAGTAAACAGATGAAAATCGCTTGGGGCTAAGTCATCCAAAATCATCTATGTTATTTTTCTGGTTACATACTTTTTTTAATCTACACCATCTTTCTAGAACGTTGGTAATATTTTTATTCTTGTATATTATAAAGAATTAGAATGTATATGAAGCTAATAAAACTAAAATTGTCTGCCTTCTTCAACTGATGAAAAACAGTTGCATAGCGGCATTATTTCAATAGCCTTTCTTTTTTTCCTTTTTTATATTAATATTTTCGTAAATTTAAATCTAACTATTTCTTAATATGCGAATGCAATCCGAATATCGTTGTATAGATATTAAATGTATGTGATTATTTTTTAGAGAGGGGGGGGGGTGACTTTACTGTATTTTTCTCAAATAACGCAATTTTGGGTAGATTTTTGGGTGTGTTAAAATATAATTATTTACTAACTTAACAAAAAGTGAGCAGTATCACATATTTTTGTTATACATAAAGAATTATGATGGTAATAAAATATATTTTTACCTTTGATTACAAATAAAATGTGTCTGTTTATATCATACCTATTAAATTGAGTTAATAATTGACAAACTCTTTTTATAAATTGATTTTTAATTTATAACAAAATTTAAAAGACTAAAATCTTTACGCAATTTTTCTGCTACGTCATACCATTCTAAATATAAACAGATTTTTACTTGTTTTCTCAGTATCTACTGTAATAGCACAACCTAATATCTAATCATTTCAGAATAATAATGTTTTCAGGTATTCCATGATGCGTCTTTTTATGAGCTTTTATTACTGACTAGTGTGCCGTAAAAAAGCAATCTCCTGCACAATAATCTTCGTCTACAGTTCCAACGAGAATAAAATAAATGAAAGAGTTTTTTTAGCTTCTTTACAAAAATGTGTGTTTACAGGCTATTTTCAGAAACTAAATCTGTAATCTATTCTTGAATATTTAAAATTTATTTAGAAATTGAACAAAATATATTTAAAAATATTCTCCAACTTAAAATATTGTTAAATATATTAAGTATTATTATATGGCATTTATCATACCGTATTTTCAAATCAATAGCGGTTTTATTTTACTGCGTTTTATTTTTATATATTAAAGTTTCCACAAAATTAAATGTAATCAGTTTTTGAAATCCGAATGAATTCCTAATATGGATCTATAGATATTAAATGAATGTGGGTATTTTAGGGAGAACTTTATTGTCGTTTTTTGAAATGTCGTAATTCTGAGTAGTTTATATGGTGTACTATAAATTATTTATACTACACCATATATATATATACACACATATATATATATATATATATCCTATTTTATTATTGTATCCTGCTATTTTTTTAGCTCCATCTAGCAGTCGAAGAAAAAATATGGCACACATCTCCAAATTTAATGCAGTCGTATTATGCAATTTATCCAGTACTAGTAGCCGAGTAAATGTAGGTAGAAGAAAAGAAGAAACATTATTGCACTCAAATCCATTTATTTAAATACAATCATCTTAATTTATGGGGGAGTGCTATCTTTACATAACGATAATCTTAACAAATATCCATATTAAAGAACAGCATCATTTTTATTACACACCAATTCAACGGCAAAATCTCTATGTTGAAACATATTAGGACTCTACAACGCCAGCAGCATTTTATTTTTAACACTGATTTCGACGACAAAAATCCCTTCCTCTCTCTCTGTCAGTTCGTTTTAAGCTAGAAGTGTGCAAGCAGAATTTCGTAACACGTGAAATACTTTAACCAATGCATGTTCAACTTTCGGCTCGCACTATATTGTATCTGTGAATTAATATGTATATCCTATGCTTTCGGCGGGAAAAGAATTTTCCAGAAAATCGTGCAAAATTGAAAAACACGGGAAACTGATAGAATAAGTTTCGGTTTTTATTGAATTGGGAGGGAGAACTTACTGTAGTTTTCTGAAATGTTGAAATTATGTGTAGATTATATTGTGTACTATAATTTAATTATTTACTAAACAAAAAGCAAGGTGTGTTATAAAAAATTTTTATACATAAAGGATTAAGATAAATTCTCCCTCTCCTATTTCCGAATCTACTAAAACTAAAATTATGAAAAAATAGTGGTAGTATGAGTTTATTATTTAAAAAATAGTAATTAATAAATTCAATGTCCAGAACCCTTTGAGTGCGAGTTATACTCGTACTTGACCAATTTATTTGAAGATTACACAGTTTTCTCACTGCATCCTTTGAGATTATTTGCGGAAACATGTTTTTTTCATTAATTTTTAATTAACGGTAATGTTTTTATCAAACAGCGTGTTTTAACGAGATATTGGTATACTATGTAAAAAGCATGTTTTAAAATGCTTCGAATGATAGTTGATTCGCCGTTATGTGTTTTGTACCTGTATAAAAAGGGTTGTTGGCACCAATATTATTACAATTACGCTAAATGAAATCGTATTTCTGCAGTTTTCATTTTGAAAGTTTCTGGCAGAGTGCCCAGCCAATCATTTATAAGGGCATTATAGTGGACGAGTGAATTTTGAGATATTGCTTGGGATTGCTCATGGTGTTCCGAATTCTAACATTTGAGCAGGAATAAGACGTATTCTGTCATTTCATAAGGTTGCACAAAGCACGTTTGTATCAATAGACATAGGGTTGTCACGGTTATTTTTGCAATGACATGTTAATTAGGTAACTGTGGTTGTGTAGTAGCTATATATACTGCTGCAGTAGATGGAAACAGTGGATTTGAAACGCATCTCACACATGGGTCAATCAGTTCCCTCGTGCAGTTTGAGTCACCCCTTAACTAGTGAGTTTTAGCCAATTTCGCAAGAAGCTGAGCTTTCTACTTCGAATAAAGAGCCATTTGAATACACGACATTCTATTTTATAGTTCTAGTGACTTCTAATGGAAGTTTGTAAGGCTCCTGCAGAACGAACGGTAAGGACATTTGGAGCTGAGTTAAGTAAGTTAAATTTAAAAGTTTTGGGAAAGGATTCACCTCCTCCCCCCTCAATCTTTCGTAAAAATTACATTATTGTTTGATCTTCTGCATTAAAACCACCGGATCCATTGTTGATTCCCTCTTCATTGTTATAAATAAATTGTTGTGTAATAATTAAATCTGTGTCTTGTCCTCCTTTGAAGTTGACTTCCCACCATTTATATGTCAGAAGTTCTAAGACTAAAGCTCCTGTTATTTCATTTTAACAAAGATTGCAATGATAGGATTAAAAAAAACATTTCAGACGAATACTGTGTTTAATATCTAGTATAATAATTTGGTAACAATGAAAGTGAAAATGAGTGAAGATTACATCAATTTAAC
The DNA here is from genome assembly GCA_963931845.1 of Maratus michaelseni. Taxonomy (NCBI): domain Eukaryota; kingdom Metazoa; phylum Arthropoda; class Arachnida; order Araneae; family Salticidae; genus Maratus; species Maratus michaelseni. The sequence goes on along the minus strand of OZ007590.1, from coordinate 346,711,331 downwards.
GCCATCATAATATACATTATAATTAAAATGAACATTTTATAAATAAATATGACGTCACTTTTCCATTTAAAATCAATATATTAATAACTAAAAATTTATTAAAATTTTTTCTCCTTGCTCTATTTTTTGTTCAGTATGCTAAAATCAAATTCATATGAATTATATTAATTATTATCTATTTAAATAACGAAATTTTGAATTTAATACAAATCTACACGCTTAAATGTGATACAAAGTAGTCTGTGTCGTTTTGTCGGTTATATATAAAGTTTAAAAATAATTACTTCAGCCATTTTCATGACTTTGGTGGATCACGGAGTCTATAACCTTAATTAAACCAATCAATGTTATTAGCCGCGCCTAAACACATATATTTTTTTCCTTATAGTTTTATTTATAAGAATTTTTAATTAACTGCGATGTGAGAAGCCTATTTCAAAACCATTCGAATGGTATCGCATTCATCGCTGTACGTTTTGTATGGGCCTAGAAAAAGGGATGTTGACAACATAAATAATTTTTTTTAATAACGGACCTGATTTTATCATAATTATACACAGATTACTTTTACTATTGCCCATATTTTTTTGCTGTACTTTTAATGGCCATGCCGAAAACCATTTATAACGTTTTTAGTCAAAGATTTTTTTCTTTTGTAAATAACTACCTCTATCATAACTTCTTTGCACGATAACGTAATTCTTCGGGAGAAAAATACAGACGGTGTTGAACAAATCCTTCTATCAAACAAGATTATTCCGCAAGAAAGATTGTTTCGAAGGTGAAAAAAACATCATCCCAAAATCCCAAACAAAATGTTTCTATTTGGTAGAAGGATGTTGAAGATAGATTGTTGCTATTGTTCATGGCTGATAAGGTTCCAAGGAGTTTATTAATCTTAAACAGGTATATATGCGGCCTTTGAATTTTCTCTCTTAAAAACATGTTAAATCGAAAACAAGGAGTTTCTTTGTTTTAAAGGAGTAAGAAAGGTTTTAAATGACGAAAATTGACTTTATCATGAATTAGGGTCCACTACGAGAGGGAACCGTGACTTGTGAGGGTTGGAACATTCCGACTTAAGACCTAGGGCCTGGTTCCCTTTTGGGTTTCCAGCTCCGAAGCTGTTGGGGGACGCCGGCCCGTCTCCAAGTGTCTCGCGGTGACTCCCTGTGGTTTCACGTCGTATCGCAACGGCCTACGTCACCGACACGTGGGTTCAAGGTTAGAGGGTCCGTAGGTGACGGTCCACTGACCGGCCGAAGTGCCGCAGGGACCCGCAGTGCCTGCTGGCGCGATATAAGTCCTTCAGGACTTGGGTTCGGTGGTTGTCTGACGCGCATGGCGTTCCATCAGGGCGCTTGCGGCGCAGATGACTTTTATCACGAATTAGAAAGCTTAGTTTGTATTTATTTATTTATGTTCTGCAGAAATAAAAAAATGTTTGTTAAATTGTTAAAAATAATAACAAAAGTGTTATTATTGTACGAAAAACTTAGCGAAACAAGTTTTGTCACAATTTTGAAGTTCAGTTTCTATATTTTTCTGTTACTTGATTACACCTGAAACAAAATATATATATATATATAATTATAAAAAAACTTCAAAGTTATAAACTTTTCATAAATTTTGTTATATTATGATATTTTTTTGTTTGTTTGTTTTTCAGGTATAGTTTGGAGGGAATTTAATTTCCTTCATTAAAAAGAAAAGAAGAATGTAAATACAAAAAAATACAAGAAAAAAGTATAGAATCATTAACATGTTCAAAATGTATCGCGGCGAATGAGCTGAAAATCAGTTCAACCGTAATTTTAGGTATTTACGTATCTCACCAACTCCGCAGCAATCTGAAAGATTCAAACATTATTAAAATATAATAATGTATATTTTTCATTATTTCAAACCTTTCTGATCTCTTTAAGTTACCATTATTTCAATGCTATTTTCACATAAAGAAAAAAATGATAATACGTAATAATTTAATTTTCAATAATGAAATTTAGCTTATTTTTTCAAAAGAAAAACTGCTAAAGTTTTCCATTTCCGTTGATATCTCTAATATAACTATATATATATATATATATATATATATATATATATATATATATATATATATATATATATATATATATAAGGTAAAGCTAGGATAGTCTGCGCACAGTTCATTAAAATGATAATAAAAAATCTAAATATTAATTTTTTGCTAAACTATGCAGGAATAACTCTTTGACTTCATTTGTTTTTTATGCATTTCCATTGCTATTTTGTTGTTATGCTGTAATTTAATAGAGCAGTTGTAATAAAACCAAGAAAACTATTTTGCGCAATCTGTCCTTGCGGGGTTGGTGTGATTGCGCACATGGGTAGGAGAGATTGTTATTAATAATAACTACAATTAAATTGTTAACAATAATAATTAAACTTTTGTTAATAATTAAACTAAGGTTTTTGTGAACAAACGTTATTATATTAGGAGTGAATATTTCAGCCTAATGGTTAAAGAATCAGAAAAAGGAAATAATTTTGAGAACAATTAAATAATTTTAATTAACGAAAAAAATTAAAGAATCAGAAAAAAAGCCCAGATGAGATTACTATATAACATTAAGTTATTTTATAACATATTTAACTTACAATTAGTTCATTTTTATTCACTCAGTTTCAATGTTTTCTTGTTTTCAGACCGAAGTTGTTGTCGTCCACAATCAATGCACTTATTGTTGTAAATAGTGCAGCTTTCATGCAACCATCTGCCACAAGTAATACATTGAATCCAATCACTGGTCGAAGTTGTCTCTTGGTACATTTCCAGACATTCAGTACATTCATCCTCATTTCCCTTCATTTTCTTTCCTTCGGTTTTTTTAGATCGCACTTTTTCTGGGAGCATCTTATCTTTACCTGTTTGCTTCTTTTTTTTCGTAGCTGCTTCCTTCTTAAGTCTTTTTTCATGTATATTTTCTGGATCAGTAACATTCGTTGCACTCTGTTTCCTCTTTGATTTTGATGGCATTAAACTACTTGGAATGGGTGAAAGCTTTTCCAAAACTTTCGTAGGTGTATTTCTGAGAGTAGCATTAGACTCCTCAGAAGTTGAGGGTTGACAAATACATGTAGCTGCTGCAATGGGAAGCGAGGATAGGCCTCGAATAGGAGAAGTTTGAGTTTCAGTGGTTGTAACTAGTACTGTTGTTGAAACGAATTGGTGATCAGTGGATTCTGAGGGTAACACAACGGTTTCAGAAACAGTTTGATTCATGCTTCGATCACAGCCTAGCAAATATGTGTGTTGTGGAATCACTTCAATATTTAATGGGTAAATTCCAGTTGCACGAAAGGCAGAGGTGGCAAGTTGGACAGTAGCACAGCGAGACCAGGCTGAATTTAAGAGACTACCAAAGTCCTCTCTCGATATTTTTCCAGTCCCACGGCGAGTTGTTACCATTTTCCCGCAAGCGTCTTTAAAATAAGTTTTAAAGGGCTTGAACACTACCCGATCCAACGGCTGTAAATAATGCGTAGTATGGCTAGGTAGACACAAGATTATTATATCGTTATCAAAGGCGACTTGCAGCATGTTTGGACAATTCATGTGTGACGCATGGCCATCTAGAATTAACAAATGTGTACCAGCAGGCTTTCGTGGAATAAAATGCTTGGTAAGCCAGTCCATGATTAGTTGACTGCTTATATAGGCGCTCTCTTTCTTCATCTGAATTGCAGTTCTTGGTGGTGCATCTCTGGCGTATTGAAGTTTAGCGTAGACCCCTTTAAAAATGCAGAAATGTGGCAGGAACTGCCCTTCTGCGTTGCAGCAAGCTAAAATAGTCACCGTTTCACCCTTTTCGGCACTAGTGACAACGTGAACATCTTTACTGCCTTTTGCAGCAACCACTTTACCAGGGTCATTGTTCAGCTGAATTCCAATCTCATCACAGTTCCAAATACAGCCAGGCTTCAAAAATAGATTATTATCTGTCAATATGGATGTGAGAAGAGTAAAATAAGATTTCACTTCCTCAGGGTTCATACCTTCTGCTCTAGCTCTGCTAATACCTTGAGCTTTTCGGATACTTAACTCAGGATGTCTTCGCATAAACGAGGAAAACCAAACTTCTCCTGCTATTTTTTTTCTTTATGGAAAGTGTGTTTTTCCCCAGTGCTTCAGCAAAATTGTATGCTAACTTTCTTACATCACTTTGTTTAGGTGCGAATCCAACTACCTGAAGTTTTTGTATGTGACCAGCTAATTTCTTCTCCGCTTCCGTACCTAGTTGAGAATCTGGACCCATCTTTCTCTTCTTAAAATCATATTTCTTGAGCCTATGTCTCAAGGTAGATTCCGGAATACTGAATTTCCTGCCTGCTGCACGCATTTTGAGTGATTCATTTTGTACTGCCTCTACGGCTAATTTTAGATTTTCTTCGGTTCATGATCTCTTGTTCGTTTTTCTTCTGTAAATATTTGGCATTGTAATCTGAAAAAATATGGGAAAATGTATTAAAAAGTTCCAACGCGCGTTACATATTAACAAAAATAAAACAATCATTTATCAGGAAATTTAGCTTAAAGTAGTTAAGAAGATTAATTTATTAGCAAATAATTAATTGCTCATAAATTAACAATATATATATATATATATATATATATATACTCAAATTCAATTATAAATTCACACTTACTGCACCACATAGACGAAAAACAAATAACAATAATTCAACTGAACCCTAAAATATAACCAATTAAAACTATAACTCGAATATAACCAAATGCAAAATAACTAACATTAAAACAATACCAGAAAAAACCCAGAGGCAGGAGGTTATGGCTAACGACATGAATAGCAGCGTTAAAACTAATATTTATCCAAGCAACGCCCCCCCCCCCTTCTCCTGCCGAGACCAAATTAAACTATACAATTAACCGAAACACAGAGCAACAGGCAACAGAACCCATCCTTAGCTAAACTCAACGAACAACTGATCCAGACCACCTTTAGCATTTAAAAATGAATTAAGTTCAACTTGATATTTACTCTTTTCTATAAAATTAATCATATTTCTCCTTACAAACTGCATCAATGCCTTTATAATCCACTTCATAAATTCGCCAGTGGCATCGCCAAACCTTGAACACAATCTCTCGATACGTTCTATACCATTCGTAAACACATTTCTAAAATTTGAAATATGCACGTTTGAATCAAAATGTATGGTCTTTAAAAGTTTTAAAATTGAAATCGTTTGTTTTGCCATAAACCCTTGTATTCAAATTGTCATTTTCCAATTTTAAATTTACATCCAGATAATTTATGTTTTTAATATCCCGGAAGGGGAGTTTTAGCTTTGAAGTATTGGGATAGTATATAAAATCTAAGTTTACATTTGCATTATTTAGTCCAACTATTAAAACATCATCAATGTACCTGTAACTCACTATTTCTCTATTTAAATTATTGTTATTCTCATATGTATGTAAGTAGATGTTGGCTAAAATTGAACTGCAACTCTTCTCTCCCCCCCCCACCACTGGTATTCCACGACTCTGTTTAAATACTCTATTCCCTCATACACCCGCAAGTTACAATTCTAAATTTCACTGGTTTTTTATGAAACTTTGGCACTAGAACAAGATATGGGAAATTTTGACTTTTCTGCTTCAGCTTAACTTTTTCATATAATGTCTTAACCCTGTTTTCCATTATTGAAACTTTCGATTTCAATAGTTTATATCTATCTCTGTTATTATAACTTTCATTTAAGATTTCATCATAATTTCTTTTACAGATTAGTGAATAACTTGTATTAGCCTTATCGACGTATGTAATTATAAATTTACTCTGAAGTTCTTTAATTGATTTAGTTAACTTCCTTTAGTTAATACTCTTGAGACATACCGTCGCAATCTCTAACATATTCTCTTTTTAAGCTTCTTAAAAAGCAGAACTTCCACTCATCAAAAACATTACATGGTAAGCTGTATTTATAAGTTAATTTTTATATGAAACTATTTATGTTAGTTGAAAACCATTTAATTGTTGCCCTTTTCGTTACAATTCGTTTCATTATATATATAGTTTATTTTTTAACAAAGGCATTATTAATTTATGAACAAAAATATTTGTATAAAATTAATTTAATAGCAACTGTATTGTTAATTTATTAACAAAATTTTTTATCGGCAAAAGTATTCTTTAGCAAATTATTATATTGCCAAATTTAGTTTCGATAGTTATGTGTTTTTCAAAAATTATTTCAAAATTGATTCATTCATATGTTTTAAATGTAATCTGCAATTTATACAAATTTACCAATTAGCTACATAATCTCTCCTAACATAGAACCTAATGGAAACAATGCGCCATCTCTCCTAAGTAGCAGATGCGCAAACTCTCCAATTTCGGTAGGAGAGATTACGCGGCCTTTTATTTAAACATGGACGCTTCTAAAACGAACCGTTGATGTTCGCAGCGTTAGTCTAAGTTAGTAGCTTATGAGAAATCGTTTAGGTTTAAAATATTTTGTACTACTGAATTACTATAGAAATTCTGACGAATAGTTCTGAAAATTCAAGCACTTACCTTGTGAAAATAAATCAAAACATCAATGTTTATCGTAAACGCTCGAAACAATCCACGTACACATTTGAGTACATACTCTACTACTGATGTTGTACAACTAGCTGAAGTCGCTGCGCGAGCACTCTACTCCTTCCCCCCGATCCCCTTTGTGCGCAATCTCTCCGACTGCGTCATCTCTCCTGTCTTTACCTTATATATGTTTCGTTTACGTGGCGCGAAAATAAGTTTGGATTTGTAGTTTACCGTTTGACAATAAGCATAGTATCTCCACAATTAATTTGCCTTATTACATTCCACCAATCAGAAGCGTGATTTCACCAAAGAAAATTGTGTCATATAAAAAAATAATAGTTTTCATAACACGTAAACATATTAAAATGATTACGTTTAATTAAGCACCAATCTCAGAAGAACAGAACACAGATTATTTATTGAGAAATAATATTAAGTAATCTATAGAAATAAAATAACGGTAAATAATATCTATCACAGTAATTAATATGTAAAGCGAAATATTTCCGGTGAATGAGAATTGTGTTGCAATTCCCGGTGAATCCCGAGCGGCAGCGAGCAGCGGGCCCCTAGTAATAATATAATATATAGCTAAACTATATCATTGAATTTTCACAGTGTTAAATAAAATTATGATTATAATGAGTGTCCCGATTTAACAGAATTACATAGATGTTTTTTAATATCTTCACGTGATTTAATCTGTCTTGAAGGGTTACCATCGAAATTGTTTGGTATAAATTACTATTTTTAAAGTACGTTCGTTACATTAATAAGTCTAAATTTTTGGGATTTATATAAAGAAAGATTGTTTCTAAAACGAAAAAAACCTCATGCCAAAATCCGAAAGATAATGTTTCCGTTTGGTATAATTATTCTTAAGATTATAATTTATATTCATGGTTGATAAAGTCCGAAGACATTTGTGATTCTTAAACAGGTATGCAATCTTTGTAAGATTTTTTACACTTAAGAACTGATTAAACAATGAAAATAAGGGGATTTCTTTATAAACATATCAGTACTTTATTAATATTAATATATGAAAATATATAGATATATATATAATATTGAGTATTAATATTAATTACTTTTATGAACCATGGATATATGATATTGCTCACATGTTCTCAGAGTGAAACGTTTTTGTATTACTGTGTTGCCAATGTGCGGTATGTTAAGTCGAGGCTTTTTTAACTTTCATAACTATTATTCATACTACTACTTACTTATTATTATTTTTTAACTATTACTTTTATGTTTGTTCAATTCGCTTAATAATTCTCAACTGGTTAAAATATATAAAAAATTATGAACAAACGAATGCAATTTACAGAATGAATAAAATTACAAATAATTAAATTTACTGACCGTATCTGATGTAAGTGCGGGAAATCCTAAATAAAAACACGTTTACACTCCACAAACACTAATTCAGTTACTGAAGAAATTTTGTTTCATTCATTTCACACTCTGGATTAAAAAAGTTTTCTATATAAATTGACTGTGGAGAATTTTTTATTTTTTATTTTGTGAAAAATCAGAGGCATAAATCTTTTACGTGATACATATTCGTGGAAAAGTTCAAATGAATTAAAGAATTTGCAGCCAAAGCACTAATTGTATCCGAAAGCTAGTTAGTGTCGTATTTCAGTCTCTCATAGTAAAATCTTACGTCACATTCTTATTCACGTTATTAAAAGTATCCAACGGCTATTATTTTGCTGTAGCATGTAACTCGCCTATTTAATAAATTCAACAGCATTTATTTGTTGATTTGTGCCCCATGTTTTACTCGCTACCGCACTTTACTGATCCCGCTCGAAACACTGCGGGTTATGACAATACCAACAACCGTTGTTTTGAGTGGTATTAAACGAAAATATGTCAAATCGAACCAGAAATTTCTCCATAAATTATATTAAATCTAAGTCATACAGGCACTCAGGAATAATTTAAACAAAAAAAGTACGATAGTTTTAAATACAAATCCCGGTGTGATACATTTTTATAAAACTAGAGTAAAACTCCCGATATGTTTAGTGTAAACTATTTAACATGGGTAACAACATAATTATGAATAACATTCTCATTGAAAAATTAAACTAGAGATTTTTTTCCATGTGATTATTAAGTTGTGTAATGCAAGTACAAGTTCTATAAAATTAAAATTGTCTGAATATATTTATAAAAAAAAACATATAATGTTTGCGAATGCATTTTTCCTATTTTTATTCAGGGCTTCACATTAAGTAACAAAATTATCTTTACATTTCTTAAATAAAAATATTATATATGATTTATTTATCTTCCTGAAATATATTCTTCATTTAAAAGAGAAATATTATTTTTAAACATTAACTAATAAATATGACATAAATAAACATTATATGCAACGTGCCGTTCACTACCTAATAACCCCCTTACCATAATGTGATTACAAAGAATTAGGTCGCAGATGGTTCACTGTCTTGCTTAATTAATAGGACATTTTTTTAAATACGTGACACGTTGTTTTACGTAATTCATTTCTGACGTTAATATTCTGGATGTGTTTAGAGTGGTAAATAAATATTGCTCTGTTCATTAACTTTCTCTTCGAAAGAATATTTTTCAAAACTAAATGTATTTCTGTGGAAAATATTCTAGGAGTTGTTTGATGTTATAAGGAAGGCTTAAGAAAATTAACATTTTGGTTTTATTTTGGAATATAAATTAATTATGCTCTGTTGATGACTTCGGTTTCTAGTATTGATAAAATTTTATTATTAATATTATTAAGAAGTAAAATATTTTCATTGTGATATCCAAAAATAACTTTTATTACAAAATTAATGTAAATAAATATGTTTCATCAATATGTTATACTTAGGGAATCCAACATAAGCTGCGCGTGTTACAGAATATATGTTAAAACCTTTTTTTTTAACTTTTATATTTTTTTTTATATATAATTACATAATAAGATCACTAATTATAATTAAAATATAGATAAATATGCTTAAGTGATACAAATGGAACGCAAAAGGGCTTATAAAAACCTTTTAATATAAAGATCGACATGTTTCAACGCTCAAACGGCGCCATTATCTAGATCTACAATGATAAACCATACAATTCTTACAAATAGATTTGTATTGATTCACGTATAATAGATGGGAAATAATTTCGTGATGTATAAATTATTTTGCCATTTTTAAAATCAATTTTTAAAGTCTAGGTTCTGTGTAATCTTGCCAATGCTGTAGTACTTCTGTCATATTAGACACCTGCCATCTGCGCTTTTGATCTGGTTTTAAGCTTTCTAGTTGTCATTCCTATATAATATTGTAATGTTCTATCTGCTCTGGTGAGCGGGTCAATTTTTAAAGTCTCGGTTTTATGTAGTCTTGCCAATGCTGTAGTACTTCTGTCATATTCCCGTTCACCAGAGCAGATGGAAAATTAGTAAAATAGTGTGTACGAGATTTTGGGGATTTGCATAGGATTAGGTCAGGCTTTTGTTGAGGTGGACAAATGTACCCTCCAGACTTTTAGAATAGTTATTTTTAATGATCGTTTGATGTAGCTTGGTGAGAATTGGAAGGCTAAAATTAATATACGCTACTTAGATTTACTACAAGAAGCTTGCTGTAGAATATGATGTGCATAGCATTTATCGTTTATTTACAGGGACACATAAAATGTCGGGTACAATACTGTATCCAAAGCACTGTCTATTAGCGATAATTTCTGGAAGTGCGCTTTCAATTATGGTCATTTTTAAGTTTAACTAACTTTTTGCATTCTACGTGGTGTGTATAAATGCTATAGATCATATACAGGACTACGCAAAAGAATTCGTAAGTATTACGGTGTATGAACGTGAATTGCTTAAAGATGGTTTTTAATTGGGTAAACTATATTTAATATACTAAGAGGTGTTTGTAGAACAAAATACATGGCCACGCAAAGAACTGGACATATGGCTGTCCATGGATGGTCATTTTTGGAAATGTGATTTCTGTAGTTTTAATCGTTTTTTAGCATGAATTAAATTTTAGCTTAATATGTGTTGTGCGTAAATATCTGTAGGTAATATACAGGGCTGTACAAAAAAAAATTCCTTCAATTGGTTTCCTTCTATTGGTAATTGCTAAAGGTGTATTTTCAACCTAGTATGCGTTTTTCTACTAAAATAAATATTAGCATACTATGTAGAATATATATAGAGAGATCTATTGATCAAATACATGGCTTCACAGAAGAATTTGGGTATTTTTCCGTCTATGGGTGGTAATTGCTGAAATCTGGTTTGGAAATGTGTTATGCGTTTTCTAAAATATTTATTTAGAGGGTTTTTTTTTTTTTTTTTTTTTTTTTTTTTACCTTTTCAATATTGTCGAAGTGATGCAAAGTGTTTCGCAATTTATGCTTGATGCATGATTTTTCTTTCTTGTTTGTTTGTATGATTCTGGAATACTCAGTGCAAGTAAGTCGCTAACACTGCATTTTTATGTCACAGAAGTTTGCATCGGTGTAACAGACGAAACGTGCTTTTTTATCGAGAAACATTGCGAAACACTCTACAAATATAACTTAATACATTGCAACCTCCCTCCGCACCAGTTTCTACTGAAACTCACCAAATATTCTTAAAATATGAACCTTTTTTCGACGTTCAAACTGGTGCCTGCGCTCTATTAAGGTTTCATTCTCTTTTAATACAAAATAGAAAATAGCCTTTTTTATTTGTATACTTAAAATTTCATATTTATTTAATATGTAAAAATTTCATAGGAAAATATTTGTCGAATATATTTTAATATATATATATGCTTTGAGGTTTATTTCTCATATTATCTCATATCATTAAGAATGCATATTTTTTATGCATATTTCGGGAAATTTTTCACACAAAGTAAAATGTACAAACAGATGTCACAAATTATATATTTTAGGAGTACTTTTACTAAAATCGATATGGAATTTGTCGATCGATAAAACATGTGTCTATACTTTTCATGCGGTTGCATGATGGAATTTATTCCATTTTCTAAAGACACAATAAACAATTTAAAGACTTTTTTATTTATTAAAGTGTAAGATCTCTCCACTCCATCTTCGGAAGCATATTGCTTATAAATTCTAAAGGGAATTTCGGAAACAAGCAAATAATCACACAAAAATATCTGTAGATTTGCGTATTGCTTTCAAACACTCAAAGACATCCTACTATTTACGAAAAATTTCCTAGAACATAGAAATAGATTATATATTGTATTATATTTACACCATTATTGTATTGTGAAAGATAATGTACAGTTGATGCATTCCTCTATTATTATTTCATATAACCTTTATATGATCTATATATTTAAAAGCAAAGGCATTTTTCGTCAACTCACATGAAATCGTGTCCAATACGCATGCGTCAACATTCAGCCAATTAGCTGAGGGCTGTTACTGTCCAGAAACAGATTTGGACTCTTTAGGATTGACGAATCATATATCGCTATTTACATGGCTTCCTGCACGCTGATCTGATGATCAAAATTACGGATTTTGAAGGTATTTATTTTATTTATTATAATTTGTCTAAATACCTAGGTGTGGAAACTGAATTTAGGCTCATTTAATGTTAGCCAAACAAGGAAATCTTTCTCGAAAACATACATTTTAAAACAAACATTTTTGAAAATTTATATCTTTTGATGTATCTTTTATTATTATTATCGTTTATTATTATTATCGTTTAAATTATTATCGTTTATTATTTATTCGTACAGTGTTCCGATTACTACAATAAAGCTCATAATATGTGAGAAAACAGTGATTTTTTTCCATTTAGGCTCATTCAATGTTCGCCAAACAAGGAAATTTTTTTCGAATTTTTTTCGTGGCAATCCTTTTTAGTTTTTACATTAGAAATTGCCCTCAAAAAATAATTAAAATAATTTTGAACAATAAAATCTGAAAAATAAAATTGTAGTACTTACATTTTTCAAAAATATTTTCGTTTAAGTTATAATACCAAAATAATTACTAATTCCTATTTTTGTCATAATTATTAACCGTGAATGAGAGGTTTTACGGGGAAAAAAATATACATTTAGCTTGGAATGATATTTATAGAATAAAACTTAAGTAATGTAACTAAATATAAACTTGACAAGTTTGAATAAAGTTGGCTAGTATGCCTCCCGTTTTTATATTACACAATATTATAAGTATGATATTCATAAATACCCTTTTAAAAATAAATACATCAAACATACCTTAAAAAATTCTATTGTCTGTTTTAATCATTCTGTTACTTAAAATTTTTTCGAGACACCCTTTCACAACACTGTATAACTAAAGTTATATTAAAAAATAAAATGTATGTTTTCTCAAGAAAAATTTCATTAAATATAAGATCGTGTCTGTTTTCTTAGAGGAAACTTATTCCTAAAATAACAAGTACTCCCTTTCCCCAAGTTTTTGTATTTTTTTTCTTTTTCATCGTCCCTGAACAAATACATTTATCTCTAGAAGAACAAGAAAGTGGGAACAATATGAATAAAAAAATATTTTTATCTTTGAACACTTTACTTGACAAAAATAAACTTTGTTGTACACCGTGATAGGTAATATATATTTTTATTAATACATCTAAAGTTCACCATATGTATATTTCTCTGAAAAAAATGTGTTGACATCTACTTTAAATTCCAATGAGAAACTTAAGTCTACCTATGAAAATTTCAGTACTTGAACTCCATATTTTTTCTAATTTTCAATTTAATATCTAATTCTCCGGAAACATCTATCCAAAAAACTGTTGGTAGATTATGTGATTGCTATAATTAAACAATTTTAGACTCAAATTCGGTTTTAAATTCCGTAATAAGGAAATAATAGGACTCCATCTTAAATAGGACGTAATCACCATAGCAACCAAGAAATATTACCAATCATGGGATATCATTGAATTATTTACGTAGAATAGTATTTAATGGAACGAAGAAAACTTTTATTAACATATTTTTAAGTTTGTATTCGATTTTCATAAAATTTTAAATGACTCGACAAAATTCTGCAACGATTATACATATTAAATTTCAAACCATTCGGTTGGATAAATTTTGCACTGTTATGCGGACAAACGGAGAGACGGACGGGCGACGACTATTGGTGCTACGTATTTATATAATTACGAACGCACTTAAAAATACACCTATAAATGCTAGCAACAGTTTTATTGAGGAAATAAATCATTTTAAATATGCTGCTTACAATAATATAAATGGTTAAAATAACTTTAAATGCACACAGAAAAAAATGCTGTAAAATTACGGGCAGAGGCCGGCAGCAGAGATTCCAGTCATACCCCGTAAAAAAAAAAAAAAAAAAAAAAAAAAAAAAAAACATGCCCATCATTTTTTGCAGCCCGTAATTTTACGGGACAAAGTAATACAGCATTATAATGCACAGGATATAATGCACTTTAAAACACAATAACACTTTACTTACTGTTCCGCAGCACGTAGCACGTTAAATAATCATCAAAGAATCGCTTTTTTGGCGGCTTAAAATTTTCGAAACACGAGTAAAAGGAAGGGTTACACCCTAGCGGAGGACAATGCATAGGGTCGTACCGTATTTTTCTAACATACGGGCTAAAACTGAAAGAATATGTGGATTGCTCTTAATTTTCTAAGTATCTAAGGGATAAGGCCGCTTATTTAGTGTATCAGACCGTTTTTCATCAAATAAGGCTGTTGCCCGTGAAAGTTGAAGGGCAAACGCTCATAAATTTACGGTTTTTTCTGAGAGTGTGTTTACTAACTGTAAATACTTAAGAATTTTGGAAACTAGCAAACAACTAACGAAAAATTATAAACATACAGTTTAAAAAGTGAAACTTGACAAATGTGACTATGGAGATACTTTAATGACCGTTTCATCTTTTCTTGCCTTGAGCTACATATTTTAACAATTAGGGAGCTTGCGAACTGCTCAATATGAGTTAAACTCAGACATCCGGTTTTCACTGGACTATACGGGTTTACCCCACTTTTCCATTTATGAGCATTTTATGTTGAAATGTTCCTTATCTTTACTTAGTTATGATTCTTTATTAACATTTTAATTATTACAAATAGTCGCAATAATGGAAATTACATTTAAAAATATTTACATATCAATTCGATTTTATTTTCTTTACAATGCAATACATGTAACAATGTATAAAATATTAAATTTGATTAAATATTAAATCCCATATAAACAAACATAGGATTTAGTATATATTGGTGAATTTAAAGTGCAATGATAATCTCTATAATAAATTTGCTTATTATCTAAATTATAATGGTAGTTGTGAATAAATGGTAAAATAATAGGACAAAGAAAATAGAGTTTTTATAAATTTGAATTGAATATTTAAAAATCTGTATAATATTTTCACTTAAACTCATTAAAATTAGAAGTGAATATTTTATAATAGGTATTATTTTTAATATCTAAAATAAATATCTATCATCATTTTGTAATAATCGAAACTTATTATTTAAGCGGATAAAATAAAGATTTTCAGATTTAAATTAATATTAATGAATCTGTACTAATTCTAATTGAAATATTTCGAAACTTATAATCTAGCTCAACATGACCAAATAAATCTTAGTGCATTTCATTAAACAATTCATTAATGAAGGATTGTACATAAAAAAATATACTTTTACAGAAGAAGGATCTGATTTTTTTTTTTTTTTTTTTTTTTTTTTTTTTTTTTTTTTTTTTTTTGTCTTTCCGTTATCAAACTAGCCACCAATTTTGAGACTTAATTACTTCTGCAATTTCATTCACCTTCAAGGATAACTGATTAAGTCTTGGGACAATGTGAGACTTCTCTTATGTCTTAATTAATGTCCGAGATTTAATTTAAAAGAATGTTGAATTATCGGTATCTTAAGAGCTGAATAACATTTAAGACAGTTTTTTATAAATAATAATTAAGGGTATTTTATTACAGGGTCATCAAATGCATTCTCCAAAATGAAAAATGTAATTGGTTAATATATATTTTTAATTTAAATATATACTTTTTGAGCCAAAAGGCGATTTATAAATTATGATATCTCGATAATATTATAATTCCTTAATGAATAAAAATTATTCGGGTTTTTTTGCTGTAATGCTATAAAATATTGTAAGTATCTTAAGATTCCTTGCAAAGCTCGGAATTTATAGTAACAATTGAGCTTCCTAAGTTTATCTTTGTTTGGTGATTCTACATCAGAGATATATACAACTATGTAACTCAGAAAAAAAACTTGATCGTTGTTATATGATCCTTCGAAATAAGAAATATTTCTAAATAGAATCCTGTTTATCTTGTTATTTGGATCTTTATTCATATTTTCTACCCCCATATTTTGTGCAAAATATGGGGTAGAAAATACGAGTAAGGATCCAAATAACAAGTAAACAAAATATGGGGGTAGAAAAGATGAATAAAGTTCCAAATAACAAGATAAATAGGAAATACGAAACATTGCTAAGTGATGGAACATAGGGAGAAGGAAAAATATCAAAGAAGAAAAATTTAACCCCTAAAACACCTGTAATATTTGGAAAATTAAAAGACCATAAAAATCCGATCAAAATAAGACCTATAGTTAACAAACGTTCAAGCCCAACCTACGACCTACAAACATGCTTAAAAAACTATTATAAAAAACTACCACCGCCATCAAACGTGTCAATAATTTCAACAAATCAATTTATACAGAAAATAACAGAATATAAACCAAAACCGGATGACTACATGGTTAGCTTAGACGTAACATGCCTCTACCCATCCATAAATACAGAAGAATTGACTAATATTATAAATAAGAAAATAGACACAGAATATACCGACTATAATATCAGAAATACATTACGAAGTGCAATGAATTTGGTACTAAGAGAAAATTATTTTAAATTTAATAACCAGATATATAAACAAATAAAAGGTGTACCGATGGAATCTACAACATCAAACACAGTAGGTGAATGGAAAATGCGAACACTTGAGAAGACTGTTATAAATTATTTAAAAGATCTATCCAAAATAAGGATAAGATATCGTCGCTACCATGTCAAACTATCGAATGTGAAAAAATGCATTTTTCATTACTTTTAAAAATGAGTCGATTGTCACCACTGAATTTTAATAGGGTTTCAGGGTCACAACATCACCAGGGTTGCCAGTTTGACCTCCTTTTCCATTCAGAAACTTACAATCCATACCAGAAATTTAAAATAGAAATTTTTGCTTTATGTAGTGACACCATAATTCGTGATTACTTAAAGTAAAACTTTTTCTCTCAAAATTTCCGGTATGAATTCGGCATTACTGAATAAAAAGGTAAGCCAAACTGGTAACCCTGTTCTTCACAGAATTTTTATTAGTATTTTTATTAGACGAAGAATTCTAATAAAATTTTGTGGTGATAAACGGCACATTTTTAAAAGTTATGAAAAATGCATTTTTTCACATTCGATAGTTCGACATGGTAGCGACGATATGTGGACGATATATTTGTAATAACTAAGGAAAATACAGACCCGAAAATGTTCACATAATGTCAAAATACTCAAGAACTCCCTTCACATACAAAATAGCTATAATTAATACATATCTATAATATAAAGGACAAACGTGTCCGTGCGTAACGCTGACGTCATTTTGCGAATGGCAACACTTTGCGATTTCTTTAATACATTTTTTTAAATTTTCTAAATATCGCATATTTTAAATTTTTACACCGTTATATAGGGCAAAAAGTCTACTTTCAAATGCAATTTGTTTTTAAACTGTATCGCAATTTACTGAATTAGTATAACATTTAAAGTAAATTTCAAACATGATTTTCTTTAAAATCTATCTCTATCGCTTGCAGACGATTAAAAAATATTAATCCGTTTGCATTTTAAACAATATGAAAAGTTCAACATTTGTTTCGATTGAAACTTTATTAAGAAATCAATAAAATAGTATAAATATTACTACAACAAAAATTTAACAGACATGTAATCGAAATAAGCGCTTAAAACCGCAGAAAATATCAGAATAAATATAGAAACTACTGTAGATAACGAAATTTTTTGCGATTTCTTCGACTATTAACTTCTGTCACGAGGCCAAAACTAAATGACCGCTTTTAATATATTTTAAAATTTTATTTGACTATATAATTGACATATTTCATATAAAAATGCTCTTCTGTGTTATTAGGGGGCAATCTAAAAAAATATATTAAATGTAAAAAATCTATCAGAGTTTTGAATAAAAAATAAATGGTTTTCACCTATATTCTCTATCCCGGGAAGCCCGGGTTGGATGCCCTAGTATTCATAAAGCCCCGAAAATATGTTCAACAGAAGACCTCTTAAGCACTGAAATAAACAAAATTAGAAACAATAGTTAAGGATGCGACGTCAAGATATGATAGGTTACAACCATCTCAAAAAGAAATAAAATTTACAATTTCGATTCCGTTTATAAAGTGCATTTCCCTAAAATTAAAAAGAGAATTCAAAAATCTTGGAATAAATACTCCCATCACCCCAGATCCATCGATTTTCAAATTAATCTGATGTGACGCAGCGATAAAGTTAATTATCAACAGATATCAGTAATATGCAAGATTTAATTTCAATGACAATGAAGGAAAAGCTCATATATAGTAATAACAAAAAGGAAAATTGAGGACAAAAGCTAAAGTACACAGAAGTGATATAAATTTAAACAAAGTAACCACAGGAATAGCCAGATTTTCACGTATATTCTCTATCCCGGGAAGCCCGGGTTGGATGCCCTAGTATTCATAAAGCCCCGAAAATATGTTCAACAGAAGACCTCTTAAGCACTGAAATAAACAAAATTAGAAACAATAGTTAAGGATGCGACGTCAAGATATGATAGGTTACAACCATCTCAAAAAGAAATAAAATTTACAATTTCGATTCCGTTTATAAAGTGCATTTCCCTAAAATTAAAAAGAGAATTCAAAAATCTTGGAATAAATACCCCCATCACCCCAGATCCATCGATTTTCAAATTAATCCGATGTGACGCAGCGATAAAGTTAATTATCAACAGATATCAGTAATATGCAAGATTTAATTTCAATGACAATGAAGGAAAAGCTCATATATAGTAATAACAAAAAGGAAAATTGAGGACAGAAGCTAAAGTACACAGAAGTGATATAAATTTAAACAAAGTAACCACAGGAATAGCCAGATTTTCACCTATATTCTCTATCCCGGGAAGCCCGGGTTGGATGCCCTAGTATTCATAAAGCCCCGAAAATATGTTCAACAGAAGACCTCTTAAGCACTGAAATAAACAAAATTAGAAACAATAGTTAAGGATGCGACGTCAAGATATGATAGGTTACAACCATCTCAAAAAGAAATAAAATTTACAATTTCGATTCCGTTTATAAAGTGCATTTCCCTAAAATTAAAAAGAGAATTCAAAAATCTTGGAATAAATACCCCCATCACCCCAGATCCATCGATTTTCAAATTAATCCGATGTGACGCAGCGATAAAGTTAATTATCAACAGATATCAGTAATATGCAAGATTTAATTTCAATGACAATGAAGGAAAAGCTCATATATAGTAATAACAAAAAGGAAAATTGAGGACAGAAGCTAAAGTACACAGAAGTGATATAAATTTAAACAAAGTAACCACAGGAACAGCCAGATTATACAAAAAAATCTCTTCCAAACTCTACCATTTTCCAGCAGTTTCTACAAACAGCCAACGATGCACTCAGAACTTATGCTATTTGAGTGATAGCCTCATATGAAATTGTATTGTAAAACAACTCTCATGAACCTATGTAGCGCGATCTAATTGCGAGGGTGTAGTACCAAATTTTGTATGATGATTAAACAAGAACGAAAAATCATGCGTCAAGCATAGATTATATAGCACTTTCCAACGCTTCCAAAATAATTTTACAAATCATACCGTTTAATAAGCTAAAAGCTAACATCTAAGTAAACAATTTAGAAAACGCATAACATATTTAAAAACATAATTTCAGGAATTTCCAACATATACAATATTCGGAAAAATATCCGAATACTTTTATTCAGCCCTGTATAGGATCTATAGATTTGTATATATACTCCATAGGATGATAATTTTAGTTCAGTTAGGAAACGCGTAGCACAGTTTAAAATTCTCCGTCTGGAGTTTGTCAATAAACAGAAATGTGTTCGCGAAGTTTTGTGTTGCCCTGTATAGGATCTACAGAATTTATACACACCACGTAATAGACAAAAAGCAAGTTAAAATTAAAATCGCGTTCAATAACTTAAAACGCACTTCCAGGAATTATTGTTAACAGACAGTAGAGAATTCTTTTGCGTGTCCCTGTAAATGAACGATGACTGCTATACACACAATATTCCATAGTAAGTCTCTTGTAATGCACCTTAGTGATCTATATAAATTTCAATGCGTTTAAAATAGTGAAACATTATTTAAATAAACCGCAGACGATTTTTCTCCATAGACGTAATGTAACGGAATTATTTTTATTGTCCCTGTAAAGTAACTATAAGTGCTATGCACACCCTGTTCCATATTAAGCTTCTTCTAATGCACCTTAGTAATATATATAAATTACAAAGCGTTTAAAATAGTGAAACATTATTTAAATAAACCGCAAATGATTTTTCCCCATACACCGCAATGTAACGGAATTCTTTTGAGTGTCCCTGTAAAAAAACTATAAGTGCTACACACTTCCGTTGAAATAGGGAACATGCTATAGATAACGACAATAACATATAAAAATTGTAGAGCAATCCGAGCATATTTACGGGAGTTAGAGCACAGCCAGACGGCCAGACGACAGACGGCCAGACGGCAGACGGCCAGACAAACCGAAGTCATAAGCACTTTTCAACTAGGTTGGAAAGTGCTAAAAAGACGGAAGACAAAGGATTCCGGAAAAAAAAGTTACAATAGCTAGCGCATGGGACATGTGAAGTGTTTCTTTTGTACGGAATCTTTCGGATCCCCTCTTGTTTAACACATTAACGCTTTTGCTTGGACACTGCTCGAGCAAGAAGAGTTTGCGTGCAGAACCTTTTTATTTTTCGAATATTCTATTGGAAAATTCGCCTTTGTAAAAATTGTTTCTGTTAAATAGGATAGAATATTTTCTCAAAGAATTTTTGCTCTTAGAACTAAACCAAGAAAGTGTCCAGGATTTTTTTTAATGCATCAAAATAGATATATAAGACAATTTTTAAGGCCTTTTTTAAAATGGTGTTTTATTAAGATATAAAAATGTTAAAAAAGTAATTTAGCTTATAATATTTGTTAGTGCATCATCTTTCTGCAGTTAAATAATTGAATTGTCTTAGAAACCCGATTCACATTACGTAGGAAATAGATATTTTAATGACTGGAATTTTCACGTTTTGATATTTTATGTTGCTTTTAGAATTAGAAATATTACCAATAGAATTGGTGCTACAGAAAGGTGCATACTTAATGCAACCCACAAATAAATATCAATTTACCTCTTTTATACAATCCTACGAAATAACAAAGTTTCAAACTCGTTAATTAAACCTTTGAAATTCAAAATTGATTTATCTCTTTTAAACTGCTTACAGTTCTGCTGCGATCTAACTGACAACTGAAACAATAAAACTTATACCTTTTTTTAATTATTTATAAAATATTTTATAATATTTTATCTTTGCAAAGCCGACAAGTAAATTTCCACACAATGCAGTATAAACAGTTTGAAAGATTAATGACACACCCAGAATACTCTTTACCTACGGTAGAGATAAAAAAGCTGTAATATTTTCTCCAGAAAATGAGTAATGTGACAAGTGACTCCGCCCATTTAATCCATTTTTCAAATTAAAAGAGCTATTTATTTTCCGGATATTTTTTACATCACCTACTGAATTAGCAAACTAATCATTTATGATTTAAAAAAAAAAATACAATTAAACTAGTAAATATCTAGATCAGAGGCCTCAACGTCAGCTCTACAAATCATTGTTCAGTAATCTCACTGATGTTATTATAATATGCATAATATTTGATATCCTAAATTTTAATTTTAAAGTTATTTATACATTTCTAAAAATTTAGGATTTATCGAAATTTCCGAAAATTTTAGAAGTATTGCATTAACCGCTTCCCTTACAAATTTCTTTGTAAAAAATTGCAAAAAATCATCCCATTTTTTTATTATATTATTAAATACAAGGAAACGAAACAAAACAAAATATGTAGGTTTTAAGTTGAATTTTTAATTTTTTATAAGTATAAAAGCCTTTAGTTTTAATATTAGTTTACTATCCCGAGTTATCTCGGGCAAATAGAAAAAAGTTAAATATTAGTCTTTGCATGATAGTTTTTGAAACAAGGGACAACACAAAGTGATACCTGACATTCTGTACACTGGTATCTGGTCTCTTTTCTTACTGGCTTACTTCTGGAATCTCTTTTACGGGAGTTTTTATCTCTTTTCTCTTTTCTATCGTCTTCAATAAGGCTACATACAGAAGAATCACTTCAACTATTTTCAAAGTCTTATTTCAAGCCATTATTTTTTTTTCAACGCAACTATTCTTCTTTATACATTACAAATCCACAAGCCGACGTATACTATACAATAGGGAAAACACGTGACAAGTCCCGCCAAATGATCCGCGAAACCAACAAAACTTGGCAAACTGCCAATCAAAGCTGAAAATTTCCTTTCATTTCCTCCAGGCCGAGTAAAACCGCGATAAAACAAATCATACTGACAAATTCTGCATGGCCCGAGTTTTCTCGGGATAATAATTGAATGCAATATATACGAACCCGAGATAACTCGGGATAACCAGGCAAGCGGTTAAACACAATTTTATGTGATGATAGGATAAACTACTTATTACAGTATTGTTTCAGAATAAGAATACATTCCTTCAGGGGGCCGTAGTCCCCATGAAACATCCGTTGTTGCTTTAATGTTATGTTCTAAATTTCCAGTAATTGTGCTATTTCTTTATCCGAGATGTCTGAATGCACTTACTATTGTAATTTTATTATATTAACCACCTCTTTCTACAGGAGATTTTATCCTATCCTTAAAAAGAATACTTATTTTTCAACCACTAAACATTATCATATGGTGCTGAAATTTAATAAAATTTCGCGTATAAAATGTACTTATACAAATGTAAATCCATCTTACGATACTTATATTGAATTTACAAAATCAACGTTTTTATAATTTTTGTTTTTAAAACCGATTTGGTAATCTTTCTTTATTAGTTAAAATAAATCCTCATGTATTGCATAAGCATGCTAAACACTTAAATCACCCGAAAATCAACTATTTTGTTAATAAAATTTTGCGTAAAAATAATGTGATTTACTCCAATTTCCTTTTTTTATATATTCTTTGAAATAGAGTTGCCAGGCAACCATTTAATGAAAGAGAAGAAATAAAATGCATTGGACATTAAAAAAAAAACTAAGTGAGAAATTAAAATGTTTTACATTCCTCCAACTGATGCGTAAAATTTGTCAATGATTTATACAATTAATTTCGAAATTCTAAGACATTATTGGCAAATTTTACATCAATCAGATTATTTTAAGATCTCCATTTCGGAAATTTAGCATCCATAATTTAACATATCAATTATCCCAATGCGTAATTTTCCTTCCGGCAAATGTTAAAATTTGAAAATTGTTTGACTTCACATTGAAAAGCAATATGACTTAAAAGAAAATGTTCTATATTTTTCGAACAAAATGTAGCCAAAAAAATATACAGCTAATTCTGGGTACCTCGCCAACATACACCGTAAAAAATGACCAATGTTTCTTATTTTATGAAATTATACTATAACCACGAACGAAAATATAATATTATCTTCTGAGTTATTCGAAATTTCTAATAGCGCGTTCCATTGTCTTTTAAATCCCCAGAAACCAATACATTTCCAAAATTTAAAGAATTATTAATAAAAACAAAGTATTTTTCGCTGCCCGTATTTTTCATAAACGTTTCCGAAGGGATTTTATAGTGTAATAATTAGTGTCCTCAGCCTGGAATACCTGTTTTTCGAATGCTATCAATTCTCAAATAAACATTTTCATGCTCAAAAATATGTTTAACAGACGAACATGCAAAATTAATAACATTAAAATAACATTAACAAATACATTAAAATTAACAATAACATTAAAATTAAGATCATTTCTTTACTCTTTCATGTATAAATTAACTTACGCGGCTGAAAACGTTTACTTGAGATCTTAATCAATTTTGTTCAAGTTTGGGTCTAAGTGTTCATTTTCTTGAAGAAATTTACTTATTTTTATAATGTATCAATTAGTATTATTATTAGTTATGTATTTCTTTGAAAAAAATTATTGAAAAATAAGAAATTCGAATTAAACGTTTGTTATATAACATAAACTCATTTCCTATGATACATATTATAATTACATTGACATATTTAGATTTTCTATAAAATAGATAACAAATTCTACTCAATACAGAAGTGACTACTTAAAAAAATACTATGGTCATTAGTGTAAATAATTTTTTAATAAATCCATGTTTTATTTTGTAAAATTCTGCATCATGATAAGTAATGTATTTCTTCAATTTAGAATAAATCATTGTACAAGAGAATGCGTAATTTAGAATATATAATTTCAAAACTAGCTTAAATGTATATTTTGTTTACTTAATGTTGACATTTTCCATTAACTGTGAATCTAAAAGTTATTTTTTCAGCCTTAAAACACCATCTTTATTGTTAGAAAAGTAGCCATTTTCATATGAGAAACTATAGAATTTTAAATTTGTTTTCTTTAAATGTCTAGTAAAATTATCATCAATTTAGAGGCATTACTTAATCTATTTTAAACTGATTAAAATATATAGTTGCTATCCAACTGTCAGCTGAAACAATAAAGATCGCCATTTTTATTATTTATAAAATATTTTATGAAGTATTATCTTCGTAAAGTCGACAAGTAAATTTCCCCACAATGCAGTTTTAACAGTTTGAAAGATTAATGACGCACCCAAAAGGATTTTTACCAACAGTAGAGATTTAAAAAAAAAACTGTAATTTCTTCTGTCAAAAAAAAAAATTAATGCGGCAAATGACGCCCATTTAATGCATTTTTCAAATTAAATGATATATTTATCATCCGAACATTTTTTACACCACCTGTTGAAAGTCAAATATATTCTTTTGAGGATTTTCCCAAGAAATATTGCAATAAAATCTTTAGAAATACTCTATCCAGATATCTTAGGTATACAGAATT
This sequence comes from Maratus michaelseni, assembly GCA_963931845.1. Lineage (NCBI taxonomy): Eukaryota > Metazoa > Arthropoda > Arachnida > Araneae > Salticidae > Maratus > Maratus michaelseni. The sequence goes on along the minus strand of OZ007590.1, from coordinate 346,686,381 downwards.
CCTGGAAACCTTAAAACAGATATCTAAATTCCCGGATGCATTGAACAGAATAATTAAATTTATTGACTAAGTTTTGAGAAAATAAGGGACTATCTTGGATCTTTTTTCATCTCATGTTCAAAAGATTGCTGTTAAATACAGTAAAAATAACCCCTAATAAAGAATTGTATTCAGAAATACGAGTTTAAAACTCGCATGCCATACAGAGTACGCTAATATAAGTATAAATAATTTTTTACGGTTAATCATTCTTGTTCAAGATTGTGTTTAAGTTTACATTTTCTTTTAAAAAATTACATATTTTTATAATTTATCAACTGATAGATATATTTCTTTGAAAATAATTATTGAAAAATAATAAATTCGGTTTAAGCATTTGTTATATTTCATAAACTCATTTCCTATTATACACATTATAATTACTTATTCACATATATAAAATAGTTAACAAATCCTACTTAATGTAGGAACGACTACCTAAAAAATACTGTGGTGATTAGTATAATGAATTTTTTAAAAAATCCATTTTTTACTGCGGAAAAATCCTCAACTTGATAAGCATTGCATTCCTTAAATTTCCTTCAAGAAAATACGTAATTTAGAATACATCATTGCAAAACTATCTTAAACGGTTATTTTGTTTATTTAATGTTGACATTTTCCATTAACCGTGAGTCTAAAAGTTATTTTTTCAACCTTTAAAACAACTTCTTTATGAGAAATTATAGAATTTTAAATTAGTTTTCTTTAAATATCTAGTGATTAAAAAGTATCATCAATTTAGAGGCAGATATTATGACGCATTGTTGGCGTAGAGCGAAGCTATAAATCAAGTATTTGTGCAACCTATAAAAAGTAAAATTTGTTTTAATAATTTATAATTGTTATGTCTGTTTAAATATGGCATTCTGATGTTTAGATATGGCATCAATAGCACTATAATACCATTTATACATTACCTTTTATTACCTCATGTACCTTATAAGATTTTAATTTGAATGTCATATTTGAATGGAGCATTTAGTAACAGTGTTAACATTTAAGATTTAATGCATTAACTCCGACTGGGGGAGGGCCGTATTTAATGTAAATAAAACTAATTTTTAATTAATTAATATAATTTATTAAATTGGTTTAAGTGACATTAAATATATGAAATTAGTTTTTGAATAAGAATTTTTTTAATGATAATTTAACGTAAGTTACTGTCTATTTTATTGAGCAGGGGGGGGGGGGTCATTTAACAGTATTGATATGATCATGCCCGGCTCGAATGAGATATAAACAAAACAATGTGTGAATGACATGTGAAATATACTTACCGATCTATAGAAAGATATTTAGTCAAAATTATTCTTAGTTTATATATTTTAAATTAATTCTTAGTTAATTTTTAGTTATTCTTAGTTAACAATTTTCTTTGAAAACCATTTATTTTTCACATAAGATTTCTGTTAAAAAGTATTTTACGCTATAAATATAAAATTCGTATGATCAATAGTTACAAAATTTACGATTCATACGCCATTCATTTTCACAAGGCGTTTTTTCAGTAATATTTATATATAAAAAAAGTATATATTATGTCTATTCTAAAGAAAAAGAGACTTTAAAACACATCTTACTGAAAAACATTCTGCAAAATTTCACATATACTTTTATACTACTAAATTAAATATCCCAATGATCTCACATTATATTAGATACATCAGAATAATTTAGGACATCACATTACTTTATATCAAATCATATTATTTCTCACATTAATTTAGATCTCAGATTATATATCTTATTAAATAGTCGAATGATCTGACAGACACATCCCTACAATATTTAAAGTCAATATTGTAGATGGAGTAGGAGAAAATGGGCTTAAATTATCTTAACAGCCCTACTGATATAACTTAAATTATCTCGTATTCACAATGAAGAGAGGAAAGTTTTTTTTTTTTCAACTAGGTAAATAATATTCAATGGGTGGAGTATCACAGTTGAGGTTTATTCCAACAGACCACAAGTGTCCTGGCCAGGACATTTTTCGCTCTGTTGGAATAAGCCGCAACTATGATAATTCAACCATTGATATATTTTATCTCATCCTGGAATTTATTTCTGAAATGATTTTAACATGTACGGGTTCACCGGTGATTTACGATTTGTGAAGCAGTAACTTTCCGAAGCTTCTCAACATTATCATTATCTTAACAGCCCTACGACTATAAGCTGAATTATCTCGTATTCATACTGAAGAGAGGAAAGTTTTCTTTTCAACTAGGTAAATTATATTCAATGACTGGAGTATCACAGTTGAGGTTTATTCCAACAGACCACAAGTGTCCTGGCCAGGACATTTTTCGCTCTGTTGGAATAAACCGCAACTATGATAATTCAACCATTGAATATAATTTATCTCATCCTGGAATTTATTTCTGAAATGATTTTAACATGTACGGGTTCACCGGTGATTTACGATTTGTGAAGCAGTAACTTTCCGAAGATTCTCAATATTATCATTATCTTAACAGCCCTACGACTATAAGTTGAATTATCTCGTATTCATACTGAAGAGAGGAAAGTTTTCTTTTCAACTAGGTAAATTATATTCAATGACTGGAGTATCACAGTTGAGGTTTATTCCAACAGACCACAAGTGTCCTGGCCAGGACATTTTTCGCTCTGTTGGAATAAACCGCAACTATGATAGTTCAACCAATGAATATCTCAGCCTGGAATTTATTTCTGAACTGTATTTAACGTGTATGGGTTCACCGGTGATTTACGATTTGTGAAGCAGCACCTTTCCGAAGCTTCTCAACATGATCATTATCTTTACAGTCCTACGGCTATAAGTTGAATTATCTCGTATTCATAATCAAGAGAGGAAAGTTTTCTTTTCAACTAGGTAAATTATATTCAATGGGTGAAGTATCACAGTTGAGGTTTATTCCAACAGACCACAAGTGTCCTGGCCAGCACATTTCTCGCTCTGTTGAAATAAACCGCAATTATGATAATTCAACCATTGAATATCTCAGCTTGGAATTTATTTCTGAACTGATTTTAACGTATATTGGTTCATCGGTAATTTACGATTTGTGAAGCAGCACTTTTCCGAAGCTTCTCAACATTATCATTATCTTAACAGCCCTACGACTATAAGTTGAATTATCTCGTATTCATAATAAAGAGAGGAAAGTTTTCTTTTCAACTAGGTAAATTATATTCAACGGGTGGAGTATCACAGTTGAGGTTTATTCCAACAGACCACAAATGTCCTGGCCCGGACATTTCTCGCTCTGTTGGAATAAACCGCAATTATGATACTTCAACCATTGTATATCGCTTATTCTTTTTATATATAAAAAAATCAACAGGGTGAAACCACCAGTAACTGAGACTTTAAGGATTCTTTCTTGTTCAAATTACTATTACAAAAATGTAAATGTATTTCATACTTACCTTTTCTTTTGAATGGATATTAGAGATATATTAAAAGTATATAGTTGTCAAAATTTTGAAAAAATACAAATTTTATTATATAAAAATAATTTTATTCATAAATATGGTCAAAAATTTCAGTAACTGACACAATACCTATTTTGAAACATCAATAACTGACACAAAGTGAACCAGTGAATGACACCTTATTTCAAAAGATTAAAATGCTTTAAAAATGTATTCTTTATAATAAAACAAAATACATTACTATTTATTATAAAAAGTTGTATTTAGTAAGATATACTCCATTATTAGTAATGCAGATATCCAATAACTGACATTTATGAACCAGTAAATGACATCTGGTGTCAGACACTGGTAAAACAACTTAAAAGTTAATGGTGTTTACTACAAAAAAAAATGAATCTATTATTATGCATTTTTAAACAGTTTAAATAATAGATTTCAACTTTCTTTTATATAGTCAATAACTAACACCTCTGTCAGAGATTGGAGAAATGAAATTCTAGGAAACAATAACTGGCACGTCCCGTTAAACTAAATTAAATTACTGTAAACCCTAAATCATGGCCTTAACATATCATATGCATCTTTAAATTAATTTCTACCAGTATGACTTTAAGAGAAAAATTAGGATGGTTGCATTACAAATAGATTAGAAAAACACTTCCTTAATTTTAGAAATAAGACAGTTGTTTCAAAATGGCACTTTTTGTATTCTCAAATCTTCCTTCCTCGTTGAAAATGTTCTTGGCTCTTTAGTAGTGAATAAATTGACTCCAAAATAAAACTAAGTGTCTAAGTTACTACTGGATGACATTACTTTGCAGAATTTTACAACAAAATGCTTTCTTCAGTTTGATTTTTTATCAAGTGTCAGTTACTGGTTAGCTGTCAATAACTGGAGTTTAACCCTACAATTTGTCAGCCTGGAATTTATTTCACAACTGATTTTAACGTGTATGCGTTCACCGGTGATTTACGATTTGTGAATTGACCTTTCCCAAGCTTCTAATAGAAGAATATTGCTATTTCCACTTTTCATCGTCTTGATGAAGGCGAAGTAAGGAATTCGACAAGAATAAGGAATTCGAAAGAAGGCGACTGTAAGGAATAAAATTAGTTTTTCAGTCGAAATGTTTTGAGTCCCTTTGAAACTTTTCAAATGTCTGATTACTTTTCATTTAATTCATTCTCTTCGTCCCCCCCCTTTTTTTTTCTCCTCCGTACTTAAACTTGCCTGGTCTGGCCGGGCGCTCCTATGGGTTCCTGTGCACATGTGTTGCCTGACTCCGCTGTTGTTTTTGAAAAGGTCGCCGTCATTCAATCTTGGACGCGTAAGAGAGGCGCAAGCATATGGCTTAAACTGGCTTAAATTTTTACATGGCTTAAAATTTTGAATCACTTTTAATCTTTTGAATTGGCACTGATGATGAAGCTTAAGGGGCTCCGAAACAGCTGTTTGCCATTTTATATATTTTTTTTTGTGCTATTTCACGTTGTCCATTTATTTTTTTTTTAAATGTAATGTGCCTTAGAAATCTTTTCACACTGCAAAAAGAATAAAAAATATATAAAACAACATCGAATAACTATGGAAAACAACAATTCAGATATTTTATTACCCCCTGAGTCACCTGGTTGATTACGCTACTGAGACACATGATTGAATTTGCTACTGAAACACATGATTGATTTCGCCACTGAAACACATGGCTGATTTCGCTATTGAGACACATGATTGATTTTGCCACTGAGGCACATGACTGATTTCGCCAGTGACACACATAGCTGATTCCCCCACTGAAACACATGGTTGATTTCGCAGTAAATTACAAACGCTCTCGATATTGTTATTAACCATTCCTTTCCTTGGGATACCGGGAGTATTTGGTTTAACGGTTAATCCGATTATTTTGTATACTCTAGTGACGTATTAGTTGATTTGGGCTCATTTTTATGCAGTGTAATTTTTAGAGATTAACTCCGCTTTTGAGATACATGATTCTATTTGCCATTGAAACACATGATTAATTTCGCCACTAAGACACATGGCTGATTTCGCTACTGAGACACATGACTGATTTCGCCATTGAGACACACGGTTGGAATTCGCCAAGCGGTAAAAAAAGATTTTTTGTTGTTGAAACTATGTCTGCTAAAAAGAAATCGATGTTTGGCCTATGAACAAAAACCCACCTGCTAAGTTTTCGATAACGGTGCTTTCAATCAACGGTAATGGGTGTTTTCCCACTCGACTTATCCCCGATATTATTGATATACTTTATTGATGCAATTTTTGAGACATCTTGGATTAAGAACACAATCAATTTTCAATTTCTTTTTTTTATTGCTCCATTAGCTTTTCCTTAATTTTCGTGTGCTTACTATCAATTCTGAGTCCAAATCTTTCCAACATGCGACCGCTTCTTAACCCCTTCGCGACGAGCGTCCTTTACAGAATTTTTAATCTTTTACCACCAGTTTTTCAAAAGAGAAATTTTCGCCTAACAGAATCGCCGAAATGCTAAGATTCAATAAGGCAAAGCTTGCAATAAAAAATAACTGGTGAGAATAATCGAGGATTCTGAGCATCTTATGCGTCACGTATACGTGTCGCTCGTCCCCAAAGGGTTAAAAGAACTTTTCACAATAAACTTTTATGGAAGAAACAACGCTTTTTTGACAGTCTTGAACAAAATAATCATTGCATGAATAATATCAAAATAGCATATTAGAATAAATTATCTGTCAGTCTTATAATCAATTTTAAGACTTACAGAATGAAAGACACACCTTCTAAAGGAATAAATTCTTTAAAAAGAAACAACGAAAATAATTGCATTAAACTTTGACATTATACTGGGTGTACCAAAAATGACTGATGGATTTTAAAATTCAATAACTTGCAAACGGTGACAGACATTAAAAAAATTCTTGCAGGAGGGTTATGTATGATGTCAGGTGTTTTCTTACTGTGATTCTTGATTTTAGTTCAAATTTCAAACAATAGATGGGGCTGACAGCGATTGGCGGTCAGTCAAGGCCGAAACTGACGCCCCTTAGCATTGATGCTCCTCCCTCTGAATACTAGGCCTGCGCGTTGACAAAAATGGCGGCTGTCGCAGGCGGATTTTTTTTCAGCGTTTGTACGGTCCCTCGGACGTCAACACTAATAATATCTAAAAGTTTTCATTGATTTATTTGATCTCAGAAAAACTAGGAGAGGAAAACTTTTAGAAATTATATGTGTTGAAGTTCGAGGGACCGTTCAAACGCTGAAAAAAAGCAACCCTACACTGTAAAAAATGACAAATGTTTCTTATTTTATGAAAATATGCTATAACCACGAACGAAAATATAATATAATCTTCTGAGTTATCCGAAATTTCAAGTAGCATTTTACATTGTCTTTTGAATCCCCAGAAACGTATACATTTTCAAAATTTAAAGAATAATTTATAAAAACAAATTATTTTTAGCTGCCCGAATTTTTCAGGAACGTTTCCGAAGGGTTTATATAGTGTATTAATTAGTGTCCTCAGCCTGGAATACCTGTTTTTCGAATGCTATCAATTCTGAAGTAAACATTTTCATGCTAAAAAAAAATGTTTAACAGACAAACATGCAAAATAAACAGCGTTATTATTAACATTAAAATTAAGATTATTTCTTTACTCTTTCATGTGTAAATTAACTTATGCGGCTGAAAACGTGTACTTGAGAATAGATAATATTCGAAAAACAGGTATTCCAGCCTGAGGACACTAATTAATACACTATAAAAACCCTTCGGAAACGTTTCTGAAAAATTCGGGCAGCTAAAAATAATTTGTTTTTATAAATTATTCTTTAAATTTTGAAAATGTATTCGTTTCTGGGGATTCGAAAGACAATGTAACATGCTATTTGAAATTTCGGATAACTCAGAAGATTATATTATATTTTCGTTCGTGGTTATAGCATATTTTCATAAAATAAGAAACATTGGTCATTTTTTACAGTGTAGTATTCATGGGGCGGTGCATCAATGTTGAGTGGCGTCAGTTTCGGCCTCGACGAAGCACCAATCGCTGTCAGTGCCATATGTTGTTTGAAATTCTAACTAAAATCAAGAATTGCAGTGAGAAAACTCCTGACATCAGTCATTTTTGGGACACCCGGTATATGCTCTGAATTAACATTCCTTAAAACATTTGAAATTATTGCTTAAACAAACATAAATACTTTACACTTTTTTTTTTCAAACACGAAAACATATTGTTAAGTACGTATGTTATTTTTCTGAAAAATAAGAATAATTTTTTTACTCCGAGAACTGAATTGCGAAATTAAATTGCACCATTATATTAAAGAGGGAAACTCATTGAACTGAATTATATCAAAATAAATACATAAACTTTATTAGGTACGTTTTACGACATTATTCATTAGAAATTCTATCAAGCGTAAGTAAGAGATAAGATAATTTTACAATTGTGTATGTTTAGACTAATATATATTTAAATTTGTTTATATGGTTTGCAATCTTTAATAGCTTGGTTAATGGTTTTTTGTCCTCATTTTATTAGACAAATTTGGAAATAAATTTATTAAAAATTACATTTAAAATATTTCAAGTGACACCGAATTGAGTTTCATTAATGCGATATGGCAATGTATCTTTTAACCGTTAGAAAATATTTCTGTAAATAAATGACTTGTTATATGTTTCTGAGTCGTTTTTAAAATAAACCTTCAAAAGTTTTTTTGTTTTTTTTTTAGGTAGCTTTCAATACAAAAAAGTCCTTCCGGCCTGTACCGGGAGAAAAAAGTAGCTTTCCTACATCTTCGTTTTAAAATTTTAGCTAATGTTACACGAAAACAGCAAGTTAAAATGCAGAGAAACGGTTACAAAAGATTCGTTAATACTGAATTTGAATAAGAAATTCGCCAAATTATTGAGCAATAGCCAAATTGGCTTCATTTATAAAGACTTATTTTGGTCGCCTAATTTGGCGATATTTCACCAAATGTCGCCAATTTGGCGAGAATTTGGCGCTAACGGATATGAATATATAGTTTTATGCGTATGATTGGGAAAATTATTACAACAATGAAAGAAAATAATTTGCGAGTAATCGCGTTAATGTGCTGTTTTGTTTCAAAATGTCAGCCACCCTAGATTTTCAAACTACTCTATCTCCGTCATTTTTTAAGATAGAGGTAAACCAAAAAATTTTCTGGAATCCTTGTATCAAGGCCTAAAACGTAATTAAAAAATAAATTTGAAATTTTAATTTTTTTGTATATTTATTTTAGTTTTAAATTTTTAAATGGCCGCCATCTTGAAACAAAATGGCGGACCGAGCTGGCCAACGAACTCGGTCGAGACATTGGTTAGCTTAATACACACTAGTTTCATCAAAATTGATTTATAAATACGAGCGTTATCGTATGACATAGGTCAGATATATATATATATATATATATAACCATAAATGAAACATTATCATAACACCAACTTAAACAATGAAATAATTAAGTATGAAATAATTAGTTGACAATGAAAGATTCCCCAACGCATTTAATATGGAATCAAAAACATTGAAAGAATAAGAAATTTAAAAAAAAATGAATAAATGGAATTAAATGAATTAATTGAAATGAAATTTGTGGAATTTAGACAGAATTATCAAGTCCCAATTGCCTAAATACCCCAAATAAAATGAAATGAGATGTTTCATCATCATATTAGCCATACATTGCTAAAAAATATGATATTGGGACTACATCTCAAATACAATGATTCAAATCAGTGATAAAATAATAAATAAAATACAACATTAAAAAGGAAAGAAGCCATACTTATAAATTACAGAGAGAACATTTAATAGAGACATTAAGTATAAAATCCATAAAGATGAAAAGAGATATAAATAAGATACCTTGCAGTTCATGAACCATCATGAAAACCAACATGACTGGGGAATGAATTGCATAAAAAATCATAAAATGTTGCCAATTTCAGAAATATAAATTGTTTAGAAATATAAATTGCTTTGCAGTGATGCCAGAAATAATGTTAAAATATAATGGATTATAAAATAAACAGGAACATTAGTGCTGCCATCTATTAGTAAAAGTGAATATAATCTGAATCGAAGGAATTGGATGGAAATAAATGTTTCATAATTCAACCAAATTACTATCTTAATTGATACCAATTAGTTAAATAATAAATAAATGAAATTAATTAATAAATAGAAAATCGAATTACATTAAAGGATGTATTAATGAATAATACTATGTTATAAATAAGTATTAAGATGGAAAAATTAATAATAAAAAACAACTTAAAATAGTGCTGCCCTCTAGTGGTAAAAGTAAATATAAAGTAATGGATGGAAATTAGTGTTTAATAATTAAACCAAATTACTATCTTAATGATAGCCATTAGTTAAATAATAAATAAATGAAATTAATTAATAAATAGAATGTTGAATAATATCTAAGTAATGGATGTATAAATTAATAATACTATGTTATAATTAAGTCGTAATATGGAAAAATTAATAATTAATGCAACATTAAAAATGTACCATTAAATGACAACAACGATTAAATAACTGTACTAAAAATGCAACATCAATTAAAATAAATTAAATTAAAATACTAAAGATTTGAATTAAGAATCAAAGAATTTAAAATTAATATTGATAAAATATTGAAATGAATTAGTCACAAATAATGTGGCTTCAAACAAAGTTAAATTAAATAAAAACACTTAATAAAATTAAAACATATTATATTAACTCTGTATAAAAGTAAACATTATCTTAGAAGGAAATATGATATTGTCCACCAAAGGTATTAATCCAAATCATTAGATCAAATTCATTCTTAATATTAATGAATATAAATTCATTTAAAATAATTAAATAATGAATAAGTAAATGTAACTAAATGAATATACATATAAAAATAACACATCGCAGTCCACTATAAAATGTGTATGATCAAACAATTGTGTAAATCAAAATGCCCCCATTATATATATATATATATATATATATATATATATATATATATATATATTTTAATAATATAAATTAACCATGCGTATTTTTCCATACAACGCCGCCACACACCTCCTCAATCCAACATCTACCCACCCAACCGATATATATATGGATATATCTATATATATACATCAACATTTGAACGGAGGGTGGTTTTGGGGTCTGGGGGTCATGATCGGTGAAAATATATCGAAATTTTCCGGAACTGCTTTCCTCCGAACGGCTGCAATAGGTAGCTTTATACTTTTTTGTATTGAAAGCTACCTAAAAGTATAAAGCTACCTATTGCAGACGTTCGGAGGAAAGCAGTTCCGGAAAATTTCGATATATTTTCACCGATCATGACCCCCAGACCCCAAAACCACCCTCCGCTCAAATGTTGATTTATATATATATATATATCCATATATATATATATATATATCCATATATATATATATGTATATATATATATATATATATATATATATATATATATATATATATATATATATATATATATATATATATATATATATATATATATATCTGACCTATGTCATACGATAACGCTCGTATTTATAAATCGATTTTGATGAAACTAATTGTGCGTATTAAGGTCACCAATGTCTCGACCGAGTTCGTTGGCCAGCTTGTTCCGCCATTTTGTTTCAAGATGGTGGCTATTTAAAAATTTAAAACTAAAATAAATATACAAAAAAATTAAAAATTCAAATTTATTTTTTAATTACGTGTTAGGCCTTGATACAAGGATTCCAGAGCCTTTTTTGGTTTACCGCTATCTTAAAAAATCGCTGAGATAGAGCAGTTTGAAATTCTAGGGTGGCTGACATTTCGAAACAAAACAGCACATTAACGCGATTACTCGCAAATTATTTTCTTTCATTGTTGTAATAATTTTCCCAATCATACGCATAAAACTATATATTCATATCCGTTAGCGCCAAAATTGGCGACATTGGCGACAAAAAGGGCAAAATTGGCGTCAAAATAAGCAAAATTTGTGACATTTGGCGAAATATCGCCAAATTTGGCGACCAAAATAAGTCTTTATAAATGAAGCCAATTTGGCTATTGCTCAATAATTTGCCAAAATTCTTATTCAAATTCAGTATTAACGAATCTTTTGTAAACGTTTCTTTGCATTTTAACTTGCTGTTTTCGTGTAACATTAGCTAAAATTTTAAAACGAAGATATAGGAAAGCTACCTTTTCCTCCCGGTACAGGCCGGAAGGACTTTTTTAATTTGAAGTAAAAAATATTCGCTAAAAAAATGATTATGTTGTTTGCAACCTTTTTAATAGTTTGGTTAATGGGCTTTTGTCACCATTTTATTAGACAATTCCGGAAAATAAATGTATTAAGAATTGCATATAAAATAATTCAAGGGAAACAGTGTTAAGCTTTATTATGCGATAATTGCAATGTATCTTTTAATCGTTTGAAAATATGTCTGTAAACAAATGACTTATTACATGTTTATGGTTCGTTTTTAATATAAAGGTTAAAGTTTTTTTTTTTTGTTTTTTTTTTTTTACAATGAAGTAAAAAATATTCGCTAAAACAAACTTGTTTATATTGTTTGCAATCTTCAATAGATCGGTTAATAGGCTTTTGTCATCATTTTATTATGCAATTCCGTAAATAAATTTATTAAAAATTACGTTTAAAATAATTCAAGGGAAGCAGTGTTGAGATTTAGTTTGTGATAATTTCAATGTATCTTTTAATCGTCAGAAAATATGTCTGTAAATAAATGACTTGTTATATGTTTATGATTCATTTTATTACAAAACATGAAGATTTTTTTTCTTAATATTAAAGTAAAAAATATTCGGTAAAACCAAAACCAAAACCAAAACCAAAAACAAGAATCTATCTTTTATTTTTATCTCGAAAGTAGTCGCTTCTTTATTGAGAACTCTATTGGTCGCGTTCGGTCTTTTTGCCGCCGGTTTCCACATACAGTAATTGGAAAACAAGCAACATTTTTTATTTAAGTGGTAAATTTTTTTTTAGTGATATCTACTTCCTTGTGTCTATTCCGTCCTCATAAAGAAGATTTATGTAATTTTCGAAGTCCTGTATGTGTTTCTGTGACAAAAATGTGTATGGATCATTTGAGACAACAGCCTTTGTAGCTACAGGTCTCAAGTGCCTCTTTTAAATGTTCAAAGTTTTTTTTTTCTGTATATCTTTAACTTTCGTATAAATTGACCAATCGTCGCGAAATTTTAATTTGATATTAATGCACCTGGTACATCTTTACGTTTTTAAAATAGTCGTCATATCGTGTATAGATAATTTTTAAAAAGGGACATGTCAAAATTTTTAATCTTTCATCGTCATTTGCGCATCAAATTAAGTAATATGTTCAACAAAGATAATTAAAATTAATGTAATTAAGGCTCTTTCATCCGGTCGATAACTGATTTTAACAGAACGATACCCAAACAGCGGTTTGTGTTGGTAAATTAGCATATGTATGTTCATTTTCGTAAGTAAAGGATAAAGTTGATATTAGAGAAATAATTATAGAATATTTTCCATAATAGCATTAAAATACGGATTCATTTTTATTCATTTAGAATCGTTTCGGGTTTTGGGTATTGCTTTTTCTTTTTTATTTTTTTTTTTTGGGGGGGGGAGGGTGGGGGAGGATAACTTGTGTCAGGTATAATCCCACCCTTTCAAGTAGGGCCGGTTTCAGAAGGAGGCGAGGTCAGGCGACCGCCAGGAGTCGCTAAAAATACATTGCAGACAATACATTAAATACTTAGTTAATAGAATAATTAAATAAAATATATTTGTAGAGGTGTTGAAACAAATTTTGTCAAGCGAGCCACGGCTACTAGAGCCCCTATTGCTTACATGATCCCAGTGTGGATAACAATAGAATATTGCCACGAAACTCGAAGTTTGAAAAAATAACCTTGAAATTGATTTTATGTTTTCCCTTAAAATTTAGTTTTTATCATTCAGCATCATATGAACTTCAGACCCTGTCTAGAGAACTGCCAATTGCTAATATATGCTTAGGACAGTAAAGTTTATATTAGCACATTTTCATAACTTAGCAAGACAGCCCGTTATTGGGAAAATATGTTTTTTAATTAAATATATTATGTGTCACTATTTATTGACTTTAAAATTTCAATTGAAGCAAATGTTTAAAAACTTAAAATATGTCCTCGAAATTTTGCGCCTTTCAAGTTATCTGATGTTTTAATATTATTAGAACTTACAGTGAAAATCTTTGCTTAGACGTATAACATACGACTTTACTTAAGTATTTGATTCGACGACAGCAAAAATGATGACAGGTGAAAGGATGCAAAGACTTTTTAATGTGACTTCCTGTCAAAGTGGAAGAAAGCCATTTTTAAAGAAAATATATAAGTTTTAAAGTATTTTTTACTTAAATACCGTGTTTACAACATTTATTAACAACGGCAGAAGAGTTTCAAAACAGGATAACATGTTTATCCAATAATATAAACTTATTTTTATCAATTGCTGATTATTTTTAATTTGTATAGTTTTTCATTATTTTTTCACTTTGTTTTTTAAGTACGTAAAATATGTCTTCTACAATTTACGCTTTTTAAATTAGACGATTAAAATTACAATATAATTTAACTATGTTGTAATATTATTAGAAATATCACTCAAAAGATTCACTTACAAGGAGAAGGTCAATCTTGGTAATCACAGATTTTGATTATTTTTATATACAGGGTGTCCAAAAAGTCTGGAAACGGTCAAATAACTCGAGAAATATACATCGGATTGAAAAACGGCAAAATGCATGTTCAATATTTTTGAAAAATCTATTTAGGGATATGAAAGTTTCCCCCCCAACTTTGCCCCCCCCGGGGGGGAAAGCGGGGTAACATTGAAATCTTAAATGATGACCCCAATTTTTTATTGCAGATTCGGATTCAACGGGAAAAAATACGTAACTTTTGTATTGAATATTTTCTTCGAAACATTGTAGATGGTGCTGTAATCGAGTGCAATGCTGTGAGAATCGTTCGTTACCATTGCAATGTCTGAAAACAGTCCAATAACTCGAGAAATATACATCGTATTGAAAAACGGAAAAATACGTGTTTAATATTTTAGAAAAATGGCAACTTTGATATCCCTAAATAGATTTTTCAACACTATAGAACATGCATTTTTCCGTTTTTCAAAGCGATGTATATTTCTCGAGTTATTCGAGCGTTTCCAGACATTGTAATGGTAACGATTTTCACAGCATTGCACTCGATTACAGAGCCATCTACAATGTTTCGAAGAAAATGTTCAATACAAAAGTTACGTATTTTTTTCCCGTAGAGTCCGAATCTGCAATAAAAAATGACGATCATCATTTAAGATTTCAAAGTTGCTCCCTTTCCCCCCGGGTGGCCAACTTTAATATCCCTGAATAGATTTTTCAAAAATATTGAACATGCATTTTGCCGTTTTTCAATCCGATGTATATTTCTCGAGCTATTTGACCGTTTCCAGACTTTTCGGACACCCTGCATGTTATAGGGAAGAATCCTCTTAGTCTCATGTTCAACGGATTTTATACAAAGCTGCTTAGTTCTTGAGAAATAATGAGTCTAATGTTATAACGTAACTTAAATACCGTAATAATAATACGGTATAACCCGCGGATGAAACAATCATGTTTCGATCCGGATTTTTTTTTTTAATATATAAAATGTAACTTACTAAATCACTGTAAATATTTGATTTCAATTATTGAACAAAATTTCTGGGTCGAAACATGATTGTTTGATCCGCGAATACTAGGCCGTAAATTACGGTATTTAAGTTTTGACCCAGAAATTTTCGGGAAAATTTCCA
The DNA here is from genome assembly GCA_963931845.1 of Maratus michaelseni. Lineage (NCBI taxonomy): Eukaryota > Metazoa > Arthropoda > Arachnida > Araneae > Salticidae > Maratus > Maratus michaelseni. Next base: position 346,671,000 of record OZ007590.1, on the reverse strand, counting down.
ACTTCCATTTTTTGACAAATTTTCACGTGTACGTAAAATTAGTTCTCCAATCACGCCTGTCAAACAATTTGGTTAAAATGTCAGTTTAATATAAATATGTTTTAATTTTATCAGAAATGATAGTCAAAATCACCGCTCAAATGTGTAAAATATTAATTAAATCGAATATCTAATTTGATGACAATACAAATTGTAACAATTTAAAGAGTGCAAATAAATCATTAATCTTGAATTTTATCAAAATGCTGTCAAAATGTTTTAATTTTGGCAAATTCAAGTTCAAATTTTAATTTTGAAACTGTTTAAAAGCTACAAATAAGAATGAAACAGCTTGAAACTGTGAAAACTAATTTATCTAATAATTCAAATTATTTTTTGTTAATGGCAAAACATTTTAAATATATATAGTATTATTTTTACTGATTTATTTTATTCTGTAATCATAAGTATTAAATTCCTGAAAATTTCCAACTTCCATTTTTTGAAAAAAATTGACGTGTATGTAAAATATGTTTTCCAATCACACCTGTCAAAGAATGTGGTTAAAATGTCAGTTTAATATAAATATGTTTTAATTTTATTAGAAATGATAGTCAAAATCACTGCTCAGATGTATAAAATACATTACTTAAATAGAATATCTAATTCAATGACAATAATAAATGTGACAATTTAAAGAGTGCAAAGTATCTTTTATCTAACAATTTATCAAAATGTATGATCAGTAATATTTAAGAAAAATCCGTAAGTCGTAAAGCGTTTTTTATTTGGATATTGTTTACAACATCTTTTATAAACAATGGTAAAATAATATGTAACGATGATTACTTATTTGTGCAATTGCAATAAAATAAGTGAAATTATTTTTTTAATCGCAAAATATTTGAAATGTATATTATTTTACCTTATTTATTATTTACCCATCATAAGCAGTATAGGGTAAGTCTTGTAATCGTTTTGGAAATTGAAAAAAAATTTATTGATTTACACGTTTCAGACACTGGAGATTCCGAAAAACATATTTTTAGAAAAAAAAATTGCCGTGAGTCTGTCTGTGTGTCTGTCTGTGTGTCTGTCTGTGTGTCTGTAAACACTCTATCTCCTGATAAAAATGAGATAGAGACTTGAAATTTGGTATGTACTTAGTATGTAATAATGGGAAGAAGCTTATTGAATTTCAGTAACCTCGATTATCCTGAACTATTTTTTTTTCGGACTCTCGAAATATTCGTTCAGATAAAAGGTATATAAAAATTTTCGAAATTGTTTATTTTAAGGAGTGAATATAAAAGACAATAAAAAAACATAAATTTTGCATAAAGCATGAAGTCGATCGGATGATGAGTTGCCGAAATATTTGTAATCCTATTTTCCACACTCTTCTATTTTCCATGACCCTGTATTTCATCCAAATTTCACTTTAAAGATATATTTTAATTGGAAATGAGACGTTTAATCAGATGCAATAAACCGCTAGTTAATAGTATTATTGTTTTTGGAGTTATAAGGATGTTTCTTTCAAGCAATTCAGTAATCGATCCTTTAAAGTTTATGACGTCATCAAGCCCCGATTTTATTCGAATTGCAATGCATTTTATAAACAGTTTACACATTTTTTATTTTAATATTTTACATTATGCATACCCATGATGGGTAAGTATTACGGTGGCCCCCAACGACTAGTTTTCTAATGTAAGCATAAGTACTGGATTCGGGAAAATTTCCGACCCTCGTTTTTTAATGGATTTACACTTATACGTAAACTATTTTCTAAAATTATGCAAATGTGATTAAAATGATAGTATAATATAGATATGTTTTAAAATTATTAGAAATCACAGTAAGATTATCACTTAGCCGTATGAAATACGCTTCTATTTGTCTATTTAATTTTATTATGACAAATAAAATGGTGAGATTTGAAAAAGTGCAAAGGTAACCCTTTAATGTATCATGATATCAAATGTGTAAGAGAAATTATTTTTCACGGATCCGTTAAAAATTTCCGTCAAACTCCGGTAAACCGTTATTTTTAATTTGGATCCCGTTTATAAAGTACAGGGTGTCCATAATTAAACAACCGTACTTTAAAGTTGTCTACAGACGAAATTATTGGTCAGAAACTTGTGAAATTTTGTGAAGGACATAATGAAGGAATGGGAATTTGTTTAAACTAAAAAAAAATTATTTCAAAATTTCGTCGCCAGAGGGTGTTTTTAACGAATTACACATTTAGCATACATTTACAATAGTTTCAAATTTTTATTACTACAAAACATGTTCCACATGGCGCTCACCATTTTCAGCTACCATCTGGAAGCATAAGATAGCACGTTCCACAGTTGACCCCAGTGTGTTTTAGAAAATGCTAAGAAAAAAGTTTTGTTGAATATCTTCTGTTGTAATAAAATTTTTAAACTATCGCAAATGTATGCTAACTGTGTAATTCATTAAAAGACTCCCTCTGGCGGCGAAATTTTGATTTTTTTTTCGCTCAAACAAATTTCCATCCCTTCATTATGTTCTCAACAATATTTCACTACTTTCTGAACAATAGTTTCACCTGTAGACAACTTTAAGGTAGGGTCGTTTAATTATGGACACCCTGTATATATTAACAAGAGCAAAATAGCACGAAATGATGACAAATAGTTTATTCAACAACTGATTTTTTTTTAATGCAGCATATTTTAAAATTATATTGACAACAAAATTTATATATTTATTTATTTATTAATGACTAATAAATAAATAATTAAATTATGACAACAAAAATGATGACAGGTGAAAAGGAGCAAATGTTGCTCAATGTGTTATGCTATCAGTGTAAGAGAACTTTTTAGGGAAATTTGTTAACCATAAATAATTATAAATTTCAATGCTGTTTATAAAATATATTAATAAAAGGAAACTAGCATGAAACGAGGACAAATTATTTGTCCAGTAATTCATTTTTTAGGGATTCGTTCATCGCACGAAACCCTATTACTTCCGCTCCGTTGTCTGTCCGTCACAGAACCATTCTCAGAGTCACAGGCATGGAAATTTGTGTACTTATAGCTAAATACCTACTAAGAAGCTCAAAATATTAAAATTTCAAAAAATTGTATTATTTTAATATAGAGAGATAAAAAACCAAAAATATAACAACCTTTTCCTATTAAATTAAACATTTTTGATTATAGCAGTTGCCAACCATTAAAAATCCACAACAAAAACTTTTCTACAATAATTAATTTTCTATTGAAAGTTTTCCATGTGAAAAATGAAAATGAAATAAAAAGTTATACAAGGAGTATGAGTATGTGTATGTACAGAAAGCAGAATTATATCACGGCATTAGAGAATTAAAAAGAAAAGTAATGAAAGGCATATTGGCAGTTTAACGGACTTTTCAAATGTTTGAGAATAATACAAAGTGAATATCAATATGAGTAATAGAGAATAGTAAATATATGAGTTTGAGAAACGCATTGAATCATAATAAAAACCCGCTTATGGAAATATTCGCATATTTTAATAGTTTGAAGGTGTACAACATGTTTAATTTTGAAATTATTTTTTTTAAATATCGTATTTAGTCCACATGACAGATATTATCATGACAGAGTATAATAGCGGGCTGGTTCAGATACTCGAAAAAACTAGAAAAATAGACCGGTAAATTTTTACATTATAAAAAACATGACTTTTTTTTTGAAAATGAAATTTATTTAGATTTATTAAAGAAAGGATAAATTGTTTTGTAAGGAATGTTAAACGAAACCTTTGTACGATCTTCGATTACACTCACCCACTTGTTTTAATTGCAGCATATTTTAAGTTTATATTATTTTTAATTATTTATCCACCGTATTCCTTTTTAAATGCGTGAAAAATAACCTCCAAAATGTTACGCTTTTATAGTTACATGATTAAAATGACAGAATAATATAAATACTTTTATTTACATTAGAAATGACAGTCAAAATCTACACTAAGACATATAACATACAACTCTACTCCAATATTAGATTTGATTAAACTAAAATGATGACAGGTTAAAAGGTGGAGAGACGCTTTAATGTGAAATGCTGTCAAAATATAAGAGAAGTTATTTTTCAGAAAAAGCTTTAGTCTTTTAAAGTATTTCAAATTTGGATTCAGCTTACATCCTCTATATACAAAAGCATAACATCTTGAAACGATAATAAATGTTTCGTCCAATGACTCGAAATATGCTTTATTAATTTCAAAATATTTTCAATTTATATTATTTTTTATTACTTATTTTTTATTAATCATAGGAAGAATGTATTTGGATTCGTAAAAAGTTATGATTTCCAGTTTTTGATAGACTGACAAAGCGTCGTGAATAAGATTTGGATTCTTTTTAATCGAGTTATATTTGCCATCTTCATGTACGTCTGTCCATCTATTACACAAATTTTGTGGAAGCTATAACTAATAAAATAATCCAAAGAATGCCATGAAACTTCCTATTCAATTATTACTCGATACAATTTAGTGCTGTTTAGATTTTGTTACATATAGTTTAAACAACGTTGCTGAATGTCGGGTTTTTCAACATAGGCGTGAAAGATGTACCACCATATCGTGAAAGATATAACCTGTGGGATAGAAATTTCCCAAATCTGATATATAAGATGCTTATTATAAAAAGTTGCGCTAATTTCGTTTGGTTTTGATTCGTGAACTGGGATCGCATCTGTTATATCTTTTTTTCTGACGAAGAATATTGCTGTATCTTAGTTTCTATTGCGTAAAAAATATGAAATATATGTATATTTGAAAGTATAATTATAAATATATAAATATATTCGCTTATAAATACAATATAAAGAGCATTTTTGAAATAAAATATTATTCAAAAGTGATCACGGTAAATAACCCCGTGCTAAATTTAGAGATGTTCATTATACTTCATATTGCTAATTGCTAGACCTTCCGGGCTGTTTACTTCAAATTAAGACATGAACGCAGTTTAAAAAGAGTTTAATAAAACAATTAAAATGTGTGAAACATCAGTAGAGTAATAAACTTAAATGTTAAACTCAATCAGAGTCCCTCCAAGCGTTAAACTGCACGTGTTGCATTCAGAAAGCACAATCCTCACAAAATCTGAACAACTAAATAGATTTCATCAGTCTCAATACCTTCTTCATTTGGTATATGAAAATCACCTTCTTGCCAAACGTCTCCCAATCTGGCAACAATATTTCCCTCTACGCTATCAACAGAATTCCACTCGACTCCAAGATTTGCATTTCGACGACAGCAAGAGGAGCTTGATTACCAATCTCAGATACAGCTAGGTGCGATACGTTCCAAATCCACGAAATGCAGCTAAAACCTCACTATATATTTCTCATTCACGCACAATTGTTAATGATTCAGAACAACACGATAAAGCTAGGCATTATTCTGAAACCTTCCTTTGTAATCTGAAGGAAATAAAACTGTCATGTTCGAGACATGTCCGAAACTTTTGCTGCGTACATCAAAATCTAACACTAAATGTAATGTTAAATTTCACAATGTAATTTCCGTTGACTCCAAAAAACTATCAGTCTGTATTAAACTGAAGTGCAAAAACAAAGTGCGAGTACAATGTAAAAGTGTCATTTTCCCTGAAATAAAACCTTGTTCAACCCTTGTACATGAGCACTTCCTTAACAACATAACATACAAAATCTCATTCGTACTTACTTAATAAAGAGAAAACTGCCCAATTAAACTGAGGGCATTGAGCTCACAGGCTATTAATTGTATATTAAACTCTTGAAGCGCCTTATTACAATGAACATACATGCAAAATTTGAAACAAATCGCATAATTCTGCATGAAAAAGCCATTTATCTAAATAACGGGGGGGATTAGACGCCCTTTCCCTCTTTATACTTAACCAACGAACACCAAAAACTAATCATGAAAGCGCCTTATCACAATGAACCTATATACAAAATTTGAAGAAAACCGGATAATTCTGCATACAAAACCTATATATCTAAATTAAGGGGGGTTAGCCCCCATACCCCCTTTATACTTATCCAATGAAGCCCCAAAACTAATCAGGTAAGCGCCTTATCACAAGGAACCTATAAACAAAATTTAAAAAAAAATGGTTAGTTCTATCAAGAGTTATCGCGTTACGTACATACATACATACATACAGAACTGGCGGGAACATTTGCTCTCAGGCTTTGATAACCTGTGAGCTAAAAAAGCATTTCATGAAAAATGCGAAAACTTCCACAAAACCCTTACTAACTGATAAAGACTAGCGAAAAGGAGAAGGAAGTTTTAGTTGATGTTAATATTGTATGCGAGTAAAACGGCAAGGACAAACTTGACCTCCCTTACACGTCTCCAAATACATTTTGACATTTTTATAATACAAATCAATTAATTTTCTATCAAACGGAAAGCAGGTTTGACAAAACCGACATAGATAAAATCATTTATAAAATTTTCAAATAATTTTGATTTGTTTAACAAGCGCATTATATCAGTGAAACCGCTAACATATGAAATAATTACAAAAGAAAACTTCACAGTCCAACTTCTGAGATTCTGTATATTGCTGAAATTTCTACATTACTAGAATAGTGTTCGTACACTCTCAGAAAAAACTTTACATTTATGAATGTTTGGCCTTCAATTTTCATGGGCAACAGCCTTATTTGATGAAATACGGTCTGATCCACTAAATAAGCGGCCTTATCCCTTAGATACTTAGAAAATTTAGAGCAATCCACATATTCTTACAGTTCTAGCACATATGTGAGCAAAAATACGGTACGACCACATACATTGTCCTCCGCTAGGGTGCAACCCTTCATTTTACTCGTGTTTCGAAAATTTTAACCCGCCAAAACAGCGATTCTGTGATGATTATCTAACGTGCTACGTGCTACTGAACAGTAAGCAAAGTGTTATTGTGTTTTGAAGTGCATTATATCCTGTGCATTATAATGCACTATATTACTTTGCCCCGTAAAATTACGGGCTGCACAACATGATGGGCTTGATTTTTTTTTTTTTTACGGTGTATGACTGGAATCTCTGCTGCCGGCCTCTGCCCGCAATTTTACTGCAATTTTATTTACAGTGTATTCAGTATTCACCGTCTACCTCAACCTAGAAAACCTCGGTCGACGCTCAAACGGAACTCATTATTACTCTTATTGGACTTTGTCCGCGATCAGGTCCAATCAGGTTAATCGGGAATTTCATTTACGCGTTCGACCGATGTTTTCTAGGTTGAAGTAGATATTAAAATACGAGCATAAAGGAACGTAGAGACCTAATTATAGAAAGGACTTGATTCTGACCGGTTTCATGCCAGCTGACGGATTACATTGATTGTCCCAGAAGGCTTGGATAAGTTATTTTGCATCAACAGAGCTATAAGGAGAGGCTGCCGTAGTTTTATTTGTTTAAAATCTTGTTCTATCAGGTGCGTTCAGTTAGGTCTGGGTTCAGTTAAGGACTGTAGATATTGAAGTAATATTTGAAGCATGAAGGAGCCTGGAACTCGTCTGTTCTTCCTGAAGTGGGGATGAAACTTTAAATTCCGTTCTTCGGGGCAACTATGACGCATATTATCATATCAATGGTTCTTTCATAGGAAAAGTTCGTCTCTTTTTCAATGCTGAAAAACAACTGTCTGATTTTTTTAATGATTCCGTTTTCATTTGCAAGCGTGTAAAAAAGCGAGAACATTTTAGTTCAGGCTCAGCCATTACACTTGAAGTCTTACTAGTTTTTTTCTTTTAATATAAGGAATTTTATTGATAACACGTTTATTATGGCGTGGAGAAAATGCTTGGCAGATTTTACCATATTACTGTGATATTTTTGACGTTTGGTCAACACAGAATTTGTCAACACAAGAAATTGAGCTTCCGTTTTTTCTTTGAAAATTTTATTTAGAGTATCTAAATTTTTTAAATCATTTTCCACTTTAGATCTTTCTCTCCTAGATCTCAATGCTATTCATTTATATATATATTTCTGTTTTAAATAGAATTGTTAAAATTTGAAGTGTAAGATCTATTCCTCAAATCAAAAATTTTTCGAGAACAATAATTGATATCAGAGAGATACTGCGATGAAAAAGAAGAATAACTTGAACAATTTCATGCCGGGAAAGTTCAGATTCGTCATTTGACGTTCGAAAGGATTCTGTATCATTCCTGTATTTAGAAGTTTCACCTGATTCAAGTTAACTGATGATTTTTCATCCTCAAAATCTACAATTAGGTTATTATTCAAGCTTTTCTAACAACTTAAAAGGACCTACAAATTTCGACACAAACTCACTACGCCAGTTAATCCAAGTTTTTTAAGCAACACAACACCCCAACATTTATTTCCAACTCTCTCCGTTTGACGTTGTAATACTGAGCTTTACGCTTCTGTGTCTTATTAATCTGAAACCGTTTTGAACAGTTTATTCAAGACATGACAGACAAATTGATACTTCGAATCCGACACCATAGCAAACTTTTAAAAGTTTCTGATCATTTTTACACCAATCATAATTCGGTTGGGAGTTTTCTCGTCTATTTGTGTACAGTCGTACACAGAGCATAATCAAAGTTCTACAAAAAACTATCCGAGTTCATGTGATGTAAGCCAATATAAGACAAAATAATTTGAATTAACTTGCGGATTACTCTTTCACCTATATTCGATTTTTCTGGTAGGGTACTGTAAAAACAATTGAGATCTTAGCACATAGAGCCTTAAAGATATCAGACATAAAACAAGGGTGAATATTGCTAACGAATCGGTTCACCATATATAGACCCATTATCGGTTTGTATGTGTAAACCAATATAAAATGAAATCATTTGAATTAACCTACTCTTTCACCCATAATCAATTGTGGCAGATGTACGCTGTAAAAACATTCGACATCTTGAGGTTAGCACATGGAGACACAAAACATGGGACAATATTGCTAACGATTCGGCGAATATTGCTAACGAATCTTAAGAGGGGAGGGGAAGGCATGGACTTAGTAGCAGCCGTTTTTCACAATAGGGTTTAATGTTGTCTTGAGTAATTTTGACATACAGATATTTTATTTCCTGGCTAAAAAATTAGAATTTATCAAAAAATTTAAACTGGACACAGGCATTGCATCACCCCTATCAATCTTATGCTAAGCATTTTTAATGAGCTTCGGCTTACCTGAAAAAAATCTCACTGAATTCATCCAAATCACCTTAAACATTCTTTTCACCCTCACTAATACGAGTCGCCTCTAAATCAACAGCTGATGACTTCACATTGCAATTATTCTCATCTAGATTAACAATCAAAGTTTTCACAAAAAATCAAGACTTATACCCCTTTCTCTCATGCAAACGACATCAACTATACAATGTACACTTTTCCTCAATCACCAAGAATTTCCATACTGTTTTAGCAGAAACAATTTCACTTACTCTTCAATTTTTACATACTGAACTTCGAGTCTACAGAGCCATAAGATTAGAAACATTTAATTTTTATACCTAAATTCTTTATTATAAATTGAATAGGAAATAAAATGGTGCTTATCGCACGCAATCAAATAAGGTTTTGACCACAATACCATCAAACACTTTTAACAACCCCTGACGTTCAACTCGGTTTAGAGTAATAACATTTAAAACAACTACAGAAGGCTTTTGCTGCTTATTCTGTGACTATATACTTTTTAACCGCATTCACTCACCTCTTTAACTGTTTGGAATTTCTATTAGAAATTCTGATAGAAATTCCCTTCCCATACACGAGATCTAACCTTATTATTTCCAACTGCATTTACCTGTCTTAAACGAGAGAGGGGAAGGAGAGAGTTCATACCCTGACCACCACCACCATTACTTGTACTACCTGCGTTATCTCCGTTTCTGTCCTCCTCTACGATCATTTCCAAAAAATTCCCTACTTCCTCTAAAATTGCAACCACCATCTCTCGAATTATCATTATTACGGCAAATCTGAAAATTATTTCCATCATCCCCTTGCCTATTCTGATCGCCAGTTACAATTTTTCTACTCACTCTCGAATACCACTTTCATTACTCTCATTTTTAAATTCGTGTGAGGAAAATTAACTGTATTCACTACTGTGAGTATCTTGTCTTGGGTTGCGCGATACTCTACCATTTGCATGTCTACTTCCATTCTTCAATAATAATTCCTAAAATGAAGCAGAAATTTTGGGTGCACTCATTTTAATATAGCCTTGTAATAATGCATGGGATAATGACAACAAAATGTCGGGAAGTATCTTAAAAGAAATGTCTACTCACAGTTTGGTTTTTAGTTCTTATTTATACAACAAAAATTTTAGACGGTTTCAAAAACATATTCTGCAGATTGCAACAAAAATCTTCCCGCAGACTACTTTTCTCACGTTCAGCAGCTGGAAATGCAAACTCGAAAAACTTTATCTGGAATCCTATAATTATTTTTCAAAATATGCATTTTTGGCATCTTTGTTTTATTCACCCTGTCAATATTTCATCAGTAGAAAGATTCAAATTTTTGCGGCAAATTTCACAATCAGCAGTAAATGAAAAACGCCGTTCCACATTAAAAGAAATCTTTTTCTTATTTTAAAATATGAAAAAAAAACGCAATTGTAAATTATAATAATTTTATCATACATTAAATAAATGGTCATCGACTGGAACATAAGAAAATATTTTTATCCTGGAATGTAATAAATTTTTCCATGTTATTTTATTTATTGGAAAACGAAACTTATACTATATGAATAAAAATGGAAAACTGGTATTTTTCTCTGAGACAGAAATGTAATCTGTGTTGAATTTCAATGCATTAGGTTTTGAAATAGAATGCATTTTCTGTAAGGTATATTAGGCGTGTGATTTAAAAAAAATGGAGATGGAAAATATAACAAAATAAATTATCTAAATTCACTAACATTTGAAATAAAGAAAAATCTTAATATATATTATCGGGCTTTGCATTTATAACTTCTGGTTGAAATTGTATAATTTATTTTATAAGCCTACGCATTTATCGCTAATCAGAGACAAAGAAAAAGATGAAAGAAAATTTTAAAAATCTGATATTTTAGCCATGAATTCTTTTAAAAGGAAAATAGCAATTACTAGCATACGGTAACAGGCTTCAGCGTCAAAAAGCAACGGCATTCTTACATTTTGCTTATTGCTCACTTAATATATAAAATTCTACATTTTGTCATTTTATTTCTTCATATTAATCTTACAGGATAATAAGTGTTTCAGTATATTCAGTAAATGTGCATTTTACAGATTATTGCATTCAAAGCATTGCATTCATTCATTGTATTAAATTTCGTGCATTTGTTCTTGAGATAGAGCGCCCACAAAATTTTTGTCACATACAGACAGACAGACAGACTCACAGACTCACAGACAGACATTTTCTAAAAACAGTCAAATCGTGACCAGGACATTCTAAAACGTATAAATTCGTCGAAAACAGGAAGTCGAAAATTTTCATGAATCCAATACTTTCTTCTTGTAAAGATAGATAAAGGAAATATGGTGGCCCATAGGCCTTGACTACCATCGGTACAAACTTCAAACAGTAAAAACAAATAGTTATTTTTTCATTAATTTTGACAGATATTTTGCATAAATAAGACGTTTAAATAAGGAGGAAATTTCTATCCAAATTTACTGGTGGAAGTTTGCACACGCGGTAAACTTCCCGCACCGAACCGGTTACAGTTCAAAACTTCACCAATTTTAAGATATGTTAATTCCTCTTTATTCATAATTCCATGGTTTGTACAGTTAAAATCTTCAATTTACAAACAACATTATTTTATAAATTTAAAAATTTACTAAATTAGGTTTTTTTTTCTGAAATTAAAACATATATTTCTAAATTCTTCTTCCCATTTATTAAACCTTTTCCTGTCCTCTTGGTAGACATGCTGTTAAAAATCATTGTTGTAACTGTTAACATCACTTTCATTTTTCTATTTTCAAAGGATTTTTCCATAATTATCACCCGCACGAATTCAAATTATTTTTTCATCGTTAAGTCGCTACGCTAACATTTTACGTTTGTACTTTGTGAATTTAGATTGCAAGTTTTTTTTTTTTTTCATTCTGGAACAGATTCGAACCGTGAAAGTGGCTTCATTCAGCAAAATGCAACAAAGGTAGAAAGAAACAAACCTAAAATGTTCAACATCAATTGTTTTGAATTACGGTACACCATGTATGTATTCATACATTTCTTATTATCATAAATTGTGAACTGAAGAAAAAGAAAATTCATTTCACGCATCTCTCGCACAAATTCTATAACATATATCATTTTGACCCACTATATAAAAATCTTTACAAAACTGAGTTTCTTTACTTCGTTTTTCTAGCTTTAAGCAAGGGAAACTTGAGTTTTATTTCACCTATCATATGTAATGGATAAAAAAATCACCTTTATTTTTCATCGTTGTTTGAAGACGAATATTTGTATTTGTATTTTTTTTTTTTCAACACAAACCAACTCTAATGAAATTCGCTTCAATGTAAAAAAAAGTAAGATTACTTTTATTTGGAAATAATATTTTTTTTTCTTTTTAAATGGATATAAATATCTTCTCTTTTTTGAATACACGTGTATTACTTCTGAACTTTCCGAGCGTATAACGTATTTTTCCTAAAAACTTTAGAAAACTGAATATTTAGAGGAAATTTGTGTATTATGGATTAGTCGAGTAATATGGAATACCAAGGTTTCTGTTTGCTAAAGTCTTGCCACCACTCGGCAATATCATAAACTACTTAAGAACGTTTCCAGAATGCTCCCCAGAACGCATAGTTCGTCGGTGGCCGTCAGGGCGCATTGTGTGAATAAATATTTGTTTTACATCTTTGGAAATTTTCAGGAGATAATTTTTCAATATTGTTTATTGATTATTAGTAGTAATATTTTTACATCGGGACTAAGTATAATGTATATCGATTTTTTTTTTTCAACACAAACGAATTCTCGGAAAATTCGCTTCAATGTTAAAAAAATAAAAATAAGACTGCTTTTATTTGGAAATGATATATTTTCTTTTTATACGGATATATATATATATATATAGATAGATATTTAATACGCATATTTCTGAACAGTCCGAGTCTATAATTTATTTTTCCTAAAAACTTTGGAAAACTGAATAGTTAGAGGAGCTTCGTGTATTATAGTGTAGTCAATTAATATGGAATAACAAGGTTTCTGTTTGCTAAAGTCTTCACTGTAAAAAAAATTCCGGAAAGTTGCGGAAAAAAGTTGTGGCATTAAGATGTCACGGCTTTTTGCTGTAACGTTTCACAACAAAGTAGTGAAACATTCCAATTTTCAACAGTCAATATACTTTTTTTTATTCAATGTCTTATTTAAGCAATTAAATTTTAAAGTTTCGTATTGCAGATAAAATTAAAATTCAAATAATGAAGCATAAAAAGATTTAAATTAGCTACTTACTTTATCGGTAGATATCCAAACAAATAATAGCTTTTGTTCAGATTGCATTTGTCTCGAAGTACCTAGGCAGCTGTGTTTTTATTCTTCTTTAGTTACCAAAATGGTTAATGGAACATAAAACATGAAGCACGCATGCGCAGAATGTAGTTTACGGAACAGTTGAAACCTCTCAAAAATATTACACGAATTACTGCCGTAAGCGACGTGGGACATAAAGAAATTCGAAATTCCGGTAAAATATGCGAAATGTTTCAGGATAATTTCCGGAAACGTTCCGAAAATTTTTTACAGTGTTGCCACCAACCGGCAATATCATAAACTACTTAAGAACGTTTCCAGAATGCCCCCCAGAACAAGCAGTTTGTCGGTCGGTGTTTGGACTCGTTGTGGGAATAAATATTTGTTTTTCGTCTTTGGAAATTTTCAGGAGATAATTTTTCAATATTTTTTATTGATTATTAGAAGTGATATTTTTACATTAAAGTTAAGCATAATGTACACCGAAATACTAAGAGTTTATGATATAATACTTATATTTTAAGTCGAGATTCACAATAATAAACATTTATTTTTTTAAAACAGCGGTGTCAGGTTATATTAATACCAATATCTGATAATACTTCTTGATTATGGTGGCACAAAGACAAATCCTTATATTTGTGATTTGTGCGAATTGTTTTTTATTGATTATTAGAAGTGATATTTTTACATTAAAATTAAGCATAATGTACACCGAAATACTAAGAGTTTATGATGTAATACTTATTTTTTAGGTCGAGATTCACAATAATAAACATTTATTTTTTTCAAAACAGCGGTGTCGGGTTATATTAATACCAATACCTCATAATACAAATTGATTATGGTGGCGCTAAGACAAATCCTTATATTTTTGATTTGTGCGAATTGTTTTTTATTGATTATGAGAAGTGATATTTTTACATTATATTAAGCATAATGTACACCGAAATACTAAGAGTTTATGATGTAATACTTATTTTTTAGGTCGAGATTCACAATAATAAACATTTATTTTTTTCAAAACAGCGGTGTCGGGTTATATTAATACCAATATCTCATAATACTCCTTGATTATGATAGCGCAAAGATAAATCTTTATACTTGTGATTTGTGCAAATCTAAAGTATGAACTGGAGTATATTGGGTGACTAACTAGACACTATATTTTGACCATGTTCTCTTGATACTATTACATCTGTTTTTTACACAATTTTCTTCATTTTTAACACCCTATTCCATATTTTCTGACCATCTCACAATACCTTCAAAAGATGTTTATTGTTATCACTATTTGTTTGCAAGTAATGAAATTTCATAAAATTATTTTTGTCTATAATCTAATATCTTCTCAGATAGTTGAAGTTTGTAACTATATTCGGTTTTCGGGTTTTAAACAATATCGGGATGTCGTATTGCTCCAAATGTACGAGAGGCAGTCGGAAAATAAGTTTCCCCTGGCGACTGTGAATAGAGGTGTGTACGAAAGATAAAAAATGTAATGAGACATTAAAGATAAAACATAACTTTATTTTACCACATAAATACCAAGTACACTGAGACATTTATCATACCGCTTTATAAGCTTCAAAAAGCCCTCCAGGAAAAAAATCAGGGCTTTGGATACGGACGAAGCGTTGAACGGCTATGGGCGAAAGACAACACAGCAAGTTACCGCGAACGTGCCAGACAACGGTACACCATTGGATAGAGGGCGACCGCAGACCGCGATCAAGCAGATGGCGCTGTTGCAGTTCCTGCGCAGATGGCGCTGTTGACTGCACAGCGCCATCTGCTTGATCGGGGTTGACCTCTACCCAATGGTGTATCGGTGTCTTGAACGTTCGCGTTCACCTGCTGTGTCATCTTTCGCCCATAGTCCTTCAACGCTTCGTCCGTATGCAAAGCCCTGTTTTTTTCCTGGAAGGCTTTTTGAAGCTTATAAAGCGGTATGACAAATATCGCAATGTACTTGTTACTTATGTGGAAAAATAAAGTTTTGTTTTATCTTTAATGTCTCATTACATGTTTTGTCTTTCATACACACCTCTGTCCACAGTCGCCAGGGGAAACTTATTTTCCGACTGCCCCTCGTAAATAGTCTACCATAACACCCGAAGTTCCTCTGTATACTCGGATTTAAAATAATAATCACCACAGCTATTTTGTATGTCTAGACATCTAACTTAATATTTTCGTTAAAATTAAATAAATATTGACTGCGAATTTGTAATTTTCAATATTGTAAATCTTAGATTATAGGATATACAGATTCATTACAGAATAAGATATTAAATACTAGTACAAATATATATATATATATATATATATATATATATATATATATATATATATATATAAACTCGGTTTAAGGCGTCAGGTGCCGCCATCCGAAAAATCTACAAGAGACCACTCCATTTCGTTCGGTCAAGGGTCCCTTCCTCCTCCATACCCCTATCCCTCATGGCTTTTTTTATACCATCCAACCAGGTCTGTCGTGGTGGTCTTCCTCGTTTCCCATTTTGATTTGTTCTATAATTAGGTGCGATTTTGTGTAGTCTCTCATCACTAATTGTTTAAACATGACCATATCAGATTAATTGCTTCTTTTGGAGATCGTCTAATGTGGTTCCCTTTATTTTCCTCATTTCTTTGATTCTTTCATTTCTTGTTCTTTCTATTCCTGATATCCTGCATGATCTTATTACGGCCTCCATTTTCACTGTTGCTTATTTTTTCTTTCTGTCTCCATAATTCTCCATCCCTCTGCTCCATGTAACAATATGCTCTTTACAATAGAATTCATATATTATATTTTCTTTTCCTGGAGATCTCCTCATTCCACCAAATAGAATTTAACAGTTTTACAGCCTTTATTTCTTTACAGATTCTGTATTTAATTATCTGTGAGTCTGTGCCTTCATTATGAATGTATACACCAAGATATCTCTAATACTCGCTTTTCCTATTTTTATGTTTTTATTTAAATTTAGTTCTGTCTCATTTCCTCCTATACATAGACATTTGGTCTTATTAACGTTGATGCAAAGTCCCCGTTTCTCATATTATTCCTGTTCGTGATCATTGTACACATAATCCTGTATATATGTAAAATACATAAAATAAATTTCAGCAATGACATTCTTTTACTAACGTTTAAAAACACAAAATAATGTCTTAATTAATCATTGGTATATTTTGTCTTAAAAAATTACGACAGTTTAAAGTATAAAAAATAACAAAATTTGTTAAAAAAGAACTATCCATTTTTTTTCATAACAATTACATGCCATGACACGTAAGATATATATGTGCATACATTAATGCAATAAGTTTCTATCATCGTAATTTCAGAAACGAAGTTAAAATATGATTGTAGTCACGTAACTCCAGCACATATTCAATGCAATATATTTATTAAAGATTTCGTATGTATGTCTTACACAAAAAAAGAATTATGCAAATTGCATATTATTTTGCTTCGTCATACGAAAATCTTTACAAAACTAAAAACTTTTTTAGGCAATCGAAATTCGAGATGCATTTTACTTATTGTATGTAATGAATAAAAAAAAATTGATTTTTTTATTGTTATTTCAAGCCAAATATTTGAATACAGCTATTCATTAAAAAACCTTTTGAATACAAACTTCTTTTAATGAAATTTTTTAAATAAAAAAAAGTAAGATTTTTTTTTTTTTATATGGCATTTTTGTTTGGATACGGGGATAGATTTCTTCTCCTTTTCCAGTACACGTGAATTTCTTATTTAACCGTCTGAGTATGTAGATTATTTTTTTTCTTGAAAATTCTGGAAAAATAAATTATAATACAGGATTTTTTATTAATAATTGCTAATTTATATATTTTAACATATTATTTTAATTCAATTAATGAAATATTGACTACGAAATATATATTATGGTATGGAATGTAAGGATGCTGTGATAAAGACGTTTTTATGCATATTTTTATTAATATTATATTATATATCAAAGAAGATAATAAATACAAAAAAAAATAAATAACATTCCAATTTAAGTAAAAGTCAATATTTACAGTAAGTGCGGTGTGATCATATTTTTCATACGATTCTAAATCGATTTCAACCTCAAGTGAATACCTTGAAAATGCATATTCCACACGTTTGATACTTAATAAAAAAAAACTATAAAATCTTTAAAAAAAATGTAGGATATGAATACGTATACTTTTCTATGAGTAAGACATATGCACATACACATACAACGAATTTAAAGTAATCGCTTTTTTACAATACGTACACACCAACTGTTGGCCACTATGACGACTACATCCATCACATTTGTTCTTATCCATCCCCATATGATAGACGTTTTTTTTCAAACATTACTCTCTGAATCACACTGTATTAAATAATTAAGTTTATAAAAGTAATCCTTTAGATTAATAACCTTTATTCCATGTTTTAAAACTCTGATCAATCGGCAAGATTATATGATCTTAAATAATTCAAAAACTGCAGTGAACACCGCAACTCACTGAATGAGTTATTTCGGGCTTGACAATGAAAGAGTTGTTTTTTGTTAATTTATTTAATCCAACCAGTAATTCGTCTTAGATATGGAAAGGAAGTTTCAAGTATTAATATGAACAAAATGTGTTAAACATTTGTTTTAAGACGAGAAACTTCTGTTTTTCCCAATTAATCTATCACACTTTGCTGATAACATATACATATCTTGCACAAAATAAAATTTTTGTAGCGTACAACGGATTGCGATTTACAAATCACCTAAGCGTCAGATTTGTTGTGGGAAAAAAATCAAAAAGTTCAAACTTTATTTAAAATTTTTTTCACAAAAATTCTGAGCATTTTACAAGTCTTATGGTCAACGCCGCACGTATATGACACTTTGTTATTTTTTTATGAATTATATCAATTTGCTCAAACTTATGGGATTGCTTGAACTATTTTTCATTTGCTGCGAATTTTTTCTCATTCTTTGACAAACTTTAAGGAGCATAATGTGTTATTGTATGACGATTTGTTGAATTTGTATAATAACTTGAAATATGGAATGAATTATGGGTCATATAAATTCATTAGCGTACTGAAGAAAACCTACAAGGTATGCACTATGGATAGATGGTATACCCAGAAAGCATGCATTATAGGTTTATTTGAGAAACAGGGGTATACGAAACTTCTTTAAAAAATCCAGAAGGTATAGAGTGTACTGGTATACATCCGTATATTCCCCATTACACCCATGCTTAACGTAATTTCCTTTGCAACAAAACATCCGACTCATTGCAAGCCTTATGGTGCATAACGCAATCCTGTACAACGATTTGTGTAATTTTTACGATAGTTTGAATTATGAAAACACTTAAGAGTCCCTTAAAACTATCATTTAATTTGCCACAAAAAATCCGACTCCTCGCATAACTTATGATTCGTAATGTAATCTTGAACGACAATTTGTTCAATTTGTATGTAAATATTAAATAAAACATGGATCTTTTAAAACTATTATTTCCTTTTCCACAAAAAAATCCAACTCTTTGGAAGTATAACATAATGCACACTTCGACGACGATGTGTTGAATTTGTATAACTTCAAATATGAAATGACTGATAGGACACGTAAAACTATTGTTCTCTTTGCCCCAAAAACTCCGACTCTTTGAGAAATCTTATGATGCATACCGCACTTCTCATATAATCATTTGTTATTTGTGTATGGAGTTAGTTTTGAAATTTGAACGGGTACACACTCTGTATAAATCCTTATCATTCTTGTCAACGTAAATTGTGAACTGCAGAAAAATTCTAATTCCAGTCATGTAACTCCGGTTCAATTTCTGCATATAAAATATAATTATTAAAGCTTTCGGATACATTTGTTATTCTATGAAAGAATTATGCAAATCTCATTTCATTTTGCATCATCATATGAAAAACTTTGCAAAATTGGGTTTCTTTCTTTCTCATTCTTTTTTTTCTTCCTTAAGCAAAGAATACTTGTGATGCATTTCAACTATTGTATGTAATGGATAGAAAAAAATCACATTTTTTTTCATTGTTGTTTGAAGACAAATATTTGTATTTCGGAATATTTTTTTTTTCTATACAAACCAACTCTAATGAAATTCACTTCAATGTGAAAAAGAAGACTTTTATTTGAAAATGCTATATTTTCTTTCGATCCGGGTATGTATATATATATATATATATATATATATATATATATATATATATATATATATTACCTTTTATGAATACATGTGAATTTTTATTCAATCGTTATTTTTTTAACTAAATATTTATAGCAGTATTTCTTAAAAATAATCACCACAGTTCTGTTGCATTTCTAAACATAAAACATAATATTTTCGTTACAGATAATTAAATATTGACTATGAATTTGTGAATATGTAATTTTATATATTTTAAATCTTATATTGCATGATATACAAATTCATTACAGGATAGAATATTATCTATCCGTTAAAAAAATATAAAAGAATGAGCTCAGAAATCAACCATTTTTTTGCCAATGTTTAAAACTACAAAACATTACTTGATTTATTTATTAATATATTTCACCTTAAAAATATGAAGATAGATGAATGTAAAAAATAATAACATTTGTGAAAATATTATCCATATTTTTAATAAAAAATATTACATATTACTACACGTAACACTGCAATTTTTTTTTATCATTTTAAATTCAGATATGAAGAAAAAATATTATTGTAGACACGTAACTGCAGCACAAATTAAGTGCAATATATTTGTTAAAGCTATTGTGTATATTTCTTATACGAAAAATAATTATGTAAATCGTATATTATTTTGCATCGTCATATGAAAATCTTTACAAAACTGAACATCTTTTTAAGCAAGCAAAATTCGAGATGCATTTTACCTATTGTATGTAATGGATAAAAATAACACTGAACTTTTTTTTATTGTTGTTCGAAGGCAAATATCTGAATTCAGAAAAAAAAAATTCTCCTGTATACAAACCTCTTTTAATGAAATTCTTTGAAATAACAAAAAGTAAGACGGCTTTTATTTGGAAAAGGCATATTTTTGCTTAGATACGGGGATACATTTCTACTCTTTTTCAATACACGCGAATTTCTTATTCAACGGCGTGAGTATGTAGATTATTTTATTTTCTTGAAAATGTTGGAAAACAAAGTTATACCAGAATTTTTTTTTATAATTAATTACCACAGTTCTTTTACATTTATAACATTTAACATGTTTTTTTTTCAGTTAATTAAATATTGGATATTGGCTGTGTATCATGATATGGCATATTAGACTACATTAAAAAAAACTTCTATACAGATATTTTTTTAAATATTATGTTTCAATGAAAAATAAATAGTTCAATTTAAGTATATTTCAATGTTTCTGATAACAACGGTATGATTATATTTTGCATACAAAGACAAAACAGATTTGATTTTCAACTTTCAAGTGAATTCCTAGAAAAAGGATATTCCTCACACTTAATACATGATACTTTATAAAAACTGCAACTTATCCTATATATATATATATATATATATATACAGCGTGTACACATATAACCTGACCGACCTTTATTTTCGCAACCATTGGTCCTAGATGCATACTTCTAATTACAAAAGTGGTCAAAATTAGGTACAGAGTTAAGATAAAAAAAATGTTTGAAGCGAAAACACAATTTAGTGAAGAATTACAGAATCTAAATTTTTAAACAGCCGCCAGGTCCCTATACTTATATTTAAGAACGTGTTATTTATTCAAAAGTATTGTAAACAGAAAAAGTTCCGTATCTGTACGACCAATATTCACTGAGAAATCTGAGTTCAAAGTTATCATGCATAGTATGGGGACCGTATACAAATGGAGTTGCGAATATATGCCCTATCAGAAAGACAAGGAGGTTTTAGAGTTAGATATGATCATGACAAAAAGGTTGTTGTTCAAGTCAAAAAACAGTATAATATTTGTCTAATCACTAGTATTGAAAATAAAAATGTATATTTTGTATAATACATAAAATCACAATGCACAAACTCATAAAAATTTAATAAAGTAATTTGAAATAATAACATAGTAAGTAAATCAAATAAAAACGAAATAGAAATAAACAATGTGAATAAATATCGTCTTTCAAACTTTCTCACTACATGTGTTCAAAGTGTCTTCCCTGGACTACAATACATAGATGGACACGTGACAGAAATTCGTCTTGAACATTTTTTAGCATTACAGGCGTGACACATCTGACGGCGGATAAAATGCGATTCTGCAAATCTACTCGACTTACTGATTCTACTTCGTAAATCTTGCTTTTTAACCCCTTGCTTGACCCCAAAGAAAGAAATCTAGGGGATTTAGATCCGGTGATCGAGGAGGCCATTCTACCAAGCCTCCATAACCTATGACGTTATCTTGAAACATGCTACGTAGAAGTGTTTGGGAGGAAGCTGTTTTGTGGGCTAGTGCCTCATCATGTTGAAACCACATCTTGGTGAGGTCTTCTAATGAAACATGATGATCTAAGAAGTCAGATAATGGTCCACGTAACAGATTTACATACTTTGTACCTGTTAAAGTGCCATCAAAAAAGAAGGTCCCCACTAACGCTCCCTTCCAGATGCCACACCAAACGTTAACAGACCATCGCACTTGATGCTTGTTGGGTCGTATGACATACGGATTTTGCGCAGACCAGAAGTGTGTATTCTGCCTATTCACAACACAAGTGTTTGAAAACTTGCACTCATCTGTCCAAAGAATGTCATTCAGAAATGACGAGTCTGTATGTAGCTTGTTCATAATGAAATTTCTAAAATCAAACCGTCTATTTTCATCTCCTGGCAAAAACGCTTGTACCAATCCTAGTCGATAAGGATGTGCTCCGTGTATATTTTAAACTTTCCATGCATGGGATTTTGAGCAGCCACAAGCTTCACTAATATCTCTAACACTACACTGTGGATACGCAAGAGCATATCCCAAAATCTCCTCGTCAGAGACATGCATACTTGAGCTTCCAGATAGAGGATATTTTTTAACGCTACCCGTTTCTCGTAAGCGCTTTACAACATTTAAAATCGTGTTTTTAGACGGATGGTTATCATTTGGAAATTTAATTGCGTATTGCCTTACAGCCTCTCTTCCATTCCGATTATACTGGTCATTACGTAATACCATTTCTACGTACTGTTCCGTGGTGTACATTTTAACTACAAGCATTGACGAATCAACTAAATACATCTGGTGTAAGTCACTTTTATTCAACAAAGAAGGGCTTTCGTCATTTTTTGTCTACCAATCGGTATGCAGTGAGTGAAATTGGCATAGGAACCTGCAAATCCCGCAGTACTGCGCACTGCTTTGACATAATAAGGATAGGGGAAATTCAAAACGGACTCTTGTGCTGTTTAGCTGTAAGAAAACCAGCATAAGCCAAAAAATTGAATTAATTATTGAATTAAATAAAATTAAACTGATAAAAATATATAGAATAATCCATATAATACGAACGTCAAATTTACCTAATAAAATTTTATAAAACACAATGTAAACACATTGATAAGTTACGTTACTAGTAACGTAACTTATCAATGTGTTTACATTGTGTTTTATAAAATTAAACTGAGTAAAAAAGTCTTACGTCTATTTTATAGTATCAGATTTTTCGCTAATTTTAACCTTGAAATTTACGATTTGCGAAAAATCCTGACATGATGATTAAAAGTGAAGGTAATTTTTCTATTCAGCGTTAAAAATACATAAAACGTAATTATAAAAGTTAAAAAACACAACCATCGCAGGTTTATGTTATCTAATCTAAAACTCTTTCTTAAACTTGTTGACGATAATCTATCCGAAATTTTTTTGTGTTATCCTTTAATATAAGTATGTATAAGATAGTAAGCGTCGAAAATCATAATAATATTATATTGTCATCGGATTTAAGTCAGTATGTAAAATTTAACTTCGATCGGACATTTAAAAGGAGTTAAACTTCGAGTACAAATTTTAAACTGGAAAGACGATCGTTGCAAGTTAAATAAAACCTTATGAAAATAACATAATTTTTGTTAAAAGAAAAAGAAATCGTAGCCTCAAATCCTTTTAAAATAAAACATATGTTAAAATACAACTATTTTAATTAATCTGAAACTTAACTAATAAAAATTAACTCAATCGGAATAGTTGTACGATTTCTTTCAAAGCGCAGATACCTTGAAATAAGTTTAAGTACTTTATATACGACCCCTGAAAGCATGGTCGAAATCATCTCTTTTTTAATGCAAAAAAGTGGTATAAGTCATGCAGTTCAAAGTTTCATAACTCGGTCAATTTTAATGTTAGATGAATGGGACTTTCTTTGTCGTACTTATTAGTGTCACAGTAAATTTTTACTAAATATCACTTATAGGACCGGAGGACCGTATAAAAATTTCGTATTTTTTTAATAAATGGTTTTCTTGACCCAAATCGCTTTAAAAGTAATTCTTTACCATATTTAAACAATTTTTGTAATTGGTAGTATGCATCTAGGACCAACGGTTGCGAAAATAAAGGTCGGTCAGGTTATACGTGGACACGCTGTATATATAATGACATAAATACAATAAGTAACACTTACATATTATTTCTGGCAACTTACATTATTACATGACATATTATTTCTGGCAAGGGATTTATTGGTAGAGACACTAATTTTCTGTCGTAAGTCGATCACGATGGAAGACGATGTTATGAAATTCATTAGAAATTTTTCTTGTCAAATTAAAAAAAACAGCATTACCAACAACGTATTTATTACACTTCACAAATCAGTGACAATTCCACTAATTGTCCAGTTTTAGAACTCAAATCTGAGCTGTGTTTCGTCATACAGAAAGAATAAATATATTAAGAGAATAGAGACACACCAATTTCAAGAAGAATTTCCTGCAAGTGACACAGGTTTATTTAGCAAGTCGTAAAACGTAAAAAAAATGCTCTCCAAGTCTGTGTAACCTCGTTCTATACTAGCAATTTGCCTAAGAATATATTGACGTGCCGATGACAGCGCCAACGGAATGTTAATTAGGAGGAATGTAGGGGGAAGAGAGAGGAGTGGCTTGCTTAGTGATTGGTTGAAAAGGATGAGCGAGGCGGGCGAAACATGACGAAACGTCGGAACTCTATATCAAAAGCGTAGAAATAAAAAGGTGAAGAATTTAGACGCGGGCTTTACTTGCAAGGAGTGTTGGTATATCGAAGAATAATTTTAATAACAATAAAAATGGTGTTAAGAAATATTCTAAAAAAATAAAAATTGTATGTCTCAAATATGAAGGAATAAATCAGGGGCTTTTTACAAAGAAGTATCGCTTTTAACAGATTAAGGTTTCTAGAATAAGACTTAAAAGAATATCTTGATTAAAGTTATGGAATTAAAATATAATTATATTTAAGATATTATTAAAAGACAGGGGGAAAATGTAGATATTGTAACAATTTGGGATACATTAATTAAGGTGAAATGGCGAAAAAATTTTATTATTAGATATATAGAGTAGTGAAAAAATATATGGAAACCTGACAATTAAGATGATACTTGGCACAGTAATATAGGTAGATATAACAAAACACAGAAACATTTTAACTAATTGCAGAGTATATCGGTAGTATTCAGAATATTCTGCAGATAAGTAGTGGCGGTAGAACTGTTGCATTTTAGCGTACCGCCATCACTAATGACGATACTTTGAGTCATACCGCAAATAGTCTGCAATTAGTTAAAAAAGTCTGATGCTTAAAAAGTTGTTTTATCTACCTATAAAGATAGAGGAATTTTATAATTTGCTACATATGAATTACTGTAATATTTTATGTTGTTTAGAATATTTAAAAGGGATAAATTACACTGAAAAATCCCAATGCTGTGAAAAGTTTTGCAAAACATTTTTTAGTTTTATTTATAAGTTCCTTTAATTGAATTTGTACAGGACGGAAATCGAAAAAAAATACTTTAAAAAAAGTAAAAATTTAGTGACTGTCTTTAGAAATATTTTCCATGATATTTTGATATTAGATTTAATTCATATTTTCCAGCCGGGAATTAGCTTTGTTTTCAACTCGATATAACAATAAATTCTTTGTACAACATATAACAATCAATTCTATGTACCCTGATTGATTAAACATTTTTTGAGGGATTGGATGAGTCATGTATCTCGGCTCCTATTGGGAATTTCTAGAAAATTCCTTCAGATTCTGAAAGCCAATTTTGTCGCCAAATGTCATCAAGTTGAATCATTGGTTGAATCATGTATCCTGGCTCCTGTTGGGAATTTCTAGA
This sequence comes from Maratus michaelseni, assembly GCA_963931845.1. Lineage (NCBI taxonomy): Eukaryota > Metazoa > Arthropoda > Arachnida > Araneae > Salticidae > Maratus > Maratus michaelseni. The sequence continues at coordinate 346,645,123 of OZ007590.1, read as the reverse complement.
AAATTCCTTCAGAATCTAAAAGCAAATTGTTTAGTCAAATGTTGCCAAAATATCGCAAAATATCGCCAAATTTGGCGATATTCTTTCATTTAGCGCCAAGTATGTGTTTTGGCATTGATAACCTTCAAAGTCGATTTTCCCGCCTAATCTCGCCAATGTCGCCAACATTTCACCAAGTATCGCCAAATTTGGCGAGATGTTACCAACTTTGCGACCACGTTTACTGCCAACTTTTCAACAATTTAATAACTGTTTCAACTACCATTTCCATTGAAATGCATTGACCCATCTTAACCTCAAAATGACCCCCTAATCAAATTTTCTCGAACACGTGCCCTAGTCCAATGTTCTTCTGGAACCCGAAAACGGTAGGATACAAAATTTTGTAAAAATTCTTCGAGCCGTTTTCGAGATAAAAATTGCAAATATACACAAAGACAAGATTTTCTCGTATTTTAATATATGATTGATGTAATGACCTACATTGTGCTTAAATACATTTTTATTCTCCACAGGTTTCAGACTTTATTTTGATAAAGAGTCTTACGAGGGAACAACATTTGTATTAAAGCGTACATTTGAGGATAATGAAATATATAATAGACTATTATCTCGCTAGAAAATGTATTCTCCAGATGTAATGATTTTTTTTTTCAGAAAAAGTATTTTCAACAATTCTTGTTATGTTTCGCATTTTTGTTTTATTGATTACGAAAAAATAATTGACGTACGTCTAGTACTTCTGGAAAATAAATCTAATTCTCCAATGGAATATTATCTCGAGCTTTCTTGTATTGGTCACACTAATTTTAATGTGGCAGCAAACAACACTCATGTCAATATGCACAAAGATGTAAAATGACCTCCAAAGTCTAAATCACTCAAAAGTTATGGAATAGAAATTGTTAAAACGTGTGCGGTATTTGCAATGAAATTGGAAGAAATTAAGCTTAGATATACAGGAAGTTTCCGTCATTACTAACATGGTATCTGGGTGAAAAATCAGTATTCTTTAAACAATTAGTGGAGGTAGTGTCTTTCTTTTGTTGAGTTGTTTCTCCTATAATGGGGCAACAATAGTTTTTTGAGTGCTAAAAAAATTCTGAAGAATAATATTTTCTTGCTTTAAATTGCATTACTAGTAGTACTTCTCACAAACACATAATATGGAGACTATATGTTTCAGCAGGATAATTCCACAATAAGTTTTATCATTACCCTCAGTCCCTTAATAAACCTCATTATCAAAATCGACCTTAAAAGCAAATGCTATTGCTGAATTCGTCATCAAAGAGCCCTGATCTAAATACGAGAAAACCTGTGGAAAATAACAATAAGTAACTGCAATAATATATTTATGCAAAAAAAAAGAAATAAATTCTGTCAATAAAAATAAAATTTGTCTGCTACGGAAATACCTGAAAAGACATTCCCAAAGGTACTCCTAAACACCTTTCACATTCTGAGACATCTAGAATGATAAAATTGAATGTAAAATAATGGTAATTTTATTGCATAATTAGTCTCGTTTTGCTGATTTTTACAATGTCACTATCCTGGTTTCCAATTTCTTTCCACTACAAATGTAATAAAAATAACATAAAAATAAATCGAATTGTAGTTATTACTGAATAGACTTTTACATAATTTTTGTGTACCGCTGCAATCCTGCACGTGTATAAGTCTTCAAATTTAATTTATTTTTAAACAAATGAGAACACATTCCATATTTGTTTGGACTGGGCATTCATACTAAACTTGTTCTCAACACATTTAAATAATATTGATTGATATGCTACAGAATGCTAATGGCAAAAATAACACAAAGGATGACAACGATTTATTTCCAATATAAAAAAAAGTAACTGTTTCTTTGAAGAAGATTTCTATTTTATTTCTTTTTTGCTTGCTATCTTTGTTTATTTTATACAGATTCAATTTCAAATTAATATTTTTTCTATTCGCCTTTTTATAATATTTATTCTAAGAAGCATGCGAAATGTATCATACATAATACGTAACAAGAACGAAAAATCATGCGTCAAGCATAGATTATGTAACACTTTCCAACGCTTCCAAAATAATTTTACAAATCATTACCGTTTAATAAGCAGAAAGATAACATCTAAGTAAACAATTTGGAAAACGCATAACATATTTAAAAACGTAATTTCAGGAATTTCCAATATATATTTCCAACATATACAATATTCGGAAAAATATCCGAATACTTTTATTCAGCCCTGTATATGATCTATAGATTTATATATATACTACATAGGATGCTAAATTTTAGTTTAGTTACGAAACGCGTAGCACAGTTTAAAATTCTGCTTCTGAAGTTTCTGTCAATAAACGGAAATGTGTTCGCGAACTTTTGTGCTGCCCTGTATATGAAATACAGAATTTTTATACACGAAGTAATAGACAAAAAGTGAGTTAAATTTAACATCGTGTTCAGCAACTTTAAACGCACTTTCCGGAATTTTTGTTAACATACAGTAAAGAATTCTTTTGTGTGTCCCTGTAAATGAACGATGACTGCTTTACACACAATATTCTGTAGTAAGCCTCTTGTAATGCACCTTAGTGATATATATAATTTTCAATGCGTTTAAAATAGAGAAACATTATTTAATTAAACCGAAAACGATTTTTCTCCATAGACGCAATGAATCGGATTTCTTTTGACGGTCCTTGTAAAGTAACTATAAGTGCTATGCGCACCTTATTCCATATTAAGCTTCTTTTAATTCATCATAGGGATATATATCAATTACAATGTGTTTGAAATTGTGTAACAACATTAAAATAAACCGCAGCTGATTTTTCCCCATAGACCGTAATGTAACGGAATTCTTTTGAGTGTCCCTGTAAAAAAAACTGTAAGTGCTAAACGCTTCAGTTGAAATAGGGAACATGCTATAGATAACGACAATAACATATAAAAATTGCAGGGCAATCCGAGCATATTTACGGGAGTTAGAAGACGGACAGACGGACAGACGGCAGACGGCCATACGGCAGACAAACCGAAGTCATAAACACTTTTCAAAAGAGGTTGGAAAGTGTTAATAAATAAACTTAAGATAACCCAAAGTTTTAATTAAAGGTATATTTTTCAAATAATTGCGCATAATATATTTTAAGCAAAACAATACTTTTCAGATAACTCGGTTCAAGAAAAAAGAAGTCATTTTTCCATATTAATCTTTTAAGATGCAGATTAAACGGTAAAACGCACTTTATTCAGAAATGAAAAAAAAATAATAATAGTCGAAAATATTTAATATGGAAGTAAAAAGCTCTTAACATATTTTTAATATTGAAAAAACAAAATATATATTTTTTAAATGTTACGAAACATTTTTATAATACATGTTAAGATTAAGTACATATAATCCTGTTTTTTATTGTAAATTGAATTACAAAATGAAGGTAAATAAATAAAAATTCAATAATTCAAACGAATATATACTTCATAATTGGAAAATTCAATAATATCTTTCCATTAGAATTATTTCTCTTTTGTTTAAGATATTTTGTCTAAATGTTACAAGATATTTACTTCCATTTTGTTACATAGCGTAAATGTAAGTATGTAAATATAATGTATTAAATGTATTAAATGTAATGTATTAAATGTATTAAATGTGTGTATTAAATGTAAGTAGCTTAAATGTAAAGTGTACCGTAAATGCAATGTGTAGCGTAAATGTAATGTGTAGCGTAAATGCAGCATTACACATATTTTTACAGTGTGTAAACATTTATGGAGACATTACTACGTGATGCCACATATTAAGGTTCTGTATAAAAAGAAAAAAATAATAAGGAGCGTCACAATGTATTTTTAACACTTTTTATTCTCTGATAGATCCCGTTTAAGCTTTGTATATTTTGAAATATATTTTAACCGTTTTGTTAGATTTTTTTTTTGCATCTGCGGAAATTCCGGATGCAAATGTATTGTTGATTTCATGTACAAATTTAATGTGAATCATTTTTATTCATTTGTTTTTGGGGAAAATTATTACTGTATATCTAATTAAATTCTAGAAATAACAAAATAAATTACCAAGACAAAACTATCAATGATATGTATTCTAAATCACTTCACAGTATTTTGTATAAATGAATTGGGATCCAAAACACTGAGAAACGATGAGAAAATATCGTGCAATTGTTAAAAAATGCTAATATTTTAAAAGAGATAAACTTAGGCTGAATCATATTTAACCTATTAAAGGGGGTAAAAGTGAAAATAAGTTGAAACTAAAGCAATAGTTTTTGTTATTTATTTTGCACAAATTATATTGTGTGTGATGGCAAAAAATACATAATTCAAATGTAAATTTATACTGTGAATTAATTTTCCTTGATATTTTCATTACTATATCAACACGAGTAACAAATCAGATATTTTTCTGTTATTATTAGTATTTCTCTGCAGTTTAAAAATTTTACAAAACACAACGACACTTTTTTGTTTTTGTTTTTGCTATATGACTTACAATTACACAGTTGACTTCAAAAGCATTTAATAAATGCAATACATGTGATAAACAATTCTATGTTGAAATCAAATAGCAACAAAATATCATTTACAAAAATACATATTTTCTAAAAGTCCAGCTGTTACTCATTTTAGCCAGTTCTAAAAAATAAGGAATCTTAAGATAATTAGAACCTAAATAATTTCGATGCAATGTTACTCATATTACACTTTATACATGTGATCTAGTGGACGTCGAGGTTTTTTTTATATGTACGTGCGCTGTTGCCTATTAACTTTTGTGTGTGAATGTGAATCCATTTCTGTTTTCCTATAAATTTCGTTTGAAAGACTTTACACCCAGAAAAAGGAATTGATTAAAACGACAAAACATGTTTTGTTGAGTACATTTTGGTTGCTTTAGCAAAATTTTTAATTGAAATAAAAACATTGGTTTCGTTGCTTAGACAAAAAAATATTGTTAACACTCTTACAAAATTTTAACAAAATTTCATCAATTTTACTTGAGATAACAAAATCTGTTTTTTTTTTTTTTTTAATTTTACAATAATTTTCTGCAAAATTTTGTTGTTTTTACAAAATTTAAATTGTTGTGTAGTAGCCATAACTCTCTCACGTAACTCGATTTTTTTTTACTTATATAGCTATATAATTAAGGGATTAACATAATTTTTCGATAATTAAAACTTTTTTTCATTGGGACGGACCAAGGCAGTTTTAAAAATCCCCTGTCCCATTTATTACTTTCTTCTATCTTTACAAGAAGAAAGTATTGGAATCATGAAAATTTTCGACTTCCGGTTTCCGACGGATTTTAGAAGGTCCTGAACACGATTTGACTGTTTTTAGAAAATGACTGTCAATGACTCTATCTGTCTGCATGTGACAAAAATTTTGTGGGCGCTCTATCTCAAGAACTAATGCATGGAATTTAATAAAACCTTATATTCATTTACTTCCCGATGTAAATTGGTGCTGATTAGTTTTTGGTGTAAATCGCGCAACAGGTGGCGCTGCTATGTTGCATTTTTCGCGATTTCTGCAATAGCTCTATCTCATTTTCTGCAGTGAATTACGCCTGTAATCTTTAAATAATGACCAGTGATTTTTCATCCTGCTTTTTGCAGGCGTAATTTACTGCTGAAAATTAATTAAAAATTAACTATGTGTTGCCGTATGCTGGGCTTTGTATTGTCGTCTCATGTTTGCTCCTGATGACATTTCCATCTTGTGCTGCGGTTGCAGCCGTTCCGACATATATAAGAGTGAGCAATGCCGAGCTCAGATACCGTTCTTTGTAGCTCAGTGGTAGAGCCTCGGAGAGCTGTTCTGAGAACCCGGGATCGACTCCCGGCTTGGGCAATTTACACTCTGTCGGTTTGCACTAGAAAAAAAAGCAGGATAAAACTTCCCTTGTTATTATTCAAGGTTTACAGGCATGTTTCACTGCTGAAAATGAATTAAAAACAGTTATAATTGCATATTTAGATTGGTTCATTTTACAAAAGTTTTTGTAGTATAAGCAAAACAAGTTCGTAATATAACATATTTTATTATTTAAACAAACAAAATATATTTTGTTGAAAAAAGAAAATAGATTGTTAAAATAACACATACCATATATCTATGTAACAAACAGAATTTTGTTAATTCAAGTAAAATTGAACCATTTTACTTGAATTAACAAAACATTTTTTTGCTGACGATACATTTTTTTTGGAATTGCAAAAAATCAACAATATATATATATATATATATATATATTTTGTTGATTCAAATAAATTTCCATTGACCAATATTTAAACGAAAAGTTTTGTTGGGTCAACCAAATTTTTGTTGATTCAACAAAACTTTTTTCTGGGTGTACGGAATTAGATCTTTCATTTGTAATTTGCGTATACATGATAATTAATCTTTACACGTAGTTCTTTTCTATAAATTATGAAGCTTTTACTGATTGTTTGGGTCTTTTAAGAATATTTCCGATATCCGGTACGCAAGTGTGGAGTACGCTAGCTGTCAATTAAATTGATTGACATACAATATTGTTTTTCGAGTATCTGTCTCTTTAAAAGCGTGAAAAAGATGGATTTATTGCTATAAAGGACTTTTTGAAGTCCATAGTACTTGGAATATATTTGGACAATGTTTGAAGGAGTACTTTGGATCGAGCCATATCTTGCTGAGGTAAATTTTTGTTTAATGAATAGAAATTTTATAGGAAAATGTGATTTTTCCACCAAGCTTAAATTATTAGTTTGAGCTTAGTTAAAGTCAAAATCTGAAAACTTCCTATTTTAATGAAATACAAAGAATGAATTATCACTTTCTAAATATTCACCAATGCTGGGTTTAATTTGTCTCATGCCTGCCAACGATGTTGTGCTCATGATTGAGTTTCCATCTGGTGCTGCGTATTTGTAGCCTTGCCATATAAAAGTGAGAGAATGCTAGACGGGATGTTGTCTGGATAGCTTAATTGGTAAATCACTTCGTGTGCTATGCCAAAGGATCCGGGATTGAACACCGGTCTGGACATTTTTTCACTCTAATAGTTGTACGCTGGTTAGTAAAGCGATAATTCATTCTTTGTATTTAATTAAAATTTACAGCGTAATTTCAGCTCTGCTGAAAAATTAATTGGTGTAGACTTCCTATTTTATTTTGTTATTAAACTGTTGTTAATAATAATAATAATAATAAAACACTTGTGTGTTCCATTTAACAACACCTCTGCCAATAAAATTTTAGTTTTAAATGAATTTTGGAATGTTAAATAAGATTGTCATAATCGTAGACTAGATGACTGCTACGATAAATTTCTAGGTAATACAAATAAGCTAAATGAAGTGAAAAATGAATATGAGGTTCTTATTTTGAGTATGAGATTCTTATGTCCCACAAACCAGTAACCTTTTACTTTTAAATTTAAAATCTAGTCAATCATATATTTTACAAATCATATATATTACTAGCTGTTACCCGTGACGTCGTTCACGTAACATTAAAAGAATAATAAATGCCTTAATTAAGTAAAATATTTCACTCCCTATAATTGAAAACGTAAATAATTAACTAATTCTTTACCATATTTCATAGGAGACAATATGGTATTTCTTTGTTGTAGGGACTGTTGAAGCAAGCGTTTCGCAATTATAAGTTTATATTTCATGTTTGTTTATTCTCTTTTGAAGCTTGGCAACAAGTCAATTTTAATTCTTTATGTAACTAAACAACTCAGCAAAACAACAGTTCTGTTTATCTCGGCCTGCGAGAGGTCGTCTTTGTGTTTGTGAAAATAAAATAAGTACGTTCTGTAGTATCGAAGATATTCATTATGTAGTTTAAAATTCTATTTTAAATTGAATTTTAAATTGAATTTTAAATTGATGAGAATATAATACAATATCTTCGAGAAAGACCCTTTAAAATAATTTACTAATGAACAGGCGCTTTGACATAACTCAGTTTTTTAAAAGTTAAATTTTGTGCCAAATAATCTCGAATATGAAAGTGCAACTAATGGAAAAGGAGGGCTAAATAAAATCAAGGAAATCGACGAATTGGGTAAAATCAAATGTCAATTTTACCTGATAAACCATTTTACTTTTAACGACTTTGTGAAACGTTTTAACAGCCATCCTTCAAAAATGATTAATTGAAAATAGTATATGCCTTTTCTATAAATTCAATTCTTGTTAATATGGAGCAATAATTTGTAGGGTAGTTGCAAAATACAGACGATCAGATTTTAATATAATAGATTCATGTTCATTTTTCTTTTCCTAATAATCATGATGTGAATTTTGGCACAAAATTCTCATCTGTATGTAATAGATATTTTCATGCTTAATAATCAGCATAGTAAACAAATATTTCAATTTTTTGTTTTAAATATGGCTTAAAACTTATCTAATTTCTATGTACTTACTGATCCTTGTATTATTAATGTACTAGTGTAAATGTCCGTCCTAGGGCGGTGAGTAGAAATCGTGGTTTTCACTTTAAAATTGAAATAATTGATAAATTTACTATTCAGCGACAATAAAGAAAGATTTATATTAAAATTTGTATTATCTACCATGCTGTCGCTCTTCACATTCAAACTCACTAAGCATTTTATATGCTTGTGCAAAAGTATTGTATCTCATAATTTCATTTAATTCACGTAAAATATGCAATAAACAATTTTCATTGTGGTCGTTATTAAGTCGTTCTTGTACAGCTTGTGCTGTATCTTTCAATTTGGTTCATTTCTGTTATACCAACACCATGCCAAAATAATGCGCCATTTATCTCAAACCTGACCGAGCAAAGGTTTTCTACTGTAAACTGTGCCAAACATTATGATTTGTTATTTATTGAATGTAAAACATTTTATTATTATTATTATTTAACCGTAACCTCGCAAACTTCTTAATTTACAATTTTTCTAATAGAAAATATTTTTTATTGAGATATAATTTCCATTTTACGCTGACGAAGAGATGAATTTTGCCATTTGTCAGTTACGTGATAATGAGGAAGCTGCAATAAAAATGTTTCAGGGCTTTGATACGTAAAAAAAGTTTTTATTAAAAAAACCCTGAACTACAATGCTAAGAGCCATTCATAATTTTATGCCCGCAGCTTAAATTGAGTTTTATTTTATTATTTTATTGTATAATATTTATTTGATCTTTTATTTTGTGTATCTATTTGTATTGATTAAATATAGTATTACGTAAAAGTCTGTAATTTTCAAATGCTATACTTTTAAATGCTCAATTTCTTACCAACAATGTTATTTTTCAAATGATTTATTTCACGTGAATTTTGATTTTGTGCCAATTATTATGCTTGGTGACAATGGTGTTGGTATAACAGAAAAGTTCCAATATGTCCTATGTTGATCTTTTTTCTTGATACGAATGCGATATTCTAAAACAATAAGGTCCATGTTCTGGCGAGTTTCCAGAAAGTTCAACACCCATTGAAGCAAAATAAATTGAGCTGTTATATTGGCGGATGTTTTCTTTACAGTTTTTGTAATCTAGATAGTGTGGATTACTTATTTTGCTCTTTAAAGAGGCATGAATAATTGTCTAGGCATTGGTTTCTCACGTCCTTTATGAAAACAAAAGTTAAAAGTACCATCTGATGGATTTTAACCGCAAAATGCAATGTTTTGAGAAAACTGACATTTTATATTCATAGGACCAGAGTAATCCCATATAGCACCAAAGATCCTGCAAGCCTCCCCAGGAGTTCCAATTCATCCCAAATTCCTCCTGAAACTTCAATGATGCTATCAGGCGTTCCTGGGGAAGATACTTTAATCACTTCCCCAGGACTGATCTCCCAGATCCCTCCCAGGGAGCAAGCTCCCCAGGACTGATCTCTCAGATTCCTCCCAGGGAGCAAGCTCCCCAGGATGATTTTCCTAGGGAAGTACCTAGGAATAGACGGTGCTGGTGCCATCTCATGGGTGATTTTGACACTAAAATAACTTATTATAATTTTTTATTTAAAAAAAATATTTGATTTGATGTGGTTCGATTTTTTAATTAATAAAGTTTATATTCTTATTTGATTTATTTTATTTCCTAGGCACATTTGGTTATTGTTTAACTTTTAATTATTGTTATAATATTTAATTATCCTTATTCAGATATATTTTTAATTTATAAAATGCAATCAAAATGTAGTTAAATAAATTGAATATAGAAAATTAAATTTAATATTCCACATCATATATTAATAATTAAAATAAATTAATCTTTAAATATAAATTGAAAATTTATTATTTATTTTATTTCTGATCTTTTAAAAATTAACTTATATATTAATTCATTTTATCATTACATTCATTAATTGTTTTTTCTGAACTTTCAGCAATTGCTTTTATATTTATGTATTTTTACTATTACTTTTTCATCTAACTAATAATTTTACATTGATTTCACTTATATACGTTATTAGTTTCTATAGAAATAATTTAATTTTAATATAAAATTGATTTACTTTCTCCTAATAAATTATTTTTATTTTCAATTATAAGAAATCAGATTTTTTTTTTTTTTCGAAACACGAAGTTTAATATATATTTATGTATTTGTATATAACCATATTTTATAAATTAAGGATTAGAGATACCTAGTAAGAATTATTTCTTCTGATCCTTTAAATATAGTCTTATATATTGAATTATTATTATTATTTGTATTAAATAATTAATCATTTCATATTAATTTGAATTATATATATAAATAATTTTTGGATCAATATTTAATTTTAAAATATAAATTCGATTTATTTATTTTTTCGCTGACCATTTTAAATTATCATATATATATATATATATATATATATATATTTTTTTTTATTATTATTCCTAATAAATGAGTTTTTTTTTTCTCGTAATTGTAAGAAATCAAAAGGAATCCAAAATTTGTTACAAATAAGGATTTTATCAACAGTTTAATATATATTTACATATTTGTATATATTCAGAATTTGCTAGTTAATAGATTAGAGATAAGCATTTTTAAATTAAACAATCTATTTTTAAAAAATCTTATTTCGATTGTAAAAGTTAATTTTCATGTAAGTTTCAAAATTGAATCATGTTTAAGTCATATCGAGCATATTTACTTTTATTCTTCTTCTTCTATTATTTTATTTTTTTATCTTTTTAAAAATTACATATATATTTATGTATTTTATTATTACATTTTCAACTAATTAATAATTTTATATTTATCGTCATTATCAAATCAATAATTTACTTTTAAGTCTAAATTATAACACCAACTTAAAGAGATTACATGCTCTATTGAAATGGCACATTTGGTTTAAAGAAATACAAACATACCCCCCCCCCCCCTGAATAAGACTTTTGCTTGAAAGATTTTTATTTAAAAATATACATTCTTACAAAATCGGGTTAAAGACATAAATTCGTGCAGATTATTATCACGCACCTGGTCAATACCACTTGTCTCATTTAATATACTTTATATATGTATTGGTAATGGGCATATGTTCGCTAAATGATGTCAATTTTTAATTATGTATGAATTTTTATGAAGTGTCTGTTCTGGAGGTTTTACCATATTTAGTTTTATTTTATTTTTTAAATACAAATTAGTTATTTTCTATTACCTCTTTCAAATTACGATACATGGCATATATTTTTTAATTCTTAATAATGAAGGTGAAATCTCAATTTAGTGAACTTAAGAAATATTAACAACATACAGATTCAGAAAATATAAATAAATATTTATCTTTCTAAATAACAAATATTTCTCCAGAATTTAAGACTGAGTTGTGTTTCGCTTTATTTGTTAAAATTTTCATTTAAGAAACCTATTTTCTATTTGGCAAACTTTTTAGTTTAGGATATTTATAAAAGATTAAATTCTCCACTCCTGTTTAAGCAAGGAAATACTTCTATCCAGATGTCAAGAACGATTATATAAGCAGCTGCAAAAGTCCCATAATGCAAATATGTTTAGTCAGGTTAGGGTAGAATTTTAACTACAATAAGATCATGAATTGTACTGAGCCGCCTCCAATTCCTTTTGATGGATGAAGAATGGATATGTATGCTTGCAATACTTGCAAAGAAAAGTAGTTGAAAGCATGGAACTTAGTTCCATGGTTGAAAGGAGAGAAACGTTCTTCTTCCCAGAATAAGGAGTAAGCTATTTCAAATTTAGCTTTGAGATAACTAAAATAAACAATTGTCGGTACAATGGAAAAATAATCTTTAAAGCAGTCGACCAATGATTCTATTAAAGACAAAAGTGTTGCTTTTAAAGGATTTCCTTGTTTAGAATTTTTACACAATACTGCGTTGACAATCACAACAAAGAACTCATATTTTATGTCAAGGTATCCGTACATTTAGGCATTTTAAATCTCCTGAAATATTAGTTTTGTTAGCTAAAATGAAATTATATTTCAATGAAAAATAGTGCAGAATGAAATTTCTATGTATTGAATGTTTTCACGGGATTTCAAAAGATCGCTAAATGGAGATTTAATTGTAAATTAGTTTTATTTATTACAATAAGAAAAAAAATATTTTTGTTACAGACACAAATTTTATTAACAGTACTTTTTTTCATATTTAACTAGTTACAGATATAGAGTGGAAATGCCCATATTTTAAAAATTAAGAGCTAAAGAAATATTATTGTCATTTTAAACAGCAGTTTCATGTAGGTAATTAAACGATGTATTTATGTATCTTAGGGTATTTCTCAAATGATCTGCTCAACAACGCGAAATTTTCTGACACATCTTTTGACTTATTTTTAAACGCAAAGACATAAAATTGGCTTGCCTGACTATTGAATTGATGTGAGATCGAAATAAATTTTCCATTTTTTGATAAATAAATTACTTATCGGGTTATAAGCGATTCATGTTACATGACGACACGTTTTTCTCCTTTCTCGTGCTACGGCGTCGAAAATTCAGCTCAAAACACCGACTTTTACGGTATTTTCTGAAAGATCTTCTGTCTTTACCAAAAAAATGGAAAACATCTTTTGATTACAAAGTTTGTAAATAAGAACACCTGCCAATTTCAAGCGTTTCCGAACAAAAATGAACTAAAAAATATGTCATAAAGTAGCCAATTTGAATTTGAGAACAGCCTAGCATGCACAAACTCAGAAAAGCTTTTATAGGTATATCGTTTAACAACTTGTAATATGGTAATATCAATATTAGAAATCAAATTGAGTTTTGCTTATTCTAATTCTAAATTTAAAATTATAATATTTCTAATTTTAAAAAAAAGTGCATTTTGAATTTGTTTTTCAATTTTTGGTTCATAAAAACGTCAATTTTTCTCTTACTTTGTTTAATTGTGATTATTTATAATTTATAATTTATTTAATTTTAAATATTTTTATTTAATTTTAAATATTTTTATTTAATTGGCCCCCTTATCATAGACCCCTGACCCTGATATATGTGGCTCCTAACTAAAATGATAAAACGCAATGTTGTTGCAAATGATAAAACACTTCTTCCCTTTTCCCTTTTATTGTGATGCCGCGTGGGGAATTCGGTTCAAAACGACGACTTTCACAGTATTTTCTAAAAGATCTGCGTTTCTAAAAATAAAAAAATAAAAAAAGGAAAACGTTTTTCTAGTATTACATAGTTTCTAAATAAGAGCACCTGCCAATTTAATGCATTTCCGAACAAAAACGAGTTAAAAAATGTGTCAGAAAGCAGCTCCTTTGGATTTGAGAACAGCCTTAAATAATTGATACGCTTTTTTTCTAGTATCAATTTAAAATTGTATTGAATATATATCAAAGGGTATGCATCTTTATTTGCAATAAAAGTTACAGAATTCTTGCTATACGAAGCGTAAAAATATGCATGTTTTCTATTTACTGACTTTCATAAGAAGAGAAAGAAATACATGAATACCTTATAAACGAATCAGGTACAACGGCCGTGTAGCGTAATCACTAGAGCGTGTTTCTCGTATACGTAAGTTCCCAGGTTCAAATCCAGTCGGCGGTAAGAAAGTTTATTCCGTAAAATCTGTATCACAACTTTCATGTGATTCTGTGTGCGTGATTAATAAAAGTGATGTCTGTTATATGTTTTATGTAAATTTTTAAAAGATAATGTCCGTATTTATTTAAAAAAAAAATTAAATACTTTTTACATTACGTCGAATAATAATAACTTCGGATGTTTTTTATGCACATTAAGTGACCCTGAAGTCTCCCAAATTCCTCCGGTATTACTTCCTGAAATCTTCCCTAGAACAACCTGAGGAGGAACCTGAAGGAGGTCCTGGGGAGCTCCCCGGGATGCTATGAGGCGGACATTTTTGGTTCCTGAGTACCTGCTGGTGACAAAATTTTGCATCCTCAGGGATGCCTGGAGGATGAATGTCAATCTTCCTGGGGATGTCCTAGGGAAGTGCATGTGCTATATGGGATGATGCTCAACATTTTGTGAAACGGCATGTCCATTCGCAGCAGCTATTCGTTGCCTGGTGGTATTCAGGCTTTCACCTCTGACCCTATTTTTCTGTCATCGATAAAAAATATTTCAGTTTTTCATTTTATTCATTTTAAATATGACGTCATTATCCCTCTACTATCATTATATACTGATTTTCATGTTCCTTGTGTTATTACGAATATTCAAAAATGCATGTTTTATTAGCAATATGACGTCATATTTCTCCAAGCCATGGAGGATCCTTTTCATTCTTTCATGGCCCAGAAATCTTTTCTTAATAATATAATTATTGTTAATATTTTTTTCTAATTATAACGCAATTTTTGTTAGAAAACCTCTTCTCAACATAACCGACATTCATACTTCATGTTTAATAACAAACACTCCATATTTTTGTTTCAAATATTAGGGCAATTCATCTTCTTTTCAATTTCTTTTTAATTTTCATTTTCACGTGGAAATCAGTAAATTGAAAATTAATTGTTGTTGAAAATATTATTCCAGACTTTGTATTTATTGGCAAAGATAATGCTTAGCAACGTTAAATGGTTAATTAAATTTAACCCTCTATGCGTGTGGGACGTAAAATTCCGTTCACTAAGCTGCAGGTTTCACTGCAATATATGTAATGTTTAAGATAATATAATTCTATAGATTTAATGAATTTTCAAAACCTTGAAGAATGATTAATACGCTCAAGGGTTACATTCATATTTGTAATTAAGTTTTATTTATAAGGCTGAAAGAATCATATTTTTTTAGCATTTAAAACAAAATGAAGAGGAAACAACATTACAATTTTACCCTTTTTCAAAACGCTCAGAGGGTTAACAAGAAAAATACTCATTTATTCTGTATAAAAATAATGTAATTTTGGAATTATTAAGAGACATATTTGAAAATAATAAATAAAAACTACCCTATGTTCATTTCTGGGTTATAATCCATCTATATGCAAACATATAGGGCCAATAAATCATCCGTTTTCACGTTTACTTCAGCCAGACATTCACACACACAGTTACGTTTATAATAATGTTAGGATTTCTGAAGTAAACATCCATTTTTCTATGCACATACAAAATACACAAACATCAATAAGGTATCACACGGAAGGTTATTGTACAACTTTCGGCATAGTACAGTCATAATTCGTTAAAATCTGTTAGTTGATTAAAAATTGTAATTAATTAAAAAGTAAAAAGAAAAGGTACCATTAAACTTTTTCAAAGATCCCGTGCGAAAAACCTCGTAATGTTCTATGGTATGTAATAATACACAATTACTAGATGTAATGGTACAGTGATATATTTATTTTACTTTATTATATTTTACGCTTTGGAAAAATATAAAAACAAACCTTTCACTAGTATATATGTCTACAATATCCTTCGCAAAATAAATTACTTTCTATACAATGCATGTAAGTTCAGGGTTAGTTCGTTTAATTTTACGCAATTGTTTCTCATTTTAGACCAGCTAATTAATTCCCTTGCAACACAAATTTTAATTGCACCAAAATTTTAACAAATGCATGCATTTAAAATAGGCAAAGAGCATTTAGAAAATTCATGGAACCCAAATAAAAATTAGCCGGAAAATAGAGGAAAGCCACGAACTAAAAATACGACGCCATTTTTCATTACACTGTTCAAGAACCATAATTTAATCAACTGAGAAAGCGTATTAATTGTCGCCACTTACGGCATTTTGATAGACACTCTTAAAATTCTTTTTAAACACTTAACGTAAAAAAATCAGTAGACTCAAAAATGTTTGATCAGGAGGAGAGCATATTTCCAGTAAATTTTAAATGTTTTAAACGAATTTAAGAATTTTTATTTATATGTTATTACCCTTTAAATAAGCTTGATAAAGCAGTTGAAATTAAAGTAGAATTTTGTAATCAATAAAGTACCATAAAATCTAAATGCAGACTCCATATAGAGGAATGTCAAATAGTTGGATTATTATTTCATCTCAAAACAAGAGAATAGTTACCAGCTTGCAGGTTTTTTTAAAAAATAAACAGAAGTTCTATTAAATAAACACTTTAATAATTAACTGCGTTCAAGCATGAAACACACTGTTAAAAATTTGCAGCAAACTATCCAGTCCTTTGACCGTTTTTATAGAAAACGGTTACATAACCGTAATTCAACTCTATTCTGACCATAATATGGACAATAATATGGTAAGAATAGAGTTAAATTATGGTTATTTAACCGTTTACTGTAAAAACGGTCAAATGACTGGACAGTTTGCTGCAAATTCTTAACAGTGCATTTCATTAAATATTTTTTGTAATTCAAGCCTGTTTACTTAACCAAGTCAGGCATGAATTATTTATAATGTATAAAAAGCATTTTTTGCACTTAACCTAAGATTTAAATTGCTTTATTAAGAACAAATAATGTAAAAAAAAAGCTTGTATTTATCAAAAAATTACAAAACGACTCTACCAAAATTACAAAACTACCTTGTCCATTAAGTATCGGGATACATTTTCTCATGAACATGTGGTAATCTAATAATTACTTGCGCTACCCATTAAAACAGACATTAATTTATTTTAAAACACATCAAAGAGCATACATAGAGTACATGTCCAAAAGCTTCGGAAAACACTTTTAAAATTGCACTAAAACTAGTCAATATGTTAAAAGTTGTAAAAATATTTCCACCTCTTGTTCTCGAGGCATACTCCGTTACTAATGTTACGGTTCTTCCTCATCTGTCAATCCGTTGAAAACCCTTATTTTTCCCTTTCCTAATAACATATGGCGCCATCTATTATCGATTTTTGCGTTAAATCATATCATTGCATGTTTCTGAGTTTGATGTAAATATTTCTATGACTTACCTCTGAAATGAATAGTTTAAACTATTATAATTGATTAATTTATACCGAATTATATACAGTAATTATTATGTTATTATTATGTTGATTATTATGTTGCACAAGTAATTATTATGTTAAAAGTTGTAAAAATATTTTCACCGCTTGTTCTCGAGGCATTCTTCGTTACTAATGTTATGTTTCTTCCTCATCTGTCAATAAGTTGAAAACCCTTATTTTTCCCTTTCCGAATAACATATGGCGCCATCTATTATCGATTTTTTTGTGTATCATATCATTGCATGTTTCTAAGTTTGATGTAAATATTTCTATGACTTCCCTCTGAAATGAATAGTTTAAATTATTATATTTGACTAATTTGTACCGAATTATATAGAGTAATTATTATGTTATTATTATGTTGATTATTATGTTGCACAAATAATTATTATGTTAAAAAATGACATTCTGGATGATCATAGATTAAAAAAAATATGGTAATTTATTATAATATCTCACTACATTACAGCAGAAGTCTTGTTCTTTAATTACAATGAAGAGAGTTAATTATCCATCGAATACCATTTTTACAAAAACAAATTAGGCTTTAAACGTAAATCCGTATGTAAAAATGAAAAAATTTCGGATAATAATTATAATGTTTAACTTCATCAAATATTTTTTTAAAAATAATAAATAGTATAATATTTCCAGATGAGAATTATTTTTGTAATTGCATCAATATGTAAGAAAAAGATTATCTTGTAAATAATATATCTCGAAATTAATCATATTACTTTTAAATATTAATTTATGCAGACAAAATCAAGGTAAATATTTTCCATTAATTTTCTATTAGCAGAACAAAAAAGAAAGCGGACAGATTTATAAATATTTTAAATACAGTTGATAAGAAAATATTTGCTTTTTCTGAATTGAAATCTACGTAAATATTTGATTTAATTAATTCAGAGACGCTTTGTATCAAAAACAAACAAAGAAAAAAAATCTCGAACTAATTTAGGAATTTTAACTGAAATCAAACAAATGTATTTAGCTCCATGTTAGATTGTAATTTTTAAATTCTTTTAAAGCATAGAAATTTTTGTAACATTTAAATTTTGTGATAATATGTAACTTTTAAATTTACATTTTAAAAATTGCTTTGAAATGTTATCAAATAGAAAATTCATTAAAATATATGCACCAGAAATGTATTTTTGACGATGGAATTGAAATGTTTTTTAAGCACTTTACAGTTTTGTCAAAGTTGATGGATTTAACAACATAAAGTTGATTTCAGAAAGTAGTTATATGAATTTGCTTATTTTTTATGGAAAACAGGTCAAACTAAAAAAAAAAAAAAAAAAATCATAATCAAGAATCAATGCGGGTTAATCTTATCATAAGAACTATTTTCTGAATTGTGAACGTTAGGAATAATGGATCCAACGTGAGAAGAAAGAAAAATAATAAAGAATAATAATAGTGTGAAGCAATAATAAGAATAATGAAGGGAAACAGTATAAGAGTAAAAATAGTGTTAAAAATAATAAGAATAATATGGGGAAACAATAAGAATATGAATAAATATTGTGGGGATATTGAGAACTAAGTCATATAACTTCTGCTGCTTGATAATGATTTAGCAAAGGAAAACAATAGGTATGTTTAGTAGGGAAACAATAAGAATATGAATAAATATTGTGGAGATATTCAGAACTAACACAAATAACTTCTGCTGCTTGATAACGATTTAGCAAAGGAAAACAATAGGTAAGTTTAGTAGGAAAAAAATAAGAATATGAATAAATATTGTGGAGATATTCAGAACTAACACAAATAAATTCTGCTGCTTGATAACGATTTAGCAAAGGAAAACAATAGGTAAGTTTAGTAGGAAAAAAATAAGAATATGAATAAATATTGTGGGGATATTGAGAACTAAGTCAAATAAATTCTGCTGCTTGATAATGATTTAGTAAAGGAAAACAATAGGTAAGTTTAGTAGGGAAACAATAAGAATATGAATAAATATTGTGGGATTATTCAGAACTAACTCAAATAAATTCTGCAGCTTGATAATGATTTAGCAAAGGAAAACAATAGGTAAGTTTAGTAGGGAAGCAAAAAGGATATGAATAAATATTGTGGGGATATTCAGAACTAATTCAAATAAATTCTGCTGATTGATAATAATTTAGCAAAGGAAAGCAATAGGTAAGTTTAGTAGGGAAACAATAAGAATAAGAATAAATATTGTGGGGATGTTTAGAACTAACTCAAATAAATTCTGCTGCTTGATAATGATTTAACAAAGGAAAACAATAAGTAAGTTTAGTAGGGAAGCAATAAGTGGGGATATTCATAACTATCTCAAATAAATTCTGCTGCTTGATAATGATTTAGCAGATAGGTGAATAAAATCCAAAAATTATTTTGTTTAATTCAAATATTTTCTACTTATACATGGACAGATAATCAATTTGAACTAAAAAGTCATTTTAATGGTTATTTAGTAGAATGTCTGATACTATATGCCTATAAAAATAAATATTTCATGACTGTTAATGATATGAGAAGCAGATTTGAAGTAGAACACTTTTTGGAATAACTGGGAAGAATAGCGGCTTGCGACTGACTTTATTTAGAGCACTAAATGCGTGTCTGTCAAATTTATTCTTATCTTACCACTATTTCTTAAAATAAATTTTTGGCTTAATAATTGGCAGAAAGTTTTGCTACTAAACCAGCGCTTCCCAACCTTTTTTCCTTAACGTAACCCTTTCTTGTGCTATTCATTTCGGAGTACCCCCTTTTATCAGAAAAACACCCCCACACCCTACACTCACGCATATAACGCAATATATGATTTTTAAAATTAGTAATATACTCATTAGTAAATCTTCATTAAATGTAAGGAAGGTTTCGTTTTAATATAATTTAGTGACATAACCCCGCCTATTCGAAAACGAAAATAAGGGCCTACTTTTCAACGCGTTTCAGAATAAAGCATTAAGAATGGAGACTCTGGCGTAATTAAGGCATTCTGCAATTATTAATAAAAACGGAACAATAAGATAAATGTGGTGGGAAAGTAATATTGTGTAATGATCAATGGCAGTATTCGCGAAGATGGGGGTAAATATATAAGTACGCATTCAATATGATTATCAGTGGGCGGAGCGAGTGACATTGAATTATCAGTGAATTATTATGTCTAGTGGGTCTTTCCCCTCATTTTGAGTGAAATATATTGGAATTACACATGAGACTAACTTTTTATCCAAAAAGTATCATCTTTATGTGCTTTCAGTGAAACCATTTTTGTGATATCCGCCATTACCAATATCATTTTTACGTACCCCTGCAGACCCTTCACGTACCCCCAGGGGAACGCGTACCCCAGGTTGGGAACCGCTGCACTAAAGAAACATTAAATTTCTTTGCATGTATTTAGCACCCCAAAAATAGTTAGTTATGAGTTGTCACTAACTGCAAAAATATATTCCGTATAGTATACTGTAGCACAGACATGCTGTAGAGTACCAGTCCCAACGAACGCCAAAGTGAAGCATCAGGGAGCATGGCCAGTAGTTAAGACGGCGATCTCCTGAGAAAACTGTATTTTTGTTGCATTCCGAAGAGCTGAAATATATTTGCGAAAATAGTCGCCGTGAGATTAAGATATTGTCGCTGTGAGATTAAAAAAAAAGGTACTCAGAAAGTAGATTCCTTCTCTCTCCTGTATAAGGTAAAGCTAGGAGAGTCTGCGCACAATTCAAAAGAATAGCAATAAAAAATCTAAATGTTAATTTTTTGCTAAACTATCCATGAATAATTTTTACTTCACTTGTTTTTTATGCATTTTCATTGCTATTTTGTTGTTATGTTGCAATTTAATAGAACAGTTGTAATATAACCAAGAAAGTTATTTTGCGCAATATGTCCTTACAGGGTTGGTGTGATTGCGCACATGGGTAGGAGAGATTGTTACTAATAATAACTACAATTAAATTGTTAACAATAATAATTACACTTAAATGACATTGCTGTAAGGTGTTTGTGAACAAATATTATAGTATTAGGAGTGAATATTTCAACCTAATGATTAAAGAATCAGAAAAAGGAAATAATTTTAAAAACGATTAAAAAATTTTAATTAAAGTAAAAAAATTAAAGAATCAGAAAAAGCAAGTCCAGATAAGATTACAAAATAAAATTATGTTACTTAATAACATGTTTAACTTAAAATTATTCCATTTTCAGTTTTCAGTTTTTATGCAAATTTACCAATAAGCTGCGTAATCTCTCCTAGCATAGAAACTAATGGGAACAATGCGCCGTCTCTCCTAAGTAGAAGATGCGGAAACTCTCCAATTTCGGTTGGAGAGATTGCGCGGCCTGTTATTTAAACATAGCCGCTACTAAAACGAACCGTTGATGTTCACATTGTTAGTCTAGATTAGTAGCTTACGAGAAATCGTTTAATTTAAAAATATTTTGTACTATTGACATTGTATAGAAATTCTGACGAATAGCTATGAAAATTCAAGTACTTACTTTTGGAAAACAAAACAAAATAGCAATACTTTATCTTAGACGCTCAAAGCAATCAACGTGCACTTTCAAGTAGACACTCCACTACTATCGTTGTACAACTACCTGGAGTCGTTGCGCACTCACTCTACTCCTTCCCCCCGAACCTCTATGTGCGCAATCTCTCCGACCGCGCCATCTCTTCTGGCTTTACCTTAGACAAATTTTGTGAGGGAAAACTTCGGGACCAAGTTAAGTAGAGATCACATGGACGGTTTCCTATAAGTCGGTTGCAGTATCTAAATCTGTGATGTTGATGTGGTTACTCGCTGTTCCACGCTGAACCGCACAAGCTTCGGCGTACGAAGGAATTTCGGGCTCCTAAGAGATGTTTACCACATCCCCTAAAATAGTGTTGTAATTTGTTAATTTGATATAATTTAATTTAAATCCTTTGAAACGTTCAGATAGTAATAAAATGGTTACAATAGAACACACAACCTTCGGAAATGAAATGTCCAAATAAATAATTTATGACTTTTTCCGCACCTATTCGGTGTGATCCGTACTTTAATTTTCTTTCTCGGTTTATCCTCTGCATGGTGTAATGATAACAGGTAATATAACAACCACAACAACAACAAGACAACAATTGGCATAAAACTTTCATTCGTATGGTAATGAGGGATAATGTTCCAAATCTAGCAGATAAATACTGTAGCAGATTAAAGAAAATGCCATTCCTAAAAATTTTTCTAAGAAAAAAGAATTAAAATTCCTTAGAAATGCTTCTTTGAAAATTTTTCAGATAAGACAAATGCATCAACATCTTGAAACGTGACAGAATGCCTTCAATGAAACTACAGATTCAGTGTAAAGTTAAAATTTTAGTTTATTTTAAAAGAAGTTATGGATAATTGACTGTTATTTAGTTTGCTTAAAAATACCATACTCAAACAAACTTTATACATAATTTTGATATGAAAAAAAAGAATATTTACATACTGTTGTTTTGGAAGGTTTTAATAGGTTTCATGAAAATTTTTTTTTTATATTAATGAAAAAACGATTTTCTCCTTATAATTACTGAAATTTAGTAAGAAAAAACTCAACTTTTAGATAAGGAAGTCATTTAAAAATGTTTTTTAATCTCAGAAAAACCTAAATAGTTTTTTAAAAATGACATTTATATAATGTAAATCAGTATACTTCAAGTTCATAATATTGTGTTCCAAGTATCATCAGAAGTAAAAGAACAGCAGCAGTACACTAAGTGAGTCTTGAATTAAAAGATATATTTTCATCTACGGTAGCATTTGTGGAAAAATAATCCTTTATTTCTGTGTAATTGTAGAAAAGATGTTTCTTTGTAAGAGGATTAGATTTCTTCATCCTTTTTTCCGTCTAGGTAACCTTACTTTACTTGAATACTGCATATGGAGTTTGTGTTCAGTAAATTACAAAATAAGAAAGATAAACAAAAGAAAATTGTATTGCCAAGAAAGCTACTTGAGATTACAAGATTTGATGTGATTCTTTCTAAAAGAGAGTGCTTTCTTTGGCGATTGTATTTCATCCTATTTAAGGACATTAAAAATAAGGACACTTATATTCTGAGTTAAAAGAACTGGAAAAATGAGTTGTCAGATTTTTTTATTAAAATCAGTGTTTTCGCTTATGGCAACATTTACTTGAAAAATAATCTCTTTATTAAAAGAATTTTATACAAGATATTGCAGGACAAAGATCATTGTTGAAAATTTAAAGGATATTTTTTTTTGTCCAGATATCTACCATAATTTTTAAATAAAAATATTCTATTTATTTAATCTGCATTTGAAAATTATGATTTGTATCTAAACAAAAGAAAGTTCCTCTAAATCGCCAATAATGTTAATGAATAATATATACGCGTTTCTTGTTGTTGTTCATTTAGGGTAACAATACTTCACTTGGGTGCTGCTGATGGAGCTGATGTTCTTTCGAAAAGTAAAAAAAAAAAAGATGAATGTATTCTCTTGATGAGATTACATGCATAAGGATATAGTCATTATTGCCGCTATTTCCTCTTATATTATGATATTAAGTGAAGAAAGAAACTGATTTTAGAAGTGAAAACTTCTTTAGGCGCGTTGGGCATTTTTTGAGATGGGAAAAAACCATTGAACTCGCGACACTGTTACTGTAACTGACACCTCTGTATATTTGAAGTGAAAACTTCTTTAAGCACGTTGGGCATTTTTTGAGATGGGAAAAAACCATTGAACTCGCGACACTGTTACTGTAACCGACACCTCTGTACATTTGAAGTGAAAACTTCTTTAGGCGCGTTGGGCATTTTTTGAGATGGGAAAACACAGTGAACTCGCGACACTGTTACTGTAACCGACACCTCTGTATATTTGAAGTGAAAACTTCTTTAGGCACGTTGGACATTTTTTGAGATGGGAAAAAAACATTGAACTCGTGACACTGTTACTGTAACCGACACCTTTGTATATTTGAAGTGACAACTTCTTTAGGCACGTTGGGCAGTTTTTGAGATGGGAATAAACCATTGAACTCGCGACACTATTACTGTAACCGACACCTCTGTATATTTGAAGTGAAAACTTCTTTAGGCGCGTTGGGCATTTTTTGAGATGGGAAAACACATTGAACTCGCACTACCGTTACTGTAACCGACACCTCTGTATATTTGAAGTGAAAACTTCTTTAGACGCGTTGGGCATTTTCTGAGATGGGAAAAAACCATTGAACTCGCGACACTGTTACTGTAACCGACACCTCTGTATATTTGAAGTGAAAACTTCTTTAGACGCGTTGGGCATTTTCTGAGATGGGAAAAAACCATTGAACTCGCGACACTGTTACTGTAACAGACACCTCTGTATATTTGAAGTGAAAACTTCTTTAGGCGCGTTGGGCATTTTTTGAGATGGGAAAACCATTGAACTCGCGACACTGTTACTGTAACCGACACCTCTGTATATTTGAAGTGAAAACTTCTTTAGGCGGGTTGGGCATTTTTTGAGATCTGAAAAAAACATTGAACTCGCGATACTGTTACTGTAACCGACACTTCTGTATATAAGTATGTACATATGTTGTGTATAGTTCGGTATGAGGTAGGGCGGGGCGGGCGCGTCGCGCGCAGCATGCTTGCCTGTCCACTATTGGTTCCCGAAATACACGTACGAGAGTTAGAAAAAAAGAATGCTTTCATTACTGCTGCTACACAATTCAACGCACGTTTCTGTTAATTCAACATAGATATTATAATTGTTACAATTCTTGAAATTCATTAATTTCTTCTTTGATTTAGCTAGCTACATATAACGTATCATACAAGTAACTTACTAATGTGAAGTGTTAATAATTATATACTGTATAATGTTTAAATAAGAGATATTGTACTGCAGTGCTTTTGAGTTTGAATTTGTAAATCTATCATTGCTGATAAATTAATAGAACTGCTGCCCATCATCACGTAAGTAAACAATTATTTAAATAAATAAATAAATTTACTTTAACATTTAAAAGTATTTCCTGCACACTAAAACATTTCCCGACGACTAAAAAAATACACACGTAATTGTTCAAGTTTTCACTTCTGTCGGCACTCCCGGAGACCCACTGTTTTTTTCTCATTGAATTTGTTAACATACACGAATAAATTTTCCTCTTGTTTTGGTATTTAAGAAACCATAACAATTCAGTGATAAAAAATTTATAAGTTTATTCACAATAAGTTGATTACATATATATAGATATCTTTTTACAAGGTGTCCCAAAAAGTTTGAAAGTTGACTAAAAGTTTTAACTGTTGGCTATATGCCAGCAATGTAAATTGCAAAAATGTAAAACATATGGCAGGAATCGCGATTATGATCATGAAAATATTTTGTCATTATTTTCAAACACTTACACTTTTTAAAATTTTTAATTGGTTACTGAATCCCTTGCCTGCGGACCATGAAATTTGTTCCATGTTCTGACAAGTAAACATTTCATTCTTCAACGATCAAATTTCACCGAGTTATGATAAGTTGAATTTTATGAAATTTTAGAGATTGTTTCTGCTTAAAACAGACAGCTGAATTTTTAGAGCAGGAAATCCCAGAAATGTCAGAATATTCGACTGTGATCAGTTATCGCAATATATGGTTATACTAGAATGGCATCCATTACAAGCATCATTGAACAGAAGATATATAAACTATAATATAGCTATAAACATTTAAAGAGGAGAGTTTAAGAAAGTATCAGAAAAAAAGTTAAGCACTAGTTATAATTTAAGCTTAGATTACATAAGATAGGAAAAGAGAGATAGGTCTGAATCTCAAGGGCACCTTTTATGAGTGTTTTTTTTTTCGCTGTTGTTATTGTTGCAATGCAACAGTTTGTTTTGTTTTCTTTTTTGCGTAACGGCTGTGGAAGTTATGTAAAAATAAATTGTAAATTATTTCTAACTTTTAGTGTAATGGAATATAACTTTTTAATTCTTTGTTTCATGTCTTGTAAAATTTTCGCGGATATTTATTCTGACAATGTGGGAAAACCGTACGTGATAGAAGGAAAAGTTTTGCATTTTTAAAATCACTGTAGCCAAAAATACCAAAACATTCCTACCACCATTATGAAAAAAAAGCATTATTTTGTATTCCTGTGTAACTTTTAGTTTAAATTTCTCGCTTGTATTCTCAATTTCAATTAAATTTCTTGCTGATATCATTTAACAATTATCCGGAGACTTTGCGAAAGGAATATGAATACGAAATTTTAAAAAGCAATCATCAAAGACATAAAATGCTTATGATCATCTGTATTAATACGAGGGTGGATCAAATAAAAAAGGATACATTTTTTATATTAATTGCAATTTCGCCTACTTGTTGTCATGACAATCATAATATAGTGTTTACGGTCTAAAAATTTCATCGTTTTATTCTTCAGACGTTCATATATTTATTCGCTAGCATTACGAATAAACAAAAAAAAACCTAGTGTGGTTGCACAGAATTTAAAACTTTCAACATATGAAAATGTCAAACAGATTGAAAATTTGGCACAGTTTGAATGCACATTTCGTAAATGCCCCTCCCCCTCTTTTGATGTCTCAAGTATGTTAATAGGAAATTGTTTCAAAATGGCTTGAAGAAGTTGAAATAAGGCGATCTAGTATGGAATAGCACACACAAAGTGAAACTACTCCACAGAAACTGACAAAATTCTAACTGACAATTTTTAAAATTAATATGGGAATTGTGTGAGTCTATTTTCTTCATGAACGACAAACATACTAAGCAACATAGTAGTGTTGATTTTTGGAGAAGGTTAAAGCAGCACACTAGTCTTAAAAATGTTCATTCCGTTCCGAATTTTCTTCTTCTCTGGAACAATGCAAGATCTTACACAGCAAGTTTAACAAGACAAAAATTCACCGGACAACACACGATCATATTCCCTGTAGTCCGATCTTATCTTCTCCAGATACCATAGAAATGGGGCTACTGCCTATCTCTGTAGAATTTTCAGTCCTAGAGCATTGGTACAGCGAGTACTTGCTGTAGAATCCTGGCCTAAGGCCTAGGGGTTTATCTCTCTTTTGGGTATCTGGATGCAGAATTTTCTTCTCTGGAACAATGCAATATCTTGCACAATATGTTTAACAAGACAAAAATTCACCGGACAACACACGATCATATTCCCTGTAGTCCAATCTTATCTTCTCCAGATACAATAGAAATGGGGTAGCTGCCTATCTATGTAGATTTTTAAGTCCTACAGCGTTGGTACAGCGAGTACTTGCTGGAGAAACCTGGTCTAAGCCTAGGGGCTTATCTCTCTTTTGGGTGTCTGGATACCGAAGCTTCTGGGGGTCTGTGGCACGTCCCCAAATGTTATGCGGTGATTCCCTTTAGGGCACTGGTCCCACCGTCGTATGCATTCGTAGCGATTAAGTCGTCAATCTCTTGAGAGAGTGGTGGTAGTGCGCGGTGGCGGTGCCCCCACCGGCAGTAGCGCAAACAAGGCTTATCCTGGCCGTTCTCGTTAACATTTCTTCAGACCTTGGGTACAGCGGGACTGAATTTTATCCTCTCCAGACTGGCATTTGATTCGATTTTGATCCCTTTAAAGATTCAATGGTAGGAGAAAGATTTTCATCAGATGATGGAGTGAAAGGTGTTTTGAACTATTAGCTTTATAAAGTCCTAATTATTTTTTTGCATACACACAATTGTTAAAAAAAGTGTGTAGATGTTAATAAAGGTATCTGCCAAAGTAATATTAGTATAATTTTTATGAATAGTATTCTAAACATAATCTGTAAAATAATTTCATTTATATTTGTTTCACTCTTGTAGCATTAAATTATGTAGAACAGTAGAATTAATTAAAGCATTTAAAGGATGCCAAAAGTGGTTCCCTTTTATTTAACTTCGCATTATGAAAAAAAAAAGTATTAAAGGAAAATAAACGTAAATATGGAAATACTGATTTAGAATACCAAGGAAAGAAGAGTGTTTTTCAAAAATTGCTTATACATTGCAAAAATGAGTCAATCTTGTAAAAACATAGTTTTAAGAGAATATTAATAAAAAGGAAATAGGCTTGTTAACAAAGATAAAAAATCGTTAACGTTAATTAGATAATATTATCTCCCTTCAGGGAAAATTAATGCATAATGCAAATTTTGTTTTTGCCTTTTGAAGATTAAGGACTTTTTTATACAAATTTGTTTAGCCTATTTTTCCATATTTAAAAAAGATGTTTAATTAATAGGTAGAATCAAAAACAAGTATCACGGATATGCTTTATTTAAAAGGATTCGGTATTTTATCAACGATTTGTTTGTTTAATAACTTTTCCATATAATATTATATGGATTTATGAAAGAAAAATGCAATTATTATGATACAATATAATTATTTTGAGTTAATAAAATATTAAAATTATATTTGTGCAATTTTGAGCGATTTGTAACGATATGTGCACTCAGAAAAAAATTGCAGTAAAATTACGGGCAGAGGCCGGCAGCAGAGATTCCAGACATACCCAGTAAAAAAAAAGTCCATGCCCATCGTTTTGTGCTGCCCGTAATTTTACGGGGCAAAGTAATACAGCATTATAATGCACAGGATATAATGCACTTTAAAACACAATAACGCTTTACTTACTGTTCCGTAGCACGTAGCATGTTAGATAATCATCACAGAATCGCTGTTTTGACAGATTAAAATTTTCGAAACACGAGTAAAATGAAGGGTTACACCCTAGCAGAGGACAATGTATAGGGTCGTACCGTATTTTTGCTAACACATGGGCTAGAAATGTAAGAAAATGTGGATTGCTCTTAATTTTCCAAGTAATCTAAGAGATAAGGCCGCTTATTTAGTGGATCAGACCGTTTTTCATCAAATAAGGCTTTTGCCCGTGAAAATTGAAGGACAAACGCTCATAAATTTACTGTTTTTTCTGAGAGTGTGGGTGTTTTTTAATACTTTTCTTAGATGGGTTGGGTTGATTGTTGACGGCCAATTATCTGCACTTGGGATATAGGCCCGGGGGGGGTGCCCTTCGTGGGGGTCTTTCTAAGGGAACCTAACCCGTATTTACGCATGGATAAATCCACGGCTCGAAGAAAACCACGAAAACTCCGAACGATTAGGCCGACGGGCGCGATTGGGATCGAACCCAGCACCTCCCGTCTACCAGCTTCGAGAGCACAACCTCTCAGCCACTACTTTTCTTAGAAGTATGCACTATAACAGCATGGACCCGATTTCCACAAGTTCAATTAGTTAAACAAAAAATAAATTAAATGTCATGGCATTTATAAAAACGCAGTAAAAAAGATTAATCGTTTAACATTTTTATTTTCTGAAGAAAAATACTAGTTATATTACTGAAAATTCGATCCTTAATCTTATGAAATTCACCGCACGGATCGTGTATAAAAAATTGAATCAATTGAAAAATACATGTTGAATATTTAGATTTTTACTAGTAGATTATAGAAACATAAACTAAGAAAATTTTATTTAAATATTGCAAAACTGATTTACATAATGGATGCAGTAAAAATAATTCTATGCTTATCTTTAATTATCGGATATTTACGAAACGTCGTCAAAATATACTACGGATGACCAAATTGAATTTTTTTTAAAATTGATGTTTTCGTCCTTTTTCACAATAGGGAGTTTATCGAATTTCCTTAAAACGGGATAAATTGCGCATATCCAGGATATGAATGGATTTTACTATAACACCAATAAATACAAATAATATAGTCACTTTATTTATTCGGAGACAATTCTTACAAATTCTACGATAAAGTAAGTTGAAGATTACTTTCAAAAAATAGTGCTGACAATTGTAAAAACCATATGCACCCTGGGTATGTCATACCCGCTGTGACTACTCCAGGGTTAAAGAAAAAACTTGGTAAAGTTTTATAGTAAAATATTTGTGTCTCACTTTGTAATATAATGACTAGTTATTGTTTTTTTTTTTAATAAGAATACGATTGAGTTTTTGGGCTTTTGCGTGCGATTGTGGTGTCCTGAATAATTAACAGTGGTGCATTGATAAAACAAGTGGGTAAGTGTGATCGAAGATCACACAAATGTTTCGTTTAGAATTTTTTCACAACGCTTTATCCTTTCTTTAATAAATTCAAACAAATTTCATTTTCAAAAAAAAAAAAAAAATACTGTATATTATGTTGTTAATTTACAGCTTTTAGCATTTAAAAGAAATATATTATTACAAAGTGTTACAATTTATTATATTCTAATCAAATATGTTTGGAAGTTGTTATGGCCTTGTCGCCTTTTGCGGTCACCATAGTACTTCTCAGAGCCTTGAGACCTTAGTCATATGGTCATTTGCTGCCACCACCGGTATTGGACTGATACCGGACACGTTGTGAAAAGGAGTTCTCACGTAAATAATCAACTAATAATTTATTGATTAAATTAGTATGAAACAAAATGTTACAGTGATAGTGTTTATTGGTCAATACAGATTATTAACACTTGCCGTATGCGACTGTGGAATGACAATCTCCCTGATCGCACGTTTTACTCTATTTTGTTACCCACCACTCATACGCACAGTTCCGTCTACTCTGTACTTAACTCAACCTGGACCAAGTTGCCCGATGCACGTTCTCTCTGTGATTCCACACACTTCAATGCACACTGGGTTCTGCTCGTCTACCCTCTCCTCTGCACACTGGGCTCTGCCCGCTACGCCGCTACTCTCTCCCAGGACATTGTCTGTACCGACTCACTACGCTGCACACCAACGACTGACTCGTCTCTCAATCTTCACGCCATGCTCCAAATCAACGGGGACTGTCTTTCTTCGTTCATGGGGTTTTTACACCGGTCGAAACATTTCTCTAGAACATTCCCCCTTTTTATAATCTTCTGAACCCAGTTCGCTAGGAATCCAGTGCTCATTATATTCACCTTCCAAAGCCGGATTAGTTACTTTCACAATGATCTCGTGAACCTTCTACGAATATGTAAGCGGATCAGGGAAATGCCATTGTCAATCTCATACGAAGGTTTTACAGAAAAATTAAAATATATATTGGAATACAGTAATATATGATAATGATTACATATAGTTAATTAAATTAATTAGAAATGTACAACATATGTTCTGTTATGCGTTTTCCAAATTGTTTACTTAGATGTTATCTTTCAGCTTATTAAACGGTAATGATTTGTAAAATTATTTTGGAAGCGTTGGAAAGTATTACATAATCTATGCTTGACGCAGGATTTTTCGTTCTTGTTTTTAAATTTAATCAAATATTTTTGTAATAAGTGTCTTGCATTACCGTGAAGCTTGTCCTAAAGCATACATGTTACTGAATTTTATTAACTTGCCTGATGTCAATTTTAGAGTATAGAGATTGGTTTTAGAGTATTGTGCAATCTTAAGATTCATCAGCAAACTAAACTTTTTTGAGATTTTATTAATAGTAGTAAGTAGTTGTTAGTGTAGTAGTATTTTATGCTAATAAAATCTAATCATCCATCATTTAGAAGTTTCTTGATATTACCGTGAAGTTTGTCCCCAAAAACTTGCAGTATGCAATTTTATTAAATTACCTGAAATCTGTTTTAAAATATAGATATCGGATTTGGAACATCACGCAATCTTATGATTCATCAGTTTGAAATCTAAACTCCAAAACCATCAGAAAATAAATATAAAGCAAGACTTCAGTAATGTTATACAGCATGTGCTTATGAAAATATATTTGTAAGTAGATATTTCAATAAAATATCGGTGCTTCCTTTTTCGTGGGGCATTATTGTTTTTATAGAGGCGTCATGCTGTCGATTTGTCGCCAAATGATATAAATAGCTATAAAAACAAAACTTGTGAATTTTCATGCTTCGCATAATAGTTCATCACATCTATGTATGTACAGAGAGATTCTTCTGATTATATATAATAGATAAATTACTTCTGTTTACATATAATAATAGATAAGTGGATTTTGTATGTAAATGTATAGATCAAATAAAGTGTGTAAATATTAAACAAATTTCTTGTTTGTATGAAAAGTGAAACGATTTTATTTTTCACACGAAAGCCTTTTTTACAATCTCAAAAAGACACCTGTAAAAAGTAAGTACAAAGATTTCAAATTAATGAATAAAATATCTATCTTCTCTAACTGTTAAAATAACTTTAAAAAATGCCAAATTCCTTGAGCAACAAGCTAATTACGTGGTTCAGATTATGAAGTAATGTTTAAGTTATTGGAGTTAATATATTTTCTGTCATACATTAGATGCATGCAACGCTCAAAAATCAATGTGAGAAAATAAACGAATAAACATCTTGGGGTGGGATACTGACCTGTCAAATGCTGTAACACGCGACGTAATCTTTTCCGGTCGTGCCATCTACAAATATTGGAGTTTAAATCAGAAGCTTATAAATAATTTTTTTGCTAAAATAAAATAAATGTACGAAAAAGTTCAAAAATAGTCGATAGTTAAAAAGTTACAAAGAACAAATCCGGAATTTCATTATTGGGAATTTTTTAAATCGTTTATTCTATCATAATTATAATTTTATGTAAAATTAATATAGTTATACCTATGTATATGCCATCTAAAAATAAGAGATTGGTCTTTTTTGTTACCCGAACTTAATAGTTCATTTTTTTTTTATTTCAAAGATATATTCGAACGTGAAAGTGGAATCCAAGAATTTTGACTCAAATTAACAACGTTCTGATTATTAATCTACCTAGACCGGCAATTGCCCGACATATTTAATTCAGTTAGAATTATTGGCAACAGCTTCTGGTCTGGTTTCTAGACAGTACATCAGAAAATACCGCAGTTAATGGAACTCCCTAAAATGATAGATATATTATCTAAATCATAAAAAACCTCTATTGATTTAGAAACAAATATATTGCTAAGTCACATAAAAATTTAGATATTATGATAATAATTCGAAATAGTAACGCCATTCTTTAAGAAACAATGTAAATAAATGTGACAATCATTCAAGCAAAGTTTGAATTATTGGAAGAGATATGTTATTCATTAGACACTGGGTAAATGGAACACTCGGAAGTGAATATCATAAAACAAATGCAGATTAGTTTTAGAGATCATACTTACCCATCAAAATCTATCACAAGAAACGACGCAACAGTTGTAGAAAACAGCTTTTCAGTTTAGAAAATTATGCATTTTAACTCTTAAAATATAAATCATTTCATTACAAAAATTAAAATCTACCTGCTACAGTCGTCTGGAAGAAAGCAAGTTCGGATGCTTTCGGTATATTTTCATCGATCATAACTCCCAGGCTTCAAAACAACACCAAGTTTGAATGTTCATACTTCAAATTCAAAAACATGCAATGATATGATGCACGCAACAATCGACAACAGATGGCGCCCCATGTTATTAGGAAAAGGAAAAATGGGAGTTTTATACGGATTGACCGACTAGGAACAAACGTAACATCAGTAACTGAGGATGCCACGAGAACAAGAGGTGAAATTATTTTTAAAACTTTAAACATATTGACATTTTTTAGCGAAATTTTAAAAGTGTTTTTTAAACTTTTGGACATGCACACTGCTCTTTGATGTGTTTTAAAAAAATAATGTATGTTTAAATCGGTAGTACAGGTAACTATTATGTAAAAAATGGTATTATGGACGACCATAGATAAAACGTTAACTAACAAAAACCTTGGTATTTCATATTACCCGTCTATTCTATAATACCCGAAGTTCATCTGTATATGTGTGTGTGTGAGTGTGTATATGTGCGCAAATATACATGTTAAATCAAATTCTTTTAGATATCTCCAAATTATTTGAATGTTTATTTACTTTCCAAAAATTCGTTGAAAGATCTTAATCGGTATTCTTACAAAATAAATAAATAAATAAAATACATATATCTATTATTATAAAATAATTAAAAATGCTGGGAGGCTCAATGCATTCTTATGCATTCTAAATCCCCTTTTCTAGCTTACCTTCTTTCGATAGCTTGTAGAGCTGTTTCACTTATTATTACCTGTGATATATAATACGAACAAAAGTCTCAGATCACTAAAATAACGTGAATTTTACAACTGCCTTCAATTTATCAGATAAATAAATAATTATAATATTCAGAGATTTAAAAGATTATTTATTTCAAATTTATGAAGCAGAAGTGGTTGATTGTTACAATCTCAGAGCCCTTTCTTTCTAATTTTCAACAAGAATACCAATCAAAATTGTTTACAGTATTAAAAAGCTTTAATAGCCGAAATCACTGATTTAATGGGCTTTTACGGTCCTTGTTTTATTTCATTATACTGAAAGAAAATTTATTGCCAATTACAAGCAAACGATGTGAAGAAAGATAACATTGTGATTCTTATTTTATGCTACATTTTACGCAAAGGTGAGCATTCTTTTATTTTGAGAATTGAAAAATAATTACAACGCAGAAATAGGGTAATAAAAAATATTTTTATAACATTTCATCAATATGAACAAAACAATTTTCAAAATAAGTTTGTGTATTTATTGATAAAATATATATTATTTTTATTTATTGTTAGAAGATTTACGAACAAACGCATCAGATAGCTAAAATAACGTGAATTTTACAACTGCTTTAAAATTACCAGATAAATAAAGAAGTATATTATTAAGAGATTTAAACGATTATTTATTGCAAAATTTGTGAAGCATAACTACAACAGTGGGTGATTGTTACAATGACATAGCCTTTTCTTTCTAATTTTCAACAATATTAAAATTGTTTACAGTATTAAAAAGCTTTAACAGCCGAAATCACTGATTTAATGGCCTTTTACTGTCTTTGTTTTATTGCATTATACTGAAAGAAAATTTATTGCCAATTACAAGTTAACGATGTGAAGAAAAATAACATTGTGATTCTTATTTTATGCTATATTTTGCGCAGAGGTGAGCATTCTTTTATTTTGAGAATTGAAAAATAATTACAACGGAGAAATAGGGTAATACAATATATTTTTATTACATTTCATAAATATGA
This sequence comes from Maratus michaelseni, assembly GCA_963931845.1. NCBI lineage: Eukaryota > Metazoa > Arthropoda > Arachnida > Araneae > Salticidae > Maratus > Maratus michaelseni. The sequence goes on along the minus strand of OZ007590.1, from coordinate 346,609,659 downwards.
ACGAAACAATTTTCAAAATAAGTTTGCGTATTTGTGGAAGAAATATATATTACTTTTATTTATTGTTAGAAGATTTACGAACAAACGCATCAGATAGCTAAAATAACGTGAATTTTACAACTGCTTTAAATTTACGAGATAAATAAAGAAGTATATTATGAAGAGATTTAAACGATTATTTATTGCAAAATTTGTGAAGCATAACTGCAACAGTGGGTGATTGTTACAATGCCATAGCCTTTTCTTTCTGCTTTTCAACAATATTAAAATTGTTTACAGTATTAAAAAGCTTTAACAGCCGAAATCACTGATTTAATGGGCTTTTACTGTCTTTGTTTTATTGCATTATACTGAAAGAAAATTTATTGCCAATTACAAGTTAACGATGTGAAGAAAGATAACATTGTGGTGGTCAGATATGAGCCACCTCCCAATTTCTGACTAAATTAGTTTACTTTTATTTTTTAATAGGTATTTTTCGTGTATATATATATTGTATAACCAGGAATTTCTGTGGACTATTTATTTTATATACTTTTATTTTTTTAATATGTATTTTTTATGTATATATATTGTATAACCAGGAATTTCTGTGGAGTATTTATTTTATTAGTGTACATAGTTTCTTTTTCGTATGGGAAAATAGAAACGACCACCCAGAGTAGTTTTATTACCTTCGGAGCCACTGTTCTGCGATCTAACAAGGACATCTTTTACGGAGAAAAAAATTTACGAGCTGAAAAATTTATAGCTGTTTGGAAGTGCATAGCAAATTTACAATTTAGGACCCCATCCTAGGTGGTCCTGAATAACATGTAGCAAAACCAATAAGAGATGAGGGCGGAGACTTCTTTACAAAACACTGGAGCCAATAGACGGCCCAGTGACGGGGGAAAAGAAAAAAGTGAGCCCCAAGAGGAGATCTGGAAGAGGACCAGTACCTGAAACCTGTCCGAGGAAGTAACATCTCAAAGAAAGAGTAGAGTGCTGGTAGTGTGAAAAAACGAAGGTAGTTCCCGAAATGGTGTGGTTGCGACAAAAGTAAAAAAGGATGACCTAACAGATGATCTTTGCCTATCCCGTGGAGTTAGACTATCGCTAACAATGCAGACCAGAAGTGCTCTGAAAGTACAGGTATCTGTGGTTCACTATTCCCTCATATTGGATGTGTATAATAATGAATAAATACTGGTAGAAGTACTTTAGTAAATGTAGAGAAATTATTCCTTCTCTGAAATATAGTTAATGCCCGTAAGTGGGGTAGTGCGAGTCGGAAAAAGACTCACTAATACTTTTAATGATTATTCAATGGTTTCATCTTATTTTTTTTTTATACTTAAAATTTAACATTCTGTTAGGGATGTTTGTTTTTTATTTTTTATGTCTTTGTAAATAGATATGTAAATAAATGTTTTTCGTTTACCTTTAATTCTTTGTATTTAATTTATGTGGGTTAACACCCATTTGTCATCGAGTAGTATTTTTCTTCTTTTTCTTTAATTTAATTGTTTATTAATTTTAGTTGGTTTATCAGGAGGACTAGTTTATAATTTATGAGTATGTTAGGGATTTATATACTTTATCTAGTCCGGCTTCATAAGACGTAGGACGGCGTAAATAATCACAACGTAATAATCTGATCTTTTTTTTTATTAGAGTAGTTAATTTAATTCAATAATATGAGTAACTTTTATGGGATAATTATAAATTTTTGACGGAGAAACCTTTTTTATGCAGTGAATAATCTCCACGTGCAGCGAACGATTGAAATAAGAACATGTTAAAAACCAGACCCCAATTACCAATAAGTACTTCAAGTGCCGCAGCTGAAAAACATAGTGAACAAAACCAGAGACTGTCGAAACTAACTAATTGGAGAAACTCTGCAGACCTCCCTCCTTCAAACTACAGCTGTCTTATCCCGCGCGTGTGCACAGAACTTAAAAACATTCCCTTCAGTTTCCAAAATGTTTCTGAGCAGTTAAGACGCTCTTGTACATATATGATGTAAATATATTTAATATAATGTAAAATTGGAGCACTTATACGCAGCCTCCAAACGCGACTTAAAACATGTACATCTAGCCAAGAATTATATTATATTCAAAGGAAAATGAATCTTCTGTTTATTTTACACAATTGTCATTTTCTACTAATACTATTTATTATTCTTCCAATATAAGTGAATCAATGGATCAGATAAATATCGCTACAACACTTTGGATTACTACTGTGGGTATATTCAGCGCAAAAAGGAAAATCTCAGGTAAGCTGAACAAACTTCTTTAACATATCAAAAGATGAAAATGTATACTAAATTTGAAGACTGATTTAACTATTTATAAAAATAAGAAAATTTATTACGCTACCGACGGTTCCCCTAACAATTTTCACCGACGTCCAGAAGCCACGATCACACCTTTAACCTGATAATTCAACACCCAGCGTTTCCGGAAGAAGCATTAACCCGTGCTTCCTTTAACTAATGTAGAGAGTTTATGTAATTGGGAATTAGTAACCATCTCCAATTAGGAGGCCCAGAACTCACCAGCACATTGTGATTCTTATTTTATGCTATATTTTACGCAGAGGTGAGCATTCTTTTATTTTGAGAATTTAAAAATAATTACAACGGAGAAATAGGGTAATAAAATATATTTTTATTACATTTCATAAATATGAACAAAACAATTTTCAAAATGAGTTTGTGTATTTATTGATAAAATATATATTATTTTTATTTATTTTTAAAAGATTTACGAGCAAAAGCATCAGATTGCTAAAATAACGTGAATTTTACAACTGCTTTCAATTTATCATATAAATAAAGAAGTATATTATTAAAAGATTTCAACGATTATTTATTACAAAATTTATGAAGCATAACGACAACAGTGGATGATTGTTACAATGTCCTAGCATTTTCTTTCTAATTTTCAACAAGAATGCATATTAAAATTGTTCACAGTATTAAAAAACTTTAACAGCCGAAATCACTGATTTAATGGGCTTTTACTGTCCTTGTTTTATTGCATTATACTGAAAGAAAATTTATTGAGAATTACAAGTAAACGATGTGAAGAAAGATAACATCGTGATGCTTATTTTATGCCACATTTTACGCAGAGGTGAGCATTCTTTTATTTTGAGAATTGAAAAATAATTACAACGCAGAAATAGGGTAATACAATATATTTTTATTACATTTCATCAATATGAACAAAACAATTTTCAAAATAAGTTTGTCTATTTATTGAAGAAATATATATTATTTTTATTTATTTTTAGAAGATTTACGAACAAAAGTATCAGATTACTAAAATACACTGTAACGAACAAAAACATAAGATTGCTAAATAACGTGAATTTTACAACTGCTTTCAATTTATCAGATAAATAAAGAAGTATATTATTAAGAGATTTAAACGATTATTTATTGCAAAATTTATGAAGCATAAGTACAACAGTGGGTAATTCTTACAATGTCATAGCCTTTTCTTTCTAATTTTCAACAAGAATGCCTGTTAAAATTGTTTACAGTATTAAAAAGCTTTAATACCCGAAATCACTGATTTAATGGGCTTTTACTGTCCTTGTTTTATTGCATTATACTGAAAGAAAATTTATTGCCAATTACAAGTAAACGATGTGAAGAAAGATAGCATTGTGATGCTTATTTTATGTCACATTTTACGCAGAGGTGAGCATTCTTTTATTTTGAGAATTGAAAAATAATTACAATGTAGAAATAGGGTAATAAAATATATTTTTATGACAATTCATCAATATGAACAAAACAATGTTAAAAAAAAGTTTGCGTTTTTATTGAAGAAATATATATTATGTTTATTTATTTTTAGAAGATTTGTAAAAAGAAACAAACTCTTACAGTGTTACAAATGAATATTATCTAAGAATATTCATATTCGCATGATTTTTGTTTTATAATGATTTAAAGACGGATAATTTGTTTCTTTTGAATATATTTAACAAAACGAAACAGATTATTTTTCATAGCATTTATTATTGTAACTATATGCAGGAAATTCTTGTGATCAATTTTATATTCTTAACCGACACAGTATTTAATAAGTTGCAACACTTTTTTACAGAATCAAAACTTTCCTGTAAATAACCAAATCTAAAGATAAATGTTTATTCAAATTTTTGTTTTTTCTTTCTTTTTACATTTTAAATTTAATATAACTCTAATAAAAACTGATTATGCCCTTTTTTTAACTTCCATTGCTGTTTTTTTTCTATTCTTAAAAAAGATGTATAAATTATTTGTTTTTAAAGATTATAAGTTTGATTTTATATAACATTCATAAATAGTTTTAACAACACTAAAAAAATTGTTTTCCGAACTAAAATATATTAAGGGTTATTATATAATTTGAAAACATTTGGCCCCAAAAGTTTTGAAATGATTATCCCGAATATATAACAATCACAAACATATAATAAAAGGAAAAATAGTTGAACGTAGGAAATGATAGTTCGCTAAACGACAAGCAAAATGAGCTATAACTGGACATCTGCCAAAATTATAAACATAACATGTCAGAGAAGTACAATTGGTGAAAAAATAATAAGCCCCAACAATCTATTTTATCGCCAAAATAACTCACATATAAACAAAAATAGCCGTTTGATTGGAAAATATGTCTTTTTTAATCGCATGTCAAAAAATAAGTTTAGGTGGTGTTTTCATATTAAAACTGCTAAATAAAGTTTTAATTTCAGTACGAACATCGAATTTTGACAGCATATTTTGATACCTTACATGCGAAACAGAAAATCATTTCGTAAAAAATATAAGATTTATTCAGATGTAAATTTTGTAACAGTTAATGCTAAATTTCATTCTAATAGTTTCAATACACTGTAAAAAGTGACCAATGTTTCTTATTTGATGAAAATATACTAAAAGCACGAACGAAAATATAATATAATCTTCTGAGTAATCCGAAATTTCGAATAGCGTATCCCATTGACTTTTGAATACCCAAAAACAAATGCATTTCCAAATTAATTAGTGTTATTCCGTATTACTTAGTGTCCTCAGCCTGTTTTTCGTCGTTTTTGTCTCATGCCTGTTTTTCGAATGCTATCAATTCTCAAGTAAACATTTTCATGCTCAAAAAATATGTTTAACAGACAAACATGCAAAATTAACAGCGTTAACAATAACATAAATTAAGATTATTTCTTTGCTTTTTCATGTATAAATTAACTTATGCGGCTAAAAACGTTTACTTGAGAATGGATGACATTCGAAAAACAGGTATTCTAGGCTGAGGACATTAATTAATACACTATAAAAACCCTTCGGAAACGTTTCTGAAAAATACGGGCAGTGAAAAATACTTTGTTTTTATAAATAATTCTTTAAATTTTGGAAATGTATTCATTTCTGGGGATTCAAAAGAGAATGGGATACGCTATTCGGAATTTCGGATAACTCAGAAGATTATATTACAGGGTGGCTAGTGTCAGGGAAAAATACAGTAAAAAAATGATAATTACCAGTATATTCTTATAGAAAAATTCAAAATCATTATTTGATCGAATAATCAACATAATTTTTTCCATAAGAATATACTGGTGTTTATCACTTTTGTTGACTGTATTTTTCCCTGACCAGTAGCCACCCTGTATTATATTTTCGTTCGTGGTTATAGTATATTTTCATAAAATAAGAAACATTGGTATTTTTTACAGTGTAGTTTCAATACAATTTGAACACGGTTAGTTCTTTTAAGCATAACTCAAAACCTACGTTGGCGAATGAGCTATAATTATGAATTAGCACACTTAATGCTTATCAAAATTGATTTCTATTAAAATTTTAATAATTTACATTGCATACATTTTGATGTTGAAAAACTATTTTCTACAGTTCGATGCATATCAAACAGTGGTATATAGTGTATCCCTTCTTACCGTTGAAAAACAGTTTTTTAATTATAACTGCTAAACTGTTACTAAATATAAATGATTCAATATTTCAAATCATGTTCATATTTTCAGAAAAATTTGCTTGTTATATTCAGCAGTTTATTAAACGGATATACCTGTAATAATAAAAGATGCCGGTTGTACTTCCAGTGAGACGCCATTCTGTTATTGTGCAGTTGGTTTGGAATATGGGATAAAAATACATTCCATTGGAAGGTCGTATATATAGGGTGATTGAAAAGTTGCACAGCCCAAAAATAAAACAAAAATGTGCAAAATCCGAAATTGATAATAATGGGATTATTTATCCATATATGTTAACACTTTACTGTTGAAAGTCACACACCTGTAGGAATTTTAGCTGCAGTTCATTCTGATACCTTTAAGAACCGTTTGTTTGGTCCATAAAATTTTGCAATACAAGCACAAAGAATGTTCATGATTGAGCATTATTACGTGAAAACATCTTTCATAAAAGTGATTGAATTGTTCAAAGAGACATACTTAAATACTCTGGGCCATAATAAGGCAACGATTTAGCTTTGTGTAACCCAATTTCGAGTGAAAGGTTTCACGAAAAAAAACCCACAGCTGCCTGTATATTCTCAGTCCTGAAAAAATGGTGAAACGTTTTAATCACTAACAAATAGTGTGTAAACGCACGTATGTGCAGTGAATGCCAAATTTCCTACAAACATGGTGATAACTTGGCAAAATAATGCCTAAAGACAAGGGCCGTTATAACTAACGATGTAGACACTTCTAATGGTGAACACAAAAATTTCTTCTCAAAGTTTGTTATTATAATTATCTAAATTGATAATTTTATTTATAGAGTGTTGCAGTAGGAGGCAAATAGGTAGTAATGATATTTTTATTGACTAAATAATAAATATGAATATATGAATAGATATATAAAAGATATACATTGATTTAATTACATTAAACAAACAATATAAACCCCAAAACACATTATTAACAATTCATGTTATTATAATATAAAAAAAATTGCATATTCACTGGATATGCAATAGGCGCAAAGTGATAAGAACGTAACAGAGTTTTCTAAATTATAAAAATATCATTTATCAATTGTGCGTCTGTGTCCTTATTAATTTCAATGCAGCGTGGTGACATAGAATTTACAAGACGAGCAAGTTTCGAACTTGAGATAAAAAAACACACAATGTTGAACAAATGACAGATTTTAGTTCAACATTCGAGTTATACTGATCGATTTAACCAATTTTTTTTTCAGTAGATGTTGCATTCTATAATGCCCCAAACGTTCTGTATGGGATTTAAGTCCGACTATTGGCCGACAAATGGAATGTGGGAATTTTATAATCATCAGAACAAAAATTTGTGTCTTTTGCAAAGTGAATTGATACACTGTCCTGTTTAAAAATATAATTTAAACCGCACGGTCTTGATCCTGGTTCAAAAATTGCATGCTGAAAATTGATTATGTGCATGTCTGTTTTATTGTCCCGCTAGGAAAACTATTCCTAAATTACCTCCCGAGGAAAAAGCAGCCTAAAGCATTCGCAAGCCTCAACCTTATCTACGCGTGTAAAATGCGTCCTTTAACTTTCGTTGGTCATGCCAATATCAATGAATATCACCTGGAACATCGAACTACACTTCTTTTCATCATTGAAAATAATTTTGGCCAATCCATGTTCGTTGCATTAGATGTTTCGTTGCAAATTGAATTCGATCAGTTATATGCGCAGATGTTAAACACGAACATCGACAATGTTTTACATATTTAATGATTCTCGACTTTTTAAGGGCGGTTCTTATAGTCAATTGTGGTGCTGATTCTCCTTTTTGTCACTTCCAGTTTCCTTTTCTGTCATTCTTTTACTTGCGATAGTGCGAACAATTACACGATCGGATCACTACGACAGAGCTATCTGTTTCCCTGTAGATATTGTCGTACCATTAGTTGTATGATTCTGTAGAAAAAAAATGACAGTCTTTGAACATTTAGTTTAATCAGAAATTCTTTAAAGGGACCAACTTGATGTTGTTATAATTTAAGATTAAAATAACTTTATTATGTTTTAACGCTTTGATAAATATGTGAAAATATCCACCAATCACGAGCCGTGGTTTCTGAATATTTTTGACGCTCTTATCATTTTGATGATTTGTCACTGTAATCGATCTAGCGTCAATTTTACAAACTACATATTTCAAGATATACTTAAAAAAAATTATATACAATTTTTGTAAACTGTTTCTTTAATATTAAATGTAGTATCATGTATTTAATTTTAACAGCAAAATAAAAATGAGCACTTGCATAGCAAACAAGAACTGTTATCAATTATGTTTGTACTGTTCTTATCATTTTGCCCTCTGCTGTTTATAATTGTTCATATACCTTCATTGCAATTGTTGAACAGATCTTTTCTTGGTTTTTATATTTTCAATATTTTCTTATATTTTATGTATTTTTCTTCAGAAATAACGGAAGATGACGTAATTTTGATATTAATAAATGTTTCTTATAGATATAAGAAATTATAAAGCTTTAAAATGTATTTCGTACCCAATTCGCTCATACACGAAAAAAAAATTGTGTTTATAAGATAAATGACAGTTTGTTTTATTATATTATTTTGTTTTTATTGAATGGAATTTTAATGTATATTTTAGAAATATCAATAATTAAATTATATTGATGTTGTGCAGTGTGAATAAGTAAATAATTTTACTGTAGCATAAATTTATATTAAGCAATTTTTAACGCCCATTGATTAGTATGTACTTACCGCTTTCTAAGTAAAGTTTAATTGCTTATTGTTAGTTAATAATTGTTCTAATGGCACACCTTAAAATTTTGGGCAGCTGAAATCATTGGAACATGCTATATAATGTTAACTAGTTTCACCGACTTTTATTTGTTGGTGAAGATTTTGATTATTTATATAAAATAAAATGTTGTACGAGTTTAAAAAAGTATAATAGCAATTAATTTGGTTCATATAATTGAAAGAGGAGAATAAATACATAAATAAAAAAGCCAAAATTAGAATTCCATTTAAACAAATTCGCGAACAATATGATTTTCTGCCAAAAAAAAATGTTTAAATATCTTACAAATTTTACCATTGTTACCTTACAAAATATCTAGCTTCTGTTTTATCATTTTTAGAATCACATTAATTGATCCCAAGGAAGTAATAAAACTTTGTAAATGAAATAAAACTAAAACTTTGCTGGAACAATCTCAGTTTTCAGGTATTATTTTCTGTTATCCTCCCTAAATAAAAGATAACAACTAAATGTTAGATATTAATTGATGGTAAACGTTCCCTGGGCATTTTAAGTAATTGCTAAACTGAGAAATACAATTATAACTTATTGGTAAGTAAGCTTTATCTGAGATATTTCAAGTAAAAGAAAAAAAATATATTCTGTGAAAAATCTGTTTAGCGGATTTAATAAGTTTCATTATTTTAATTACTACTCAGTTTACAATTGAACGGCTCAGGTGTAGAACATTGCAACTGTCATTTTGTTTTTTCTGATTTCTATTGAAAAAAATTTTAAATGCATCTTAACAACCTTTAAAAAGTGCAATGTTTATTTATTATTTAAAAGATGACATTATAATAAAAGGAAAATTTCTGAGAAATTAAACATGTGTTTGCTTTTTAAATTCTTATGGGATCCAACCTGAGTTTCTCGGGTTACAGAATATAGGTAAAAACCATATTTATAAATTGAAAACACTACAAGAATTTTTTACATTTAATATGTTTTTTTTTAATATTTCCCATTAATAATACCGAAAGACTTTTTTGTGAAAATTATCAATTATGTATTCAAATAAGGTTTTGGAAATTTATTAAAAGCGATACTTTCGCATTAGTCGCTTGCCAGAAGTTAATAGATGAAGAAATCTCCAAATATTTCGCTACTTACAGCAGCATTTTTGGTTCTAATAATAAATAGGCTCTTAATCACGTAGTTCGATTACATGTTTGTATAATTTGTGCTTTATTTATTTTATTTCTGGTATTTAATTTATTTATTGATGAAGTTTTCATTTCGTTGTAGAATATTTGCCGAAACAGACACTGAACTATTTATATTGTTTTAAGTGTAAACGTGTTATTCTTTCCTAATCGGGCAAAACGCGATAGCGATATATTTAAAAAAGAAACATACTTGAAAATTTTTTAAAAACAAAAAAATTAATAAATTGAGACACGGTTTTCAAACAAATTGCATTTGAAAGTACATTCTTTTTATATTCGACGGTGTATTAATTGAAATTGTGCAACATTTATAAATTAACAAAATTGCATTAAATTCGAAATTATTTCGATTTTATCGTCGCCACTCTAATCTCTGCCATCATCAGTATAATATCAGCGTTACTCATGGATATGTTTTTGCTTTATGATATGGATTTTGTTCAAAAAAAAAACCTATAACAGAAAAAATGTTTCACACAATTAAATGAAGATCCAGTTCTAACGAATAAGCGATTTTAGATGAACAATTCATAAATGATTTTGTAGCAGATTTTTTTAGAAATCCTGAATAATGAATTCCTGAAACTTGCATTTTCTTAGTTCTCTTGTTTCACACACGAGCCCATCAATTTAAAAAAAAAAATTCTTCAAGCATTCATAATTTCAATATTTTCAGATGTACAACGAAAGTCTGTTGAATGAATTTTATTTTAACTGTCAGCGTAACGGTCGAGTTTTACATCTGCTTGACCTGAAATAGGGTGCGATATTTCCATAATCTTTGTGATAAATTTCTTATAAAAATATTCCACGGAGATTATTGTTTAGAATTAGTGGTAGCCTAATCAATAAACAATACACACATGTAGCAAAGCTTCGTCTAGGATTTTCTGTCGAGAAAACTGTAGTGGGTAAGTAACCAACGGAAATAACGACAATCCTATGCAGAATTCTAATATATAGCCAATCGTTATATGGTGCGTAACGGAAGACGCAAAAAAAGGAAGACGGTTCGAAAACCAGGAGACAGACTTTACTGTATTTTCCTGGCCCCCAAATTTCCCGGTCTTAAACTCAAATCTAGCATCTATGGGACGACATCGATCGGTTTATTCTCTCTATTGATTCTCCACCCCGAACCCTAGTGCACCTGCATTCATGTCAATTTAACAGCCGAAACATGACTATGTATCGCTGTGATCACTTTCAAGCACCTCGCTGAGCACATGTTGGTTTCACATTTTTGTGATTAAACTTCTTATTTACGTTAAGTTTGTATGTAAATTTTTGCAATTACGAGGGAGTGCTAAGTGAAATGATTCTGCAGGTGAATATTTGTAGAAACTTTGTTTTTACATGACTCCCTCTATTTGACTTGAAAGTGGCTAGTCAAGTCAATAAATTAACAACATCCATTATACAGGATAATTTAAATTAAAGTACGACTGTCTTGAATGTTCTGAAGAGACCCTCCAACGATTTAGCGCCTCGATATTGGAAGGATACACATTTCTAATGATAATTATAATGACATTTCATGATAATAATGACATTTCTAATTTTTCTAAGGGAAATGATTCATATAATAAAAAATATATTTAGAAATCACACCGATAGATAAAGATGTGTCACTGTGGGTATTGTAATAAAATGATTATAAAATGGCACTGCAAATAAAGATCAACATAGAAAGTGTCTTCAAATTTATTAATTAATTCACAAAATCACACACAAACTTTCCTTAACGCAGGAATATAAATAACAGTATCAACAAAACACGTTACTAACGTAACCGCAAACAAGGGCTTCCAAGAGCTGCTTCAGAATGATCTCCCTGCGTTTCATCTGTCTATCATACTGCAGAGACAACAATTCATATCGTGTCACACTTACTATACAATAAATCAAACCGATAGATAAAGATGTGTCACTGTGGGTATTGTCATGAAATGATTATAAAATGGCACTGCAAATAAAGATCAACATAGAAAGTGTCTTCAAATATATTAATTAATTCACAAAAATCACACACAAACTTTCCATAACGCATAAATATAAATAACATTATCAACAAAACACGTTACTAACATAACCGCAAACAAGGGCTTCCAAGAGCTGCTTCAGAATGATCTCCCTGCGTTTCATCTGTCTATCCTACTGCAGAGACAACAATTCATATCGTGTCACACTTACTATCTACAGCAGCACATAACTGAAGTCAATATAAATTTTATGTGCGTGCAACTTTCTGTGGATTTTCTTTCTCTCGATTTTTTTCAGCAAAAACACATAAAATTGTCCACTCTCAGAAAAAACTGTAAATTTATGAGCGTTTGCCCTTCAATTTTCACGGGCCTTATATGATGAAAAACGGTCTGATCCACTAAATAAGCGGCATTACCCCTTAGATACTTAGAAAATTAAAAGCAATCTACATATTCTTACAGTTCTAGCTCATATGTTAGCAAAAATACGGTACGACCCCATACATTGTCCTCTGATAGGATGTAACCCTTCATTTTACTCGTGTTTCGAAATTTTTAACCCGCAAAAAAAGCGATTCTGTGATGATTATCTAACGTACTACGTGCTACGGAACAGTAAGTAAAGTGTTAATATGTTTTAAAGTGCATTATATCCTGTGCATTATAATGCTGTATTACTTTGTCCCATAAAATTACGGGCTGCACAAAATGATGGGCATGGATTTTTACTTTTTTTTTTACGGGGTATCATTGGAATCTCTGCTGCCGGCCTCTGCCCGTAACTTTACAGCAATTTTTTTCTATGTGTCATTTATCGCACATTTAAATTCTTAGTATACAGCGAGCATTACACGCTGTTCAACTTCAGTAGTTACAACTTTTCAGACACTTGCGGTATCTTTTGTTTTCCCCCTCAAATTGCTTCAACTAAAAAAATATTCGTATCTATTACTATAAAAAAACATTCGCCACACCTACCAGTAGGCAAGTCTCCTGCACTCGAAAAGTAATTTACAAGTGTTTTCGCTGTTTTGTAAAACAACTCTTATAGCAACGCATGGTTCTTCATTGACAGAAATATCGCGTTCATCGAATAATGCTCCAAGAAATTTCGTATGCCTTATTAATTCTGATTTGTGGTTTTTCTTTCATGCTCATGTTTCAAGCTCATGGTTCCCATGTTCAGTCTGGATTACCGTCTACAAGCCATTTTTGAAAATAAGAATTTTTATTGCATTAGACATCTTCCGGTAATTTCAAATGTACATTATCTAAAATATGGAGGTATTACGCCCATGGATTGTCTAGAGTGTTTCAAAGTGTAATGCTTTTATCTCAACCGCTCTATATTTCTTTTTATAGGTATCTAAAATGTTCAATACAACAGTTAAATGCAATTGAGAAATAAATTAAACCATGATAAGGATAACAAATCACAAAAGGAAATAAAAAAAAAAACTCAATATATTGTGCAGTTAGCTCTGCTATAATTCTTGCATTTCCTTTTACGATACAGTATTTTTTACAATGTAGCATCTAGAAACAGCATTACCAAAATACACTCAAAATTTAAAATATTAATTATATTTATTTGTTCGTATTAATGTATTTTTATTAGCATCTCAATAATATATATTTTTTCAAATATTTAAATTCACTGTTCATTTACCATCTATTTCACTGTGACGCACGGAAGCAATATGTAAGATGTTAGTTTAGAAGATTGGGAACCACGTGTGCTGAATTGGTGTTCATTTGAAGTGACCGTAATAATAATGAACAGATTCTCTTTTTAGCTCACAGGCTATCAAAGCTTGAAAGCTAATGTTCCCGCAGGTTCTGTATGTACGTTCGTATGTATGTACGTATGTATGTATGTACGTAACGCGATAACTCTTGATAGACATATACGATATGTTTCGAAAGTATGTACGTACGTTCATTCTGATAAGACGCTTCCCTGATTAGTTTTGCGTGTTCATTGGTTAAGTAGAAAGGGAGATACGGGGGGGGGGGGGTGCTGATCCCACCTTAATTTAGATAAATCTGTTTTTCATGCCGATTTATCCAATTTACTTTAAATTTGGCATACCGGTTTATTCTGATAAGGCGCTTCTCTGATTAGATTTGGAGGTTCATTGTTTAGGTATAAAGAGGGAAATGGGAGAGCTAATTCGCGCCCTTAATTTAGCTAAATGTGTTTTTCATGAAGAATTTTCTTTTTTGCTTCAAATTTGGTATACATGTTTATTCTGATAAGGTGCTACTCTGATTAGTTTTAGGGATTCATTGGTTAAATATAAAATGGGAACGGGGGTGATAATCCAATTTAGATAAATGTTTTTTTCTTGCAGAATTATCCGATTGCTTCAAATTTTGTATATTGGTTCATTGTGATAAGGCTCTTCTCAGATAAGTTTTGGGGGATCCATTTTTGTGTATAGAGGGGGAAATAGGGGATATAATACCCTATTAATTTAGATTAAATTGTTATTTCATGCAGAATTATCCGATTTGCTTCAAATTTGGTATGCAGGTTTTCTCTGATAAGGCGCTTCCCTGATTCGATTTGGAGGTTCGTTGTTAAGTATAAAGGTTAGAAACGGAAGGCTAATCCCCTTGTAAATTTAGCTAAATGGGTATTTATGGAGAATTATCGGATTTTGTTCAAATTTGGTACATCGTTTTATTCTGATAAGGCGCTTCCCTGATTAGTTTTGGAGATTCATTGGTTAGGTATAAAGGGAAAAACGGGGGTCTAATCCCCAAATTAATTCAGCTAAATGTGTATTTCATACTGAATTAACAGACTTACTTCAAATTTGGTATAAAGTTTTATTCTGATAAGTCGATACAATGATTATATTTGGAGGTTCATTGGTTAAGTATAAAGGGCGGAAATAGGGAGCTACCCCCCCCCCCTTCATTTTGTTATATGGGTATTTCATGCAGAAATAGCTTGTGAGATTAATGCCATCAATTAAACTGGGCAGTTTTCTTTTTTTCTGTTATTTTCCATGTTAAACATTTTAAATGATGTTTGGAAATCGTGCATATTGTAATTAAAAATTTAATGTGCATTGAAATAATACTATCTGGCGACGAAATAACTATATACTTATACACTTTCTTTAAAGTTTGTTAGCTAAATTAAATGAAATGAAAAAAAATAGATAATACATTTACATGTAGTGTACTTTCAGATTTTAACATTATGGAATGACTAACACACGCATTAAAATTCGCAGGGTTTCTAAAAAATTAATATAATAGTTTCCATAGAGTTTAAGAGCTATTTTTAGAGACACTCTGTTTTCGCGAATTGCTGTTGGAACAAATCAAAAGCATTTTACAAATTAATAAAGTTTGTACTTTAATACGGCTTATGAAGGATTATTTCAGAGAAATGAATGAACCTGTCCGGAATTGTTATATAATTAGTTCCATATGAAATAGCTGACAGAACTAGACAATTTAGAAGTCAGCGTGTTTACATTCAAAATGACAGTTATTGAAATTAATCACGCGCACGTTCCTATCATATAATAAATGACTCGGAACATATGATTCATAAATCAGTTATTGTGAATCATTAGACAATTTAAACCAATCTATATTGTAAGTACTTTTGAAAGAGAGTAAATATAATGACATAAAAGTATTTTTTAATCACTTTTCATAACACTCTCTTTAATGTAGATTTGTAAAAAACCTTCCTCATAATGTCACTTCGGTACTAATAATTCAGTTAAGAGATGTCCCTTACACGAGTTGATCAAAGAATTGTTGGACAAACTTTAAGAGTGCATGCTACAGCAAACACGTTTTGTGTTATTAATTTCGGTCAAAATATATTTTTTAGTGTGTTTGTAATTATGTAAATACGTAGTACATATAGTCGTCGTCTGGTCCGTCCGTCTGTCCGCATATAACAGCGCAAAAACTACCGAATTGAATGGTTTCAAATTTAATATATATAATCGGTACAAGAATTTTTTAGAGTCATTTCAAATTTTATGAAAATCGAAACAAAACTTAAAAATATATTAAAAACGTTTTCTTCATTCTATTAAATCCTATCAAACGTAATTAATTCAATGATATCCCATGATAGGTAATGATTCTAGGTTGCCATGTTGAATACGTCCTATTTAAGATGGAGTCATATTATTTCAGTATTGCTGAATTTAAAAACCAAATTCGTATACTAAAATTGTTTAATAATAACATTTATATAATTTACCAATATTTGTTTTGATAGATGTTTCTGGAGAAATAGATATTAAATGGAAAAAAAAGTCTTAATATGGTTTTCAAGTTCTGAAATATTCAAAGCTAGGCTTAGGTGTCCCATTGAAATTTCAGTAAATGTCAACAAATTATAAAATATTGCCAACTTAAAATGTACTCATTTTATTACGGAAAATAATCATCTCCTAATAACAGACGATATAATTCATTTTTTCAGTGAAATAATAAACGAACCTCATTTGTCACATTTGACGTACAATTTCCTACTTGTTGAATGGTTTGACGATTCTTGATTAACTATATTGCCAATATTTAGTTCGAAGCTCCTTTGAGCGTGCGAAATATAACTATAACTCCATATAGCTATATCTATAGTATATTGCCTATAGTATCTATAGTATACCTATAGAAATATTGCCAACTTAAAATGTACTCATTACGGAAAATAATCATATCCTAATAACAGACGATATAATTCATTTTGTCAGTGAAATAATAAACGAACCTCATTTGTCACATTTGACGTACAATTTCCTACTTGTTGAATGGTTTGACGATTCTTGATTAACTATATTGCCAATATTTAGTTCGAAGCTCCTTTGAGCGTGCGAAATATAACTATAACTCCATATAGCTATATCTATAGTATATTGCCTATAGTATCTATAGTATACCTATAGAAATATTTCCAACTTAAAATGTACTCATTACGGAAAATAATCATATCCTAATAACAGAGGATATAATTCATTTTTTCAGTGAAATAATAAACGGACCCCATTTGTCGCGTTTGATGCACAATTTCCTACTTGTTGAATGGCTTGACGCTTCTTGATTAACGAAATCATTAAAGATGTAGTAATATCAATCCGCTGTCCAAATTTAGTTCTAATGTTAAGTATATTAGAAGCTAGTATGATGACATAAGGCTATAACGTATGATGTAACTAAGCTATAGTATATTTATATTAAAATCGTCAAAATTACAGACATTACATTACAATTACATAAAACATTAAAAACATATTAAAATTGAACGTTTCGGATTTAGATGAAAATCTCTTATCAGCAAAAATTTTTCTTAACGTAAGTCACAATAAGTTCTAAAATATCAACACATAGAAAATACAACGAATCCATTTTCTATGTGTTGATATTTTAGAATTTATTGTGACTTACGTTAAGAGAATTTTTTGCTGATGAGGGATTTTCAAGTAAATTCGAAACGTCCAATTTTAATATGTTTTTAATGTTTTATATACCGCAATTTCCGGTGTATAAGCCGCGGGTGAAATAAGTCTGTTTCAAACCAGAAGTATTTTTAAAGAAATAAATTCAAATAAGTGCCAAGATGTAACACGTTACATTTCATTAAATAAAATTTCCGGTCCGAAACAAATTTATTTGAGCCGCGGCTTATACACCGGAAATTACGGTAATTGTAATATAATGTCTGTAATTTTAATGATTTTAATATAAATAAAAATATGTTCAGACGTAATATTTTTGTTTATTTCAAAGCTATAGTATAGCTATACTAATATATATATAGGATTATACTATAGATATAGCTATACAAAGTTATAGTTATATTTCGAACGCTCAAAGGAGCTTCTATTCAACATTTACCAAAGTTGTTTATATAAGTTATTTAAAGTAATTGTCTTTTTTTCTGCATTGAGCATTAATATAGGTGTACTCTCCATTTTATACCCATGCATGGCTGTCTCGCACTGTTCTCTTAACTGCTTTGCTTGATCCCTATTTTATTTTTAGCAGTGTACATATGTGTGTGTGTAAAACAATACATCCGTTTTTAAAGAAATCAACATAAAACACATTATATTTTTAAAAGCTTATAGCATAAATAAAGTCTATGTTATGTGATTTAGAACATGAGATTTTTTTCAAACAAATTTTAGAAACATGTCAAAACACTGTAAAAGAGAGTTGTTAAAAAGTTGATCCTTATGACTTTTTCATAATTTTTTTCATTAAAAGCTATAAAATATAAGTAGTTTAATAAATGTTTTAAAATTGATATCATTATTTTAATATGTCTATACATTTTTTTTCGCGCGCGCGTTATTATACTGATATAAATACATTTATATTAAATGCAATCAAAATAAGACAGTTTATACTACAGGATGTCCCAAAAGTCTCCGTACAACTTCAAAAATTTATACAATTCAAATTAATTCAATTATACAAAATATTACAATTCAATCCATGAACGTTTTTCATGCTAACATCAGCAGTAGCTACTGCTGTTTGGATCTTTTGTTTCAATTCCATGAGACTATTAACTTTTATTCAGATTTCATCAAACACTTGTAACTACTGTTGATGTTAGCATGCTGAAACGCACGTTGATCGAATTTGAATATCGACTTGATATTCTTCGTGCAACGAAAGGATCTCATGTACAAGTATACTAAGGTAGTAGAAAAAAACATTTTAAGTTACTCTATGTACTGTTGTAATTATTTTTGCTGTAGGCCTATTATTTTTTTTTTGTAATAAATTTTTGAAGTTGTACGAAGACTTTTGGGACACCCTGTATTTTATAAAGTAGAAATAAATTCCCCGATTTCAATAGATTTAATTTTAAATCTAACAAATTGTTTCAGAAAAAACACTGGAAATAACTTAAATATATTTTTAATAAAATATAAAATATTCTAGTTATATGACATTTCTTTTTCTTTAGATTAACAAATATCAAATAGGTTTCATATTTGAAGCAAACTAAAACCATTGCCCGGTTATTCTCTGTTTTTATCCATTTATATGAAGGTAAAACATCTTCAAATAAGTAATCTAATCAGAAGTTGCGGGGACAGTAATTGCAACATAAAATACTTTAACTTGACTTTTAAAGAATTAATTTTAATAGATTATTTTTTCTTTCAGAAAGAAGAAGAAAAAAGTGTTTAAGAGTCACTAATTAATAATTTTGTGAGGTCTTCAGCAAAACAACTTAATGCTTAAAAATGTAAGTATTGTTCAAATTTTCATATTGCTCAAATTTTGGAAAAAATCTTCAAATAAGTAATCTAATCAGAAATTGCGGGGACAGTAATTGCAACATAAAAAAACTTTAACTTGCCTTTTTAAGAATTGTTTTTAATAGATTTTTTTTTTCAGAAAGAAGAAGAAAAAAGTGTTTAAAAGTCACTAATTAACGATTTTGTGAGGTCTTCAGCAAAACAACTTAATGCTTAAAAATGTAACTATTGTTCAAATTTTTAATATATACTTTTAATTTTATTGTTTAACGAATGAGTATTCTTTGTATACACACTGTGCGAAAAAGAAAAATATTTCTTAATCAACGAAAGTATATTTTAATTATAAACGGAAGTACACAATAACATCTTCCGTGATACCCATGATTTCTAAAAGTGTTTTTTAAATTTAGAAATCGCAGAAACAAGCATACTTTCAGTGTTTACAAAAGTACCATAAACATAAAAATTTCGGTTGCTGCCACTGAATTTCAAAAACGTTTCAAAGTAGTTTTTTTAGTGTATTAAACAGTTTCTTAACCCGGAATACAGGTTTTTAGGATGCTATAATACTCAATTAAACATTTCCTTCTGTGTATTTGAATTTATACATGATAGAGTAACATAATAATACTAATGTGATTGTTAATGTTAGTGCAGTTAAGCTAACATGCTTGTCTGTAAAACATGCTTGTAGACCATGAAAATGTCTATTTGAGAATTGATAGCATCCGAAAAATGTATATTCCATGTTGAGAAAACTGAATTCTGCACTATAGAAACTACTCGGAAACGTTTCCGAAAATCAGAAACTCATCAGAGGAAACTTTGCTTTTATAAATGCTTCGTTAAATATCGAAAATATTTTGGTTTTAAATGTTTCTGAATATAACGAAGGCTTTTCAAAATCATGTTTGACTCAGAAAAGGTTATTGTATATTTTCGTTCCTATAATTAAACAATTTAGAAATTCGCATAGAAATTCGATTTTTAAATTCAGTAATACGGAAATAATACGACTCCATCGTAAATAGGACGTAATCACAATGATAACCAAGAATTATTACCTATCATAGGATATCATTGAATTAATTACTATTAGTTGCAAAAATCATGCAATTATACACAGAAAAATAACTCAGAAAAATCCCACTGTTGAACGGGAAAAAATTATAAATTTGAGAATAAACTTAAGCAAGGAAATATCTGAATAGCTTTCGAATACAGATAAAGGCTAAGCAATTCCATGAATGCTAGTAACCAAACGTTTCTAGTCGTGTACTATAATTATACACAAAGAACACAAGAAAATATTTTGAAAAGGATTTTCTTGGTATATTCAAAGAGATTAGAACTTTGAAATTGTGTTATGAAATTGTTTGTTAAATAAACAAGAACGAAAAATCATGCGTCACGCATATATTATTCAACACTTTCCAACGCTTCCAAAATAATTTTACAAATCATTACCGTTGAATAAGCTGAAAGATAACATCTAAGTAAACAATTTGGAAAACGCATAACATATTTAAAAACGTAATTTCAGGAATTTCCAACATATATTTCCAACATGTACAATATTCGGAAAAATATCCGAATACTTTTATTCAGCCCTGTATATGATCTATAGATTTGTATATATACTACATAGGATGCGAAATTTTAGTTTAGTTAGGAAACGCGTAGTACAGTTTAAAATTCTCCTTCTGGAGTTTCTGTCAATAAACGGAAATGTGTTCGCGAACTTTTGTGCTGCCCTGTATATGGTCTACAGAATTTATACACAGCAAGTAATAGACAAAAAGTGAGTTAAATTTAAAATTGCGTTCAGCAATTTAAAAAGCACTTCCAGGAATTATTGTTAACAGACAGTAGAGAATTATTTTGTGTGTCCCTCTAAATGAAAGATGACTGCTATACACACAATATTCTGTAGTCAGCCTCTTGTAATGCACCTTAGTGATATATATAAATTTCAATGCGTTTAAAATAGTGAAACGTTATTTAATTAAACCGCAAACGATTCTTCTCCATAGACGTAATGTAACGGAATTCTTTTGACTGTCCCTGTAAAGTAACTATAAGTGCTATGCACACCATATTCTATCTTAAGCTTTTTGTAATGCACCTTAGTGATATATATCAATTACAATGTGTTTGAAATTGTGTAACATCATTAAAATAAACCGCAAATGATTTTTCCCCATAGACCGTACTGTAACGGAATTTATTTGAGTGTCCCTGTAAAAAAAACTATAAGAGCTACACACTTCAGTTGAAATAGGGAACATGCTATAGATAACGACAATAACATATAAAAATTGCAGGCCAATCTGAGCATATTTACGGGAGTTAAAGCACGGACAGACGGGGCCAGACAAACCGAAGCCTATAGATTTCTCTTCGTCAAAATACATTGGTATGACTGAAGTTGTGTTTAACATTTTATTTACTTTTTATCATTTTTTTTTTAGTTAATCAACAAATTGTTACATCGCAAATAAAATACTCGTAACATGATTTGATTAATTATATTTTTGTTAATATGGTATATCTGAATTTATAATGGAGTAATTCGTTTACAAATGTACTTTTTTTCAATCTTAAAAGTTAGCATTCGTTTTCAATGATTTTTGTTCACTGTGTGAAGGAGAATTAAGTTTTAAATTGATGTTTGTGTCAGCTACACAAACCTACTTTTTCTTTACTCTCGATAATGAAATTGATAAAGTAACAAAAAAAATTCATTTTTATACAGAATGTGAAATAATCATTTTTATACAGATAAACTGTACGGATATTTGTGATTGATGTGTTTGTAAATTCATACGATGTTTTCGTTTCGAATAACTTGTGAATTATAAAGAAAACGAGATTTGGATAATCATGATAACGTAATTCAATTCCCTTTCATTGTACGTTTCAAAACTTTGGAATAATGCAAAATATACTAAAATATGCTATGGTAGTCTTATTTTATTTGCATTGCCAAACAAAAAAAAACTAAACACAAGAATTTCTTTTATAAAACGAAACAGAAATGTCCGAGATGAATTTCAGCTATTGTGTTAAATTGAAAAAATGTATTCAGCATTTTTTTATTACAGCTGAAGAAAAATATTTGCACTTTGGAATAAATTATTTTACGTTTCAATACAATCTACGAGATAAAATTTGCTCCAACAACTACACAACGTTTTGATTAGAAAGTTGTAATCGCTTTACAGTTAAGAAAATATTTGCTTTTTTCATTATACTATGATTTTCCTCCACTCTCGTCAATATTCTGAAAAAAAAATACATTATTCTAT
This sequence comes from Maratus michaelseni, assembly GCA_963931845.1. Taxonomy (NCBI): domain Eukaryota; kingdom Metazoa; phylum Arthropoda; class Arachnida; order Araneae; family Salticidae; genus Maratus; species Maratus michaelseni. The sequence goes on along the minus strand of OZ007590.1, from coordinate 346,587,145 downwards.
TTTTCTATTTTTTTTTTCAAAATACATTGGTATCAAAGCTACATTATGTCTTTTTCATTATTTATATGTATGCATTTTTCATTGTGTTTATTTCAGCTCATTAACAATTAAGTCTGTATAATGCTTATATAGTAATTTAATTAATTAGTCAGTATAGTAATTTAATACTTATTACAAGCTTTTACTTAATTTCCTTTGTCCTTTGGTTTGGCTCAAATATTGCAATCCAATTTTAATAGACTTACTCTGCTACACTTGACCTAATTTTTGGTAGTATGTGTATTTCCGTTGAAAACACAATATTCTTTTAAAATTATTTAGAACTAGCCGCAGTTACCCTCTCTTCGCTCGGACAAAACAAGCCATATCCTGTCAAACGTGTGTTCAAAGAATGAATGTTGATAGGTTAATACGGAAATTGTAAAGATAAACTAAACCATCATATTCGTTGTATTTCACGAACTTCACTCATTGTAACTCTAATTAGTTGATTCTCTAATATTCCCCCCCCCTTCAGCTTTTTCTCTATATTAATGCGCGCGAATATACGTTTAATACGTTTAAACGTATTGTAACCGGCAAAGATTTTGGATAGGTATAATATGGAAAAAAGGCTTAACTACGTATACGTTTAAACGTATATAAACGTATATTCGCGAGCACTACTCTATATGTGCTTGCTGAGTATCTTACTCGATCCTCTTCTGTAATTTATTCTGGTTGTTCATCTGTTAAGTTTTTTCTCAATCTATTCATTCTCTTCAGTTGTGAAGCTAAACGGTAGTTACATATTAATGCCACCGCAGCTACAGATTTGGTGGTTGTTAAGTGGCGCCAATTTTTCGTAGCACTAAAAAATGACGTAAAAATAAGCAAACAACAAAGAAACAAGGAATCCAAAAGATAACTGCGTGCGCATGCGAACAACAAGATTGCTCTTTATTGGCGCATTAGTGCAACTTCTGCTGCGGTGGCGTTAATACGTAAGTACCAGCTAAACGTACCTCTCACTCCTCATCCATTTCATTTTTTCGCTGTATATTTCTGTTCCCTTCTTTTCGATTCACCACTGGCAAGATCTCCTCCTCTTTTTACTTTTCGGCATCCTGTTAAATGTTAATATTACTTAACAATCTAAAATTTCCATTTAGTACACTGTTCACTACCTTAAACAATTCACTTTTACATATTACGTTTAAACATTTTCACGGAAATTTATTTCACTTTCTATCATTTTCGATTTTTCTTGATCCACTCTAATCGATTTCAAAAACTATACTGACGCATGCGTCTCGCCATTGCCTATATGTATTTTTCTGAGCTGGAACGTATCCCCACCATAACAGGATAATGAAGCATTCGAGAATGCTCCTGAAGTTTCTGGACTTCCGTTTCTAGAGCATTATGGAACGTTCTTGAACGTTCCGGAACAGTAAGTCCTTTCCATGGTCCAGAACTGTCTGGAAAATTCTAGAACATTCTCGAGCATTCTGAAACCGGCAGTCCCTTAAAACATCTAGAAACTTCTGTGACATTCTGAACCATTCTGGTCCAGAACTGTCTGGAAAATTCTATAACATTATAGAGCATTCTCGAACATTCTGAAACATTCTCTGGAATATTCTATAAGATTCTACAACATTTGCCAGTATTCTCTAACATTCTAGAACAGTCAACATTCTCGAACATTCTGGAACATTCTAGAACACCCAGAAACATTCTGGTCAGTTTCTGTCACTTCGGAACTCGATTCCCAGCTGCTTCACATATTTCCCATAAGAAGTCCATTGGTACGACACCCATATCTTTGAACTCAACCCCAGCAGTTCCAACAAAAACACTCTTCATGGATGGGGGATGGAGGGCTACCATACCATATAATCCCCGTAGGGCTTCGGAGGTGGGTTGCGGAGTTATAGCGACAAGAACGGACAAACAACATTTGCTTTTATTATATATATTGATTTGTCTCCGCAATCTCTCAGAGGAATAAAACATTAGCCCAATAAAGATACGTAAATGTCATCGCATATTTGTCGATGTAAATGTCATCACATATGTGTCAACGTAAATATCATTGATTGGTTCAGAAATAAGCTGATGTTCTTCGATGGAACAGCGCATGGTTGGTAAATGCGCCGTCTTTCAGTTCCGCGCAGTATATGAACAGATATGGTTTCAATTCCAAGAAAGATGCTGGTCGCTTTTTTTCCCTTGTCAGGAAGATGGATTTAAAATTGTATATTATTATTTTATTTTTTGAAACAAACTGATAAAGAAAGTTAGGTTAAATTGGTGGTGATCCTTTGTTGTTTTACATTCTATCATACTCAGGCTAAACTTGAAAGAATTATATTACATCTCCACCTCCAACACAACAAATACTGCACAACAAATATTTAATATGTTTTACTTCATTCAAAATTATTCAAATATTTTAAAGAAAAGTTTCTTATACTATAGGCATGGGTGTTAAGATGCTTGAAATAGCAACATTGTTTACATTCTGTATTCAACGTGGCTTTAGACATTCTATTGTAAAAGTACGAGATTTAATGCTGGATAATTCTACAGAATCTAAAAAAATTGAAACGTCATAATATCACAGGATGTGACCAAAATGAACGATTCTTTTAACCAGCTTTTCTTTGATATGCAGAATACTATAATTAGAAAAGTGTGATACATATGATACGATAAGGGATTTTCATCCTGTTACACTATTACAAACAAAAAGAAATTGATATCAATTTGCGAGGTGCACTAAAACATGCTATATGTAGGATATGGAGTGTAAAACAGTTCTCATTCACTTATAGGGCCACTCAAAAGTACTCGGTTACATAATGGACCACGGAGAAAAACTTTTTGCAGAGTATTATAATTCCGTTACACTGTTCCAAATATAATTAAATTGATATACATTACTGCTGTTTACTACAAGATAACTGCTGTATAATATGATATGCTTAGCATCGAAGAATTTACAGGTACACACAAAAGATTTCGGATACAGTACTGTATCTTAAATATTGCCTATAAGCGATAAGTACTGTAAGTCCGCTTTCAGTTAGTCATGCGTTTAACTAAAATTTTGAATATTAGAATGTGTATATAAATGGTATATATCATATACAGGGCTAGACAAAAGAATTCGTAAGCATTACTATGTATCAGCGTAAATTGCTTAAGATTTTTATAATCAAGTTTTGCATTTTGAACGTAAAATATATTTAGTACAGTAAGAGTTGTGTGTTGCATATAAATAAAATCATATACATAAAATCATAATAAATAAAATCATATCCACGCAAAGAACTGGATACATGGCCGCTTGTGTATGATAATTTCTGGAAGTGTGTTTTCAGTAATTTACAGTATGTTTTTTTGCCTGAATTATACTGTAGCTTAATATGTATCGTGTATAAAAATCTTAAGGGCTGCACAAAATAATTCAAATATGTTTCCGTATATTAATAGAAACTGCTGAAGGTGAAATTTAAACTGTGTTATGTGTATTCTTACTAAATTAAATTGTAACATATTATATAGAGTATATTCAAACCTATAGATTATATATAGGGCTACACAATAGAATTAGATTACTTTTCTGTCTATGGCCTGTAATTGCTGAAATCTGGTTTTCAAATATATTTGGCGTTTTCTAAAATATTTACTTCGGTATCTTACTTACCTTATTAAATAGCAAAGGTTTGTTAAAGTATTCTGGAAGTGTTGGAAAGTGGTTCATAGTCTATGCTTGATGCATGATTTTACTTTCTTCTTTTAAATGGTCATTTTTATAGGAATTTTTAACACTTTCCAACCTAGTTGAAAAGTGTTTATGACTTCGGTTTGTCTGGCCGTCTGGCCTCTAACTCCCATAAATATGCTCGGATTGCTCTGCAATTTTTATATGTTATTGTTATTATCTATAGCATGTTCCCTATTTCAACTGAAGTGCGTAGCACTTATAGTTTATTTACAGGGACACTCAAAAGAGTTCCGTTACCTTACGGTCTATGGGGAAAAATCATTTGCGGTTTATTTTAATGATGTTACACAATTTCAAACACATTGTAATTGATATATATGACTAAGGTGCATCACAAGAAGCTTAATATGGAATATGGTGTGCATAGCACTTATAGTTACTTTACAGTGACAGTCAAAAAATTCTGTTACATTACGTCTATGGAGAAAAATCGTTTGCGGTTTAATCAAATAATTTTTCGCTATTTTAAACGCATTGAAATTTATATATATCACTAAGGGGCATTACAAGAGGCTTACTACAGAATATTGTGTGTATAGCAGTCATCGTTCATTTACAGGGACACACAAAAGAGTTCTCTACTGTCTGTTAACAATAATTCCTGGAAGTGCGTTTTAAGTTGCTGAACGCGATTTTAAATTTAACTCACTTTTTGTCTTTTACTTGGTGTGTATAAATTCTGTAGATCATATACAGGGAAGCACAAAAGTTCGCGAACACATTTTCGTTTATTGACAGAAACTCCAGGAGGAGAATTTTAAACTGTGTTACGCGTTTCCTAACTAAACTAAAATTTAGCATCCTATGTAGTATATATACAAATCTACAGATCATATACAGAGCTGAGTAAAAGTATTCGGATATTTTCCCGAATATTGTATATGTTGGAAATATATGTTGGAAATTTATGAAATTACGTTTTTAAATATGTTATGTGTTTTCCAAATTGTTTACTTCGATGTTATCTTTCAGCTTATTAAACTCTATTAATTTGTAAAATTATTTTGGAAGCGTTGGAAAGTGTTACACAATCTAGGCTTGGCGCATGATTTTTCATTCTTGTTTCTTTATAAAAAATATTATACTCCAATATCTCTCAAAATACTATAAAAGTATCATCAAATTAAATATCATTCTAATTTCTTAAGAAGTTAAAATAAAGAAATTTAACAGAATGTTTAATAGATTTTGAAAAGAATAAGTATGTGGTATTTTCTTACCTTAATTACAGTTGGCAAAAATTACTTATCTACGTAGAAGCTATAATTATATTTCTCATTTTAACAATTTCGCAAAATATCAGGGGAATGCTTATCATCAATTAGCAGATAAAACATTAGTTTTTATCTTTTAGTTTGAGCGGATTGTAGGCAATAATATCTAAAAGCTGAGATTATCTTAAGACTTTTTTTCGCTAACAAAGTTTTATTGCTATCCTGGGACCAATTACAGTTCTGCTAAGAAAAATAAAAGGAAAATAATTTGAGATTTTGAAAGGTATGAAAACAAATTTTAAAAAAAACATTTTGATTTTATAATTTTTTTTAACCTGTAAAACTTTTTTTAAAACTAAAGATTTTGTTAATTCATATTATTTAGAATATATTTTTTTGTTATTTCATATTATATAAGAGTTTGTGATAAAATCGGAATAATGAATCAAATTATATTAATAATGAAATACCATGGTGCAAAGAAAAGATGTAGATATAATGAGCTATATAACTATAAGAGCTATATACGAACTATAGAAATATACGAACTATAGAAACTAGATATAACGAATTTTTTAATGCGGTACATGCATTTTTGCTGCAATTTCTCAATAATAATAAAATATTGCGAACACAGTTAAGAATTTGCAGCAAACTGTCCAGTCATTCGACTGTTTTTCGAAAAAACGGTTACTTAACCGTAATTTAACTCTATTTTGACCATGAAATGGGCAACAATATGGTCAGAATATATCTAAATTACAGTTATGTAACCTTTTCTATAAAAACGATTGAATGACTGGAGAGTTTGCTGCTAATTTTTAACAGTGAATGTAAAAGTAAAAGCTAGAGTAATGTTTGTTATGCAATTTTTATTGTATGCTTAAAATATAACTATATCTCTTATGTCCCTTTAATAGTGTCATTAATAAGAAGGTATGTTTGTAAAAAGAAGAAAAGTCAAAATATATACCTCAATACGAACATAGGGTAATTTTAAATTTGTGAAGAAAATCATAAGATAGTTAGAAAATATTCTAATAATATCTTAAAAGTTAATTCAGTAATTAAATAAATAACGTGTAATAATTTAATGAATGTTTATGATTAATAATTTCAAAAATTACACAAAAAAGCATGAAATCTAGAGAAATACTTGACGAATTATTCTTGAACTTCGGGTATATTATAAAAATGTTTGACCACAAATTTTGCAGTGATGATTTAGACATGAGGGCAATTAAGGGACTGACAACAATTTGAATAAAAGAATTAACTTCTACGATTACGATGTATCACAAAAAGATCGAAATTATCTGCAGTTGAACTGCATGACTATGTGCGTCCTGTACAATATTTGTGTTCATTTATGCAATAAGAGCACGTGTATTAATGAAGATGTAACAATTCTTTTGAATAATTGCAAAATGTTGTACATAACCCACATAGTCATGTGAATGTGCTGCATATCTAAAACATTTCAAACGTTTTGTAATACAGGGTTGTCACATATAATTATTTTTGTATTCAAATTTCAGTTAATTCCCTAATTTCCCCCTTGAATAAATCTTCACTGAACAAATATGAGGTGAAACATGTTCTTTACATCCCCGAAGTACAAGAACAATTAATCAATTATTTATCTAGATTTTCGACAAAATTTCTATAACCTAAAGTGTCCAGTTACTTTGGTTTGGGTAGTGTACTTAAATCTGCTTATTTATTAAAAAAAAAAAATTTTTTTTTTCGTATTATTTTATACAGGGTGTTTAAAATTTCCACATAAAAACTTGGAGGAGAAATAGATTACATCGATAAGGTCCATATTCGAATAGAAACGCAAGTTCATTAAGGATAGTTTGAAAACATACAGTCAGGAGCAGAACGCAAGACAAAAAGGTATGTAAAGCCCTTTAATAGGGGTAGTTTAACGATGCGCCTCTGAGTATTCGTAGTAGGTTGTGTTTCCAATATAACAGGGCATCAGCATTTAATGCCAGGTAGTTACACGCGTATTTGGACCATACCTTCAAGATTCAATTGATTGGGCGGGCATAGTGAAGTAATCGAATGACCCAACAATCCCTTGATTTAACATACGAGGGTCGATGCAGAAATAAGGTTCCCAAAGAGCTCCAGCCGCACGGGAAGTTGTGAGGCGAAATACGACCACAGCGCTGTGCGCGGTTGTTCCCGCACTCGCGAGTCCCGAGGCCCCGCTTCGCTGGGCCGCTCATTCTTGTCTCAGCAGCCGTCCGAGATGGAGGTTCCTATTGTTGATCCCGCCATGTGAGAGATTCGATCCGTAATTCGCTATTTGCACGCCAAAGAACCTCCACCTGTGCAGAACCGCCAGCGAGGACGGCTGACAGCCGGTGTAACGATGCTTCACGACAACGCCCGACCTCATGTCTCCCGTCAAACCCAGGAACTTTTGACACAATTTGGGTGGACTGTCATGCCCCACTCACCTTACAGTCCAGACATCGCACCTAGTGATTATCACTTGTTCCCCAAGTTAAAGGAACACTTGGGTGGCCAACGCTTCCAGAGCGATGATGACATCAAAGAAGAGGTGAAACGCTTCCTCAACGGGTCGGCGCGGGAGTTCTACGACATTGGGATACAGAAAATGGAGCACTGTCTACAAAAACGCCTAGAAAAATATGTAGCTTATGTAGAGAAATCTTCTCTCCAACGATGTAAATTTTTATGAGAATAAACAATGTTATCTATTTGTAAATTTGATGGGAACCTTATTTCTGGATCGACCCTCGTACATCGGTTTCTTTCCTTGAGAGATCATAAATACCAGAGTGCACGGAACCGTATGCGCGTTGTCTATTGTTTGTTCATTGTCCCCATTTAAAGTGATTTACATACATTTTTGTCATGTGTTGTTGATCTGTCTTTCTGTCATTTTATCTCCTTCGGGTGACATTTATGGAGATGTGTTTCTTTCCGTTATGACTCCTACCGATGTACCGATACCTATAGCTCCTCCAAATTATTACGTGAAGATTTGAAACACACTGTATAGTTTTAGTATACACATTTAGCACACTTATTTAATCTATTTATTAAATTTAATCTTTCACTATCATCTACATTTAAAAGTTTTTTTTCTAGTTTTAGGCCATATATGAATTATAACTTATGTTTTTAACATAGGTTTCTTGTTCGACCTCTTGCTTTTCCTTAATTTCTTCTAGGAATTTTTTATTTTGTTTTTGATGAATTACTTAAGAATTAAGTAAAATCTTCATAAGAAGTCCGTCTGTATGTAACTTATAATCTATTTCCGCATATTCTTCGACTTTCACGCTAGTGCCAGAGTCTTTCGAAATTTCTGCTGAATTCTGTATTTTCTTCATCATTTTCATTTCCTACTTTCACTTGAACAGAATGAACCCTGCCAATTTCAAACAATGCATAACACAGCTTTGGTGATTATATCTAACGACTGTCTTCGTAAAAGCTGATTACATTTTTGTCAAATAATTTAAAATACAGTAGTTATTGAAAGAAAGCAGTTTTTTGTCTTTTGAAAATCGTTATTGTTGTCCATTATCTTAAAAGTTTACTTTTATGAAGTCAGTACTGTTTTTAAATTTTCGATGCCGACATTGTTCTGATAATAAATAATATCAAAGTTCTTAGCATCTACATTTTTTAAAATGCCGTGTAGATCTTTGGACTTAAAAAACGAAACTGGCTGCTCTTTTTATTAAGTTTCAAAAGTAGAAATTACTCATAATGAAAAATTAAACAAAACATGTATAGCATTGCAAAATATTACGTACTTTATTGTTATTATACAAACCCTTGATTAAAAAGATAGTATTTCGTAGAAAATAACATATCTTTAAAATGAAGAGTGATTACATTTTTTAAGTACATGATAGACTACATTTAAATTTAGAAATTTTAACGTATTATGCAATCAGTTCATCGAAGGAAAAATCTTTATCTATAGTTAAAATAAACAATTATAAAATGAAACTTAAAACAACAATCTGTTTTCGATAAAAGAAATATCTAATGCATGAAAAGTGTACATTTCTAAACGTAATATAATATAATTTATAATAGTGAAACAAAGCATGCTATGTGTATATCTATCTTCTCTTGTAATTTATTATCACTTTGTAACATCCTCGTTATTCCGGTATTTTTTATCTTTTAAACATTACTCTTGATAATAAAATTCTGAGAAAAAAAAACTATATATTCATCTAAGTTTCACCAATATAAATGGAAAATAATTTCGTTAAAATAAAAATTAGAATTCTTATTTGAAAACGCTCCTTATAATATCTTCTATAAAGAATTATTATTTTCCTGGGATCAGTTACAGGTGTTAAAGGAGAAAGAAAAAGCTTAAGAAGAAGCTTAAAAGAAAGCTTTTATTTAATTTCAGTTTTCAGTTTAATCCCCTGTGATTGTTACAGTGTATTGGTTTATTTGAGATTTATTGCTGTGTTACCTTCAAAGGCTTTTGTACATGAGAAAAGTATATTATGAGTTTTAAAGTCAGTGGAATGTTATTTGACACAGCGAATTAATTTCTTTTCTATAAATTTAAAGGAAAAATCTATGAATGAAGAAATACACATTCAATAAATTTATACGTATAATGTAAAACATTCCTCTTCAATGATGAATTATTTAATGATACAAAAACTTAGTCGTTGGGGACCACTGTAATACATACCCATCGTGGATATAAATAATATAAAATATGAAAATAAAACATGTTTAAACTATTTATGAAATGTACTGCGATTCGAATAAAATCGTGGCTTGATGAAGTCATAAATTTTAAATGCTGTATTACTGAATTGCGTAAAAAAACCTTATAACTCCAAAATTGATAATCATATTAATGTTTGATAATAATTGATAATCATATTAATAATGATTTAATTCTTTATGCAACATTTATGTTGTTTTATTGTCTTTTATCTTCATTCCTTAAAATAAACAATTTCGAAAATTTTTATATACCTTTTATCAGAACGAATACTTCGAGAGTCCAAAAAAAATACTTCCAGATAATCGAGGTTACTGAAATTAAATAAGCTTTTTCCCATTATTACATACTAACTACATACAAAATTTCAAGTCTCTGTCTCAATTTGCTCGGGAGATAGAGCGTTTACAGACGACACACAGACAGACGGACGGCAAAATGTTTTTTCTAAAATATGTTTTTCGGAATTTTTAGTGTCTGAAACGTGTAAATCTGTCAATTTTTTTTTTCGTTTTTCAAAACGATTACAAGACTTAACCCTATATACTACGTATGGTGGGTAAGTAAAATAGTAGAAACAAAATATGATTCACTTGATTTTCCAAAGCTCTATGTGGTGAAATTTAAACAATGGTTAATCTTTTCATCATTATATGACAATATTTAACAATCAATCAAAACAAAGATTTTCTATACTCTTAATCTTATTAGGCAGTTTAAGAACCTGGTGTTATATACCTGATCGTCTAATTGATTAGAACGCTGGCTATAACTTTGGCTTCAGGAATTAATGCTTGTTAAATCTCATTACTCATCAGTTAAAGTAACTGAAAAGGTATACGTAAAAGAAAAAAAAAACATTTTTTAAACGTAACTTAATACAAAGAAGCCTTTTTGAAAAAATATAAAATAACATCATGTATTAGAATTATATGTGTAGTGTATACCTAAGTTCTCGTCTGTTTTATTAACAATTTATAATATCTTCAATATTTCCTTCAATATAGCATCTTCGACTTTCCAAGATAGTTTAAATTTGTTTATGACTTCGTGTATATGACTTTTGTCTGTCTGTCTGTTTGTTTGTCTGTCTGTAATGCTTATATGTTAATGAGATTCACTATACGAGGGTGGGCTGATAAGTTCCTTCCTGACACAGATATGGAAAAAGTATGACCAAATGACAATGATGTTTGTAAAGTATGATCCGATAGATGACATGTTGTCGAGTTTCAAACGCGTGAGTTTAGTGGTTACTGATTGGCGATAAAGTAAAGTGAACAAGTTTTGACATTTTCTAAAAATGGAGAAAAATTGAAGTTTGAGTTGTCATAAAACACTTTGCTAAATAAGGTTTAACGCCCACGGACATACAAAAAGAGATACATTCCAACTTAAAGGATTCTTGTCCTTCATAATCGACGATAAAAAAGTGGGATGCTGAATTTAAACATGGTAGGAAATCAATTTACGATGAGGACGTCCAAAAACAACTACGACCTACGAAACCGTCTTACAAATTCACAATGCCGTATTGAATGATCGCCAATTGAGATACGCGAACTTGCTGACATTGCAATCATCTCAATAGACCGTGTCCAGTACATTTTACGCGATGTTTTGGGTATGAAAACTTTCCGCTAGATGCGTGTCGCGTTTGTTGAACGTCGACGAAAAACGCATGAGAATGACCATTTCTGAAGAGTCTTCTGAAATGTAGTGTATTGCAAGTTGAAAAATAAAATGAAATATTGTCAAAAATCATGTATTTTCTTTTTCAGGCCGAGACCTTTTCGAACCGCCCTCGTACAGGGCTTCACTAAAATATTCGCACGCAAGAGTGTGTCTTAAATGTATTAAGTTGTAAAGGGACTACATTTAAATATAATATGAAATTCTGTCAAAAATCTTGTGTTTTCACTGTCAGGCCGAGAATTTATCAGCCCACCCTCGTATAATGATCGCTATTGAAAATGAAATATGTTTCTAGTGCATTTACAAAGACACGCAAAACAGATTTCCGTTACATTATGGTCTATGGAGTAAAATTGTTTGAGGAACATTTTGTTTAACTTGGTTATTTAGATATGTCATTTCGTTGTATCAGAAAATATAATTTCTTAATATTATTCAGTTAGTGCTGGAAAATGTTTCGTAATCAATGTCTGAAACATGATTGGTCTTTCTTTATCTCTTAAAACATTAATTTTGATGATATATTTGTAAGCGAAGCATTATACATCTTAAGCTTATCTTAAATAAAATGAAGATAATTTTTTATATACACATTAGGATTAGCATTTTAAAAATCACATTACAAAATAATCTTCCATAGAGAATTATTGCTTTCCTGGGATCAGTTACAGGTGATAAGATTTTAAAAAAAAAGATTAAGGAAGAAGTTTAAAACAAAGCTTTTATATCGATTAGTGTTGAAAAATGTTTCGTAATCTATGTCTGAAACATGATTGGCCGTTCTTTATCTCTTAAAACATTACGTTTGACGATAGATTTCTAAGCGAAGCATTATACATCTTATGCTTATCTTAAACAACATGAAAATAATTTTTCGAATATTCATTAGGATTAGCATTTTAAAAATCACATTACAAAAGAATCTTCCATAGAAAATTATTACTTTCCTGGGATCAGTTACAGGTGATAAGATTAAAAAAAAAAAAAAGATTAAGAAAGAAGTTTAAAACAAAGCTTTTATATCGGTTAGTGTTGGAAAATGTTTTGAAATCTTTGCCTGAAACATGATTTGTCGTTCTTTATCTCTTAAAACATTAATTTTGATGATAGATTTCTAATCGAAGCGTTATACATCTTAAGCTTCATCTTAAACAAAATGAAAAAAATTTTCAAATATACATTAGGATTAGTATTTTAAAAATCACATTAGAAAAGAATCTTCCATATAGAATTATTGCTTTCCTGGGATCGATCAGTTACAGGTGATAAGATTTAAAAAAAAATATTAAGAAAGAAGTTTAAAACAAAGCTTTTATATCGGTTATTGTTGGAAAATGTTTTGTAATCTATGTCTGAAACATGATTGGTCGTTCTTTATCTCTTAAAACATTAATTTGATGATAGATTTCTAATCGAAGCGTTATACATCTTAAGCTTCATCTTAAACAAAATGAAAATAATTTTTCAAATATACATTAGGATTAGTATTTTAAAAATCACATTAGAAAAGGATCTTCCATAGAGAATTATTGCTTTCCTGGGATCAGTTACAGGTGATAAGATTTTAAAAAAAGATTAAGAAAGAAATTTAAAACAAAGCTTTTATATCTGTTAGTGTTCAAAAATGTTTTGAAATCTTTGCCTGAAACATGATTTGTCGTTCTTTATCTCTTACAACATTAATTTTGATGATATTTTTTAAAACGAAGCATTATACATCTTAAGCTTCATCTTAAACAAAATCAAAATAATTTTGCAAATAAAAATTAGGATTAGTATTTTGAAAATCACATTAGAAAAGAATCTTCTATAGAGAATTATTGCTTTCCTGGGATCAGTCAGGTGATAAGATTAAAAAAAAGATTAAGAAAGAAGTTTAAAACAAATATTTTATATCGGTTAATGTTGGTATATCTTTCGTAATCAATGTCTGAAACATGATTGGTAATTCTTTATCTCTTAAAACATTAATTTTGATGATATATGTCTAATCGAAGCATTATACATCTTAAGCTTTATCTTAAACAAAATGAAAATAATTTTTTAAATAAACATTAAGATTAGTAAAAATATATAGAAAAATCTATATAATATGAACGTCAAATTCACCCAATAAAATATTTATAAAGTACAAGGCAAACACATTGATAAAATACGTTACTATCGAGGTGCAATAAATCAAAATACAGCTTCAAAACATTAAAACTGTAAGATGTTAAAATTTCATGAGCTTTCGGCTAAACATTAGCCTTCCTCAGATGAACAACGAGCAGTCGAGGAGACGCTGCTCCGAAATGGCGCGTTTTGGACAGGCTAGGAATGGGCGAAAACCAAACAGACGTGAAATGAAGGGGGTGACTGAAGTCCGGATGACACCATTACCAGCTGGGGTGGGTCAAGAGAAACCGAAAACCCCAGTGATATCTAGTATATTGTACCATAAACGTTTATACATCTAATGTTTAGCCGAAAGCTCATGAAATTTTAACATCTTACAGTTTTAATGTTTTGAAGCTGTATTTTGATTTATTGCACCTCGATAGTAACGTAACTTATCAATGTGTTTACATTGTGCTTTATAAATTAAGATTAGTATTTTAGAAAACACATTACAAAATAATCTTCCATTGAGAATTATTGCTTTCCTGGGATCAGTTACAGGTGATAAGATTTTTAAAAAAAGCTTAAGAAATAAGTTCAAAACAAAGCTTTTATTTAATTTTAGTTTCCAGTTTAATCCCAAGTGATTGTTTAAAAGTATTGGTTTATTTCAGATTAAAATTTCTATTCTTTCAAATGGACTTGCATATGCGAAAATTTTATTAAGAGGTTTAATATCAGTGGGATTTTATTTGAGATAAGGTATTAGTTTCTTTTCTATTAATGTAAAGAGCCATTGAACGACATATTTTGTTACAAAAACAAAAATACCATATATGAAAAAAATATAATTTTCAAAAGCGTGTTATTTCAATTCAGCCACAACTGTTAAACTGAAGTATGTATAAAGCAAAACGTCACCAATACTAATGTATTTTGACGAAAAAAATGGAATACTAGTACAAGTTTTAACTGATATTCAATGATCGTTCTTGTTTTTATCTGTTAAAACATTAAATTTTATGACTTGTAATTTGTAGAGTTCTATGCAAAGCATTATACATCTTTAGCTTCATCTTAAATAAAATTAAAATAATTTTTGAAATAAACATTAGGATTAGTATTTTAAAAATCACATTACAAGAGAATCTTCAATATAGAATTATTGCTTTTCTGGTATCAGTTACAGGTGATAAGATAAAAAAAAACTTATGAAAGAAATTTAAAACAAAGCTTTTATTTAATTCCAGTTTCCACTTTAATCCCAAGTGATTGTTTAAAAATATTGGTTTATTTCAGATTTAAGGTTGTATTACTTTAAAATGGACTTGCATATGCGAAAAGTTTATTAAGAGTTTTAATGTCAGTGTAAGTTTATTTGAGATAAGGTATTACTTTCTTATCTACCAATGTAAAGAGTGATTGAACGAAATATTCTGTTACCAAAAAATATATATCATATTTGAAAAATATATAATTTTCAAAAAGGTGTTATTTCAATTCAGCCCCAACTGTTAAACTGAAATCTGTATAAAGCCAAACGTCACCCATGCTAACGTATTTTGACGAAAACAAGAAAAAAAATTGGAATGCTAGAACAAGTTTTAAATAAATATTCAATTGTCCTTCTTTTTTTAATCTGTTAAAACATTAATTTTGATGATAGATTTCTAAGCGAAGCATTATACATCTTAAGCTTCATTTTAAACAAAATGAAAATAATTTGTCAAATAAACATTAGGATTGGTATTTTAAAAATCACATTACAAGAGAATCTTCAATAGAGAATTATTGCTTTTCTGAGATCAGTTACAGGTGATAAGATTAAAAAAAAACTTAAGAAGGGAGTTTAAAACAAAGCTTTTATTTAATTCCAGTTTCCAATTTAATCCCAAGTGATTGTTTAAAAATTTTGGTTTATTTCATATTTAAGGTTGTATTTCTTTCAAATGGACTTGCATATGCGAAAAGTTTATTAAGCGTTATAGTGTCAGTGTAAGTTTATTTGAGATAAGGTATTAGTTTCTTTTCTATCAATGTAAAGTGTGATTGAACGAAATATTCTGTTACGAGAAAAAATATCATATTTGAAAAGGGTGTTGTTTCAATTCAACCCCAACTCTTAAAGTTAAATATGTATAAAACAAAACGTCACCAATACGAATGTATTTTGACGAAAAGAAAAAAATAACATTTAAAAACTAGTACAAGTTTTAACTAAATATTCAATTTTGGATTAAAAAAACTACCATATTCGAAAAAGTTTAATTATCAAAATAACAAAGCGAACAAACTTCTTATAACAACGTTATTAGGTAGCTTTCATTACAAAAAGCTACCTATCGCAGCCGTTCGGAGGAAAGCAATTCCAAAAAAAATTTGGTATAAAATTATCAATCCATGGTCTCGACCGAGTTCGTTGGTCAGCTTCATACGCTATTTTTTTCAAAATGGCGGCATGTTAATTTTTTTTAATTTAAAAAGAAAATAAATAGATGCATAAAGATATAAATTGAAAAATCTGTTTCCGTTAAATGTTAGATCGTGATACAAGGATACCGGGACATTTTTTGTTTTAGCTTTATCTTTAAAAATTCCAGAGATATGGCAGTTTGAAATTCTAGAGTGGCTGTCATTTTGAAACAATTTGATTTTTGTTATGCTGTAATTCTCATGCTAAAATTTGCATTCAAATTCAGTATTAACGAAAACTGGGATTGAATTTCCAATAATCGAGTTCCAAGCAATGTAGCCTCGGGTGTTTGAGTGTAAAATGAGTTGATTTTTTAAAAACATGGACTATGAAAGCTATCTTTTCTTCCCGATACAGGCTGGAAGGACGTTTTAGCTCACAGGCTATCAAAACCTGAGAGCTAATGTGCCCGCCCGTTCTGTATGTACGTATGTACATAACGCGATAACTCTTGATAGAAATAACCGTTTTGCTTCAAACTTTGTTTATAGGTTCATTGTGATAAAGCGTTTCCCTGATTAGTTTTGGGGGTTCATTGGTTAAGTAAAAAAGGGGGGACGGGGAACTAACCCCCTTAACTTAGATAAATGGATTTTTCATGCAGAATTATCTCATCTTCTTCAAATTTTGTATATAGGTTCATTTTGATAATGCGCTTCTGTGAATAGTTCTGGGAGTTCATTGGTTAAGCATAAAGGGGGAAAGGGGGAGGGCTAATCCGCCTTAAATTAGGTAAATGGGTTTTTCATACAGAATTATCCGATTTTCTTCAAATTTTGTATATAGGTCCATTGTGATAATGCGCTTCTCTGAATAGTTTTGGGGGTTCATTGGTTAAGTATAAAAGGGGAAAAGGGAAGGGCTAATTCTCCTTAATTTAGATAAATGGGTTTTTCATGGGTTTCTACAACAATATTCATTGTAATTACTGGCTTCCCTGATTAGTTTAAGGGGTTTATTAGTTACCTATGAGGGGGGGGGTAACGCAGGGATGACCCTCTTAATATATTGGCAATTTTTTTATTTACCGAGGGGCTTATTTCAAATTTTTTGTATAAGAGTATAGTATAAAATTAGTGTGAATAGCCTGAGAGCTCAATGCCCTCAGTTTAACTGGGCAGTTTTCTTTTTATTTAAGAGCTTCTCTAGGCCATTTGAAAGAACTTTGTCTTTTTTCATGATGCGTAAATGACGGGATACCACTTGGAAGGCGGGGCAAGGCTGAAAGACAATGGAACGGAAAGGGGGTAAGTTAGAGGAAACAGTCAATCACAAGAGCCAGCAATCAAAATAACATTATCTTTATTTAGACAAAACAGTTAATTAACTGAAATATATGTAAAAGAAAACGTCAGCAATGTATTTTGAAAAATAAAATATAAAAAAACCAATAATTTATTTTTTTCTTTTTGCATAGAAAACTTTCCGAATATTCCCAAGTGTAAGTGGAATTCAAAGTAGGAATAATATACATAAATATATCCTTCTCTAGATTAAAAAATACTGCTTTCTAATAAAAAGCATTTTGCATTTGTGATGGAGGGGAATTTTATTAGATTGGATTTGATTGCAAAGTAAAATAATTTATTCTGAAACGCAAATATTTTTCCTACTATAATAATAATTCTAAAAAAAAAATCAGAGAATTTCTTCTTTCCTTTATATACAATAGCGGAAATTCATCTTGGGCATCTGTATTGGTGGTAAAAAATCTAATTTTTACAAAACTTTTTGTATGATAATGTAAATGAAATAATATTATCGTAGGAATTCTTTTACAAAGAAACAAATATTCCGAAAGTTTTTATTAGTGCATTGAAAAATAAACGCATTGCGACTTCGTGATTAAAACTCATCTTTTTTGTACAGCTCACATATTTGGGAAAAATGTATAAAGGAGCAGTATGAATGTATGCAAATTACATCAATCACGAAAGAGATATATATGATGTCCGAAGAAAAATAAATGCAACTTCGCTTTTATTTTAGCAATTTCTATTGGTTGGACTAAAAACAGGTGATTTGATACAACTAATTGAAAATTCAATTATTTTTTTTTCTCAATACAGATTTAAACAAGAACGAAAAATCATGCGCCAAGCATAGATTATGTAACACTTTCCAACGCTTCCAAAATAATTTTACAAATCATTACCGTTTAATAAGCTGAAAGATAACATCTAAGTAAACAATTTGGAAAACGCATAACATATTTAAAAACATAATTTCAGGAATTTCCAACATATACAATATTCGGAAAAATATCCGAATAGTTTTATTCAGCCCTGTATATGATCTATAGATTTGTATAATACTACATAGGATGCTACATTTTAGTTGAGTTGGGAAACGCGTAGCACAGTTTAAAATTCTCCTTCTGGAGTTTCTGTCAATAAACGGAAATGTGTTCACGAACTTTTGTGCTGCCCTGTATATGAACTACAGAATTTATACACACGAAGTAATAGACAAAAAGTAAGTTAAATTTAAAATAGCGTTCAGCAGCTTAAAACGCACTTCCAGGAATTATTGTTAACAGACAGTAGAGAATTCTTTTGTGTGTCCCTGTAAATGAACGATGACTGCTATACACACACTATTCGTTAGTCAGCCTCTTGTAATGCACCTTAGTGATATATATGTATTTCAATGCGTTTAAAATAGTGAAACATTATTTAATCAAACCGCAAACGATTTTTCTCCATAGACGTAAAGTAACGGAATTCTTTTGACTGCCCCTGTAAAGTAACTATAAGTGCTATGCACACCCTATTCCATATTAAGCTTCTTGTAATGCACCTTAGTGATATATATCAATTACAATGTGTTTGAAATTGTGTAACATCATTAAAATAAACCGCAAATGATTTTTCCCCATAGACCGTAATGTAACGAAATACTTTTGAGTGTTTCTGTAAAAAACTATAAGTGCTACACACTTCAGTTGAAATAGGAAACATGCTATAGATAACGACAATAACATATAAAAATTGCAGGGCAATCGGAGCATATTTACGGGAGTTAGAGCACGGACAGACGGCAGACGGCAAGACGGCCAAACAAACCGAAGTCATAAACACTTTTCAACTTGGTTGGAAAGTGTTAAAAACCACTGGGAATTTAAAACAAGAACGAAAAATCATGCTTCAAGCATAGATTATGTAGCACTTCCCAACGCTTCCAAAATAATTTTACAAAACATACCGTTTAATAAGCTAAAAGATAACATCTAAGTAAACAATTTGGAAAACGCATAACATATTTAAAAACATAATTTCAAGAATTTCCAACAGATACAATATTCGGAAAAATATCCGAATACTTTTATTCAGCCCTGTATAGGATCTATAGATTTTTATATATACTACATAGGATGTTAAATTTTTGTTTTGTTAGGAAACGCGTAGCACAGTTTAAAATTATCCTTCTGGAGTTTCTGTCAGTAAACGGAAATGTGTTCGTGAACCTTTGTGCTACCCTGTATATGATCAACAGAATTCATACACAACAAATAATAGACAAAAAGTGAGTTAAATTTAAAATCGCGTTCAGCAACTTAAAACACACTTCCAGGAATTATTGTTAACAGACAGTAGAGAACTCTTTTGTGTGTCCCTGTAAATGAACGATGACTGCTATACACACACTATTCTGTAGTAAGCCTCTTGTAATGCACCTTATAGTAATATATATAAATTTCAATGCTTTTAAAATAGTGAAACATTTTTTAAATAAACCGCAGACGATTTTTCTCCATAGACGTAATGTAACGGAATTCTTCTGACTGTCCCTGTAAAGTAACTATAAGTGCTATGCACACCCTATTCCATATTAAGCTTCTTCTAATGCAACTTAGTGATATATATAAATTTCAATGCGTTTACAATAGTGAAACATTATTCAAATAAACCGCAAATGATTTTTCCCCATAGACCGCAATGTAACGGAATTCTTTTGAGTGTCCCTGTAAAAAAAACTATCAGGGCTACACACTTCCGTTGCAATAGGGAACATGCTATAGATAAAGACAATAACATATAAAAATTGCAGAGCAGTCCGAGCATATTTACGGGAGTTAGAGCACGGCCAGACGGCAGACGGCAGACGGCAGACGGCAGACGGCAGACGACTATACGGCAGACAAATCGAAGTCATAAGCACTTTTCAACTAGGTTGAAAAGTGCTAAAAATTACATTGACGTCCTTACGTTTGGATTTTATTACTATTGGTGTTCAATTAATAATTATTTTTTACCTATTCTTAAGTTACCACTTTTGAAATATAGCATTTGATTGTTTTAAATAAAAAAGGGGATAAAACTCTGGTTTCCCGCCCTGGAAAACAAACTACCAAAAGTTGTTTACATTTAATATATATTTTTAGATGGCTAACTAACAACACCAAAAATCTTTGTGTGTGAAAAATATAAATTATGCATTGATATAAATTTTGAAATTATTTATTTTTGAGAGCTATACATTTGTATTAGCCCCATGCCAAAAGATAATGTCTGAAGAAACTGACGATTTCTCTACTTACAGCAGCCATTTTGATTCTAATTTTTTTCAGTGTTTAAGCTCGTAGTTTGATTACATATCTGTTAAATTTTAGTTTTATTTGTGTTATTTTATTAAAAAAATACCTGATCCGTTCGGAGTTGCCCCAAAATCAGTAACTTTCATTTGTGATTTCGATATAAATAGTCATTTTCGGCGCGCAATCTGTTCTAAGCAAATCTCTTTACGAACGAAACTCTGGCGGTCGTTCCCGATGTCTACGGCATTGTATAGCAGGCATGCTACGCACGTGCTACAATATCGTTTAGTTTCAGTTTCTACCGCTAGAGGGCGTGAAATAATCTTACTTAGTTATCTATATCTTAATTATTTTATTTTAAGTTGAATAAAACAATTCCCGTTGAAGAAGATTCTAAACAATTATTAGAACACTTTGGTCGAAATATGGTAATGCCCTATGTCCAGCACTTTCAACCACAATATCTCCCACACCATCACAGCTGTCGACATGCAACCACCATACTGCACGATGAGAGACCAGAGGCTAACTACCACCCACATACAACAGTGGTCTGCGATGCGCATTTGCGGCTGCAAAGTGAAATATAAAGACACACGTCCATATGAAAATGCCCTAGTGGACCACTTTCAGCCACCATATCTTTCACACCCTGACAGCTACCTACATGCAACCACCATAGTGCACGATCGGGAACGTGATGCTGCTACCACACAGAAACACCAGTGGTCTGCGCTGGGTATTTTCGGCTTCAAAGTGAAATATAGGAACACACGCGTCCATATGAAAATGCCCTAGGTGGACTACTTTCAACCACCATATCTTCCACACCCCGACAGCGACCTACATGCAACCACCATAGTGCACGATCGGGAACGTGATGCTGCTACCACACAAAAACACCAGTGGTCTGCGCTGGGTTCTTGCGGCTTCAAAGTGAAATATAGGACACACGCGTCCATATGAAAATGCCCCAGGTGGACCACTTTCAACCACCATATCTTCCACACCCCGACAGCTACCTACATGCAACCACCATAGTACATGATCGGAAACGCGATGCTGCAACCACACAGAAACACCAGTGGTCTGCGCTGGGTATTTGCGGCTTCAAATTGAAATGTAAGGGACACATGCGTCTATATGAAAATGCCCTAGGTGGACCACTTTCATCCACCATATCTCCCACACCGACATGCAACCACCATTGTGCACGATGGGTGACTCGAGGCTGCTACCACACACAAAGTATAGTGTCTATGATGGGTATTTGTGGCCTCAAATGGAAATATAGGGACACACACGTCTATGTATATATATATATATATATATAGATAGATAGATAGATAGATAGATAGATAGATTTACTAATGAACCTTTAATTTTTTTTATTGAATATTAGTAGGACACGAATGCTCAACTATTACTATGGATGTAAGTGGAAACAGGTTAATCTTTTGTAATCTGTTTGCGCGCTATAGTAAAAAAGTCTATTAAAAAAGTCATGCTTAATTTTCTTTTAGAACGAATAACAAATCAATAAATATAGATACAGTTTTCAAACAAATTGCATTTGAAAGAACATTATTTTGCTGTTCGACGGTGTATAAATAGAAATCACGCGATGTTTAAAAGTTACAAAAATTGAAGTAAAACTCAAATTTAATGATCAAGTCGTTTCTACCATCAAAATAACATCAACGTTTGTCATGGAGATGTTTTGTCTTTATACTATAGATCAGCAAATAAATAGACCATTTTTCAGAAAAAAAAAATAATATTTTAATACAATTTTATTTTATTACAATTTTAAGGAAATATATTGCAATTATTGTTACTTGCAAAAATATACTCGAAAGAAAAAATGGTAGTTCAATATTTTTATTTTTATAAATATACAATTTTTGTTACTTAAAACATAATGAACTACAGTTTAAACAATAAAACAAAAATTTCAAAGAGTTTCAGAAGATTGGCAATAATTGGGGAATTTTAAGTATAAAAAAATAATAATAATTTTTCTTTGTAAAAAAAAAAAAAAAAAAAATACATCAGTGTATAAAAAAATATTTTGCATTTGTTGTTGAAGCAATTTTTCTAGATTGAAAAGTTAAATAATTTCTTCTGAAACGCAAATATTCCTCTTCATCTACAATAAAAGATGGGGATCTTTTTTCCTCTGTTTGACATATTAGCTGAAATTCATCTAGGGCATTTCTGTTTAGGTTTTGACGAAAACTTGTCTTTTCAAAAACTTTTTGAATAAAACAGCAAATTAAATATGACTAACATGGGAATTAGTTTTAATGAAATATATTATACAAAGGTATATGAAATATATTATGCAAAAATTAAAAAAAATATTTTGCATTTGTTGTTGAAGCAATTTTTCTAGATTGGAAATTTAAATAATTTCTTCTGAAACGCAAATTTTCCCTTTCATCTACAATAAAAAATGAGGATCTTTTATCCTCGGTTTGACATATTAGCTGAAATTCCTCTAGGGAATTTCTGTTTAGGTTTTGACGAAAACTTGTCTTTCCAAAAACTTTTTGAATAAAACAGCAAATTAAATAAGATTAACATGGGAATTAGTTTTAATGAAATATATTATACAAAGGTTTTGATATGTTTATTAGAAAGAAACTCCATTGCGTTCTCGTGATTACAGATATCGTTTTCTTTATAATTCGAAAGCTACATCTGTTCAAACAAGTTGGAAATTGTACGTCAAACGAGACAAATGGGGTGCGTTTGTACTATAACTAGTTTTATAAATATTTATTTCGTCTGTTATGATGTGAATAATTTACGTAATAAAATAAGTACATTTCAAATTGGATACAATTTATCTTTTGCTGACAATTACTGAAAATTCCAATGGGAAATTTAAGCCTAGCTTTGAAAATTTCAGAACTTGAAATCCATATTTAGACTCTTTTTCCATTTAATAACTATTTTTACGGAAACATCTATCTTTCTTTAGTGCAGCTCTGTACGAGGGCGGTTCGAAAAGTTATCGGAATGACAAAAAAATACATGATTTTTGAAAATATTTCATTTTTAATGATTGCTAGAATTAAACAATTTTTGTATACAAATTCGGTTTTAAATTCAGTAATACGGAAATAATGTAACTCCATCTTAAATATGCCGTAATCACCATGGCAACCGAGAATTATCGCCTATCATAGGATACCATAGAATTAATTACGTACACTGTTAAAAATTTGCAGCAAACTGTCCAGTCATTTGACCGTTTTTAGAAAAAACGATTACATAATCGTAATTTAACTCTATTCTGACCATCATATGGGCAATGATACAGTCAGAATAAAGTTAAATTATGGTTATGGTACCGTTTTTTGAAAATACGGTCAAATGACTCGACAGTTTGCTGCAAATTTTTAACAGTGTATGATAGCATTTAATAGAATGAAGAAAACTTTTATTAATTTCTTTTTAAGTTTTAATTCGATTTTCACAAAATTTCAAATGTTCTCGAAACAATACTGCAAGGATTTTATGTATTAAATTTCAAACCATTCGCTTGGGTAGTTTTTGCGCTGTTATATGAGGGCAGACGGACATACCAGACGGCGACTATAGGTGCTACGCATTGATATATTTATGAAAGCTCTTAAAAATATGTAGAATAGACGTATGAATTTATGAAAATGTATCAATCACGTTTCAGAGATTAGATAGGATTAAGCTGAAAAATTAAATAACTTCTCAAATATTTTTATTCGATTATAATAAAAAATCTGAGTTTTATTTATCCGTTTCATAATAACAGCTAAAATTCAATTTGCTCATTTCTGTTTCGGTCTTAAAACTAGTCGTTGGGAGCCGCCGTAATACTTACCCATCATGGATATGCATAATATAAAATAAGAAAATAAAACATGTGTAAACTATTTAAAAAATGAATTGCAATTCGAATAAAATCCTACCTTGATGACGTCTTAAACTTTAAATGCTGTATTATTGAATTGCGTAAAAAAAAAACATCCTTATAACTCCAAAAATGATAATCATATTAACTAACGGTTAACTGCGTCGGATTAATCCTCTTATTTCCAATTAAAATATATCTTTGAATTGCAATTTGAATGAAATACAGGGTCATGAAAAATCGAAGAGTGTGGAAATTAGGATTACAAATATCTCGGCAATTAATTATTCAATCGACTTCAATCTTTATGCAAAATTTGTTTTTGTATTGTCTTTTATATTCACCCCTCAAAATAAATAATTTCGAAAATTTTTATGTACCTTCTATCAGAATGAATATTTCAAAAGTCCGAAAAAAATAGTTCTGGATAATCGAGGTTACTGAAATTCAATAAGCTTCTTCCCATTATTACATACTAAGTACATACCAAATTTCAAGTCTCTATCTCAATTTGTTTGGGAGATAGAGCGTTTACAGACACACAGACGGACGGCAATTTTTTTTTCTTCTAAAAGTATGTTTTTCGGAATCTCTAGCGTCTGAAACGTGTAAATCCGTCAAAAAAATTTTCTCGACTTTTAAAACGGTTACAAGATTTACCCTATACTACGTATGATAAGTAAGTAAATCATAATAAAATGTTGTTTTTACAAACATTTTGAAATATTATGCAAATGAAGTAAAACTGACATTTTCTGAAGAAAGAAATTATACAAAAGTTTTCAGAAGTACATTTGATAGGAATTGGATAGCGGCCTCATGATTATAAATCATCTTTTATAGATTAGTTTTTGGAAAAACAACATATAAAAAAATTGAATTTATGCAAACATATCATTCACGTTAATAGACATTAGATTAAATTAAAAACTAAAATAATTTATTTTGAATCCCAAATCTTTTACTTCAGCAATAATAATAGTTTTTGAAGTTTTCTTTCTCCGTTTCGTAAAATAGCTGAATTTCATCTTGTGCATTTCTGTTTCGGTTTTAAAACACATCTTCTTTTTGCAAAGCTTTTTGTATGAAAATGCAAGTGAACGAATATGAATATAGAAATTTGTTTAGAAGAAAGATATTATGCTATCGTTTTCTATGAAAATACAAATGAAAGACGATAACTTAGGATTTACAAGCTAGATTTGTTAAAAAAATATATAAGAAAAGAGACGTTTGAATGTTTGAAAACAAATCTATCACATTACATTGAAATAAATTAAAAAGTAAAATAATTTACTCTGAAATGCAATTATTACTCTTTATAATAAACATGTGTGAGTTTTTTCTCAGTTTCATAAAAAAGCTGAATTTCATCTCGGGTATTTATGTTTCTCTTTCTTTCTTAAATCACGTTTTTGGAAGGATTTTTGTATGAAATGTAAATGAAAGAAGATTAATACATAAATTAGTTTAGAAGAAAGATATTATGGAAAAGTTTTGATAAGTGCACTGGAAAGGAAATGCATTACGGTCTCGTGATTCACTTTCTTCAAATCACGAAAATTTTACCAGCAGCTGTGCTGCCGGTATATTTCCGTTATTTGAAGCATGTACGTTTCTTTTTCGTCCGTTACAGGAGGTAAAATATAGCTCAATTAAAGAATGAAAGTGGAGATAAGAAAACATTACTTGTTCGGTGCTGCCGTCTTGGAACTCTAACCAAAGTACTTATTATTTTATTAATTTCAAGAACATTGTCGTCGACTTTGGTTTTGAAAACGGGACCTAACGGTAATGTGTCTCGTATGTTAATCATTGCTCTATCAGATGTTCGTCGAAGGACGAATTTGAAATAAATAGATTGTGCTTTCTTGAAATGGATACGGTTTGATAAATTTGTTGTTTAGAAAACAATGAATTTTGAAGTTAATTTCGGGAAGATTTCGCCGATATAAGATGGTGATTGGGATTTCAACACTTTAGTATTAATAGAGGATAAAAATATGCATTACACATATTTTTAATTGAATTGTTAGATGTAAAACACGAATATTATAGAATAAATTCGAGGAGAAATGGTTGCTTTTTTAAGTAAAACCGATTTTTCCCATATAAAATTTTCATTGTAACTAATATATATATTTTAAATATGTTCATTTTGAATATATTTTAAATGCGAATATTTTTTTATAATATTAAAAAATAAATTGTGAATACTTTTAAATGAATAATAAAATTAATTGTTACTCTTGTTTTAATTCGAAAACATTTTTGTTTTGTTTTGTTTTGTCGTTTTTAAATAAATAAGAAATCTTTATTTATAGAATTTTTTTTTTAATCAATTCGAAGTTTAGTATTGCTGGAGCCGATACGCATGCGCGCAGGGAATAAAAAGAATTTCCCCCTCTTTTTCAGACTTAAAGGAATAATTCGCGGAAAAAACGTGTTTCTAGGATAACGGAAATTATTCGTTTAAAAATTGGGAAGAATTTAGTGTATAAAGACGAGTTTTTCTGACAGTTTTCTAAATATCGTTTGCTTTATAGTTCACAAGCTACATTTGTTAAAGAATATATAAGAGAGTCGTGTGAATTTATACAAACATGCCCACCACGTTAATTTACGGATGATCACAAATATTAATTTTTTTTTTATTCAATGTGTTGTTATTCTTCTAATTGCTCTCGTGGGACATTTCGGTGAAAAATGTGCGGTCCATCATGTGCTCTATATTCCTGAAGCCCGAAAAGAATTTATCAACTATTTCTCTAGCTATTTGACAAAACTTCTAAAATCGAACGTGCTCAGGGACTTTTGGCCATTTAGTGTATATTGATAAATCGGGATAATTGAAAAGTAGAAATTTTAACTCGAATTTTTCTGAGTTGGCCGGCAAAACATTATGACTCAATTAAAATGATTTGATATTTTTTCTTAATCCTCATTTAAACTGGTCATTGGGGGCCACCGTAATACTTAACCATCATGTATATGCATAATATAAAATACGAAATTAAAACATGAGTAAACTACTTATAAAATGCATTGCAATTCGAATAAAATCCTTGCTTGATGACGTCATAAATTTTAAATGCTCTATTACTGAATTGCGTAAAATATGCATCCTTATAACTCCAAAAATGATAATCATATTAACTATCGGTTTACTTCGTCGGATTAAGCGTCTCATTTCCAATTAAAATATATCCTTGAATTGAAATTTGAATGAAATACAGGGTCATGAAAAATCAAAGAGCGTGGAAAATAGGAGCAAAATAAACTTGAGTCATGAAAAACACAACACTCAATTGAATCAAATTCACCTCTGTACTATAATAATTGTTTAAAAACAACACAAAATGTCACAAAAACATATATGCATCATTTATTAAAAACTTTTACTTTAGGTGTTTTAAAAATATACAAAACTGCATTTCACATTAAAAACCTATCGAGCCGTCCTGGCTCATCATCAGGGTTAAAACATCACCACGCAGATACACACACACACACACACAAAAAAAAAAAAAAAAAAAAAAAAAAAAAAAAAAAACCACAACTAGTCTGAAACACTGTAAAAACATCAATGTCTGCTGAAGACAAGGTCAAACCATTATAAACAGGGTGGGAAGCATAGGGAGGAATGTGCCAATCTTATTCATTCTTGAACTATCTGTAAAAGCTTATACCATACTTTAGGGATATTGTACGAAACTGAATCATTGCATGTTTTATTTTTCCTGGTTAAAATTTCTATTGATTCACTTATTATTGCTTCATAAAAAGAGGATGTGGGTTTAATAATTTTAGCGTTATCAAAATCTATTATAATCGACTGCTGTTGTTTTAATCTGGAAAGGGGCGTTTTACTTCTATTATACTTGACAACTGCAATATGTTCTTTTAACTGAATTTTAAATTTCCTTAAAGTCATACCAATGTAGTCTTTAACTTTATGAGATTTTATCCTATTTTCAACTATTTCCATAATAACTGGGATTCTATAAATTCCTGCTAAATCTTCAATCGGTATGGGATCAATCTTCTTATGTAGTAACGCATTCAATTTAACTGGAGGGGATGCTACCAAATTTATTTCTTATTTCTTTAAATTATATTTTAATTTTTCAAAAAGTTTCGGAATATATTGGAACTTGTAAAATTTAGTTGGTTTTCCTGTTAATTCTTTTTGTTTTGTACCCTGATATTGATATTGACAAATTAACTTATTAATTAACCTCTCTGAAAAACCATTTTCATTTGCTATAATTTTAACTCTGTCAAGCTATTCTTTGATATAACTATCAGTACACACTGAAAATGCTCTATGGATGTAAAACCTATATGCAGCCAGTTTATAACTTAAAGGTGATGAAGCATCTCTGGAAATAGTATTATTTGACCTCATATTTTTCCTATAAACTGTCCGATCTATTGTTAAATCACTGTTTTTTATCAGCTCTACATCAAGAAAAGGTAAACGATTCTGTTTTTCTAACTCCAGGGTAAATTGTATTTTTGTATCCATTTTATTAAGTTTAACCACAAAGTCCTTCAATAAATCTATCCCATGCTCCCATATAATAAAAATATCATCTGCATTTCTACACCAATATGCAGGTCTTTCACTAAAATCATTCATAACCATATTTTCAATGGGTCTTAATTTAATCTCCGCGCATAAACCCGAAATGGGGGAGCCCATTGGTGCACCATCCTTTTGCTTATAATAAATACACTGCTCAAAACAATTAAAGGATATTGCAGTTTTAGGTGGATTTTGTATCTGGGAAACTTTTTAACTGATTGATACATGGTCGACAGACATAGTAGGTTACATGAGAATAAATTACACATGTTTGGCAGAAAAAAATGCAATTTATTGCGCATTTGTGTACAAAAGGAAAAAAAACACAGTTTGTGCATATGAGAAAAAAAGAATAAGAAAAGGTGTTTTCTTCAAAGAAAATCATTTTCAGTAGGGGGTATGGTTTCCACGGGCGGTCAGCAACGTTGAACACCTTTGAGGCATGGACTCAATGAGGCTATTAATGACGAGTTGGGGTATTCTGCCCCACTCTTCCAGAAGAGCTCTTTCCAGTTCTTGGAGAGTTTGTGGGGGTTGTTGGCGGATAGAAACTCGTCTTCCTAGAGCGCCCCAAACGTGCTCGATTGGATTCATGTCTGGAGAACACGATGGCCATTCCATTCGAACGATTCCTTCCTCGAAAAGGAAATCCTCCACCAGGTTTGCACGATGTGGCTTGCAGTTATCGTCCATTAAAATGAAGTTATCTCCGATTGCTGCAGCGTAAGGGCCTACAATAGGTCTGAGGATCTCATCCCTATATCGGCGACCAGTCAGAGCTCCATCTCGAATGATGTAGAGGTCAGTACGCCCGTCAATGGAGATGCCACCATACACCAACACTCCTCCACCGCCAAATCTGACACTTTCGTGCACGAACGCAGGATTATTCCTACTGCCACGGTCCCTCCAGATGAAAATACGCCTATTATCCGGATGCACAGAAAAACGGGACTCGTCAGAAAACAGAATATTGCTCCATTCATTTCTCCTCCAGTTGACATGCTCGGTTGCCCACTCCCTGCGGTCGCGACGATGCCTTGATGTTAATCTAACACATACCATCGGTCGGCGAGCATACAGACCTACAGCATGGAGCCGGTTTCGGACAGTCTGAGTTGAAATCGTGGTGCCTGTAGCCTAGCGAAGGTGTTGTTGGAGAAGAGTAGCGTTCATATTTCGGTGTCTCCGAGCTGTTAACGCTAAATACCGATCTTCATTGGGCGTTGTTGCCCGTCTACGACCTTTCCCTGGTCTTCGGCCTGCACATCCACTCTCCAAAAAACGGTTCCAGATCCTGGAAATGACACTTTGTGACACTCCAATGGCTTGCGCTACTTCGGCTTGATTTTGGCCCCCTTCTAACCTACCAACAATTCTCCAAGCTTCTGAATCTGTCAAATGACTTCACTGAGACATCGTACTCATCGAAACAAAGCAATCACTGAATGCCGATCATCCTTGTCTTCATTCTCTTTTATCCAGTTGAAAGTCAAATGTCATTCGCTGCCGCTGAAGCAACGTTTTTGACGTCGAACTTTTTTCGGCAAAAAAAATTTCGTTTATATCTTTATTTTATATAAAACTTCAAATATCCTTTAATTGTTTTGAGCAGTGTATTATCAAACTGAAAAACGTTATTGTTTTTAATTAGATTAAATCCGGAAATAAGTGTATTTTTTGTGCTCACGCTAAAAGAATCATTACCATTAATAGCTTCTTCCACGAACAAACCAACATCATTCATATCCACAGATGGATATAACGATAATACATCCAAACTCGCAAAAATGCTGTTCTCAGGGTTTGTTCGTAGGTAAAACCCACATCCTCTTTTTATGAAGCAATAATAAGTGAATCAATAGAAATTTTAACCAGGAAAAATAAAACATGCAATGATTCAGTTTCGTACAATATCCCTTAAGTATGGTATAAGCTTTTACAGATAGTTCAAGAATGAATAAGATTGGCACATCCCTCCCTATGCTTCCCACCCTGTTTATAATGGTTTGACCTTGTCTTCAGCAGACATTGATGTTTTTACTGTGTTTCAGACTAGTTGTGTTTTTTTTTTTTTTGTGTGTGTGTGTATCTGCGTG
Source organism: Maratus michaelseni (assembly GCA_963931845.1). NCBI lineage: Eukaryota > Metazoa > Arthropoda > Arachnida > Araneae > Salticidae > Maratus > Maratus michaelseni. Next base: position 346,556,013 of record OZ007590.1, on the reverse strand, counting down.
GTGATGTTTTAACCCTGATGATGAGCCAGGACGGCTCGAAAGCGCTAGGTTTTTAATGTGAAATGCAGTTTTGTATATTTTTAAAACACCTAAAGTAAAAGTTTTTAATAAATGATGCATATATGTTTTTGTGACATTTTGTGTTGTTTTTAAACAATTATTGTGGAAAATAGGATTACATATATCTCGGAAACTCATTATCCTATCCACTTCATTCTTTATACAAAAATTATGTTTTATTATTGTCTTTTATATTCACTCCTTAAAGTAAACTATTTCGAAAATTTTTATATAACTTTTATCAGAACGAATATTTCGAGAGTCCAAAAAAAAATAGTTCCGGATAATCGAGGTTTCTGAAATTAAATAAGCTTCTTCCCATTATTGCATACTAAGCACATACCAAATTTTAAGTCTCTATCTCAATTTGTTCGGGAGATAGAGCGTTTAGAGACACACACACAGACGGCAATTTTTTGTTTCTAAAAATATGTTTTTTCGGAATCTCCAGTGTCTAAAACGTGTAAATCCGTCAAATTTTTTTTTCGATTTTTAAAACTATTACAAGACTTACCCTATACTACGTATGATAAGTCAGTAAAACATAATAAAATGTTGTTTTTACAAACATTTTGAAATATTATGCAAATGAAGTAAGATTAACACTGACATTTTCGGAAGAAAGAAATTATACAAAAGTTTTCAGAAGTACATTAGATAGGAATTGGATAGCGGCCTCATGATTATAAATCGTCGTTTATAGATTAGTTTTTGTAAAAACAACATATAAAAAAAATGAATTTATGCAAACATATCATTCACGTTAATAGACATTAGATTAAATTGAAAACTAAAATAATTTATTTTGAATCCCAAATCTTTTACTTCAGCTATAATAACAGGTTTTGATGTTTTTTTTCTCCGTTTCGTAAAATAGCTGAATTTCATCTTGTGCATTTCTGTTTCTGTTTTAAAACACATCTTTTTGCAAAGCTTTTTGTATGAAAATGCAAGTGAACGATTATTAATATAAGAATTTGTTTAGAAGAAAGATATTATGCAATCGTTTTGTATGAAAATGCAAATGAAAGACGATAAACTTGTAGCGGCCATATTAAAATGTCCGCTGGTGTGGTAGAGCACGAGGAAATAAGTACAACTGTTTTAAAACCAAAAACTGGTTTATTAACACAATTAGCAGGGGGTTTGAGCGAGCTCCACGAAATTTTCCTAAAAGTTTAAATTAACCAAAGAGTTCCTGCTAACAGCTTGTAGCTTTAACAAAACTGAAACAATATAATTAAACCTTAACCTTTTAAATATATAATCACGATCCAATACTCTTATCCTCCAGCTTTTACTGAGCTCTGATTTTTGAAAATCAATCTACAACAGCATAAAACTCCCGTATAAAAATACTAATGGCAATTCTTAATCCTGAGACTCGATGCGAGTTCTCAGGGCTAAATCGAAATCTCAATCTAAGTCGCAATATTAAACTTCCCAGGCCAAATCTACTCTAGCTCCCCTGAGCTCTGAACTCAAGTCAAAATTCGCTGCTTATATACTTCAGTGTCGATCGACCAGCTCCAGAAAATTTGCATAATTGAAATTACACGGCGACTCACAATTTCAGGGATTCAGCTGTCCATCGAAAGTTAAAGAAAGATAGAGAGCCTTTATAACTTGTACGCACATAGTCGGTTAATGGACAAAATGATCTCATTCACACATTGCCTACTCACGGAGTAGTGAATACCTTACAAACTTAGGAGTTAGTTTAAAAGAAAGATATTATGCAAACTTTTTTTATGAAAATGCAACCAAATACTTTTTATCAGAACGAATATTTCGAGAGTCTGAAAAAGATAGTTCTGGAAAATCGAGGTGACTGAAATTCAATAAGCTTCTTCGAGAGATAGAGCGCTTACAGACACACAGACGGACGGCAATTTGTTTTTCTAAAAATAAGTGTTTCGGAATCTACAGTGTCTGAAACGTGTGAATCCGTCAAAAATTTTTTTCGATTTTTAAAACGATTACAAGACTTACCCTATACTACGTATTATGGGTAAGTAAAAAGGATATAAAAAATATATATATTCCTGTATATCAAGAATATATTGAATATCATGAATTCTGAATATATGGGATATCCAGAATATCGGGAACCGTTTAGATATTCTTTTAGTATTCTTGATTTTACGGAAAATGCTTTACGAAAAGTACTACCTTACTGAAACAGTAAAAATAATATCTTAACATTTTAATATTAAACAAAACACAAAATTTAAAAAGGATAATTTTCCGTTTACCGGGGTATAAATTCATTGACATGGCTTCCATTATAATTGATTAGTAAGTTATATTCAAACATTTAATTTATATGTGCTGCAATGTATATACTGTCTCCCACAAACATATAAAAAGTTCTTCGAAATGGAGTTTTCTTCAATCTATTTTTTAGAGAGCAAATTACATTAGACCGATGTAACAATGTTTACTGAATAAATATCTCATTGTAACGATTATATTTTATAATTCCAGGTAGTGTAATTAAAAAAAGTAATATATTAGCATAATAATTGAGTCTAAAATTTTCCATTGAATAAACTTTTATGTAAACAATAAAGATATTTTGTAGATAAACTACCTGAAAATCTAATAAAACTGTATCCAAATATTAATTAATAAAATAAAGCAAATGTACTATATAAAGGTATTTAGCAAGTTTACTAAATAAAACTCGTTACGAAATATTTATTTTTTCTTAATTAAAGATAAGCAAGATGTTTGTTTTAATTAATTCACTAATGAAAGAAACTAAATTTTTGTTCATGTTATTTTTGTAATTATAAGTCTGAACTAATTAAATTTAACCACATAATGCATAGTGTTTTTTGAAACGTTGAAAATAAGTTTGAATTGTTGCAAATTAGTAACTTTTTTTTTGGTTTACCTTGATTACTTAAAAATATACACTGTTTCACAATATTTTAGACTTTATAATTTAGTAACATGACAAGTCTTTAAAAGATTATTTAAAAGATGTTTTGTATTTACATTTTAGATGCATTGTTTCACAATAAGTTTCAATTTGCTTTTTGTATTCGTCACAAACAAAGACATTTTATCGACGACAATGAAAAAATGTTATTCACCATTAATAAATTCTGCAGCATTAATAAATTCCATTTAATTTATATTGTGGGCACTATTTTGAAGGCAGATTAAACTTAGAAATGTTTGCTTAAATCCGATACCTATACCGGAAGGTAAAGTTTTACGCCTCTAGCATAAAATTTATGTTTTTGGATATCAGAATAAAAAATCGATTATCTCTTTTTAAGGTCATTTCTTTATATAGCGAGAGCAATTTAATTCACTTCATTTATATATCTTTCTACGTATCTATCTGTCTATGTATATAATGTAAAATTTGTCATCACAAAAAAATCTGAAATATTGATCCCATTTGAACATATTGGTCCTGCAAGTATCTTGGAGTTGTTTCATAATGTATAAAGCTCGTACAACACGTTTATAGGTACAAGAAAAAGAATCCCATTGCATTTTGTTCTATGGAGAAAAATATTCGAGGTGCATTTGAATTACACAAGATTGGATTTTTGGTTTTATAAGGAAAAAACCGATAGGAAGACCGAGCAAAGATCGGTTAAAATTAGCTTTGTTTTCAACTCGATGCAACAATAAATTATCTGTACAATATATAACAATCAGTTCTATGTACCCTGTTTGGTTGAATTCTGTTTTCGATAACGTTCTATTGACGTTGATTAGTTGAATCATGTATCTGAACTCCTATTGGGAATTTCTAGAAAATTCCTTCAGATTCTAAAAGCCAAATTTGGCGCAATTTGGCAATATTCTTTGATTTGGCGGCAAGCATGTGTTTTGGAATTGATAAAGTCGATTTTCCTACAAAATATCGCCAATTTCGCCAACAATTTAACCAAATATCGCCAAATTTGGTGAGATGTTACCGACTTTGTGACTTCGTATACGGCCAACTGTTCAACAACTTAATAACTATTTTAACCTTCATTCCCAATGCATTGACCTGTATTGACCACAAAATGACCCACTACTCAAATTTTCTCGAACACGTGACCTAGCCCAATGATCTTCTGGTAGCCAAAAACAGTAGGATACAATATTTCGTCAAAATCATTAGAGCCGTTTTTAAGATAAAATTTGCGTATATACACACAGACAAGATTTGCTCGAATTATAATATACAGGGTGATTATAAAAAAATTATCCCGATATATGAGCCTCTAACTGTCATACCGTTCCCAGAAACTGAATGAAAATCTGGCCTAAAGTATTTTGAGGTATGCGCTCAAGAATCATGTGAAAAACAACAGTTAAATTCTAACAGTTACGGTTACTGTGACAAAATTTCGAAAATTTCAAATGGCAACTCCTACTTTTTTTTTATTGGAATGTGATCTTCATAGTGAAAAACCATAAAAAGCGTTGGACGGTACCTGTAGCACGAAAATCGCCGGCGCTAGACAGACTAAGAAGAAAAGTGAAAACAACCAATAAAGGACAGAGAAGCAACAGAAAGTAAAACATTTTATTGTTCAGTGCTATCCACCATCTGCCGCATGTAAAGTGTCGTCGTGTGTGAAATGGAAAATGTATGAAACACAATAAAATGTTTTGTTTTCTGTTGATTCTCTGTCCTTATTGGTTGTTTTCGCTATTCTTCTTAGTCTGTCTAGCGCCGGCGATTTTCGTGCTACAGGTACCGTTCCAACGCTTTTTATGGTTTTTCACTATGAAGATCACATTCCAATAAAAAAACGTAGGTGTTGCCATTTGAAATTTTCGAAATTTCGTCACTGTAACATTAACTGTTAGAATTTAACTGTTGTTTTTTATATGATTCTTGAGCGCATACCTCAAAATACTTTAAACCAAAATTTCATTCAGTTTCTGTGAACAGTATGATAGTTAGTGGCTCATATATCGGGATAGTTTTTTTTATAATCACCCTGTATATGATATCTTGCACGAGTTAGTTAAACAAGTTCGGCAATTTTTGTTCGAAAATAACGAACTTTTCAAAATCTGCATAACTTTGCGGTTAATGAGGCTATATGTTCCGTTCATAATTAATTCATATTAATTTTTCTTATTATTTCAATAAAACTTTAAAAAGTTGATTATTTTGTTGAGTGAGATATATTAAAATTTTCGATGACATTAATTCAATGATTTGGGTTTCAACCTCCTTTGAGCGTCGGAATTATATAACCCACGGGTGATTTTTAAACTATGATTACAAAAAATGGTAAGCGTCTAAAAAACTGTTACTTTATACCAAAAAAAGTGTAATAAAAAATTATGTTCTACTTGCATAATAAATGTAGCATTTTGAATATTAGTATTTTCAAATTTAACCAATGTTTCCAACTAAAATTCCACCTTCATAATTCTTCAATTTTCTTTGAATTAGACAATTTTTTCTACAAAACGAAATAGTGTAACAAAAATGCGTAATAATTGATATGTTATATACAGGATTTTTTCCGAGTGACTTAATTAGACCCCTGAATTTTTCATAAACATATTTGTGAATGGCTAATAATCTGAAATTATGTGGATAAAAAGGCTTTATAACTTTTCCTAGGTTGGACTTTTCACGTCTCATAGTTTAAGAGAAAAAGGGCTGTGACATACGGACGGACAGACACAGGAGTGATCTTATAATGGTTCCGTTTTTACTTTTAAAGTACAAAAACCTAAAAATCACAAGAACAAACATTTTAAGACCTATAATTCTGTTCGACTCATTTGTCAGTTGTATTGGTTAAATATTTTACATGTTATTCGATAACTATAGTCAACTAGTTATAAGCTGTTCCAAACAATAAAATGCTTACTTTTGTTTTAACTTAAAAAAAATAAATAAAAAAAAATAAAATAAAACTTTAGAAATTTCAAAAATAATTTATATTATCACTGACGATTTAAAAAAAATGTGGTAAAAAGACAAACAGAACCATAACGTTCGATTGAAAACGAACAACTACAAAAAACAAGATCATTATTTTTAACTTAAGTTTGTTGTTAATTATTAATTTACAATTTGAAAACAAAAACTCTTTTGATAAATGGGTTTTAAAACACAAAGGTTATCAAAAATGTTTCCTGTGACATTTTTTAATAGTTCATGTCAGAAATATAAATATAAAGGAAATGTTAAAATAAATAATAGAAGCTGCGTTAAGTCGAAGAATTTAACGAAACTCGATATTTCATTAGTGTTTCTACTTCGTAGAAAATTTTTTAAGAAAAAAAAGGCTCTTAAAAAGCAATTTATAAAATAGATGATCTTATTATAAACAAAAAAATGATTGTTAAAATTAAGGGGCGCGTATTATTTTATATACAAAAATCCTTTTTATATCAAGTAATCTTTTTTTCTTTAAATTAAGAACTCTGTTACCTTATTTTGAGGCACTCAATAAACAATGTTTCGATAAAACTATAGACATCAAGAAAAAATCTTGATAAAATTTTCATTAACATCATATGTATAACGATTTGGAAATACCTTTAATTTCATTTAAAACATTTGGATATATGGGGTTCATCTAACTATAAAATCAACTGCAGCAATTTGAATCTGAAAAAATAATTTTGAAATATTTACTTAGCTCATGATATATGTAAATTTTCTTTTAAAAAATGAAAGCAATTTAAGAAATTCGGAAGATATATTTATCACAATTTTAGATATTTCTTACTGAAAACGGTACATTTATTCTTCAGAAATTGAATATCTGTAATTTCAAGATCTAGCATATGATTAAAATAAAACAGGTTTTATGGGATATTGTTTCAGAGAGTTAGAATTTTGTTTTACTAATTTGTACTGAAGTAGTAACTCTCTTATAAAGGCATTCTAGTGTGTTGAATGCGAACGTGATGTCTAAAACTGTCTTTTACTCTAATTTTAAAAGTCTGTGTGGAGCTTTCGGAGTTTGCGGTTCTTGTCTTTTACTGTAAGTTTATGCAAATTTGAATTCTCTGGTCTATCTGCAAGGTATATAAGTTGAAGTGAAACCTTATTTCTGCGGATGCGGGTCAAATCTTTCCCGCTGTGGTGACAAGGTCTGCGCTGATGAGCTAGAGTTGCGCTTTTAACACGTGTCAGCGGAATTGAAGTTCAGCTGAGTTAAAGTTAACCTTTTGGTAAGATCCTTTAAGTTATAGTTTGAATAAACGTTATTCGGCAGCCACGGGTTGCTAAGTGTATTGAAATTAGATTGAATTAACGATTTCGCGAGTGCTTCTTCTATTTTAGCTTAAAGTATTGATGGACCGCTGGATTTCGTAGTGAATAGAACTTCCAGTGTTCTTCACGTGAGTGAATCTTGTTATTCTAGTAAAACTTCCAGTCATTTGTAGTGATGCTAAAGTTTGTGATTGAGTTTTGTGGATAGCCGCTTAATATAGGTTAAAACTTGCTAAATGACTCTGCATCCCTCCTTACCTGCATAGTTTAAATAAAAGGGTTTATGCCTTAAAATTTCATAATGACTAAGCTGGCCGGGAACGGCCTTGTCAGGCATGCTACAAATTTATATTGAAAATTTACATTTAGAGTATAAACTTTGGCGGAAATGATATTCCTTTAATATGTACACATGTACGTCATGAATATAATATAAGTATTATAGAGCATTACAACAGTAAGAAAAATTTACTAACACTGAAATATATCCTTTTTAGGGTTTCGTACTTAAAACGTAAAGAGGGAACTCATGTAACATCACTCGCGTGTCTGACACAGCCGTTTTTCTCGAAAACTATGGAACGTGCAAAGTTCAAACTTGACAGAGTTATAAAAGCTATTGACCCATATATTTATGGATTAGTGATTCAGAAATATTTAATAAAAAATTTAGGGGGCTAATACGTTACGGGAGTTCGAAAGATCTTGTAACACCAAACTGAAAAATATATTTGTTTTAATTTCAACTATTATATTTTCAGCAATATCGTCGAAAATATACTGCAAAAATGTATTCCCCTTACCGTATATCCGAATCTGCTGAAACTAAAATTATGAAAAAAAATTGGGTAGTAGGAGTTATTTAAACCTTGCAGGATAACTATAGCAATTATTCTAGATCTCATAGTGTTTAGGAGAATCGCACTTTTTACGTCACACACAAACTGTACTTTGCGGGCGCTCAGTGGAGACGTTGAGGGGCGATCTAGATATCTATCGACGTAGATCATCCAAAAATTGTGATTTTCAAAAAGATTTGTCTGTAATTAGCTGATATATTAACCTTTAAAGACACGGATGGTTTGCACACATATAAAAATACGGGCGGCGTACTCGGGTTTTAAAGCCCATATGACAGATTATAATAATATAGTTGTGTAATGTAATGTCCAGTAGTAGTATAAAAGTAATAAACATCAAATTGTTAAAAAAAAGACTAATTAAATCAGAATTATGCACGTAATTACTTTGGGATTCACAGCTGGTTTTCTTTGAGTGGCAGACTCGACACACCACCTATGTCTTACCTACCTGAAACCTACCTAGAAAAGCGTGACACTGACCTAGTTGGCGTTGCAACTTTGGAAACTCATTTCGAAGCGCCCTTGCTACAGTGCCAAGTTTAAACTTTGTACAAGGTTTTTGTTTTAGGTTAAGGTGAATCATAGTGATAATTAGACAACGTTCTTCATTCCAATTGAATTAAATTATTGAAGACAACTATTCAAAAATAATTCATAGAATAATTCCAAGACATTAAAAGTCAGTAATTTTGACAATCGATCATAACTAAATACGAAAATCATTTATAATGACAAAAGTGTTCTATTGCAAATAACTTCAATAATCATGCCTACCTGTATCATGCTTTTATATTTAAAACTGCGTTAGAAAGTTTCGATCTGTTCAGCGTTATTTTTTTTTAATCGCTTTGAATTTGTGTACTGTTACGTCAAATATCATTGACAGGTGATTTCTCGTGAGCAACTCTGTGACATCTTTCCGAAGCGTGGTTGGCACTCTGCCATTTTTAAACTTTGAACAAGGTATTTGTTTTATAATGAGAAATATTCATCGTTCTTCATTCCAATAGCAATTAAGACATGTGGTATTGTTTTATGTATTCGATAATATTATCTTTGAACTGTTCTGATATTTTGTTCAACTACTTATCTACATTTTTTTCAAATGTCTTGCGTTCTACCATATTTCTACGTCTTGGACTTTACTACGTATGTCGATATTTCTTTTAGCAGAATTGTTTTGTAATATTGTAGTTAGTAATGAATACATTTATTGTACGGAACCCTTTGTGAGCGTGGAAAACTCGCACTTTACCTATTATTTATTGAGATATTCAAACTTTGCCGCATACCGTTATGTACCATAAATCAGGACACCTGGCTGAAAAATTGTCCTTTGGAAATATATCGAGGTAAAAGGACAGAAATAACATTAAGAGAAAATATCTTAAATAAATATCACCAAAATAAAATTTGGTCTTTTTCAAATTGATAAATTGAAAAGGATAGAGAAATAATCTCAATTAGAAGTAATCATAAGTTAATCATAAGTAAATAATAAGTTATTAACACCAATATAAGTAAGGTAAAACTATACAACTGTATTAAAAATAAAATTTAAAGTTTTACATAGACTTTATAAAAAAACATTGCTTATTTATTTATCGCGAGCAAAAGTTCAAATACATGACTTCTGCTTTGTTAATAAAATGTATGAGCTTCAGTTATATTCATCAAGGCAATTTGTGGCAAAATCTAGTTCTTCTTATAATGGCAGTCTAGATTGTGAATGTGTTGTCCGACATCTAACACCTTGCGACTGAAACCGTCTCTAACTATTGTTACTCTGATTTTCGTCAGTATAATTGTACCTCCCTGAATCTGAGTTTTGCGATTATGTTTGTACACTGTACCGTTATATGCAAATTAGTTTCTGTGAATGACTGGCGAAGTATAAATACGAGTGTGAAAGATTGAACGGTCGGATTAGCTGAGTCTCATCAAAGTAGTAAATTAGGTAGCTTTTCAGAGCTTTAGTTCAATAATCACGTAATTTTGTTTTGACGATTGACGTGGATTAAGAGAGGAAATTAGTTCTAAATAACTTGGAGTTTATCGTTTGGTAAGGAGTTGTTCTACGTGTTTGAATAAAGTGATTTTCGGAACCCACGGGATTTTAGTTAGTAGATACATTTGATAAAATTTTGAATTACTTTTGATTAAAGTGTTTCAGAAATAGTAATTCCTAGTCGTTGAGGTCCTCTTGGGTACAATCTTGAGCACCAATTTTACTTGCGTAAGTTGAGTTTAAATTAGTAGGTTTGCATTTTGTTATTTTGAGAGTTTGTTGAATCTAAATTTGATTAACGTATTAAATACTTTGCCACTGTGATTGTTATCTTATTATTGTTTAATAAAATTGTGTTTTAGCTTATATATAGTGTCATGACCTTTTCTTTAAGTAACCTGCCCTTCGAGGACGCTGCAAAATTTTTATTTTGATGCGATTTTGTTTTATTACACTCCAGTTATTAATTGTATAAGTATTAATTTTAAAACGGCAGATTTTATTGGAATAATAATATATTACTGAAAATTACTTCAAAAAAGAAACAGGGAATGATAATAAAAAGCTTAAATAAAACACTTTCTTGCATATCTATTGTTTATACGAAAAATAAATTAAGCTGAGGTTCCGTGGTACTTAAAAAAATTTCCTGTATTCTTTTTAATGATCATAGTAAAAATAATTATGTTTTTTAATTCATTCGTATGTTTTTTTAACTCTTTAATATTAGTATTTATTTGAGTACAAATAAATACTGATCCGAATTAAAATTACTTTTTTGCAGCAGCTATCGACTTCGAATTCTTAAATTTTTTCCAAATAGGCAAATAAGAACTTCCTATCCATGGGAATTTTTCTTTATAAATATGAAAGATCTTTGCTTTTGATAGTTTTAGCAGTACAATTGTTTTATTTAGGCTCTTCACGGCCTCTTCTTTAAGTAAGAACAATGCTGTCATGGCCTCTTCTTTAAGTAATGTGCCCTTTGGGGACGCTGCAATTTTTTTATTTTATTCTAGATTTTGTCTTCCTACGCTCCTGTTATTAATTGTATAAGTATTATTTTTAAAATGGCAGATTTTATTGCAATAATGATATATTAATCAAAATTACTTCAAAAAAGAAATGGTGAATAATAATAAAATCTTAATTAAAACACTTTCTTGTGCGTCTATTGTTTATACGAAAAATAAACTAAACTGCGCTTCCGTGGTACAGAACAGAATTTCCTGTATTCTTTTTAATGATCATAGTAAAAATAATTATGTTTTTTAATTAATTATGTTTTTTTAACACTTTAATATTAGTACTTATTTGAGTACAAATAAATACTGATCCGAATTAAAATTACTTTTTTGCAGCAGCTATTGACTTCGAATTCTTAAAATTTTTCCAAATAGGCAAATAAGAACTTCCTATCCATGGGAATTTTTCTTTATAAATATGAAAGATCTTTGCTTTTGATAGTTTTAGCAGTACAATTGTTTTATTTAAGCTCTTCTGTTTTATTTAAGCCTCTTCTTTAGGTAGTGTGCCCTTTGGGGACGCTGTAATTTTTTTATTTTATTCTAGATTTTGTCTTCCTACACTCCTGTTATTAATTGTATAAGTATTTTTTTTAAATGGCAGATTTTATTGCATTAATGATATATTAATCAAAATTACTTCAAAAAATAAACGGTGAATAATAATAAAATCTTAATTAAAACACTTTCTTGCGCATCTATTGTTTATAAGAAAAATAAATTAAACGGCGCTTTTGTGGTACTGAACACAATTTCCTCTATTCCCTTTAATGATCATAGTAAAATTAATTATGTTTCTTTAATTCATTCTTGTGTTTGCTTAACACTTTAATTTTAGTACTTATTTGAGTACAAATAAATAATAATGTGAATTAAAATTAGTTTTTTGTAGCAGATATTCATTTCAAATTCTTTAAATTTTTCCAAATAAACGAAAAACACCTTCCTTTTCATGCTAAAAGTTTTTCATAAATATGAAAGCTCCTCGCTTTTCATAGTTTTAGCAGTACAATTAGAAGTGCCATTGTCCTAAGATAATGAACTGATTCATGAGAGGTGTAATAATATGTAAATTCTTTTATTTAAATTTTAAACCCTCTCCGTAGAAAACGTAAATTTCTGCAGACAGTTTAAAGGCGACGGAAATATTTTATTAGAAAAGGGAAATGCTTAAAAGATAAAGTACTGCAAATACGTCAAATACATTTTGATTCTGAGCCAAAAGCAGAAAAGTTTATTGAATAGTTTTGAATTCTAAAAAGATTTTTATTAAAGAATTTGAAGACATTTTTGAATATTTAATATTTATAAAAGTTCTTTCAAATTCGTTCTTTGTGCAGTATTAAAAATTCATGCTGATCTTCAATTGAATTCTAAGTTAAAAATCTAAAATATTTGCGATATATATGTAGTTGGTTGGCACACTGACACTTTTCCTGACGGCTAGAATGATTGCAGTATTCTTTATTATATTTGAAAACCCTTAAAGACAATGGTTTCATATTACTCAATTGATAAATTTACAAAAATGGTTTTATATTTACGTATTAAACAATGAACGTTTACTTGAAAATAACTTTTGGAAATGTAACGTTAAAATTACAACTATCAGTGTACTGCATATCCTAAGCCTCAATTGATATTCAAAGTTTTCAATGCTACTAATATTCAAGAATAATATTGAGGATATTTCAGTTACATATAGTTTCAGTTACATTTAGTTTCAGTTTACATATAGTCATAACAGTGTTGCATAGCGGAGAGTTTTCCTCAAATATTTAAAAATTTTATTTGCAAAATTATATAGTTTATAACTATTTTTTTTGTTATCAACTTTTATATTTTGCGTAACGGCTTCGTTTCAGTACTTCATAAAAATGAACTAAGATGCTATAGTTGAAATCACAATCTTAAAGCGACATATTATTTGCAGCTATCCATACTGATTCCTGATATTTTAATTCATTAAAAAAACAACTTATTGGACTAATTCCAATTACATAAAGACATAACTGAAATAAATTAAAATAATAATTGGGATATCGTATTACATTTTATAATTTTTTTTTGGTATCTAATTTTATAGTTTGCGTAACGGCTTCGTTTATGAAGCATTGAAAACGTTGAATATCAATTGGGGGATAGAATATACAGTATACTGAGAGTTCTAATTTTAACGTTACTTTTCCAAAAATTATTTTCAAGGAAACGTTCACTGTTCACCATGTAAATATAAAATCCTTTAATTTATCAATTATTAACCTTTAACGGTTCACAAGTATTTTAAATTACTTACAGTTTGGTCCAAGGTAGTTTTATAAGATATCTGATTATGGACTAAGTCCTAGTGGTCCAATATCGCAACATATGTGCCATTCAACTTAATAAGTAACAAGAAGGAAAAGTCATGCGTCAAACATAGATTATGTAACACTTTCCAACGCTTCCAAAATAATTTTACAAATCATTACCGTTTAATAAGCTGAAAGATAACATCTAAGTAAACAATTTGGAAAACGCATAACATATTTAAAAACGTAATTTCAGAAATTTCCAACATATACAATATTCGGAAAAATATCCGAGTACTTTTATTCAGCCCTGTATATGATCTATGAATTTGTATATATACTACATAGGATGCTAAATTTTAGTTTAGTTAGGAAACGCATAGCACAATTTAAAATTCTCCTTCTGGAGTTTCTGTCAATAAACGGAAATGTGTTCGCGAACTTTTGTGCTGCCCTGTATATTATCTACAGAATTGAAAGGGAGTTAAATTTAAAATCGCGTTCAGCAACTTAAAACGCACTTCCAGGAATTATTGTTAACAGACAGTAGAGAATTCTTTTGTGTGTCCCTCTAAATGAACGATGACTGCTATACACACAACATTCTCTAGTAAGCCTCTTGTAATGCACGTTAGTGATATATGTCAATTTCAATGCCTTTAAAATAGTGAAACATTATATAATTAAACCGCAAACGATTTTTCTCCATAGACGTAAGGTAAAGGAGCTCTTTTGACTGTCCCTGTAAAGTAACTATAAGTGCTATGCACACCCTATTCCATATTAAGCTTCTTGTAATGCACCTTAGTGATATATATCAATTACAATGTGTTTTAAATTGTGTAACATCATAAAAATAAGCCGCAAATTATTTTTCCCCATAGACCGTAATGTAACGGAATTCATTTGAGTGCCCCTGTAAGAAACTATAAGTGCTACACACTTCAGTTGAAATAGGGAACATGCTATAGATAACGACAATAACATATAAATATTGCAAGGCAATCCGATCATATTTACGGGAGTTAGAGTACGGCCAGACGACCAGACAAACCGAAGTCATAAACACTTTTCAACTAGGTTGGAAAGTGTTAAAAATGACATGCTGCATATATTGCGACAATGGCCAGATAAAGGTTAGTAAAATAACCTTTTCTCAGTATGAACGGCATTCGACGAAATAAGTTAATGTTCCCAAGCCGCATATATTGCGTCATTCAATTATCCAGGAATAAAAAAAAATAACTTTGCCGAAAGCATTCGATTGAAGGATTAGGAATAACCAGAAGGGTGAAAAAATATGCATTTATAAAAATACTTAAACTGTTGTGTAGTGTTTTTTATTTTACATATAATACCAAGTATTTACACTATATTTTAAGTAAAGTTCACAAAATTTCAAATCAAAATACTATTTCTGGACCAAGTTATATGCTTAATTATTGAATGCTCTCTTACAAATAGTGGCTTTAATCAAAAGTACTCCTTAGTGGTTTATTTAAAATCAATACAGCAACAAAAATTTCTTAGTTTAATAATTTTCTAGCAGTTAATCGAAGATTTTTTTTTTTTTTAAATTAAGCAAAATGGCGGCGTCTGAAAATTTGGATATACATTTTAAGGGAAAAAAGCACTTGCGTATTGTTTATTAAAAACAGTTTTGATAAAATAGTATTTCGACAAGGTTTTATATAATGTATATATATATATATATATTTTTAGGTCTTACTACTCTATGGGCATTGTTATGGCAAAATATATTCTAGTACAATACATAACAATATATTTCTATGTATGCTATCTGAATGTCGATGTCCAGTCTGAATTCAGGTAAAACCGCTTAGTACCAACTGCCATCAGCTACCTGTCGTCAATAGTAAGAAGGTCTTACCGTAACTATAGGATGTCTCTAAAACAGTCCATTGAATCAGCTTGAAATTTGCACAGGCTATTTTCAAAATACTATACTTTAAGAAAAAGAAAAAAAATAGATTTTTTTTTAGATCTGACTACCCCTAACCACTTAATATTTTAAAATCGACATGTCACATATTTTGAGACAGTGGAACGTTAAAGGTTAAAGATAAATTCAGTATCTGAAAGTGTTTTAGTGGTAAGGATTTTTTAAAACAGGTTGTGGATGAACCTCTTAATTTCATAATATACATTTTATATTTTTACTAGATGTTACTTTGAAACTATTTTATACACACACACAACAAATTCCGTAAAATTACGTGCAGAGGCCGGCAGCAGAGATTCCAGTCATACCCCGTAAAAAAATAAATCCATGCCTATCATTTTGTGCAGCCCGTAATTTTACGGGGAAAAGTGATACAGCAGTACAATGCAAAGATTATAACGCACTGTAAAACAAAATAACACTTTATTTACTGTTCCGTAGAACGTAGCACGTTAAATAATCATCACAGAATCGTTTTTTTTTGGCGGGTTAAAATGTTCGAAACACGAGTAAAATGAAGGGTTACACCATAGCGGAGGACAATGTATGGGGTCGTACCGTATTTTTGCTAACATATGGACTAAAACTGTAAGAATATGTGGATTGCCCTTAATTTTCTAAGTATCTAAGGGATAAGGCAGCTTATTTAGTGGATCAGACCGTTTTTCATCAAATAAGGCTGTTGCCCGTGTGAAGGGCAAACGCTCATAAATTTACGGTTTTTTCTGAAAGTTTAGATGATAAATATGAAATATGAAATATTAAATTCAATGCAGGTTAATGTTTTTCTGAATAAAAGCGCAAGTTTCAAATGACATATTTTCTCAAAAAAATTGTGCTTTTATTATTTGGGTAATGACTTATAATTGTGGAGCTACTGTAATAAAAATGATGTCATTTTAACCACATGAATAAAAAATGCCATAATCCAGACGAACGTATACAAAGATATTTCATATTTATGAATTCAAATAAATATTTTTTAAATGTCGTTATTGTCGACTAAGCAGTCCACTTTTTGCGCCACTGTGACGATTTTTAAATACCATCATTAGGAAATAATTAGTTTAATAGCTATGCCTCTTATTTAAATTCATTACTTTTAAATAGGAGCAATAGTTGTCCTGTTAAACGCAAGGATCTTAAATTTGTTTATGTTTAAACTCCTTGGCTAAGTGTAAAACAGAAAACAATTACGATAGATTAATTTTTCAGATGTCAATTTGTCAACAGATGATGTTTTGTTTTGTAAAAAAAAAATGATTAATGAAGCTTGAATAGTTGAAATTAGGATTTTATTTCTTCAAATTTTCTTTAAAAATATATTTTAATCATGATATTGTTTTCACCATCTATTAAAAAAAGATAATTCTACGTTTCAATTTTAAGGATTACATGATGTAAACAAATCCCAACCGTTTCCCCTTTTCTCTTTTTTATCCACAAGAATGAAGATTTTGAGTTGTCACCATTACAGTAATGTCATTAAAAATTACAAAAAAACAAACAATATATAGGAAACTAATTGAAATTTTAAAATTTTGAGACCTTATATGCGCATTAAAAATTAGCTGGATGTTATATGCACAGTAATGATAAAAAACTAAATATTATAAAAGAAACAACTCTGTAAAAACAAAAAAAGTTTAAAATAATTTAAAGAAATTTACTTTCACAATTTAGTCATATCAGAATATTCAGTGCAGACTAGAACAAGAAATAATTTTTTGTATTATAATATTTCAATATAGAAAATTTATAGCAACAAAAGTTCAAAAGCAGAAGACTATTAAATAAGAGTCAACTGTATTTCACCAGTGCTAAGAAATCTTAAAGTTTTCTTCCGCCTCTCCTACAGATACTAAGTTCTTTATCTGTCTTTCCAGAGCAGTTAATCAAGTTTTAATTATTTCACGGATAAACAAGTGTATTCTTTAAGCTCTCCACAATGCTCGTTGCGTATACATCACGTACAAGGTGCGGGGACGACTGAGCTTTGCTCGGTAAAAATTAGCTTTGCGTTCAACTCGATATAACAATAAATTCTCTCTGTATTATTACGATAAAGAATTTTATTTTTAACAGTATTATTTACAGAAACAATCAATATTAAAACTATGTACATATTTCTAAATTTTACACTACTTACATTACATATTTGCAACGAAAGGGCATCCTTCCAAACTACATTTGAAATCTGTTTTCGAGAACGTAGTATGGACTATGATTGGTTGAATGATGCATCGCGGCTTCTATTGGGAATTTCTAGTAAATTTCTTCCAAATCTAAAAACCAATTTCTTTCGCCAAATGTCGCCACGTTCGGCGACATTCTTTCATTTAGCCATAAGCATGTGTTGAGAAAGTTCTATGTAGCCTGATTGGTTCAATTCTGTTCTGAACGTTCCATGAACTCTGATTTGCTGAATCAGGTATCTCGGCTCCTGTTGAGATTTTCTAGAAAATTCCTTCAGATATTAAAAGCCAATTGTTTCGGCAAATGTCGCCAAATAGTGCGAATTTTTTTCATTTGGCGCCAAGCATGTGTTTTGGTATTGGCAATCTTAAAAGTAGATTTTCCCGCCAAATCTCGCCAATGCCGCCAACATTTCATCAAATATCACCAAATTTGGCGAAATGTTACCTATTTTGCGACTTCGTTTTCTGCGAAGTGTTCAATAACTTAATAACGGTTTCAACCTTCAGTGCCATTAAAATGCATTGACCCGTAGTGACCCTAAAATGGCCCACTAATCAAATTTTCTCAAACATTTGACCTAGCCCAATCGTCTTCTCGTGCCCGAAAACTGTAGGATACAAAATTTCGTCAAAATCGTTAGAGACGTTTTTAAGATAAAATTTGCATAACCACACACACACATGTCCAATACGTTCATCACTTTTTGGACACTATGCAGTCACGTGATTCTCTTTTTGTGATCCAAGTGCAGCAAATGCACGAAACAAGCATCATGTGACTCAAGTGGTGCAAATGGAGACGACCACGTGACGTACTGCAGCAGTCTAACTTTTCCGTCTGTTCGGATACTAAAAGATTAAAAATTCTGTACAAGAAGTTCTTTCCGAAGAAGTTATGTTGAACAGATGTACAGTTTGGGCATTTCATGGTCTTCCGAGTTAATGCAAAATTTACCTAAATATTTGAAGTTAATTTGAATGAAAATAGAGACAAAACTGGTATTAAAGGATTTTTATAGAAACATATTCAAAAGCACGTGATTTGTATAAAATTTCCAAAATTCAATCTTTAAATTTGTTGTTCATATCACTATTTACACCTATAAAAAATGTACGACAAAAATAGAAATAAGAGATATTTCTTTTAAATGCTAAAAGGTGTAAATTAACAACATAATACAAATTAAAATAACATTTATTAGGTTGTTTTACATGTCATTTTCAAAAACAAATGAGAATATTCCATAATTGCACGGGTTTTGAAGTTATTATATTCATGTACTTTTTAGGTAGCTTTCAATACAAAAAAGTATAAAGCTACCTATTGCAGCCGTTCGGAGGAAAGCAGTTCCGGAAAATTTCGATATATTTTCACCGATCATGACCCCCAGACCCCAAAACCAAGTTGTCGAGAGCGAAATTTCACTATTTTTTTTCTGTTAGGCGCGCTACACACCAAGGAGACTTCAGAAATTTCTGTGACTCGTGCGACAAATCTACGGTTGTAGCCTATTGTTTGTTCCTTAAGCCCTCACACCGAAAACGCATGCGACGATGCACCTATGTTGCATGTATTTTTTGCTTCCGTCGCACTTTTTTGTCTCTCCTCTCAGTTAAGCTACAAGCAGCAATTTTCATTTATTTTTATCTCAAGAAAATATCGTTTTCGCGCCATCTATCGGCAATTAATATAAAGAAACCTCTATATTTTAGGTGCATTTATAAAAAAAGCCATATAACTTTAAAATTTTATTCAATGTACGTAAAATGAAAATTATTTTCTTTTTTTTAAAATAATTTTAAAGTACGAAAAACTCTGCCTAAGTCTCAATGTTATCCTCATATATTTGATCTCAACCAGGACCAGAAGTAAGATGAAACTTTCCAGCCAGTATTTCCTTCAATCTACCGAATTACCAATGAGGTTGAATTTCCGCACTACTTTTTTATGGGCAGGTAACTGGCATCTGCATCTATTCTACAGTATTCCCAGGAAAAATGCCCTCTCTAAATTTTTGACAACGTTCGAGGCTGCTTTGACGCTGTTGTTGGAAGGGCACCTATTGTTGAATACGCAACATCAGTTCCTAATCTAATATCTATCTATCTATCTATATATATATATATATATATACAGAGTGACTTTTAATTAACCTACGACTTTAAACTGATATAATTTCTCACAACGAATGCGTGCAGTGAGAGAGGGCATAAAAGGAATTTGTTTAGTGTCAGTTTAAAGTAATTTTTAAAATGTCTCCCTAAGCGTCATATTCAACTGAAGATCGTATTTTTATTATTAAAAATTGGTATTTATATAGTGAAAATGCAACACTATTTCTCCGGAAATGGTCTTCAGCATTCAGAAATCGACCTAAGCCTTCTAGAGCATTGGTAAGAGATCTGATAAGAAAATTGGTCACCTTATTCACCAGATAGGAATCCGTATGATTTCTATATTTGGGGTCATATGAAAGATTTGGTTTTCAAAAAGAAGCCGACAGACCTTATTAGACTCAAATGTTCCCTAACTGACTCATTTTCAAGCATAAAAAAGAAACGTTCGATTTTGTTACTGACATTTTTGTGACTAATTTGTGCTATTGTATCACATCTGAAGATTCTGACTTTGAAAACCTTATCCATTTAATTCCTTTTCCATGCTCTTTTCAATAAAAATATGTTTATAGTGCTATCTGCAACGACTCAAGCGTTAATTCAGTTAAAAGTTGTAGGTTAATTAAAAGTCACCCTGTATATATATATATATATATATATATATATATATGTGTGTGTGTGTGTGTGTGTTAAATATGGTGTTTCATAATAAAGAGATCGTATTCCGTAAAAAAACAGAGCAGTAGCAGTCGACGATTCCAAAGGCAAGACGATGGGTTATTACAAACATGGTGTTTTCCCGTGGAAATAAAAAGATGAGGAGTTAATATCAGTTATTTTATTGACACGATACTGAATATGCGTCAATTCCACTAACGAAAAATTTCAGAGTTCATATCTGATCGGTATTGTGTCATAAGAACAGCATGCAGATTTTAAAATGATTAGAGATAATACACCAACTTGACAGAATTTCTCCTCCAAGTGACGTGTTTTTTATTGGCAGTAAGAAAGCGTACAAATTCTGATCTCCAAGCCTCTGCAACGGTGTTTTAAAGGTAGCGAGTGTATGGATATTTTCGCTTATGCAGATGAGGACCAGCCAAAAAGAAAATGCAAAGCCGTGAACTTATCACTATATACGGCATAATTTTGAGGTGAACCGGTAGACGCACGAGCCGAAAGGATTTATAGGATATCGAATGATAATATTAATAAAAATAAAAATGATACTAAGAGACGTTCTAAAGAAATAAAAATTGAATGTCTCAAAAGAAGAAATAAATTAAGGTTTTTACAAATACATGTAGCTTTTAACAGAGTAAGATTTTTAGAATAATAGTTAAAATAATATTTTGATTAAAGCTATGGAATAAAAATATAATTTAGATTTAAGAGATATTTTAAAAGACAAGGGAAAAAATTTAGAATTGTAAGAATTTGGAATAAATTAATAAAGGAAAAATGGCGATTTTTTTTATTATTACATATATACGTGTGTGTCCCTATATTTCACTTTGAAGGCACAACTACCCAGCGCAAACCACTGGTGTTTGTGTGTGGTAGTATTATCGAGTCTCTCATCGTGCACTATGGTGGTTGCATGTCAGTAGCTATGGGGGTGTGGGAGATATGCTGGTTGAAAGTGGTGGACCTAGGGCATTTTCATATACACGTGTGTTTCATTAAATGTAACTCTGCAGCCACAGCTACACAGCGCAGACCACTGGTATTTGTGTGTGGTAGTAGCCTCGTGTCTGCCATCGTCCACAATGGTGATTGTATGTCGGCAACTACGGGAGTGTGGGAGATATGGTGGTTGAAAGTGGTCGACCTAGGGCATTTTCATATTTTGACCAGTTCTAAAAAATGTTTGGAATCTTCTTTAACGGGAGTTGATTCATCCAACTTAATATGAACTAATTAAGATATAGATAACTAAGTAAGATGATGTCGGGTCCCACAGCGGTCGAAATTGAAACTAAACGGTATTGTAGTGCGTGAGTAGCATTCCTGCTATTCAATGCCGTAGGCAACCGGGACAAGTGCCGGGTTTCTTTCGGAAAGAGTCTTGTTTAGAACAGAATGCGCGCCGAAAATGACTATTTATATCGAAACCGCAAAAGAAAATAATTCAATTATGGGCAACGCCGGACGGGTCGGTTAGTAAAAAAATAAATGTCGACCGATATCAATAAATTCAGTACAAATTTAATGAATGTTTTTTTTTATATTATAATCCGTATTGTTTTAAAAAAGGATAAAGACCATTCTTTTTCTTTAAATTGAATTTCTGTTATCCTTCTTTAGTCAATAACTGTTTGATAACTCCATTACAAAGAAGAGTATTAAAGTGAAATTGTAACATTGTAGTACTATTTTCAGAAACCATTCTCAAAGTAACTCTTAGTTAATCGTCCGTATTTTACTTTTACAAGCAAGCATAAAGCTGAAGGCACATTTTATCACTTGAGGTTTTTAAAGTTATGTCCCCCTGAAGTGGATTTTCATTCGAAGCAGGAAGATTGATAGTACTCAAGACATTTCAGCACTGTAGAAATTCGAAAGAGAGTTGCAGAAAATAGTAGTTTTTTTTTTTTTTTTCAAATGGATAAGAAAATACTTTTATCTTTGAATTATAGATCGTATTCATCCTGAAGCCTGCGTTTGTGGAACTAAAATAATAACAATGCAATCATAAAGAGTATAAGTGAAAACTATTTTTGCAGATTACATGCATTCAGAAATTTAATTTTCCAATACCTATTGTAATAAATAAGCATACAAAATTTCCGTCTTATTTAAATTGAATTTTCGTTACCTTCTTTTAGTCATAGATTTTTTATAACTGTTTTACAAAATGTAAAAAGAATATTGTTGGGAAATTGCACCATTGTAATATTATTTTCAGAAACCATTTTCCACATAACTTAGGGTTAATCGTTTGTATTTCAGTTTTGCAATCGGGTATAAAGCTGAAAGCATATTTTATCATCTGGAGCATTTAAAGTTATGTCCCCCTGAAGTGTATCTTCATTCGAAGCAGGAAGATTGACGTTACGCAAGACATTTCAGCGGTATAGAAAAATCTAAAGCGTGTTGTTAAAAATATCGGTTGCTTGCACTAGATAGTAAAATAAGTTTTTCCTGAAAGTAGCTTTCGTATTTTTCCTCAAAATTGCATTTAAGGAATAAAATAATAATATTGCATTCAACAAAAAGGTGATGTACAAAAGTATTTTTGTAGATTGTATGACATACAAAGATTAAAATATAAATAATAAATATTACGTTTATAAAAGTTAAAATCATTAAAATTACAGACATTACATTACACTTTCATAAAACATTAAAAACATATTAAAATTGGACGTTTTGGATTTATATGAAAATCCCTCTTCAACAAACATTTTTTCTTAATGTAAGTCACAGTTCAAAAATATCAACAAATAGAAAATGCAACGTATCAAAATGTCGAGGCCAAAGTTACAGTTATAATAACACAGAGTATTCATTTGGGATTGCACCTGCTTCATTAAGAGGTAAATCTGTAATTTTCATATGCCATGCTTCTAAGAAAGTACGAGTTCTGTAGTCGCTGCACTTCGATCTGATCGAAGTACTTATGTTCAGACGTAATATTTTTGTTTACTTCAAATATAAAAGTTAAATTAAAAATAATAATTAAAACTATTTAGAAAGATAATAATGCTTTATACGATAATATTTCACGTCTAACTATATGAGAGTTTTTTTGTACTAATCTTTAATCAAGCATCAATGAACCCAAAAGCTAAATTTTATTAAAAATACTTCGAAATTTAGTATAGCAAAATATATTTGTATATTTCAATAAAGTAATTAAATAATATTTTCGTTAAAGATATATGACACTTTAATATTATTTTTCGTAAATAAAAGAAAAAGCATTTCTATTTAACTTTAGTTTTGTTCATTCATTATACTCGATGACGCTGAATTAGATATATTAAAACAAAATTAGAAAAAATGGAAAAAATAGAATGATTCCTATGGAAAATTTTCCAAGTATTAAATAGATTTATTCAATCATCATTCATCGATGCTGCTGTTTAGTTTCCTGTTTGCCCCAGGGTTGGTGGTTCACGGAAAAATATTCCATCTTGTGCTGCGATTGTAGCCTTGCCAACGTGTGATAGTGAGAAGTGCCAGGCTGGGTATCGTTCTCAGTGCTTCAGCTGGTAGAACGTCAGTGCGCTATACTGATGACCCGGGTTCGAGTCCCGGCTTGGATACTTTTTAACTATTTTGGATATACGCCTTTAAAGCAATTAAAATTTGAAATATTATGAATACAAAGCGTGGGCATATTTCTGTGGAAAAAATTCCAAATATTAAATAGATTTATTGAATGCAAGAATGTTAGAAAATAATCAGTCAAGTGCGAGTATTATTCAGGCTCAAAGTGTTTCATACATTAAATTACTAATACTGACTGTAAAATACTAACTGTAATAATAGTACAAAAAATCCTTGCTAAAAGAATAATTGAATTCATCGGAATGAAAAACCTTGACTATTTATCACTATGATTTATTAATCTTACTTCAAATATGTTGTAGAAAGTTTAAAATTGTCATTGTGCCAAGCGTGCTTCGAATGGAGGTTGCAAATTTAAAACATCGCCTTGGTCACTGCCGTGTTTTTCTAGATAGGTTTTTAATTAATATCTCAGTTAATTACAGACAATTTGTTTCGAAAATCATTATCAACAATTCTTGTATGATTCTGTATTGATAGGTATCTCGAGAAACCGTCAACTTCCCTGCTGAGTGCCTGTAAAGGAAAGTTTGTGTGTAACGGAAAAATTCGATTTTCTCAAAAACTATGAGAGATAGGTTTTTCGCTATACATTTCCTGCAAGGAACTTTTACTACCCATAATTTTTTCATAACTTTAGTTTCAGTAGATTTGGAAATAGAGGGGGGGGAATATTTGCAGTGCATATAATATAATACAGTAGAACTCCAATTATCCGAACTCCAACTATCCGAATCGCTTTCAGAATTTCAGAAAAAACAAATGAAGACGGAAACGTATTACGATTCCCAAAATAATGATTCTGTCTATGCGCACCATTGTCTTTCCCGCCGCGAAGATTCTGGGTTTCAAATTTTAAATGATGATGAACTTATTGAAAGTGTGAGAGAAGAAAGTGTCGAAGAAGAAAATGACATTAATGTCGAAGTTGAAGCATACACGGGACTATCAGCTAGTGAAGCATTTGCCGGCCTTGAAACTGCGTTGAAATGCGTCAGCCCGAGTGTGACCACATGGCTCCCCGAAAACGGATGAAGACCGTCAAACAGCTTAATTTGACCGAGATGTTCAGCAAGTAATGACTTTCATTTACAGTACGGTACGTACATACTGTACTAATGTACAGCACTTGTAAGTACGCTTAACATGTAATAGTGTTGCCTTTTCTTTTAATTAATTAAAAGCTCTTTTTCTTTAAAAATATTTTTTTGCTCCCATTTTCAACATACATACAGTAATTAATTAAAATATACCCCTTTTTTGGAAAAAATCCAATTATCCGAATAGGTCCCAATTGATTCGGATAATTGGAGTTCTACTGTACCTACAAATACCGGAAAATACCTGAAAATATAATACATAAAATTAAAAGAAACATATTTTTGAGTTTAGTATTACGAGATCTTTCACACGATACCCCACAAGATATACAATCCGAAACATTTTTTCCAAGTAACTTAACTAGCCCCTAAATTTTCATAAACATATTTGCGAATGGCTAGTAATTTGAAAAAAATGTGGGTAAAAAGGCTTTATAACTTTCCGAAGTTTGAACTTTCCATGTCCCATAGTTTATGGGAAAAAGGGTTGTGACAGACGGACGGACAGATACAGAAGTGATCTTATAATGGTTCCGTTTTCACTTTTTAAGTACAGAACCCTAAAAAAGTTTTATTCTTTAGAGTCTTCTAAAATTAGTCTTTGAAGACGCGTTTTTTAGTTTTTTTTATACTTTTATTGGATATTTCGAAAGTAAGTTTTTGGTATACTATTTCAACATTCTTTGTAACAAGTTTAATAATAAGATAAAATCTATATCTTTTTCGTTGCCGCGATGTTGCAAATATACAAACTACAAATGGATTAGTGTTATATAATGTACACATTAAAACAAAAATTATCAATAATACAAAGCTATATTATGAAAGACTGAATTAAACTCTCCGAACTTTTCTAACAATTAATTCAGACACAAATACACTGCTCAAAACAATTAAAGGATATTTGAAGTTTTATATAAAATAAAGATATAAACGAAATTTTTTTTGCCGAAAATAGAAGAAGAGAATCACAAATGCAAATTTTTCTGGTTTTCAAACTGTGGAGTATGCAAATTTTGAGTTCGACGTCAAAAACGTCGCTTCAGCGGCAGCGAATGAAATTTGACTTTCAACTGGATAAAAGAGAATGAAGACAAGGATGATCGGCATTCAGTGATTGCTTTGTTTCGATGAGTGCGATGTCTCAGCGAAGTCATTTGACAGATTCAGAAGCTTGGAGAATTGTTGATAGGTTAGAAGGGGGCCAAACTCAAGCCGAAGTAGCGCAAGCCATTGGAGTGTCACAAAGTGTCATTTCCAGGATCTGGAACCGTTTTTTGGAGAGTGGATGTGCAGGCCGAAGACCAGGGCAAGGTCGTAGACGGGCAACAACGCCCAATGAAGATCGGTATTTAGCGTTAACAGCTCGGAGACACCGAAACATGAACGCTACTCTTCTCCAACAACACCTTCGCTTGGCTACAGGCACCACGATTTCAACTCAGACTGTCCGAAACCGGCTCCATGCTGTAGGTCTGTATGCTCGCCGACCGATGGTATGTGTTAGATTAACATCAAGGCATCGTCGCGACCGCAGGGAGTGGGCAACCGAGCATGTCAACTGGAGGAGAAATGAATGGAGCAATATTCTGTTTTCTGACGAGTCCCGTTTTTCTGTGCATCCGGATAATAGGCGTATTTTCATCTGGAGGGACCGTGGCAGTAGGAATAATCCTGCGTTCGTGCACGAAAGTGTCAGATTTGGCGGTGGAGGAGTGTTGGTGTATGGTGGCATCTCCATTGACGGGCGCACTGACCTCTACATCATTCGAGATGGAGCTCTGACTGGTCTCCGATATAGGGATGAGATCCTCAGACCTATTGTAGTCCTTTACGCTGCAGCAATCGGAGATAACTTCATTTTAATGGACGATAACTGCAGGCCACATCGTGCAAACCTGGTGCAGGATTTCCTTTTCGAGGAAGGAATCGTTCGAATGGAATGGCCAGCGTGTTCTCCAGACATGAATCCAATCGAGCACGTTTGGGACGCTCTAGGAAGACGAGTTTCTGGCAGCCAACAACCCCCACAAACTCTCCAAGAACTGGAAAGAGCTCTTCTGGAAGAGTGGGGCAGAATACCCCAACTCGTCATTAATAGCCTCATTGAGTCCATGCCTCAAAGGTGTTCAACGTTGCTGGCCGCCCGTGGAAACCATACCCCCTACTGAAAATGATTTTCTTTGAAGAAAACACCTTTTCTTATTCTTTTTTTCTCATATGCACAAATTGTGTTTTTTTCCTTTTGTTCACAAATGCGCAATAAAATGCATTTTTTTCTGCCAAACATGTGTAATTTATTCTCATATAACCTACTATGTCTGTCGACCGTGTATCAATCAGCTAAAAAGTTTCCCAGATACAAAATCCACCTAAAACTGCAATATCCTTTAATTGTTTTGAGCAGTGTATATACAATATTGATAAAATAATACAATTAAACATTTTAGTAAGCTAGCTTACCATTGCATCCAAAAAAATCGGGGTGTGATATATTCTCGACAATATCCATACCCCACACTATCCAAATTATGTCCAAAACTATTTATTGACATAAAATTCACATTCTAATGCAGTGTTCCGAAATTTTTGAAAGTGTATTAGTTAAATTAACCCATTCGCTGTGAACCACGATTATACTCGTAGTTCCAATTCGTAATTTCATCTAAAATTACGAATTCGTACCCGATTCGAAAAAAGAATTTTTATTTTATGTAATCACGAAATATCTTTATTTAAATAAAGTAAATACTGAAAATAAGTATTTTCTGGTATGAATTTGAACTTTCTAAATAAAATAAAATTCCGTTAATTTTAACCCGGCAGTGAATGTGTTAAAAAATGTCATTAAAATATTTTTGAAGGATTTTATTTGTTAAAATTAATAAACTAAATCGAAATTTATAAAGGGTTTGTGATAATATTTACAACTTTACACTGTAAAAAATCTTCTTACTCTAAGAAAATATAACATAACCATGAACGAAAATATCAAATATTCTCATCCGAGTTACCCACGATTTTGAAAGCGTTACTTTATCTTTAGAAACCTTGGGACCATATATATTTTCGAGATTTAAAGAAGCATTATAAAAACGATTTTTTTTTAATTCCAGTGATTTTTCTGGTATCTTTTTCAGTGTATTTATCAGTATTTTCAATCCGGAATATCGGTTTTTAGTATCCTACCAGTTCTTAAGTAAGCTGTTTCAATTGCGTAGCTAAATGTACACATGCTAGAATAAGAAAATTATGTTACATTTAAAGTTAATGTTCATGATTTAATTTAGCATGTTTGTCTGCGAAAGAAACTTATTTCTTGAATATAATAATGTGTACTTGAGAAATGGTAGCATCTGAAAAAACAATATTGCCGGTGACAAAACTGTAAAAACTATTCGAAAAAATTACGGTAGCTAAAAATCTTTGTTTTTATAACTGCTTCGTTAAATCTTGAATAAACATAATCTAGAATAATTGGTTTCATATTTCGATGATTCAACATTTAGTTAAATCTTGAATAATTGGTTTCTGAGGTTTCTACAGATAGAAGGAGATTGTCGGAATCGGGGATATTTCTGAAGAAGTTATATTATATTTACATTAGCTGTTATATAATATTTTTGTAGAATAAGAAAAATTATCTTATTTATACAAATCCAAATCATTTCTTTAAAAATTGTTTTTAATGGTATTTTAAAGATTTAGAATACAACCAAATATAATAGATTAACACTAAGCTGTGTTCGGAGATAAGACAACAATAAGAAAACTAAGATAAGATAGCAATAAGAATTTGTTGAGTACTGAAAGTTTCCACTCCTATCTTTCTACATCAAGATAGGTGAACAGTTATAATTGTAAGAGGAATTTTCTATTCGGTAATATTTTTACTTTCTGCATTGACTGACGCTTTTGGAACAGGAAAGAGTATAAATCCTATAACTCATCCTAAGTTGCATTACTGCATATCGATGTGTTAAATTAAATTAATAAAATTTTTTTAATGATACTTTGAAGTACCGTTGGGGCACAAGTGTTAAAATACCAACTAAATCTTTAGCATTGACAGATATTTGTAGAAATAAAATACTATAGCTTTTTTTAAGAATAATTAGAAGGATAAATACATATAACGGATTACAAAATTCCATCTTTACATACAAAAACCAAGTTAAGTTTAATAAAAGAATTTAATAAATACAGAACTTTTACAGTGCTGAAACTTTTTTTTTTATCTGACAACATCAAGATAGCTGAACAGTTATGATTGTAAGAGACTGTCATTGAAAAATATAGCAGTGGAGTGGACGTCATATTTCAAAAGTACAGGGTGATTATGAAAAAACTATACCGACATTTGGGCCCCTAACTATCATACTATTCACAGAAACTGAATTAAATTTTGGCAAAAGATATTTTGAGGTATGCACTCAAGAATGATATGGAAAACAACAGTGTCACTCAAACAGTTACGGTTACAGTGAGAAAATGTCGAAAAAATCAAATGGCAACACCCAGTTTTTTGTATTGGAATGTGATTTTATTGTGAAAAACCCTAAATAGCGTTGGAACGGCAAATGTAGCATGAAAATCACCGGCGCTAGATAGGCTAAAAGTGAGGACAACCAATAAGGACAGAGAAGCAGCATAAAATAAAGCATTTTATTGTGTTTCACAAATTTTCCACATGACCTCCTTCACACATGATGAGACTTTGCATGCGGCTGATGGTGGATAGCACTACAGCACGTATCATGGCATGAATCGCAGTTCTGATGACATCTTTCAAATCAGATGCAATTTGAGGACGAAACTGATACACTTTGGATTTCAGATATCCCCAGAGCCAGAAATCCATTGGTGTCAGATCAGGAAACCTCGGTGGCCACGGAAACGGGAAATGACGGGACATAACTCTATCACCAAACTGTTGAGTTAAGACACGTTTGACTGAAGACCCGACATGTGGAGGAGCGCCATCTTGCAACCACACAACTTCAGATAGAGCAATTTGCCGTTGCAATGCGGGAATCGCGTAATGAGTTAACATGTCCAGATAGCGAGCACTCGTTACTGTACACGCTTGCAGATCACCGGGAGTAATCTCTTCAAAACTGTAAGGGCCGAGGATGAACGTACTCGTTATACCACACCACACAGTCACTTTTTCCTCGAGTAATGGACGTGCATACACATCATGTGGATTATTCTCTGCCCAGTGCACAATTTTTCGAATTCACGTTACCAGTTAACGAGAAATGAGCCTCATCTTTCCACAGAATGCGTAAAGGCCAGCTGCTATCTTCATCATACCGGATAAGAATTACTTTGCAAAATCCAGCCGTAATCGATAGTCTCCCGCTTCCAACATCTGGAAACGCTGCAATCGATACGGAAATATGTTTAGAACAGAGCGCAGAATCTTGCGTACAGTTGAATTCGGCAGATCTAGAACACGTGAAACACCGCGTGCAGTTGCGGGACGAACTCTGCTTATCGTCTGACGGACTTCTGCAACAGCTTCCACAGGAACGGAAGGTCGTCCAGACCGAGGTCGATCGCATGTGCAACCAGTTTCCTCAAATTTATGAATCAAGTCCTGTACAGCTTTGACAGTGCACCGGCCTCGCCGTAATACATGGTTTCTGCGGTAAACACGCAATGTCTCTGCGGCATTTTGTCCATTCAGGTAATAAATCTTTACGATTTCCCCACGGTCTTTCCTTGAAAGCGGCATCTTGTTCGGAATGGCAGAAAGGAACATACGCGGCTCGCATTTCACAGTGCATTTTCTTTCACCTAGCGTGACGACGTCAGTCATGACTGTGTCTTACGTAGAGCCCGAAATTTGCGTTTCTTGGTTTCTTCTTCTCGTTTTGTGGAGAGCTAATCAGGCTGGGATATTAGCCAAAGAAACGGTGTGACGTGTGACGTAAATGAAACGAAAATTAATGCTCTGGTGCACGGCAATGTCCTTTTTACTTTTCCTATGCCTAGTTCCGGTGATTTTCATGCTGCAGTTGCTGTTCCAACGCTATTTAGGGTTTTTCACAATGGAGATCACATTCCAGTACAAAAAACTTGGTGTTGCCATTTCATTTTTTCGAAATTTTCTCACTGTAACCGTAACTGTTTGAGTGACACTGTTGTTTTCCATATCATTCTTGAGCGCATACCTCAAAATACCTTTTGCTAAAATTTCATTCAGTTTCTGTGAATGGTATGATAGTTAGGGGCCCAAATGTCGGGATAGTTTTTTTATAGTCACCCTGTATAACAGTTACGTTTAAAAAATGAAACGGTCAGGGAAAATTATTGCATTTACTTTTCCCTTTTTACTAAAAATCCCGTTAAAAATTAAACCTTTTTTCATTTTAAATTTTATATTACTAATTGTATTTTTTAAATTATAAATATTAAATGCTTACAAAAATCAATATTTCAAATGATAATGTATAAATATATATCTATTTTATTGTTAATGTTGACAAATTATAAAATCATTGTGTTATTCTTATAGATGGCAGCACCAAGCAGTTAAATGTAAGAAGTCCTGGCCTAAATCTTGTCAAATCCAATCAATGAGATGCGTTTCATTCGGGCGTTTCCATTTAACAATAAACAAATAATCGCGATTTCTGTGCCACGTATGATAGCGTAATATATACATATAGATTTTCTTTTTACGAACGACTGACACTTTTGTAACAAGAAAGAGTAAAATACCCAAATCTTATCTAAAATTGTATTACGGTAATTCAA
The DNA here is from genome assembly GCA_963931845.1 of Maratus michaelseni. Taxonomy (NCBI): domain Eukaryota; kingdom Metazoa; phylum Arthropoda; class Arachnida; order Araneae; family Salticidae; genus Maratus; species Maratus michaelseni. The sequence continues at coordinate 346,524,110 of OZ007590.1, read as the reverse complement.
TGTGCTAAATAATTTTTATAACAATTTATATAATGGTACTTTGAAGTACTTTTAGGGCATAAGGGTTAAAATATGAATTAAATCCTTAGCATTGACAAATAGTCGTCGAAGCAAAAGAATGTAGATTCTTTACGTCTGATTAGAAAGTGAAGCACTTATAATAAGCTCTTTTTTATGAAAAATAACCACTCAGTTAATTTTCCCTTAATTAGGACCACACCTATAATTTTCATTTCTCAGCGGCAAGTGTTAGTCTAGTTGGTAATGAAATTTATTCGATTATTTATATAGACTAAATGTCAAAATAAAAGGTAATTAATAATTTCCTGATTTGTATGGTGATATTTATTTGGAATTGTAGTTGTATGATAGTTTAATAAAAAAAGAAATAAAAAAAATTTAATTAAACATACTTTTAATTTAATTCAATTTTAATCTAATTTTGTAAAGATAAAGGTAATAAATACAGTAAAATTAACAGTTTTTCTGTAATAAAAAGAAACAGACTGCGAAAAATGGTACTTACATTGCATCAATTACTTCAAATAGAATATACACAAAACAAAAGAAGACAGAAAAATTATGCATCAAGCATAGATTATGAAACACTTTCCAACACTTCTAAAACACTGCATCGGAACTTTGCCGATGACTTTGGTCGTCTGTCCGTGTTCTAGTTCGCATAAATATACTCAATTGTCATGTAATTGATATATGTTATTATCATTTACTGTGGGATGTTTTGGGGAGATGCTTGCTGTAGAACTTGGTGTGCACAGCACTTATCGTTCATTTACAAGGACATACAAAAGTGTTTGTTTACAATAGTATATCTAAGAGAAATAATTGCTATAATTGCGTTTTCAGTTATGGTATGAAATTTTAAAGGTAACTTTTTTTTTTTTTTTTTTTTTTGTATATTACTTGATGTGTATAAATTTTATAGATCTTATACAAGGCTACACAAAAACATTCAGGAACTTTTCTCACTATAGGTGGAAATTGCTAAAATTGGGTTTTGTGTTTTACGGATTGTTTACTTAGATATCATCTTTCACTTTATTAAATAGTGAAGTTTTTTAATAGTATTCGGAATGTTGTGGAAGGTTTTTCAACACCTTTGTTCGAAACATTATTTTTCTTTCTTGCTTTTATTTGTTAAAGTTATTAGATGGATGTTGATACATTTTGAAATATGTATAGTAATTGGTTGATTAATTACAATCAGATAAAAGTCACATTCTCATTCTCATTCTTTTTTTTCAGTTAAAGCAATCTTAAACACAGATAAAAAAAATCTATACAATTTTTGAAATTATGTATAAATTAAAGTCTATTAAATACATTGCGAATCAGAACTGATTTAAATAAATAGGTTTACTAGTCTCATACAGAGTCAGGAACTTTTGCGAAGTTGAATTTATTATACTTTTAATGCATTATACAGATTTTTATTTAAATTGTTTATAGTCGGATTGTCTAAGTCAAATATTGCAATCAATTTTCGCAAAATGTTTCATACAAATTCATCATTGTTGAGAATGCTATATTCAAGTATTACCAGATTTATACGTTAACATATATGTAGTACTGGAGGAAAAAAAACATTATTTTATGTTAAAGCCACATGCTTAATTCATCGATTTTGTTTAGGTAAAATATGATATATGAAGTAAACAATTTAGAAAACGCATAATAACTCAAATCGTATACTTTCAGAAACATCCATCCACAGGCGGCAATGTACAATTCTTTGCGTAGATCTTTGTATGAAATTATTGATATTCTACAAACATACATTGGTATACTAAACATAGTTCAGCTGAAAAGGGCATAATTAAATTAATAAAGCCAACCTTACGCAAGTCACGCTCATGCAGTGTAATGATTGCGAATTATTTTGAATAGCCCTGTACATCATCTATAGCAATTATACACATCACGTAATATGCAAAAAATATAACAACGCATGCCAAACAATTTTTCACTTCAAGCATTTATCGATAATAGACAGTACTGTGTAAGCTACAATGAATGATAAATATTTTGCACTACATATTCCCCCCCACCCTCCCGATACCAAGCACACAAAATTTAAAATCTTTAAATATCTTTTTTTTTTGTTCTATGTGTAAATGTTTAGTAAAATAAATAAATATCATGTCATCTAATAATCTCTCCCCCCCCCCTTTCAAAAAAATATCTGCTTCTTCCCCTTTGCCCCTCCCTGTTCATAAAGTTTAAATATTTAGAAGTATTCTTTTTTTTTCTGTTTTTAAGTTATATAAGCATCACTTAAATAAAAACAATTCTCATAAAATTCAGCTTCCCGATTTTCCCCTTCGGCTCAATAAAGTTTGATATTTAAAACTGTAATTTAAATAAAATATGTCCTACATGTTTCATACCAAGTTATCTACCCCCCCCCCCCTCCCTACGCAAACAAAAGTAAGAAAAATCTGTTTCTTTCCAATACATGAAGTTCAGATTTTTTTTCACTATTTGGGAGTTTGTAGTGACAATAAATAAATAATTAATGGGATTAATAAGAAAATAAATAATTCAAAATCTCGTAAATATTGACTAATAACTCTCAAAAGTTTGCAAAAAATTAAAAGAGTATAAATAATCGTTGTCTCTTATACATATTTATACACTTATGTAAATATTATAAACATAAATAAATAATTAAATTTAAAAAGAATCATAATCATCAATCATTTTTACAAGTTTTAACAGACTTTTAAATTTGGCGCTTTCATATATCCCGCCAATTTATCTCGACGACAGTTTATTCCACGTTGTTCTTTTTTTGTTTTCTTCGGGCAATTTGAACATCCTGTGTCCTTTTCTAAAATAGTTTGAACAATTCGTCGCTAAGCAACCTCCCATCATAAACTTCGTAACTAATTATAACGTGTAATTAATCAAAAATAACTGTGAAAATGTAGCACCGTTGCTCTGAGTTTACATAGAAGCTATTGGGCGCTGTACATATGGCAAACCCAAAGGCACATCAATGGCGGCTGCTTCGGCTCGTATCTCTAGTGGCTCTAACTCTGCTCTGGGCAGAGTTTAAGCTACCTTAACCTCCATGACTGTCTGTTATAATATTTTAAACCGTAGGATTTCATGTTTCTTTCCTTTATTTTTTCTTTAATTTTTGTCATTAATCTGCTTTCATTTATCAATGTTTTATTATGATTGGCGATGAATGAATATTTAATTTTCAAAACTTCTATATACCTCATCCAACATAGATTAAAATTGTTCATAACTTTGGTTTGTCTGGTCGTCTGTCCCTGTTCTAATTTGCATAAATATGCTCAATTGTCATGTAATTGACATATGTTATTGGGATTTACTATGGGGTGTTCGGTATAGATGCTTGCTGTAGGACATGGTGTGCAAAACGCTTATCGTTCATTTACAGGGACATACAAAAGTATCTGGTTACAGTACTATCTATGAGCGATAATTGATTGAAGGGCGTTATCAGTCGTGGTATGGGATTTTAAAAGTAACTTTTTTTTTGCATATTACTTAATGTGTATAAATTTTATATAGCTTACACAGGGCTGCACAAAAAAATTCAAATATTTTTCCGACTATCAATGGAAATAGCTAAAATTGGGTTTTCAAATGTGTTATGCATTTTGCGAATTTTTTACTCAGATACAGGGGCGGAGCTAGTTGAGATTAAGGCAAAAGTTAATCCCCCTTCCCCCGCGTGGTTTGCCTTTGACCTTGTTTACTTAGATATCATTTTTCACCTTATTAAACAGTGAAGTTTTTTCATAGTATTCTGAATGTTTTGGGAAGTTTTTCAACACCTTTGTTCGAAACATGATTTTTTCTTTCTTGCTTTTATTTGTTAAATTTATCAGATTGATGTTGATGCATTTGAAAATATGCTTGGTAATAAGTTGATTAATTACTGTCAGACAAAAGTCACATTCACATTCTTATATCATTTCTTTTCAATTAAACAATCTTAAGCACTGATATTATAAGAAAATAAACATCTATACCATTTTTGAGAATATATATAGTTTAAGTCTATTAAATACATTGAGAATCAGAACTGATTTCAATAAAAGGGTTTACAAGTCTCATACAGGGTCGTGGAATATTGTGAAGCTGAATTAATTATAGTTTTAATGCATTATACACATTTTTATTTAACTTGTTTATTGTCTGATTGTCTGAGTCAAATATTTCAAACAATTTTCGTAAAATGTCACATACAAATTCATCACTGTTGAGAATGTAATATTCAAATATTATCAGAGCCATACTTTAACACGTATACGGTACTGGAGAAAAAACATTATTTTATGTTAAAGCCACATGACTAAAGAGATCAATTCTGTTCTAAATTTGCCCTCTAGCTCATTTTTGATGATAATGCAATATTCATGTATCGTCAGGGCTGTACCTCATCATGTGCATGTTTGTGTCACAAAAATATTATTTTAGGTTTTTGATTGAAGCCATACACCTAACGCATCGCTTTTGCTCAATAGTTGCACACATGTTCATTCTCGATAGCAATACAATATTCGTGTATCCCGTAACTCATCAGGGATAGGTTTGAGTGGCCAAATCTCATTTCCATTTTTGGAAAACAAATATCCCACAAACCGATATTGCTCATATTTTGTACACAATTTCATTGTTGATAACAGTGAAATGTTCGTGTAGTTTCCGGGCCGTAACTCAACAGAGGTAGGGTTGAGTGGCAAAATCTCATTTCCTTTTTTGGTTGAAAACAAATATCTCACAAACCCATATTGTTCATATTTTGCACGCAATTTCATTGCTGTTGACAGTGAAATATTTGTGTAGCTTCAGGGCGATAAGTCATCAGCGGCATGTTTCAGAGGTAAAACCTCATTTCATTTTTTGGTTGAAAACAAAAATCCCATAAACCCATATTACTCATATTTTGTACACAATTCATTGTTGATAACAGTGCACTATTCATGTTGTTTCAAAGCCATAACTCATCAGGGGCTGTATTTAGGAGAAAAATCTCATTTCCTTTATTGGTAGAAAGCAAATATCTAATGAACCGACTGCGTTCAAATTTTACATTGTCAATGAGTCGATACACTTAAGTATTTACATGGACGTATTTTAATGGGGGCAAGTAGCTAATATTTCTTTTACATTTTTAATTGAAGTAGCATATCTAATTAACCGATTTTGTTCAAATTTTGTTTATACTCTTTAAAGAAAGACAATTGTTCTTTAATATTCGAAAATATAATATAACCACGAAGGAAAATATATAATGACCTCTTTCTGGTTACACACGAATTCCACAGCTCTCCTTATCTTTAGAAACCTTTGATACCAATATACTTTTGAGAATAAAAAAAATCATTTATAAAATCGAAGATTCTTTTGCTGCCACTGATTTTCGGAAAATTTTTTAGCGTCTATATATTGTATTAATCAGTTTTTTTTCTACACGGAATACATATTTTTCGGATGCTATTAATTCTCAAGTAAACATTTCCATGTTCAACAAGCATGTTTTACAGACAAACATCATAAATTAACAACATTAACATTAACTTTAAAATTATTATTATTTTGTTAGACTTACATGTATAAATTTAATTATGCAGTTCAAAATGTTCCAATGAGAATTGATAGCAAACTAAAAACCGATATTCCGGCTTGAGAAAGCTTATTTAAATTATCAAAAATACTATAAAAACTACATGGAGACATTTCCGAAAATCAGTGGTAGCAAAAGAAACCGAGTAGTTTTTTATAGTGTATTAATATATTTGTTTAAAGCAGAATATCAGTTTTTTGGACGCTGTGAATTCTCAATAAGCATTTTCAGCTGTGTAACTGAACTTATACTTGCGGTAATTACAAAATAATATTAATGTTAATGATAATAATTAATCATGTTTACCTGAAAAAAAGTCTTTCTTAAATATGAGAATGTTTATTTTAGAATAGATAGCATTCGAAAAACCTATATTCCGAGTTAAAAAAAGATTAAAACACTATAAAAATTATTCGGAATCATTTCCGAAAATCATAGGCAGCAAAAGAAACTTTATTATTACTTCTTTAAATCCCAGAAATGGATTGTAAGGTTTCTAAAGACAAAAAAGGCTTTTCGAAATCGTGCGCAACTCAGAAGAGATTATTATATATTTTTGTTCATGGCTATATTGCATTTTCTTAGATAAGGAAACATTTGACTTTTTTAAAAGTGTAAGTTGGTTAAAAAGTTTTAGCTTAAATTTTATTTATATTTCTCGTTATAACATGATTTTGTGTCTCTATCAATACCAAAAAATGTAAATATAGTTTTATAATTGGTCTAAAGAAAGGCTGTATTCTTTTTTCATTTATATTTTCAATATATACGTATATTTGTAATTTTTTTCTATTCTTACTGGGGATTTTACATTTATTACATAAAGAAGAAAGAAAAAATCTTAAATGTTAGCTTAGGAAACAAATTTTAACAAAAGAAAATATTTTTTTTTTTTCGTTAATCTTTGATGTTCTTGATTAATTTTATATTTGAAAAACAGTTCTAAGAAACAGATAAAAAAACATAATAAGTCACAGTAATTTTATTTTATTCACAGTTCTTACAGCTCATATCTCAAAAAAAAAAATGGAAAAGAAAAGAAAAAAAGGACGCAAAACTGAAAAAATAAACAAACTTAGTTACAAAGAAAGAAAAAAAAAAAGATGACAAATATTCCTACGTTGTAAAACAAATAATGTTCAATAAAAATATAATTTTAAAAGAAAATTTATAAGAAGTTATAAACTTGTTAACAAAAGAATGAAGAGTTGTAAATTTAATTATAATGTACTGTTTTGGTATAACAGAAAAAAAAAATTATAAAACGGATTATTATTGCCGCTGGAATGGATGTTGTTAATAAATATTATTAATATTTCGAATGATTCTGATTTTTTTTTTATATATATTAACAATTAATTACTTTAGAAATACTTTTTAGACTATTTTCTATCGCAGGAGCTTTTGAGATAATAATTTATTGTAGTAGTTTTGAATAACTATATGTTGTATGCATTTCAGTCATGTTTTTTAACATTTGCAACTCAATGGAGGGATAAACGTTGGTTTGTTACAAATTCCTCTAACACTAGAAAATTTCTATTTTATTTAATTAGCAAAAAACAAATTACGTATATGTTTCTCTTGAAAATAACTTATTTAACATTCTAATACCCATGGTGGCATATTTGCTACCATACTTTAAATGCCTAATTTTCAGGAAGAAACCTTAGTAAATGTCATTTTCAAGTCATTATAACATTAATTGTACATTTGACCTAACACATGGGCTGATGAGTTCCCGGTCTAATAAAGAAAACCCAACTTTTTAACAAAACTTTATAACTTTATGACTTTATAACTTTATAACTTTATAACTTTCATAATAAATAATAATAATTTAATGATAATAATAATAATTTTAAAATAATAATTTTATAATAATAATTTAATAAATGAATAATAATAATAATCTAATAATAAATAACATAATTTTATAACGAAAAAGCTCCAAACAGAATCATTCACTCGTTGTTGTTTTTGGTCAAAAGTCAACACGCGCGGCAGCCCCTGTGACAACATTTTTTTTTATAGACAATGTTCATTCAAAATAAAACCTACACGTTCCTTGGATATCTTCAGAGTCTGAGCTATCTCCTGCAGCTTCACTTTACGGTTCCCCAAAAGGATTTTGTGGACTTTTTTTATGTTTTCCGGAGTAACCACCTCTTTTGCGTGGTGCATCACTGGTGTCCGTACGACCACGTTTAAATTCAGAAAACCAGTCAATAATGGTTTATTTACCTGGTGCAGTGTCCGGGTAACGCTTATCAAGCCAAGCTTTTGTTTGAATGGGTTTTTTCCCATCAAATAACAATTCTTGAAATTCTTGTTTATCAACAAAGTCGGTCAACTAAAACCACTCTAACGTTTTATACACACGGCGAATCGTCATGACATTTTTTCTGCTACCATTTAAAGGTTAGTATTTCCTAAAAAAAGCATCGGTTCGGTGAGTGCAACGCCATCTGTGTGCCAGACCGGGAACTTATCAGCCCATGTGTTATATTGATAGACTGATATCCAGAAATTAAGGGGCAGTGACGAGACATTGTCGATTTCAGAAGTTTTGCCCAATATGTACTGAAATTCGCGAGGAACTGCCCGAAATGCCCTTGAACTTTGAGGATATAAAGAACATGTTTGACTGCATGTTTTACAGTGGAGATTTAGTCCCGAGGACAATTAGGGGATAATAATAAATTTATTAATAAAATATTATTTACGTTTCCCCAAGAAACAGAAAATGCTCCAAATTATCCGTCACTGTAGCAAATGACTATGTAGGTCTTTTTCGACGTTTTTGTGCATTTGTGTAAGAATACCATGCATTTTCTTGAAGATATTAATGTTTCTGTGAAAAATTCAAATTTTTTTTTATAGCGTCAACCGAATTTAACACCGCTTTCCAAAAACTTGGCGAACAACAGTAGAAATAGTGTACTGAAATTAAAATATTAATATATTGAATATTTGATGGGATACGGGTATTTGTGTGAAATACATTTTAACTGCGCATGCTCGAACTACAGCAAAGATATTTTGTCATGGTTTGGTAATCAGTATACTGTAGAGAAACTCATATAAAAAGATCAGTCAGATATCGTGAAAACTCAAAAAGATACCCGCAATACAGTGAGCTAATTGATAAATCTGGGAGGAAATCCCATATGTTTAAAAAAATATCTACATTAACCTAATCGAAACCAGTCGTTTACGTAATCCACTTTCGCGATTTCTGCTATTTTGGCAATGTTTACCATCGATTACGTCGGGGTATGGTTCATTCGACTTGATATCGATGGCCTTAAATATTTTAGTTACACTTTCTACCGCCAGGGGGCGCTTTCCGATCTCGGTTTCTATGGGCCCGATTACGACGGGATTTGCCTAATTTGACTTGATTTCGATAGCCTTACAGATTTCAGTCAAGTTCATATAGAACATATTGTTATTATCACGGGTTAACTAGTTTTACATATAAATTGATAAAAAATATTTGTTTACTCAATTATTAAGAAAACAAATCAACAATTCAGCATTCGTTATGTTGACGAAATATGGATGATGATTATTTTTTTCAATGCAAGTGAAAATCCTTTACAATATTTTAAAATTTCTAATAATCTTATAAAATGTGATAATTTATAAATAATATTTTTATGTAACAAATTTTTTATAATAATAATATATACATGAACAATGAGCACAAAGAATAATTTATTGGTAACCATTCATAATTGTTCGGAAAATATAAATAATGAAATTTTTTCTCAATACACGAATTAATCATTTTCCTGCGTGATGATTAATCATTAATCATTCCTCCTGCGCATATTAGGAGAAAATATTTCCAAATACGTAAGATATATATACACTGATTTTTTTTTCATTAATGTTTCGTAAGGTTTACGAAAATATAATATAATATCTCCTGCGATTCCGAAAAGCGTTCCTTTATTTTAAGAATCTTCTGAAACCAATAGAATTCAGATATTTAAAGAAGCATTTCATAAACAAAAATTCATTTTACTGCCCTTAATTTTCGGAAACGTTTCCGTCTAGTTTTTACAGAGTTTTAATCAGTTTTCTGTACCTATAATTTTCAGGTGCTATCAATTCTCAAGTAACATTTTCAGCTTGTAAAACAAAAATTATACATGTAATATTAACAAAAAAGTTTTAATTTTAATAGTAACGGTAATGCTGTTAATTTTAATGCTAATATTTGTGCTGTAAGTTTATCATATGAATTGAACATGAAAGTGTTTACTTGAGAATTGATTCCATTAGAAAAAACTAATATTGCAGATTGAAAAAACTAATAATTATGCGGTAAAAAGTGCTCGGAAACTTTTTCGAAAATTATGGGAAGCAGAAGAAACTTTTGCTTTCAAAATGCTCCGTTAAATATCGGAAACCTTCTTTTTTCTGAGGTTTCTAAATAAAATTAACGGTTTTGGGAATCATTGGTATCTCGGAAGAGGTTATATAATATGTTCGTAAATATTAAGAATGATAAAATCTAGTACAAGAAACATTTGTATTTTTTTACAGTGCAATTCCAGTTGCATTTTTCCAAAGTGAAAAATTTATAAATTCACATCATTTTTTTAATCTAACAAATAGTGCTTCTTCAGCTAGTGTTTCTTTAGCTACACTCTATAAACGACATTTTCAAAACAGAGCAAAAAATACTGAAATCTGAGTAGGTCGCATAGTCAACATGGCTTCGAATCAAAATTACTCAACTTTGAAACATGTATATATTCATTTCTGAAAATATGCACACACTCAAGAATAAAACATCATGTGCTCCTATTTGAGTATATCCATGTTTCAAAAATGAGTATGAACTGACTTCTATGTGCTCATTTTTTAATATTTCCATGTTTCAAAAATAAATTTCAACGGATTCTAATCATTTTTAACACTTTCCAACCTAGTTGAAAAGTGTTTATGACTTCGGTTTGTCTGCCGTCTGGCCGTGCTCTAACTCCCGTAAATATGCTCGGATTGCTTTGAAATTTTTATATGTTATTGTCGTTATCTATAGCATGTTCCCTATTTCAACTGAAGTGTGTAGCACTTATAGTTTTTTTTTTTACAGGGACTGTCAAAAGTTTTCCGTTACATTACGGTCAATGGGGAATAATCGTTTCACGTTCATTTTGATGACGCTACGTCATTTAAAACACGATGAAATTGATATATAATTATGAAGCGCATTAAAACCTTTTTTGTTTAGAATATGGGGTGCAAAGCATTTATTATTCATTTACAGGGTCAAACAAAAGAACTATGTTACACATCGTTCTATGGGGAAAAATCGTCTGCAGTGTAATTTAGTGATATTTCACTATTTCAAACATAATGAAAATTATATTCATTACTGAGGTGCACTATAAATTGCTCTGTTGCGTGCATTGCGTTTATTTACAGGGACACACAAAATATATTGGTTACAGTACATGTGCGATATTTACAATCTATGTGTGATAGGTGCATTTTCAACTTTGGTTTGCGTTTTTAAGTTTAACAATTTTTTTTCATAGTACGTGTGTGTTTATAAACTCGATTCATCATATACAGGGCTACACAAGGGAATTCATAAGTATTACAGACTATGGGAGTGAATTGCTTAAGGGAAGTTTTTAATTGTGTTTACGCATTTTCCTGCTGAACTATATTTATTAGACTAATAGAAGTTTGTGGAAAATAAATAAATTCATATACAGGGCTACGCAAAAATGATACATTGTCGTTTACGATTGGTAATTGCTGCAAGTGAGTTTTAAGTTGCCTTTTAGCTTAATAGGTGGTGTGTACAAAAGTCTTCAGATAATATACAGGGCTGTACAAAAGATTTCGAGTGCATTTCCATCGATTGACGAAAATTGCTAAATGTGAATATTCTAACTGAACAAAATTTTATCATACCATATATCCACATATATTGATCATATACAGAGCTGCACAAAATAATTCGACTACTTTTTGACACTGGAAGGTAATTTCGAAAACTGTAATTTTCAATGTGTTATATGTTTTCTAAACTGTTAACTTACATATCATCTTTCACCTTATTTAACGTTGAAATTTCGTTACAGTTTTCTGGCTGTGTTGGAAAGTGTTTCATAATATATGCTTGATGCATGATTTTTCGTTCCTGTTGAGTATGTCCATGTTTCAAAATTGAGTATGAACCGACCTCTATGTGCTCGCTTTTGGGTTGGGTTGGGTTGATTATTGACGGCCAATTATCTACACATGGGATATAGGCCCGGGGGGAGTGCCCTTCGTGGGGGTCTTTCTAAGGGAACCTAACCCGTATTTACGCATGGATAAATCCACGGCTCGAAGAAAACCACGAAAACTCCGAACGATTAGGCCGACGGGCGCGATTGGGATCGAACCCAGCACCTCCCGTCTACCAGCTTCGAGAGCACAACCTCTCAGCCACTGGTGGGGCTCCCTCGCTTTTGAGTATGTGCATGTTTTAATATTCTGTTTTTTTAAATTAAATTGGCTATGATGTCATCACAATACTCAATTAACAAACCGTTGAAAATAATTTATAACTGCATAGATAAACACTGAAAAAAGTGCATACAAATTGAAAAATTATTTCGTTAAGCTGTATTTGCCAATGATTTACTGGAAGAAAGTTTCAGTTATAGTTTTACTTGTTCCTTTTAATATATCTCCATCATTCTGTTACATATCTGAAACATTTTTCTAAAAGTTTTGTATATGTTTCTTTCTAGGTCACTGCTATAATTTTTGAAGTGGCAGCTTTCTATTAGTTAGCTATCTTTTTTATGAACAGACACATATACGAATATTTGTAAATTCGGAGAATTGTGTTTTAACAGAAACACAGAATTTGAACACTTCATCATGGATTATTCATGTAAATGTTATTGAATGCATGGATATTCCTTAAAAATTATTTCAAAATCAAAATTACAATCTATCAAAGAAGGTATACAAAAAATAAAATTTCATTTCATTCTAAACAATGCTTTAAGAGAAATAAATTGAAAACAAAATTATTATAGTAATATAAAGTATTATATGATTAACCGTATACATATTGAAAGCTATTATTTTTCTCTCTCTCACCGATAATTTATCACTGTCAACTATAAAATGACTTTATCATTATGTAATTAAAAGTATAGCCCGTTTTATTCTCTATGGATAATCACTTTAAATGATCTATTATCCCAACGTACCCGTGAATCATTTATGAAGACCCCAGAATTATTCTGTACTTTAGATATTGATAAAATCTATCTTTCAGCGTTTTATCTATTCAGTGCTAATAAGAACGGTTTAAGTATACTTGTTACTCTGTTTTTATATAAACGATTGTAATTCACCACAAGTAAATATGAATAATATGTAATAAATGAGGACAACTTTTATTATACTTTTTTTATTTTAAGATATCAGTGTATAATATTAATCAAAATATTAGAAAATCACTTCAAATGAAATTAGAGCCAAAATCTGTCTTAGTGCAATTTAAGCAACTTTTTGCTGCATTTTTCTAAAACAATAAATTACACGATTCATCATGAAAAAATTAACTTCCGCTAACGTGAAACGACGTTAAGCGATTAATTCAGATTTATGTATTTTAATAGATTTCAATTATCATTTCGCAAATCTCAAATATATGTTTCTGAATGTTTGGGCTACACCTTTTCTACAGAAGCTTCAAAGATGTTTATTTATGTGATTAGAGTAAAATAAAACATTTAAATCTGTAGTATACGTTCAAAAATATACAAATTTAGTTCTGAAAAGATGGAAAGTAAAACTATAATTATTGTAAAGTTTCAGAGGTTTAGAAATATAACCCTATCAAATATTGGTCTACGTATCCGATAAACACAAAATACAACGATGAACAATTTAGTCGGACAAATTAATTTGATTTAAAAGCAGGATTTCTATTTTTTCTATTAATTTTTTTATAAAATTTAAAAAGAAATTTTTTCGGCACTACATTATATGATAGTGTGCTCCTGTATTTAGTTAAACAGAATTTCAAATCCTGTATGAGAATTCAAGAAATATATATAATATGTAGAATAAATAAATATAATGTTCTGAAAATTGATATATGTTTGACAGGGAAATTTTAAAGACAGATGTAAATTTTATGCTTTAAAATTTTACAAAACAAAATAATTTATTAAGGATTTTTTTGACTGAAACTTTATATGATCCTAATTTAAATACTGCCTTGATGTAGCTTATAAATGTTAGAAGTAACGGAAAAACTGGAGCATTTTGAAATAAGTTTCTGATTTAAATACTGCCTTGATGTAGCTTATAAATGTTAGAAGTAACGGAAAAACTGAAGCATTTTGAAATAAGGTTCTGAATTTAAAATGAAATTATTTCGGCACTACATTATATGATAGAGTGCTCCCGTATTTAGTCAAACAGAATGTCAAATCCTGTATGAGAATTCAAGAAATATACATAATATGTAGCATAAATAAACATGAAGTACTGAAAAATGATATATGTTTGACAGGGAAATTTTAAAGCCAGATGTAAATTTTATGCTTTAAAATATTACAAAACAAAATAATTTGTTAAGGATTTTTTTGACTGAAACTTTATATGATCCTAATTTAAATACTGCCTTCATGTAGCTTATAAATGTTAGAAGAAACGGAAAAACTGAAGTATTTTGAAATAAGTTTCTGACTTTTTTATCATTAAAGAAACTTTAATTAATTTTTTTTATATATAAAAATTTTTCCGAATGGTTTCCGAAAATATAGAATATGACTTTTAGTAACAGCGACTCAAAAATGACTACTAAAAATTGAGAACACGAAGTCTTATTTACAAAGTAAAATTCCCTTATTTAATGTAAAATTATATTCTCGCAAGATTTTAGAAAATCTTATGATCTTAAACGATCAATTATAACTCTGGGTGATTTTATTGTCTGTCTTTATTTCTATGGCTCAAATTATTTCTTATATATATATATATATATATATATATATATATATATATATATATATATATATATTATATATAATTCTGGTTTTCAGGAACGTGATTGCTTTTCTTTACTGAAAATTATTTATATAATATTTTTAATTATTTTTAACTACATACAGAAGATTTGAAGTGTGTTTCTAGCTATAAAAAACTATTTTTTGAACTTCAAATACGGTGCAGTCTATAGAAGCACTAAATCGCAATTTTTTAGTGGTATTATACTAAAACCAATCTCAATTCAATTTAACTGGTTAAGTTGAAAAGTTTTATTTAATTGAAATAAAGTTTTAATTAAATACGTATAGAGAATTTTATATATTAAGCGTCATATTCACCTTAACAAGTTAAAATACACAACGTAAACACATTGAGTCACAATTCATTTGTTACTAAAAATGAGCAAATATAAAAGTTTTAAAACATTAAAACCATCAAACATGTTAAAAAACACAGATGTTGAACATTTGAAATGCATTTCTAACTATTAAAAACTGTTTCTGAGCTTCAAATACGATGTAGTCTAAAGAAGCACTAAATCGCATTTTTGTGTTGTTATACTAAACCCAATATCAATTCAATTTAATTGGCTAAGTTGAAAAGTTTTATTTTATTGAAATAAAGTTTTAATTAAATACATATAGAGAATTCATATGAAATGTGAATTCAATATGTTAAAAAATGTTCAAATATGTTTAAAAAACACAGATGTCAAACATTTGAAATGTTTATTTCTAACTATAAAAAACTGTTTTTAAACTTCAAATACAGTGCAGTCGAAAGAAGAACTAAATCGCATTTTTGTGTTAACTAAACCCAATCTCAATTCAATTTAACAAGTTAAGTTGAAAAGTTTTATCGTTTTGAGGTTATAAAGTCTGAAAGCGCTCGGGATTTTTTGACATGTTTCACATCTGTGTTTTTTAACATATTTGATGCTTTTAATGTTTTAAAACTTTTATATTATGTTTGCACCTTTTTAGTAATAAATCAATTGTGACTCAATGCATTTACGTTGTGTACTTGAGTGTTTTAATATATTTCATCTTATTATCGAGTTCTTCCTATAAAAAAAGTTATTGCTAAAAAATGTAAAGTGCAGTAAAGCATGTTTCTGATTTTTCGTAAAATAATTACAATCCCTGTATTTTCACTTAAGGCAGACAAAGATTTTGGATACATTTCTACCTATGGGTGAGATGATATTACATGACGGGAATTTGTGATTTATATTTAAAATTTGCATGAATTTAAATCAATTTGCACGACTGACTCTAAGTATAACTAAAAAAAATGTATGACGTTCGCAGATTTTAAATTTTTTCTAATAATTTAAAATTTTATAATTTTTATTATTTTTTTTAATTATAAAAACCTTGTATGTATTTCTAAATTTTATAGGATATAACAAGATTTAAAATCTCCCGGTGTTGAAGACTGTTTTAATTATGAGAATATATAATTGCCCTATCAAAGAAGAATATAAAGTACAAGGTGAGCCAAAAGTCTATGACTCATTTTAAAATCTAATACCAAATCATTTGAATATTGTACAAAAATGTAGTTTGTACGAAAAGGCTTATTACGATTGAAGTTTTTGTTTAAGCAAATAAAAAAATTAGATCCAATAACTGTTCATAGAAGGCTCCACATATGAAAAGCCACAAAAAAATACTTAGAAAGCACAAGATACGCAAGCATTTGATCCAAAAGGTGGCCGTTATTCCCACATTTAAAATATCTTTTTTAGTAAGGCATGCATTTTAGTTTTTTTTTTCATAAGTTTTGACGCTATGATATTGAAAGATGGCTTTCCGGGGTAAATATTTAAACAAAGAGATCAGGATTTAATACAGCGTTTGTATGAATCACACAGAAATAAGTCAGTGTAATGATGAATGATAATTCTTTTTTTACGATGAGGAGTTATTTTTATTAAAACTATTTAAAATATACAAATAATTTTATTAATATAGTAATTTAAATACGTATTTAAACTGTTTCATCTTATCTTTTTTATTTAGATTTATTTCTGCGCGATTCACAAAATAGCATCTTTAATTTAAGTTGCGACTTTTTAGTTAAATGCGTGCTGTAAAAGCCCATCTAGATGACGTCATCTGTGATATCCGATTCTTGCTTATCTCAAGATTTTGATGCATTTTTGATAACTTTGCATAACTTTGCATTTGGAACACCATTTATGAACAGTTTTCAAACTAATTTCTCTATTTTCTCAAACAAAAGTTTACTTCATGGGAAATATTTCCGGCCAAACCATCATTTCTTAAACCAATTACATGATTTTGTCAAGGACTTTTACACTACCCTGTAATTTTTTTTAATTTTATATTTGTTCTGCCATGCCCATAAAAATTATTTAAAATGGTGACATATATTAACTGAACAAACTGTAAATATATAAATTGTGTAGATTTCACACACACAAAGTTTACCTGTTATGTATTTAACTTTAAATAGAAACTTTACAAAAAAAAGTAATAAACACGTAAGACAAATGCTTAATGAAGAAAAGCTAAATAATCTAAAACTTATATACAATGTGTGACTAATTGTGTTTATTATGACTTATTTCTAACAAATCCCTAACAAATGTTTAACGTATCTGTTTTCATTAACGGATCAAAATAAAGAAAATATATCAAAATTATCAAAGAAGAGAGATATATCAAAAATTCTTACGTTATTTAGGTAATAAGGTAATCAAGTGTACCAATTGTTCAAGCAAATTTTGGACAATCAGAAGCAATATTATTGATTGAATGGTGGATGCATGAAACACTCGGAAATCAATATAAGGACAGAAATAGGGAAAAATTAGGAGAATGACGATATACTATCATGTTTTCTGACAGGCGATAAAAGTCTGTAACTTCATACGGTTATTAAATATTGGATTCTTAAACAAGTAATTTTATTTGTTTGTTGCTGGATTGATGAATGTACAAAAATGAGATCAAGGTCATTAAACATATAAAATAAAAGAAATAAACACATAAGTAAAATAAATGCTTAATAAGCTCATAGCCGATAAAATAAGGAAAAGCTGAATAATCTAAAGACTTATTTATAATATACAATGTGTGACTAAATGTATTTATTTATTATGACTTATTTCTAACAAATCCCTAACAAATGTGTTAGCATATCTGTTTTCATTAACGGATCAAAATAAAAAAAATTATATATATATATATATAAATTTCAAAGAAGAGATATGGTTACATGTAAAAAAATATTTCATTATTTAGGTAATAAGGTAATCAAGTTTACCTGATTGCAAATTTTGGACTGTCAGATGCAATATTATTGATTGTATGGTGGATGAATGAAACACTCGAAATCACTATAACGAAAGAAATAGGAATATGCTATAATGTTTTCTGACAGGCGATAAAAGTTTGTAACTTTATACTGTTATTAAAGAGGAAGTCTTGTGTGCTGCAGTGGATACCCGCACATTTAAACATCGAGGGTAATAAGTGTGCGGATGCTTTGGCCAAAGAGGCACAAAATGTTCTCCAACCTAGTTCCACCACCACACTTGCAGATGCGAACGCTGTGGCCAGATGTAGACTTATTAATCAACTCGCTAGGAAGACGTTAATCACTGACTTTGATTTCCCTAGAAATGTAACAACTACACTGGCTAGATTAAGAACAAATCACTATAAGGGAATGAAGATCCTTCCTAGTGGGACAAGAACCATATTAATTGCAGGAACTGCTCGGAAACTCAGCTCACACCGAGACTCGTCTTCGAGTGCCCATCCATTACCGCAGATATCTTAAAACTCGGAAGGTTACCGCTAATGGATCCACTTCGGGAGATCCTTTACAGTCCTGAAGCACCAAGGCTGGCGGCAGTGGTCCTCCGCACCTTTGACAATATCTGAGGCTTTCTTTCTTCACTTTTTGCATATCCATGGACACGACAACAACATAAAATATTGGATTCTTAAACAAATAGTTTCATTTGTTGGTTGCTGGATTGATGGATGTACAAAACGTAAGCCAAAGTTATTCAATGTATAATGCTAAATGATAATTTAAGAACAAATCTATATTATAAGCAAAAACATGTCAGTTAATAACGATGACGTCATATTGACGTTGGCAACACCTGACTAATAAATTGGCGTTTACTGCAATTTTTTAAACTTCTAAACTATACACAATTTCAGATTTTACACAGTCGAAGAGAAAAAAGAGATATTTCAAATGCAATTTTTTTTATTGCATCTCAATTTACTGATTTTTAATCATTTTTGAAATACTATTCAAACATGATTTAAAAAAAAAAAATCTATCTCTATCGCGTGAAGTCTGATTACGAAAGATTACTCCGTTTGCATTTAAAATAACATAAATAGTTCAGCATTTGTTTCCGTCTAATATTTCATTAAAAATATTAAAGCTCTATCTATCAATCAATCAATCAGTAGATAATAGGAATAAAGCACAAATTTAACAGACATATAATCGAATTAAACGCTTAAAAAAGTTATCAGGCATGTTATCAGGCTGCTGAAAGTAGTTAAAATCTCGGATAATACCTCGGCTATTAACTGCTGGCATGCAGCTAATACAAATGTATCGTTTTTAATAAATTTCAAAAATTTATTTGAATACATAAATGATATTTTCACATAAAAATGCTTTTTGTGTTGTTAGTGCATGATCTAAAAAAACTGTGTTAAATGATATAAAAATCTGTTAGAATTTAATAAAAAAAATGGCTTTCATCTATGTTCTGTAACTCGGGAAATCCAGGTTTTACCCTCTAGTATGATTAATAGAAAATTAATAAGTAATAATTGAATATAATGACAAAACCGTAGAATAGTTTAAATGAATTTACAGAGAAATGAATTTCACTTAAAGACTGGATAACTCACTAAACTATGTATTGTCAAATTGCCTAAATCTATAAGTCATAAGTTACCTCTCAAAAAACACATTATTTTAACACAATATTTGTGATAATATTTTGGATCTTTGAAACTGAGATTGCCTTAGATGCGCTTTAAAGCAATCTAAAAATTTTGTGCACTTCTTTGAAAAAAAAATCATTCTAGCCATTTGTTCCGAAAATTATTTCGCGAAATTCTTTGCACTTTGTACATAAAAACTGTTTCCTCCATCCTCTATTATTAATGCCTGTGAACTTGGCATTTTTTGCTTAGCAGGAAAATTTACCTTATCAAATCACCTATCAAATTTCTTGGATTATTTTTTTGCTTGGTAGGAAATTTTACATTATCAAATTTCCTATTGAATTTCATATCAAGTAATGAATTATTTAAAAATAAAGTATGATAATTGTTTGTATTTCTGAAATTACGATCGCATTAGATGCGAATTCAGACAATCTAAAAAACTGTTAGAACATCTTTGAAAAAAAAAATCCTTTAACCCATTTGTTTCGAGAACTATTTCGTGAGATTCTTTGCACTTTATGCATAGAAACTGTTTCTTTATCATCTATTATTAATGCCTGGGGAGATATTTGGTATTTATTGTTGAATTGTTGGTTTATTGTTTGCTTCGCAGGAAAATTTACCTTATCAAATAAACTATCAAATTTATTGGCTTATTTTTTGCTTGGTAGAAAAAAATGTACCTTATGAAATTACCTATCAAAAAATACATTCTTTTAAAATAATTTTAGTAATAATTTTTTGTATTTCTCTCTCTCTGAAATTGAGATTGCATTAGATGCGAATTAAACCAATCTAAAAAACTGTGTGCAGATCTTTGAAAAAAAAAATCCTTTAACCCATTTGTTTCGAGAATTGTTTCGTGAGATATACTTTGAACTTTATACATAAAAACCATTTCCTACATCATCTTTTATTAATACCTGAGGATATGTTTGGCATTTTTTGTTGAATTGTTGGTTTCTTGTTTGCTTGGCAGGAAAATTTAACTTATCAAATCACCTATCAAATTTCTGTCTGTATTACATTCTGTTATATTCCTACAGTATTTATCTGATTAAATCGTATCAAATTTATTGGTTTATTTTTGGCTTCGTAGGAAAATTTACCTTATCAAATTACCTATTGAATTACCTATTAAATAATACATTCTTTTAAAATAATTTTAGTGATAATGTTTTGTATTTCTGAATTTGTGATCTCATTACCTGCGAATTAAAGCAATCTAAAACATTGTGTGCTCTTCTGCGAAAAAAAACCCATTTAACTCATTTCTTCCAAGAATTACTGCTTAAGATTCTTTGCATTTTAAATACATTTGTGTCCTTCATTATCTATTATTAATATCCAAGAGCATATTTGGAATTGATTGTTGAATTAATGAATTGATTTTTGCTTCACAGGAAACTTACCTACTAAATATTACATTATTTTAAAGTAATTTTACTGATAATGTTATGGATTTTTCAAATTAAGGTTGCATTAGATGCAATTACATTAAGATTGCATAAAAGCAATCTAATTATGTGTGTGTTCTTCTGTGAAAAAAAACCCATTTAACTCATTTCTTCCAAGAATTTCTGCTTCAGATTCTTTGCATTAAAAATACATTTGTTTCCTTCATCATCTATTATTAATATCCAAGAGCATATTTGGAATTGATTGTTGAATTAATGAATTGATTTTTGCTTCACAGGAAACTTACCTACTAAATATTACATTATTTTAAAGTAATTTTAGTGATAATGTTTTGTATTTCTGAATTTGTGATCTCATTACCTGCGAATTAAAGCAATCTACAACATCGTGTGCTCTTCTGTGAAAAAAAACCCATTTAACTCATTTCTTTCAAGAATTACTGCTTAAGATTCTTTGCATTTTAAATACATTTGTTTCCTTCATCATCTATTATTAATATCCGAGAACACATTTGGAATTGATTGTTGAATTAATGAATTCATTTTTGCTTCACAGGAAACTTACCTACTAAATATTACATTATTTCAAAGTAATTTTACTGATAATGTTATGGATTTCTCAAATTAAGGTTGCATTAGATGCAATTACATTAAGATTGCATTAAAGCAATCTAATTATGTGTGTGCTCTTCTGTGAAAAAAAAAACCCATTTAACTCATTTCTTCCAAGAATTTCTGCTTCAGATTCTTTGCATTAAAAATACATTTGTTTCCTTCATCATCTATTATTAATATCAAAGAGCATATTTGGAATTGATTGTTGAATTAATGAATTCATTTTTGCTTCACAGGAAACTTACCTACTAAATATTACATTATTTTAAAGTAATTTTAGTGATAATGTTATGGATTTCTCAAATTAATATTGCATTAGATGCAATTGCATTAAAGTAATCCAATGTGCAATTCTGTGAGAAAACATTTAACC
This sequence comes from Maratus michaelseni, assembly GCA_963931845.1. NCBI lineage: Eukaryota > Metazoa > Arthropoda > Arachnida > Araneae > Salticidae > Maratus > Maratus michaelseni. Next base: position 346,502,081 of record OZ007590.1, on the reverse strand, counting down.
AATTAGGTCCGAGAATTAGTACCTGAAGTTCTTTGAAATTTAAATATACAACTGTTTCTTTCATCATTTGTTATTAATGCCAAGGACATATTTAGTATTTATTGTTGTATTATTGTTTTCTTTTTTGATTGACAGGAAAATTTACCAGTGTGAATCAGCAGAGTCATATCAAGTGAAACTTCATGGGGATCAATGAGTAATTAGTCATTATACAATGAACAAAAACTGATTGTAATAGTAGATTGTTTCAAATAAGTGACTAATCGAGTAATTGTTCCTTTTACACTCTAATTATTTGACATATGTGCAAAAAAGCATTCCGTACTCTTTAAACTTTTGAATTACATTATTTCCAAGTAGTAAAATTTTCTTTACTTAATCGCCTATTTATATCATTAACTAACGCCAATACTACTATTCCGAAAATGTGACACAAAACCTAATAATTTAAATTGGCAGGAAATCCTGCCAAACGAAGTAAGTGTGTTAATGCTTTACATTCTGGCATTTTTAGTAAATATAAGAATGCGAGCAAGTTACATACCATGACCTAAATTGAAAAATATTAGAAAGATTTTAAAATCATTTTAGACTTTCCTATCACTGAAGATTTCAATGAAAATTTTGGTAAAAAACAGCCGTTACATTCGATTTTAATGCAAATGTTTCGAATTACAATATGCACAAATGATGAAATTACGTTTCAGGTACAAATTTTTTTTTCTGCGTCTTATACAAAAAGGGAAATGCTTGGGTGAGTGAAAATGATTACCCTGATAAAAAATGACAATAACTTCGTTGTAAACAACGATATGAAGAAGCAACTTCAACTCAATACGGAAGGAAGTTCAAAGTTTTAGTTACGTATTTTATAACTGCTGTTTATGACTCAAACGATAGTACACTTCTATCCGGATATTGCGAAGTATGTTACGTAATCGTTGATACTCAATATCTGTATCAAGTTGTGACGTGAGCCATGTCTATAACATATCCGAATGACTTTGTATATAACAACTGGCTCGGATGGGTAAAAATAAAGGGCCGTACATCTTTCGTTTAAGAATCGCGCAGAAAACATGCACTTAAGGCTTTTTTCTATGATCAAAGGGAGTATTGTAGAACAGATATACCGTACGCCAATAACAATTTAAGCTTCTTTTTGTATTGTGTTCAAATTGCTTCTTGGTATTGTTTTTTATAAAGAAGTTATTGTCAGTTGTAATAAGGGCAATCATTTAGACGTACCCTATATTTTATATAAGAAAACTCAAGAATTTTTTTTGTAAATGTTGTGATCTCTACATATTTGGTAACATGATATAATTTCTATTTCGTGGAAAGATATGAAATTTTAGTCACGTTTATCATTCTTATGAAATATAATTTCATACAAGAGTGTTGATTAAACTAAAATAACGGGAATACATTTATAAAGGTTGTCTGAAAACCAATATTAATTTAATATTAAAAGCATAAATAAACTTTGTCAAAAAATAACATATTATGAGGAGAAATTCCAATTAAAATAAAATATGAAGTATCATATTGTTCATAAATTTTAAATAAGATGAAACATTTAATATCTATGTAACGAATAGCATCATGTTAATTCGTCTATTAACACCTTATCATAACGAATCGCCGACAAATGTTCAATATATCTGTTTCCATTAACGAGGGAAGAATATGAAAAATTCTCTTGCTATTTACTAAACGTGGGAATCAATTGTACCAACTGTTGAAACAAACTGCAGAATATTGGAGGAATATTATCGATTAGGTTGTGGGTCCATACAATCCCTGATAATCAATGCAAGGGGTAGTGGTGTGAATTCTAGAGAAAAGTGTTGTGGATAACACTAATCCATCACGCTTAGTGACATGCGGTGGGAATTTGCATTTCAACGCCATCATAGAATGTTCAAATCTTAAGAGTATCAAATTTTTCCTGCAGAAGAAATTTTTGATTTATTAAATAAATAGCAGAATAAATTCGTAAACAAGTGAAGGAAAATTCAAACTAAGATATCAAGAAATAGGTAATGTGATACAGTAACTGGTGGTTTTAAATCTTTAAAAACCTGATATCTTAAACTATATTACATTATAAATGAAAGTTAGCTAGTTTATTGAGGGAATAAGTGCTAGTTAATTAAGCTACTCGACTACAAAATGTTTTTTTCTAGGGTACGGAGAATGTCAAGCCAAACTCTCTGAAATAAGTCATCAATGTGATCGCTATGAGCTGTAGACAAATGTTTTTATTATTTTGCAATTAACACGCTTTGCATCTCTAAAAACAGAAACACGCGTTTTGAGGCCAGAAAACCCCGAAAATTAGTCAAATTTGAAGCATCATAACCCGGTATTAGAGCACGGGAAAAGTTTTTCATAGTCTTATATTATCAAATGATCACTTCTTGCACAAGGTGCGTCATAAATTCGTGCTATCATCCTTATCAGATCGAGCGTTGGCGGTTATACTTTTTCTACAAGAATGGGGAATTCACAACTATTTCGGTCTGTGCGAATATCATCAAAGGGAAATTGTTTCCAAGTATAATTAAAAAAAATTATTCAAAAAGTAACCGAAAGTGGGCGTTCACACGTCATACTGAAACGTTTTATGCAAATCAGGCTAGCAATAAAACACCTGGCTGTAAATGGATTCGTCATTCGATCTCGTCATTCATGCTATGATCCTTATCAAACTGGGCATTAGTGGTTAAACTTTTCTATGAGAATGATGAAACCACAGCTATTGCATTGAGAAATTTTCGCACGGAGAAAGGACTGAAGGCGCAAAAAGCCTTATTTCATTGAATGGGATACTCAATTTAGTACGATGTTTTGTGGAAACATGGAGTTTTGAGGATCGTCCTTATTTGCATAAAACGTCCAAGTATGACGTGTGAGTGCCATCTTTCGGTTACTTTTGAAATCGTTTTATTATACATGTTAAAAATATCCAAAGTTCTTTTGATTATATTAGCTCAAACCGAAATTTTTTCTAAGCATTAGGGGATACTTGGGAGACTTGATCCCTTTTTCAGTTTTTTATTTTTAATTTGAAAAAAAAAATTAATGTTTCCAGTTATTATTAAAGACTCATGTGTCTTTAATGTTGTATTTTTTTTTTTGAAAAACCATTTTTAAAATAAATATAAATTATTTTCCAGAAAAGAAACAAAGGATCAAGTCTTCCCAATTACAGCGCGACTTGATCCCTTTCCAAGAGAGACTTGATCCTTGAAACAGATGCATTGAAATGATTCAAATTAAGGTGTAGAAATCAAATTTATTGTTGACTAACATGCAAAAAAGGGAGAAAAACACAAAACAAACTCTACGTTTGGTAAAAATCACTGTTTCCCATATGAATGATTATTATTGCTAAAATTAATGATAAAAAAACATTTTCAAAGCTTTAAAAGTCAAACATAAATGTTAAAATTGTTGCAGTTTGAAGAGTTCCACCGAACATGACTTGTTTAGGTACTTTTTTGACAATGTTTATCACTGCCCATTGTATATATAAAAAGAAGGTTTCGAAAAAGTAACACAATATGAGAAAAAATTCCAATTAGAATGAAATATGAAGTGGCATAATATCCATAAAATTTAAATAAAATCAAAACATTTAATATCTGTGAAAGGAATGAAATCATACTAATCCATCTATAACCTCATCATTACAAAAATCCAACAAATGTTCAATATATCTGTTTCTATTAACGAGGCAAAGAATATGAAAAATTCTCTAGTTATTTACTAAACAAGGTGATCAATTGTACCAACTGTTGAAACAAACTGCAGGATATTGAAGGAACATTATCGATTATGTTTTGGTTGCATGCAATGCTGGATAATCAATGCAAGGGAAGTGTTGATAAGGATAGAGAAAAGTGTTGTGAATAATATACTAATCCATCAGGAAAAGTGACGTGCGATGGAAATTTACATTTCAACGTCATCATAAAACGTTGGAATCGTAAGAGGATCGCATTTTTCATGCAGAAGAAATTTATTATTTATTAAATATTTAGGAGATTAAATTTGTAAATATTTGTAGTAGAACTCTGGAACTAAGAAATGGACAAATACAGAAGTTGATACCTATATTCAGTAACTGATGGTTTACTTAACATCATCGAATCATCAACTCATAACATCATCGAATCTTCGGCCATATTACAGTATGAATGAACATTAGCCATCAAATTAAACGAATCTTTGTTAAAATAAACAAGAATGAAAAATCATGCAGCAAGCATAGATTATGTAACACTTTCCAACACTTCCAAAATAATTTTACAAATCTTTACCGTTTAATAAGTGGAAATATGATCTCTAAGTAAATAATTTGATAAACGCATAAAATATTAAAAACTCAATTTCAGGAATTACCAACAATATGCGAAAAAATATCCGAATTATTTTGTGCAGCACTGGATATGATCAATAGATTTGTATATATACTACATAGAATGCTAAATTTGAGTTCAGTTAAGAAACGCATAGCAAAGTTTAAAATTCTCCTTCTGGAATTCCCGTCAATAAATGGAAATGTACTCAAGAAATTTTGTGCTGCCTTGTATATGATCGATAGAAATTATACACACCAAGTCATAATAAAAACATTAGTTAAATTAGTTAAATTTACAAACGCGTTCAGCAACTGAAATCGAAGTTCCAGCAATTATTGTTAACAGACAGTACCGAAGTCTTTTGTGTGTCCCTGTAAATGAACGATGAATGCTATACATACAATATTCTATAGTAACCCTCTTGTAATGCACTTTAGTGATATATATATCAATTTCAATATGTTTGGAATAGTAAAATATTAAAAATATACCGCAAACGATTTTTCTCCACAGACCGTAATGTAACGAAATTACTTTGAGTGTCCCTGTAAAGGTACTATAAGTGATATGCACATCATATTCTATAGTAAACCTCTTCTAGTGCACCTCAGTGATATATAACAATTTCAATATGTTAGAAATTGTGTATCATTATTAAAATAAACCGCAAATGATTTTTCCCCGTAGACCGTAATGTAACGGAATTATTTTGAGTGTCCCTGTACAAAAATATATGAATGCTACACACTTCATTTTCAATTCCGAACATGCCATAGTACTCCGTAATATAGATATATCAATTGCATGATAATCCGAATATATTTACGCGATTTAGAGCATGGAATGACAGACAGACAGACATCCCGAATTCATAAACACTATTCAACTATGTTCGAGACTATGTTAGAGCAAATTAGAGTTAATCAATCTCTCAAGATGCCATCCATGGACAAAATCGGTAGAAATGGAAATATTTGTAGAAATCATAAAAAGTATACAAAAACTGCCAAAAATTGACATTAAATATAAAATATAGTATCTAATACAAATCATATATTCTAATACGAGCAAATCTTGTGGGTGGTTATATATATATATATATATATATATATATGCAAAAATTATCTTAAAAACGGCTCTAACGATTTTGACGAAATTTCGTATCCTACCGTTTTAGGGCACCAGAAAACCATTGGGCTAGGTCACATGCTCGAGAAAGTTCGATTAGTGGGTCATTTTGGGTCATGGTCTAGCTAATTGTATCTAAAAAACGGTTCAAAGGATTTTGACGAAATTTTGTATCCGACCATTTTCGGGCATGAGAAGTCAATTCGGCTGGGTCACATGTTGGAGAACTTTCGATTAGTGGGTCATTTTGGGGTCAACGCGGGTCAAATTAATTTTATCTAAAAAACGGCTCTAACGATTTTGATTAAATTTTGTGTCCTACGAGTTTCGAGCACGATAAAAGCATTGGGCTAGGTCGCATGTCCGAGAAAATTCGATTAGTGGGTCATTTCTGGGTCATTGTGGGTCAAGATCTAAAAAGCGGCTCAATTTACACTAAATTTTGCATCCAATGGTTTTCGGGCACGAGAAGACTGTTGGGCTAGGTCACATGTTCGAGAAAATTCAATTAGTGGGTCATTTTGGGTCATTTTGGGTCATGGTAAAGCTAATTGTATCTAAAAAACGGTTCAAACGATTTTGACGAAATTTTGTATCCGACCATTTTCGGGCATGAGAAGTCAATTGGGCTGGGTCACATGTTCGAGAACTTTCGATTAGTGGGTCATTTTTGGGTCAACGCGGTCAAATTATTTTTATCTTTAAAATGGCTCTAACGATTTTGATTAAATTTTGTGCCCTACGAGTTTCGAGCACGATTAAAGCATTGGGCTAGGTCGCATGTCAGAGAAAATTCGATTAGTGGGTCATTTCTGGGTCATTGTGGGTCAAGATCTAAAAAGCGGCTCAATTTACACTAAATTTTGCATCCAATGGTTTCCGGGCACGAGAAGACTGTTGGGCTAGGTCACATGTTCGAGAAAATTCAATTAGTGGGTCATTTTGGGTCATTTTGGGTCATGGTCAAGCTAATTGTATCTAAAAAACGGTCTAAACGATTTTGTCGAAATTTTGTATCCGACTTTTTTCGGGCACGAGAAGACTATTGGGCTGGGTCACATGTTCGAGAACTTTCGATTAGGGGGTCATTTTTGGGTCAAAGCGGGTCAAATTAATTTTATCAAAAAAACGGCTCTAACGATTTTGATTAAATTTTGTATTTTACGAGTTTCGGGCACGCGAAAATCATTAGACTAGGTCACATGTTCGAGAAAATTCGATTAGTGGGTCATTTCTGGGTCATTGTGGGTCAATATCTAAAAAGCGGCTCAATTTACACAAAATTTTGCATCCTATGGTTTTCCGGCACGAGGAGACTGTTGAGCTAAGTCACATGTTCGAGAAAATTCAATTAGTGGGTCATTTTGGTCATGGGTCATGATATTTGAACTCAAATTTAATTTTGACCGAGCATAGCTCGGTCTTCCCTGCTCGTAGTATGAGGTATGAGAAATGATACAATTTATTATGTTACATCCTCTCTGAGCATAGGGAAAATAACTAATATTCTCCAATCGAATGCAAGCAAGGTTGGAGTTCAACAAAAATGATACGCACGAGAATATTGTTTTAATTGTATAAAAGTTTTAATAATGATATTAAGTGTGAGCGAGTCCAAAGCCAATTGACAGAATAACAGCAATTGGTTTTGGACTTGCTTACGGCAGTTTCCTCTATAAAAAAAAACTGCAGAAAGAATTTTTCCCACTTGCACCGAATAAAGTGTGGTCTACTAGGTAACATAACTTACAGGACTAAAAAAAAAGAATAAAAATTTAATTTAGCAATTTTCACAAAACATTTTTTTTTACTTAAATTTATTTCTATATAATGAGGAACAACTTTCGAAACATTTTTGCGACTTAAACTCTGTCTCTAAAACTAACAGTTCAGTAATTAGCTATTGCTTATCGATAAGAAGTGTTGTCCTGTATATTTTAATCACAATCAGTTAGATTCAGACAATGAAAAGTAAAGACTGAAAAACAATAATAATAACTAGTCGGATGGACCAATCCCAAAACTTTCTTCTATCTCACATAGGTTTCGCATACACTAAAAAGTGTCAGCAACCAATTTATATCAAGGTCTAACTCAATCTAAAGTTTTATTAAATTCCGTGCATTAGTTCTTCAGATAAAACTATTGCTAAAATCGTGTAAATCCTGCAAAATTCAGCATAGAAGCGCCACCTTTTGGGATATTTAGACCAAAACCTAATCAACAACAACTTATGTGAACGTCTAACTAAATCTGAAGTTTCATGAAAATCCGTGCATTAGTTCTTGAGATATAGTTATCGTGATAATAATGAAAAAAGTGGCATAGTAGCGTCACCTGTCGGAGTAGTTACACCAAAACGTAAGCAGCATCTATTTATGTCAAAGTCTAACAGAATCTGAAGTTTGATGAAAATCCGTTCATTAGTTCTTGAAATATAGCTATCGTAAAATAATGGAAAAAGTGGTATAGCAGAGCCACCTGTTGGGATAGCTACACCAAAACGTAATTAGCATCTATGAATGTCAAGGTATAACTGAATCTGAAGTTTGATGAAAATAACTGCATTAGTTACTGAGATAGAGCTATTGCGAAATCTCAACAAATGCAGCATAGCAGCGCCAACTGTCATGCTCTTTTGACCAAAAACTGATCAGCACGAATTTGTGTTAGGGAGTAACTGAATATAAAATTTTATTAAATTTCGCGCATTAGTTCTTGAGATAGAGCGCCCACAAAATTTTTGTCACATGCAAACACACATACAGACAGACAGACAGACAGATGGACAGAGTCACAGACAGACATTTTCTAAAAACAGTCAAATCGTGTTCAAGACATTTTAAAACGTATAAATCCGTCGAAAACCGGAAGTAGAAAATTTTCGTGAATCCAATACTTTCTTCTTGTAAAGATAGGAGAAAGTAAAAAAGATTTGTATAATGGAATTTATGAGAGTTTGTTGTAAATTGTTTAAAGTTATGTAACATTTTATTGTCATACAAAAATCTTATGAATTAACCCATCTAAATAGTTTAATAGCTCAGTTAAACACTGAATGGCTTAAACATTAGCCCATTACCTTCTTACAATTTTTAAGACGCAGACAAAAATTATAACTTACATCATTAGCAGCACTGATTGACGATCATCTAGACAAAAACTGCGCGATTTTTAAAGAATAACTTAAAGGTTAATCGCTGATAATGTGTGGGTTTTTACAGAAATTATCCACCCAATTAATTTTCCTTAATTAGGACCACACCTTTATCCAACAAATTCGGAACGTTTAGGACTAGAGTTATTCTAGTTGATTTCGAAATTTATTTGATACTTTAAACTTTGCTAACGTCATGTTAAAAACTAATTAAGCAATTTGTACAATTTGAAGTAAACAAAAATATTACGTCTGAACATATTTATATTTATATTAAAATCCTTAAAATTACAGACATTACATTACAAAAAACATTAAAAACATATTAAAATTGGACGTTTCGGATTTACATTAAAATCCCTCAAAAGCAAAAAAATTTTAACGTAAGTCACAATCTGTTTGTGACTTACGTTAAATTTTTTTTTGCTGATGAGGGATTTTAATGTAAATCCGAAACGTCCAATTTGAATATGTTTTTAATGTTTTTAGTAATGTAATGTCTGTAATTTTAATTATTTTAGTATAAATTTGTACAATATTTATCTGAGATTTCAGCAGAATGTAAAATTTCCAATAAAGAAATAAATGTAATGAATATTCTAACGAAAGAAATAGCTAAGACGATGAAAAAATATTTGAATATAGAAAGCGTATGGTATTATTCAGAATAACTACTGACATGATTGTGATTATATGGGGTGATTCCAAATTCATTGTACAAACTTGAATGGTTGGTACATGATACTGTAACAAACAATTTTTGAATAGGAAAGCAGCGTCGAAAATCCATTTATTTAGTCAAAATTACAGGGCGTCTCACTTCAATCCTAAGTTGCGTTTTCGTTCTTAACTTCAACATTAGGGAAGATATTTCAACGAAATCCTTAGAATATACTTACGATGCATACAAAGATGAGTCTATTGCATATTTTGCTAATAAATCTTCACTACTGCTAAAACTATGAACTGAAACGTGGCTTCGGATTGCCATGGAACGCCATGTAATTTTGACTAAATAAATGGAGATGTGACCCTTGTTTCCAATACAATAAATGCTTTTTTACAGTGTCCTGTACCTACCTAATGTTAAAAGCATTTATTGTATAGGAAACCAGGGTAAAAATCCATTTATTTAGTCAAAATTACAGGGCGTCTCACTCCAATCAGAAGTCACTTTTTCGTTCATAACTTCAACAGTAGTGAAGATATTTCAAAGAAATATCCTTACAATATGCTTACGATACATACAAAGATGAGTCTGTTGCGAATTTTGTTAATATATCTTCAATACTGCTAAAGTTATGAACTAAAACGCGACATAGGATTGAAGTGAGACGCCCTGTAATTTTGACTAAATAAATGGATTTCAATACAATAAATGTTTTTTACAGTGTCCTGTACCTACCTAATGTTAAAAGCATAATTACAGGGCGTCTCACTTCAATCCTAAGTTGCGTTTTCGTTCTTAACTTCAACATTAGTGAAGATATTTCAACGAAATCCTTACAATATACTTACGATGCATACAAAGATGAGTCTATTGCATATTTTGTCAATATATCTTCACTACTGCTAAAGTTATGAACTGAAACGTGGCTTCGGATTGCCAAGGAACGCCATGTAATTTTGACTAAATAAATAGAGATGTGACCCTTGTTTCCAATACAATAAATGCTTTTTTACAGTGTCCTGGACCTACCTAAATGTTAAAAGCATTTATTGTATAGGAAACCAGGGTAAAAATCCATTTATTTAGTCAAAATTACAGTGCGTCTCACTTCAATCCTTCGTCGCGTTTTCGTTCATAACTTTAACAGTAGTGAAGATATTTTAACAAAATTTGCAACAGACTCATCCTTGCATGAATTGTAAGCATATTGTAAGTATTTCGTTAAAGTATCTTCATTACTACTAAAGTAATGAACGAAAACGCGACTTCGGATTGGATTGAGACGCCCTTTAAATTTGACTAAATAAATGGATTTCTGACCCTTGTTTCCAATACAATAAACGTTTTTTTTACAGTGTCCTGTACTTAAATATTGTTAAAAGCATTTATTGTATAGGAAACCAGGATAAAAATCCATTTATTTAGTCAAAATTACAGGGCGTCTCACTTCAATCCGATGTCGCGTTTTCGTTCATAACTTTAACAGTAAGTGAAGATATTTTAACAAAATTTGCAACAGACTCATCCTTGTATGAATTGTAACCATATTGTAAGGATTTCGTTAAAGTATCTTACTATTAAAGTTATGAACGAAAACGCGACTTCAGATTGGAGTGAAAAGCCCTGTAATTTTGACTAAATAAATGGATTTGTGACCCATGTTTCCAATACAAAAAATGTTTTTTTACAGCGTCCTGTACCTACCTATTATTAAAAGCATTTATTGTATAGGAAACCAGGGTAAAAATCCATTTATTTAGTCAAAATTACAGTGCGTCTCACTTCAATCCTTCGTCGCGTTTTCGTTCATAACTTTAACAGTAGTGAAGATATTTTAACAAAATTTGCGACAGACTCATCCTTGAATGAATTGTAAGCATATTGTAAGTATTTCGTTAAAGTATCTTCATTACTATTAAAGTAATGAACGAAAACGCGATTTCGGATTGGTTTGAGACGCCCTGTAAATTTGACTAAATAAATGGATTTCTGACCCTTGTTTCCAATACAATAAACGTTTTTTTACAGTGTCCTGTACTTAAATATTGTTAAAAGCATTTATTGTATAGGGAACCAGGGTAAAAATCCATTTATTTAGTCAAAATTACAGGGCATCTCACTTCAATCCGATGTCGCGTTTTCGTTCATAACTTTAACAGTAAGTGAAGATATTTTAACAAAATTTGCAACAGACTCACCCTTGTATGAATTGTAACCATATTGTAAGGATTTCGTTAAAGTATCTTACTATTAAAGTTATGAACGAAAACGCGACTTCAGATTGGAGTGAAAAACCCTGTAATTTTGACTAAATAAATGGATTTGTGACCCATGTTTCCAATACAATAAATGTTTGTTTTTTACAGCGTCCTGTACCTACCTATTGTTAAAAGCATTTATTGTATAGGAAACCAGGGTAAAAATCCATTTATTTAGTCAAAATTACAGGGTGTCTCACTTCAATCCGATGTCGCGTTTTCGTTCATAACTTTAAGAGTAAGTGAAGATATTTTAACAAAATTTGCAACAGACTCATCCTTGTATGAATTATAAGCATATTGTAAGGATTTCGTTAAAGTATATTCATTACTATTAAAGTTAAGAACGAAAACGCGACTTCGGATTGGGGTGAGATTTTTGACTGTATAAATGGATTTCCGAGCCTGATTTCCTATAAAAATATTGTTAGTTACAGTGTCCTGTGCAAACCTTAAAGTTTGTACCATGAATTTTCAATCACCTTTTATAAGCTTCAACTGTAATAATTGCTGAAAAAAATATTTAAAATTAATTGCATTAAATTTGCAAATTAATTGTGAAAATTTTAAGACAGTGGCTTTTTTTTATTTTCTAAATTAAATACATTTGTTTTTTTTTTTTATACAAAATACGCATTGTATCACTTATTTCAACAAACTTTTTTCTTAAATATTTTAACTGTGATTAAAATTTGGGTAGAATTTAAACTTTATCTGTTAGTTGAACGAATATGCTAACGACAAAAAAACATATAACATATGATAGATAAAAAATTTCAAAAGTTGCTAAACTTTCTTTTCTAGAAAAATGATTCGTTAGTTAATATAATCTATTTTTTATTGAATTTACATCGTACAAAATCTCGTAAAAATACAGAAAGTATACTGGCAATAATACAACTACCGTAATTTTACAGATTTTTTTTTTCGTTGAAGGAGATTTAGTGAATTCGTTAAAAAATAGGCAATGTGAGTTTCATTATAACATTGTCAGATAACCGTTCTAAACAAATGGTTACTATGTCATTATTACTAACGAAAATACGTAAAAGATCGGAAATTATACCTGCAACCTAATTTCAAATACAATTTCTGTGATTTTACATTTTCTTCTATATCATTGGACCTATTAGGTACAAAATTAAAATATTTGAATTTTAAACAGCTAATTGCTCATTAAAAATTTCAAAGTGCTATAAGAATCATTCTGTATTTCCTGAGTAAAAACTATAAAAATATAATTGAATAAAAATATATTTTTTAGCACTTTTTTTCAAATAAAAGAATTCTTTAAATTATTTCACCGGAAACATCTATCTAAAAAAATGTCGGTAGATTATACGATTGCTATAATTAAGCAATTTTAGTATACAAATTCGTATTTTAAATTAAGTAATACGGAAATAATATGACTCCATCTTAAATAGAATGTGATCATCGTGGCAACCTAGAATCATTACCTATCACGGGATATCATTGAATTAATTACGTATGATAGGATTTAATAGAATGGATAAAACTTTTATTAATATATTTTTAAGTTCTGATTCGATTTTCATGAAATTTGAAATGATTCGATAAAATTCTGCAACGATTATAGATATTAAATTTCAAACCATCCGATTGGGTAGTTTTTGCGTTGTTATATGCGGACAGACTGACAGATGGAAGGAGCAGACGACGACAGTAGATGCTACGTATATAATTACGAACGCACCTAAAAATAAGAATATAATTCGTACCATTTCAAAATTCTAAATTATATAAAATGTATTATTCACGTACTTTAGTTTAAATTAGAAACTCGAATGAATAAAAACCCAAACATTTATCGCTTTTTATAGAGGAGATCTGTTTAGAGATGAACAAAATTCCCTTTGTGAAACGGGTACTTTAAAAATCCATTACAAACAGATAGCATGAAAAACTAATCATCAGCGGTTTGCTTTTAGGACCTGTCGTAAAAGTAAAAGACCCTACATATTGTTTTTTGCGCTGTTATATGCAGACAGACGGACAAATGGACGAGCCAGACGACGACAATAGATGCTACGTATATAATTACGAACGCACCTAAAAAATAAGAATATAATTCGTACCATTACAAAATTCTGAATTATATAAAATGTATCATTCACGTACTTAAGTTTAGATTAGAAACTCGAATTAATAAAACCCCAAACATTTATCGCTTTTTATAGAGGAGATCTGTTTAGAGATGAACGAAATTCCCTTTGTGAAACAGGTTCTTTAAAAATCCATTACAAACAGATAGCATGAAAAAGTAATCATCAGTATTTTTGCTTTTAGGACCTGTCGTAAAAAGTAAAAGACCCGACATATCGTGTTATTTGAAAGTGACTTATTTCTAAATAGAATATTTTTATCTCCCTCTTTCCTTTTCTCTTATTTTTTCTGTATTTTTTAACGTATTCTTGTACAGAGTAAACTGGAACGGCAAAAGAAGATAAGACATTAAAAACTAACAAAAAAAAGCTGAAAAAAAAAACATTTTTACTGCAGTGAAAGATTTTGCGGATTTTTATATAGATTTTAGCAATAGGTAAACAAAATGTAAAACGCTAAAAGTGTAGAAGAGTGAATTTGTCAAGAGAGCGAAATTTGTCAAGAAAAAAAACCTACTTCTGGTCCTTCCTTTTCAGATCTTTTGGGCTCTTAGTCAACCTTTTAAAATGTAGGTACCTAGCTTCTGTTCGTTTAGTGTTTAAGTACCTAGTAATATTATTTGTAAACATTTATTTTATTTATTTCTTTAGGATTTTTCAACTTGTTTAAAAATATTCTGTTGATATAAAAATTTTAGACAGGGTAAAAAGAAAAAAAGAACAAAACCAAAACAGAGTTACTTTCAACTTTTATCACAGGCTATCAAAGTCTGAGAGCTAATATGGCCGCAGCTTCTGTATGTACGGACTTATGTATGTACGTACGTAACATTACATACGTAAAGCGATAATTCTTGATAGAAATATCCCATTTGCTTCAAATTTTGTATATAGGTTCATTATGGTAAGGTGCTTTCCTGTTTAGTTATGGGGAGTCATTGGTTAAGTGTAAAGAGAGGAACAGGGGCTTAATCCGTTCCCCCTTAATTTAGATAATTGGGGTTTCATGCAGAATTATCCGATTTGCTTCAAATTTTGTATATAGGTTCATTGTGATAAGGCGCTTCCCTGATTACTTTTGATGGTTCATTGGTTAAGTATAAAGGGGGAGCGGGGGCTTAATCCCTTTCCCCCTTAATTTAGATAAATGGGGTTTCATGCAGAATTATCCGATTTGCTTCAAATTTTGTATATAGGTTCATTGTGATAAGACGTTTCCCTGACTAGTTTTGGTGGTTCATTGGTTAAGTAAAGAGTGGTAACGGGGGCTAATCCCCCACCTTAATTTAGATAAATGGGTTTTTCATGCAGAATTATCCGATTTGCTTCAAATTTTGTATATAGGTTCATTGTGATAAGGCGCTTCCCTGATTAGCTTTGAAAGTTCATTGGTAGTAGAGAGCGGGGATTGGGGAATAGTCCCCCTTAATTTAGTGTCGATTTCTTTATTTTTCGAGGAGCATTATTTTTTGAAATAAGAGTATAATATTCAATTAGCGTGAATAGCCTGTGAGTTCAATGCCATCAGTTTAACTGAGTACTTTTCTTTATTTTGAACTATTATTAATTCGGTTGGCATTTCAAGTGTTTGTCTGCTTGTTAATCTTGGCACTTTTTTTTTCGATTTTTTTATACTTTTAACGTTTTCTATTTTTACGTTTTCAATATTTCTTAGAGAACAGAAACTTGATATTTTCTTTTAAATGTGTGTTTAAAAAATTATCATTACGGAATTTCATATTAAATAAAATGTATAAATCTTGCATTTATGTTTATATTGGAAACTGATATAGGTAAAAAATCAAAACCTCTCTTTCTTTTTAAAGAGAAAAAAAATCTGTAGCTGAACTAATTCTACTTTTAAAGAGAGCTCTTTTAAAATCAATTAAAAGAAAATAGTATGGTATTTAATCATCTGTACTCCGTTTTTAGTGCGTGTCGTAAAATTAAAGGACCCAAAAGTATCGTATTCTTTGAAATTAATTTTCATCTAAATAGAAGATTTTTATGTTCCCCCTTTTTGTTCTGGTATTTCTTTTTTTTCTGAAAAAAAAAAAAAAAAAATTCTCCAGAGAAAACTAAAAAAAAAAAAAAAAAAAAAAAAAAAAAGATGAAAGTACGCTTTTATTATTGGGCTAGACTTTCAAAGTTTTTATATAGATTTCAGCAATAGGTAAACTTAGTTAGTTAATGAAATGATAAAAGAAAAAAAAATTGTCGTAAGAGTTGTAGAAAAACACAGGTTGAAAATTAAAGCATCTTGCACATATAAATTTGGAATTCAATTCATGTGCAATAGGTTTTTTTTTTTTTTTGTATTTATTTTTTTTTACTTCTACTTAGAGACATTTAAGTAATTTTCATCTAAATAAAAGATTTTTATTTCCCCCCTTCTTGTTCTGGTATTTTTTTTTTTTTTTTTTTTTTTTTTTTTGAGAAAAAAAAATTAATATTTCTCTAGCGAAATCTAAAACAATTTAAAAAAAAAGATGAAAGTACGCTTTTATTGTTGTGTTAGACTTTCATAGTTTTTATATAGATTTCAGGAATAGGTAAACTTAGTTAATGAAATGATAAATGAAAAATATTTTTCGTCGTAAGAGTTTTATAAAACACAGGTTGAAAATTAAAGCATCTTGCACATATAAATTTTAAATTCGATTAATGTGCAATAGTTTTTTTTTTGTATTTATTTTTTTACTTCTATTTAGAGAAGATTTAAATAATTTCATCTAAATAGAATATTTTTATTTTCCCCCTTCTTGTTCTGACATTTCTTTTTTGTGAAAAAAATATTTTTCTCTACAGCGAAAAATAAATTAAAAAAAAAAAAAAAAAGATGAAAGTACGCTTTTATTGTGGGGTTGTGGGGTTACACTTTAAAAGCTTTTATATAGATTTCAGCAATAGGTAAACGTAGTTAGTTAATAAAATGATGAAAAAAAAATCATTTCTTTCCTAAGAATTTTATAAAACACAGGGTGGAAATTAAAGCATCTTGCACATATAAATTTTAAATTCGATTAATGTGCAATAGTTTTTTTTTCTTTTTGTATTTAGAGAAGATTTAAATAATTTCATCTAAAAAGAAGATTTTTATTTTCCCCCTTCTTGTTCTGGTATTTCTTTTTTGCGAAAAAAATATTTTTCTCTCAAGCGAAAGATAAATAAAATTTAAAAAAAAGATGAAAGTACGCTTTTATTGTGGAGTTAAACTTTAAAAGCTTTTATATAGATTTCAGCAATAGGTAAACGTAGTTAGTTAATAAAATGATGAAAGAAAAATAATTTCTTTACTAAGAATTTTATAAAACACATGTTAGAAATTAAAGAATCTAGGATATATAAATTTGAAATTCGATTAATGCGCAATAGTTTTTATCTTAACTCATTTTTAAGCGAACTTACATTACTTAGTTTTTAGATATAAATAAAATGTAGTATTCTTTCTTGAATGTTGACTTTAAAAATTGGAATGAAAAGAAGAAAAAAACCTCTATAACTTTCTATAGAAGAGAAAAAAGTTTAGATGAAGAAATTTCATTCTTATAGAGTGTTCTTTTGAATTCTATTACAAACAAATAGTATGAAAAAGTATCTGTGTTCCGGTCGTAGGTCAATTCGCAAAAGTAAAAATCCAGGATTATCATGTTCTTTCAAATTGATTTCCGTCTCTGAAACGTACTTTTTATCACCTCTTTCTTCTTTTTAATTAATAATAGGTGTAAAACAAAAATATTATAAACAATAAAATAGGTTGTATTACAGACCGGGAGGCGGCAGCACAGATAATCACCTCATCGAGTTCACGGCTGAAATGCCAGAATTAGTTAAAACTCGATTCGCATATTAAAACGTAATCGGTCTGCCAAGTCATATCTTGGTGGAAAACACCCGAAAACACGATTCAGCGCAAAAACTGCCCAACCAAATGGTTTGAAATTTAAGATATATTATCTTTGGAGAATTTTGTCGAGTCATTTCAAATTTTATGAAAATCGAATCAAAACTTTAGCAGATATTAATAAATATATTTATTAAGAAATTTGAAACAAAAAAGCAAAATCTGTGCTTTCTTGTTATAGGAGCTTCCGATGTTTAATCGTCAAGCGACAGAGATACTTAATTTATTACAGAAATTAATCTGCAGACAATATAATTCATTTCAAAGAATTAAAAATCATCAAGATCTGAATATTTATATAACTAGCTATAGTACGAACGCACCTCGTTTATCGCGTTCGACGTACAATTTCCAACTTGTTCTGCATAGGAAATTAATCAATATTAAATTATACAAATACACTTTAATTTTTTTGCTAGTCTAAGTTGAGAACATTAATCTATATTTCAGACATACAAAAATATATAAAGGAACACTTCTTAATAACTCCAGCATTACGCAATCCGATGAGCTCCATATATAACAGGAGCTCTGACACAGCGGTCAGAAACTTCCAATGGAAATGAAACATGCAAGGCAAATGTAAACAAGTAGAAAACTGTACGTCAAACGTGACAAATGAGGTGCTTTCGTACTATAACTAGTTTTATAAATATTCAGATCTTGTTGCAATAGCTATTGCACTCTTATGCAAAAATGCACGTATAAAAAAAATACTTTATGTGCTGATTTTCATATCATATATATTAATTTTATTTTAGGAAATTAAGTTTTGATACACTTTTACAAACTATTAATTACAATTATGTTACATTAAAATTATACTATTCGCTAATATCCAATACAAGACAATGTAAAAAAAATCATCGTTATTATTTCAGTGAACTGATTTTATGATTAGTGAAATGTTATTATTTCAGTGAAATCGTCCGTTATTATGATTAGTAACTTCCGTAATAAAATCAGTACATTTTAAGTTGGCAACATTTTATCTTTTGTTGACATTTACTGAAAATTAAATGGGAAACTTAAGCCTAGCTTTGAAAATTTCAGAACTTGAAATCCATATTTAGACTGTTTTTCCATTTAATATCTATTTATATACAAAAACTGTCGGTAGTTTAAAGGATTGCTATAATTAAACAATTTTTGTGTACCAATTCGGTTTTTAAATTCAGTAATATGGAAATTATATTACTTCACCTTAAACAGGACGTAATCCCCATGGCAACATCGAATCATTACCTATAATGGGACATCATTGAATGAATTACGAAGAATAGGATTTAACATAATGAAGAAAACTTTTATTAATATATTTTTAAGTTTTGATTCGATTTTCATAAAATTTGACTCGACAGAATTCTGCAACGATTATATATATTGAATTTCAAACCATTCGGTTGAATAGTTTTTGCGCTATTATATGCGTGCAGATGGACAGACGGACGGACCAGACGACTATAGGTTCTACTTATATATGTAATTACGAGCGCACCTAAAAATAGACACTTACCCTGATATTTAATATAAAATTCTTTCAACAGATTTTCGTTGTACATCTGAAAATATTGAAATTATGAATGCTCGGAGAAGAAATTTTAGGTAGATTTCGTAAGAAATACTACCTATTACATTCTCCCCTAAGTTGGAATTTTTGAAATATTTCTGCAGATCTACGTCGAATATGACACCCAGAACCCAAAACCACCCTCAGTTCAAAACTTTATATATATATATATATATATATATATATATATATATATATGTCACTTTTTTATGGACACGATAACTCGAATAATTCTTCATAAATCTCTTCCAAACTAATACATAAAATCAAGGGGCATAAAATCTCGGTCAAGTTCGTTAATGGGCAAAATCGAACTAAGAGGGGGGGGGGGAAATGGGGGGGGGCTTTTTGTGAAAACAGAAAAAATCCCAAAATTTCTTAATTATGATACGTATCGAATCCGTTTCAAGTTATTATTACTTCTGGGAAAAGGGTCGAAAATTTATATATAACAGACTTTTGATATCATTAAAAATGGCCCCAAGAGGGGGAGGGGAAAGGGGGGTAGAAGAAAAAAATTCATAACTCGTCCCTTCGCAAGATATCAAATCCGCTTAAATTTATTATAAATCCTCTTAATATTCTCTAAAACTTATATATTGAGAAATTTTTTATAGGACCAACCCTTATAGCAAAAAAAAAAAAAAAAAAAAAAAAAAAAAAAAAAAAAAAATCCCTGCCGGCTCCACTTGCGAATAAGGTAGGTTTCGAAGTGGGCTGTTCCAACAACCGCATCATGGCAAAAGCGTCATTTCTTTCGCAATTCCCAACAAACAGGCGCCCCACGGTCTGAGTCTTCGAAATCTACCTGTGCCTGTAGGCCGAGCCGTCAGGGATTTTTTTTTAATTGATGGACTAGTGTGTGAAACAAGAGAACTGAGAAAATGCATTTTTCTGAAAATTCATTATTCAGGATTTCTAAAAAAATCTATTAAATTTCAAACCATTTGGTTAGTTAGTGTTTGCGCTGTTACTTGTGGACAGACGGACGGACTGGACGACGATCATAGATGCTACGTACTTATATAATGACAAACACACCTAAAAATGAAAATCTCTAAAAAAAATTGTGTAGAAATGGGCTCATTTAAAATCCATTTCAGTCAGTATGAATTCATCATCTGGGCTCCGGCTTTAGGGTCCGTCATAAAAGTAAAATACTCAAAGTATCGTGTTTTCCGAAAGTGAATTATATTTTATCAGGAGATTTTTATCCTCCTCTGTCATTTTTTGATATTTCCCCCCTTTTTTCTGAAAACCGTATTATTCTCCACAGAAAAGAGACATAGTAAAGAAAAAACAGTTTTTGTAGTGATATAGGGGAGATGGGGGATTTACGGGACATTTTCACTAAAATATTTATTTTAAATATTTTATTTAAGTTATTATCAATATTATATATCACATTTCATACATTAAGTATTTGACTACATCTTATGCTCAATATTTATTCAAGATTATTATTACACAGAAATATATTATGAAATTAAAAAACAGTTATTCTATGTCCCAATCATCCCCACAGCAGAGATGAATGAGACACAAACATTTTCCACCCTGTTTTCAATGTTAAGGACTAAAAGATGACAAAAATGCCTTCTGGGCAAAAGCTTAGAGATTGTAAATTGTATTTGATCTCCAGGATTATTTGTTTGCCAATCATCTTGGACTCATCTCAGCTTTGCCTTAAAAGGCCCATAAACGGATGCATTCAATGGCTGAAGACGATGGCTAAAATGAGTATGAAATGTTAAAAGAATAATTACCATAAATTATTAATTTATCAAACTATATAATATTATTTAGCTAATAAATATATTTTTCAGCATTCTCTAGGGATGAATGAGACAATCCCATTCATCCCATTTGAAATGTCCCAATAATCCCCATGATGCATATATTCAATTGTCAGCCGTTTTCTCTCAAAAATTATTTTGTCAAAATGGTTAATATTCATTCATTTTAATTACCAATATTGAGCCTTGAAATAAAAAACTACAACATATCTTAATTGTTTATATTGCATAAAATATTTAAGTAACTTGAAATGTAAAAAAAAAAATACTTTTAAGCAGAGTTTTTAGGAAATGATAATTTAGAGGAAACTGAAAACAGCCATGTGATCTTGCTTTTGGTTCTGAAGCATCTACGAGGATTAGAAGCAACTGAAAAAAAAAATATTGCCTGAAATATTGAGAACGTCCCATCCATCCATTGTCCTATTCATCCCCTATCTCCCCTACTAATTTGCAAATTATACATTCTTTCATCATTTTGTAAATTTTATTAATTAGCAACATATCAAAAGAAAAATGCAATAATTAATTTTAAAACTTTTTCTTAATAAATCAATTTTACATATTTCTATGTTAATTAAAAATTATTATTATTGCATGTATATTTATACTAGAAACGGAAATTAATAATTAAAAAATTCTCTATAACTTTTTATAGACTAAAATTGTTTGTAGATGAATTAATTATATTATTAAAGTGGTCTCTTCTAAAGTCCACTGCAAACAGATAGTATGAAAAGGTGATTATCTGTGCTCCGGTTTTAGGGTCTGTTGCAAAATTAAAAATATTTTCCTGTTTCCTCATGTGGTATTTCTGATATCTATCTATCTATCTATATATATATATATATATATGAAATACGTATTCTTCTGCGCATAAACTTGAAACGATAAAAATAAACAAACAAGCAAACAAAAAAACTATGTGCGGTGTTTGACTAAGTTGCAAATGTTCATATACATTTCATCCTTCTGCAAATTTTATCAATTAGCAAGTTGATATAATATATATTTATTTAATGTTTCATTTAATAAAATCAATGTTAAACATTTCGATATTAAAAAAAAGGTATCTATATCACATTCAGGATTATATTAAAAAATCAAATTAATTAAAAAAATAAATGTCTGTAATTTTATAGGGTAAACTGGTTTAAGAGATAAATAAATTCCCTTTTCAAATTGTTCTCGTTTAAAATCCATTGCATTCAGATAGTATGAAAAGGTTGATTACCCGTGCTCTGGTTTTAGAATCTGTCGCAAAAGTTTAAAAAAAAAAAAAAAAAGAAAAAGTAACCTTAAATTAATTCTATATTAACAAAAAAAATTATCCTCCTCTGTCATTTTCTGTTATTTCTTTTTATTCAGTGAAAAAAGTATTCTTCTCCACACAAAACTGAAACGGTAAGAAGAAACAAAAACATTTATTGTACTACAAGATTAAATTGCAAATCATTCTCGCATTTATAAGAAAAAAAAAACCTCTAAAACTTTTTTTAATGGGTTACAGATGAATAAATTCCATTTGTAAAGTGTGCTATTTTAAAATCCATTCAATCAGATAGTTTCAAAAGGTGATCATCCCTGGTTTTAGGGTCTGTCGTAAAAGTAAAAGACTCGTATCTTTGAAAGACTTCTTTGAAAGTGAAATCTCTCTTAATAGAAGACTCTTATCTTCTTCTTTCATTATTTGTTATTTCTTTTTTTTTTCTGAAAAACGTATTCTTCTCCAAAGAAAAAATAAATGGTAAGAAGGAAAAAAAACATTTTTATTGTGGTGCTAGATTGCAAATTTGCTAGACTAAATTGCAAATTTTTATACACACTCCATTCTTATGTAAAAATGTTAAGTAACAATATTGACTTTTCTTCATTTTAAATGTTTCTTGGTATAAAACCAATGTTACAAATTTCTATGTTCGATAAAAGATGTCACTCTAGTATTTATGTACATTCCATTCTTATGTAAAAATGTTTAGTAACAATATTGACTTTTCTTCATTTTAAATGTTTCTTGATATAAAACCAATGTTACAAATTTCTATGTTCGATAAAAGATGTCACTCTAGTATTTATGTACAGTCCATTCATATGTAAAAATGTTTAGTAACAATATTGACTTTTCTTCATTTTAAATGTTTCTTGGTATAAAACCAATGTTACAAATTTCTATGTTCGATAAAAGATGTCACTCTAGTATTTATGTACATTCCATTCTTATGTAAAAATGTTTAGTAACAATATTGACTTTTCTTCATTTTAAATGTTTCTTGATATAAAACCAATGTTACAAATTTCTATGTTCGATAAAAGATGTCACTCTAGTATTTATGTACAGTCCATTCATATGTAAAAATGTTTAGTAACAATATTGACTTTTCTTCATTTTAAATGTTTCTTGATATAAAACCAATGTTACAAATTTCTATGTTCGATAAAAGATGTCACTCTAGTATTTATGTTTATAATCGAAACTAAAACGTATAAAAAATAATCTATATAATATTTTATAAATAAAAATGGCCTCTATATGAACAAATTCCCTTTGTAATATGGTTTCTTTTAAAATCCATTACAAACAAATGTTATGAAAAGGTGATCAACGGTGCTCTGGTTTTAGGATCGGTCGTAAAAATAAGTGACTCAAAGCACTCGAAAGAGAGCCTAAGGAATAGCAAGGTTTGTCAACAAGTCTTTTTACATGGTTTTTCAGAAATCAAGATAACACCACTTGACTTGTTATTACAGAGGGCCCCTCAATTGGATGTCGAGTAATGTGTGAATGGCTACTTTATATTATTCTATTTTTTGTGACTTTTGTATGACAGTTATAACTTGATACTGTATTTTAAATGTTTCTTAAAACAAAATCAATATTATTGAACTCATTGTTGGATAAAACGCATCATCCTTGCATTTATGTTTATATTACAAACAGAAAATAATTAAAAATCCAATACCTTTATCACGTTTTATAGAGGAAAAAACTATAAATGAACAAATTTCATTTTTAAAGAGGGTTCTTTTAAAATCCATTATAAGCAGGTAGTATTAAAAAATAATCATCTCTACTCTGGTTTTACGGTTTGTCGTAAAAACACAATAACCTCTTTTTTCAAAGTATACATAGTATCGTCCTTCTTTCAAAGTAATTTCAGTCTACATAGATGATTTTTATCCTTTTTTATCCTAGATTTTTTATTTTAAGTTATTTCTTTTTTTCTGAAAAACGTAATATTCTGTGGAGACACTTCATTTAAAGCATTTTTCTAGGAAAATTTTCCATTGCAGTATACATAATTAATTATCAAATTGTGGCAACAGTTCCTAAATACGAGGAATGAATCCGAAAACGAAATTACCATTTCCGTTTTAAACTTTGTATGTTAAATAACCACATCAACGTCATGGCACTGAAGGTTTGTATCATCTATAAAAAGTAAAACCGGGGAAGACCTTATGATTTGAACTGGAGTTATTCGAAAAATTTCATTGCATTTTAGTGTATGATTTTTTTATATATCTATTATTGACAAATTGGATACTTCAAATGCTTAAAAGCCTTCAGCAAATGTACTAAGATACATTTATGTGGTATTGCCATATGTTAAATTAAAATAATATTTAAAAACAGAAATTGTGAATAAATGATCTCGGTTGATTAAATATATTTAAGAATTTAGTGGTATATTAGGGTTTTTCTTTGTATGAGTACTTAAATAGGTATTTGAAATGATTAAAATAGATCATTTAATGCCTGTAACTATTTATTCAAAAATTTTGCGCAATAATATCGGTGCATATTTCAGCAAATAATAAGAACAAAATCTTATCATGGATCAAGTTTAGAAGGGATAAAGGGCAATCCAAAATTTCCTTTTTACCAATTTTCCTAGAAACATCAGATTTAACGTTAATGATCAGAATTATTGTCTTTAGATATATTTCATTTCATTTATTTTTTTTATTATTCTGGAGTGAGCTTAGATTATTTAATACAATTCCATGACTGTTTATACTTTTTTCTCAGATGTCATTTTTAGCTAATAAAATGCTTATGGGAACTTCTAAAATGTCCTAGAAGTTAAGAAAGCTGTTGAGGATGTTAAAGCTGGTCGACTGACATCATGGCAGGCGCTTAGAATATTCAATATTCCTCACTTAACACGGTAAAATGTAAATGTAAAGGTTGTTCATATAAAAGAGCGGAATTTTTCAAGCTGTCACTGCCGCTTATCTGATAAAATACTAATTCATAAATCTAATGACAATTTTAATTTAGCAATTATAAAATGATTGGGTAAGAAGGTGAATTTTTCCATGTTCTATTGTAACTATTAAGATAGATAAAGAAGTCAATATAAGCCAAACGGTAGCGAGTAGTTCCAAAAATTGGAAAGCCAGAACAGCGTGGTAAAACATATTATGCACCGATTAAAATTAAAAATAAAAGAAACAAACCTCTTGGTTTTTTTAAGCAACACAAATAAGAATTTTTGTTAAATAGAAGTATTTAAAAATAAAAAATATATAGGAAAGTTTTATTTTTATGTATGGCATTGTAAGCTGCCTTTTATTTTTGGAAGGTGTAGATTTAAGCAATTTTTATTGCTTGTTACCTGTCTTTTGCTAGAAACTCTCCTTTGTAAACAGTCACACATCTTTTCTCTTCACATTTTATTTATTTTTCTACTTATTTTTAATGCTGTTTTACTAATTTTTCTATGATAAGCACAACGGTATCCAGTGGTTTCAAAGATTGGAAGTAGCCAGAACAGCGTGATGAAACTTATTATGAACAGATTAAAATTAAAAATAGTATACGAAACAAACCTTTTGGTTTTTTTAATCAACACAAATCAGAATATTTATTAAATAAAAGTATATAAAAATCAAAAATATAGCAATCGCCATCTATTGCTTCTCCTACGTGCTATATGTTTTTTAAGCTTTCTTTTATCATTCAATGCAATTAGACTGTTATTTATCGCATTTTTTGCTTTCTTTTACACATTTTTGTTACTTTAAATTATTTTAAACATTCTTCACATGGCTCTCTTAAGATGTGTTATACAATTACTCATATACAGGGAGTGGAGTTATTTTTAACTGGGAATCCCCTGGAAACATTCAACTGTTTCACTGTTTTATTTTTATGTATGGCATTGTAAGCTGCCTGTTATTTTTGGAAGGTGTAGATTTACGCTATTTTAATTGCTTATTTTTTGCCTTTTGCTAGCGAATCTCCATTGTAAACAGTTAAACAGCTTTTCTCTTCACATTTTATTTATTTTTCTATTTATTTTTAATGTTGTTTTACTCATTTTTCTAAGATCTTCTCTTCCTGACAAACTGTCAACGAAGCCCCGTCACCTCTTTAACCCCTTAATCGTCGCGCTCGATACATACGCGGTGTATATGCAGTAAAGTCGGAAGACGAGCTTGTGCATGACACATGTACTGTACAGTGGCGTTAAAAACGTGAAGCGCGCACACCTCGTGTTCATTATTCTACGGATATCCTCACAATGACTGTGCCATTGACGAAATTGTACGTTGTTAGTGAAACTGTATTATCAGAATAATGACAGCGCAGCAACTGCTCTTAGGAGATTTAGGACACATAAGAATTTAAGAAAAGGTCCAATGACGACAGAAGACCTACGGAAGAGGGTTTTGAAATTTGAGCAGACTGGTTCATTGAGCATAAAACCCGCTACAGGAAGAAAAACAATTGATGTTAACCTACAGCGCCATCTGTCGGTGCGACTTTAAGTTATTTTTTTAACCATGCCAAAAAAATGCCCATTGCTTTGGGAGCATACTGGTGAATTTTCAGGTCATTTGCTTCAGTGGCTCTTTTTTTATAGTGTTTTACTTTCACAACTTTAAAAAAATCACCCTCTACATTACGCACAAAGACGTAATTTTAACTTTTTCTCTTTATTTTATGCTAGTTAAATTTAATTGGCTGGCTAATCTCGACTGATTGGCTGATAAAGTTATCCAATCCTTTACTTTTCTTTTCCATTGTAGTAAAAATGCCGTACAATTTCTTCTAATCTTAAGAGCATAGTAATCAATTGTTTTTTCTTATAATTGTCATTTTGTATTTAATAAAATGTTAGTTAGACCCTAAATGTTACACACGTACGAGATGTTAAAAATACATTAAGCACAAATACGTTACTCATAAAAATAGATAAAGTTTATAGTTATTTCAAAATTAGATAATTTTATTTTATTTTTCTATTTGTACTCCAAATAAATGTTCAAAAATTTCTTTTTGAATTCCCCATTTTTTGGGAAATTTTACATATCGTCTGTTTTGTGCTATTGGATAAAAACATTTTTGCGGATATTTTTACCATATATTTAAAGTAGTCGAACATATATCCGAGACAAAGAGCATTGTAAATTATAATTAGGCGTATTTTATTGACTAATGGTTAATAGTCAAATCTACTGTAAAAAAGTTCTGTATCATATGCTTACAAACTTTTTATGTGTATGTGAAATTTTTCTTGTTTACCATTAAATACATTTTTTGTTATTCAGGTAAAATTTAAACATTTTTTTTAAATAGTCATAAATATACCTCACAAAAAATTCATATATTGCAATTGTGTATTTGATTATATTAAAATATTATGAACTTTTAGATTATTCTTTCATATTTCACACATTTCACTGAAACAAAAATAGGAAACTTAT
This sequence comes from Maratus michaelseni, assembly GCA_963931845.1. Classification (NCBI taxonomy): domain Eukaryota; kingdom Metazoa; phylum Arthropoda; class Arachnida; order Araneae; family Salticidae; genus Maratus; species Maratus michaelseni. The sequence goes on along the minus strand of OZ007590.1, from coordinate 346,474,388 downwards.
TAAGCTAGTTACGATAATAGAAGGTGCAGTTATCACGAAAGATATTCTTTAATAAATGTCTAGAAAACCATGTGGGAGTGGCAGTTTTCATTCTTCATTAAGCTCTGATTTTCAAAGTATTAATTTAAAGATTATAGTGAAGTTCTTAAGATGAAAATATTTTGACAAATGAGAAATTTATGTCTTTTTTTGAAATTTTATATTACATTTTGAAAGCAATAGTGCGATGTGTGTTTGTAAAGTTGGGTCTTTTTTATTAAATTATTTTCTTATTACCTTTTATTAAAATTGCTATGGAAACTTTTATTAACGAAATATTATAATAGGAGGTAGGAATGATGATTCTTGCTTCATTAAAAAAGAATAGTTAAATTTTGCTGTAGGTTAAGTCTTGCTAATTATTATTAAGTTTAGTAATTAGAACTTTAGTAATCAGAACTAAACTTATTATTAAGTTTAGTATTATAAGTAATTGATATTAAGTTTAGTAGACAAACCACAGCGTTAGCAAGGCTTAACCTACAGCAAAATTTAAATATTCGTTATAATGAAGCAAGAATCATCATTTCTACCTCCCATTATCATATTTCGTTAATAAAAGAGTCCATGGAAATTTTAATATAAGGTAGTAAGGCTATTAATGATAACATATCATAAACATTCCGGGTACATGGTTAAAGTTTTTAAAATAGATGATGTTTTGTTAAAGTTGGATAGAAATGTTCAGTTTACTGCCTCCCCTCCCTTTTCTTCCCAACCCCCTTTACTGTAAAGTTGATTCACCTGATTGCCCAGTCGAAGACAGAGTACAATTAGGAATTTTTCAGTACACAATCAAAGCTACCCTGATGATGATCAAGGTCTGATTGAAAGCGCTCGGCAGGAAATTTCGGGAAACTATATTATTATGTAACAACATCTTTTATATTTGTGACATCTTTTTATATTTGTGACATCTTTTTATATTTGTGACATTAAATGCAACTTTTTAGCAAGTACTCTTTCATTTTACTTCGATATCATTAATGCTTGTTGTTTATGTAAGATGTATTTTTTTAATGTTCATAAATATACCTCATAAAATATTCATATCTTGCAATTTATGTCGCTTTTTGGAAGTTTATGTTACATTTCGAAAGCATTGGTGCGATGCGTATTTAAAAAGTTGAGTCTTTTTTTATTATTTTGCATATTTTTTGTACATTTTAGTTTCAGATGAAAAAATAATTTGTATTTAATTAAGAGAATATTAATTGATATTATATACCTCATTACTTTTTACCTGTATGTCTTTGACGTACCTGTAGACCTGTATGTCTGTGAGACTTTTATGTGTATCATTAAATATATGTTTGTTTTTTATGCAAGATGTAAACATTTTTTTTTAAATTATCCATAAATATATACCTCATAAAATAATCATATCTTAAAATTACGTATTTCATAATATCAAAATGTTATTAAATATTTTTTAATTGACCTTCCATGTCATACATATTACTGCGACAAAAATAGAAACCTTATTAAGCTAGTTAACATAATAGATGGTGCCTAATTACCACGAAAGACGTTCTTTAATAAATGTCAAGAAAACCATGTGGGAGTGGCAGTTTTCATCCTTCCATAAAGCTAATTTAAAATTATCAATTTAAAGATTATAATAAAGTACTCGACATGTAACAAAACTAACAAAGGGCAAACTTATATCGCTTATGGGAATTTTAAGTTACATTTTGGAGGTAATAGTGTGATGCATAATATGAAGTTGAGTGCTCTTTCACTGCTTTGTATACTTTTGTAGATTTTAGAATATTTGTAATTTTAGATGAAAAAATAATTTATATATAATTAATAGAATATTAATTTAAATTTAATACCATAAAGATTTTTTTTTATATATATGAGACTTTTTATGAGCATCACAAAACATATTTTTTGTTATTCATGTACGATGTCAATTTTTATTTAAATATTCATAAATATACCTCACAAAAAATTCTTATCTTGCACAAAAAAATCTTGCAATTATATATTTCATTCTTACATAAAAAATATAATTGAAATATTTTTTTAATTATTCTTTGATATATAAAATTTGAAGAATCTAACATTTTTTCATTCTGTTGGTTTCACGCCTGATATAACAAAAAATGCAGTAAATACAAATTCAATTATACTTTGTTATTTCACACATATTACTGCAACAAAAATATAAATCTTATTAAGCTACTTACGATAATAAATGGTTCCTGATTATCACAATAGATATTCTTTTATAAATTTCTCGAAAATTGTTTGGGAGTGGCAGTTTCCCCTCTTCATAAAACTCTGATTTTAATAGAACTAATTTAAAGATTATGGTAAAGTAACAAAGATGTAACTATGTTAGCAAAGGAGAAATTTAGGTAGTTTTTTTTTTAAGATTTTAAGTTACAGTTTTGAGACAATAGTGCGATACGTGTTTGAAACGTAGTGCGATACTTTACTGTTTTGTATACTTTTTGTACTTTTTAGAATATTTTTATTTTTTACGAAAATAAAATTCCCATGTAATTAAGATGATATTAAGAAGATATTAAGTTACATTTTACAAGCAATAGGGTGATGCATATTAAAAAAGTTGAGTGCTTTTCTAAAGTCTTGTATACTTTTGTACATTTTAGAATAATTGTAATTTTACATAAAAATATAATTTATGTATAATTAATAGAATATTAATTGATATTATATACTTATTTTTTTGTGTATATGGAACTTTTTATGAATACCAGTAACCATATTTTTTGTTATTCATGTATGCTGTAAATTTTTATTTAAATATTCATAAATATACCTCACAAGATTCTTATCTTGCACAAAAAATACTTGCAATTGTGTATTTCCTCATTATACAAAAGTATTATTGAAATATTTTTGAATTATTCCTTGCTATATAAAATTTGTAGAACCTGGACACTTTTTCATTCTGTTGCCTTAACGTCTCATCTAGCAAAACATTCAGCAAATATAAATTCAATTATTCTTTGTTATTCCATACATATTACTGCAACGAAAACTTAAATTTTATTGAGCTACTTACGATTATAGATGGTTTCTGATTATCACGAAAGATATTCTTTAATGAATGTCGTTATACAGGGTTATTATAAATGATGGACCCATTTTCAAAAAATTGTATTTATTAAAGTCCAAATCCAAAATGAACAATATTTATACCAATGAAAAGAGGAAGTTTCAATGTTTTTTAATCCGGAATTTGGTACGAAATGATCACTGCACTGCAATTTGCGACTTACTTCTTGAAAACTTATGAACGCAGAAAACCTTGTGCTCCACAGTAGTAATCTCACTCACAACTGACAGTGAAAAGAAATTGCGGCCTATTGCCGCGCGACCTCTACCGGCCGCCTCTGGAACCATCACCGCTTTGAAAGCTGTGCACTCAGTAACAGCAGATACGGTTTCTCGTGAGTGGGACGAGTTTGGCTATCGCGTAGATGTTTGCCGTGCAGCAAACGGGGGACACATTGGACATTTATAATGTCTTTAAAAAAAAACTTTGAAACTTCCTCTTTTCATTTGTATACAGATAGTTCATTGTGGATTTGTACTTTAATAAATACATTTTTTTGAAAATAGGTCCATCATTTAGAATAACCCTGTATAATTAAACAGTTTTTATGTTTATCATTAAATATATATTTTTTTTTGTTATTCGTGTAATTTTTAAACTTTTTTATATATCACAAATATACCTCTCAAAAAATTCCTTTTTTGCAATTGTGTATTTCATTTTACGAAAATATTATAGTTTTTTAATTATTCCTTCATATTTTAACAATTCATTCTACTGAATCAAAAATAGACAATTTATTAAGCTAGTTATGATAATTGATGGTGCCTTATTAACACGAAATACATTCTTCAATAAATGTCTGGAAAAGAGCTTGGGAGTGGCACTTTTCATAATTCATAATGCTCTGATTTTAAAAGTACTAATTTAAAGATTATGAGAAAGTTAAAAAGATGTAGCTATATTATCAATGGGGAAATTTATGTCGTTTTTTAAGATTTTAAGTTTTGAAGGGAATAGTATGATACGTATTTCAAACGTAGTGTGCTTCTTTACTGTTTTGTAAACTTTTTGTAATTTTTAGAATATTTGTATTTTTTGATTAATATAAAACTCATGTAATTAAAAGAATATTAATTGATATTACATAATTGAACATTTTTTATGTTTATCAATAAATATATATTTTTTTTGCTATTCCTGTAATTTTAAAACTTTTTTTATATATCGCAAATATACCTCTCAAAAAATTCCTTTCTTGAAATTGTGTATTTAATTTTACCAACGTATTATATTTATACTTTTTAATTATTCCTTCATGTTTTAACAATTTGTTCTACTGAATCGAAAATAGAAAATTTATTTAGCTAGTTACGATAATAGATGGTGACTTATTAACACGAAATACATTCTTCAATAAATGTCTCGAAAACCGCTTTGGGAGTGGTACTTTTCATAATTCATACAACTCTGATTTCAAAAGTACTAATTTAAAGATTATGAGAAAGTTATAAAGATGTAACTATATTATCAACGGATAAATTTATGTCTTTTTTTATGAGTTTAAGTTACATTTTGAAGGCAATAGTATGATACGTATTTGAAACGTAGTATGCTTCTTTAATGTTTTGTATACTTTTAGCAATTTTTAGAATATTAGTACTTTTTGATGAATATAAAATCCTCATGTAATTAAAATAATATTAATTGATATTATATAATTGAACATTTTGTATGTTTATAATTAAATATATTTTTTTTATTTGTGTATTTTTTAAACATTTTTTTTATATGTCACAAATATACCTCTCAAAAAATTCTTTTCTTGCAAATGTGTATTTCATTTTGCCAAAATATTATAATTTTTTTTAATTATTCTTTTTGTTTTAACAATTCATTCTACTTAATCAAAAATAGTAAATTTACTAAGTTAGTTACGATAGTAGATGGTGCTTTATTAACACGAAATACATTCATCAATAAATGTCTCGAAAACCGCTAGGGAGTGGCGCTTTTCATAATTCATAAAGCGTTCATAAATTTCACATGATTTTAAAAGTACTAATTTAAAGATTATGAGAAAGTTATAAATATGTAACTATATTATCAAAGGGGAAATTTATATAATTTTTTAAAGATTTTAATTATACATTTTGAAGGCAGTAGTACGTATATAATAATACGTATTTGAAACGTAGTGTGCTTCTTTACTGTTTTGTGTACTTTTTGATGAATATATAATTCTCTTGTAATTAAGAGAATATTAATTGATTTTATATAATTGAATTTTTTTTTTATGTTTATCATTAAACATATTTTTTTGTTATTCGTGAAATTTTTAAACTTTTTTTATATATCTCAAAAAATTTCCTTTCTTGAAATTGTGTGTTTCATTTTACCAAAATATTATATATTTTTTAATTATTCCTTCATGTTTTAACAATTTGTTCTACTGAATCGAAAATAGAAAATTCATTAAGCTAGTTAAGATAATAGATAGTGACTTATTAACACGAAATACATTCTTCAATAAATGTCTAGAAAACCACTTGGGAGTGGCAATGTTCGTAGTTCATAAAGCTCAGATTTTAAAAGTACTAATTTAAAGATTATGGTAAAGTATTTGAGATTTAACAATATTATCAAAAGGAAATTTATGTCATTTTTGGAATTTTATGATACATTTTGAAGGTAATAGTGTGATGCGTATTTGAAAAGTGTGCTTCTTTACTGTTTTGTACTTTTTCTGTGCTTTTTAGAATATTTGTAATTTTAGATGAAAATAAAATTTTCATGCAACTAATAGAATAGTAGTTGATATTACATAGTCAAGCATATTTAAGATTTAATTTTTAATCGATTGAAAAGTATTATGTTAACACCTTGGGGACGACCGACACGTATACGTAACGCATAAGATGCTCAGAATCCTCACAATTATTCCCACCAGTTACTTTTTATTGTAAGCTTTGCCTTATTTAATGATAGCATTTCTGCGATTCAATTGGGCAAAAATTTCAGTTTTGAAAAACCGGTGGTAAAAGATTAAAAATTCTATAAAGGTCAATCGTCGCGAAGGAGTTAAAGCAAACGTTCCATGCTTTATTCTTAAATAAATACAAAAATGTGAAGACGAAACACTATCATCAAACAATATAGTATATATTTAAATATATCTAATTTTCAACAAAGATTGTACAAGGAGGTATTTATTGTAATAGGATGATTCTAACAAGGAGGTATATTTTTAATATTTTACAGTTAGAGATAAATATTCTGATATTTGGAAGTATTTCCCCATTTCTGTCTATTGAAGAGAAAATTACACTTTTGTTTAAAAATAAAATGAATATTCTATATATACCACATTTTGTATTTCAACATAAGCGCATATTTGCCATGTATTTGTTCGCTACTTTTTATCCTAACACCTGTTCTTTAAAATTCAAAACTGTCTCTCTTCGAAACAGAATATATCAGTAAAACTAATATTGATAAATATGTATAGATAAATTTGCAACTATGTCTTAATGTTTTTAATTTTCATACAATGATTTTTATATTTTTAGACCTATTACTTTTTAAATAATTGGAAGTTATAATGTTTTGATGCATAGTTTACAGTAAATATCATAAGAGTCATTCAAGTTTTTTTATACTGTATTTTCAATAGACTAGCAACATATAATTAATATGAACTGCGCTAAACAAGTCATATAATTAGTTCAAATTACCATTTTTTAATAATATCATACATGAAACTTAACTTTATGATACAGAACATCTTATTAAATAAATTAAGGAATTATTAAAAAGCTGTCACACTTTCAATTCATTATCGAATATAATTTTCAATTTATCGCCTTTTTAAGTATTATTTCTCTTTTTCGGTTTTCATATTTTAGACTTAAGATTTCTACAAAAATACCAAAGGACTGTTTTTAAGGTATATACAATACATAGATTATATTTTTCGTTTGTTTTTAAAATATAAATTAGAAATGTTTTAAAAACATAACTCACAAAATAAAATCCTGTAATTAAAATTTCTCAACAATATCAATACAAGAATCACTTATTTGCTTTAATATATAAATTATGCTTCTATATACTGCTATTATTTCATTAGCGTATCATACAAATTTTATATAGAAATCTCCAGGATCATTATTTGAAATTTATCTAATATTCCTTATTATATACTCGACACGTCATAAAATTTATATTACCATTTGTTTCACATTTTTCCAATGCTTATGAATGTACATACACAGAAAATCCATGTTTAATGGTCTACGAAAGATAAATTTGATTACAAAGAACATGATTTAATGAGTTTATAAGAACACAAATAAAAGATAAATCAATTTTCTTCGCCCCAAATAATAAATAATTAACTAGTATGAGACACCTTTTGCTGTAAGTTTGAAACAGTAAAATCATCTTACTTAAAAAAAAAAGAAAAGAAAAAAAGAAAAAAAAAAGGCATTAATGCGCTATTGCGCAAACGATTTTTTTTCAGTCTTTAGAGAAATTTGTATTTTTATAATGAATCATTATTACCTCGAACCTCGAGTATATAGAATTCCATAAAAATATTTATAGAATAGAATCCTATAGAATTATGGCCCGTTTTTCTATAAGTTTATTTAACCAAAAAGCAATAGAAATATATGTAGAAGTTCAATAGAAAAGTCTGTAGAGCTTGTATAAAAATATGTATAGAATTTTATATAGAATCCAGGTGGTCACTAACCACATTCGGTGTTGTTTGACTTCAGTGATCGGACGAAGAACCAGTACTTTCAGTATGAGATAACCATTGACAGTTTTAAAACTCTATTTTAACTTTATTTCTTTTTTGATTTCCATTCCCAATCATATATAGTCTTGTAAAAATATTTAAAATCTAATAAATTATTATTTATTAAAACTGAAACAATTGGTTAAATATTTATACTTCAGATTAAAATATTTGAATAAAAATTACAATATTTTTAAAGGGAATAAAGTTTATTAAATTAGATGGATGGTTTTATAAATTTAACAGCAAATTAATAAATGATTATAAAATTAACCAACAAATTAATGAATTATAGACAAATTAATTAATCACAATTTAACTCAATATTTTGACTGCTATATTATTACATTGACAATTGAATCACAATGTATTAAAATTGAATTAAATTATATATATATATATATATATATATATATATATAATCATATTAAATCTATAGAGTACTATTATATATTAAACTGTTGTATTACAAAATTAATTATTATTTTTTTATTTTTAATATATAGCTATAAATAAGTTACTACACACCTAAATTTTAAAAGACCAAGATATATATTTTTTATGAAAAACAAACAAAAAAAAAATCAAAAGAATATTTAGTCTATAGAACTTAATCTTATAAGGTTTATTGTACTCTATAGAAAAACTGTTTTATAGAAAAAAAATCTACAAAACTTCTAAGAATTCTACAGAAACATTTTCTTTAGAAAAAATATTCTATATAATTCTTCAAAACTCCATAGAAATAGTATTCTATAGAAAGGCTATTCTATAGAACTTGTAAAGAATTCTATAGAGTTCTATACAGCTCTATGAACTATTTTCGTAAGGGAATAGAATTTTTATATATTTCATAACGTGGGAGCATATTTATATAAATTTACTTTTTATATTATCAAAATATACTCATCATGTATTTACTTTCCTAAAACCAGTCAACAAATAGTTTTTTGTTACTGTTAATGACTAATTAAAATGTATCACTAAATCTTATTATGAAATAAATATTTCATTTACGAGGGGCTGTCGGAAAATAAGTTTCCCGTGACGACTGTGGACAGAGGTATGTATGAAAGACAAAAAATGTAATGAGACATAAAACATAACTTTATTTTTCCACATAAGTACCAAGTACATTGAGACATTTGTCATACCGCTTTATAAGCTTCAAAAAGCCCTGCAGGAAAAAATCAGGGCTTTGCATACGGACGAAGCGTTGAACGGCTATGGGCGAAAGACGACACAGCAGGTGAACGCGAGCGTGCAAGACACTGATACACCATTGGGTAGAGGTCGACCGTGATGAAGCAGATGGCACTGTTGCAGTCAACAGCGGGAACTTATTTTCCGACTGCCCCTTGTATTTTGTGTAATCGTATTTAAGAACACAGTGCAATCATATCACGTGTTTGGAATATTTTATATCACGTTTTATTTTTTAAAAAGTTATCATTTATATTTAAATTAAATATGTATACTATTCGTGAATATATTTTTAAAAATGACAAGATCAATGTCAAATTTCTACTTGTACCGCTCATTCAATTTTAATCTTTGATTTCTTCGCTTTGTGAAGATGTATAAGAATAAAGCAATTATTAACTAGAGAAACTGGAGAACTAGGGCATAAACTGCAGATCAATGATGGGCAGAATGAACGGTTTTTTCATTCGAATGAATCATTCGGGCATACGTAAAAGCATAGCTGCCAACATTCGAATTATGTTAAATCAATCACTACCAGAAATTTTGTAAACAAAAAAAAAAGAAACAGCATAGCTGACAAAAAATGTATTCTTTTTAATCAATTTCTACCAGAAATTTTGCAAAACGAAAGTCATTTTAAATTTTTATCTCGCTCTTTGTTCAATTCTAATTAAAATAAGTAGCTACTTTTTCTTTTTCAAAATTTCTGGTAGTAATTTGATTTGATTGCCTAAGAGGGACTGCTCAGACAAGGAAACCAAGTCTGTAGAGCATAGTATTCCTCCCGGTCCCTTTATTAAGGTCTTTAAAAAAAAAAAAAAAAAAAAAAAGGTTACAGTGTTCAGCCCCAGCTGATGCCGCCGGAAAACGCGACAATGAGCGGCAAAACATAAACATAAGAAAGAAATATAATACAGGCGACCCTGCCAGGAGTGCTCCAATACGAGCAAGTGACAGGGACTGAATAAGGCTTTTACAGGAGTGATCCATCACTGCCGGAAAACAGATTTTCCCACGCGACACTGGGCAGTGAGGGGCATCAGTAAGTGGTGGAAACTACAGGGGGCGAAGAATTGATGAATTGAGATCCAACAGACGGGCTCCCTAAGTTAAATTTGAGAGGTAAGTTAAGTGGTCAAAAATGCTTTTTAGTTTCCTCTTTAGAAGTGGGCGAGTTAGGATATTAGCGAGCCAATTTTTTGGAGGGTTTTGAGTGCACCTGAGATGCCATTGGCTTGTCAGTGTGCAGTGAAAATATGGGTGTGACGCTGTACCCTGTTCACCGCACTCGCATTGGTCTGAAGATGCACATTTGAATCTGTGTAGGTACTGACGGAAGGGTCCATGACCAGTAAGAAAAGCTGTAGTGTGAGGGGTGAGGTAATATAGTGTGTAGGAGACTTTGGGGATTAGCGTATGAGTATGTCGGCCTTTGGTTGAGGTGGTCCAATGTACTTGCCAGTCTTTTGAAATATGTTTTTTAATGTACGTTTGATGTAGCTATGTGGGAGTGGAAGGTGGTGATCAATGTTGGGTTTTTTTGTGGCTTCTTTTGCTAAAGTGTCAGCCAACTCGTTGCCAAATATGCCATTGTGTGCGGACACATGACCAATTCGTGCGCGGCTTATGATAGTTAATAGCCTTTTCTTTATATCAAGAACTAGTGGGTGTCTGGTCCTGTGGGAATTAACTGCTTGCAGACTAGACAGACTGTCGCTATATATCCAGTACAGAGTTGTGTCTGTTTGTGCGTGGATCCATTCGATATACCGTGTTGTTGTCGTCCAATCTGCAGGCCCACTGGTGGATGATCAACGCACCTTCCGTGACACAGTAAGCTGATGCCACGCCGGTTGCTGTTCGAGATCCATCAGTAAAAATTTTGGCAATGTGGATGGTGTGTACGTGTTACGATCTGTATTTACTTGGAGGTGTGATGTTTCTTCTGCTGGATGTAATTGCCAACCATGGACTATTCGTTCGATGCTTTTGGATGGAAAATGCTGTTCTACTGTTTGACTGTGTGAAAGGTGTAGGATTCTGCACTTTTTGTATTCATATGCTAATGTTAAGGTGATGGGTGGTATACCTGTAATTTCATTTAGTGCATCGGTTGAGATGGTTTTATAACCACACGACAGTTGTAGTAGGAATGGTCTTTGAATTGATGTTAATTTTTGTTTATTTGTTTTTGTTAGTTTACCTTCCCAAATTCCAGCCCCATACAGAATAATCTTTTCTATAATTGTATTGTACCATATTTTTAGCATGTTATTATTGATCCCCCAAGATTTCCCCCTAAGTCTTGATGCATTGTGGTGGTGTTTGACTAATTTGAGTTTAAGTTGGTTGAGGTGTGCTGTCCAGGAATGATATTTATCTATAGTGACGCCTAAGATTTTCATATGTGCTACGTGGTGCAAGCTAGTTCCGTTAATCCGCATTATTGGTTCACGCTCCAGCTTGCGTGGCTTGGCGAATGTAAGGACCTCTGATTTTCCAGGTGATAGGTGTAAGTGGTGTGTATTTAGTAGTTGGCAGAATGCTGCGAGTGCTCGAGCCGCCGTAGTTTCCAGGTCCACACGCGTGCGACCCGAGAGAACCAGGCTGAAGTCATCAGCAAAAGCAAATGCGATTATGCCCTGACGTTCCAGCTCTAAAAGAAAAACGTTTGCGATTAGTAGCCAGAGTAGAGGTCCAAGACAATCTGGTAGTAATTAAATAAAGTTGGAATTTTAAAGTTTGGCATATATGCTTCTGCGCATGCCCTAATGATTCATTCGAATATTAAAATCAGTCATTCTGCCCATCACTACTGCAGATGGAGTGGATACAATAGAGCAGTAGAACATATAATCGGCATATGATTATATGGAAAAAAATTCAAAGGAAAAATTAAATACGTGATTTTTGTTGGAGAGTGTACCAGATGGTTCTAATTAAAGTGCCATTATTAACATCTCTGTAAAGCCCATTCTGATTGACGTCTTTCATTGAAATTTGCTATAAGGACAGTGAAATTTGTTATATGGACAATGCAAAAAAGAAATGTAAAAAATAATTTTTCAGAAATTGATCTTAGATGGCGTCTTTCATGATATTCAGAAAATACGTTGTATGAATTAGAATAAACTAAAAATGGCTGTTTTTGATGCCTGATAATTTTTCTTCACCATACCGCTAGAAAATAAAATGTGTATAGCTGTGTGATGTTGTTTTATCTGAACTGCAGCAATACTTTAACTGCAGTGATAGGAAATATCTTTAATATCTAAAGATAATGTCTAAATGTGGAGACTGGTTGTTTGGTACGCACCCAGGAAGAGGACAGAAACAGATTTTAAATGGAAGTTTTTAAGAAATCACTATTGCTATACTTTACAGTATGTCCTGTTTCCGATATCATTCTGCAAATGCTAGACCAGTTTCATATGAACTGTCTATATCTTTGACCATGGAACGAAAGGTTCGACACTCCATTTTAAAGTACTGTTGGTTCAAGATTCGCGTAGACCAATATAAACGAAATGATTTTACTTGTCTTGTTTCCCAATTCATGTACTTGGAAAATTGTGTGGTTCGACAAAACTCATTTTATGCTCCAGCGGTTCCCAACCTGGGGTACGCGTACCCCTCGGGGTACGTGGCGGATCTGATGGGGGTACGTAAAAATAGTATCGGTAATGGCGGAAATCACAAAAATGGTTTAACTGAAAACAGATAAAGAAAGTTGATACTTTTGGATTACAAAGTTAATCTCGTGTAATTCCAATTTGTTACACTCAAAATAAGGGGAAAGATCCTTTAGACAAAATAATTCATTGATAATTCTGTTACTAGCCCCGCCCACTGATAATCATATTGCATGAGTATACTTATATATATATATATATATATATATATATATATATATATATATATATATATATATATATATATATATATATACCCCCATCTTCGCGAAAACTGCCATTGATCATTATACAATATTACTTTCTCACCAGATTTATCTTATTCTTCCGTTTTTAATAATAATAGCAGAACGTCTTAATTACGTCAGAGCCTGTACTTTTAATGCTTTATTTTGAAACGTGTTGAAAAGCAGGCCCTTATTTTCGTTTTCCAATAGGCGGGGTTATGTTACTAACTTATATTAATAGAAAAGCTTCCTTCTTTTTAATGAGTATTTACTAATGAGTATATTACTAATTTCAAAAAAGCATGTTTGCGTTATATGAGTGATGGGAGAGATGGCGACGTGTTTCTGACAAAAGGGGTTACTTTCAAAATGAACAGCCTTAACAAGGGGTACGTGAAAGAAAAAAGGTTGAGAAGCGCTGCGGCTAGACCCATGAGTGAATACTCAGAAATGTCGCCTTCTGTTACTTTCTGCCACTGGAAACTTTAATGTTGCACATGAAAGCCTGTACATCCTGATTACGTGACTGGATGGTTTCTATTTACTGCAGCTTTCATTCTAGACCCCTAATTTGCGAATAGGAATAAGGTACAACCTATACAAAAATAAATATGCAGAATTAGACTAGATTTATTATTTAAAAGTTTAGAGGCATGGAACGTTGTATACTACGAAATAATAATTAATGCTGAAAGTCACCATTATGACTATTTGTCTTTACAATATCATTACGTAAACATTTAGCAATTTATTCCTTCTAAAATAAAGTAAGTTAACACTTCCCTCTCAATTATAAGAAAGAACTTTCTTGTCAGCTCTTCTGAAAAATTTATAATAGTGATGGCTGTTTCAATCATCAACAGACACAGAAAAAGTTGATTGTTCAATGGGATTCAAAGTTGTAATCAACTCTACTTCCTGTTTATGAGTAGTTGTATATCACATCTTAGAGGAGCCATGAGGGAAAAAAAGTATAAATATAGCATACTAGCACTAGAAAATGAAAGAAAAGTAAAAGATTCAACTGAAAACTTCTTCAGCCAATCCAAAAAAAGTACGCCAGCCAATCAAATTTAACTTGCAAAAAGCAGCCAATCAAATTTCACTTGCAGTTTAAGAGTGTCAGAAAGAGAAAAAAGTAGAAAAAAAAAACAGAAAAGCATTAAAATATAATAATTATGATATAGAAAAATATTTAAAGAGATGAAACAATCATCAACAGTAAAATGCTTAGCAGTTGATTGTTTCAAGGAGATTCCTAGTTGACTTCAACTCTACTCCCTGTATATGAGTATTTGTGTATCACATCTTAAAGGATACATCTAAAAAAAGTCTACAAGGTGCTAAAATGCACTGTAAAATGAAAAAGAAGCAGAGAATTTCACCATCAACTTCATCAGCCAATCCAAAATAAGTAAGTTAGCCAGTCAATAATAGTTTGCGTAAAGGAGCCAATCAGAATTAAGTTGAAATTTAAAAGAGGAAGAACAGGACAAGAAAATATAAAAATGAGTAGAAAAGCATTAACCCTACAGTGCATAGTGTAGCCATTTGGCAACACTTTCTATTTAACTTTTAACACGTTGGCGGACACTTGCGTCTATAGCCGTCAAAGCGAAGTTCACTATGTGGCATGACGAAAATAGCCGTCCAAAACGAAACGGTCGTTTTTAGACACTGCGGCTATAGCACCACAAATGTGCATTTACCGGCGTACAAGTAGAAGCCCAGTGTCATGTTTTGGAAACAATTTTTTAGGTTGAAGTTCGTTTTCCACCTGTTATACGAGTTGCAGCTTCAGTATACACTTGCAGGTTAGCTAGTGGTCAGGGAAAAATACAGTAAAAAAAAAAATGAAAATTACTAGTATATTCTTATAGAAAAATTCAAACTGATTATTTGATCGATACAACATAATTTTTTTTATAAGACTATACTGCTGTTTATCAATTTTTGACTGTATTTTTCCCTGACCACTAGCCACCCTGACGTGGTTGTGAAGGGAGTAGTGCAACCTAATTAAAGGTGCTGAATTAATCAAAATTAAGTTTATTTAAGAAGAAAGAGTAAAACTATACTTCTAATAATATTCTAAAAATTACAAAAACATATAGTGTCAATTTTCGAACTTCACTTGTTCCTAATGTCCGTCAATGTGTTAATAAATAAATCAAGTTCTTTGCAACCACTATATTTATACAGAAATATTAAATTTCTAAAAATAACATTAATGTGCTACTAAATAAAGTTAAAAATCTATCTTAAAATTTCTGGTGTCGAATTCTTAATATAAGTATAAAAGAATGCAATTCTAAAAGAAAAATTCATGCATTGTAGGGTTAAATAAGAATAATTTCGTAGAAAAATAAGTGAATATATGATGAGAAAGTATGTTTGACTGTTTCTAAAGGAGAATCGTTCGCTATATAGGCAAAGTGAAGCAGGAAGAACTTAAATCTACCCCAGTTTTTTTTAAAAAGGCAGTTTTCATTGCCATACATTTAAATGTAGTTAAATTAAGGTTAGTATATATATAGAAATACATAGAAATTTTTTCTTATTGTTTTTCACTGAAACCTTATTTATTTTTATTTTCCCGGTGGCAAATTCCGAAGTCTAAGCATTTTTTTTATATATTTATATTATTATTCAATTTATTTATTATTTTATGAACAACCTATTCTACGCTATATAAAAAAAAAATTGTTAATAGATCAACCTTTATTTTTTTTCCCATTCACTGTGAAACTGGAAAGTGAAATGTTAGCCTGATAATTTGTTTAAAACTAATGATGCAAATTTCCTCTTATACAAAAAAATAATTTTATCATATTAAACTATGACATTTTAAGGATATTAATATTTATTGGAATAGCGAGGGTTTAGTATGAATAATACAAATTAATTTCACGAAAGTAGGTATCATTTATGATAAGCATGTGAATAAATTGCATATTTGAAGCTGCGTAGCTACTTTAAGAAACAATTTCAAATGTATTCTATGCTAATGGTGTTAACATTTCACTTGCAGTAAGCGTGTTTTTGACATCAATGATTTAACACTGTTTGAGAAAATGTTTAACGAATAACAGTGCATATGAAAAATATATATAACATTATTATGCGGGAAAATATTTTGTACGTCTTCTGAAGTGTAGGTATGAATGTTACTGGGGTTTATTTTTAATCTATTATTTCTTAACTGTAAACAAAGAATTTATCAATTGTAAACACTTTGAGCAGATATACCAATTAACTAATAAAACTTTTTATGAATCACCATAAAAACATAAGAACACACAGGACGCGTTTCGGGGTGGACATTTTTAACAGCCCGTTATCAGCCAAAGTAAACACGCGGACGTAAGGAAACAAGTTCACAAATTAAGAGAAAGGCAGAGAGGAGAGCTTGCAAAGAATGCGACAGGTGTCGCTAGCTGAAAGGGAAACCCCAATCATAGAGGAGCACATGCGGAAGAGGAAAGTCTAGCCAAAATGATGGGGAAAAAAGAATGAATAAATAAAACAAAAAAAGTAAATTAAAAACTAAAATATATAAATAAATATATAATTTTTTATCTATCATTTTAATTGTCCATAACTGCCCAAAAGGCAGATTTTAGGACCAAAAATATTCAATGTCCTTAACCTGCATTTATGTAAGGTAACGACATAAGAAATAAGGAAACAAAAAAAAATAGTTTAAAACATTGCATTTATATTCATAATCAATGGTTGGAGTATCATACCTGAGATGTATTTCAACAAATAAGATGCCAGCCAAGATATCGTTGGGGGAACTCAGTAGAAAGAGAATAAGCAAGGCAAGCCGAGGTACCCAGGTTTGAGTCCTGGTCCCGGAATTTTTTGCTTGAATAAATCTCAACTATGATACTCCAATCATTGATGACTTACCTAATCGAAAAAACTCTCCTCTCTCCACTATGACATTGTATTTACAGATGGGTGACAAAATAATACGAACACCCATGAAAAAGAGTGAAAGGGCAATATCTAGAAAA
The DNA here is from genome assembly GCA_963931845.1 of Maratus michaelseni. Classification (NCBI taxonomy): domain Eukaryota; kingdom Metazoa; phylum Arthropoda; class Arachnida; order Araneae; family Salticidae; genus Maratus; species Maratus michaelseni. The sequence goes on along the minus strand of OZ007590.1, from coordinate 346,457,364 downwards.
ATATATGAAGAATTATCCTGAAACTTCAGGAAAGTAAACAGCACTGTCATATATTTCCGTGAACATTTTTTACAAAAAAGCCCATTGGGGACCATCAACAAATTGAAGAAAAACGAATATCTATTGAATAACCCTGTAAAAAGTAATGACCCTTAAGCATTGAAACTTTAGCACATGATTAAGAGGCTTATTGTCATAAACTGTATTCATTTAATGAGTACAACATATATACCTGTAGATAAATTAAGGTTTTTATAAGAACAATCCCGAATTTCACCAAGTACTTTGCTTATAATTTGCAGAGTTCTTAATATAAAAGAATGTTTTTTTTTTCAGAAAAAAATGACTAACAACATTGTACACAATACCCCGCAATCAGAAATAAAAAATAATAAATATTGGATGAAAAAAGGGCAGGTTTAAGAAATAACGTTTCACTGCGCATGCGCGAATGTTATCACAATGTAATGTGCATAATATTTTACACAAGTGTATAGAGCAACTTTTGTGAATGTCTCAAACCATAGCTTGAAAATTCTGAAAGTGGTCATCCAAAGAATAAGCTCGAAATTCATTGTTCCCAAAAAGAAGCAAAAAGATCAGCGGCTGTATCCAAATGATGACAAGTAGACAAGTATTTCTTAAGAAATACTTCTGTACTTGTCATACTTTGGATCCAACCCCTCATATTTTTGCTTCATTTTGGTAACAACGGATATCGAACTTATTCTATCGAGGATCACTTTCAGACTTTTGAAGTATTGTTTTTGAGACTTTCGTAAAAGTTGCTCTATACATATGGGTAAAATATTATGCACATCATATGTTGATAACATTCGCGCATGCGCAGTGAAACATTATTTAATAAACCTGCTAGTTTTTCATCCAATATTTATTATTTTTTACTTGTGATTGCGGGGTATTGTGTACAATGTTGGTAGTCATATTTTCTGAAGAAAAACATTCTTTTATATTAAGAACTCTGCAATTTATAAGCAAAGCACTTGATGAAATTCGGGATTGTTTTTATAAAAACCTTAATTTCTCTACTGGTATATATGTTGTACTCATGAAAATAAACACAGTTCATCACAATAAGCCTCTTAATTATGTGCTAAAGTTTCAAAGCTTAAGTGACATTACTTTTTACAGGGTTATCCAAAAGATATTCGTTCTTTCTACAATTTGTTGACGGTTCTCAATGGGGTTTTGGGAAAAAATGTTCACAGAAATACATGATGTCAACTATGCTGCTTACACGCGTGAAGTTTCAGGATCATTATTCATATATTTTACTAGATATTGCTCTTTTCACCCTTTTTCACGAGTGTTCGTATTATTTTGTCACCCGTCTGTACATTAATAATTGTGAAGTGAAATACCAAGAAATCTGGACGTAGCAAAAAGAGGTTTTTATGCAATTATTTAATTTTATGTATGTTTTCAGAAATAAAAATAAATACAACTAAAATTTACCTTTATAAGACTTTTCTTTGTGTTCTTTCACCGCTTTCTGACCGGTTGGATGTTACAGCATCTATGATAACTGCACAACCGCCCTCCAACGGTCTTTGATTTCTAGTGAGTGATTTTTTATGTCATTTAACCCGCTAAGCGTGTGGAACGTAATATTCCGTTCACTAAGCTCCAGGTTTCACTGCAATATATGCAATGTTTAAGATAATATAATTCTATAGATTTAATGAATTTTCAAAACATTGAAGAATGATTAATAGTATCAAGGGTTACATTCATATTTGTAATTAAGTTTCATTTATAATGCTGAAAGAATCATATTTTTTTAGCATTTAAAACAAAATTCAGAAAAAACAACATTACAATTTTACCCTTTTTCAAAACGCTCAGAGGGTTAAAACAAAAAACGCTGCAAAACATGAAAAAAAAGGTTAAAAAAATCATAAGAAAATGAAATTAAAAAAATATATATAATCAAAAAATCCAAATCGGGTTAATTAATAAACCGCCTTTCTTTTTTAAAATCATGATTTTTTTTATCTATAAAGAATCATCAAATCACTCCGAGCTAAAAATAGAAAAAAAAATGACGATTCTGAGCGTAACTGAGGTCGAAATGAAAGCAACCACCGAGCCAATCAAGCTTTCTGTGCAAAATTTCTTAGTGTCGAACGAAAAAAATCGTCAAAAATTCAAAAATCGGTATACGAATTCTTAATAAACTTTATTGAAATGATGATAAAAGTTAGTATATTGGGCTAAAAAATTGGAACCGGATTCTTGTTACTAATGTGGAAAAATTGCAGCAAAACGGGAACAAACACTAAAAATCGAATAAAAATTTTAATTGAAAAAAATCCATTTAAAAATTCTAAAATCGGGCTTCGAGGTGCAAAACCACATGCTTGGAGATACTTTCCAACTAAATTTTGAAGCTCTGCGTGTAGCGGTCTCTTCAGAACATAGCGCGCAAATACACAAACACGGAAACTTTCTTGTTTATTATAGTTAGGGATAGACATACATTATAAATTACAAAGTTGCGTAAAAACAGGTACAGAATTTTATGAAATCAATTAAAATTTTCAGTGGATTAAATTTGAAGAAATACAAAATGAACATTTTTTTACGTCCCTGATACAAAAAAGTTCCCAATGAGTAAAATGTGCTACATACACAAATAAGGTCATTAACAAAATTTCAGCATTTTATCATAAAAAGTCGCAGAGGTATGAAAATACATAAATGCTAACTTAACCCTTTCCGTCACAGTGGTCCCACTCCGGACACACCTAATTTTAATTCCAAACTTTCATCAGACACCAAGAATATTTTAATAAAATTTTGCTTCTATAATGAAAGCTTAAAATAAGGAGTTCTTATTTTCTAAAAAAGTCGTTTGTAAATTCCGGTGTCAGTCAGTAATTTCTCATTTTACGAACTCAATTTGTTTGTGCCGGAAAGGATTAAACCACTTTTTGATGCCAGGATATGAGTTTGCAAAGGGGAATAAATCCTGTCTCGTTTCAAGAGTCGTACTCAAATTACGAAAGAAAACAACGATTGCATAAATAAATAATAATTGTGGTATTTTTCGTACAAAAGTATTTAAGCAAACATTTCTAAGCTGTTTTAATGTTCATTGTTGTGCCACTTCCACGTTTTACTCTGTAATTCATCCTGTAGAATTTTTAGAAGCTTTTTAGGAAGAATAGATTTGTAAATTTATAAACAAAACTAAGAACCATATTTTATTTTCTTATGATCCATTTCTGCGTCGCGTCATCTGCAGTCTAACTATAAACATTTACATTTTAATTTGTGATTAACCCGTCATCAACTTTGTTATACATATCTCTGAAACTCTTTTATGATAAAATGATAAAATTTTGTACATAACTTTATTAGTGTATGGGGCACATTTTACTCATTAGGGAAATTTTTTGTAATGGTGCCGTTTAAAAATTTAAATTTTGTACATAACTTTATTAGTGTATGGGACACATTTTACTCATTGGGGAAATTTTTTGTAATGGTGCCGTATAAAAATTTAAATTGTGTACATAACTTTATTAGAGTATGGGGCACATTTTATTCACTGGGGAATTTTTTTGTAATGGTGCCGTATAAAAATTTAAATTTTGTACATAACTTTATTAGTGTATGCGGCACATTTTACTCATTGGCGAAATTTTTTGTAATGGTGCCGTATAAAAATTTAAATTTTGCATTTCTTCAAATTTAATCCCCTGAAAATGTTAATCGATTTTATAAAATTCCGTACCTTTTTTACGTAACTTTTTAGTTTATAATATAAGTCTATGATCAATGTTTAAGGAATAAAAGCCGAGGTCAGTATTTTTGGGACACCTTGTATATTATACTGCGTTATGACCTTAATACCATACTTAAAAGAAAAATTGTTGCGTCATTGCGCTCGTATCAAGAAATGTCCTCAAATATGCAAAATCAAGCATTGTTTTGAAAAATTGTAAACATATTTAGTTTGCAAGTCTTAACGATATAGAAATACCGATAATTAAGTAAAAATATTGCTTTAGCTTTAAGGTATTAATATTCAATATGAAAAAAGTCCTTCCGGCCTGTACCGGGAGGAAAAGGTAGCTTTCCTATATCTTCCTTACTCGAAAACAGCAAGCTAAAATGCAAAGAAACCGTTTACAAAAGGCTCGTTAATACTGAATTTGAATAAAAAATTCGTCAAAGTATTGAGCTATAGCCAAATTGGCTTATTTTGGCGATAGTTTGCCAAATGTCGCCAAGTTTGGCGAGAATTTAGCGCTAACGGATATGAATATACAGTTTTATGCGTATGATTGGGAAAATGATTACAACAATGAAAGAAAATAATTTACGAGAAATCGCGTTCATTAAAACTCATAAATTAATCGTTGGTTTCTTGTAATGTGCTGTCCTGTTTCAAAATGTCAGACACCCTAGAATTTCAAACGGCTTTATCTCAGCCATTTTTTAAGATAGAGGTAAAACAAAAAATGTTCCGGAATACCTGTATCACGGCCTAACACGTAAGAAAAAAATAAATTTTAATTCTTAACTTTTTTGTATATTTATTTTAGTTTTAAATCTTTAAGTGGCCGCCATCTTGAAACACGATGGCGGACCAAGCTGGCCAACTTGGTCGAGACATTGGTGAGCTTAATACACACAATTTGTTTCATACAAATTGATTTTTAAATACGAGTGTTATCGTATGACACAGGTCAGATATATATATATATATATATATAGATATATGGATATATCTATCTATCTATATATATATATATATATATATAAATCAACATTTGAACGGAGGGTGGTTTTGGAGTCTGAGGGTCATGATCGATGAAAATATACCAAAATTTTCCGGAATTGCTTTCCGCCGAACGGCTGCAATAGGTAGCTTTATACTTTTTGTATTGAAAGCTACCTAATATTACGCTTATTACGTAAATGGAATGTGAGTTTTTTCTCACACAAACTCATGAGCCGAAAACCTTCCTCATGTACCTTCTTCCTGTATAGAGACATAAGGTTTCCATTAATAACATTTATTTAATCTTTTGAAACATATTGTGATATTTTAGGGAATATTTTGACTAACAACAATCTCCGTAACACTAAAAGCAATCGAAATCCGTTACCTAAATTACTAAACAGTAACATATGATTACAATGAGTAGTTGAATGTAAATTTTTCACAACAGTTTAAATTTCAGTTTCCAATAGATACTAGCACAATTCATCAAAAATATTTTTCCCGATATGCGCTTCCTATTCCATCCGAAATTGGAATATTGATTGAACCTCGGGCTATGGCCTCATTAAGATATTCTGAATAGTAGAAAATACATCCAGCTAAATAAGAGGGGTAAATTAGACATTTCTAAAAATTATCAAGTGTCGGTTCAGTTGAAAGTTTAATTAGTAGACTTGCATTTAAGTCACTTTGTGAAAAATCATTATTACATCAAGAGCTCGGGAAATAAAACAAGTTAACTAAAACCTCTAAGTTTTGATACATTCATGAATTAATTTTTCTAAAGAAAACATCAAACAAATGATCGCTTCATCTGATTGGTAGCACTTTGTGCTAGGATAGCTCAGGGTTGTTCAACCTGACGCCTGCTATTCACCAGAAAATTCTTGCAGAAATATGTGCCTTATTTAATCGGAGATATTAGAAGATTGAATAAGGTAAATATTTCTGTAAGAATATTCTGGTGAATAGCGGACGCCAGGTTGAACAGCCCTACGATAGCCTATGAACAGAGCCGAAACAAAAATGAGAAATTGAGCACCAGAAGCCTCAAAGAATAATCTTAAGTATATTTCTTAAACATATGGAGATAAATATATCTAGTAGATTTGTTAAAAAAAAACGCTAAGTAGGGCCCGATTAACCTCTGAATCTAAAGGAAGCACGGTATCATTTTGGCCCCCCCTCCCCTTTCATTTGGAAAAAGTTTTCTTAATACTTCATTCACGAAAACTCACCAATGGTAGGGTAGATCGGGGCACGTTTACGCACTTGTTTTATTTCCCAAATGATACGTTAGATGTCACCACCACTTAACACTAGAAAGACGGCAAAATCGAACTTCCTACAAAGCCCGTAGCGGTCAATTTGATCGCTGTTTAGAAATTCCAAAAAATTATTATATTTTATCATCGCAAACATATTAAACAACAAAAACAACTTTATATTGAAATATTTTATTTCTTCGTATGGAACATTTTTTTGAGCTTTTCTTTCAAATAATTGCAGATGTAGATAATGGAGAATTTATATATTAACATTCACATTGCACAAAAGTAACGTTTTTAATAATATTTTTAGTGCATTTTCCGCAAACTGCTTTTTTTTAAAGCTTGACAAATATCTATGGTTTTATTTCCATTCCAATTTCCTATTTGACATTGTCGTCGACGTTTGGAAGGAGGTTCAGAACTCTGTTGTGGCCCAACATTTCTCGGGTTGATCTTGTTCCGACACAATGTTCCACGTAGTTTCATCAGCTAATTGCAGAATAAAATCTCGTCGACTGATATCTTTAGGCAAAACTTCCCTATATATTATCCAAGCATTGATGGCGGCCAAGTCTAAGATATTATAAAATATTTGTACAGGCCATCGTCGAAAGCTTGCTTTTACCGATTATTTTTTAGCCATCTGATCTATATTACATCAACTGCATATTTTGTGGCGTTATAAAATGCTACTCTGGAATCCTTTTATTATCATTTCCAATGTAAACGCGTGGGGATGCAAAGTGCTTTGTAAAATAACGCTTTTGTTTTTCTTTCCTTGATACATAGTCAAAGTTGTGTGTTTGTGTTCCATTATCGTTGACGAGTGAAGTTCTTGTTGTGCGTTTTTGCATGATAAGGGAATTTCACGTCTTTTTTGGTTTACTGTTCCTACTATGCTTGTTCCTTTGCTTTTAAGTTTATCTGCTAATTTTACTGAAGTAAAAAAGTTGTCAGTTGTGATATTTCTACCTGAATTGCAAAAGGCTCCACAATGCGTAGAACGACAAATTCTGACACAGACTGGTCATCAGGTCGAGACATGTCTTTCCCAACATATGGAAATCCATTCAGTAGATATTTGGAATCCACTTCTACAAGAAGCCAAAATTTTTTACCATACTTATTAGGTTTATTACCCATAAAATGTATAAACGGACATCTTGTTTTCATTCGTAAAAGTTGCTCATCAACAGTGATATTTTCATGAGGTGTGTAGCACAAATAACATTGTTCGATGAACTTTCCCAAATTTCTGATATCAAAGCAAATTTATTAGATTTCAGTTTTTCTGACCTGGTTGTTTTTAACTCAAATCTTCGATACCTTAAAGTTTCTTTGAATCTTTCTCGTGTCATAGTGTCTCGAAAAACTGTTGGACCACAAGTTGTGGACCACAAGCTAGATACAGACAATCCTTTAGCACAGTATGCACCACGGAAGTATAATAATGCAATAAATCCATCCAGTTCTTCTAAAGATATTGACCATGCGTTATTTTTAAGTTGTCTACAAGCTTCATTTTCAGTACAGTTTTGAATATGCCGTAGCATAGCATCTGGAAAAAGAAGTCGCAATGCAGATGTTTTATTTTCAATAATTGAACATTTGGCATATGTTGTCAGCACTGGAATTTCTGTAAGCACATTTTGTTTTGAAAATCTACCCGCAATACGATTATAATTATTATTTTTAGTCCACTCAGTACCATCTGGAGCGGTTTCTTTATCAGAAATAGTTATTCTTTCAGTTTTTGCGTGTATTTTACGATTTTGCGTAATTTGTTTCTTTCTTTCTCTTTTTTCCTTTATTTTTACTTTCGAATGTTTTTTCTAAAATGGCATTACTAGTAGAAGGAGATAAAGTTGTAAATTCAACATTTTCATAACTTTCGCTATCACTGTCACTTGATAACTGCTTTGGAAAAAATTCTTCATCACTCTCAATTATCAAGCTACCTTCCGATTCATTTTCAGAAACTGCTTGCAATAATTTCAAACATTCTTCGGAGTTAATCCTTTGCGACGAGACATAATTGATAAAATCAAACCGGAACATATAACTAGCTGCTACCAAACCAGTAAAAATATCACACTGAAAATGAACTAAAATTAAATTCCACATCTCTACTTTCTCCCACTAAAAAAATCCTTGCCAATAGGAATCCACTATTTTGACCTTGACTTGACTGCAGGTGCATCCTTGATTCATGTTATGCGTGGGTAGCGTTGAAGAAAAAAAAACCCAAATGATTCTTTTTTATTTTTTCCACGAGAAAAAAAAATTACAGCGCCGGTCAAAATGACCGCTCTGGGCTTTCTAAGTAAATTTACAGAAATCTAACGAAAAAAATCAAATTTTACTTTTTTAAGTAAAAGAATATGTGCAAAGAAAAATATTAGAAAATGTAACGAAAGGAAATTACCAGATTATAAAAAATAAATGAAAAATATGAAATAAAATTTGAGATATCGGTCAAATTGACCGGTTCGAGCGTTCTAGTGTTAAACTGGAGGTGCGGACGTGACGTATTGTAATATATAAAATCGGTTGCATATACAGAATAGCGGTAGTTATTTTTGAAAATCAACTGTTGCGATTTTTCGAAAGTTGAGTAAATGTTTTAATGCTTACATAATCTGTCATACAGTATTTATTATTTAGTATTAAACTTTAAGAGAATTGTGTTTTGAAATAATATCTTTCCTTCTATATATTTGGCTATCTAACTGAATGAATACATTTAAAACTACGCTTCTAGATTTGTTTACAAAATAAAATGGCGTCTGGGGCACTTTTACACATAACACTAGGGGTACATTAACACAGCGTGTAAACGTGATCCAGTGCTCTACGTCAGCTCGTATTGCTTTATGCTATGTTGTTTTATGAAATATTTTCAACAAAAATAAAAGAATATTAATAAACTGTATTTGTATAATGGTCTTTGGCGTATTACAAAGTTTGCCAATAACATCGATAATAATATGAAAGTTAAACATAGCAATCTTTACAAACAACAGCCTAGCAGATACTATCTTATTTAGCATTAATATTACTACACAATTCCCTGATATTAAATTGATTTTACGAATTTTAGTACATAAAATAAAAAGATTCAATAGAGTGCAATTATTAGGACTTTTCGAAATCTTTATTAAAATATACCTATTTCCTCAAAACAGAATTATGTCGAATTTTGACGTTTCGACATGTTACATGAAACAGAAATTTAAAAAAAACACCAAAATTTCATCCTCACTTCATTCGTGATGGTCCTGTGGGCTTTGAAGGGGATGCAAATCCTTCAGGTTGGATGGTAGAAAAAAATGTCTATAATTTTGCTAAACATTTTGTATCTCATGTACGATGTTCTTCTGAACTTCCCTGCCTTCTATTGCTGGATAATCACGAATATCACCTATCAGCAGAAATCCTAGACTATTTCAAAGCAAATGAGTAACACTCTTGTCATTTCCACCTCATTGCAACCACAAACTTCAACCCTTAGATCACAGTGTCTACGGTCCTTTGAAAAAGCAAGTTAACACTGCTTGTGATGGATGGATGTCCACCCATAACCGTCCAATGACTATTTACGACATCCCCACCATTTTAGCTACAAGTATTCCTCTAGCAGCAACACCTACGAATATAATGTCTCGGTTTAGGGTAACAGGAATATTTCCTTTGAAGACAGGAGTGTTTACGGATGCAGATTTTATGCCTTCCTATGTCACTGACATACCTGATCCTACAGCACAACATGATGGCTCTATTACAAACACTTCTGCACAATCCGATAGTTCCATATCAAAAACTTCTTCACAACTCGATAGTTCCTTACCAAGCACTTCTTCTCAACCCGATAGTTCCATACCAAGCATCTACATCACCTGAGGCGGTAAGACCATTCCAAAAGGCAGGACCAAGGAAGGAAACTATAAGAGGAAAAAAAGAGGAAATTAGCTATTTTGACTGACACACCAGTAAAGAAGGCTTTAGCAGAGAAGCAAAAGGTATCAAAGAAAAAAAACAGCAAAAACCGGCACAGAATAAACAGAAATTTTTAAAGGCAGCTAAAAAACAACTGTTCACTAGTGATATCCAGGAGAAAAATTACACTAAAAAGCCTTATAGAAAATTTAAGGGCAGGAAGAAATCTACAAATTTTTTCCTATCTAACAATTGTTCAGATGAGGAAGATGACGGATGTGTCTGTATTTATTGTTTAGGACCTTACAGTAATTCTAAACCAACAGAAGAGTGGGTAAAATACACAAAATGTAAAAGGTGGACTCATGTAGAATGCATTAGAGGAGATTCTATTTACTTTGTCTGTGTCAACTGTAATAGTGATGATGATGGTGATTTTTGTTAAACGAAACATACCTAATTTTTAATTTCAGTAACTTATAGCGTATTGTTTAACTGAATAAATATATTGTTTTAATAAATATTTGTGTCATTTTACAATGTCTTATCTGATCTAAAGGGCTGTGTACACGTGTCCCGGCCATGGGGCACATTTACACACTCGACATAAATCTAGAAATTAGATTTTCATAATGTTTAAAATGGCACAGAACTAAATTTGATGATACCAAACTATACTCTAAGGACCACTTGTTGTATAAATACCAATACTGGTGTAATAAATAAAACACAAAAAATCAGAAAAATCGAAGAAAAAAAAGGTGTGCAAAAGTGCCCCGGTCTACCCTACTAATGTTATTTCCGGAAGTAGCTTAGCCTATTTCACACGTGTTTCATTAAACGGCTTTTTACGTTCCCTGTATATACTTCAGATATATTTAGTACATTTACTCAATTTTAGAGGGGAAGCTTGTGCTTCACGTGTCTTTTGTGTAATCAAGACTTGATGGTAGGAACAATAAAATTTCTCCTGTACGAAAATAGTCTATTAATAGACTTCCCGGAAAAAGCGTCCTAAGAATGGACCTTCAATAAAATTTCCGAGTAGACTAGGTAGTTTGTTGAATCTGTTAAGAAGTTGTGGAGTTGGTATGTAAAGATTAAGTCAACCGATGCTTCTCTAATTTAGAACGTTGATCGGACGAACCTGAATAATTTAGTCTGGTCACAACAAATTGCATTGAAATCTCTGCAATTAATGATTGCGCCAATGTTGGGTAAACGTTTTTTTTTCCGTACAGCATTCCTGACTCATGCCTAGAAGATGTGCATCACACAATGCAACGAGTTCTCTTCTTTTTTTTTCTTTTTCTTTTTTTTCACCAAATCGGCCGCTATTATTCCAGATTACTGTTGCATCTTAAGTCTGTTATATGTGTATAATTTTTAGCATTTTATGTATGTGGCGATTTTTAAAATTTAAAAATTATTTTCTGTATTTGAAAAAAACTACATATTTAAAAATAAATAGCTTCAAACTGGATGAAAAATAAATAAGTCGTAAAAACAGAGCAAAATGGCTAAACGAACATACAAATTCTTACAAAGAAAAGTTAATTTGCCTAAATGAAGTAGCAACTTTAATGTTAAGTTGCATTTTCTGTATGCGGTGATATATTTTTTTTAAACTTTAAATCTTTGCACTGTATATGAGAAAAAAACTGCATATTTAAAAATAATATAAAACTGGATGAAAAATAAATATGCCGTAAAAATAGCGAGTGGTGAATCGAATCTAGAAATACTTACAAGGGAAAGTTCATTTGTCAAAATACTTTTTTTCCGAATTTTCAATCACACTGAATGATTGTTACATGTGGCCGGTAACATCTATGTTTTCGGTCGAAATTTTTATTTTTCGAAAGTACACCGTGCGTTTCTGGCTTTGAACGGTTTAGAATTCTAGAAATTTTAATAATGGGCTTACTTTCAATTTCAAATTTACAATGTTTAAAATTTCACCTTTTGTTAACCCTTTAGGCTCCGCTTTTTTTTAAAGTTAATTTTTAATGAAAGAGTTGTTTTTTCTTTATAAATAGAAAGTCTTTAAGGTATTTCTGAAAAAAAAAAAAAAAAAAAAAATCGAATATTTAGAAAAAATAGCATGTTCCCAAAATGGGAGTATTAGCGCTTAATGTGGTAATTTTTTTCAAAAATTTTACTTATGCCTCCGTGCATTTATGTTTGTTATTTCCCAGTTCTTTAGCTATAAAAGGGATAATATCATTCTGAAACTGATATTCTACGAAGAATTCATATAAATTAGTCATTAACATTTACATTCATAATAAAAATAAAAAACGAAAGTACCATATTCCATAAGCATTTTCATTATACACCTCTTTATTTTTCTTCATTACATCATTTTTGTCTTACTATTTTACATGAAAATGATTGAACATTTTTTATGCAGCATTATATTAATTTTTTTTCGTTTTCTAAAATTGGTTTTTTAACTTTTTTTTTTGTTTTTGCATTTTGTTTAGTTTCTTCCATATTCCAATTTGCAGATTCGTCTGAACTTTCATCCAAAATATCAAGCCTGCGTTTAATACTTTGTCTTTTTTAAACACTAAACCATATATTTATTGATTGTGTGTTGATTTAGAATTTACAGAAAGTTCTATTCCACCAAATATAACATGGGATAAATCGTCGCATAAATTATTTTCTGTTACATATGTAATAGAAAATAATTTATGCGACATACATATGAGGAAGATATCTTCCTCAAATGTTACAATACTGCAATCAGGTAGCAAACAAGCGATTTCCGGAACATCCGAAAAATCATCTAAATCTAAAAAAAAATGTTCAATCAATCATTTTCCATGTAAATTAGCCAGAAAAAATGATGTAATGATGAAAAATAAAGAGATGGATAATGAAAATGCTTATGGAACTGGTAATTTTGTTTTTTATTATAAATGTAAAAGTTGGACTAATTTATATGAAATCTTCTAAAAATATTAGTTTCAGAATGATATTATACCTTCTGTAGCTAATAAATTGAAAAATAAATACCACAAATGCCCGGAGGCATATGTACAAGTTTTCAAAAACATTACCCCCATTAGGCGCCATCGTAACTTTCGCCATGTTAAACAACGGACAAAAAGTTAATATTCGGTTGTTCTGCTGATAAAACAATTGATTGGTTGGTACAGGTAGTTGACTGAATCTAATCTAGCATTTGTTAACATTATTTGCCTATTTTGCTCAATTTTTTGTGACAGTGGTTTTCAAACAAATACCAAAAACAGACGCGATTTTTAAATAAATAGTGCTGGTGTTTCAGTTAAAGAGAATATTTATTATCTTTATCTTAACATCTTTTTTCCCCTTTTAATATCTCTTCTAAATTTCATTTCAATTAAATTTTGAGTATTTATTGTGAAATTATTCCACAAATATGTATCTTTCCAATTTTATAATTATATTTTAGCGTGTGCCTAAACGTTTGGGACACACTTTATCTCGGGTAGATTTAGTTAAAAATTTAACTAATAGGCTTGTAATAACGGCCCTGTTTGAGACAGGATTAGTACATTTAAAAGAAAGAAATTGTATTAAAAGAGAGAATACCAAAGTTACAAATAAAGGATATGTTTGGTATTTTTATAAAGAAATTATAGTCAATGGAAAGAAGGATGTTAAGATAAAGAAAAAATATATTCGCTGTAACTGAAAATATAATTACTTTTTTTAATATTATTAATACATTTCATATATCTTTTAAATGATTCGTATGGATTAAATTAAAGTAACATTTTTAAAATGATGAAAAACATTACAAATTTATAAAAGTTATGCACCAGTGCTATTGTATTATGTAACAGTATTATAAATCATTTAATATGAAATATATTTTCATTTAAATATATTACGTAATTAGAGTATAAACTCGAAAACTCAAACCATATTGTTCATGCATTTGAAATTTAAAACAAAAGTTTTAATTAATAAAATTTATTTGAACTGTAGAAATAAATTATAAAATTCTAGGAAATATTTTGATTAGTTCCCCGCACTCTTTGTAATGCTGAAAGCCTTCAAAAACTGATACATCAGTTATTAAGTATTAACGCATTATCACAATGAATCGTCGATCCTCAATTTCTAACAGCAATTACAATTCACGTTTCAACTAAACACTAGGAAAGTGGATCAAAAGTATTTCTTCCGATATGCGTCTTCTCTTCCATTTAAAATTGGAATTTCGAGCGGCCTTCGGGGTATGGTTCATTATCAGATTCTGATTAATAGAGATTCTAGTCAAGTAAATGAGAGGGATAAATTTTCGATGTCGAAATTACCAAAAGATAGCTAGTGTTGATTTAGTTGAGAAATTAACAGTTAGACCCGTATTTAATGCACTTCATGAAAAATAATTATTATATTTAAAAGGAAGATACTGTGATCAATAAAAATTAATCTATTATGGGAAAATAAAGATTTGTTATTTATAAGAAAATTGAGGGGTTTTTTTTAATATATCAATTAAATAATGCTTTTAATGTACTTATAAAATGTTTCTTATGGTTTAATTAAAATTAAATTTTAAAAATAAAACAATTATTAAAAATTTATAAAAAACATATATACAATGAGAATAAGACAGTAAGAATGCTGTAGAAACATCGTACAGAGTATCTTATCATGTTGCTAAAAAATAGGTAAAAATCATACAATCACTGAAAATTTGATATATTCTTGTATCAAAGATGCTGTCCAATGCATATTTGGTGAAGAGCATGTGAAAAAAAAGATAAAAATATTCCTATCTTAAACAATACAGTTACTCGAAGAATTAGTGACATGTCTGCCGATATTGAATCTAATTCAAAGAATCAACAGGAGTCTCTCTTTTTCAATGCAGGTGAATGAGAGTACAGATATCTCTAATCTGTCAGTTTTGCTTTTTATTGCAAGATATTTGAATGCTATAATGTACTTGAAGAAAATTTGCCACCCTGCTACCCTCCCGCAGAAAGACTTACAGGAAAGGATATATTTAATACCATTCACAGTTATTTCTGCAAAAAAGAAATTTGTTGGGCCAATTGCTATGGCGTTTGCACTGATGGTGGAATATCTATATTTGGATGTTACATAGGTTTACGCGGTCTAATCAAAGAAATTGCACCTCATGCAGCTTGGAACAATTGCTCTATAAACAGACACAGTCTAGCAACCAAGCCCCTGCCAGACTCATTGAAGGAATTACTCCACCAATCTGTCAAAGTTATAAATTTTATTAAGGCAAACTCAAAAAACACCATACTATTCAAATATTTGTGTGAAAAGATAGACAGCTTCCATACTACATTTGTTTTACACACAGAGGTGAGATGACTGTCACGAGGAAAAGTACTTGAAAAATTATTTGAATTCAGGTAAAAATAATAAATCCTAAATGTGCAATCCTGTAATCCTAATTTAAGTTCATTTATTTCTGAAAAAAATATCAGATAAGTAAAAAAGCATTTGAAGCTATTCTTTTTCATGAAATTCAGAATTCAGCTCAAAAGGAAGATCATTGAAAAAAAAACTTTAACTTCATTCCTTTCAAGTACTTTTCCTCGTGAAAACCAACCCCATCTCTGTGTGTAAAACAATTGTAGTATGGAGGCTGTCCATCTTTTTCACGCAAAGATTTGAATAGTATGGAGCTAATAAAATTAATAAAATTAACAACTTTGACAGATTGGTGGAGTACTTCCTTCAATGAGTCTGGCAGGGGTTTGGTCGCTAGACTGTGTCTGTTTATACAACAATGGTTCCAAGCTATATGAGATGCAATTTCATTGATTAAACCGCGTAAGTCTATATTAACACCCAAAACATAGATTTTACCCCAACAGTGCAAACCCCACAACAATTGGCCCAATCAATTTATTTTTCGCAGAAATAACTGTGAATGACAATAAATATATCCTTTCCTGCACATCTTTCTGTAGGAGGATAGCAAGCTGGCAAATTTTCTTCAAATAAATTGTCATTCAAATCTCTTCCAATAACAAGCAAAAAAAAAAAAAAAAAAAAAAAAAAAAAACAGATAGGAGATATGCGTACTTTCATCCACATGAATTGAAAAAGAGGGACTCTTTTTTTATTGTGGATTTGTATAGAAATACAGACAGATAGACAAATTTTCATTTTTATATATTAGAATATATAGATGATTATAGATTCTCATATTATAATAGATGAGATTTCTTTTATTTTTTTTTATTACTTACTATACAAAAAAAAAAAAATCGAATTAAAACGTCACTTTTTTTTTTCTTCTTGAATTAAGTAAAACTGACAATTATAGTCATCGTTCCAAATTTGTTTATGTACTAGTCATAAATGAATCTATTTGCAATTATTCTCTAAGCGTGTAAATTCAGGGAATATTATTACAATTTTCAGAATATATAAAGTATCGTCCCGAATAAAATAAAATGTTTCAAAATAGTTAAGAAAATTCTTGTAATAATTCAAAAGAAGATTGTGAAAGAGCATTAACTTTAATGTCAGTATACCAATTACGTATGTGTCAACCATTAGCCAAGGGGATTTCACCGCAAAAGACTTTTCCAAACGATAATTGGGTATAAAAGCAATGTGAAGTCGAGTAATGTGAATTCGAGTAATGAGGGATAAGAGCTTGTTCTTAAACCACGAAAAGTATTTACAAGTACTTTTATTTAACAATCTTTCTGAGAATTTGACATAAATGTTTATTATCAAATGAAAGTTAATCATGAAGCTAGTTTGATAAAAACCCTCGTTAGAACTTTAGAATTTGTGGATTTTTACATAATACTGTCTGTGAATGTGAAAAAATGTGTCATATGGGGGTAGGATACCTTTGAACACGTCGAAAAAGCAAAAAAAAAAGTATCACTATGTTCCAAGATTCAAATTTTGTGTAATAACTCAAAAATAAAAATAAAACTTCATTTAAATATAAAGTTCGTATTTAAATTTATATTTAAAAATATATACATACTTGTAAATTCATAAATAAATATTGAAATGATAAGTTAAAAAATATATATGATAATAAGAGAAAAAAGCACATAACACGTCTTGCGCGCAGTGTTACTAAAAAACTAGGCATGGCAATTAAAAGAAATTTTCATCATTTCTGTATTATCTACAACTTAAAACCAGAAAAAAAGAAAGATTTTTTTTATTGTTTTTGTACTTTAAAAATATTTTTTAAAAAATGAAAAATTTAAATTTTTTTAATTTATAAGTTAATATTTTATTTTAGTTAATATTTTTTATAAATATTCTGGTTTTAGTATAAAGGTAACACTATATTATGTATTTATTTTCACCAAAATTTACTCTTTATATGCATATTTTCAGATTTTATCATGCGCGCAATACGTTTATGTTTTTTTCTCTTATTATCATATATATTTTTTAACTTATCATTTCAATATTTATTTATCAATTTACAAGTATATATATTTTTTTAAATATAAATATAAATGCGAGCTTTATATTTAAAAAGAAGTTTGATTTTTATTTTTGACTTATTACACAAGTTTTGAAGCTTGGAACATAGTGATTTTTTTTTGCTTTTTCGACGTGTTCAAAGGTATCCTACTCCCATAAATTGACACATGAGAATGTGTTCGAAAAACAAAGAAAAGTTATTTGCAAATTGAGTTCAGAGATTCAGAATATGATACTCTATGTATAATTGAAATATTCTAACCAAACCTAAATCAGAGGAAATAAAGTAATTATTGTAATAAATAGAAAACATGTTGGACATTGTACGCCATACGTGACAAATGAGGTGCGTTCGTGCTATAACTAGATTTTTATATATTTATATTTTGGTGCAATAGCTGTTGCACTCTTATGCTAAAATACATGAACGTAAAATTTATTATATGTGCAGCTTTTCATATTATATATATATAATTATTTTATTTTATGAAATTAAGTTTTAATACACTTTTACAAACAATTAATTACAATTCTGTTACATTAAAATTGTACTATGCGCAAATATCCAATATAAGACAATGTGAAAATAACTTCGTTATTATTTCAGTGAAATGAATTATATCGTCTGTTATTACGATATGACTAATTTCCAAAAGTACATTTTAATTTGGCAACATCTTATATTTTGTTGACATTTGCTGAAAATTCCAAAGAGACGCTTAAGCCTAACTATGAAAATACTAGAACTTGAAATCCATATTTAGACTCTTTTTCCATTTAATATCTATTTATCGAGAAACATCTATACAAAAAACTGTGGGTAGATTATATCATTGATATAATTAAACAATTTTAGTATACAAATTCGGTTTTTAAATTCCGTAATACGAAAATAATATGACTGCATTTTAAATATGTCGTAATTACCATGGCAACCTAAAATCATTACCTATCATGGTATATCATTGACTTAATTACGTATATTATTGGATTTAATAGAATGAAGAAAACTTTTATTAATATATTTTTAACACTTTCCAACCTAGTTGAAAAGTGTTTATGACTTCGGTTTGTCTGGCCGTCTGGCCGTCTGCCGTCTGGCCGTCTGGCCGTCTGCCGTCTGGCCGTCTGGCCGTCTGCCGTCTGCCGTCTGCCGTCTGTCCGTGCTCTAACTCCCGTAAATATGCTCGGATTGCCCTGCAAATTTTATATGTTATAATCGTTATCTATAGCATGTTCCCTATTTCAACGGAAGTGTGTAGCACTTATAGTTTTTTTACAGGGACACTCAAAAGAATTCCGTTACATTGCGGTCTATGGGGAAAAATCATTTGCGGTTTATTTAAATAATGTTTCAATACTTTAAACGCATTGAAATTTATATATATCACTAAGGTGCATTAGAAGAAGCTTAATATGGAATAGGGTGTGCATAGCACTTATACTTACTTTACAGGGACAGTCAAAAGAATTCCGTTACATTACGTCTATGGAGAAAAATCGTCTGCGGTTTATTTAAATAATGTTTCACTATTTTAAACGCATTGAAATTTATATAAGGTTCATT
Organism: Maratus michaelseni; assembly: GCA_963931845.1. Classification (NCBI taxonomy): domain Eukaryota; kingdom Metazoa; phylum Arthropoda; class Arachnida; order Araneae; family Salticidae; genus Maratus; species Maratus michaelseni. The sequence goes on along the minus strand of OZ007590.1, from coordinate 346,438,376 downwards.
ACAAGAGACTTACTACAGAATATTGTGTGTATAGCAGTCATCGTTCATTTACAGGGACACACAAAAGAATTCTCTACTGTATGTTAACAATAATTCCTGGAAGTGCGTTTTAAGTTACTGAATGCGATTTTAATTTTAAACCGCTTTTTGTATATTACGTGGTGTGTATAAATTCTGTAGATCCTATACAGGGAAGTACAAAAGTTCGGGAACACATTTCCGTATTATTTAACTCCAGACGGAGAATTTTAAACTGTGCTACGTGTTTCCTAACTGAACTAAAATTTAGCATCCTATGTAGTATATATACAAATCTATAGATCCTATACAGGGCTGAATAAAGTATTCGGATTACTTAGATGTTATCTTTTAGCTTATAAAAGAGTATGATTCGTAAAATTATTTTGGAAGCGTTGGAAAGTGTTACATAATCTATGCTTGACGCATGATTTTTCGTTCTTGTTAAGTTTTCATTCGATTTTCATAAAATTTAAAATAACACGATAAAATTCTGCAATAGTTATATATATTAAGTTTCAAACCATTCGGCTGAGTAGTTTTTGCGCTGTTATACGCGGACAGACGGACGGACCAGACGACGACTATAGGTGGTGCTACGTATTTATATAATTACGAACGCACCTTAAAAAAGAATGTAAAAGAACATTCTATTTATTGCCACTATACCAATTATGTTTCTGTCAACCGTTAATCCCAGACGATTTCACCGCAAAAGACTTTTACAAACGGTAATTGGGAACATTACTTAACATGAAGTCGAGTAATGAGGGATTAGAGTTTGTCTAAACCACGAAAAGCATTAACAATCACTTTTACTTAACACTTTCTACAACTTTGACATAAATGCTAAGTATCAAGTATGCGTTAAAACATGAAGATAGTTTTTTTCTAAAAACTAATTAGAACTTAATTTTCTTTGTTTTTTTTTTTTACTTAAAATTTCATAATTATTTTCCTGCACGGAAATGTTATCAGAATAGTTGTAATTTGTGCATTTAAGAGCCTTCACTAGTCACTGGAAGAAACGTTCAAGCTAATGTTAAGTGTATGGGAAGGTTTCTCGGTCGCATTTTAATAATTTTAAATGTTTTTTTGCATATGATAGCTGAGGTCAATCTCCAACGTTGTTAGTTTTCACTTTTTCGATTTTTCTTGCAGTTTTTTTATAAGCTGGCATTTTCAATTTTGGAACCGGTTGGAGCCGGTTCTGAAAGTGAAAGTATCCTTATATAAAATAACTGGAACCAAAATCGAAAAAGTAAAAACTAACAACGTTGGAGATTGACCTCAGCTATCCTATGCAAAAAAAAATCATTTAAAAATATTAAAATGCAATCGAGATATCGCTCTAGAATCTTTCCATAGACTTAACATTAGCTTTCGCATTTCTTCCCGTGACTAGTGTAAGCTCTTATTATTGAATGATGTATGCAGCGTTGCCTGGTAGATATTTAAAACTATACTGAAGAACACATTGGTAAATAACGGAATTCATTTGCACACAGGATTAATTTCAGTGTATGATTATGCGAATGTAATGAAAATAAATGAAACAGTTAATGAAGACATTCTTGGTATAATTCAAAAGAAGAAAGTTAAGCAGTATTGCTTTTAAAGTCAACATACCAATTAAGTATTTGTCAACCTTTAGCTCCGAAGACTCTGAGGATTTCACAACAAAAGAGTTTATAATGGTAATTGAAAGTTTAAACGTGTTATTTAATGTGAAGTAGAGTAATAAGAGATAAGAACTTGTTTTTGAACCATGAAAAGCATTTACATGAAAAATTTTCATTTAATAATCTTCCTCGGTTTTTACCATCAAAATCTAGTATATCAAACATAAGTTAAAACATGAAGATAGTTTGAAAAAGTCCCAGTTAGAACTTTTGTTTTTTTGCTGTTTTTACATAATATTGGATTGTCCGGAAAGTTCATGCCGGTTGGAAAATTCTATCATTTAATTATGAGACATTGATTCCGATATCTAATGTCTAAAAATTAGCGGGCAGAATTTTCCTGTACGAATTGATTTGTTCAACCGGCTTGAACTTTCAGTACAACCCAATACATTATTTCGAATACAAACAAATGTATATTGCATGTAAAAATTTTTTACGGGAGAATACATATGTAAATAACACAACATAATTGCACAAAAAAATAAATTCAGATATAAAGATTGTGATTTTTATATTATGCTGCAAATACTAACAAGATAAAATATTTCGGAATAGTTGAAAAAGTTTCTGTAAGAATTGAAAAAAAAATCCCTGACGGCTCGGCCTACAGGCGGCACAGGTAGATTTCGAAGACGCAGACCGTGAGGAGCCTGTTTATTGGAAAGTGCAGAAGAAATTACCTTTTTACTATGATGTGGCAGTTGAGACTACCCACTTCGAAATCTACCTGTGTCTGTAAGGCGGAGCCGGCATTTTTTTTTTTTTTTTTTGTATTTATTTATATATTTATGTATTTATTTTTGCTGTAAGGGTTGGTCCTATAAGAAACTTGTCAGTATAAAAATTCTAGATAATATTACGAGAATTTGTAATAAATTTAAGCGGATATGATATTTTTTGAATTGACAAAGTTATTTTTTTTTCTTCTTCAACCCCTCCCCCCCCCTCCCTTGAGACCATTTTTAATGATATCAAAAATCTACCGTACATAAATTTTCGGCCATTTTCCTAGAAGTAATAATAACTTTAAACGTATTCAATACATATCATAATTAAGAAATTATGTTTTTTTTTCTATTTTAACAACCCCCCCTCCCCTCCAGTTCCCCCTCCTTGGTTCGATTTTGCCCATTAAAGAACTTTGCAGAGATTTTATGCATCAGTTTAAAAGACATTTGTGAAGAATTATGGAAGTAAATCGTGTACATAAAAAAGTGATATAGATAGATAGAGAGATAGATAAAGTTTTTAACTGGGAGTGGTTTTTAGTTCTGGGAGTCATTATCGGCGTAGATCTGCAAAATTTTTCCAGAAATTCCAACATAGGGGAGAATGTAATAGGTAGTATTTCTTACGAAATCTATCTAAGAAAAACAGCATTCGCTTAATCTCAATACGCCGATAAATCATGTAACACTAATATTCGAAAAATTTCACTGCAAAAGATTTTTCCAAAAAATAACTGAAAGCAAATGCATCAATTAATATGAAGCCGATTCATGTGAGTCCTAAACCACTAAAAGTATTTACCAGAATTTTTATTTAAAATAATTTTTAAGATTTTGAGAAGACTCTCTAGTTTCAATTATGTATACTGTAAAAATATTTTTATCCAGTTATAAAAGAAATGTTTTCTTCTCGCTTTTTTGTGTGTTTGTTTGTTTTCGCGTCGGCTTCTGTAAAACAGCAATAAAAAGAATATTTCTCATCTTCTGAACTCTCTGACATTTCAATAGGTTATAAATATAACTGTATCCAAGATCTCGTTAAAATTTTGCAAAAAAAAATATGCATATTAAGTAGAGAAAACATGAGTTCTTTAAAAAAAAGCTTTAGCTTTCAACTTCAGAGCAAAAATATATTAGAAGTTCTATTCTTTCAATGCAATGGTGCACCTCCATCCGTTTTTAATCAACCCGTTTTAATCCCCCTATGCTAAACAGGCTAATCAATCAGGTTTCCCGTTTCTGAGAGGAGAAGCCTTCAAAAAAGGTTGACGCATACGCAAAGAGACGATATTCGTGTGGAAATTTGACAGAATGCAAATTTTAAATATATAGATACTTTCTTTTGAAAGTAAAAAAAAAGGCTATTGCATGTATAAATTTATACAGAAGAATAAATATGTAAATAACAGAAAATACTTTTAAAAAAATTCAGAGATAAATATTGTTATTTTCATATTTTAAGTAAAATACTATAAACATGCTGAAATATTTCGGAAAAAGTGAAGAAATTTTTGGAATAATTAAAAAATAAATTGAAACAGCATTCGCTTAATCTTAATACGCTGATAACGTATCTAACAAACATTACGAAGAATAAATATGTAAATAACAGAAAATACTTTTAAAAAAATTCAGAGATAAATATTGTTATTTCTATATTTTAAGTAAAATACTATAACCATGCTGAAATATTTCGGAAAATGCGAAATCTAGACTTCTGCCTGGAAAGTTTTGGAGAAGTTTTTTTCTCTTCCTTCCTGTATGTTTTTGGGTGTGCTGAACACGAATTTAAACTTTGCCACCTCGTATCTAGTCTGCTTAAAAAATTATAAGCGAAAAACCGTGAAAAAATCGGAGTTTTTTCGGTTTTTCCCTTGTATTCCGGAAAGAGTTAAATTTTTTTGAAAAAATTATTGCACCAAATTAAACTAGAGAACATTTCCTACTTTTTTCATACACAATGTTTGTTTCTAAGATGAATAGTTTTTTCATATGAGTAAAAGGAATTTCAGCGATATAATTGAAATTCCATCATCGGAGGGCGAAAACGCGATCCAATCACTATGCATCCATTTCAAACACCAATTTGAAGCTGTGTAGTTATTTCTGGTTACATTTCAAATCTTTCTTCATTTTCTTACCAAGTTTTAAACCTTTTATAGCACTAAGAAAATAAATTGAAATCAGGTGATTAGGAAAGATATAAAAACACAATCACTCTGCACAGATGAGAGAACCCATTTTTATTTTTCTAGTAATCTAATTTAAGTACAATTATACGTATTGTAATTTTAATATAATAATAACTTACGTGGAAGATTATAAACAGGAAAAAAGAGGAATGCAGTGTTATTCTCCAATTAATGTCGCTTTGAAGGGCCTGGTTGATGTTCTTCAACAGGAGGTTCATCAGTATATTCTTCATCATCATGGCTCAGGTTGTGTCTCCACTTGACTTATAACATCCTGTATTGGAATGTCAACTTCTGCTTCCAAGTCATCTTCGGCGATCAAGGAGCTGACATTGTTAAAATGGCCATCGCAGTTCAGGCAGAGGAGCGAACAAAATAAACATGCTTTCCTACAACCACCCATTCCACTGCAGTTTTTTTTTTTGCATTTGCAGGATATTTTTCGCAGAATAGTTTCTGGTACGGGAGGTTTGGCAGTTGTTATGGGTATGATTCCTCTCTTGGTTTTATTCCAGCCCCATTCCTCAGCATTTTTACAGTTACCTAGCCATAGCTGTACTTCGTGATAAACTCGAAGACAGTGACATCAAGCTGCATATTCTGTTGGAGGGAGCGATGCAATATTTGCAGCGGTCTTAAAAGCAGATTTTATGTAGCACCTGTACTTGAAAAGACCATCTCCATAAAAGAACTCCACCCAGGAATTCCAGCTATATCTTGTGACTTTCCATACAGCCATAACAGGTCGCATACCAAAGGGACTATTCTTGATTTTGAATACCTCTCACCAATATTTTTGATCTTGACTGATTTCAAGCCTGAACCCACACTGTCAAAATGTTTGAGCTGTACAACTCCAAAACTGCCAACTACTTGTGCAGTAGGTATCTTCTTAATAACTCGAGGTATAATTCGGTTTGACGTTATTGCATTCTTTTGGGGTGATACACTGAATACCACCCATGACATGGAAAGTATTGTGACCGTCCAAAGTGTGTGTTTTGAAATCGGCGTTGTCATATACAAATTGAGAGAAGACCTCTGATTCTATCTCGAAGGATGGCATCATTATTGCTGGTACTTCAAAGCGTACTGCTTCATGGTACGATGTACAATAACCCAGTGACGATAGCACATCAATCAGCTTGCGGGAACCAAAATTCTTGGTGATTGGTAGATATGCTGCTAATCCAATTTGCAGTGGTGAAAGAAAGGATCTTGGTCTTACTGCAGTAATGATGCTGTAAGTTAGTGCAGTACTCCTGTTCTGCCATTTATCAAGGCCTCCTTTTCTTTTTCTCAAAAGCAGTGTCTCTGTGAAAATCTTTAGGATTTCTGGAATGAGTGAGTCATTCTCTTTCAAAAACTCGTCTGGAGAAGGATACTGAGTAGTTTCGTAAACCTGAGACTGTATATCTTCAGACACTATCTTCGCCGCAGTCTGGACAATACGGCGTCGTTCTTCCTGGGGAGATGAGCATCGTTGTTGATACCAAACATCAGTCAAAATCTTATTACCTGTGTTCTTGAAGCAAACAACAGGTACTTTGTTTGCAGTGGTTGATATAACAATATCTTCTTTATACTTGTTTAGAATCTGTGCTTTAATTGTTTTCACAGAAGGGCAGTATTCACCTGCTTTAATCTGGTTGGTTAATTATTCTATAGTAAATTGGCATTGTTCTTCATTTTCCTCCAGATATGAAAAGATGACTTGCATGGCTGTGTCTATGTCAGTGGCAAATGGACCTATTTTCTGCGTCTCTGTGGGTTTTGCGTGCTGATACAGCTTTTTCATACATTTCAAATGATACTGACCATCAGCAGCAACCAAGTCAGTCGCATGATCTAGTCTACGTATTATGACGCGCCCCCACTCATCATCACGTTTTTCAGCAAGTTGTTTAACTTTTTCTAGAACTGTCAATGAACGAACTGTGTACCCTATATTTCGTTTTGTTATTTTTTTATGAATTTCTTCTGCTTTAAAGTGTGGTGAAATTTCTTCTCCACACAAAAAAGCAATTGGTTCGAAACGAAAACTTTTGTACTGGTAAAAGTAATTGGGATTGGTTTTCAACACCTTGAGAAACCCTCTTCAAATGAGCATCAATGAGCTTTTCGTTTGTGTACTTTTTACGACATTTTTCATGGACTCTTAGAGACTACTTGTTCATTAAAAAATTTCTTTTTTCGATCTTTTCGTTTTTCACTTGCTAATCTGAAGGACACAACACCTTTTGATTTCACTTCTGTTATTTTAGTTCCGTCTTCTAACTCCGTATCACAGATAAAACACTTCTCTGCCATCAGGAATATCACTTCACCGTTTATAACACATATTCTGAAATTAAATGCACACTACACATACGTTAAGGCAATACAAGTAATGCATAACTGACCGACGAAACGTCAAAAACAAACTGAGAGCTGAGCTTCCAAATGCAACACGTGCCCAAAATCATGTGCGTGGTGCCATGGGGGTGTTTCAAGGACATCCTCCCACGCGTTTTGCATTCATAAAAATATTACATTCAGCGTTTTCGCCCTGCGATGATGGAATTTCAATTATATCGTTAAAATTCATTTTACTCGTATGCCAAAACTATTAATCATAGAAAAAAAAACTGTATATGAAAAATGAAGGAAATTTTCTCTATTTTAAATTGATGCAATAATTTTTCAAAACAATTTAAACCACGACCAAATAGAACGGAAAAACCGAACAAACTCCAATTTTTTCATGGTTTTTCGCTTATAATTTTTTAAGCAGACCAGATACGAGGTGGCAAAGTTGAAATTCGTGTTCAGCATCCCCAAAAACATAAAAGAAGAAACCACGAAAATTATTTACAAGAACTTTTATTTAAAATACTTTTTAAGACTGTGAAAATATCTCTAGTTTTATAGATAAGACATAACACATCTAGATAAAACATTAGGCTAGTTTAAAGAAATCTTAGTTAGAAACTTTTTTATTAGTTTTGTAAAATAATGATAAAAAATTACATATCTGTATGTAAAACGTTATCAGAACTGATGTATATTGTGAATGTATTTTTGAATTATGTAAACAGTAATTTCTGATGAATGTTTCAATTATAACAGGATAAGTAACTAAATTTATTTGCCTCGAGGATTCAATTGATATTACTATTTCCAAAATGTACTAAAAATACTTCACTCTCGAAATTTTCAAAGTAAATGAAGTTCTAGTATTAACAGAATTCTCCAAAACAGCATTATTTTTACTATCAGTATATTAATACAGTATCTGTCAAACAATTGCTCTTAATACCCAGGCGATTTCACTGCTTCTTTCACAGGCTTCTTCAAATCAATAATTGGGAAACGAAACCATTACTTAAGATGAAGTCTAACAATGACGGATAAGATTTTATTCTCGAATCCCGAAAGAACATTTACAAGATCTTTTGTTTAACAATTTTCCTCCGACTTTCCCATAACAGCTTAGTATCAAATATAAATAAAAAAGGTGAGGCAGTTTGAAAAAATCACAACAAATCATTTTTTCCGTTTATTACTTACCCATCATACGTAGAATAGGGTAAGTCTTGTAATCGTTTCGAAAATCGAAATTTTTTGACGGATTTACACATTTCAGGCACTGGAGATTCCGAAAAACTTATTTTTAGAAAAAAAAAATATTTGCCGTCCGTCTGTATGTCTGTATGTCTGTGTGTCTGTGTGTCTGTGTGTCTTGTGTCTGTAAACGCTCTATCTCCCGAAAAATTTGAGATAGAGACTTGAAATTTGGTATTTACTTAGTATGTAATAATGGGAAGAAGCTTATTGAATATCAGTAACCTCGATTATCTAGAACTATTTTTTTCGGAATATTCCGGAACGAAATATTCGTTCTGTTAAAAGGTATATAAAAAAATTCAAAATTATTTATTGTAAGGAGTGAATATAAAATACAATAAAAAAACATAAATTTTGCATAAAGCATGAAGTCGATAAGATAATTAGTCGCCGAAATATTTGTAATCCTATTTTCCACGCTCTTCGATTTTTCATGACCCTGTATTTCAATCAAATTTCAATTCAAAGATATATTTAATTGGAAATGAGACGCTTAATCAGATGCAATAAACCGCTAGTTAATAGGATTATTGTTTTTAGAGTTATAACGATGTTTCTTTTAAGCAATTCAGTAATCGAGCCTTTAAGGTTTATGACGTCTTCAAGACACGATTTTATTCGAATTACAATGCATTTTATAAGTAGTTTACACATTTTTTATTTTAATATTTTATGATATACAGAGATGATATACAGTGTTGTGAGAAAGAAAACTCGTTATTCCAAATGTTTTTCTAAAATTTAGCTAAATAAGCTGAAAATTAGCTAGAACGTTTCTTACTAGTTTTCTAAATAATGATAAAAATTTACATTTCTGTGTGTAAAATGTTATCGGAACTCATGTACAGTGTGCATGTATTTTTGAGTTATGTAAACAGCAATTTGCGATGTACGTTTAAATTTTAACAGGAGCATACATAAATAATTGAGTTTATTTGCCTCGAGGATTAAATTAAGTTTAATGGTTTTCAGAATATAATAAAAAATACATCAAACTTGAACTTTTCGGAGGAAGTGATTTTCTCCGCTTTTAAGAAAACGAATATTAAACAACATTCTGTTTAATATCAGTATACTAACTAATAAAGTATATGTCAAACATTACCTCTTAATACCAAGAAGATTTCAATGAAAATGCCTTTCCGAAATGATAATTGGGAAAGAACACGATTATTTAAGATGAAGTCGGATAAGAGTTTGTTCTTATACCGAAAAGCATTTACAAGATCTTTTGTTTAACAATCTTCATCTGACTTTGCCATAAAAGCTTAGTATCAAATATAAGTAAAAAATGAAGATAGTTTGAAACAAAATCGCAGCGAGATCTTTCATTTTCTCCGTTTTCTTTTTCTTACGCAATGATTTAAATATTTCTTCCTACATAAAAAATAATGTCATACAGTGTTGTCTGAAAGAAGCAGATTCTGTGTAATTATAATTTACACTTTTATGTTCATAGGAATACATATGTAGATCTTTATTATTTTTCCCGTAGCTAACGATAAAGTCATGCAGCAATATATCTATCCATCTTGGATGTCACATGATCAAGGTAAGCCTATAGGCCTATTCAACTATAGGCTATATCCACCTATTGTCGAACAACAATTTGATGAAAGCAGGCTGAAAGCATCCGAGATAGGGGGAGTACCACGGCCTGTATCTTTCGTTGATTGAGATATTTCCTCATTAAAGCATAGCTTTACATTAAAAAAAAACATTTTTTTAGATATACATAGCTATACAGAGTGTATCAGGATTGGTGGGGAGATAGAAAATAACAAAAGAAGGCAATCTCACATAGGAAAGAGTGGGCACAAACAAGCGCATGACGTTGCAGAAGGCGCTGTATACCCAGAACTTCTGATAACACGCAAAGCTCTCTGACAAGTGCAACCGGTCGTCAATCGACAAAATGACTTTCCAGAAGTAACACGAATCGTTATATGTTTAATGAATATCCAGATATGCATCTAACTTACTACGCGGCAGGTTAAAACGGTCGCACATCTGCGCAAATGTAAGCAGAACGCTACCCCAACCGGCGCAAACAACAAAATTAAATGTTTGCAACTTGATCGGTTACCAGTACCCGTCATGATGTAAGTTGTGACCGATCGACACGGATAGTTCCAGGTACAGCGTGATAATTAGATTTTTAGGTTTCCGCCGGTTGGTGTAGCGTGTTGCATAGATTTAAGCACCTCTTGGACCAATTTCCGCTGTAACGTAAGTTAGATACATATCTGCATAAACATAAAAAATATAACGATTCATGTTATGTTACTTATGGAAAGTTACCTTATCGAATGACGATGGACTGGATTTTTCAGAGAGCTTCGCGCGTGATCATAAGTTGTGGATAAACAGCGCCCTCTACAACGGCATGCGTTCGTTTGCGCCTGTACTTTCATATATGAGATTCTCTTCCTTTGCTATTTTTTACAATCCCTTCAAATTTGAGCGATCAATCCTGATATACCCTGTATACACATCTACACAATTTAACGTGTTTTTTTATACTATACCAATACATAGCATCACCAATGAAGATGCCTTAAAAAGTAAATGTAGTTTGTATCTCACTTTTCCGAAGTCAATGTAGAAAAAATTATAATTGTTTAACATATAAATTTTACAGTGAAAACAATTGAAAATTTGTAAGTTATTAACTTATTTCAAACATTATTTTTTATTGTGTGAGTCTAATGTTATTTATCTATGAATTGAAATGTTAGGCGGCAGAATCGATAGATGCAGATATGTAAACAGAAAATTCCTAGGTCCCTAAAATATGAATTTGGGAGATTTTTTTTTTGTGATCATTGCATCTGTATAATACAATCTGTTTAATATAATGGGTACTTATTGTCCCTTAAATTACAGTCACTTGAAATCTGGAGGGGAGGGGGGGTAGTGGAGGGGTTACTTAGATACTCAAGATCAAGAAAAAGTTTAAATCAGTGTATTTAATCAGTTGGTGTATTGACGTAATTCACCGAGTAATGGAGTATTGTTGAATTATGTCCATACTCTTAGTACTGAAGAAATAGTAATTTAAAAGCTATAAAACTTGTTTAAAACTTATTTTGTTGTGAGTGTAGGTAATGCTACTCATAGCCCACGTATGTCCAGTTTTTGGTTTTATTCTAACCACGTATATGAAGAGTTAACATACCTGGTGTCCCAAAAATGACTGATGGATTTTAAAATTCTATAATTTGAAAACGGCGACAGATATTAAAGAAATTCTTGCAGGAAGGTTATGTATGGTGTCAGGTGTTTTCCTACTGTAATTCTTGATTTTAGTTGGAATTTTAAAAAAGAGATGGCGCTGACAGCGATGGCGCTCAGTCGAGTTCGAAACTGACGCCCCTCAGAATTTATGCACCGCCCTCTGAATACTAGGCCTCCGCGGTTATAAAAATGGCGGCTCTCGCAGGCGGATTTTTTTTTTCAGCGTTCGTATGGTCCCTCGAACTTCAACACCAATAATATCTAAAAGTTTTCTTTGACTTATTCGATCTCAGAAAAACTAGGCGAAGAAAACATTTAAAAATTATTGGTGTTGAAGTTCGTGGGACCGTTCAAACGCTAAAAAAGAATCTGCCTGTGACAGCCGCTCTTTTTATCAGCGCGCAGGCCTAGTTTTCAGGAGGTGGTGCATCAATGCTGAGGGGCGTTAGTTTCAGCCTCGAATGAGCGCCAATCGTTGTCAGCACCAACTATTCTTTCAAATTCGAACTAAAATCAAGAATCACAGTAGGAAAACTCCTGACACCATACATAACCCTCCTGCAAGAATTTTTTAAATATCTGTCGCCGTTTGCAAGTTATTGAATTTTAAAATCCAGCAGTCATTTTTGGGACACCCGGTACATGCATAGTAAAATTCTTGGGTTGTTTGAAAAGTTCTTTCCGTTTGGAAAAACCAATTTCTACCGGGAAAATTCTGCCGGTCAGTTATTAGACATCAGATATCGGAATAAATGTATGAAAATTAAATGATACAATCTTCCGGTACGAACCAACTTTCCGAACAACCCAAAAAAATTTACATGAAGTGTGTGCATGTATTCTTAAAATTTTGAAAGTAAAATGATAAATACGATTTTTGAAAATATGTACCAAAATCTAATCAATATTTGTATACAGGGTGTCCCTATCTATTGCTGACCAATACCTAATTCTTAAATGTTAGTTTTAGAAGTATTGCAAAATTTGAAATGTTTTCTTCATCAAATAAATTTACATTTGCAGCCGGGACATATCAAATAAATATACATTTGAAGGGTATACAATAGTATACACCGCTATCTTCTGGATTATTTAAAGGACTTCCGTTTATTCTTTGTTGCTTACGTAAAGCATAGCGCATACTCTTTAGCTTACACCCGTTGCCTATAACGTATACCTTGCGGTAATTTTACGACTACACCCACAATTTAAAGTCAAAATATTTATATTTTCTATGTTATGAAATTTAATTGTCATACGAAATTTAATTGTCATACGAAATTTAATTTTCATCTCCTCGTCCTATAAAAAAAATTAGTAAAACTTTCTCTATGTTCAAACAATTAAAACAGTAAAAATTACACTTTTCTATGACCAAAACGTACAGAATTATATAATTTAATCTTATGTATTTTCTGCTTTATGTGGAACTACAAACGAGTTTTTGTTTTCGTATGAATTTTCGACGACGAAAATTCATAAAATGCAAAGCATCATGTAGTTTTAGACGTTGAAGAACGAAATTTATACTATTTTACTGCATTAGAGAATGAATAAAGTTTTTCTAAATATTAGTAGTTAACCCTTTAGCGGGCGGTGTCCACAAAAAAGGACACCTAATTTTAATTCCAAAACTGACAAATGGCACCAAGAATATTTAATTAACATTTTGCTTTTATAAAGTACGGGGAAATCAGCAAGTTTTTTTTTAAGAAAATCGATTGTAAAATCTGGTGTCAGTCCTGTATTTCATTATTTTACAAACAGATTTATTCTGCGCGGAAAGGGTTAAATGACTTAGGATCCATAGAAAAACGTAAATTACGCAACTTTTTAACATACTGTATTTTTATAACTTTTAGAGATAACTGGATTTTTATATAATATGAAAAACAACATTTCCAACTTTTTTTTTCAATTATGTTTGAAATATTTAAAAATATATATTTTTTTTTCTTGAGAAAACCCTTTGATTTCACAGATTTAAATGCAATTTTCAGTTGGATAGAATTTTTCAGATCAAGCAGTATCAGGAATAAACGAAATCTGAAATACACGAGAGCATCAAATCCAAGAAAATTGAAGAACAATTTCATCAGATGTATACAATACAGTTAGTTCTTTTAAATGCTAAAAGGTGTAAATTAACAACATAGTACAAATTAATATAACTTTTATTAGGTTCTTTTACATGTTTCGACTCACTACGAGTCATTATCAAAAACGAATGAGAATATTCCATAATTGCACGGGCTTTGAAGTTATTATTTTCATGCACTTTTATTAAAAATTACGCAATCTTTTATTTTTACTTGGTTGTTTAAAACCAAGTAAAAAGTAAAATAGAAGATAACGTGAAATAAAAGATAACCAAGTAAAAATAAAAGATAACGTGCGCAATTTTTTTATTTGTATTTTTATTGTTATTTTAATTTGTATTATGTTGTTAATTTACATCTTTCAGCATTTAAAAGAACTATATTATTACAAGGTGTTGTAATTTATTATATTGTTGTATACAATACAGTTTAAAATTAATTTCTTTGTACGAATTATCGATTATCATCCTTTTGGGACCTAGTACTATTTTTCCTCGAATCGCTATAATCTACATAAGAATAGGTATTATTATTAATGACACAAAGAATCCAACTAATCTCTTTCCTTTCAATTACAAGTTTTAGATAAAGAAAGAAAAAAAAATAAAAATACTTTTCTATTTTCCACTTTTTAACGTTTAAAAGTTATAAAGAAGATTATTCTGAATGCAGCGTAAATGGTATTTGCTTTAAAATAACTTTCACAAAGAGAAGTCATTTATAAAATTGCAGGATAAATAAGTAATTTTTAACAAAAAATAAAACCGCCATCAAGGGATTTTTTATCTTTTCTCATTTTTTGTGACAGTTCTCTGTTGTTAACCCCATTAGACTACTTTGCTGATCGAAATATACCAACTCGAACTTGAAAATTCTATTTGAAGACAAACCAATTTCCATGCACTTCAAACACATATTTTAATGAGACTTAAAAAACACTCTGTAATTATATATCTAACGTCAATTTTATTTTTTATGATCAGAAACAAATATATATATATATATATATATATATATATATATATACAGTGTGAATATTAAAATGGTCTATCCCGATACATGAGCCTCTATCAGACCATTCACAGAAGCTGAATGAAATTTTGGTTTAATATATTTTGAAGTATGCACTCAAGAATCGTATAAAAAACAACAGTTAAACTCTAACAGTTACGGTTACAGTGACAAAATTTTGAAATTTTCAAATAGCAACACCTACTTTTTTTATTGGAATGTGATCTGCATAGTGAAAAACCTTAAAAAGGAACGGTATCCGTAGCACAAAAATCTCCGTCTCAAGACAGACTGAATTATGTTACAAAAACATTCAATTAAAAACTATAACATTTTCATTAAGTGTATGTCCCGCTAGGCCAAAACATTTATATTGAGAGACATAATTTTATACATGTAATTTTGTATTGTTACACACTCTTAAAAATCTGCTGAAAACTTTCCAGTCATTCAACCATTTTTATAGAAAACGATTACATGGCCGTAAGTTATGTATATTCTGACCAATCAGAGTACTTCATAATATGGCCAATTAATCGCTATCTATGAAAAACGGTTGAATGACTATAGAGTTTGCTGCAGATTTTCAACAGTGCTCATGGAATATAATTCAATGGAATATCCCATTCAATAGACGGCACTGAACAACTTTGTAATTTACTTTTTCTCAAAACCGCCTATAATACCATGTGTTTTCGAAAAGTAAAGATACACCTCAGATAGGAGGAAAGATAAAGTTTTAATGAGCGCGTTGGCAACACATATTGTGACCTTAAATATTTGACTTTTTCATCGCAGTCATTCGTTATTTATACGGTGAGTCTTTTTCGTAAAGCACGTGTTTATAATGCCTGCGTCGATTCAGAATCCAGCCAAATGTGAAGTACTTTCCGTCATACGTTTTCCTAGTGCAAAAGGTGAGCGTCCAGTGGATATTCACAAAGAATTTGTTTCCGTCTATAGAAATATTATGAATCGACAAAATGTAAGGAAATTGTGTTGTGCTTTTTCTGGAGGTAGAACCAATATTCATGTAGAAGCCAGAACAGGTAGGCCATCTGTGATCCCGAATCTCACACGTAGCGACTACTACATATTTTTTTACCTGAAGAAACATCTTGCAGGGCAAAATTCCACGACGATGATGAGATAAAAATCGAAGTTGAAATGTGATTTCGACAACAGGCGGTAGACTTCTATGACTGTGGGACACAAAAGCTTGTACCCAGACTTAACAAATGCTTGGTCAATGACGGACACCAAGTGAAAAATAAGGCATATACCAGTAAATAATTTGTAATGGACATTTTATCAATTAATAGCTTTTCAATGAGTATGCGGCATTGTAACTTTACTTTTCGAAAACCTCTTGCATATGAAGTAGTATCTGTAAACGCAACATTTCGTCGCTAAGGTGATGGACGAGGACTTGTTGTGTAGCGCACACTCCCTTTCCTATACACTGTTAAAATTTTACAGAAAACTGTCTAGTAGTTTTTGTTTTTGTCTTTCATGTTTCATGTTAACTATCTTGAAAATCTGATCCAATTTGTAAATATAGTGTTTTGCATAGGTATATTCCCACTGTTAGACAAACTTCTATCTGGGCTTGTAACAGAAGGGCAGATGTTTTGATAACCGGTCTTCTTTGCAGGACGCTGATTACCCCCGAGACTTTAGCTCGGTTTAACTTGGTAGCTAATGGCAAGTTGCAGTACTTGTGGTGTTACGGACTCCCTGTAATATATTTTGTTCTCTTGCTCGAAGTACCAGTCACATCGCAGGCGTTACTGGGATAATAGTATTTTGAATAGTGGGTGTTTTAGTTCATTTGTGTTTTGTTAGCAAATTTGGTTCATATAAGATAATAATATAAGAACATATTTTGTTCTCATGCTTGGAGTACCAGTCCCATCGCAGGCGTTGCTGGGATAAAAGTGTTTTGAATAGTGGGTGTTTCAGTTCATTTGTGTGTTTTTTAGTAAATTTGGTTCATCTAAGGATTTCCGTGTTTCAACCATGAAGTACCTTTATAGTATTGATCGTTTATAGCTGGTCAGTGTCTATGTTTTTTTTTGTTATTGATTGCACTAGTACTGGATCATTCTGGACTACAGCCGTGCAGCTGTAGGTCTTACCCTCCCCCCCACCGTAATTTAACGTTATTCTGACTATAATAGGGTCAGATGCGCCTCATAATATGGTCAAGTAACCGTTATTTTTAAAAACTGTTGAATGACTGGACAGTTTGCAGCAAAAGTTATTGACACTGTATAGAAAAGGAGTGTGTACACTATAGATTAAGCATCTGACCAGCCATTCGACCGTTTTTAAAAATAACAGTTATTTACAGTAATTTTCATCCATCTTGCCCAACGATAATGCCTCGTAATATGAAAAAATCACCCTTATTTACAAAACCATTCAATGATGGGATAGTGAGCTGCAGATTTTTAACAGTGATGTGTAGATATCAGCTTAATAAGTAAAGCTACATCCACTCACATTTTAAAGAGTATGAAACTTATAACGCTTTCCACCCTGTATACATGGAATGTATACATGGAATATATTCAGTACAAATGTTGTAGCCATATTTTATTTATTTTTATGTATGAATTATTTCATAAAAACATACAATTAAAAGATTAAGAAAAAAAAATTCTTTAATTTTATGCAGTCCTAGGTCAAAAGATTTACCTTGAAAAAAAAAATCAAATAAATATTCGCGTTTCACTTGGAAGTTAGAGGCAGAATATTGTATATGTGCTAATATCCAGGTATTCAAAATGTTATGAAATAAATGTATCAAAATGGTACTTCTTAATAAGATTAATTATTTAAGACATAGATTTGGTACCCCCTGATGGTGGAAAGTGGAACTAACAGATTCTTGGAGTGTGCACGGCACGCCTTCTACACAGTGCCGTAAGCAGTGGGAACGAGTGCCGGAGTTTCGTTCCTAAAGAGGTTTATTCAGAATATAATGCTCCACCTGGTGGTGGAAACTGAAACTAAAAGATCTTGCAGAGCGTGCGTAGCACGTCTGAAATATACGATATCGTAGGCCGAGGGGAAAAATGTTTGAAAATTTGCTTAGAACAAATGCATCCCCAGGCGGTGGAACTAAATTATTTTCCTCCGCGTACTCCTAAAATGGCTATTTTTATTGAAACTGCAAAAGACAGTTACTTATTTGATATTCCCAGACAACGAAATCGTATCATTTTCACTCATCCTCGAGTACTAAGAAAAGTATTAGAGGTATTGAATCGAAACTCGCAGTCTGTACGTAGTTTATTTTTGTGATTCCGAAAATACAAATTTTGTGAAAATCCGACGGTAATTTTTTTTAAAGTTTGACCAAAAACTGACCCGATTTGAATCAAATGATTCAGACCTTTGAGGGGATGGTATTAAATTTGCTTCCGCTTCGGGGTCCATCTATCTATTTAATTTACGAAAGACATAGAGTTACCAGAGGAACGGTTTCGATCAGCGATTTTTAGAGTCTTTTCGCGTTTCGTATTATTTATTTACGGGAACCGGGCAACGTCGGGCGGATCAGCTAGCATAAAATAAAACCATGCAGCAACTATGTCCCATTTTATTTTTATTGAAATTCTTTTTTTATAATCATTTTTATGGCATTTTATTTTTGTGGCAATATTGATTTGAGAAAAACCTTTCATTTCATTTATAAAAACAATGCCGATTTAATTTTTAATTAATTGCATTCAATTTTAATTAATTCATAATACATGTTTTAACGTAATGTGACTGTACTATGTCTGAAGCTGCTTCAAAGTTATTTCATATAGTATCTCGTTTATCGTTCTGCGTTTTTTATTTGCTTAGAAAAATGGATGTTGACAGCAGAAATAATATATAGGCTAAGCTTAAAGTGGTACTTACAGAAGAGGCCGTAAGATTAAGTGCAAATTTTGATCAAATATTATTTTAAACTTCTAAAAATATAAATAAAAAGACAATTATAAAATAATAAAAAAGATCCATACCAGTATATCCATAGATATTTTTTTTTAAATAAACTCTTAAAAGAAATTTCTGTTCGAATTTCCGTCTTCGCAAAAGGGCATTACGTTTAAAATAAATATTGACTTCCCAAGAATAATGTATATAAATTCAAAAAAGCCATAAAAAAACAGCAGAAATGCCTCTGGTGTAAAGAAAACACCATTTTCATATTATATGGTTTCCCAGAAAGAAAAATAAGTGTTATTAAAATATTCATAAAGATGGCAAAAAGGATTTATAAAGCAATATTTTATGTTTATCGAGTGTTATAAATTGACTTGTTACAGGAAATACAACGTACCCTTAAACAACGTTGAAACTATGGATAAAGTTATAGGGTTTTTTTCTCGGAATAACTGTCTTAAACAAAAGAGTGTTTACATTTCATTTTCTTCATAAAGTAAAAACAAGACCACAATATACAACAATCATTCTGTTCAGTTATTCATTTATCATCGATACATTATTCACTAATGAAATTTATTTTAATGTTTCAAGCGAAATATTTGATTGATTTTTGTTTCAATTTACTTAGAAATTACTTCAAAAATACCATGCAATAATTGCAGCGAAATTAAACCATTCGCTGCCAACCACGAGTATTCGTGGTTCTTCAATCTAAAATTACGAATTCGCACTGGAAATCTCGAAAGAAGAATTTTTATTTCAAGTAATCACGAAATGTCTGTATTTAAATAAAGTAAATATTGCTATTAGTATTTTCTGGTATGAATTTGAACTTTCTAAATAAAATGAATGCCAGTAATTTTAACCCGTCACAGTGAACATGTTAACGTGAACCCTATATGGATAAATAAAATATTCTGATGGGGTAATTGTCGACTTGGAGTAAGTACTTAAGTAATGTTTTGAAGTCACTCAAAAACATAACAATTTAATTCTATTTATGCCCCCCCCCCCACATGTACTTAAGAATGCATATTATCAAGATACATTATCATATAAATCATGCTGCACATTTAAAATGAAAACAAATTCAATTTAAAAATATGTCTATAATTCGTATTGTGTTTTTGCATTGAATTCAGGCAGTTATTTCATTGCATGATGTCCATAAAAATGTTACAAATTGGTGCTGTAATAAGCTCACTAAGCTCATTAACCCCTTCGCGACGAGCGTCCTTTACAGAATTTTTAATCTTTTACCACCGGTTTTTCAAAACAGAAATTTTCACCTAGTTGAATCGCAGAAATGCTAAGATATAATGAGTCAAATCTTACAATAAAAAATAACTGGTGGGAATAATCGAGGATTCTGAGCATCTTATGCGTCACGTATACGAGTCGCTCGTCCCCAAGGGGTTAATTGCGGTACATTCCTTGGAAGGACAATACAGAAATTTTAAACGTCTCAGTTTTTAAATACACCTATTAAATAAATAAATAAATAAATAAAATAAATCGAAAATAAAATAAATAAATAAATAAAAAATAAACAAAACGCGTTAGTGAAAACCTAACTTATAGCACTCTCCATTCAGTACATTTTACAGTGTGGTGCATATTTAACGAAAACTGCGTGATCGGATCCATACTTGTCACTGGGACCTTCCCTGGTGAAAATTACAGGCAGTTACTGGCCGACTAGTTTGGAGCATGAGCACGTCAACATCGGATGGGCAATACCTACTGGTTCGTACGTGTCTACATAGTGTTGTTGATATCTTTTCCGGACGTAGGACACCTTTCAGGACAATATCCTGCCTAGTAAGTAACAAACAAGTCGATTTTCATTGCTGTACTGAGCGTTAAACCGACAGACTGAAATATGTCCCAAGCCAGGAATCGAACGCGGGACCTCAGAATAGCGCTCAATGAGGCTCTACCACTGAGCTACAAGGAACGAAATCTCAACACGACATCTCTCACTCTTACATACGTCGGATAGGCTGCAACCGCAGCACAAGATGGAAACTGTTTTCCAGAGCACACAAACCTGTGGCAATTTTAGACAACATTTTTCACAACAAGTCCAGCATAAACAACAGATACAACTAAATTCCAATTAATTTTTCATGAGTGAAATTGGCCGAAACTAATCAGTAACAAACAATTGGATTTCCATTGTTAAACTGAGCGTTAAAATGACCGAGTGAATAATGATAAATTAATTGGAAAAATTAATTGGAATTTACTTGCAATATCCTGCCTTATTAACGGAAAGTTTATTTGGTTTTATACATTTTATATGATTTTTTCGTGTGGCTTGAACAGTCACCCTGACCAGACTGCTCTGTTTTCGAACATTGGAACAACTCCTTATTTTGTGAACAGATTCCTAACCACTGATCTGAGTGCCCTCGCCCCCTTTCATATATTGGGGAAATTCCTCAAAGTATAAAGTATTTCAGAACAAAATTTTTCCTTCCAAATTATAAAAAATTAAGTTTAATAAAATGAAATGAGAATATATAACAGAGATAGAGCAATAAAAAAAATTACATCTCCCAAAAGGATATTAAGAACAAAAAATGAGGATGAAATCTAAATTATGAAGGGAAAAAAATGTAAAACAGTTATAATAAAAAGTCCTTAATAAAACAACTGTGATACATTAAAGAAATGGTTGATTTTTTTTAATTACTGAATTTTCGTAAGTTATTTCGTAAATTTAACAAAATACTGCATTCAGATTTTTAAACAAGGGAAATAAACAAAGATTCAAAAAGTGATAAATAAAAATGCAGTGTTAAAAACATAGTTGTAAAATAATGCAGAATGAAATTTGACACGAAATAGCAATACAAAATACAAAAGACTCAACATGTTATGAAATCATCTAAAAAAGCAATACCGTTTCAGTCTCCGTTCTTTTAAATCAATAAAGTACATAAAGAAGAGATTTTTAACTATAATTTGAGCCTAAGAAATATGCGAGAAATGATTTCCTTAGAGAACGTAAACCATTATTTTGCGTTCAGATGATTTATTTTTAAGAATAATGAAGTTAAGAAACAAAAGCACTTCTGAAAGGCCAGTAATATCTTAATGGAGAAGGAAATAGTTGTTTAAAAAAGAGTACAAAAATCACCAAGAAGAAAATGTAAATTGATTATTTTCTAAACAAATAAAATTGTGGTTTGGGTCTCGTAGAAGTAACGAAATATTTTCATGAAAGATAAGTAAAAGGATTTTTTTTTTATAAAATTGAACTGTATTTTCTTCTTCTCTTTTTACTTACCCATCATACGTAGTATAGCGTAAGTCTTGTAATCGTTTTGAAAAAAAAAATGACGGAATTACACGTTTTAGACACTGGATATTCCCAAAAACATATTTTTAGAAAAAAAAATTGCCGTCTTTCTGTCTATGTGTGTGTCTGTAAACGCTCTAACTCCCGAACAAATTGAGATAGAGACTTGAAATTTGGTATGTACGTAGCATGTAATAATGGGAAGAAGCTTATTGAATTTCTGTAACCTCGATTATCCAGAACTGTTATTTTCGGACTCTCGAAATATTCGTTCTGATAAAAGGTATATAAAAATTTTCGAAATTGTTTATTTTAAGGAGTGAATATAAAAGACAATAAAAAAACATAAATGTTTCATAAAGAATGAAGTTTATTGGGTAGTTAGTCACCGAGATATTTGCAATCCTATTTTCCACACTCTTCCATTTTTTATTTCCCTGTATTTTATTCAAATTTCAATTCAAAGATATATTTTAATTGAAAATGAGACGCTTAATCCGACGTAGTAAACCGTTAGTTAATATGATTATTAATTTTGCAGTTATAATGATATTTCCTTTATGCAATTCAGTAATGGAGCATTTAAAGTTTAAGACGTCATCAAGGTAGGATTTTATTCGAATTGCAATGTATTTTATAAATAGTTTACACATGTTTTATTTTCATATTTTATATTATGCATATTCATGATGGGTAAGTATTACGTTGGCCCTCAACGACTAGTTATAGAATGGACTATATTTTCTTAATTCCTTTTTTTCTGATATGGGCTACATTTTATGTACTGCAATAAAAATAAATTAAAATGATTAGCTTTAAGTGAAACTAATATGATAAAAAGAACTACGTTAAATGAAAGTTTAATTGCACTAGTTTTTGTTTAGGCAATACTTTTCCACTCAGTTGGAAAAATTATAACTCGTGTTGTTTATTTCCCAATTAGTCTGATTGTGTTGAAAATAAATAATTAACGTGTAATGACGCATTGATCGTTTACTAGAGTTCCGTTAAGTGCGGTTTATTCTGTTACGGTGTTTCAAGTATCATAACATTTGTTTTTACCAGAAGGTTGACTGAGTGAATTGTGTCGATTAGGTTACCAGCCAAGGTATCTGAAGTGGTAGAGCACTGGCAATCTAAGCCGAAGAATATGTGTCCGACTTTCGGCATGGGTGTTTTTTCATTGAGTTGGGAACATTATAAGTCGTGTAATTCCTTTCTTAATCAGTTGAAAATAATTAAGTAAATTTTAATTAGATGCGATGATATTCTACTCTTGTTTTTAACTATATATTCCAATTAAAGTTTTGGTTATCTGCTATAAATTTTAATTGAACTGTTACGGCGTGTTGTATTTAAAATCTTGTTTGAGAGAGAAATCATACAGATATGCGATATAAAGCTGAGATGTGCCACCAGGAGCGTATGGGCGCCCGTCAGGCACGCCAACCGCCGTACCTAGGTCGTGAGACCTTATAACGCGCTCGAACAGGGGAGTTTCTGTAAGCGCTAAGGACGGTGGGGGCGCGATCACCTGCTGACCATTCCCACTTTCCCAAAGATTGACTACATAGATCGTTGCGATATGTGATGGATTCCACCCCCTTGGGAGACCACCACTTATACACTTAAGGACGAGTCAGAATCCCCAACAGTTTTGGGAGCCGGGCCCATGGCCTTAAGTCAGGTTTCCCCGACCCGTACATACTCTACCAAAGCGCAAGGGATTTGAAGATCTACAAAGATAGTCGCAGGCCCTTTTCACAGTGGATTATTTATATGCGATATATCACAAATGCGTCTCAAGTTAAATTGTAGCAAAATATATTTTTATTTTTGGTCTTCATTTGCAAAGCAAAAGACAAAACAAAAATTCTTTTTCATTTTTTAAAAATTTTATTTTATTTTTTTGTGAATTTATTGATGAGATATTCATTTAGTGTCAATGTACTTTCGAAAAGTCTGTGTAATTGAAAAAGTATTTTGGGAAACTCCAGACATTACTTCAGACATTTTTCTCTGAAACTAGGAATGGAGTAGTATTGAATGGAGTGGAATGGAGTAGTGGATGGAGTAGTATTGAATTGAAAACTATTTGTACTTTAGGGATTTCTTCAGCATCGGGGGTAACACTCTGAAGCTGCAAGGTAGTGTGAATTGCACTTCTACACTAATAATAAGCACAAAATCCAATTTTTTTTTGTGAATTTAATGATGACAGATTCATTTACTGCGACTGCTACTTTAGAAAAGTCTGTGCATTTGAAAAGTATTTTGTGAAACTACAGATTTTACTTAAGACATTTTTCTCTGAAACAATATATGGGATGGAGCCGTGTTTAATTGAGAAATAATTGTACTTTAGGGATTTCTTCAGCATTGGGGATGATACGCTGGAGTTGAATGGTTGTGTGAATCGCACTTCTTACACTATTAATAAACAAAAGAGCGGAAGTCTTTTGGAGGGGCCATTTCGAGAGTCCGTGGGAGAAAATTCCCAAAGTGGCATCCCCTGATTTCGACGCAAACTATTTGGAAAATTTTGAAACTGAATAATTTGGTAATTATTATTTATAAGGTACAACATCAATTGAAAATTAGTAGTATTTTATCCGAAGTTTGCGGATATATGGAGCAATGTACTTCAAATCCACGTCTTAGTGAGATATATTTCTTGGTAGTGGATCACTATTTTTGCGTTCTTTTTTGTTTTCTGAACGATGAAAAGGTATAACGGCGCGAAAATCGATCTGTGGTTTAATGAAACCCATTCTGATGTGCAGGTGCAAAGACATTTCTGATGAAAATATAAAAAAAGAGGCCCTCAAAAGAGGCACTGTTGTAACATGGAAAATTGAACTAAATTACCGTTTATCATGAATTGTCTTACTGGTGATTTATAGTATTTCATCCCAAGTTTACGGATAGATAAAGCAATGTGTTTCAAGTCCACGACTTAGTGAGATTTCGTGGATGTTTATCACTCATTTTGGCTCATGTGTGTTTTTTGTAAGGATGGGGACGTATAATGGCGTTGAAAAAGCGACATTCTGTGTTTTGGTATAGGATATTCTTTAAGATGTGTAAGTTCAAAAGAATTCCCGTCGATAATACAACAAGAAACCAAAATGATGCGGCAGGTATAGATTGTGAAGCATTTTCCTACATGTGTGAAATACTGCAACGAAACGCCACCGATTATCATAATTTGTCTTGGTTACAAAACGCATAACACAGTCGGAAATTCAACTTCCACGAATTTATTGATGACATATTCATTTACTGCCTGCCACTGCTACTTTAGAAAAGTCTGTGCAATTGAAAAGTATTTTGTGAAACTCCAGATTTTACTTAAGACATTTTTCTTGGAAACAATATACGGGATGGAGCCGGGTTTAATTGAGAAATATTTATAAAAAAGGAGGCCCTCAAAAGAGGAACTGTTGCAACATGGAAAATTGAACTAAATTACCTGTTTTCTTGAATTGTCTTACTTGTGATTTATAGTATTTCATCCCAAGTTTATGGATAGATAAAGCAATGTGTTTCAAGTCCACGACTTAGATTTCGTGGATGTTTATCACTCATTTTGGCTCATGTGTGTTTTTTGCAAGGATAGGGACGTATAATGGCATTGAAAAAGCGATATTCTGTGTTTGGTGACGGATATTCTTTTCGATGTGCAAGTGCAAAAGAATTCCCGTCGATAATACAACAAGAAACAAAAATGATGCGGCAGGTATAGATTGTGAAGCACTTTCCTACATGTGCGAAATACTGCAACGAAACGCCACCGTTTAAATATGGGGAACCAGATTTCATCACTTACAGTCTATAGCCGGAAAGGTACTGGAATTCTTTTGTGCTTCTTTTTATATGATCTATAGATTTATTTGTACATGCACGTACATTTGTACATAGTGTGTTACAATTTGCCTTGGTTACAAAACGCATAACACATTCGGAAATTCAACTTCCACGATTACCGCGAACCAAGTTTTTATTTACGAGAGTTACATTGCGGACAGACAGACAAACCAAATTCATAAGCACTTCAACTATGTTGTAAATATAAGGTAAGATGTTGTAAATATAAGGTATACAACTATGTTGTAAATAAAAGGGGTCCTTCAAAAAAAACCCACTGTTGTAGCATGTGCGATTGAACTAAATTGCCGATTTTTGAGAATTGATTTATCGGAGCAGCATATCCAAAATAATGAAGGGTAGCCACATTGAACATTTGTTAAAAAAGGTAAGCATCGTGTATTTCGCTATCTTAAATTTAATGTGTTGATTTTTTAAACTTTGTAAAAAACATTGATAACTGGAAAAATCCTTATCTTCATTTTTTACTCTTCTTAAGTGGTTTCGAGATATCGGGGTTGCATTGTATGGCCAAATTATGTGATTGTTTTTTGTTCTTAAATATTGAGTAATTAAAATAAAGATATAAAGACTAAAGAATGTACAATATAAGTAGATTACAATTAATTTTTCAATTAATTTTCAGGGGTGAAATTCGCCCGAAAATAATGAATAATACACATGAATTTTTGCATTGCTAAACTGAACGTGAAACCGAAAGAGTGATGCTGGACTCGGTGTGGCTTTATATGTCGTCTCAAATTTGCCACAGGGTTTGTGTGCATATGATGACATTTCTGTCTTGCGCTGCGGTTGCAGCCTTACAGACATATGTGAGTGAGAGATTCCAAGTTGTGTATCGTCCTTGTAGTTCAGTGGTTAGAGACTTGGAGCGTTTTTCCAAGTGACCGGGTTCAATTCCCGGCTTGGGAATTTTTACTCTGTCGATTTTACGTTTAGTTTAGCAATGTATAAATTCATGTTTATTATTTATGTTTATGCGCAATATAATTTTAGCGAATCTGTTTCGCAGAGTATTGGTGAACTGGATTATTTTATAATTATCCTTAAACAAGTAAGAAATTCAAAACTAACGAAAGCTATATTTCATGGACATTGAAATTTTGAAATGCATTCCAGTAATCATTATTTTTCAATAATACAGTAAACATTTCTCAATTTTTTTGTTTTCGATCTAATGTAAAACGTGCATAAACGTTTCATTTTGAGCAATTCCTACAATTTCAAAAAGAAAAAACAAATCTTCTCCAATCTTTCTGTCCTTTCAAATGTACTTTTATAAATGCAACATAGATTTATTAATTTTAAATCATTTTTTTTTAATGCTTGGAGTTCTGTAATGTATATCTATTACATTTTAGTTCAAATCAGAGAATTTTCGCTCCGCTTTTTCTGCAAATATTGTATTTATTTCTGTTTTTCATGAAGAGATTTTTCGTTTTGCATGCAAAATAATTCTTTGTTTTCAATGAAATTATTTATATTCTCTTACATACGTTATTTTTACAAAAAGTCTTTTTTTCGAATTGATTATAAGAAGATTTTTTTTAGAATAAGGGATAGCTTTGAATATTGTTTTTAATCTGTCGATATACATGCACACAAACATGTTCATGCATATAATATATGTATATGAAAAGTTATAGTATACAAGGTAACTCATTCTTAATCGGTCTCTATTGGTGGCAAAAAACTCCCACAGTTTAGGTGTGGTAAAAACTTCCACATTACTACTAGGAAGATCTTTAGAACATCAAAGCAGATGACTCATGTGTTAACTACAAAACATGGCACAAACATTGGAGAATAAGCAGTTGGAATTCATTACCCACCTGTACAAAAAATTACCGTCATGACGCAAAATTCCGTAAAGATTCAAACGATACCATTGCAGTCTGCTGGTTCGATTCCAAGCAATTTCCAAATATATGTAATTTGTAAAATTTGCAAACATATGTAAAAAAAAAAAAATAATAATAAAACCAATGCGAATTCAGTGAAACAAAATTCATAAAACTCGACCAGTAACTTTTAAATGTACTAATTAAAAAATCATTAATGTAAATGGAAAACGAATTTATGTCTACTCCAAAAGGGCACCTGCGCTTAATTTGCACATGTTTTGATAATTTCAGTGGAAGAAATATTCTCAGTTTCACAATATAAAATGGCGGACTAGGGACTTTCGGCCGTCTATAATTTTTTTTTTTGAGATATTGCATTTATTGATTTGAAAATTATACATCTAAGCTTATTTTTCAACGACAATTTCAGAAATCTAATTTTCATAACGCTGAGATTATTAGATTATGAGATATGATTTGATATGATTGATAATCGGGTCGCTTAAAAGGAATTATTTTTTAACGTGTCAATTCTCGATGAGACGTTGCGTCGCTTTATGCGGAAAGAGATGAATTGTTAAATTTTATAGGCTATATAAAATTTTAAAAAGTAGTGGATCTTAGGATTTGAAAATTATGCATCCTTGCTTCAAATAGTATCGGCTGCGCGACTGGTGAGAGCTACAATAAATTTTCGAATTCGGCCCAGAATTTTTTATTTTAGTAAATTTCTGATTTTTGTGTAGAAAAAGAAATAAAAAGCTCAGAATTTTGCTATTTCATTTCAAATTATATAGTGTTGGATGGGTACAATTAGGACGCGGTTTGGCTCATTCGACTCGATAGAACTTGCCGATATTAGTTCCGATTTTCACCACCAGGGGCATTTTCCATCTCTGCTTTTATGAATCCGATCACAACTGAGTCGGCTCATTCTAATCAACATGATAGCCTTACAGATTTCATCCATGTTCATATAGAACAGACTGCGCCCCTGAAGGTGGAAGGTGGAACTACAGGAGTATGTCGGATTCTATGGGCCCGATTGCGACGAGGTTTGGCTCATTTGACTGCATTTCGATAACCTAAAATATTTTGGTCGCACTTTCTACCGCCAGGTGGCGCTTTCCTATCTCGGGTTCTATGGGCCGATTACGACGGGGTTTGCCTCATTCGACTTGATTTCGATAGCCTTACAGATTTCAATCATGTTCGTAAAGAACATATTGTAATTATCACGGGCAAAGGAAACGCCGGGCGAGTCAACTAGCATTTTAATATTTCAAAGAATATAGGAAAACATTGTAAAGTAGATATCTTCGAATTTCGCTTATTGAAGTTTCTTTTTCTCTTATTATCCATTTTCAGAATTAATCTAGTTTTTATTTCTTTTTATCCATTATTTCTTACGATACCACTTATTTTATTTGGTTCAAAGAAACTTCAATGAGAAAATTTTCAAGATAAATACATATATTTCTAGATCCTTTATACAATATATTTCTGGGCTCCAAAATAATTTTGAAAATCTTTACCGTAAGGTGTAAGATGATATCTAACTAAACAATTTTGAAAAAACAAGTAAAATATTTAAAAGTCCAATTTTACGATTTACCAACAATATTCGGAAAAATATCCGAATATTTTTATTTAGCCCTGTATATGATCTATAGATTTGTATATATATTACATAGGATGCTAAATTTTAGTTTAGTTAGGAAACGCGTAGCACAATTTAAAATTCTCCTACTGGAGTTTCTGTCAATAAACGGAAATGTGCTCGCGAACTGTTGTGCTGCCCTGTATATGATCTACAGAATTTATACACAGCAAGTAATACACAAAAAGTGAGTTAAATTTAAAATCGCGTTCAGCAACTTAAAACGCACTTCAAGCAATTATTGTTAACAGACAGTAGAGAATTCTTTTGTGTGTTCCTGTAAATGAACGATGACTGCTATACACACACTATTCTGTAGTAAGCCTCTTGTAATGCACCTTAGTGATATATATAAATTTCAATGTGTTTAAAATAGTGAAAAATTAATCACCCCTGAAGGTGGAAGGTGGAACTACAGGAGTATGTCGGATTCTATGGGCCCGATTGCGACGAGGTTTGGCTCATTTGACTGCATTTCGATAACCTAAAATATTTTGGTCGCACTTTCTACCGCCAGGTGGCGCTTTCCTATCTCGGGTTCTATGGGCCGATTACGACGGGGTTTGCCTCATTCGACTTGATTTCGATAGCCTTACAGATTTCAATCATGTTCGTAAAGAACATATTGTAATTATCACGGGCAAAGGAAACGCCGGGCGAGTCAACTAGCATTTTAATATTTCAAAGAATATAGGAAAACATTGTAAAGTAGATATCTTCGAATTTCGCTTATTGAAGTTTCTTTTTCTCTTATTATCCATTTTCAGAATTAATCTAGTTTTTATTTCTTTTTATCCATTATTTCTTACGATACCACTTATTTTATTTGGTTCAAAGAAACTTCAATGAGAAAATTTTCAAGATAAATACATATATTTCTAGATCCTTTATACAATATATTTCTGGGCTCCAAAATAATTTTGAAAATCTTTACCGTAAGGTGTAAGATGATATCTAACTAAACAATTTTGAAAAAACAAGTAAAATATTTAAAAGTCCAATTTTACGATTTACCAACAATATTCGGAAAAATATCCGAATATTTTTATTTAGCCCTGTATATGATCTATAGATTTGTATATATATTACATAGGATGCTAAATTTTAGTTTAGTTAGGAAACGCGTAGCACAATTTAAAATTCTCCTACTGGAGTTTCTGTCAATAAACGGAAATGTGCTCGCGAACTGTTGTGCTGCCCTGTATATGATCTACAGAATTTATACACAGCAAGTAATACACAAAAAGTGAGTTAAATTTAAAATCGCGTTCAGCAACTTAAAACGCACTTCAAGCAATTATTGTTAACAGACAGTAGAGAATTCTTTTGTGTGTTCCTGTAAATGAACGATGACTGCTATACACACACTATTCTGTAGTAAGCCTCTTGTAATGCACCTTAGTGATATATATAAATTTCAATGTGTTTAAAATAGTGAAAAATTATTTAATTAAACCGTAAACGATTTTTCTCCATAGGCGTAATGTAACGGAATTATTTTGACTGTCCCTGTAAAGTAACTATAAGTGTCATGCACACCCTATTCCATAGTAAGATTCTTATAATGCACCTTAGTGTTATATATCAATTACAATGTGTTTGAAATTGTGTAACATCATTAAAAAAAACCGCAAATGATTTTGCCCCATAGACCGTAATGTAATGGAATTCTTTTGAGTGTCCCTGTAAAAAAACTGTAAGTGCTACACACTTCAGTTGAAATAGGGAACATGCTATTGATAACGAAAATAACATATAAAAATTGCTGGGCAATCCGAACATATTTACGGGAGTTGGAGCACGGACAGACGGCAGACGGCCAGACAAACCGAAGTCATAAACACTTTTCAACTAGGTTGGAAAGTGTTAAAAAAAAGAAATGAAGTAGAAAAAGAACGTAAAAAGAACGATAAAGAGTCTGTATGAAAATAGTTCAAATACCTGATCAAGCATCATGTGTATATGAAATCTCGTTTACCAAAGCTGATGAAACTTTGTAATATTCTATAGGAATGACGAATAGAACATTTAAAACGAAGATGAAAGAACATATAGCAGATATAAAATACAACAAGTAAACTACAGCTTTAGACGCATTACATGACATAAAACCTTTAGAGATTAATTTAAACAAGTTCGAAATTGTACGTTAAACGTGGCAAATGAAGGGAGTTCGTACTGTTTCTATGTCAGTGAAATAAATTATATCGTCTCTTATTATGGTATGATTAATTATCGTAATAAAATAAGTACGTTTTAAATTGGCAATATTTTATCTTTTGTTGACATTTATTGAAAATTCCATTGGGAAATTTAATCCTAGCTTTGAAATTTTTGAAACATGAAATCCATATTTAGACACTTTTTCAATTTAATATCTATTTCTCTGGAAATGTTTATTAAAAAAAAACTGTCGAATGCTAAAATTAAACAATTTTAGTATACAAATTCGGTTTTTAAATTCAGTAATACGACTTCATCTTAAATATCACGTAATCACCCTGACAACCTAGAATCATTACCTATCATGGATATTATTGAATTAATAACGTATGATAGGATTTAATATAATGAAGAAAACTTTTACTACTATCTTTTAAAATTTTTATTCGATGTTCATAAAATTTGAAATGACTCAACAAAATTCTGCAAAGATTCTATATATTAAATTTCAAACCATTCGGTTGGGTAGTTTTTGCGCTGTTATATGCGGACAGACAGACGGACGGACCAGATCATGACTATACGTGCTATGTATTTATGTAATTACGAACGAAAAATTTTATTTTCCATCTGTTATCAGCGAATCAATAGAAATCTACATGCGCAACAAGGGAATATGCAATAAATCAGCCTCCTTTGAGTTACATGCAATTTGAAGCAAGAGGCTTTATAAATTTAAAAATAAGGTAAAATAAATATCGTTTGCAGATTTATTAAATCACC
Organism: Maratus michaelseni; assembly: GCA_963931845.1. NCBI lineage: Eukaryota > Metazoa > Arthropoda > Arachnida > Araneae > Salticidae > Maratus > Maratus michaelseni. Next base: position 346,406,210 of record OZ007590.1, on the reverse strand, counting down.
TGCTTTCGTGATACCGGATATATTGTAATTTTTGTTTATCAAGTTATCAAGTACAGGGTGGTTATAATATATGTATCTCTATTTAGAGCTGCCTGTAGCTTGAAGGAATAACCCGAATGAAACCAAAATCGGTACACTTACTATTCGAGAAGGGGAAAAAAGAATGGAACAAAAAAATATTCGCAATGATCACCAACAGATGCCGCTACGGGGCCTGTCGGTGCAAACACCGATGTGTACTGTAGAGGTGTGGCAAACCTCAATGACTTAAAAGATCTTATATCACAACAGGTGCGAAACATCACTCCTGATGCATTACATTCCGCAGTTGAGCACGTCGTGCACCGCCTACATTGTGTCCTCCAACGGAATGGCCATATGGAATCTGAACTTGATCGGCACCGCCAAGCGAAAGCGTAACCATATTCACTGTGACATTTTCCAATAAATTCGCTATGTCATACGGTTTTACGCCTTAATTCTTTGTTCTTGTATTACACATTACATTTGACACTCAAAAGCTCCGTCTGTCGGCGATTATTGCAATTATTTTTTTATTGTTCCATTTTTCTTCCTCCTTCTCGAATAGTAAGTGTACCGATTTTGGTTTAATTCGGGTTATTCCTTCAAGATAAAGACAGCTCCAATTACAGTTATAACCACCCGCTACATATTTCAAATTGTTTGGCGAAAATTATCATTACTGATATTAAGAATGTCACATTTTGTGTGTGCGAAACAAGTAGGTTTGTTTATAAAACGTTTCTTTAATCTTTATGTAATCACTTTTAGCATATATATTATCAAGGATAATAAGTGATTTTTTTTCTTGTGTAATACTAAACTACATTTATTTTTTGGCAAAAAGGGTTTTCTGAATGTGAGCGAATTAAGGTACTGATTTTATTTTAATGTTTTATAAATCCATATATTCATAACATAAACATGTATTAAAGTCAAAGTGGTACATTCATTCTCTCTATGTGAAATAAAAAATAAATAAATATAAATGTCGCAAAGAGGAAAAATTAGAAAACTTTTGTCCATGAAAATGTTTCTGTTGAACAATTGTATTGAGCTAAAAATTATGTTTTGTATTGAACATATATAACAAAGAATATTAAAATAAAATTTGTTAGACGAAACTTCGTTAACCACTATTTAAAGATGCCACTTTCATAGTCTATTACGCGAAAAAAAAAATTAAAACAATACAAAAATCCTATTAAATGAAAACGTAATCACAATAATATGTTGAACATGTAGTAGAGTAATATATTTGGTAAAACGTATGTTTCATTTCATGCAATGGAAATATTCATACATTCATGCTTAATTCCATTTTCGAAATTTGCTTCCCGACATCCATATTTAAGAAGTAGTCTACAAAACCACATACGTAACCTAATTATCTTTTATGTCTGCTTTTATGTGACTTTCGTGAGGCTATTCTCAATTTTCTAGACGTTTATTCCAACGTTCTTCTCCTTTATAATACTCTAACTTTTAGAAAACTTCGTCGATTAAATATTTCATTTCAAAAACTCTCCAAAACCAGCTAATAGTTGCCTTATTTAATTAAATATAGAAATTAATTGAGATTAAAGTGTCGGTTACATGATAATAAAATATCACTATGAAAATACAGAGGAAGTTCAATTAGCTTAAAGTAATATAACTTCAGAAGTGAATTTAAAATCTTTTTGCTTTTGTTTAGGAAAATTGGTACTGATAGTACTGAATTTGTTAACCCTAACGGCTATGAAAATATTTAGACAAATGTGATCGAATATTTGTCTTCAAAACAAAAAAAAGCCATATGATCGATGGAAAAAAAAATAAATGAAACAGACGATAAACAATTTAAGAAATGGTGCAATGATGACATGATATCTAAAATACTGTAAATAAGTTATCAAAACAGGAAAATATTGGAAGAAAGAATACTATGCACAGTTGAAAGTGTCAGAAAATGCATTTAATGATATTGACTATAATGATGATACATATTATAAAGTGAAATTTATTTCCAGCATTAAAAACATTATCAGTATTTTCCCAATTTATTTGACTTGAAACAATGTCAGGCCTGCTAGGGAGGACTATTTTTTTTCTTGCTACTATTTCTAAAAAATAATAATATATCTCGACAAAAATTGAAATCTAGCACGAAGATTTCAGTTTTGAAATAGAAGTAAACAAACAACAACAAAATGAATAATTTGGCAATTTCAGCACTTAATGTACGTTTTTTGAAAATGTACGTTCTCTTTACGGTGAGCAAGTTTGAAACTTTACTCACATTTGATCGTGAATTAGGAATTCTATATATAATTGAGTAAAATTTATGTAAATGATTATTTTGCGTCATATTATCCACTTGCATACATTTCCCTTTGTTTGGATACTATTACGCAAAATAATCATTTACATAAATTTTACTTATGAATTTGGATAGAGTGGCACAAAAGATAAATCAGTTTATGGAAATAAATACATTTCAATATATAATATAGGCTCAGTGAAAGTAATATATTTAACAGTGTATTGAAAAATTAAAAGTATTGTTTGTATGTGTAAATATACTTTAGAAGACAAACGAAAAATAATTTAAATTGAATTTTAAAACAATCCTATTAAATTCACGTCAAGGTGTCACTCAAATTTTGATATCATTTCTTTTAAAACCCATATTTTGAATTGATGAGAGATGTGAATGAAAAAGCATCAGCGAATAAATTTTATATATTTTTTCATGTTAAAATAATAATTTCGCCTGTGAATATAAATAAAACTAAAAAGAAAATGATGATTTAAAAAAATATTATTAACACAGCGTCACTCAAATTTGATATCATTACTTTTAAGACCCATATTTAAAATTCTTAGAGCCAAAAAGTGCTGCGTCACAACTTATAACCCGTTAAGGGTTTTTGTACTGATTTATTATACTGTTATATTCTTAAAGGTTCAAACAAAATAAAATAATAAGAATAATTATATTTCTTCGTCATTTCACAACTTTTTTGGCCCTTAAAGCGAAAAATAATTTTAAATTGAAAATTTCGAACGATAAATAAATGGGTTTTGTTACCGAAACGATAAAACGCTGAATTATATTTCTTCGTCATTTCACAACTTTTTGGGCCCTTAAAGCGAAAAATAATTTTAAATTGAAAATTTCGAACGATAAATAAATGAGTTTTGTTACCGAAACGATAAAACGCTGAATATCAGCTAAACATGCGGGGATCACAATGAAATATATTTTAGCTGTATTAATTTCACTCCAGTCACATAAATTGTGTGTATGTTTATGTGTATATACATATATTGCTTTATACATTTTATACCATACTATGTAGCCCATTTTGACTCCAAAATATCAATTTTGATATTCTTCTGTTGGAAATACATTGTCAAATTAGCTGTATACCAAATTAATTTTACTGTGTATTTATTATTATTATTATTATTATTCAATAATTACTATTGTTTTTGGTATCATCTTCTTATCCTTTGTATTTTCAAAAAGCAACATTTATATTTTCTACTTTCAAATTCATTATTTAGTGAAAACTGAACTATTTTTAGTTTAGATGACGACTTACTTTTTGCTTAGGGTAATTATAGTAACTAAAAATATTCACTATACACTAACTACATGTCATCTTTAAAATGGAGTTTGGGTTAGATTTTGATGATAGAATTTGTTTGATGTATTTTGATATCAAAAGTATTATATATATAAAATACTTTCCCTATCGTAGTGAATTATGTCGAAAAACTACTGACATATTAATTCTGGCATGTATTGGTAGAGACACTAATTTACAGTCGTTAATCGATCACGATGGAAGGCGATGTTGTGAATACATTGGGAAATTTTCCCATCAAATCAAGAAGATGCTACATTATCATCAATGAATTTACTGGCTTCACAAAGCAGAGACAATTAAACTAATTGTCCATTTTAGAACTCATATCAAGCTGTATTAAGTCAGAGCAAAGAATGAAGACATTACATATTGGAGATACGTCATTTCAAATAAAATCTCCTCCAAGTGACGGGGTCAAAAAACGTAAAAATATATGCTCTCCAAGGCTGCGCAACGTCGTTTTATAATAGTAATTCGCACAAAAATATGTTGACGTGCCGATGGAAACGCCAACGGAATGTTAGTTAGGAGGAAGGTAGAGGGAAGGAGGTGGAGTGGAATGCTTACTGACTGGTTGAAAAGGATAAGCGAGGCGGGTAAAATAAGGGCGTAACGTCGGAACATTTTATCAAAAGCGTAAAAATATAAATGTGAATAGTTAGACGCCGGAGTTACATGCAATGAATGCTGGGATATCGGAAAATAATATGGCATTAAGGAATATTCCAAAGAAATAAAAATTCAATGTCTCAGATATGAAGGAATAAATTAGGGGGTTTTTACAAAGAAGTGTCGCTTTTAACAGATTGAGGTTTTTTGAATAAGAATTAAAAGAATATATTGATTAAAGGTATGGAATTACAATATAAATTATATTTTAGAGATTATTAAAAGACAGGGAAACAAGGTACATATTGTAAGTGTTTGGAATAAATTAATTAAGATAAAATGGCGATTTTTTTATTATTACACACACACACACACACACACATATATATATATATATAAGTAAAAAAGGTTTTCATATTTTTTTATTCTCACGTTCTATGACCCAGTAGGATTCTGTTTGCATGAGAAAAATTTCTACAGAAGCAATAAATTCAAACTCATTGTAAAATAATACATTTGGTGAAAGATAAACCACTCTTTAACCCTCTAAGCGTGTGGAACGTAATATTCCGTTCATTAAGCTCCAGGTTTCACTGCAATATATGCAATGTTTAAGATAATATAATTCTATAGATTTAATGAATTTTCAAAACATTGAAGAATGATTAATACTCTTAAGGGTTACATTCATATTTGTAATTAAGTTTTATTTATAATGCTGAAAGAATCATATTTTTTTAGCATTTAAAACGAAATGCAGAGAAAACAACATTACAATTTTACCCTTTTTCAAAACGCTCAGAGGGTTAAAAATCATTAGGTAAATGGATCAATACATTAAAAGATACATATTATTTTTTTTCTTCAGTTACTTCAAAAATCCATTAAGTTTTTGTCTGAAACAAAGCAAAAATATCCCTTCGGCCACTGTTTCTAAATCTCTGAAACATTGAAACAGTAAAAATTTTAATAAGAATCTCAGTATAACAAAAAGCAAAATTAATAAGAAAAAACGTTTTACTTTAGATTTAGAGTTAATATATATATAAATTTAAGCAATATAAAGTTTAAAAAATGTAATGAAAATCTAAAAGACTTCTAACAAAATGGAAAAATACATCAACATTGAAAGAAGCGAGAAAATAAATCTATAAAAAAGTTTATATTAAATATTAGAAAATAATTGTTAACGCCAATTGGGATTTACAGAAATAACCAATTATTTATTAAAGATAAAAAAGCGAATGCAGTTAAAAAAAGGAATACGAGTATCAATATATTTCTTCAGTCATTATTGTTTGAGATTGCATGCTTTGAAGTTGAAGTAAATGAAAAAGCTTTTTTTTAAGAAAAAAAAAACGTATATAGATAAAAAATACTTTAAATGGAAATTTAATTACGTACTACCATAATTTACTGGAATATTATAAGTATTTTTTTTTCTCATAAAATGTAGGTAGTTTTTTTTTAAAGTGCTTCTTGAGAAATATATATAAGATTTAATTCTAAGAAAGTTTATTCTTCCGTAGTCCCCAGGGAAATTTTTGTAAAAGAACTCAATTATTTCAAATTTAATTGATTTTCCTTATATAAAACTGTAGTCGTTTTTTTTAGAGTTGCGGTAATATGGAAAAAATGTTTCTTTTTTTTCGAAAAATATAGCATTCAAAATAATAGAATGTTTTCTAAAAAATACTCTGTAGCCTTTAAATGTATAATTTCTGGCTTCAGTGAGACAAATTTATATAAAATAATATAAATATATTTGGATGTTTAAAAATAAATCATAAAACCACAAAATATTTGATTTTATCACTATGGTCAAGAACATAAATATTCTTCGATTCTATATTTTTAACAATAATAGAAAAAGTATGCTGTTCCTCAAAAAGTTATTTTTGAAATATGTGTCTGTATTATGCGACAAAAAAATTAATAATTACTGATATGACAAAATGAAAAATATATATCTCAATATTTTTCCATAATAATCGTTATCTACAGAAGCTCGTTCACACTTTATGTAAACGATTTTCAAAATTCATTTCTGAACATACCGGGTGAACCAAAAATGACTGATGGATTTTACAATTCAATAACTTGCAAACGTGACAGATATTTAAAAATTTCTTGCAGGAGGGTTATGTATGATGTCAGGAGTTTTTTTTTTACTGTGATTCTCGATTTTAGTTCGAATTTCAAACAATACATGGCGCTGACAGCGATTGGCGCTCAGTCGAGGCTGAAACTGACGTCACTTAGCATTGATGCACCGCCCCCTGAATACTAGGCCTGCGCGCTGACAAAAATCGCGGCTGTCGCAGGCAGATTTTTTTTTTCAGCGTTTGTACGGCCCCTCGAACTTTAACACCAATAATATCTAAAAGTTTTCTTTGACTTATTTGATCTCAGAGAAAACTTTTGGAATTTATTGGTGTTAAAGTTTGAGGGATCGTTCAAGCACTGAAAAAAAAAACTCGCAGGCCTAGTATTAAAGGGGCGGTGCATCAATGCTGAATGACGTCTCTGTCGGCCCCGACTGAGTGCTCATCGCTGACTGCGCCATCTATTGTTTGAAATTTGAACTAAAATCAAGAATCACAGTAAAAAAACTCCTGCCATCATACATAACCCACCTACAATATATTTTTTAATATCTGTCACTGTTTGCAAGTTATTGAATTTTAAAATCCATCAGTCATTTTTCCGACCCCCCCTTATATGCCATGTTCTTTGGGACAATTTTACTGTATTGTATAGCTCTGACTCTTAATTATAACTCTGGATCGAAATTTCCATCATAATCGATTTTACTTTGAGTACAGTCGTATTAATTTTCTCCCACACCTCTCGGAATAATTTTCACTTTTCCAGTGTGTTCTGGATGCTTCAAACTCTCGCTCTAACAAAGACATAGGTGATGATAAATAAAACTTTATCGTAACACTGGATGAAACACAGTTTTATTTAAGTGAGTGTATCAAAAGAAGAGCAATTTTTATTATTTAATAGAACACAAAATAGAAATCAGTTTGTGAATGTAAAGAAAATTTCCAAAAGAATTCATGATCGCTGGTGGATTTTGTTATGAAATTAAATTAAATGTAAAAGATGCAGTATAGCTAAGGTGATTTCATTTTATAAATATTTAAGAACTTCTATAAAATATTTAAGAACCCATTTTTTGCAACTCCAGGGAAAATACCACCACAGTCTGGAAAACATAAATATGAATTTTCAGACAGAATGTAAAAAGTATAGAAATTCCTAAAGGTGAACGGAAAGTCGGCGCCAATAAGGCTATTTGGTGAATGTCTAATAAAAGAGTTTTTATTTTGAAATACAATGCAAGTAGTAACAGATGGCATTGATTAGGTGATGTAAAGCATCCTAGGTTATGTAAGGATCAATTAATAGAAAACAAAATAGAAATCAGTTTGTGAATGTAAAGAAAAATTCCAAAAGAATTCATGATTGCTGATGGATTTTGTTATGAAATTAAATTAAATGTAAAAGATGCAGTATAGCTAATGTGATTTCACTTTATTATGAGTAAAATATTTAAGAACTCATTTTTCGCAACCCCAGGGAAAATACCACCACAGTCTGGAAAACATAAAATAGGAATTTTCAGACAGAATGTAAAAAGCATAGAAATTCATAAAGGGGAGCAGAAAGTCGGCGCCAGTAAGGCTATTTGGTGAAAGTCTAATAAAAGAGTTTTTTTTAGATACAATGCAAGTAGTAATAGATGGCGTTGATTAGGTGATGTAAAGCATCCTAGGTTATGTAAGGATTTTCTTTGCATGACCGCAGTCCGGGGGGGGGGGGATAACGGATGGTCAAGGCAGGGACGGTGAATTGAAAGAGATCAAAAGTTAACACTCAGAATCGGTTAAAATTCCTAGAAAAAAAGGGGGTTCGAAGCAATGTGAATTCTATAGAAGGGTTAGTTATTCAACGAAATTCGTGCAATTTTACCCCAATGAGAATATCCCAACGAAATTCGTGCAATTTTACCCCAATGAGAATATCCACTCATAAAAGTTTTAAATAAAGAAAAAAAAAAGAAAGAGAGAATCGCTAGTTGGATAAGATGAAAATTGAATGAAAAAAGGGAGGAACGAAAATATAAACAGTGGTTGAACGAAATACGAAGCAAGAGAGAAAATAGGGCAGATAGAGAAGTGAATCAGAGTGATTTCGGGATCTTGTTTATGAAGTACAAATTTCGGAAAGTTTTATCTTTGTGTACTTTATGTTAATGTAACATGGAAACTAACCATTTTACGCAAATGTTAACTATTAATGATACTAAAGATTATATGTTGGACTATATTTTATGCATTTGAGGTAGAGGAAAAGTTCGGATTCGACACCTGGGAAAGGTGGGCAGTGGGGCAGTTCTAGCTACTCTCATGAGTCGAGGGTGCTGCTCCTCCGGAGAGCTCGTATTCTATGAGGCGGTAACATTGGGAGTGGATCAAAGACAAAAAACTACTGTAAAAAATGGGAATTATGGGGCTGTATCGATGTAATATGAAAATTAACCATTTTAAGCAAACGTTGACTATTAATGATACTAAAAACTATGGGATTAACTAAATTTCACAATGAAGTTTCCTGATAATAAATACGACGACTCATTATCAATCATTATTTAATTATAAATAATTATGTACATTAGCAACAAATATTAGTAAGTGCCGCAAAAATAGGTGTTAAAAACAAAAAGCAGGAATTACGGCACTGTACGCCGATGTAACATAGAAACTAACAATTTTACGCAAACGTCGACAATTAATGGTTCTAAAGATCATATGATTAACTATATTTTATGCATCTGAGGAGATCAGCCTTTTTCAACAATCTGTGATAAATATGTTGAGTACGTACAGTCACAATACCAACCGCAGGCAGTAGTTGTCTTTGATGGCTACCCTGATAACTTACAAGGTGGTACAAAAACTGCTGAGCATATGAGACGACCGAGGAAACATTCTTCAACGGATATATTGTTTGACGGTACAATGATACCTACCATTTGCAAAGAAAAGTTTCTTGTTAACCCAAAAAACAAGGGTCTGTTAATATCTATGATGAGTGACAAGTTCTCATCAGCAGATACTACATGCAAGAAAGCAAAAGAAGACGCAGACACCTTGATTATAAACACTGCTTTGTCCTTGGCTCCATCAAATGAGACGGTGATTATAGTTGGGGAGGATGTAGACCTCTTGGTCATTTTGATAGCTCTCTGCAAGGCTGAAAACGTTTCCTTTTTAAAACCTGGAAAGGACACTGTTTCCCCAGTGATATTTTCTCCAATTAATGCTGTGAGTTCAACGGTTGTGGAAAACATCCTATTCCTATATGCTATGAGCGGGTGTGATACAACGTCAGCACCGTTTATTCAAGGAAAAATGAAGTTCCTCAAAACTCTTGCGAAGAATTGAGATGTTGCTGACGCTGTTAAAGTATTTAAAGACTCCAACGCTACTCAATAGATGATTGCAGCTGCTGTGGAACGTTTCCTTGTCTCGCTGTATGGCTATAATGGGACGAATGTACCTTCGCTGAACCACCTAAGGTATATTTCGTACAAGAAGTCAGCATTTAAATACAATTCAAATATTGCTGCTTTACCACCATCTGCAGCTGCAGCACGACAGCACTCTTTAAGAGTATATCACCAGGTGCAGAAATGGCTGGGAGTTGAAAAAACATGCTGAAGAGTGGGGATGGAAAAAAACAAATATTGGCCTTGAGCCTGTATCTACTTTAATACCCCCTGTTCCCCCTGCTTTGTTGAAGCTTGTATCATGTAAGTGCAAAAAGAACTGCCAACAAAATTGTAGGTGCAAGAAGGCAATTCTTTATTGTTCCAACATGTGTCTCAACTGCGAAGGGAACTACAGCAACATCTCAATGGTGAATCAAAATGAGGAAGAGGAGTTATACCCTGAAACCGAGCTGGATTGCCCACCCATTGAATCCGTGGACCCAATGGAAGAGGAACAAGCCATGACACAAAGTATGAAATATTTACCATTAAGAAAACATTTATTCTATAATATTGGTAGTAAATAAAAAATCCACTTATTCCATAAGTCTATTTTCTATGTTGTGGATGTCAATGAACAGCAGGGAACTTCAAATAAAAGATTGCGGAAATAAGAATTTTGCTTTTTGACTTCATGTAAATATACTAATGTTTGTTACTAATATACATAATAATTTATAATTAAATAATGATTCATAATGAGTCGCCGTATTTATTATCAGGCAACTTCATTGTAAAATGTAGTCAATCACATAGTTTTTAGTATCATTAATAGTCAACGTTTGTTTAAAATGGTTAATTTTCATGTTATATCGACGTACAGGATCGTAATTCCCGTTTTTTACAGTTTTTTCTCTTTTATACCTCCTTAATTTTACCGCCTCTTAGAGTACGAGGACTCCGGTGGAGGAGTACCCTCGACTCATGAGAGAAGGTGGAACTGCTCCAATGCTCCCACCTTCCCCTGGCGCTGGATCCGCACTTTTCCTCTACCTCAAATGCATAAAATATAGTCAAAGGTATAATCTTTAGTATCATTAATGGTTACCGTTTGCGTAAAATGGCTAGTTTCCATGTTACATCGACATACACTGCCGTAATTCCCGTTTTTTTACATTTTTTTTTGTTTATAACAACCTTTTTTGCGGCACTCTCACGGCTAAACCGTTCATCAGAGAAAAAAAACTTTCAAAACATAAAATATAGGAAATTTTATTCTCTTTAATTCGTATATTGCCGAGATTCACGCAAAATGCACAGTTTTGGAGTTATTTTGAAAAAATGGATAAAAGTCCGTTTTCTTACACGTGTTTTATAAAAAAAAAAGTATTTCCCGGGAAAAATTTTGTTAGAAAACCTTCGGATTCATGTGCTGCGACACAAAAAACATAAAGGAACTCAAAATTTAAAACTTTCCTTTATTTGCTCTTTTTTATCCCCCAATGCTTGGACTACATATTGAATTTGATATAATTTCTAAAACTCACTAAAACATGCTTTCTGTTGAATATGGAATGTAAAGAATGTTTCATTCATTTACAGGGCCACACATAAGTATTCGGTTACATAATGGTTTACTGTGAAATACTAGCAGCGTATTTTTATTTTGTTACGCTATTTGAAATATAATGAAATTGAAAAATATATACGTATCTGCGGTTTACTACAATACATTTGTTGTATCATATGATATGCATAGCATTCATCGTTCACTTACAGGGACACACAAAAGACTTCGGTTACAGTACTATATAAGAAATATTATCTATAAGGGATAATTGCAGGAAATGCGCTTTCAGTTAGGTACTAGACAGTACCCGTCAAGATTTGACGCTGAACAACTTGATAGTTTCATTGGAAAATGTTTGGAATTTTATTTAGTTGCTTTTAAATTAATTAAGTATTGAGAACTTGAAGAATTATTATATAGTGCAAGCTATTGATATACATATAAGGCGATAGATGGCGCTGTCAGTCCAAGGTACTCAATAATGCTGTGAAAGAATTTAAAACAGACTGTATCGCAAACTGTAATATTGCATAAAACGATCTTGCAATTTGATAACGCAATATAATATTTTGGACTTAAATAAGCGTAACAGAAATAGAATGAAGGTTAAAAACTGAATGAATTTTTATTGATTTTCATATGTTAACTTAAGCATTCTAATCGTTTGAGACATTACAGCGTCATCTATTGGTGATATTTTTGTTAGAAAAACCCATCTAATCTAATCTCTCTCAAATAGATCATTCCCGGCAAAAGAAACGAAAGACCTTGAACTCATAAATTGATTCTGTTGAGTGGAAATTCAACTTTTCTCTCCAAAGACACAATATGTGAAATTGAAGACTTCTCTATTACGTAGAAAATTTAAAAAACTAATAAACTTTGTTTTAATATATTTTTTTTTCGATCTAGAATATGTTTTAAAACGGAAAGAAGCAAATATGTGCGCTTCTTATCCTCTTAAGACCCGAAGTTAAAATAATAGTACAAATACTCATTCTTTGCTTTTAAACAAACAAAATGACATCATAGATCACCAAAAATATAAATTTTTAAAATCTATTGTTTTAGGGGCCTTGTAATTTAGGTTCACAAATATGAACATAAAATTACTAGCCCCCCAAAATATCAATTTAATTATCAATAACCTAAAATTACACAATAAAAAAAATAACAGCTTTAAATAAGTGAATAATCTGCAAATTCTTAAATTTTGTATTATACAGTTTTTCAGTTAAAGAATTGTGAAAATTACCTACTTTCTTGGATGCACTGTTTCAAAAGAATTTTGCAAACTCAGGTTAAAATAACATTTATTTTATCAGGAAATCGACATCGGTGCTGCCATTTATTGGTTTCATTTTAAAGCAAAAGCATTCAACTTTATAGAAGTGAAGTTAAAATGTAAAAATATCAATCATTTTAGATTTTATGAGCAATGGAATCTCGGTACCCATTTGGGTACCCAGGACTCAAGAGGTTTAAGTGTTAAATTTAATAGCCTAGAAATATTAAAATATTAAAGTCAAAAGAGCTTATATATTTTTAAAACCACGAAATTCCAGATTAATAATAATAACTATTTATTTACCAGTAAGAATCAAATTTATTTTACATCAATACCATGGATTATAGTACAAATTGATTAATCCCCCTCTGCTCACCAAAATAGATACTTCGATGTCTACCTGGTAAGGCTGAAAAAAGAAGGTAAGAAAAATTTACTTACTTACCTTTTCTGCATTACTTACAGCATATTAAAAGAATTTTGTTTTAAATTAAGGAAGCATGTTAAAACTAGTCGTTGGGGGCCACCGTAATACTTACCCATCATGGATATGCATAATATAAAATATGAAAAATAAAACATGTGTAAACTATTTATAAAATGCATTGCCATTCGAATAAAATCGTGCTTGATGACGTCATGAAATTTAAATGCTCTATTACTGAATTGTGTAAAAGAGACATCCGTATAACTTCAAAATTAATAATCATATTAACTAACGGTTTATTGCATCGGATTAAGCGTCTCATTTCCAATTAAAATATATATTTGAATTGAAATTTGGATGAAATACAGGGTCACGAAAAATCAAAGAGTGTGGAAATGTGATTACAAATATCTCGGCAACTAATTATTCGACCGATTTCATTCTTTATGCAAAATTTATACTTTTTTTATTGTCTTTTATATCCACTCCTTAAAATAAACAATTTAGAAAATTTTATTATACCTTTTATCAGAACGAATATTTCGAGAGTCCGAAAAAAATAGTTCCAGATAATCGAGGTTACTGAAATTCAATAAGCTTCTTCCCATTATTACATACTAAGTGCATACCCAATTTCAAGTCTTATCTCAACTTGTTCGGGAGATAGAGCGTTTACAGACGCACAGACATACAGACACACAGACGGACGGCAAATTTTTTTTTTTTCTAAAAATATGTTTTTCGGAATCTCTAGTGTCTGACACGTGTAAATCCGTCAAAGAAAAAATTTCGATTTTTAAAACGATTACAAGACTTACCCTGTACTACGCATGATCGGTAAGTAAAAAAACATGGTTTTCAGCATTAATATGCTGCACGACGAGTTTAAAAGCTTCATTTCTTATTGAAATTTAAAATATCCAATCATTTTTATGTCATCTTTTATTTCATTCAATATCTTTAATTAAAACATATTAAATGACAGTATTATAAAAACTTTAGTTTCAACGTTTGGACTCCATATTAAACCTTAATGGCAAAGCCGGGGAAAGATTGTCAAATAAAACAGACTGTAATTGCATTTAGTGGTTTAAGAACGAGCAGTTATCCCTCAGCACTGGACGTCACGTAGAAGAAATGTTCTTGTGGCTAATTATCTCTCTGAAAACCTTTTTTCCGTAAAATACGGTAGGTATTAGAGGCTAATGGTTGAAAAATACTTAATCGTAGTACTAACATTAAAGAGGATTGTACTTCCTTGTTTAAAACTTTTCTCAGAATTGCGTAATTTTTCCTAAAACCTTTCATTTCTAAAACATTTTGACCATAAATTTAAATTACAAAATTCAGCATTTTAAAAATTAAAGACCCGAGTACAAAATGTGTTATGTCATATTTCAATGAAAAATTATTTTATTTTATGTATTTAGGTTTTATTTGAAGCAGGTTCATATAACACGGTAAAAGTAAAACACTAAGATTCTCTTTATTTTTTAAGACATGAACTATTATTTATTAGTGTTTATAATTTTAAATAATAATCATTTCAAATATTTAATAGGTAAATTTTAATAGGATTTTGAAGAGTGTGTTGTATCATCTGTTGACATTTTAAACATATGCTACCAAAAAGAACATAAATAAAAATCTAGAAACTAAAAGCTTTAACTTCAACTTTCTCGACATGAAACTATTTTACATACTAAGGGGCTCTGCCACCTACAAGCTATGCTCACCAATGTTCAAACAACTCTGTATCTAAAAACATACTAGTCATCGCAGTTTTAAAAAGATTACGCATTATTGAATTATAAATAAACGACAAGTGACGATCTTCTCTAATCGGGTTGCGTTTCATTTCCCTTTCATTAAGGAATTCTTCGGCTCTTCGGGTCGAATCAACTACTTTCACGACAACTAACGGCTTTTTTGATGATTGATTAAATAAGATCAATTAAACATTTCAAAACCAGCTTGCATAAAATGGCCAAGAAAACAATGTCGCTGCCTCCCAAAATTTTATAATGACGCTAAAAGAATTATTTTTTAAATAAGACGCTTTAAATGGATTGCTTTAAATATGACGTAATGTTCACCAAAGTTTTCTGTCTCTTTTTAATATTCACGTGTAAATATATTATAACTGAAAGGAATTATTTTTATTTGCGCTGTTTTAAATTTGGAAACAATAGGTAAAAGAATTTTTCGAAATATGAAATAAATATGTCGTATAAATATATTTTTAATTGAAACTGTTTGGCATTATTGTCATTTACGCCCTTTGAATATGACGTAATTTTCCTCATTTAACTGTTTTTAACGTGTAATAATTTAATTTTTGTTACAGTTTTTTATAAGCGGAGATTTTCAATTTTGGAACCTGTTGGAACCGGTTCTGAAAGTAAAAGTACCCTTATATAAAAAAACTGGAACCAAAATCGAAAAAGTAAAAACTAACAACGTTAGATATCAACCTCAGCTATCCTATGCAAAAAACATCATTTAAAAATATTAAAACGCGAGCGAGAAATCTGCCAAGAACCTTCACATAGACTTAAAATTAGCTTGCGCGTTTTTTCACATGACTAATGTAGGATTTTAATTTTAAACGATCTGTTACAGATTTCAAATAAAAACGATATTCACCTGTTTGTTGTGTACCATGCCGAGCAGTAAGTTCTGTAACACGGGATGCCCGGGTCAGATGCCCTGGTACCTCCCTCCCCTTTTATATTCAATTTTTTCATAATAATTATAATTATATTTGAAGAATTGACTTTTGAATGAAATTTTATATCTTCATTATATATACACCTTAAACAATTTTCGCTGGTACATGGTAATGCATTCAAATTATTATGTGTTGCTAAGTACATTAGCTATAAATGCTACAAACAGGCTTTCTAATATAGAGCATGTACTGAAGTAACATAACAAAGCGCAAATTATAAATTTTGTTGCTATTCAAGCAGTGTTACCAATGCATAATTAATCAATAATTTTCTACTATATGTTCTAATAGTATATAACTTATTTTAAACTATACGTTATTATATCTGGCTTTTATTATGTAAGAATTTATAATTTTATGTGTTTTTTTTTGTTTAATTTAAAATGTTATTCAATGATTTGATTTTCATTTTTCTCAAGAATATGTTTACGATTAATTATGTTTTAAAACTTTGTTAAATTTGTTTTATTTAATTATGTAAGAAGTTTTTAATATATGTGTCTTTTTATTTAATGTTTTCCTTCTTTACGATATTTTCTTTTTACAGTTGATTAAAACTCTGTTAAATTATATAGTTACATTTATTATTTAAACGTATTCAATATTATAGAATTTACATTGTTGTTTTCTTACCTTAATGCATAATTTGTATTCCTTCAGGAGATAAATGTAACTGTTGATTAATATTAGAATTTGCAGCGAATAATTCAATTACCGTGGAAATCGCTATTAGGAAAACAATAGATTATCAAGACTAAATTAAACATTCAAATTATTTTCTTTTGCATTTTCTAGATATTTTCCCAAATTTGCGAATAAGTGAGATAAATAAATTATTCGAGCAAATTGATTATAATTAAATTCACATTTTTTATACGATCGACATTTCTATTTGGAGAGAAAAAAATTATATATGTATGTATATATATATATGCAGTGTGTTCCAAAAATGACAGATAGATTTTGAAGACAATAGGTAAAAAACGGAACGTGAAAGAAATGTATCGTTTATGGCCTTATGTTTGGGAAACCAGGGAATTTTATCCCACCATTTTGTACATTTAACATTTTCACCAAAAGGTGGTGCTGCGAAATAGCGGTGATACTCCAAAACAAGAAATATCCACCGTACAAACGAATAAAACATTTTCAATAGTGTATATATTCTTTCAAAAGCACTCACTAACAGATTGCGTAGCAAAATACCGAATGGAGATGTGACAGATTCAATTTCTCTGCAGTTCTCGAATACCTGCAGCACCATCTTTTGGCGAAAACGTTAACTAAATTTTCAAATTGGTGGGATAAAACATCCTGGTTTCCCAAACATAAAGCCGCAAACTGTACATTTCTATCGCGTTCCGTATTTTTATTAGTTTTTTTAATTGACTTTCAAAATCCATCAGTCATATTTGGGACACACTGTAAATTGCAATTATCGATTATACAATAAAATTTATGAAAAAAAAAACTTCGTGTTTTTCATCGTACGCTGCTCTTAAAAATAACTTTTTTGTTAAATTGGTATTTGTTTTATATTTTTCTCTTTTGAGTAATGAAAAATTAACATATCATAATTTCAATATAAGATTACAATTTTTGAGATTTTGCAAATACTGCTAGATTCAAAGATGATTTAACATAAATATTTAAATATTTTATTTTAAAAATATTAAAACATTTTTGTTATTGTATTTGTTTTATTTATACAAATTGTTTTTTAACGAATTAAAATTTATTAATTCTTCAAAATTGCTCTTAAATGTACTTTACTATTCCTTTCTCTTAATAAATATTTCTTGCTCCATTTAACGATATAATTAATAAAATTGTTAAATAAAATAATAAGTTTAACTAAATAATTCTATTTTTATAGAATTCACTCTGTTGTTTTGTGTTTTCTAGCTCTGTTTTCGGAATTTGCAAATAAGTAAGTTAATATTCCTGTCGTAGAATTGTATAAGTAAGATAATACTTCTTATCACTGTTCAAGTAAGTTGATAAAAATTAAATTCCACAAACTTTCTGTGATAGAAATTCAGTTTACAGACAAAAAATACCGTAATTATCAAATGTGAAATGAAATTTGTAAAACAAATGCATAAAGAATGAAAACATTTACATCCTTATGGTATGTTAATTAAAAAAATATTTTTGTCATAATTTTTTAATAATAAAAAATGAATATGTTATTTAAATTATAATTCTAAGTTTTTGCAATTTCAAAAATGGTTATGGAATTGAAAATGCTCTAACATTACTGCTGAAATAGTAATAATGTTTCTCGGTTCGTCTAACGATAAATTTAATAAAGATTGTTTAAAATAATAATTTTCAGTGCATAATTCTATTAAAGCGGAAACTATTCTAAAGAAATCGACACATTATCACACCAACTTAATTATTCAAATTCTTCCGTTTTGTAATTTCTAACTCACATTACCAAATTATGAGAATAAGTAAGATAATATTCCAAATTGTTCGAGCAAACTTTTTATAATTAAATTTCACAGTCTTTCTGCGATCGAAATTCCCTTTGAGAAAAAATGTCTTAACTATCGAATATAAAATTAGACTTGCGAGAAAATAATATCCTATCGAATTATATGTAAAAATCAAACAAATAAATAATTAATTAAAATAATAAAAATGTGGATATGAAATTACTATTCAACTTCTAAATTTAAAAATAATAAATTACCAGTCTCTTTTGTTTTAGACAAACTTAATAATTTAAATTCATCTCATTCAGTATTCTGCAATATACGATATTATTCATTTCTCTTAACCTTTGAAGACACGTACTGAGTGCGCCACTCAGTGCAAAGAAAGTTGAGAATTTAAAAATAATTACGTGATTAATATTTGTTCTGCATTTACCCTCTTCCCAAAACTCCCTTTAATGTTCAACCAATGTTTAAAGTTGAAGTTCCTAATTTTTTGTCACCATTAGTGTATGGAATATGATGTGAAAAAAATATCCTATAAAAGTTTTGTAAAAAAATAAATATATAAATAAAATAATAAAAATGTGGATTTGAAATTAGTATTAAAATTCTAATTTAAAAATAATAAATTACCAGTCTATTTTCTTTTAGACAAATTTAAATTCATAATATTCAGGAGAGAATTCTAAAATAATTACGTGATTAACATTTGTTCTGCATTTACCTTTTTCCCAAAAATCCCTTTAATGTTCAACCAATGTTTAAAGTTGAAGTTCCTATTTTTTTCTGCTTTCTTTCGTGATTTTTTTATTGCTAAGTCATCATTTGTGTATGGAATATGATGTAAAAAAAATAATCTATAAAAGTTTTGTAAAAAAATAAATATATAAAATAATAAACATGTGGATTTAAAATTAGTATTCAATTTCTAAATTAAAAAAAATAGTAAATTACCAGCTTTTTTTCTTTTAGACAAACATACAAATTTAAATTAATCTCATTCAGTATTCTCCAATATACGATATTATTCATTTTTCTTAACCTTTGAAGACATGTATTGAGTGCGCTACTCAATGAAAAGAAAGTTGAGAATTTAAAAATAATTACGTGATTAATATTTGTTCTGCATTTACCCTCTTCCCAAAAATCCCTTTAATGTTCAACCAATGTTTAAAGTTGAACTTCCTAATTTTTTTTTCTGCTTTCTTTCATGATTCTTTACTGCTAAGTCACCATTTGTGTATGGAATATGATGTGAAAAAAATATCCTATAAAAGTTTTGTAAAAAATAAATATATAAAATAATAAAAATGTGGACTTGAAATTACTATTCAACTTCTAAATAAAAAAATAGTAAATTACCAGATTATTTTCTTTTAGACAAACTTACAAATTTAAATTCATCTCATTCAGTGTTCTCCAATATACGTTATTATTCATGTTTCTTAACCTTTGAAGACATGTACTGAGTGCGCCACTCAGTGCAAAGAAAGTTGAGAATTTAAAAATAATTACGTGATTAATATTTGTTCTGCATTTACCCTCTTCCCAAAACTCCCTTTAATGTTCAACCAATGTTTAAAGTTGAAGTTCCTAATTTTTTGTCACCATTAGTGTATGGAATATGATGTGAAAAAAATATCCTATAAAAGTTTTGTAAAAAAATAAATATATAAATAAAATAATAAAAATGTGGATTTGAAATTAGTATTAAAATTCTAATTTAAAAATAATAAATTACCAGTCTATTTTCTTTTAGACAAATTTAAATTCATAATATTCAGCAGAGAATTCTAAAATAATTACGTGATTAACATTTGTTCTGCATTTACCTTTTCCCCAAAAATCCCTTTAATGTTCAACCAATGTTTAAAGTTGAAGTTCCTATTTTTTTCTGCTTTCTTTCGTGATTTTTTTATTGCTAAGTCATCATTTGTGTATGGAATATGATGTAAAAAAAAATAATCTATAAAAGTTTTGTAAAAAATAAATATATAAAATAATAAACATGTGGATTTAAAATTAGTATTCAATTTCTAAATTAAAAAAAATAGTAAATTACCAGTTTTTTTTCTTTTAGACAAACATACAAATTTAAATTAATCTCATTCAGTATTCTCCAATATACGATATTATTCATTTTTCTTAACCTTTGAAGACATGTACTGAGTGCGCTACTCAGTGAAAAGAAAATTGAGAATTTAAAAATAATTACGGGCTTAATATTTGTTCTGCATTTACCATCTTCCCAAAACTCCCTTTAATGTTCAACCAATGTTTAAAGTTGAAGTTCCTAATTTTTTGTCACCATTAGTGTATGGAATATGATGTGAAAAAAATATCCTATAAAAGTTTTGTAAAAAAATTAATATATAAATAAAATAATAAAAATGTGGATTTGAAATTAGTATTAGAATTATAATTTAATAATCATAAATTACCAGTATATTTTCTTTTAGACAAATTTACAAATTTAAATTCATGTTATTCAGTATTCTCCGATGTTCTATATTATTTATTTCTCTTAACCTTTGAAGACACGTTCTGAGTGCGCCACTCAGTTAAAAGATAGTTGAGAATTCTAAAATAATTACGTAATTAACATTTGTTCTGCATGTACCATCTTCCGAAAGGCCCTTTAATGTTCAACTAATGTTTAAAGTTGAAGATCCTGATTTTTTCTGCTTTCTTTCATGAATTTTTGTTGTCTAAGTCACTATAAGTTTACGGAATATGACACACGCGTATTTTTGTAATATATCGTATTTTCTTTCTTAATTAAACTCTTTTTTATAAATGTGATTATTACAAGACATTAGACACTATTCTTCATAAGCATTAATAGTTAATATTTAGGATTTAAAAGTGGTTCGCGCATGGAGTATGGCAGCCGTGTGCTTATATTACTACAAACTTTCCGTGATATTAATTGTAATTAAATATTTTTTTTAACAATTTCATGTTTATTACTCATTTTTTACTACTGGACATGCATTAAATGAGGATATCATTAAAAATTGTTATTTAGGCTGTAAAACCGATGGCACATACAGTCTGTCTTTATGTTGCTACAAATCTTCCGTGTATGTAAAGATTAATCAAACATTCGTGGTCGGCCTAATGGTGATTTATATAACGTTTGTTTAAAAGAAAAATTTCAGTGAAAAAATATATTAAAGCTTAAGTCACTGTAAATAATTGAATAAATTATCATCTCAATTTAATTATTCAAATTCTAATTCTTTTGTTTTATGTTCTAGCTCAGTTTCCGAATTCGTGAATAAGCAAGATAATATGAGTTGTAATTTTTTAACTTGGCGAAAAATATCCGTGCCAGGATTCGAACCTGGGATCTCTGGGTTGAAGCTGCCAGTATTATACCAGCTGAGCCACCCTAGTCGAATTTGGAGGACCTAATTCATCCAGTTAACCTTATTCATTATAGCGTCTGGTCTGATATCTGAATCAGCGTAACAGAATAAATCACAGGTAAATGGGAACTCTAGTAAACGGTGTGATACATTGTGTACAATACGTGATTATATCATATTAATTTTTAACACAATTATTCGCTCAGACAACCAGCACTAGAAGTTTTGAATTTGAGGACTTTCAGAAATTGTTGGAAGTCCGAACGAATCAGTTGCTCAAAATCATCGTTGACGTGATTTCTAATCAGTCTGCTAATTTAACGAAGCAACTGGATGCCTTTAGTACAAGCATTATAAATACTTTGGCTAAAATATGCGACTCCTCCCCGGAGCGCAAACGCCCGCATAAAACTAACAAGACCTTTTTTTAAAAAAAAAAAAAAAAAAAAAAATGTGTGTATGTGTGTGTCGCCTCTTTATTGTTTATGCTTTCTTTTTGCCTTTTGTACTGCCGGGGCAGTTTGGCACTGTGTGTGTTCTTGTGGTGTTGTATTGCTGTTCACCCCCCTTTTTTTCTCAGCTTGTCTTAATGGGTATCTCAGTCCTACAATGGAATTGCCGTAGTATCTTAAACAAACTCCCCTGGCTGCATACCTCCCTTTTCGCCTCTGCGGACATCTTGGCCCTACTTTCTAACTGCTGAAAAGTCCCTGACCATCCCAGGTAAAGTGATCTATCGTTTGGACAGATTGTGTCGCCCTGGTGGCGGACTCCTCATTGCAATTACAGACGCTTGGTCCTCCCTCCAGTTAAACTTTGACGCTTTCAACCTCTCGAATGAGATTTTGGGGTTCGCATATTTCTTGGTTCACATCATCTGAATATAATTAACCTTTACTCGTCTTCGGGTCTGGTGGTAGCTGATATTATGAATGTGACAAACGGCCTGCCAAGTAATACTCTCATCCTCGGAGATTTTAATCTTCATCATCATCTGTGGGACGCCCCGGTGTCCTCGCGGGCTGGCGAATTGTTCGTTGATTGGCTTCTGGACAGCCCTTACTGTATCATGAACCTGGACACTCCCACTCATGTTTCTCCCAGTGGCTCCTGTTCTTTGATAGACTTGTCTCTTTGTACTTCAGACATCTTCACTCAGTCCTCAATTCATGTGGAGGAGGATTTGTTTGATAGTGATCATTTCCCAATTATCATTTCTGTAGAGCTTTCCAGTCCACCCCATCCCAGCCCTATTCTTTACAAGTGGCCGAACATTTGTCGGGAGGTCAACGACAGACTACAACGGGTTTCCTCCATGGATTATGACTCCTTTTATCAGTTGGTTCAAGGTGCGATGCAGAATCACAGCTTTTCCCGCACTAGGCGTGACAAATGCCTTCCTGCCTGGTGGAATGCGCGATGCAGCAATCTTCACAAGCAAAAGAATTTTTGTCTAAAGAAAGCCCGGGGTTTGATTTCCAGCGAGTACTGGATTAAATTTAAGCGGCTGTCTGCCAAGCTCAGGAAAATCATCAAAGAGTCCAAGCAGCGATTCTGGGACTTGATCTGTACTGATGCGAGGGATCCCAAGATTCTGCACAAGGTATTCCGCAAGATCCGAAATCGATCCAGCACTCCCATTGATACACACCTTGTTCTGCAAGTAGGGGACATTTTTAGCGCAGATGCGGCTTTCCAAGCGGAGACGTTCGCTAACGTTTTCACTGGGGAGGGGGATCATGAATCCATTCCCATCACATATGGCATTGTAACCAGTCCCCAGCTTAACAACCCTTTCAATATCACCGAGTTAAAAGATGCTATCCGCCGAACGAAAACCTCGACCCCAGGAGAGGACAAGATTAATGCTGCATTATTTAAAGGCCTCAACGATCACTCGCTTGGAGTCTTGCTTCAAGTGTATAATGACATATGGCTCACGGGGGACGTCCCACCATCCTGGACCACGGCGATCATCCTGCCAATCCTCAAACCCGGCAGAACTAAGAAATTGGCTGCCTCCTACCGGCCCATTGCACTTACTTCTGTGGCCTGTAAAATTTGTGGACGGATGATAGCTACTCGTATCAATTATCACCTCCTCGCGAATAATACCTTGGACCGTAGACATCTTGCCTTCTTACCCTTCAGAGATAGTCAGGCCATACTTATCCGGCTCCATCAGGACCTCTTAATGGCAATGAAAGAGAAAAAATATATTTTGGGCATATCTCTAGACCTTCAAGCTGCATATGACTCTGTCTACGTGGACGGACTTATTTACAAATGCGCCCAAGTTGGCATTACTGGTCCCATCTTACGCTGGCTCCATCGCTTCCTCTCTGGGAGGTCCATCAAGGTGGCCTGGAGGAATGTCACATCGTCACTCAGGTATATAAATAGACGTGTCCCTCAGGGAGCGGTGCTGAGCCCTATCCTGTTTACTATTTTTCTGGCCGATTTTTTCGAGGTTCTTGAGGGTCTTGGAGTGGAATACTTAATTTATGCAGATGACATTTTCCTCTATTGTGACAACTGCTCTCTGGAGAGTTGCCGTATCAAGTTACAAGAAGCGCTCCGGCTAGTTGCTCAGTGGTGCACACACTGGAAGCTTTCCATCCGGCCGTATAAATGCCATGCTATCAACTTGTCCAGACGCCCCGCGGAATGCTACTTCGACTTTAGTGTCAACGGTGGATTAATCGAGTGTTGTACGGAGATCAAGTTCCTCGGTTTCTATATCGCACGGCGTGGAGGCTTCCGGAAGCACATAGAGTACCTCCGGGGAAAAGTCTTCACCAGAATTAACATTCTCAAGTCTCTGGCACAGAAACGATATGGCGCTCGCTCCCATCACCTTCTAACTTTGGTTTTCTCTTCCATTCGAAGTGTGATAGAATATGGAGCGACGATTCTCAGCTCAGCAGGCGTCTCTCTTTTTCGTAAGCTAGAAGTTCTCCAAACCAGTGCCTTAGAATTGCGTTGGGTCTACCGAAATGGACTCCAAACATGGTGCTAAGAAGTCATGCTGGTGCTGCCCCACTTGCAGACAGGATCAAAGCTTTGGCGTTCAACTTCTGGGTTAAACATCTTTCTTTGGGTAGTTGGTCCCCCCACTGGGACATTCGGGCGGATGGCCTAGACCTTTTTGTTGAAGATTTACCCAATGTTTCTGAGATGCTGACAAAATCAAGGATTACTCCAGATCATCTTCTTCGGTTCCAAGTCCCATTACCCCAGGATTTTGAAGCTTTCAGGGTCTTCACTGCGGGGTTCCCGTTCCAAAATAAAGATCTTGATACGGCTATGATCGCTCCATATTTTGCTGAGTTCATCCAAGATTACAATGAATGGAACATCATTGCAACCGATGCTTCGAAGACCACTTTCCTCACCTCTATTGCTGGCTGCAATTCAAAGAATCAGTTTGCTTATAAAGTCCACCATGTGAATTCCATCTTCACAGCGGAGGCCCTTGCAATTGGGATTGCGCTGGACGAACTGGCTCACTCGTCGTCGCGTGTCCTTATTCTGTCTGACAGCCTGTCGGTGCTGTCTGCTCTTCAGTCAATAACTTTAAAATCCCCTATGGTCATCCTTTGGCTTCATAACAAAATCATTCGTTCAGTTCAATTTCTTTCGAATATTCTCTTCCTTTGGGTTCCGGGTCACCGGGGTGTCCCTTTAAATGAAAAAGCAGATAGTTTGGCGAAAGGCGTCACTTATTCCGATGTTCTGGTTGACTTAATTTTATTCATATTAAAAAATATTATTTTTTCCCAATTATTATCCAATCTATGATATTATTAATTTCTCTCAATAAATAATTCGTGGTTCGTGTAATAATAAATTGAATAAGGCTAGATTAAAATAAGAATTCTCAGTAAATAATTCTATTAAAGCTGAAATCACTCTAAAGAAATCGATAGAATAATACACAAATTTAATTATTATTTTTTTCTGTTTTGCAATTTATATCTCAGTTTCCCAAATCTGAGAACAAGTAAAATAAAAACTTTGTTCGAGCAAACTTTTAATAATTAAGTTCTGCAATTTTTCTGCGATCGAAATTCAGTTTGCAGAGAAAAACTGAGGTAATTATCGAATATGAAATAAAATTTACAAGACAAAAATATTCAATCGTACTTTCTGTTAATAAAAGCATTTAGTAAATTTATAAAATATTTATTTAACAATAAACAAGAAAGAAAAAAGTGTGACACGTATAGATTATGAAAAACATTTGAACATATCCAAAATACTGTAACGAAACCTCATTAATTAGTAAAGGTATAAAAAATTATTTAAATTAAAACCTCAACGATGCACGTATATTTCATTACGTTTGAAATACCGCAACATAGAAAAACTGTCAAACATTAAATACAGTGCAAATGATTTTTCCCTATAGGCCATAATGTATTGAATTTCTATTGTGTAGCCCTGTAAATGAATGATAAATGCTACACTTTAAAAACGACATTTTCAAAACTCAGCAAAAAATATTCAAATCTGAGTATGTCGCATAGTCATAATGACACCGAATCAAAATTACTCAAGTTTGAAACATTTATATACTCATTTCTGAAAACATGCACTTACTCAAGAATACAACATCATGTGTTCATATTTGAGTATATCCATGTTTCAGAAATGAGTAAGAACTGACTTTTATGTGCTCATTTTTGAGTATGTCCATGTTTCAAAAATGAGTATGAAATAATCCTAATCATTTTTGAGTATGTCCATGTTTCAGTATTCTGAGTATTTCTGGTATTTCCGAATTGAAATTATTGGGTCGTCATATTTGAAACATAAAGTTTCATAACAAAATGAAAACATCGATTAACTCAGGTTTGAAAGCGTCATTTTTTTTCAGTGTACAAAATTAATACTAAAATCCAAGATTTAAAAATATTAAACTATCATCTTTTATATTCTTTTAGACTAATTTAAATATAATTATTCGTCTCATCAAGTATTCTCCAATGTAAAATTATTATTACTTTTTCTTAATAAACATTTCGTTGTCCATCCATCGATAATTTTAATGAAGATTGTTCAAAATACCGATTTCTAGTGGAAATGTATATTAATTTGTAAACCGATTTAAATTATTGTATAAACTATCACTTCAACTTAATTATTCAAATTCTTTAGTTTTACATTTTCTTGCACAGTTTCCCGAATTTGCGAATAAATATTTTAAATGCATTGTTCGATGAAATTGTTAATAATTAAATTCTAAAATCCTTCGGCGATCCAAATAAAGCTTTGGGAGAAAAGGTTATCGATATCGTAATTATGGAATACGTAATAAAATTTGTAAGAAAGTGAATTCATTCCCATCCCTATCATAATTTTACAATAAGCAATTTGCTAAATAATTTGATATTTGTTATATTTATTTTTTAAGTAATAAAAAATCAAAATTAGATCTTCATTTATTTCTGAAACAGATCTTTTAATATTGCAATTAATTTTCTATTTTGAAATAATTTAACATCATTACTCAGATATTTTCTTTTTAAAAATATTAAAAGAACAAGAGAGCTCTACCCCCTGCTCGGTAAATCCCACCAGCGTGAATTACAACGCAATTCATGTAGGGAACGCTACACGGTCCCAGCTCGCTTCCTTTTTTCGCCACTTTCTGCAGCAACTCTAGACAGAATAAGTACTATCATAAATCATTTTAATGTATGGGATTTACAATTTTTTTAATGTAAATAAAGTAATTAAAAACGTTGTTGAAAACAAAAGTGAAGATGAATTTCGTTCGTGCTACCAATGGGCATAAATCATTTTAACATTATGAAATTTACACATTTTTGAAATGTAAAATAATTAACTAAAAAATTACCTTGGAAACACAATTAATTTAAAACTTGGTTGAAAACAAAATTAAAAATATTTTTTGTTGGTGCCTACAATATAGTACAATAAGGCTTAAATTCAATTCGGAAATTCTTTGAAAACACTACGTGATAGTAAGATAAGGGTATTTCAATGTATCAACATATATAATGAGATATTAAATTTCGTTCGACGTACTAAATACGATATCGCTGAGACGCTCTGTAAGTTAACCTCTTGCGTTTGACGCCCAAAGTCAGATCGGGCAACGTAAATGCGCCATTTTTGGGATGCCAGACCTGAGTTCGGGCAAGAGAAAAATCGGTGTTTCAATTCCGTGAAACCCGAACTTAGTTCGTCCAATGCATAATATGTAATTTTCCATTTTCGCAATAGATGGCGATACTTTCCCGCGAAAAGTTTGGCAGTTTCGCGCCATTTGTTGGATTTTTGTAATTTTGTCAGATTTTTGTAATTTTAGTAGTTATTTCGTTTATTTATTTTAATAATCTGTTTCTAACATTTTTATGATAATAACGAACAAAATTAAAGATAATTTGCTTTTCCATTTTTGGCACGTTTCTCTCAAATACATTCTACAGGCAAGGTGTTAACAAAATGTAAACAACACGTTTTCTGCCGTGTCTAAGAAAGAGTAAAAAGGTGATTTGCTGAATGCATCACGTGACCGTAAAACAAACCAATGATCATTGCTATCTATGCACCGGCCGAAAGATTATGCTGTGTTTAAAAAAGAGGTAGTGCTCAAATTTTGATTTGCTGAATGGATCATGTGACCGTAAAATAAACCACTGAGAATCGTCGCTCCGGAAATTACATTTCTTGCCAAACGGCAAGCTACAAATTCAGCAAATATATATATAGAGAGAGAGATAGATAGAGAATCTGCTTTTACATGCATTAATATGCATTTATTAATTAATCACATTCAGTGTTCTGCAATCTACAATATTACCTTTCTTTTAAAATAATTTTCGCTCTTCATTTAACTGTAAAATTAATAAAGTTTTCAAAAAAATAATTTTTTGTGAATAATTATTTATTAGTATGGTAATCATCGTAACAAAATCGATAAATTATCACATCAACTTAATTATTGCATTTTTTTCGATTTCTTTTTTCTAGTTTGGTTCCTAAAGGAGTGAATAACTTAGATAAATACACTGCTCGGATGACATTGATAATAACTGAATTTTACAGTATTTCTTCGATCGAAATGAAGTTTAACCCATTTTCCCCGAACGGTACGTACAAGTACTAGTAACATTTTGAAACACCGAAAGCTCGTTTCACCTGTATTAATTGTAAGAAAAGTGTACTACTGCAGTGCTTGAATATATGTTCTGAAATTTACCGGGAACCGTTCACCTAAACTGAGGTTAGTTGGACTTGTAAGCAAATGAATGTGATTGGCGCGTGCTTTTTGCTACATACTATTGATTTTGGGGCTAGATTATTGTGTTTATTTATTTGATCTTGTGTTCTTTATGGTATTCAGGCTGATACAATCTTTAGACATCGAAATAAGTACAAAACATAGCATAATTATTTTTCATATGTAAAAAACAATTTTCTGTTTTATGCGGTTCGTATATGTACCAACCGGGATTTTTTAGTGGTACACATCAATACCACCCGGGTTGTAATGGACATTTTTCCCTACTTCCAGGGCTATGAAGGACTGGAAACGAAAGCGATTTCTAAGTCAGAAAGAATTGGAAAAGGCCGTGGAATATGTGGTTGATTTATATTCCGGGGAGAAAGTGCTAAAGAGAACAATAAATATACATCGTAATTATGAAATATGTAATAAAATTTGTGAGAAAATAATCTTTCCCCCTCTCCTTTAGTACATTTTTTTTTCCGAAAACAAGTGTTGAAATAATTAAATATATCTCACATTTGTTTTCTCTTAAATAATAAAATTATCAAAAAAATTTGATCTTAATTTACTTGATGTACTATTGATGATTTTATTGATGATTTACTTGAACTTTGATGTTTCTGACGAACTCGAAAGTATATTAGCCTATTTTTTCCAAGAATTATTTCGTGAGATTCGTTTCACTTTATCATATAATTCTTTTCTTTATTGATGCCTTACAGCGTTTTTGCCTTTATGGTTAAATTATTGGTTGTTGTTTGCCTGGGAGAAACAATTGCCACTGGGAAACAACACACACAGTCAAATAAAGTGAAAAGTCATGAGTTAATACCGAATCTAGTAATTAGACTTTATCCAGAGGGAAATGTTGTAATAGTGAATAGTTACAAGTTAATGACAAAATAATTTGTTGATGCTTTTACATTTTATGTGTCTAACATAGTTAAAAAAAATAACATTATTTATACGTACCATGCTTTTGAAATAGGATTTTTTGACATTTTAAATCAAAAATGTCTGTCATTAAATTGCTGAAAATAGTACTAAGAAACCTGGAAATATATGTTAGAAGGAAATACCTCCAAGCGGAATAAGTGGGTTATGGGACATAATCTCTCATTAATGTTCAAATAATTGTTTTTTAAAAATATTAAATTATAAGTGTGTTTTCTTTTATGTTAAAAGTTCGTATTCAACTGTAAAAAACTCATTTATTTGATTTTCCAAAAGTTTTACTATGAGTATTGTAAACGCAGATAGATATTTAAGTATAAAATAAAGAAGGTAGTATATTCAATAACAAATATAAAAGTTGGAATAAAAGGATAATAAATTTGGAATCATGTGAAACTAAATAAATAATTTCCTAAATGATAGTCTGGTCCCTCACCAACGACAGAGAGGTTCTGCTGTCAAAGCGAGTAGACAGAAGGTTCTGGATTCGAACACAAGTCGCGGTCAGCGTTCGAAATTTTCCATATATATATTTAAAACTTTTTATATATATATTTATATATTTTTATATATTTTTTATATATATATTTAAACCATATATATATATATCTTAAATGTGGGTTAGGTTCTCTTAGAAAGACATCCATGAAGAACAATACCCCTACTCATCCCATATCATTTACGTAGGTAATCAACCATAAAAAACACCTCACCAGGATTATCAGGATTTTTTTTTCTTTAGAGGGAAATTTTAACATGTTTCAGCGCTTCATAAAAACTAAAAATGCTTATGTAAAAGTCACTGTTGAAAAGGAAAATAAAAAAGAAAGAATATAAACATAAAAGAGAGCACGGTAATAAAATTATATATTTAAAACATTATGCTTCATGGACACATATATAAAACTGACAAAATAAAATAAATATTTTGAAAGAAAGATAGTATTTCCAATATAATATCTTTCCCTCCGCATCTGTCTCTTGGCATTTTTCTTACGGACACAATGTGCTTATTTATTTATTTATTTATGTTTTAATTCTTTGAAGTGAAATTTCTTTCAATGTCATTTTGTAGAAAATTTTATTGTCGATTTATTTATCTATATATACCAGGTGTCCCAAAAAGGACTGATGGATTTTAAAATTCAATAACTTGAAAACGGTGACAGATATTTAAAAAAATTCTTGCAGGAGGGTCATGTATGATGTCAGAAGTTTTCTTACTGCGATTCTTGATTTTAGTTCGAATTTCAAACAATAGATGGCGCTGACAGCGATTGGCGCTTCTCCGTGGCCGAAACTGACGCCACTCAACATTGATGCACCACCCCCTGAATACTAGGGTTGCTTTTTTATCAGCGTTTGAACGGTGCCTTTAACTTCAACACCAATAATTTCTAAAAGTTTTCTTCGCCTAGTTTTTTCTGAGATCAAATACGTCAAAGAAAACATTTAGATATTATTGGTGTAGAAGTTCGAGTTACCGTACAAACTTTGAAAAAAAAAATTCACATGCGACAGTCGTCATTATTGTCATCGCGCAGGCCTAGTATTCAGGGGGGGGGGGGATCAATACTGAGAGGCGTTAGTTTCAGCCTTGTCTGAGCGCCAATAGCTGTCAGCGCCATCTATTGTTTGAAATTTGAACTAAAATCAAGAATCACAGTAAGAAAAACTCCTGCCATCATACATAACCCTCCTGCAAGAATTTTTTAAATATCTGTCAGCGTTTGCAAGTTATTGAATTTTAAAATCCATCAGTCATTTTTGGGACACCCGGTATATTATTATATATACTAGAAAGGTTTCTGTTTCTGATAAAAGTAATAAAAAATATTTTTGTAGGAAAACTTTTAACAATTATAATTTAAATAAATGATGAGTAAATCAATTTATCCTTTCAAAAATAAACAATGAAAGTATTATATTATGATTATATTAATTTATTTTCTGCCAAGCGCAATTCTGAGTAAAACAACATTACGAATATACTTACAATAAGTAATATTCCAAATAATTTTATATGTAAAGGGAAAATATTTTTTTTTAGAAAATATAAATAGAAAATGTTGACTAAAAGAATCCTATTTATTTTGGAACTGCACAATCTAACATACTAAAAAGTTAAAATAAGATGAAAAACGAGGTTATTTCACGCATGGATCAAATTTTTAAAATAAACAGTAAAATATATAAAACTGAATTTCTATGTCAAAATCCAGGCGCAGAAAAACTTTTTATTATAGTAAATGCAAAATAAATATTGATATTTCTCAATATGGTGTACATTAACTAACAAAAAAAATATTTAAAAATAACAATCCATGTAATATAAACGAAATTATACATCGAAATATATATAGATTTTTTTAGAAATAAAATATGTTGTCATATCGTACATACCGGTAATAAAATTCTCTTTGTAGAGACATATTTTAAATTATTTGTATGGTGTATTATTATATTAAATATAATACTTGCGAATGAATAGATATATTAGACGGGAGAAACTAAAAAATTTCGAGCATTTACTATTCAATTTTGAATAAAAGAGCGTCAGAAATATATGCAACAGTAAATTATATTCCAAACCATTTTACAAGTAAGATAAAAATAATATTTTAGGAAATATAAATAGAAAATATTGACTAAAATCTTTTTATTTACTTTTAAACTGCACAATCTAGCTTATCAAAAAGTTAAAATAAGGGAAAAACGAGGACATTTCATTTCATGCATGGTTAACATTTTAAATATAAATAGTGCAGGAAAAATTTAGCCTATGTTTTGCAATACATCTCTGGAATCACTCGAGATGCCATGTTAACACAATTGACTTCATTACGCTAATCCAGTTTATTTAGACGTAATTCCGCTTACATGTTTGGCAATCTCTTGATAGGTCTTCATGTGTTCCGGGTTCATATGAAAATCAATACATATTTGTAGTTTCTGGATGATATATATAAGGAATAATATATATAATTCCTGCACCCCAAACAGCAAAAATTATACTCTAATACGATGTGGCTCGTACGATTTCTTCAAATAACTTTCGGTATTTCCTGATTAAGAAGTATCCGTGATGTATTGGTTCTATGCGGTCAATTCTTTGGCAACATAGATCGCTAGATCTATTGGAACACATTATGGAACTATCAAGCAATCGACAACCACTTCAAGCCAAACTAGAAAAGTGAATTTCGTCTAAGAAAGATGATTTTTGAGTTAAAAATGGATTTTGTTGAGTGTAAGGAGGACAATTATGTAAATTTAACATGGAATCTGGAGTGATTTCACACTGCAAAAAAAAATTCGGAACGTTTCAGTAAATTATCCTGAAACATTTCGCATATTTTACCGGAATTTCGAATTTCTTTATGTCCCACGTCAATTACGGCAATAATTCGTGTAATATTTTTGAGAGGTTTCAACTTTTCCGTAAACTACATTCTGCGCATGCGTGCTTCATGTTTTATGTTCCATTAGCCATTTTGAAGAATAAAAGACAGCTGCCTAGATATGAGACAAATGCAATCTGAACAAATGCCATTCTCTGTTTGGATATCGACCGATAAAGTAAGTAGCTAATTTAAATCTTTTTATGCTTCATTATTTGAATTTTCATTTTATCTGTAATACGAAACTTTAAAATTTAATTGCTTAAATAAGACACTGAATAAAAAAAGTATATTGATTATTGAAAATTGGATTGTTTCACTACTTTGTTGTGAAACGTAACAGCAAAACGCCGTGGCAACTTAATGCCACCACTTTTTTCCGGAACCCACAGGAAAATTTTTCACAGTGAGTAATGTATTTCAAACTAAAGGATTTTTTCTGAAATAGAACGAATAAATGATTTATTATAGATTTTATTATAGGAAACGTTTTTCATTATACAATGTTTCATATTCTATTATTCGGTATGTTTTAAATGACACGTATACATGGAAAAGAATTTGAAAACAACTAGACGTAGGTAATTTATTTCTTATTATATAACTCTCCCCAAGCCAATATTTGTATTCAGCTACTAACAAAACATGAAAATTTCCATGTAAAAGTAAAATAGTAATCACATTTCTTCTAATGTAAAATAACATCTTTAAAATCGTATTATTTTAATATAATTAAAAACTCTAGTACGATCGAATCATTTAAAAGCAATTTTCTTAAACTTGTTCCATACAATTTTTATTCATTTTATTTTATTTTATTTTCAAACTACTGAATATTTTAATCTAAAGAAATTTCTATTTTCGTTCAAATAAGAGCTTTATCAACAATTCTTGAAAATATTTTGGAATTAAAATTATTCAAACGCAAATGTCAACATGCTAAAATATTCTGAATAGAAATAACTTCAAAAGAAAAATGCAAAAGTATTTGAGGAAGTCATTAACAAAACTGTATAAACGATAATTAGATCAGATGGCTGGTGTTGGAGGCAGCTTTTCTATTATGGATGTAGGATTACACTTTTCAGATGCTAAAAATTTCAGAAATATTTGAATGTTTCGGCCGAAAGAAATAAAATCACTAAAATAATACCGCCGCAGAATTCGCAGAGCGCGGCATTTCGCGTGTTGGTGCTTGCTATGTCCCTTATGCAGAGACACTTGAGGAAGCCAGGAAAAAAGGGGAAAAAATCTGAAAATTGAAACCGAGCAAATTTAAAAGCAAAAATGAACAATTTAAACACCTCGAAATGCAGAATGGGTTAGGCTCGGGTCTCTGAAGCTATCAAGGAACCCCTGTGACTTCGAGCTCTATGTATCGCTCTATGTTAGAAAGATGTTTGTGTATGTGCAGTGTTAGAATTGTGTCAATTAGGTGCTAATGACAATTTTAAAACATGTGCCTTTCAGGCGTACCGCGCCCAACTACGGGAGTCTAGAGGTGCACATGCCTACTTTTGTATTAAAAATTTTTCATTTTACATCGTTTCATATTTTATTATGCGGTTTTATTTAAATGACACGTGTACATAGAAAAGAATTTGGAAAACTAGATTTTATTTTATCATTTTCCCCATGCAAATATTATTTCTATTTAGCTACTAAGAAATCATAAAATTGCCCAAGAAAAAGTTAAAAAATAAAATATTAGCTCAATTTGTTATAATGTTAAATAACATCTTTCAAATTGTATCGTTTTCACTGTACATCAAAACTGTAGTACGATCGCATCATTCCCTCTAGCCGTTTTGCCCGTATTTTTCCGTTTCTCAAAAACAACTTATATCGGCTCTTGACAAAAATATTTTTAACAAAATTGTATTTTAAGATATATGTAAAATAAAGAGTTATGAAGTGTATTTTAGAAACAAACGGGGAAAGAAAATTTAAATTATTTTAAGTTATACAAATATTTTTATGAAAATGCAGAAAAGTCCTCAGACGCTCAGAGGGTTAAAAGCAATTTTCTTAAACGAATTCCGCATAATTTTTATTCGTATAATTATACTTTATTTTCATACTACTGAGTATTTTAATTTGAAGAATTTTCTATTTTCATTCAAATAAAAACTTTATGAACAATTTTTGAAAATATTTTCGAATTAAAGTTATTCAAACGCAAATGTCAACATGTTAAAACATTCTGAAAAGAAATAACTTAACAAAACAATCATAAAAATCATAAAAATGCGAAAATATTTGCACTCGTCATTAACAAAACTATAGTCATAAACGATAACTAGATCAGATGTCTGGTTTTGAAAGCAGCTTTTCCATTATGGATGTCGGATTGCACTTTTCAGATGTGAAAAGTTTGGGAAATATTTGAATGTTTCTGAAGTAAGAAATAAAATGAATATTGCACAAAACATTTTTATATTCTTAAAAGTTAAATAATATATTAAAATTATGATTAATTTTCTTTTGAAACTAAATTGATCAAAAATGCGTCTTATCTTATACAGTTTTATTTGCTACAAAATATGCCTATTAAAAATTATGTGATATAAGATTTGGCAGCGTGGTGCTGCGGCTTATAGAAACATATTAACAAAATCTTTAAACAATCCATTAATAATTGGAAACAATATATTTTATCAAATAATCATATACTGTTTTAAAACACATTTACAATTTCATTTAAACTATTGAGAAAAAAATCCTTCAATTTTAATCAGTTTTAGTATTAATATGCTCACTGTTATTTAAATATTAAATTTCTTTTACTTACAGAGGAAAGAAAATTATAAAAAAAAATTCTTTAATTTTGTAAATATATTCATTTCATATATATTTACAGGATTCGTACGGATCAGGGATTTTGCCAGGAGATTCACCAGTATTTTCTGTATAGAAAAAAAATATATAGGTTAAACTCGTGGCATTTCATCGTCATTTCAGGACTTTTTGTAAGAAAATACTGGTACCGAAGAATTTCTTGGTCACAAAATTCCAGGAGCCGTAGGAACCCTGTATTTATTTCATATACTAAGGGGCTCTTCCCACTACGAGCTACTCTCGCACCTCTCAGTCTAGGCATTTAAAACAGGCTAATTTTCTCTGTTTTAAAACTGATTATCCGATTATGGAAGATTTATTGATATTATAATGACTAATAACTATCTTCTGTAATCGGGTTGCCATTCATTTAATTTTGACAGCGTTATTTTCCGGTACCCAAAACCGTATCCATCGCTGTCCCGACTGCTAACGTCTGTTTTCGTGTTTGATTAAGTAAGATCTATCACACATTTGAAAACCAGCATGCAAAAAATAGTTAAGTAAAAATTGGCGCTTCCTCCCAGACATTTTTAGTAACATGGTCTAGAAGAAAAGTTTTCTTTTATTCGCTATAAGTGAATCGTTTTAAATATGACTATTTAAATATATTATTTTAAAAATCGGTGAATTTTATGCACGTTATAACTTAATAATTTTAAAGTTCCCTTTCTCTTTTAATAATCACATGCAAATAAATTGTCAAATGAAAAGTGTTTGAAAATATGTCATTATTTCGGCTTTTTAAATATGACGTAAATTTCATCATTAAAGGCTTTTCGCACGTGTAATATTTGAATTATTTTAAAGTTTTCATTATATTTGAATATTCACTTATAAATATATTTTTCAATTGAGTAATGTTAGGAAATATATATTATTATTTGTGTTTTAAAAAAAATCTGGCAACAATAGGTAAATAAAT
Source organism: Maratus michaelseni (assembly GCA_963931845.1). Taxonomy (NCBI): domain Eukaryota; kingdom Metazoa; phylum Arthropoda; class Arachnida; order Araneae; family Salticidae; genus Maratus; species Maratus michaelseni. The sequence goes on along the minus strand of OZ007590.1, from coordinate 346,369,226 downwards.
GACTTTTTCGAAATCTATAATAATAAGGAAAGAAGTTTGTTTGTGTGTGAGTGTGTGTGTCTGCCCGTTGTGTTCCGAAGAGTCCTCTGCACGATAAGCTACAAACTTTGAAAGCAAGGTACCTCTATGTATGTAGTTTTACACCTCGAAGCCCGATTTTGGAATTTTTTATTGGATTTTTGTAATTTTATTTTTATGCGATTTCTCGTAATAACAGGAACCCGGTTTTAATCTTATAGCCCAATATAGCAAATATTTTTCTCTATCCGCTGTTTCAAATTTCGTAAAAATTGGTCCATAATTACTCGAGATATTGATTAAAAACCCATTAAAAATATCCCGAAAATACAATGTTTTAATCTCGAAAGAAATAAAACACCTGCCGAGTATTTCATATCGTATTTCATTTACTTGCGCAACGGGGTCCGTCTATCCATTTCCTTTCCGATACGAAAGGTGAGAATTTACAACGTACTTCAAATTTTTAAAATTATTTCATGTAGGGATTTGAAAAAAAAAAAAAACATACCTAAACAAAATAAATTTCTATTTCAAAAAAACTAATTTTCAACAAAATCCGCCGGTATTTTTTTTTAATAGCAAATTGACAATGTATAAAATTAATAAAGAAACGTAAATTTCAAAGTCTAACCAAAATACAGCGCCATTTTGTTTCTTTTTCAAAAGTTAACGATAATTGGTCTGTGTTACCAAATAGTGTATTCAAAATACATCCAAAAATCATGTTAAAGGTATTTTGTTTAATTTTGAGAAGGGGGGGGGGTCGCAATTTAAATATCGCGTCAATGCTCTGATCGAAACTCCCTCTTCTTCCTCTGCCCCCCCCCCAAATCAGAACTTTTTAAATATTGGTGCTATTCCAACGAAATCTTTTCTAACATTGTTCCCAGGTCCTCCAGATACTAAATAAACTTCGGTATCATTTTTTAGCACTTGGTTACCACTATTTCTGAAAATTAATCTAATCTCCAAGGGGGGGATTTATTTTGTCGGGTTCTATGGGTCGGATTTGAACGGTGATTTGTTCATTTAATTTAACATAAACTAATTAAGATATAGATATGGCGTTCTCTGTCGGTGTAAAGTAGTACTAAAAGATTTTCAGCGCGTGCGCGGCACGACTGCTGTACGGTGCCGTAGGCAACTGGAACATGTGCCGGAGTTCCGTTCGGTAAGAGGTTTGTTTAGAACATGAATTGCCCTCTAGCGGTGGAAAATGGAACTGAAATATTTAACATTTGATATTGGTCCGATTAAAACGCATTCCTTAAATTGGAAGCGATTTAAAAAAAAATCTAAATTTAAATATGCTTTAGAAATTTAATACCATTTCTATCGGTGTCAAATGAGGTTTTAAAGTTTTGATTTATGTTTATTTTACAGGTAATTTTTAAGGAAGCTTAGGACTTTAAACTTTCCAAAAATCAATTTTCCATTTTTATTTTATTCTGAACATTTCTCTGAATCTTAAATATTTCTGAACAGTATGCAAAAAAAAGTATTCCCCAAATCTGCATATTTCTTGAGTTATAATAATTTATAACTCGATTAAATTTTATGATTTCAGTTATTAACATTTGTTTTGTAATATTTATTTTTTTTTTCAAATAAAAGTAGACTGTATTCTGAAGATAGACAGAAATATGTTGTGAGTACATTTTAAGTTTCAATTGTTATAACAATTACATTATCCAGTGGATATGGTAACTTTAATATGAGTTTTCTCAGATTAGTAAATTGTGAGATTTCCCGCATTGTTTCTTTCAAACTATATAAGGCACAGTTCTAAAAATTTAACCACATGTGTGTTACTTCATAGTATATATGCTACAACAAAAAATTAACATATCTTGTTTTTTTTTGTTTTTTTTGGCGCACATGCAAAAGTGAAAATTTTTATTATTATTATTTTTTAATTTTGTGTTCAAAGTAAATTTTAAACAATACTTTTTGTGTATGTATTGGTCTTAAGTTAGAGGTAAGTATGTTATGATTCCATTTTGATCAAATATTGGTTTCTATATGCGCTCATTCCAATTTTTAACATGCGCGCAACACTTAATGATTTTCATTCACATGCTAGTACTAATATGAATTTTTAAGTTCAAATTTAAATATTATTTTTGTAAATACAACATTTTTTTCTGTGTAATAAAATTTAGAATATGCAGTGTACTTATTAAAAATATACTTAAAAGGTGCTGAAATGAGACATATGTATAAGATAACACATCGGCTGATAAGTTCCCGGTCTTGCACACAGATGGCGTTGCAATCGCCGAACCGATGCTTTTTTTAGTAAATACTAATCTTTAAAAGGTAGCAGAAAAAATGTCATGACAATTCGCCGTGTGGATAAAACGTTAGAGTGGTTTTAGTTGAACGACTTTGTTGATAAACAAAAAAATGGATAAACAAGAATTTCAAGAATTGTTATTTGATGGGAAAAACACCGTTCAAATAAAAGCTTGGCTAGATAAACGTTATTCGGACACTGCACCAGGTAAATCCACCATTATTGACTGGTTTGCTGAATTTAAACGTAATCGTACGGACACCAGTGATGCAGCACGCAAAAGTGGTGGTTAATCCGAAAAACATAAAACAAAATCGTTTAAGGCGAACCGTAAAGTGAAGTTGCAGGAGATAGCTCAGACTCTGGAGATATCCAAGGAACGTGTAGGTTTTATTTTGAATGAACATTTGTCTATGAAAAAGCTGTTGTCAAAGTGGGTGCCGCGCGTTTTGACTTCTGACCAAAAACAACAACGAGTCGATGATTCTGAGCACTGTTTGGGACTTTTTCGTTATAAAATTATGTTATTTATTATTAAATAATTATTATTATTTATTTATTAAATTATTATTATTAAATTATTATTAAATTATTATTATTATTATTATTATTATTATTAATATTATTATTATTAAATTATTATTATTATTATTAAATTATTATTATTATTATTATTATTATTATTATTATTATTATTATTATTAAATTATTAAATTATTATTATTATTATTATTATTATTATTAAATTATTAAATTATTATTATTATTATTATTATTATTATTATTAAATTATTAAATTATTATTATTATTATTATTATTATTATTATTATTTGTTCTAAAAGTTATGTTATGTATTAAATTTACAAAGTTATAAAGTTATACAGTTATAAAGTTATGTTAAAAAGTTGTGTTTTCTTTATTAGACTGGGAACTTATCAGCCCATGTGTTATTATAACATATTTAATCCCGAGATCTTTCGAACACAAACGCATCCATTTTCAAGGGGAACCGTTGACTGATAATAGAATTATCGTTTTCACTGTGCAGTTACATAGCAGATTTTGAACAAGGGTTACGTAATTGCACTTTGAAAGCGACAATTCTATTATCAGTCAACAGTTTTCCTTTTAAATGGACGTGTTTATGTTCGAAAGATCTCGGGATTAAATATGTTATAATATCTTATACATATTTAATCCCGAGATCTTTCGAATATAAACACGCCCATTTCAAATGGGAAATGTTGACTGATAATAGAATTGTCGCTTTCAAAGTGCAGTTACGTAACCCTTGTTCCAAATCTGTTATGAAACTGCACAGTGAAAACAATAATTCTATTATCAGTCAACGGTTCCCCTTGAAAATTGACGCGTTTTTGTTCCAAAGATCTCGGGATTAAATATATTATAATATCTTATACATATGTCTGTCTCATTTCAGCACCTTTTAAGCATACTCTTAATAAGTATTTTATCTGTTTTAAAAATGGTGGTGTTTTTGATCGTTTCGATAAACGAAAGTTTTGTCGTGTAATAAGTAATATAAAAGCTAATAAGTATAAAATTAAATATTTAATGTAATAAAAATGATTTGTCATTATGTTAATCTAAAATTTACAAATATAATAACCATAAGTTGAAACCTTTTAAAATATGTCATTTGAAATAGAAGTAAAATTTTTTCAAAGCAAGAATTCCTAAACTATGTTTAGGCGTCTTAATATATGTCCTTTTTACAACACAACTTCAATTCTAAATTTTCATTTATATAAATAACTTTCATGTTTCCTCAATAGAATTTACTTATCTACTAAAACTTTCATATCATGCTCCAAAATACAATTACAATTCAAAATACGCTAAACGTTGTCGAATTTATTTTTACATTTATGTGGAAATCATGCATGATCCCTCCATATCCGCGCTGAAAATGCGGGTATTTTTTAAATCCATATATCTTCAACTCAATACAAAAATAGCTATAGGCTTCTTTATTATCCCTATTTCTGTTATTCGGAATTGTTGTCTGGAAACGTAAATCAATACTCATTTTTGTACCGTGAATATGTAAAATTTTAAAGTGAATATTTTAAGCAATCTACATTTTCTGGTGTGGAATATATAAAGTATAGAATTTTTTCAAATTTTTGGATTCGTTTTTTAACATTATAAAATTTTTCATTTTGCTATTTAAAAAAACTTTAATTTTTTTAAAACTTACTTATCTTGTGCTGTCAAATGATTTTTTTCTTTATTTTTGCGTTGTCAGGCTTCTGACATTAGAAAGACTCATATTGTATATTTCTAATTAATTTAAGTAATTATTTTTATTCATTATTTCATTACTGTATTCCGATATATATTTTCTTTTGCTGTGAAACTGCCGTATGTGATTGACAGTGGAATTTCCCCTGATTATTTTATCTATTCGGGAGAGGTTCTCGATTTCTTTGTAAAGCACTAATCCGGCTTTGGAAAGAAATACAATGAAATGAATACAACGAGCACTACATTCCTAGCGAGCTGGATTTCACAGAAGAATGCAAGGGAAGAATGATCGAGTCGAAGGCTGGGGTGGAACGGTCTAGAACAAACGCTCCCACGTGTATGAAAGCTCCGTGAATGAAGAATGACAGCCCCCTTCGTTTTGGAGTGTGAGCGGCACTACGAGAGACTCGTCACTCGTGGAAGTGCAACTGAGAGCGTAGGACGCGAGAGTCGCTGGTGTGCCGTGAAGAGGAGAGGAGGTGTCTCGTTGATGTGTAGTGTAGGCCAGAAGGATCGTCAGTGCAGAGCGTTGGATATAGACGTGTAGTGTTAAGAGCGTAGAGAATTGTGTTGAATTACAGAGATAATGTGCATTGGACAGTTTGGTCCAAAGTAAGATTAATCACTACTTAGGAGGAATGATATATACGAGTAATACATATGAGATATATTAAAACGTGCGATCAGGGAGATTGCCATATGACAGTCACATACGGCTAGTGACAATATAATAACTATCACTGTAACCTTTTCCTTGCATAATAATTTAATCAGTGAATTATTAATTGATTATTTATCTGAGAACTTCTTTCCCAACGTGTCCGGTATCATTTTAATACCAGTAGTGGCAGCAAAATACCATAAAACTCAGGTATCAATTCAATGAGAATACTATTACGATGATCGAACAAGGCGACGTAACCATTACATGCGTCATCTCATTTTATTTTTATTTTTTTCTTTTAAATTAAGTTTTCGTGAGGTAAGTATTCGAAAAATGTCTCAATTTAAATCTGCTTTAAAATTGTAAACGTTCCTCGAAGTAAAAAAAAAAATATATATATATATATTCAACATCCATAACTTATTTTAACTTCAATTTAAATTTCCGTATTTTTAGAATATATCTAACTCCATTATACCAGGTCATACAATACAATTATAATTCAAAATGCACTGAAAATTGTAGAATCTATTTCTACATTTATCTGGAAATCATACATGGTCCTTTTTGTACTACGCTGAATATGCGGGCATTTTTTCAATCCATATATTTAAACGAAATTCGAAAATATCTGTATGTCCCTTTATTATCTTCATTTCTGTTATTCAGATTTGCTGTCTGGAAAGATAAAAGTCAAAATTTTCAGTGACTTTTTCTACCGTGAATATGTAAAATTTTAAAATGAATATCTAAAACTCACTAAAATTCCTTTTATGGAATATTTAAAATTTAGACTTTTTACAGATATTCTGTCATGTATATTTCGGTCGAATACTTTTTAATTATAATATTTACATATACATTTTACCACTTGTCTAGTTTTCTCAAACTGTATATCGTGAACTCCGAATTTTGAAATCTTCTATTACAGAAAACAACGTGAAAAATTGGTGCTTTACGTTCTCAATTCCGCACACTGTAAAAAAAACAGACAAATATTCTTATTTAGTTTCTAATTGTATATGGATGTTTAAAGCTTTTTTAAATAATATATTTTTGTATTAGCATACAAATTTCTTGTTTCTTCTTTGCTTATAACATAACATTTTATTTTATATTTCCTTTTCAAAATATAAGCCACTATTTAACCCTTCAATGAAAGTGTTTTTTTGATTATTTTTAAGACACATCGCTCAAATATTTCAGAACTTAATCACTTGAATTTAATGAATTCACAGAAAAAGTCCAATTTTCATGTCCGTATACCATTTAAACCTTATTTACAAAGATAAGCTATTACTTTTGACAGGTAAAAAGCTTTCCTTTAGGGAAAAGTAAATCCCGAAATTTCTCACGATTGCAAGTCATTAGAGGATGTGCCTAATGATTCCAGATGTTCTACCGTCACCTGCGTTGTGCACTTTGTTAACAGAGGAGGGTGAAACGGTCAAGTTTTTCCCGTAATCAGAGGATATTTAGGGTATTCATTTCCCGAAAGCTATAGGTTAATCTGAAAAAACTAATATGACCACATACGAAAACATACACCGGTATACCGGGTGTTCTTAAATGAACCGACTGATTTTAAAATTCATTAACTTACAAACGGTGACAGATATTTTAAAACAATTTGCAGGAAATTAATGTAAGATGTCGGTTTTTTTACTGTTATTCAGCGTTTTAGTTTCAACTACCAGCGATAGATGGCGTTAAAAGTAATAAGCGCGTAGAGATCTCTATAGGCTCTCAATCGAGTGCAAAACTGAAATCACCCAGCATCGATGCGAAGGAAGGACGTTAAATATATGGAACAGGTTTCATTCCCAATACAATCTTGTTCTTAGGAGCAGATTCTGGAACAAGATTGTATTGGTGAATGAAACTCAGTCCATATATTCAACCTCCTTCCTTCGAATTCGTGCTGGGTGATTTCTGCTTTTGCCTCAATTGGACGTCTATTACTCGCACTGCCATCTGTTGCTGGTAATTCGAACTAAAATCAGGAAACACAGTGAAAAAACTCCTGACATTATATCAAGAGCCCTCCGTGGCAGAGTGGTTAAGACCACGACCTACGTTATACACGGCCGAAGCATGACGTTTAAAACGTCACATGGATTGGATCATTTTTACATTGCGATTGGTGCAAAACAGGGGGCACGTCGCTTTGCACCAATCGACATGTAAAAATTATCTACTCCATGTGACGTTTTAAACGTCATGCACCGGCCGTATATAACGTAGGTCGCGTTAAGACACAATTCCGCTAATCGCTTTAGATCATAGGAGACAGGGTGGCGGGTTCGACTTCCGTCAACACCAATGCAAACTCTTTTTGGAGTTCTCGGCTGTAATTCTCCACTGTTGTAATTTCATTGTGTCTATCCAGTTCTCATCTTGACGAAGATTTATAAGCGGATATTTGTATCAAGCACACAAATCTGACGTACATGTTGATGTTCAATAAACAAACAAGCACACATCATATCAACAATTTACTCGAAATAAAAGAGCGTAAAAATAAATTTTCTAACCTTCCACTATGCAAAATAAAAGGTTTCACCTTTAAGACATTTATATATCTTTTTCTTACGCTAATCCCTTAATTATTTATGAGTGGTACAATTTTCTTTCAACGGAAAGAAAAAACAAGAAAAGATAATAACTATAAAGCACGTATTCCGAGCGTGTTTTGCTAAAGATTATAAGTAATGAAGCATTTCAAAAACGGAAGAAATGATATGTAATTTCGGAAGTTCTTCCTTGTTCATTTCAATATTTAAGAAGGTAAAGTAAAAAAAATGAAATAAATAGTATCATTGTTTAGAATAATGTTTACATTTATTTTGATTTGAATTTATCAATTTAAAATCGTATGCATATCTTATTTTTTTTAATTTGTATGTTTTCGAAAATTCAGATAAAGTAAAAAAATATATATACATATACATATACGTATATATATTCTAATTTTCTTTAAATTTCCTACTGAAATTCGTATTTCCTAGCAAAATAATCTTAATACACGTGCTGGCAAGACATAATTCTGTGATATGTTTCAGTTACAGTGAAATAAACACACTTTTAATTTTTCCTAAATAATACATATTAAATTATGTATAAATACATATGATTTTGTAGATATTGATTAAATATAATAACAGCAGAAAAAAAGGACATACACAAAATAGTCCCAGAAAAAGATGATGTCAATGAAAAATAATACGATAACGAATAAAACATAGAAACACCATCCACCGACTTTTGCAAAAGCAATAGATGCTCTGGAAACCCTCTGTCACTACATCCAATGAACGGACACCTGGATCAACATATCCATGTTTCGATGAACTCGAAAAAGCTATTTTTAGGGAGAGAAATCAAGCTTATAAACAAACCTCAATTTTAGACAATTACTTAAAAAAAAATAAGGCATGTAATTAAATCTTTGAAATGGATGTATTTCAGATTTGAATTAGTAAATCTTTAATAATCTAAATAATTCGTATTTTTCATTATTCTGCATGTTATTTAACCATTTAATAATGAATTTTGTCTTAAACATTTATTTCAAATGTAATGTTTACTTGGATTTCATTTATGCGTTTCTCTCGTTATGCGTCCTTTTGGGCTAGTTCCTAGCACCGACGTATAAGTTAGAGATTACTGTACTTACTGGGAAAAATGGCTCTGAAATCACCCGGTTTCAATTTGTATCTTCTTATTTAATTTCTTCTTGTTCGATTCATCAAAAGCTTTTAAAAATTCTTCATCATGAAGTCTTAGTGTAAAAAGCACAATAACGGTTTTACAAAAATATTTTATTTAAAATACTGTTACTGTTTAATACAGGTGAATTGTGCGAATAAAAAATAAAATGTTTTAACGAATTTCATTTTGTTAATCGATATACAGGGTGTCCGAGACGAAGCGCCCTAAATTTAACAGTCTGTATGTCCAATACAACATGTAAATGTTGCAATAAGGAGTTTGAAACAACAATGTATACACTACACATACGTATTTCTGAAATTTTGCTTGTGAAATCGTACTATTTCTGCATGTGCAACACGAGTGGCACGGAGGATGTCTAAATAGGATGGCCAGAGAATTGCACCAATTCTCCCATTCCACCTTTTTGGGAATTCGGCAGTGAATGTGTTCCGGACTCCTAAATTCCAGTGTGGAGGTGCTCCATCCTGTCAATGGCCCCCAATTCTGCATACCACCATACAGTTTGTGAATTCTAAGGAGGATAGCCAGCGAATTGCAACAATTCTCCCATTCCACCTTTTTGGGAATTCGGCAGTGAATGTGTTCCGGACTTCTAAATTCCAGTGTGGAGGTACTCCATCCTGTCAATGGCCTCCAATTCTGCATACCACCACACAGTTTGTGAATTCTATGGAGGATGGCCAGAGAATTGCACCAATTCTCCCATTCCACCTTTTTGGGAATTCGGCAGTGAATGTGTTCCGGACTCCCAAATCCCAGCGTGGAGGTGCTCCATCCTGTCAATAGCCCCCAATTATGCATACCACCACACAGTTTGTGAATTCTAAGGAGGATGGCCAGAGAATTGCACCAATTCTCCCATTCCACTTTTTGGGGAATTCGGCAGTGAATGTGTTCCGGACTCCCAAATTCCAGTGTGGAGGTGCTCCATCCTGTCAATGGCCCCCAATTCTGCATACCACCACACAGTTTGTGCTTTTTCAGAATTCGTTGTCATTTTCTGATTTTCACCACCTGCAATAAAAATAATTTTTATTACATAATGTAAATTTCCATATCTAAGCTACCATGTACCACCTAACAAAATTATCTTGGTTGTTCATTATCTATATTATAACACTCTAAAAATGACATTTTCAAAACTGAGCAAAAAATACTCAAATCTTGCTGATAATAAAAAAAATTACTGAAGTCGCATGTTTTGACTATGCGCATGTTATGTCGCATAGTCAAAATAGCTCCGAATCAAAATTACTCAAGTTTGAGACATGTATATACTCATTTCTGAAAACATGCACACACTCAAGAATAAAACATCATGTGCTCCTATTTGAGTATGTCCATGTTTCAAAAATGAGTATGAACTGACTTTTATGTGCTCATTATTGAGTATGTCCCTGTTTCAAAAATGAGTATGAACTGACCTCTATGTGCTCAGTTTTGAGTATGTCCAAGTTCCAATATTCTGAGTATTTCTGGTATTTCAGAATTGAAAGTATTGGGTCGTCCTACTTGAAACAAAAAGTTTCATAACAAAATGAAAACATCGATTTACTCAGATTTGAAAGTGTCATTTTTCTCAGTGAAAAGTTTAGGGCGTTTCGTCTCGGACAACTTGTATTATAAACAAAAAAAATAAAAGAAACGCATATAATATATTTCAGTAATTCTATTGTTTTTTCTTTAGCCATTTTCGTTTTTCATTAGTCGCTTCGAAAGTGTAAACTGTTAAAGAATTAATAAATCGATTTCTTTCTATAAATTGGAAGAAATGTAATTACGTTCGATCGACAGGAAAACGTAATTTCCCATTATACTTTCAAATTACGACTTTAACATTAATTTACAAATGCAAAACTGTTTATTTTATTTTTATTTATTTTCCTTCCTTCTTTTTCAGTACTTCTAATAGTAGCTGCCCTGTGATTTCATTATCAGGTTGAGCACACCTTTTTAAATCTGAATTGTTTTTCAAATAAATATTCATTGTTTTCCGAAGCATAAAGGTGGTTCTTTAATTACTCAATTTAAATTCGTATGTTTTTTTTATTTAATTTCATGCTGATCGTTTCATCAAAAGTTCTTGATTTTTTTGAAAAAGTCGCATCGAAAAAAAAACAAAAAAAAAAAAAAAAAAAAAAAAAAAACAAGTGGGTAAGTGTGATCGAAGTCTACATATAGATATTGTAGAAAACTCACTTTTGAAAACTAATACCGAATTTTGATATCATATCACGATTCTCCGTCAATGTTAACATAGGATACCAAACGGTAAGTCATTCAACCAAGTAGTTTAGGAGTGGGTGTGGCGCAGAGGCATCAGCCTCACTCTTCTATTTTAATTGCCCCCTTACAGCTCTCTGGCACATCCGTCGCCCCTGTTCTCCCCCTAGTGGTTGGATGGATAATATCCTCTTCCGCCCAGCAGTACTGAACAAACTAAACAAGTGCGTAAGTGTGATCTAAGATTGCTCGAAGGGTTTCGTTTAATATTCCTTTCAAAACACTTTATCCTTTCTTTAATAAATCCAAATAAATTTCATTTAGCAAAAAAAAAAATTATGTTTTTTATAAAGTAAAAAATTACCGGTCTATTTTTTCTTTTTTTCGAATATCTAAACCAGCCCGATAGCGGACAAAGCCCGCTCTTATATACTATCATAATAATATCTGTCATGCTGACTAAATGCGATATTTAAAAAAATAATTTCAAACTTAAACATGCTGTACACCTTCAAAATGTTAAAATATGCGAATATTTCGGAAATCGGATTTTTATCATGATTCAATATGTTTCTCAAACTCATATATTTACTATTCTATATTATTTATATTGATACGCGCTTTGTATTATTCTCAAACATTTGAAAAATTCGTTAAACTTCCAATATGACGTCAGATTATTTTCTTTTTAATTCTCTAATGATTAATCTGCTATATTAATCTGCTTTGTGTACATACACATACTCATACCCCTTGTATTATTGAGAAATCTTTGAAATTTTCCGTTTTATTACCACTATGACATCAATGATTTTTATTTCATATTAATATTTTTTTGAATTGGTGAAACTTTTTATTTCAATTTCATTGTTCACGTGGAAATTGTTCAATAGAAAATTAATTATTGTAGAAAGAATTTCGTTCTGGATTTTTAATTTTTGGCAACTGCTTTAATGAAAAATGGTTTAAATTTAATAGGAAAAGGCTGTTAGAATTTCGGTTTTTTATCTCTATTTATTAAAATAATATGATTTTTTCAAATTTTAATATTTTGAGCTTCATAGCAGGTATTCAGCTAGATATACACTAAGTTTCAACTCTGCAAGTTACATACTCTCTGAGAATGGCTCTGTGACAGACAGACAACGTAGCGGGAGTAATAGGGTTTCGAGAGATGAACGAAACCCTAAAAAAAAACCTAATAAATTTTTCTACATAAAAAATTTTACTATCGTTTTCTACAAAAGGAGTTATACGAATTGCAAATAAGAGTTTTTAAGTTAAATAAATTACTGTTTCGAAATAATCGTCCAGAAAGATAATACAGTTTCAAATGTAAGTTAAATAATATCATACGAAAGATTAAGCTTATTCTCGTGAAACATGTCTATTCAAAATGAAAAAAAATACTAAATATAAAAATGCTTTTAAATATTTAAAATAACAGTTTTTACAGTTACTTTATTTTTTCTTCATTATTTTGTCGATTTATATCTCAATAAAATATACATTAAAACATGCTTAAAAGGTTGCAAAAGATGTTAAAAGACGTTAACATACAATCATTTACACCCCGAGAACTTTCGATCGCTAACGCGATCATCATCAGTGGGAAACTTTTGACTGAACTGAGTGTCTCAGCTGACTCTCAGTTCAGTCAAAAGTTCCCCACTGATGATGATCGCGTTAGCGATCGAAAGGTCTCGGGGTGTAAATGATTGTATGTTAATGTCTTTTAACATCTTTTGTCACCTTTTAAGCATGTTTTAATGTATATTTTATTGATTTTAAATACAAGGTGAATATTTCATTCCACTTCAATTTCGTTTATATCGAATTTTTCTGTGGTATTTATCTCTATATTAAAAAAAGTAATCACCGGCACCGCAGCAGCCGCTGCCAATCCATTTTTAGCGGCTTGACATCTTTCTTGGCTAATATTCAGAAAACTATTCCATATAAAAATATGCAAAGAAATTACAATTTTTTAATGTTTTATATATTTAGATTAATTCCTTTTAATACTCAACTTGAAGTTTTCTTAAAAAAAATTTAAAAATAAAAAATAAAAAAAAAACGCAAGAATGACAATTAAATGTATTATAACACTTCCAGAAAATATTCTTCCTACAAATTGATATAATAAAACAAAGTGAAAAAAAAAATAGTATTGACTGCACATAGTTTATTCTATAATTTTAATCACTACTTCCACCATTTTCTCTTTTTAACTTTCTTCTATCTTTACAAGAAGAAAGTATTGGATTCCTGAAAATTTTCGACTTCCGGTTTTCGTATTATATTTATACGTTTTAGAAGGTCCTAAACACGATTTAACAATTTTTAGAAAATGTCTGTCTGTGACTCTGTCTGTCTGTCGGTATGTGACAAAAATTTTGTGGGCGCTCTATCTGAAGAACTAATGCTCGGAATTTAATAAAACTTTATATTCAGTTAGCCCCTGATATAAATTAGTGCTGATTAGTTTTTGGTAAAAATCGCCCAGCAGGTGGCGCTGCTGTGCAGCATTTTTCGCGATTTCCGCAATAGCTCTATCTCAAGAACTAATGCTCGGAATTTAATAAAACTTTATAGTGAGTTAGTCCCTGATATAAATTTGTTGCTGATCAGTTTTTGATAAAAATCGCCCAGCAGGTGGCACTGCTATGCAGCATTTTGCAGGATTTACACGATTTTAGCGATAGTCATATCTCAAGAAATAATGCACGGAATTTAATAAAACTTGAGTTTGAGTTAGACCTTGATAAAAATTGGTGCTGATTCTTTTTAGTGTATGCGAAACTTGTGTGAGATAGAAGAAAGTTTTGGGATTGACACATCCGACTAGTTTTCTGTTTGCTTTTTGAAAGCGTAAAAAGTTGAAAAAGTTATAAACCGATCCCTCTCTATTAATTGAAAAAATTAAATTACATCGATGAACAAGAAAAACGAATTTACCTTTATTCTTTCTAATTACTTTTTTGAGGTTAATTTTGAAGTGCAAATTTGTTTATTGTATTTTCCTTTTAATTCAATACTTCTAGTAGAACTGCGAATTCTTTATCATTTGGATACTTTTTCATCGTATAAATTATTTTCATATAAATCTTTCTTGCATTTCGAAAAGTTACTGATAAAAGGCGATATTGTAATCAATGAATTTACTTCTGGATCATCTTATTGATTTACTTGCTGATGTTCATCAAAAGATTTTGATTCTTGGTGATTTTGTACTAAAAAAAGCTTAATAATGTTTTTTGAATTAAAAGTACTGTTATTACTTTATCCAAATGAATTGTACGATTAAAAAATGATTTTAACACATTTTTTTCACAAATCCATGTATTACAAAACAACTTGTAAAAAAAGGCCTATAATATACGAAACAAACTAAAAAAAAAATCCATTTAATTCATTCAATACTTTTATTCCTTCATTAGTTACTTTCAAAGCGTATAAAGTTGAGAAACTGATAAATAGTCTCCTCTTTATTAATCGAATGAAAATTAAACATCGATCGAAAAGAAAAAGAATTTCTCGTTATTCTTTCAAATTGCCATTTTAAGGTTAAATTTAAAACGAAAGTTTATATATTTTATTTTCCTTTCAACTCAGTACATGTAACAGGAGTGGCAAGCCGAATTCATTATCAAGTTTAAACGCTTTTTAAATGATAAAAATTGTTTTAAAATAAATCTTACTTGTTTTCCAAGCAATTACCGAGAAATGGCAGTTCTGAAGTCACTCAATTTAAATTTGAATCTTCTTATTTAATTGCTTGATGAATGGTTCATCAATTGCACTTAATTCTTGGAAAAATCATACATAAAAAAACGTACTAACGTTTTTTTCTAAATTTAAACAACATTTACTGTGAATGATGAGCTGTGTAAATCCAAACTAAAAGAAAATTTCCAAACTTCCTCTGTCAAATTGATACATGTATCCAAAAATCATAAAACAAAAACGAAAGAAAGGCATATCCAGAAATTACAAGATTGATGTCGGGAGACCAGGAAGGGCAAGATTTATTAAAGTTTCTGCTTATAAAACGGTCCTTAAAAAAAGTTGTTTGACTGGCGCAACATTATGTGGAGGATCACCCTCTTGCATGAAAACCGCTGTGTTTCAACATATTTCATCTCGCAAAGCAGGTATTACATGGTTCCGTAGGGTTGCACTATAACTTAAATTTAGTGGTCAGAAGTAGCGAAACTAAAGTAGACGCTCTTTTTGCTAGTGGTTTGTAGTGTTACGCGCTTTATTTTGAGAAATGCAATGTATCAAGTAGTGCGATAGAAAATATCAGCAGTTTGTAGAGAGCATTTACGTCATTTTTAACGTTACTTCAGGAACATAAATATGGACCATTCCTAATTAATTTATAGCATAAAAAATCACGTGATCGATATTTTAAATTGCTTATTTTTTAAGTGTATGGTTATGCATAAATATGTTTTGT
The DNA here is from genome assembly GCA_963931845.1 of Maratus michaelseni. NCBI lineage: Eukaryota > Metazoa > Arthropoda > Arachnida > Araneae > Salticidae > Maratus > Maratus michaelseni. The sequence goes on along the minus strand of OZ007590.1, from coordinate 346,353,556 downwards.
ACAATAATAACATCTCACTATATGGCTTATTGAGATATATAGCTCTGTTTTCATTTTCCTAAACAAAATATATAAGCTGTAAATTAACCGTATTTTTATAAAACTGTATATAAATGTTTACTGAATTATGTATCTTGCTGCATTTCGCTAAGAAAAATGTAATATGTGTATAAACTAACATTTTGGTAACAAACACAAAATATCTTCTTGTTTGTATGTTGCATGTCTTAATTTTTAAAGGCGTGGGTTACATTGCACTTATATGATTATATACCGGGAGACGCGATATAATGTTGGTCTACAGTCTTACCTAATCCGTGTCCTTAATTTCAAGTGTAGATTGAATCATTTCACAGAATCTGAAAGTAGCAAATTGGTTTATGAAAATTAGTTTGTAGTAGCTACTTTTATTACAAGTATTTTTAGGGATGTTAATTACATTTTCGATAAAGTTGTTGTAGCTGTAACTCTATACAAAATAAAAGACGTTTTACCGACCACTGCTTGAACATATTACAGTTATAAGAGCTAGTCATATAGCAGTACAGTTTCAAGGAAAAGTGACACTATAATAATCTCAGCTATCATTCTGCACCAAGCTGTAACGTATGCAGAATACAGATGTTTCTTATTAGCAGAGCAATATTTGCTTGAGCGTCATATATTACAATTCTGTGTCCTCAACTTGTTCTCAAATAGAGATATGCGCTTCATCAGACATATAAAGGGTGTCCCAAAAGTCTCTGTACAACTTCAAAAATTTATTACAAAAAAATAATAGGCCTACAGCAAAACTAATTACAGCAGTGCATAGAGTAACTTAAAAAGTGTTTTTCTACTGCCTTAGTAAACTTCAACATGAGATCCTTTCGTAGCACGAAGAATATCAAGACGATATTCCAATTCAATCCACGAACGTTTTTCATGCTAACATCAACAGTAGCTACTGCTGTTTCGATGTTTTGTTTCAATTCCATGAGACTATTAACTTTTGTTCAGATTTCATCAAACTGTTGTAACTATTGTTGATGTTAGCATGCTGAAACGCACGTGGATGGAATTGGAATATCGACTTGATATTCTTCGTGCAGCGAAAGGACAGCCTGTTGAAGTTTACTAAGGCAGTAGAAAAACACTTTTTAAGTTACTCTATGTACTGCTGTAATTATTTTTGCTGTAGGCCTATATTTTTTTAATAAATTTTTGAAGTTGTACGAAGACTTTTGGGACACCCTGTATATTATTCGTCATCATGAATTTTGGAAAGAATAAAATTGGCGAAATCAATCCTTTGCTGTGGATCATGAGGTTTTAATTCCTATAAAATCCTAACTTAAAATGGTTAAAGCTTTAATATTTACGGAAAAAATTGTCCGCATTTGGCCATGGCATTGATAAGGTTTTGGCCACACTGCTTGTATTTGCATGTTGATCTCCAATGACTCAATCAAATGTTTTTTTAACAGCTTGCACAACTTCATGTTTTAATGTGTTCCATCCTCTGGTTTCAGGGATCGTCCCAAGTTCTCTTGTCGCTTACATTCTTTTTTATCATTTTTTAGATAATTTACACACATCAGTTCTCTTCTCACTCGTTTGCGAGGACGATATTATTTCAAAATTGCGCTATAATTACAATCGTTTCGATAAAAATACTTTATTAACACAATGCTTTCGATTCGACAACGTCAGGGCGAAAATTAAAATTTAGTATCGTGTCAAATTTTTAATAATAGAGTTATAAAATTTAGATGGTTGTTATGTATTTGTATTTATTTTCTTGTTTTAATTTAATGTTATACTGTGCCACCTGTCGGCAAAGATATAAACTGTTTTTTATCATAAAATTTGTTTCCGCATGTTCTTAAGGGGGGAGATCACGTTGAAGATTTGAAATAATCGATTTTTCAAAAAAATTAGCATGGATGCCTTGAAATGTTACAAATACACTGCAAATTCCAATTAGAACCGAAGTTATAGCTAAATATATCTTGTAAAAACCCATTTCCTGTCATGCTGTAAAATTACCTTTGAAGCCCTTTTCTCAAAACAGTGTTTTTGGCATTGCGCGCACTCTCATTAAAAAACTAATTATCATAGAACCTTGAAATTTTGCGTATAATTAATTTTCCTGTATACCTTTATGCTGAACCTAAATTTAGGCTGATTTTTGACATAAAAAAATTGTATTGAAAAATTAAATTAAAAAATTTTGGTAAATTTAGTGAATGTGATTATAAAAGCCATTAATTATACTAATGAATTTCAACATACTTTTAAATTTAGGTTCAGTGTAAAATTTAGTAGTATATAAATAAAAATAAATGAAAAAATAAGCATGTGTCAGCAGTAGAATTTTTTAAATCTTGCGCGCAAAATGCATATTTTAGTATTTATATTTTTAAAAAGCCATTTTTGTCGTTATTATTTAATTAATTAATATTGCTAAATGTATAGAATTTGAGTTTTTTGTTTAACTACAAGAATGTGTGAAATTATAGAAAAGAAATTGTTGAATTTCATTCACTGGTTTTCAAACTACAGAGTTTTTCGTACTGGCTTAATTATTGTCATTTTCAGGCTGCTCAACGTGATCTCCCCGGCGAAGAATAATATACGAAAATAGCGGTTCGTAAAATAATATTTTATTATTTTCCTTGTAACACTAGTGACGAACTTGGTAGCATGCATGTGGTTTTTAAAACATTAAGCTAGTATTTATATTTTTAAAAAGCCATTTTTGTCGTTATTATTTAATTAATTAATATTGCTAAATGTATATAATTTGAGATTTTTGTTTAACTACAAGAATGTGTGAAATTATAGAAAAAAAATTGTTGAATTTCATTCACTGGTTTTCAAACTACAGAGTTTTTCGCACTGGCTTAATTATTGTCATTTTCAGGCTGCTCAACGTGATCTCCCCGGCGAAGAATAATATACGAAAATAGTGGTTCGTAAAATAATATTTTAGTATTTTCCTTGTAACACTGGTGACGACCTTGGTAGCATGCATGTGGTTTTTAAAACATTAAGCTGTTTTCTTTAGATACCTAGTGACCTAATTTAAAAGTATTTTGGGATTTTTTTATACGTATTTCATATTTTTTATTCGACTGTTACAATATATTATGTTGGGGTATTCCTTTTTTACAATAATTTCACGTTAGTATTATTTATTTACAAAAAGTAGCAGTTGGGTCTGGCAAATCCCATTTCTGCGTGACCAATAATAAAATCCCCCACGTTTTAATTATCGAAGCAATACAAAGCAATGATTTTTTTACATTTAAATCTGCAAATATTTGTTAATTATATTTATAAAATAATCTTCTTTTTCCACAAATGTGGTATATATTCTCTATTTTAGGCATTTTTTAGTTAAAACAAGATTTTACTACATATGTTATTAATATTTTTGCATTATTTAAATTTTAACAGGTGTATTAAAATATGCAACATAGATAGAGATATTTTTTTTAATTCTATATTCTTGATCTTGCGTTATATTAGTAGGTTAGTAAGGCTCCATAGATTCTTCCGGTTTCACATGTTGATTAAATTATATGACATTTTCTATTAGTTTTATTAAATAATCTTTTCCCACAGTACTTAAATATTAATTTAAGCTTTTAAATTTTCAAACACATTAACTCTGAGTACATAAATACCGAAACATTAGGACGTAAAAATTACAATAGTGCGATTAAGTATTTGAACGCAATTAGAAAATGGTAAAATGGCATTTGTACCAAAAACTAGCACAATTGTTACCAAAGTAGTCTGAAATAACGTATATAGGTTCTCAAATAAGCGTTTTATCATTTTATAAAAATAAAAAAATAATAATTGTCACAGGTTTCGAAATGCAGGAATCGTATAGTAATGGACGATGTAAAATTTTCGAAAACATAGTTTTTCTATTTTTTATTAAATTTATATTTTTAAAACAGAAAATGTACCTGCTTCTTTAATAAATGTACGTGCAGGGAACACCGAGCTATGCTCGAACAGAATTAGCTTTAAATTCAAATATCATGAAATATCTTTCAATTTGCGCCAAGTATGAGCTTTGTCATTCGTAATCTTGAAAGTCAATTTTCCAGTCTAATGTCGCCAATATTTCTCCAAATTTGTAGAAATGATGACAACGTTCCGGCTTCGTTTACTGCAAACTATTCAACATCTTAATATCTGTTGCATTCTTCATTTCCATTGAAACGCATTACGCATAGTGATACCAAAATGATCCACTAATTGTATTTTCTCGAACATGTGATCTAACCTAATGGACTTTCCGTAATCCAAAACGGTAGAATAAAAAAAATTATTCAAAATCGTTAGATTCCTTTTTTAGATAAAATTAGCGTGACCCACGAGGACACTAATATGACCCATTATACGATTTTTTTTCTCGAAAATGTGACATAGTCCAATGATCTTCTAGTGTCCGAAAACCGTACGATACAAATTTCAATTAAATAGAGCCGTTTTTGATTAAATAAGTTTGACCCTCTTTGATCCAAAAATGACTCACTAATCGAAATTTCTCGAACATTTGAGTTAGACCAATAATTTTCTCGTTCCCAAAACCGTAGGATACTGAATTTAGTTCAAATCGTCTGAGCAATTCTTAAGATAAAAATAGCTTTACCCATAATGACCCATAATCAAAATTACCCACTAATCAAATTTTCTCGAATATGTGACCGAGAGTCCAATTGTCTTCTCGCGCCCGAAACCCGTAGGATATAAAATTTAATCAAGATAGTCTGAGCCGTTTTTAGATAAAATTAGATTGACACACAGTAACCCAAAAATGACCCACTAATCGAATTTTCTCGAGCATATGTCTTATACCAAAAATTTTCTCTTATCCGAAAACCGTAAGATACAAAATGTAGTTCAAATCGTCTGAGCCGTTATTAATATAAATATACTTTGACCCGAAATGACTCATGTCCAAAATGACCCACTAATCGAAATTTCTCGAACATGTGACCTAGCCCAACAGTCTTCTCGTTCCCTAAAACTGTAGGATACAAAATTTAGTTCAAATCGAGTGAGCCGTTTTTAAGATAAAAAGTGCTTGACCCATAATGACCCATGACCAAAATAACCCACTAATCCAAGTTTCTCGAGCACGTGTCCTAGCCCAATAGTGTTATCGTTCCCAAAAACTGTAGGATACTTAATTTAGTTCAAATCGTCTGTGCCGTTTTTAAGATATAAGTAGCTTGACACATAATGACACATGACCAAAATGACCCACTAATCGAAATTTCTTGAACATGTGACCCAGCCCATAAGTCTTCTCGTTCCTGAAAACTGTAGGATACAAAACTTGATTCAAATCGTCTGAGCCATTTTAAGATAAAAATAGCTTGACCCATAATCACCCATGACCAAAATTACTCACTAATCGAATTTTCTGGAACATGTGATCTAGCCAAATAGTCTTCTCGTTCCCGAAAACTGTAGGATACTAAATTTAGTTCAAATTCTCTGAGCCGTTTTTAAGATAAAAATAGCTTGACCCATAATGACCCATGACCAAAATGACCCACTAATCGAGTATTCTCGAACGTGTGATCAAGTCCAACAGTTTTCTATTGCCCGCAAACCGTAAGATGCAAAATCTAGTGTAAATAGTCTGAGCCGTTTATTATTAGATAAAATTATCTTGACTCACAGTGACCCAGAAATGACACACAAATCGAATTTTCTCGGACATGTGACCTAGCCGAATGATTTTCTCGTGCTCAAAACTCGCAAGATACAAAATTTAGTCAAAATCGTTAGATCTGTTTTTGAGATATAATTTGCTTGACCCGTAATGACCCAAAAATGACCCACTAATCGAATTTTCTCGGATATGTGACTTAGCCCAATGATTTTTTCGTGTCCAAAACTCGTAGGATACAAATATTAGTCAAAATCGTTAGAGCCTTTTTTTAGATATAATTAGCTTGACACGTAATGATCCAAAAATGACCCACTAATCGCATTTTCTCGAACATGGGCCCAATTCTTTTCTCGTAATAAAAAATTTATTCAAAATCGTTTGTGACGTTTTTCAGATAAAATTAACTTGACCCTGACCCATTGTGACTCAAAATTACCCACTAATCGAATTTTATCGAACATGGGACCTAGGCCAAAGGTCTTCTGGTACCCCAAAACGCTAGGATTCAAAATTTTATCCAAATCGTTAGAGCCGTTTTTAAGATAAAATTTTCATATATATATATATATATATATATATAGATAAGCAGTAACCATCACATCAGCGTCTGTTAAGTAGTATTCAAATATGTTTCTGTACATTTTGAATTTTTGCTACGCAGAGCTCTGGCCGAAACCCACTGCCACTAATTGTTAATCTTTTTGTTCGGATGCTTGGCTGCCTTTGAAATTACACACTGCTGATGAGGCCGCAGCTTGTTTATGTTTATTTTTACATATATGCTCTACAGTGTTTTCTTGTGTTGTCTTGTTTCTGGTGAGGGGGGTGGTGCTAGTTCAGGCCAAAATCATGTTTTTGCTGGATTATATATATATATATATATATATATATATATATATATATATATATATATATATATACACACACACAAGATTTGCTCGTATTATAATATATGATTTAAAAATGCTTTAAATATCTTATTGCTCCCATGCAATTAGAAGTGTGTTAGTGTTTCTTATAAATAAATAGATTTGGTGAAAGTGCATTTCTCAGATGCATTGTGATCTTCCATGCAACTCTAAGGGTATCGACCAATGAAGTGTTAATTATGGTCACCTACTATTTTCTAGATAATTAGAATAAAATAAATCAAAATGGAAATACAACACAGTCAATACATTTTAAAATTATATTCATGCTTCCACTATTTTCCCTTTTCATTAGTTCCTATAAAACCAATAACAGTTAAAAAAAGAAAGAAAAATAGAAATCGATCACTATTAATCGAAAGAATATTAATTACACCGATCAAAAAGAAAAAAAAAAGAATTTCCTATTGTTCTTTCAAATTACCATTTTAAGGTTAATTGAGAAATGCAAATTTGTTTGATTTATTTATCGTTTAGTTCAGTACATCTAATAGCAGTGGCACTGCAAATTCATTATCAGTTTTGGACACTTTTTAAATCTTAAAAATTGTTTTCGAAATAAGTCTTGCTTGTTTTCCAAAGAATTACTGAGAAAAGGCGGTTCTGTAATCACCCAATTTAAATTCGAATTTTCTTATTTAATTACTTGCTGATCGGTTCATCAGACGCTCTCAATTCTTGGTGAAGTCGTATTTTAGAAAGAACTGAATAATGCAGTTTTGCTGAATTAAAAGAACTGTTATTGTTTTTATTCAAATGAACTGCGCACATCAAAAATAAAAGTTTTTAAGTAATGTGAACTGCGGATTCTGGATAATCGGTCAGGAAATTAATTTCATTTCATATTTGAGGAAGATAAATCGAATATGAGATTTGTGTTTTCATTAATTATGTTAAAAGGATGTTCTCAAATTATGGTTATTTTCTGGCGTTTTCTTGAATTCATTTTTGTTCGTGAATAGGTTACGTAATAGGTATTATTTTTTAGATAATAAGAAATTGAACTACATTTCTCTTTTTCCTATAAAGATGCAGATTATATCTAAAAATGAACCTAAATTGGAGGTTTTGGGACAAATTTCCAGAGGCAACTGTCTTAGAAAGGCCGTTATGAGGGAATCATGAACATGAGGGAACCATAACTCCTAACAAAATATTGTTATTCAAAAACACATACATAATTATGTGTGGAGAACACTAAAATTCATTAAAATAATATTAAACTACAGACTTTTAATGTTAAAAAATACACATTTAAACAATTAAAGTTACAAATTATTAGACGTTTCGTGTACTTACGTACACACCTCATCAATATTACGATCAAAACAACAAAACCACTAGAACCAAAACAAGAAAAAATAGTTAAAGTCACAGTTTAGTTAAAACATTGTATTCTGCTGAAACCTGGGCAGCTTCGTTAATCGGAGATTCAGATAAATCCGTCATTTTTTATTATATAGATTAAATATGATAGGATTTAATAGAACGAAAAAAAAACTTTTATTAATATCTTTTTAAGTTTTGATTCAATTTTCATAAATTTGAAATGACTCGACAAAATTCTGCAACGACATATAAAGTATATGTATTAAATTTTAAACCAATCGGATGGGTAGTTTCTGTGCTGTTAAATGCCAACGGACAGACCAGATGACGACTATAGGTGCTACGTATTTATATAGTATATGCATTAAATTTTAAACCAATCGGATGGGTAATTTCTGTGCTGTTATATGCCAACGGACAGACCAGATGACGACTATAGGTGCTGCGTATTTATATAATTACGAACGCACCCAAAAATCAGTCCAAAAAAGCCACCACTAGGTGTAAATATGGCTATGTAACAGCAAAGATATTTTTTAAAAATGTAGAATCAATACTAAAATAAAATTAACTTTTATCTAGCGCATTCAATTCAGGTTTAATATGGCCGCCGTTTTGTGAACCACGTATTGCATTCTCTACCCAGCATTCACAATAGCAGAAAGTAGCATGTTTGGAGGAATGGTCCGAACAGCCTATGGTATGTTATCTTTTAACGTAGCAAGGTCCTTAATATGTACAAGATAATTTCAGTATCGGTTCTGTTTTTTTTTTAAATTCTCTTTTCTATTACACAGTGCTACATTTCCACCTAGCAGTGACTTTTGGATCTAATCTTCTTTTTCGTGGAATCCTTCTTGCCCCGTCTTGTTTAATCATTCTGCAAAATGTAAGTCAATTTTCGCAATTAGATCGCGCTACGTAACACGTTGAGTACTGTCAGTTTAATAATGGCCTATTCTGATCATATTATAGCCCATATTTTGGTCAGAATAGAGTTAAATTACGGTTATGTAACCATTTTCTGTAAAAACGGTCGAATAACTGCACTGGTAAAAATTTGCAGCAAACTGTCCAGTCATTTGTCCGTTCTTAGAGGAAACGGTTACACAACCGTAATTTAACTCTATTCTGATAATAATATGGGCAATAATATGGTCAGAATAGAGTTAAATTGCGGTTATGTAACAGTTTTCTCTAAAAACGGTCAAATGACTGGACAATTTCCTGCAAATTTTTAACAGTGTGGATAGTTTGCTGAAAATTTTAGCAATACAGTTAAAATTTTATCAATAAGGAACAATACATATCTGAACAGATCTACATTTTTCGTTAACATTTTGTGAATTTCACATTCGTTATTTTATTTATGAAACACAAAAGATGTATAAAGGGATATGTATAAAGGCGAAATTAAAGCATTACAGGGAATACAATGTAATTAATTACTTTTCTGAGTCCAAGTGATTTGACATTAATTTTCATTACTACACTTGTCGCACTGCATTTACAATTATTTTCACCCTTTTAAGATTTAAATTATCTAGATCTCTGAATGTCTAAGTAAAAACTTTCTTTTTAAATTTCTCTTATAATGCAGTTTAAGGTCTGTAGTAATTAGTACGAATTACCACAATTTATATTTTTACTTTCTGCTATCTATACAAGATGAAAGTATTTGATTCATGAAAATTTTCTACTTCCGGTTTTCGACAGATTTAAATGTTTTAGAATGTCCTGAACACGATTTGACTGTTTTTCGAAAATGTCTGTCTGTGACTCTGTGAGTCTATCTGTCTGCTGTCTGTATGTGACAAAAAGTTTGTGGGCGCTTTATCTCAAGAACTAATGTACACATTTTTCCTCTGTTGTTTGTATTCTGCTTAGCAAAAAGAAAAGAAATTCACATCCTTGGTAGTGCGATTAAAAAAAATATTTATAGTGTAGTTTCAGTCCTGCTGAAAATTTTATTGGAAATTTAGATATATTATCTGATTCTGGGAACTCATGTACGCCACTAAAAAGTGTGCTCATGTTGACATTCCATCTTGCGCTGCGAAGTTGCAGCCTTGCCAATGTATATTAGTGAAAAATGACAGACTAGATGTTGTCGGGATGGCTTAATTGGTAAAGCACATGGTGCGATATACCAAGGTATCTGGGTTCGATCCCCGGTCTGGACACATTATTCACTCTGTTGGTTGTACGCTGCTTAGCAAAGTGTAAAAATTGCACATCCTTTGTAAGTGCCATTTAAAAAAGGTAATTTTTTATCAAGTAACTTAATTAATATCTCGGCTAATTAGCAACAATGTATTTCGAAAATCATTATCAACTATCCTTGGATAATTCTGCGTCGATAAATATCCCGAGCGCTCGTCAACTCTCCCGCTGATCGTCCGTAAAGTAAAGTTTGTGTGTAATGTAAAAACGAGTTTTTCTCAAAAACTATAATACCTAGGAAATTTGCTATAAGCTTTCCTGCAAGGTTTAAATAAACTCCTACTACCCCTGACTTTTTTTCAAATTTTTAGTTTCGATAGATTTGAAAAGAGAGGGGGGGGACATATTTTTGCAGTGTATTTTCGATGATATCTCTGAAAATATAATACCTAAAATTAAAACACATATATTTTTCAGTTCGATATTACGATATCTTTCACGTGATACCCCACACGTTATATAAAGGAAAGTTTGTTTTATTTTCAAGTAACTTAATTGCTCCCCCCCCCAAAAAAAAAAAAATAAATTTTTCCTAAACATATTTCTAAATGGCTAATAATTTGAAAATATTTGGTCAATTTGGCTTTATAACTTTCAGTATAATATTGTCAAGTTTCAATTTTCCACGTACTATAGCTTACGAGTAAAAGACGAACGGATAGATGGACACCGGAGTGATCTTATAATGGTTATGTTCTTTGTTTTTAAGTATGGAACCCTAAAAATAAACAAAAACTTTATATCATTGGATTGGTGTATATTATACAAATGCGCCATTTTACAATTATCAGAAGACTGTGAAAATTCTATGTCTATATATTTAAGTAAAAAAAAAATCATTCAATAAATTACAGCATGGAAAATCTTCCGTTTATGTCTGCTTTACTGATTTCTTTATCTAATTGATTGATTTATCTTATTATAGGTAATCAAACGAGTAGAAGAAGATAGGGTAACATATATTACAGTTGGTGATTTTGTGGATTTAATAGCATTAACAGCTCAGTAAGAGAACTCAGTTAATTTAAGGAATGTTAACTTTTCTCAAGGTTTATTTACTTTTTCTTATTTAATTATGTATAAGGTTTATTTACTTTTTCTTATTTAATTATGTATATCTCATACATATGATGAAATGTTTATGTTTATAATTACAAAAAAAAATAATGTTGTTACATAAATATTGCAGGATTATTAGGTAAATATTTTGATAATAATTTATTATTTACACTTTTGTATTATTTCTATTAAGCGGAAGTTCTCCAAGATACGGCTTGATTTTTAGCTATTGAAACTTTCTTCTATCTTTACAAGAAGTAAGCATTGGATTCATGAAAATTTTCGACTTCCGGTTTTTGACGGATTTATACGTTTTTGAAGGTCCTGAATACGATTTGACTATTTTTAGAAAATGTCTGTCTGTGACTCTGGCTGTCTGTCTGTATGTGACAAAAATTTTGTGGGCTCGCTATCTCAAGAACTAATACTCGGAATTTAATAAAACTTTATATTCAGTTAGTCCCTGATATAAATTGGTGCTGATTAGTTTTTGGTAAAAATCACCCAGCAGGTGGCGCTGCTATGCAGCATTTTTCGCGATGTCCGCAATACCTCTATCTCAAGAACTAATGCTCGGAATTTAATAAAACATTATATTCAGTTAGTCTCTGATATAAATTGGTGCTTATTAGATTTTGGTAAAAATTGCCCAGTAGGTGGCGCTGCTATGCAGCATTTTTCACGATTTCCGCAATAGCTCTATCTCAAGAACTAATGCTCGGAATTTAATAAAACTTTATATTCAGTTAGTCTCTGATATAAATTGGTGCTGATTAGGTTTTGGTAAAAATCGCCCAGCAGGTGGCGCTGCTATGCAGCATTTTGCAGGATATACACGATTTTAGTGATAATCATATCTCAAGAAATAATGCACGGAATTTAATAAAATTTGAGTTTCAGTTAGACCTTGATATAAATAGGTGCTGATTCTTTTTAGTGTATACGAAAGCAGTGTGAGATAGAAGAAAGTTTTGGGATTGGCACATCCGACTAGTTATATTTTGTTTTCGTATAAATAATGCGCAAAAAAAGAGTTTCTTTGCATTGACTTTGTTCAACGTTTCCCTAATTGTGTAATAATTTATATATATAAATGTTGCTATTGTAATTATCTAATCTCCTTCAAAATTCGCTATCTGTGATGTGCCGCAGTCAATCACTGAACGTGATTGCACTCTTAATAACCATCTGCAACAAAAACAAGCGGGAAAGTCTACGTCAAACGTGAGAACTGCTGTGCGGTCATACTGTTATTACTTCAGTGAAATGAATTATATTGTCTGTTATTATGATATGATTAATTTCCAAAATAAAAAGAGTGGATTTTAAGTTGGCAACATTTTATCATTTGTTGACATATAGTGAAAATTCCAATGGGAAAATTAAGCCTAGCTTTGGAAACTTCAGAATATGAAATCCATGTTTAGACTCTTTTCCATTTAATATCTATTTCTCTGGAAAGATCTATCGAAAAAACTGTCGGTACATTATAGAATTGCTATAATTAAACAAATTTAGTATACAAATACGGTTTCTAAATTCAGTAATACGGAAATAATATGACTCCATCTTAAATACGATGTAATCAACAAAGCAAACTACGAGGCTAACGAAAAAGAAAGGCTACCGCGGTGCTTTACGCATATCTTTTTTTACAGACCGCGGGAGACACGTGATGCTCGAATGCACCAATGGAGGTGTATGAAAAGAGCATCACGTCACTCTAGCGGTCTGTAAAAAAGGATAAGTGGAATGAACCGCGGTAGCCTGTCTTTTTCGTTAGCTTCGAGCAAACTAGAATCGTTACCTATAATGGGATATCACTGAATTAATTACGTATGATCGGATTTAATAGAATGAAGAATGTGATTATAACTTGGTCATAGAGGTTTACGTCGTATATGACTATAACGTCATACATGTCAGATAAATTGGAGATACGGCGCTTGACGATTAATCCTCGGAAGCTGTTATAACAAAGAATTACTCATTCTTCAAAAATTGATATTACTTAATAAATATTTTTATTAATATGTTTTTAAGTTTTGATTCGATTTTCATAAAATTTGAAATGAGTCGACAAAATTCTGCAACTATTATATATATTAAATTTCAAACCATTCGGTTGGATAGGTTTTTCGCTGTTATATGCGGACAGACGAGCAAATAGAGAAACAGACGGATGGACCACACGACAACTATAGATGCTACGTATTTATATAATTACGAACGCACCTAAAAATCACAGAGATTCTTAAAATACGATCGGATCGGGAGTAATGATTTTACGCACCGCAGGGTGACGTCAGCTATGTTTTGATCCGACATTCTGAAGACAACATAAACTTTTACAATGGATATATTTTACAACCACTATTTTATATTGGATGAAGTTTTGATTTTAAAGCCATGTATTTATTAGTATGAATTAAATAAATCAGTCAAGTGCGAGTATAACTAGTGCTTAAAAGGTTCCGTGCATTGAATTTATTAATTACTATTTATTAATTTATAAACTCCTACTACCCCAAATTTTTTCCTAATTTTAGTTTCATACATTCAGAAATAGAAGACTGGGGGGATATTTTTTCAGTACTTTCGACGATATCTATGAAAATATGTTACCTAAAATTAAAAGAAATATTTTTTTTTGAGTTCGATGTTACGAGATCTTTCTACAGATACCGTACACGATAAACGAGGGGTAGTCAAAAAAATAAGTTTCTTCTGGCGACTGTGGACAGAGGTGTGTATGAAAGACAAAAAAATGTAATGAGACATTAAAGATAAAAATAACTTTATTTTTCCACATAAGTACCAAGTACATTGAGACATTTGTCATACCGCTTTATAAGCTTCAATCAACAGCGCCATCTGCACAGGTACTGCAACAGCGTCATCTGCTTGATCGCGGTCGACCTCTACCCAATTGTGTATCGGTGTCTTGCACGTTCGCGTTCACCTGCTGTGTCGTCTTTCGCCCATAGCCGTTCAACGCTTCGTCCGTATGCAAAGCCCTGATTTTTTTGTGGAGAGCTTTCTAAAGCTTATAAAGCGGTAGGACAAATGTCTCAATGTACTTGGTACTTATGTGGAAAAATAAAGTTTCTTTTTTCTTTAATGTCTAACTGCATTTTTTTGTCTTTCATAAACACCTCTATCTACAGGCGCCAGGGAAAACTTATTTTCCGACTGCCCCTCGTATGAAAAGAGTTTTTTTCAATTAACTTAATATCTCAGCTAATTACCAACAATTCTTTTCGAAAATCATTATCAAATATCTTTGGATGATTCTGCGTCAATAGATACCTTGAGCGTCCGAGAACTTTCCCATTGACCGCCCGAAAAATAAAGTTTGTGTGTAACGGAAAAATGCGTTTTCTCAAAAACTATGTTACCTAGGACAATCTCTATATTTTTTCTGTAAGATTTAAATAATGTTCATTAACATTCTCTCCTCTGTTCGTTATGTTTAAATAAACTCCTTCTACCCCGAATTTTTCCATAATTTTAGTTTCAGTATATTCGGAAATGGGGGGGGGGGGATAGTTTTACAGTGCATTTTTCAGGGCATCTCTGAAAATATAATACCTAAAATAAAAAAAATATATATTTTTGAGTTCGGTATTATAAGATTTTTCACACAATACCGTAAACGATATACAAAAAACATTTTTTTTCAAGTAACTTAATTAGCTCTCTAAATTTTTCCTAAACATATTTGTGAATGACTAATAATCTGAAAATACGTGGATAAAAAGGCTTTTTAATTTAACCAAGTTTGAACTTTCTACGTCTCGTAGTTTACGAGAAAAAGAGCTCTGACTGACAGACAGACAGACGCAGGAGTTATCTTATGATGGTTCCGTTTTTACTTTTTAAATACGGAACCCTAAAAATAATCTGTGTTAAAGTATGTGATCTTTCAACTATCAATTTGTTTAATACTGATTTTACGAGATTATTTTATGTTGAGATATTATAAATAATTAGGAATACTAAGAAAATAATTGATAGCATGCGAATAAAAAATAAACATTACCGCGATACTATAGTGTAATAAATAAATAATATTTCCGGATGCATTATTATTTATTTTTATCAATTGAAATATATTTTCATTTATGTTTTCTGATATTCAATATCAGCGTATGAGCTGTTATGTTTTGTTTTTTTTTCCCTCATAAAATGCTTATTTTATTGGTCAGTAAAAATGAAAATATTAATTCGATATATCGCTTGTGTGGAATCATCACTCTTCTGATCCGCTCGTGACATCTTGCTGTCTGCCGGATCAAAAAATATTTGACGTCCTCCAATGCATGCGCAGTTTCGGAATCATTACTCTCCTGATCCATCCATTTAAAAAATATAAATATAGTTTGTTGAAAAATCTAACATTGACAAAATAAACAAAATTTCACGAAATTAGCAGCCGTTTGCACTTTGAGATAAATTTTTGTCAATATTTTTTTCATATGCGAGACTCTTTAAAAAAAAAATCGAAATTGCAGTCGGAGGTTTGTTAACCAATTCTGACAGTCTAATTTTATTTTTAAAAATATACAAAACGCCTGTAGCTCAGAGAGTTTAACTATGAGAAAGATACATTGATTAAAAAAAGCTTGAGTTTAAAATTTTAATCTTTATATTGTCAGCTGGTTCATTACACTGGTATCATAAATATAATTATAACCACTGTTGTAGCCATTAGTGACCCATCACTGATACCATTTCTATCGTAAGCATTATAACGAATTGTCGAATCAGGTAAGGAAAATATTTATACCGGAAGGATAGAATGGGATATTGAATGCATAAAACAGTATTTATTAAAACATTCGTAATAGAGATACCGTCTTATAATTTTCTTCCATTTGCATATTTTTATTTGCAACTGCTTATATGGCAGACTAGATACTATTGCCAATAAAATTTCTACAGTGAAATTTGCCCGTCTATTCTCGGTCCAGGTAGGTCAATAGGTAGAGCATTGACACTTTAAGTCAAAGGTCTTGGGTTCGATTCCCAACCTGGGTATTTTTTCAATTAGTTGGAAAAGTTCAGTTTGTATGATTCCCACTAGTATGGAATGAGATAGTTGAAAAGTACAGGGTAGTTCTGAAAAGTATACATATTCATTTTACTCTAAAACAAGATCAATTAAAATTGTTTTATGTTACATGCAACAAACTTGTAGAGGAATGTTTAATTGTTTTACAAACAGTCACAGATGCAGACAGGCAACACGAAACACGATATCTGAGTCAAGTGTTAGGAGAGTGACTACGATATGCTGTAAAGATCAACTACATAAACAAGTATAGCACGGGCAAACACTGCATATTTTACGTATGCTTACAAGTAAAAGTTCAATGTATCGCATCAGGACATTTGAGTCACCAATGGGTCAGTGTAACATTGGCTATCACATTTCGTCCAATCCAACAGTAAGGAATATGTTCATCAAGGTAATCTTGCACACTGTTTTACCATTGTTATGGTGTATCACTAAATTCGAAAATAAAATTTATACTATCATCCTGCCACAATTATACCAACCAAAGTTTCAGAAAAGATCGTCCCATGATAGCACAAAAGAATATAAAAAAAAAAATTATGTAAATCATAGATAGATTTTTTGGTTGTATATTTCATTTCGAATTGGTATCGAAAATGCTATTGCACAACAATTACAGATTTCATTTTGTGACTTCTCTTAGTAATAGGGCAAAAGTTTCATGAACACCCAATAGTTCGCAGTTACAGTCCGTATCTTCAGCTACTACAGTTTTAGAGCATTTGAAAATTGTATATTTCTTTAGGAATCACACAGTAATTTCTTTTAAAGTGCGATTTGTGAGAATTTCCAAAAATATGAAAATACTATACCAAAGCTTTAACGTATAAATGTATCTCCTTCTGTTATCTTAAAGAAAATAAAAAACTCTGTCAATATATGAATATTAGAAAAGCTCTAATATATTAATGATTTACATAAAATTAAAAAATACATACAGGGTGACCGAAAATTCCTTAACGCATTTTAAAATCAATAATAAAATAAACAATTGGCGTTCAAGAGTGCAATTTGAACGAAAATGCTTCTTATGAGCGAAAATATTCTTTAAAAAAAAATAGTTCCAAAAGTTTCTTACAGGTGGTATTACTTCTTCAAATGTACCAAAGAAGTAGAATGTCTTTCTAGGTAACAGTGGCCAAAGATTCACAGAGCGTATGCACAGTTTTGTCCAAACTATGGCAACCCACATTCCAAAACTCAAAAATACTCGCCTTCGTGAATTTGATTACAGGTGTGAGACAAGTCAACAAACATTAGTTTGGCGATAATAGGAAACTCGCCAAGATTTATAGCATGCCTCTGTAACATAATAGCGACATACGGACAAAAAAAAATCAATTGGTTGTTACGATTTATAAAAAAAAAAAAGAATCGCCAAGCAACTTGCCGAAATTTCTATTATATTCAAACAAGTGTTTATTGATTTGTCTCACTCATATAATCGAACTCATGAAAGCGTGTATTGTTCAGTTTTGGAATGTGGATTGCCATAGTTTGGACAAAAACTGTGCATACGCACTGTGCGTGTTTCGTCACTGTTATGTATAAAGTCATTCTACTTCTTCAGTAGCTTTGCAGAAGTAACGTCATCTATAAGAAATTTTTTTTAACTAATTTTATTTTTTTAACGAAAATTTTTGATCATAAGAAGCATTTTTTTCCAATCCGCGGTTTCGTACGCCAATTGCTTAATTTTTTATTGAATTTTAAAATTTGTCAAGGAATTTTCGGATACCCTGTATACATATATATATATATATATATATATATATATATATATATATATATATATATCGACCTTTGATTATTTAGCATTTTAAGTGAAGCTGCGATTGTACGTACTATCCTATCAGAGGGAATATGAGATATTGCGTCATAAAAAGTTTTTCTAAAAAGAAAGCGCTTTGAAACTCATCGTTCCGATAGTTTAAACACGTAACTTCAACAATAAAAACTTTACAGCTGTTTGTATCACCTATTATAGATACAAGCTCGATTTTCACCAATCAATTATAAAAACAATTTACCTCAGTTTTCGGACTTTACACTACTTTTTAAAGCACTTAGCTGTGAATGCACTAACATGATCTGCTTGTTGCTTACATGTTTTACCTTTCAGTCTTAAAAATAACTCTATTGCATCTCAAAAAATTCACTGAAATGAAGTCATGAGTTGTAGTTATATATTTCAGATCGTGGGATTGTACGTGTGACAGAAACTTTACACACGTTCAGAATGTAAAACCTTTTACTATTCCAATTATTTTGGTAAGTCTTAAGTAACTAAAAATATCTCTGTAATTATTTAAAATTTTTGCTTATTACTAACTTTATAAATACTTCAATGCATTTGTATCGGAACAACACAAGTTGCATAATTTTATGACCCTGTATTACTGGGGAGGGGGGGGGGAGGCTCGAAAGCCAAAGCACCGCGACCTGAGGTCTATTGTACTATCCCCCCAGGTCTCCTAATTTTGAACCAATTCCAGATGAGAGACCTGCATCTGGATTGGCACCCCCAGAGGTAGCGCTTATACAGAACTTGGAGGACTTTGGAGCCACGAATAGATTTAACGTGCACCAGCTCATATTAACGTACACGGTCCCACAGCAGAGGCAGACGAGAGAGGATAGACGATGCACCCTCCAAAACTCTGACCGTGGTCGATGCTGCTTGGCTTTCGGCAATCTTACGAGAGCCGAGCTTTACCGTCCGCACCACTGCGGGACGTAAAAACAACTTAGTTGGCAATACGTTTTTAGAGAATAGATGAAGAACGTCTTTTTGCTTCATAAAATTAATATTATACACTATTATAGAATCTAGATTTCTAGATCAAGTAATTAATGGCTACTTTCTACTTTTGGATCAGAATGCGCTTGCAACAAACCTAGAAATGAATATTCTTTCCCATGTCTGTTGTAGAAACACACTGTAGCACACTTCAAAACTGTCGCAAATTACTTCATGTCGAAAGTTTAAAATAGCTTCTATTGATTTCATCTAGTAAAAAATCTACTGTTTGCAATATAAAAGCTTTCATGAGATTATTTGAAGCAGATCTTTATTTTTATGGAAAGTACATCATTAAAGAACGTTCTATTCAATATTCTTCTTTAACATGATTAATGTCATGCGAATTTACAATTTAAACGTTCTCAGTAAGTATATGTTGACCAAACAAAGTAAAATACAATATGTTAGAACGTTCGATGCATGTCGGAAACCAAAAACCTTCCTTAGAGTGAGGGATATGAAGGAATAGCTGAAACATACAATGTAAACATTCTTAGCACATGACGGTAGATATGCGTAAGAAAAGCATCAGTGATATGTAATTTAAAAACAACCGATTTGTCGGAAAATTTTTCACGCCATCAGTATTTCATAACAATTGCTAGAAAAATATATCTTGCAAAAGTAAAATGATAAATAAATTGAAATTTTGTGTCTTAAGTTAAAAAGAACTGTTTTCTTTCCAACAATCTTTTATTTATTTTTTACTAACAAGTACACATCAAACTTATTAAATGCGTAAACTTAGTTTTAATTATATTCTAACAGCACTGTAATTTATGTACACTTAATTAATAAAATTTGGATTTAAGACCAAAACTTCTTAAAATGTGCATAAAGAAGAAAATTCAGGAAAAAGAGCTGAGAGAAAAAAAAATACCGAATGTCTTTTTTGTAAAGCTTTATTTTCTTTTTCATTATAGTTAATTTTATTTTGCATGCAATGCTGTCTTAAATAAGCTTTGAATATTCATAAAATTATTTTTAAGAATGTTTAAATATAGTTATTCCTTCATTTAATAATCGGATACATAAGGTAAAGCTAGGAGAGTCTGCGCACAATTCAAAGGAATAACAATAAAAAATCTAAATATTAATTTTTTACTAAACTATCCATGAGTAATTTTTACTTCATTTGTTTTTTATGCATTTTCATCGCTATTTTGTTGTAATGTTGTAATTTAATAGAACAGTTGTAATAAAACCAAGAAAGTTATTTTGCGCAATCAGTCCTTACAGGGTTGGTGTGATTGCGCAGATGGGTAGAAGAGATTGTTACTAATAATAACTACATTAAATTGTTAACAATAATAATTACACTTAAATGACATTGTTGTAAGGTTTTTGTGAACAAATATTATTGTATTAGGAGTGAATATTTCAACCTAATGATTAAAGAATCAGAAAAGGAAATAATTTTAAAAACGATTAAAAATTTTTATTTAAAGGAAAAAAAAAATAAAGAATCAGAAAAATCAAGTCCAGATAAGATTACAAAATAACATTAAGTTACTTGATAAGACGTTTAACTTAAAATTAGTTCATTTTAATTTTTAATTTTTTTTTGCAAATTTACCAATAAGCTGCGTAATCTCTCCTATCATGGAAACTAATGGAAACAATGCGCCATCTCTCCTAAGTAGCAGATGCGCAAACTCTCCAATTTCAGTAGAAGCGATTGCGCGGCCTTTTATATAATCATGGGCGCTACTAAAACGAACCGTTGATGTTCACATTGTTAGTCTATGAAAGAGATTGAGCAGAGTTATAAAACACAGTGGTTAATGTCTGTGGTATATACATAGACCTCCAGCCTCTGCTGGGAGCTTTGTTATCACATTATAGCAATAAACATGCAGAAAGGGGGTTAACTGTCCTTCCATCACATCACCACACCTTTCATGGAGTTGTTTCACCCTGGATATACTTACTCCGTACCTTAAACTAGAATAAAATACGCATACAGTTACAGTTAAAAGAGAGTGCCTTTACGACCGAAATGCAAAAGAAAAACCGGTTCGGAACGATTTTACTCCCGAACAAACCACTTGACAAATTTAGGGGGACAAGATTTTGTCCAGATTTCAACAGTCTATATTAGTGGCTTATGGGAAATCGTTTAAGTTTTAAATATTTTGTACTACTGACATTGTACAGCAATTATGATGAATAGCTATGAAAATTCAAGCATTTACTTTGGGAAAACAAAGCGAAATAGCAATGCTTTATCTTAGACGCTCAAAACAATCAACGTACACTTTCAAGTTGACACTCCAGTACTGCTGTTGTACAACTACCTGGAGTCGCTGCGCGCTCACTCTACCCCTTCCCTCCGAACCTCTATGTGCGCAATCTCTCCTGGCTTTACCTTAATATATTAATTTTTCATGGAAACATATCTATTAGAATGTTTTAGTTTATATATGACGATAAACTTTTAATTTTTAGATTCTTTGTGTAATGAAAGAAATTACAGAACATAAAGTGAGTACATAAGGTGAGTGTAAAATATAAATATTTTATGCACTTTTACAGTTAAAATTAACTCTTTTAGTTTGACTAAATAATATATTTCTTTACAAACCCGCGTGTAAATGTTGAAAATGAATATATTTTAAAACCATTAATAACTACTACAACGTAGCGTTTACTTAAAAAATAAATAATGCCACTTGCATACCATCTTAAATGACTGTTTATTACAGTTTATTTACTGGAAATAAAAAAAAGATGTTTAGACTTTTGTTTAGGTCTCTGTAGTTTCTTCACAATTTGCTGAATTTTGTGTAGGATTTGTTTTCTTTTTTGTTTTCATTTTTTTATCTTTTTAAAACAAATTGAGGTGTATTCATTTAAAACATATCTTCTCTTGATAATTCTTCACAATTGTACGGAATACTTTAATAATTGTCAAAGTCCAAATATTAAAATTTACAATGTAACAAATTAAATTGTACTTTTTAAAATGTGGTACATATAAGAAGGTATCACAAAACAACTATTACTGAAAATATGAAACAAAAACTTTATGTTTAGATAAACAAAACTTTATGTTTGACACAAAAAACCTTATTTTTTGATGATTTGGATCTTTTCTTGCTGCTTTTTCCTAAGAAGTTCCTTCAAATTGTATACATAAATATTTGGATTTTTAAATGCAATTAACTTTTCACAGCAGTACTGTTGTAGCGAAATATGAATGTAACCAATTATTACTTGAATTTAAGTTTATAACCGCTTGAGACGTAAAGCTAAATCAATACTACAGATAATTATCCATTGCTTTTGCACGAACAAAATACATCATAAATAAAATACACAACGTAAATACATTGATTTCATAATTTAATCCTTACTAAAATAGGTTCAAATACAATTTCAAAGTTTTAAAACATTAAAACCATTTAAAAACACAGATATCAAAAATATCCTGAGCGCTTTCAGCTAAATACTAGCCATCATAAATTGAGAAGAACATTGGACTGTAAAAAGAGGAACATTGGACAGGTAGCAAGGTCGAATCCATAAACAATAAAATGGAGGGAGGGGAGGAAAAAAACAGGCGATGTCATTGAAAACCAAAAAAAAAAAAGTGTGGGAGGGGGGGGTGGGGGGGGGGTAACCAAAAACACCCGTGATACCATTACTTTAAACCATTCATGCGGTATATGATATGATAATGCATCATTACTAAATTTTAATCCTCTGCACTATTGCCTCCTGTTAATGTTTCTGGAGATTCTCTGATTATTCAAATGTTATAGTGTGATACGTTTGCAATGATATCATAAATGACAGAAAAATGCCCTTTATCTGAAATGGATAATTTAGGGGACTTGTAATTTAGGTTCACAAATATCGATCTATAATTACTAGTTGGATAAATTTCAATTTAATTACTGATAACCAAAATTCACACAGCAACACATACAGCAAAAGTAGAAATTGAACTGAACATGTAAACTTAAGTGATATGCATATTTATATAAAACTCAACTAGTAACGAAGTTAAAAAATTCTAACACGCGCATAAGACGAAGTGTTGATGCTTTAAAAAAGTAAATTGGGATGGGTTTAAAATCGTGATTCATAAATGTTATTTCTCACTAGAAAACAATAGTTTATATTTCCAAAATTGAAGACTACTTCGATTATAATAACAGTTGAATATTGTCAGCATTTCAAGAAGATGGGTTTAATTAACTTTAGATTAAAGCATAAAGTTGGAGATAATCAGATATAATACAGATTTTGGAAGAAATGACGTTCTAAAAAGTTTTTCATCAAGATCAATACATTTAAACAAAGCCAGCATACAATGTGAAAAATGTCTCTTTTTTATTCGGCGAGATCTGCGGTGGATTTGGATCCATCTTGGATTTACCGCACTATATTGAATAATTTAATGTACCGTGATTAGAATCAACACTTATTGGGTAATGTGTTTAACCATCTTTTTATGTGATAGATTAGATAATTATTCAATAAATATGTTCCATTTTAAGTATTTGGATGACTTTGTGTGCAGCACAAGACTTCGTTGAAACCTCCTTTTATTGTTTGCTTTTGAGTCGCGTCGCTCTCCTTATATCAGTCTTCGGGTTTCGGCAAACTCGAGCTCAATCTGTTTTTAAATTTCAAATTTTAACTTTTTTCCATTTCAAATCATTTTAATGCTATTTTGATCAGAATAAAGAGTAAAGTATTTTTCTATTCCGCATAGTTGCGAACTATTCATTTTTGGTGATCACAATTTCCGAATCATAATTCTGAGCTTATTTAATCGCATAATTCTGCGATTAATTAACATTAAGATTGGAAAAAAGATTTCTTTATATTGCATAATTTTTAAATTCTTAATGTATTACTTTTTAATATTTTTAAATATTATGTTAACCCTTAATGTCAGTACACTGAAACTGGAGCAGCTTCACCTAGAGCGCGTTGAGAGACCGAAACGCGGGTTACTCGTGTAATTGGAGAATGGCATCATATGAGTTTCTCAGGGTAAAGTTGAGTTAAAACAGCTGTAAACGCGTTTGGGTAAAGTTGTGGGCATGTTTACAAAAAAAAACACTTCCGTCAACCAATCTACCACTACATTTTTATCATAGCGATCATTGCAGGAATCGTCCTGGGGACTTTGGCCAGTTATATCTTAGACCTGTTAAACGTAGACCAATCAAATGGCCATAATCAAGAAGTCAAAAAGAACGACAGTTAATAGTTGCAGTTAGCTATAAAGAGAACAAACAAACCAGGTTTCCCAACCACGTGATCACTTTATCCAACAAAATTCTGTAGGTAATGTGGGTTACTAGAAGTCTGTGTAATTTCCGGCTCTGAACACTACGAGTAACCCGGAAAAGTCACGTGATATCGGTCTCTGAACATTTCGGGTTACCCTTGTGTTGCTCTACGTAATTCATGTTGCAGTTCGTGAACGCGCCCTTTCTCACCGTAAATATGGTTGATGTCTCTTATGTGTTCTTCTGTACGCATTTGTGTATAACAGTTTTCCTACGCATTTCTTCATTCAGCGGGAAAATGGCACAGTATGTTTTTTTTTTTTTTTTTTGGAAAATGCTGTTGGATTATATACAACGATATTTTTCTTCTTTGAAATTAAATCGTTAGTTGTTATCCTTGCAATGTGCTACACAAATTGTGTTCTACATCATGTCTCTACGAAAATAAATTGAAGACTACCTGTTGCTCTTGATGTAGTAGGACGTTATTTTACGAATGCTGAGGATTAATTTTTCGTGACGCGCACTGTTAGTCTAATTTTATGGTATATTTAAGAAATGTCTTTTTTTGGTATGTTAGACTAAACTTGTGAAATTTCTTAATGTTTTAAACATACACTAAAAGAATTCTCACTTGCTTTAAAACTTTAAAATAACTTCGGCATTCGCGTGTTAATAATAAATTTTGTATTTCTTTTAAATGCTAAAAGGTGTAAATTAACAACATAATATACAGTAAAATAATTTTTATTAGATTATTGACATGTTTCCGTTCACTCCGAGCCATTTTTAAAAACAAATGAGAATATTCTATAATTTTATAATTTCCATAATTCTATAATTATTTGTCTTTGATAATGGTTCGTAGTGAGCCGAGACATGTCAACAATCTAATAAAATATATTTTACTGTATATTATGTTGTTAATTTACACCTTTTAGCATTTAAAAGAAATATATTATTACAGGTGTTACAATTTATTATATTTTTAATAATTTTTGTATTTTGTGGTATTTACATTAAAAATAACTGGTATTTTCTATTATTCACGAAAATTAAGTCTCTTAAATGGTCATGTTTACTTTAAGTATGTAGGCTTAGTTCTAATGCCTTTCTTTTATATTACCTTGTAATTAACTACACAATAAATCTTATATTGGGAATATATTACACCAATCTAATGCAAGCATATAAAAAAAATATATTGATTGGAAAATTTATTCATCTGCCTGAAAGACAAATGTTTTGCTGATATTTTTTATGAAGTATTAATAGCAATAAAATTTAAATCAAAAACATATATCAAATAAGCAAAAAATGACTATAATTCTAAATTTCACCTTAAAAATTCAAAAAATTAAAATTACACATCATGTGTTTTATGACGCAAAATATAATAAAAATGTAAGAAAAAAAATTAAATACATTAATAACTTCATTAACTCCATAACACCATTAACTACTCAGAACACTTTCTGTGATACGCATAACCATCATCAGGGATAAAATCAAATCTTTTCTACCGTCATTCAAATAACACGTTGTGAGATTTTTGTTAAACAAAATATTTTAATTTCATAAACATGTGAAATATCATGAAAATTATGTCTCTTAAAGGGTCTTGTTTACTTTACATCTATAGGCATTATATGTATTTTGACCTAGTTCAAATAAATTTCTATTACATTACTTTGTATTTAGCTACACAGTAAATCTTATATATATATATATATATACACTATATTGCCAAAGGTGACCGGTTACTTGCGATTTTGGACGTTTTGTTAACTATATAGAAAAATAAATGTGGAATTAACCTGAAGCTGCAGATGTGTAAACCGTATAGTATAGGTTATATATTTCCGCGAAGATTTTTTCACGAAACCCCATAGGGAACTGTCAACAAATTGAAAAACAACGAACATCTTTTGGATAACACTGTAAAAACGAATGTAGCAAAGGCGTTCAAACTCGAGATTATTAATAAGTGGCTTATTGTAATATACTGTGTTCATTTTTATGAGGATAGCATGTATACTCGTAGATAAATTAAGGTTTTTATAAAAAGAGTCCCGAATTTCGCCTAGTTTTTTGCTTATAATTTGCAGAGTTCTTAACATAAAAAAAAGAAAAATGACAAACAACATTTTACATAATATTCTGTAATCAGAATTAAAAAATAATAAAAATTGGATGAAAAAGTGAGCAGTTTTACTAAAAAATGTTTCACTACGCATGCGCGAATGCAATCAAAATATAATATGCACAATGTATTAGCTAAGTATATAGAGCAACTTCTGTGAAAGGCTCAAAATCATAGCTTGAAAATTCTAAAAATTATTGTCGATAGAATAAGCTCGAAATCCGTTGTTCCCAAAAAGAAGCAAAAAGATGAGGGGTTGTATAAAATATTTGTTGATTGGTGCCAAGATAGCGTACACAATATTGCACATACTACTATATTTGGATACAACCCCTCATATTTTTGCTTCCTTTTGGGAACAACGAATTTCGAGCTTATTCTATCGACGATAATTTTCAGAATTTTCAAGCTATGATTTTGAGACTTTCACAAAAGTTGCTCTATATACTTAGCTAATACATTATGAATATTATATTTTGATTGCATTCGCGTATGCGAGGTGAAAATTTTTTTAGTAAACCTGCTCATTTTTAATCCAATATTTATTATTTTTTAATTCTGATTTTAGAGTATTATGTACAATGTTGTTTGTCATATTTTCTGAAAAGAACTTTTTTTATATTAAGAACTCTGCAAATGATAAGCAAAAAACTAGGCGAAATTTGGAACTCTTTTTATAAAAACCTTAATTTCTCTACGAGTATACATGCTATACTCCTAAAAATGAACACAGTATATTACAATAAGGCTCTTATTAATAATCTCGAGTTTGAACGCCTTTGCTACATTAGTTTCTACAGGGTTATCCAAAAGATATTCGTTCTTCTTCAATTTGTTGACAGTCCCTTATGGCGTTTCGTGAAAAAATCTTTGCGGAAATATATAACCTATACTATACTGTTTACACACATGCAGTTTCAGGTTAATTCCTCATATACTTTTGTAGATATTTTTCAAAACGTCTAAATTGCAAGTGACCGGTCACCTTTGGCAGTATAGTGTATATATATGGGTAATATATGAGAGAAAGTCATTAAGTAAGCCACAAAAGATAATTAAATAATAACTTACAACGATATTCACTTCAAAACTATTTTTATTTCTCAACATATTCTCCACCAATATTTATGCACTTATATCACCGTTTTATCAGTGCCCCAACACCAGCTATATGCATTTCTTTGAGTTGCTGTCTCAGCCACATTAGGACTTCATGTTCAATCTTTTCATCATCTGTGAACATCATCTTGCTTCCAAGATGGATTTTTAGTGGACTAAACAGATGAAAATCGCTTGGAGATAAGTCGAAGCTGAATGGTGGATGTTGAACAAGTTGCAAGATGATATTCACAGACGATGAAAACGTTCAACTTGAAGTGCTAATGTGGCTGAGATAATGTGAATGCTAATGTGGCACTGATAAAACGGTGATATAAGTTCATAAATATGTTGAGAAATAAAAATAGTTTTGAAGTGAATATCATTGTAAGTTATTTAATAATCTTTTGTGACTTACTTAATGACTTTCTCTCGTATTCTACCAATCTAATGCAAGTATAAAAAATATATATATTGATTATACACTTTTATTTATCTGCCTGAAAGAGAAATGTTTTTCTGGCAATTTTTAGGAAGAATAAAAGCAACAAAATTTAAATTAGAATAATATACCAAATTAGCAAATAAATGAGTTAAATGCTAAAATACGTCTTAAAAACTCAAAAATTAAAGTTACACATACTGTGTTTTAATACATAAACGATAATAAAATTGTAAAAAAAGACGATAAAATTGTAAACTATATTAATATTAATTACTTCAAGCATTTCTTCAAGCATTTCTTTCTACATCATCAGGGATAAAATCAAATGCGTTTTTTACCGTTATTCAAATTACACGTTGTGAGATTTTTGTGAAAACAATTATTTTAATTTCATAAACATGTGAAATATTCATGAGTAATATACCTCAAAACTTGCGTGTTAGAAAAATGTTACTCAAAAAAAAGCAAGGGGTTCAATAACAAAAGATGAAAATACCCAATATTTCATCGAGAAGACACATAAGAATGCTGACATGAGAATTTTTATAAAAGTCTTATACTTCAAACCATTTTCGAAACATTTTTCATTCTTTGAAAGCAGGAGATCTTATATTAGACTTCCACAATTTAATAATACATCCAAAGTTAACGCTTGTGATATTTGTTAATTGGTTTATATAAATATACTTATTTTTCCAACTTGATAAAAAAGTATCATCTACTTTACAATTAATTAAAACAGAACAAAATAATGTCGATTTTCAATTTGAAGCTAAATCTCATTAAAACAGAAAGCGTTCTTATCTTTTTACTTACCCATCATACGTAGTATAGGGTAAAACTTGCATTCGTTTTAAAAATTGAAAAAAAAAATTGTTGACGGATTTTCACGTGTCAGACACTGGAGATTCCGAAAAACATATTTTTAGAAAAAAAAGAAATCCGTCCGTCTGTAAACGCGCTATCTCCCGAACAAATTGAGACAGAGACTTGAAATTTGGTATGTATTTAGAATGTAATAATGAGAAGAAGCCTATTAAATTTCAGTAACCTCGCTTATCCGGAACTATTTTTTTCGGACTTTTGAAATATTCCTTCTGATAAAATTTATATAAAATTTTTCGAAATTGTTTATTGTAAGGAGTGAATATAAAATACAATAAAAAAACATATATTTTGCAGAAAGAATGAAGTCAATCGGGTAATTAATTTCGGAGATATTTGTAATCACATTTTCCACACTCTTTGATTTTTCATAACCCTGTATTTCATTCAAGTTTCAATCCAAGCATCCATTTTAATTGAAAATGAGACGCTTAATCCGACGCAGTAAACTTTTAGTCAATATAATTATCATTTTTGGAGTTATACGGATGTTTCTTTTACGCAATACAGTAATAGAACATTTAAAGTTTATGACGTCATCAAGCCGGGATTTTATTCGAATTACAATGCATTTTATAAATAGTTTACGCACGTTCTATTTTCATATGTTATATTTTGCATATCCATGATGGATAAGTATTATGTATTAAGTATGGATAAGTAGTAAGCATTGTAAGTATTACGGTGCGCTCAACGACTAGTTTAGTTTTGAAAATATGTATCTAAACTTCTTCTAAACTTTTCTAGCCTTTTTCTAAACTTTTTTTAGTAGTTTTCTAAACTTTTCATATTTAAAACAATTATTTTCTGTCAAGATGTACTACTTGGATTACAGAATTAATTAACCTAAAGAAATTGTATATATTTCACATTCATAAAACTGTAAAAAAGGACAAATGCTCCTTAAACTAGAAAAATATAATATAACAACAAACTAAATACACAATAACATTTCCTAGTTACTCACGATTCCGAAAAGCGTACTGTATCTTTAGAAACCCCACAAATTAATGTATTAACGCAATTTAAAGAAGCATTTATAAAAACGAATTTCCTTTGGCTGCCATTGATATTCAGAAATGTTTACTAATAGTTTTAGCAAATTAATTAGATTTCTTAACAGATTACGCGTAACCAGATTCAGTTGAACAAATTACTTTTATTCAGTAACTCAGTTGGTAGTGTTACTATCATTCGGTAATTCAGGTCTATTATTCATGTATATTAAGTCTTTTAATTTTTCTTGTTTACTTTACATCTGTAGACATTGTCTGTATGCAGACCTAGTTTCAATTATTTTCTATTACATTACTTTGTAAAAACTATATAATAAATCTTATATATCTGTATATATGTTACATTATTAAATTTTCTTCGCGATATATCCCTGTTTTATGCTAAATTACCACCACACACACATTTTCACTAATTCCTTATTCCCTAATAATACCTATCGTTAATTCTATTAAACTCCCCTTAAATTAATTATTATTTTGCCCAATTTACTTAAATATAAAGCTTTTAGTTATTCCTAAATTATATCATGATTTCTGATCATTTCTGTGAATTCGAATGTTTTTTCGACAGCCATTTCTTTTTCTTTCCGAGTTTCCGAGGTTTTTTTTTTTTGTTGTTTTTTTTTTTGCGCCTTGGGTTATTTTTTCCTTTAAAATGCTTCCGCTTGAAATTGTTAAGACTCTTTGCGCTATCATTCCCATTGTTCGTGACGTAGACTGTACGCGTATCCCTTATTCTAGCATTGACTAGAGCGCTCGCTACGTCAGAATTTTATAAATTATACGCTTGTCCCCAAAAAGCAGGTGCACGCGATCTTCAGACAGATTTTGGTCGAGTTTTCAAATGTTAAACAGTTCCCTGGCTGTGCGTTTTACTTATCGCGTATTCCAAATGATTCAACCCTAAATATTTTTTCTAGAGTTATGTTCGATGTATTTTAATTTAAGAACTTCTTGTGACCACGAATTACTTTAGAGATGGCACTGCCCATTAAAATCATGTGTGGACAGCTTCCATGAAGATTGTTTAAATAAATTCATGAAATTATGAATCGCCTTGTTTTTTACATATCGGAGAAACACTTTTGGTTTTAATTCATTGCCTTGTTCAGCCACTACACGACTGCATCCATAATATTATGCTTCGAATGAACGAGTATTTTCCCTAATATAATGTTGCTTCAATTACATAGAGTATATCGTTTATCATCCATCGCATCGATTACAGGTATTGTAATATATATGTGGAATATACTACATAAATCTAATGCAATTATATGAAAAAAATCTTGATCGGGAACTTTTATTTAGCTGCCGAAAATAGAAAATTATTTCTAGCATTAATTTTGAAAAAATAATTAGCAACAAAATTTAAGTCAGGAAAATATATAAAATGCTCCCTACCGTTATCTAAATTGCACACTTCGCGGTTTTGGACAAAATAATTATTTTAAATTTCATAAACATGTGACATATTTATGAATAAAATACATCAAAATATATGTGTTAAAAAAAAAAAAAATTACCCAAAAGAAGCAAGGGGTTCAATAACATAAGATGAAAATCCCGAATCTTTCTTTCAGGAGGCATGTAAGAATGCTGACATGTGCTTTTCTATAAAAGTTTAATGCTTGAAAGCATTTTCGAAATATTTTTCATTCTCTGAAAACAGCAGATCTTATATTAGTGTTCATCAATTTAATAATACCTCGAAACTTTACGCTTTTGTGATATTTTTGATTTGGTTTTTAGAAAATATTTACTTTCAACTGATTAATAAATTAAATGAAATGGATTAGAAAAATGTCGATTTTTAACACTTTCCAACACAGTTGAAATGTGTTTATGAATTCGGTTTGTCTGTCTGTCCGTGCTCTCACTGTCGTAACTCAATGTTTATACATTATTGAATTTTACTATAGAATATTCGGTATTGAAAATGAAGTGTGTAGCATTAATAGTTCATTTACAGGGACGCACCAAACAAATTCCATTACATTATTGTTTATGGCGAAAAATCGTTTGAAACGTTTTTTATTGATGTTACGCTATTTGAAACATAACAAAATTAATATGCATTACTCAAGTGGATTATAGCATACTCTTTCCGGAGTACACAGTTAGTAGCATTTACAATTCAATTACAGGGACGTACAAAATAATTCGTTTACATTATGATCTATGGGGGAAAATCGCTTGTGGTACATTTTGAACTTGTTTTGATACTTGACACATAATTAAATTTCAAACGATCACTAAGATTCAATAAAACTTATTTTCTATATATTATGGAGTGTGTAGGATATTTCTTTCATGTACAGAGACGCACAAGAGAATTTGGTTAAAGGACTGACTGTGATCGGTAATTGCTAGAAGTGCTCTTTCCGATGTGATATGTAATTTTATGTAATTTTTAGTGTATTACGTGTTGTTTACAATATCTGTAGATCATACACAGGGCTGCACGAATTATTTCGAATATGGGCAGCAATTGTTGAAAATCGATTTTTACTGAGTTATGTATTTTTTAAATTGATTATTTAAATATCTCATTTCATCGTACGAAAAAAATTAAGTTCATAATAATATTCTGTTAGTGTTGGAAAATGTTTCATAAACTATGTCGGATGCATGATTTTTCGTTCTTGTTAATTTTAAACTAAATTACATTAAAACAGAAAACTTTCTTATATTTTTTGTATAGAAATATTTTTTTTAACTTTTCATTCTTAAAACAATTATATATTGTCAAGTTACAAAACATTTATAAGCAATTTAACATTCAAATATTTTAAATTTAATGCTACTCGATAACAAAATTCATTAACTAATAGTAAAATGTGGTTCACATTCAAACGCTGTAAAAACAAACAAACAAAAGTTTCTTAATGTAGGAAAATATAAAATAACAATATAAATGTTTCTTAATCTAGGAAAATATAAAATAACAATACAAATGTTTCTTAATCTAGAAAAATATAAAATAACAAATACAAATGTTTCTTAATCTAGGAAAATATAAAATAACAATACGAATGTTTCTTAATCTAGGAAAATATAAAATAACAATACAGATGTTTCTTAATCTAGGAAAATATAACATAACAATACAAATGTTTCTTAATCTAGAAAATTATAAAATAATAATAAACTAAAATATACAATAACCTACATCTTGTTACCCACCTATGATTTGGAAGGGCTAAGATTTTTTTTTCTCATAAATTTATTTAGCGTAATTTTAATCAGTTGTCATGTCAGATTGGTGAATAGTTAGAATACGCGAATTTAAAAATTGCAGATTTAATTCTTCAAATATAATAAATGACATACACTATATTGCCAAAGGTGACCGGTCACTTGCGATTTTAGACGTTTTGTTAACTATCTAGAAAAATACATGAGGAATCAACCTGAAACTCCAGGTGTGTAAACAGTATACTAGAGGTTACATATTTCTGCGAAGATTTTTTTCCCGAAACCCCATAGGGGACTGTCAACAAATTTAAAAAGAACGAATATATTTTGGATTACCCTGTAAAAACTAATGTAGAAAAAGCATTCAAACTCGAGATTATTAATAGTTGGCTTATTGTAATATACGGTGTTCATTTTTATAAAGATAGCATGTATACTCGTAGAAAAATTAAGGTTTTTTTATAAAAACAGTCCCAAATTTGCCAAGTTTTTTGTTTATAATTTGCAGAGTTCTTAATATAAAAAAAAGTTATTTTGAGAAAATATGTCAAACAACATTGTACAAAATACTCTGCAGTCAGAATTGAAAAATATTAAAAATTAAATGAAAAATGAACAGATTTACTAAAAAATGTTTCACTGCGCATGCGCATAAGCAATCAAAATATAATGTGCATAATGTATTAGCTATGTAAATGCAACTTTTGTGAAAGTCTCAAAATCATAGCTTGAAAATTCTAAAAATTATCGTCGATAGAATAAGCTCGAAATCCGTTGTTCCCAAAAGGAAGCAAAAAGATGAGGGGTTGTATCCAAATGTAGTAGTACGTGCAATATTGTGCACGCTATCTTGGCACTAATCAACAGATATTTGATACAAACCCCTCATCTTTTTTATTCTTTTTGGGAACAATGGATTTCAAGCTTATTTTATCAACGATAACTTTCAGAATTTTCAAGCTATGATTTTGAGACTTTCATAAAAGTTGCTTTATATACTTAGCTAATACATGATGCATATTATGTTTTGATTGCATTCGCGCATGCGCAGTGAAGCATTTTTTAGGAAACCTGCTCATTTTTCATCCAATTGTTATTATTTTTCAATTCTGATTGCAAAGTGTTATGTACAATGGTGTTTGACATAATTTCTCAAAATAACTTTTTTTTATACTAAGAACTCTGCAAATTATAAACAAAAAACTTGGCGAAATTTGGGACTGTTTTTATAAAAACCTTAATTTTTCTACGAGTATACATTCACAATTTTAATGATAATAAACGTTTGAGTAAAAGGACATTTTTCATTTATAGAATGTATCTAAATATTGATCACTCCATTTTCACAGGTAATTCCAAAAGTTTGTTATTTAGAAAATAAATCATTATAAATCATAACGCATTTATAATAACATTTCATATTTTGTATTTTGCACGCAAGTTGCAATAAAGCAATACGTCACTAAACTTCACGTGCATAATGTGTTTCGTGCTTGACTTTGTAGCTGATACGATTCTTCTTTCTTTCATTTCTTTTTGAAAGACCAACTGATGGATACTGTTTAGACATGTTTATTTAAATTTTTCACAAATTTTCTAAGCTAATGTTTAAAAATATAGAGTTTTTACAGCTTTACAATAGTGATGTTTAAAGCTAATCTTAATAGTTGAATTTGTATTATTAAGAGTCATAATAATTACTGCTAGTAATTTATTATTACTGACTAAGAAACACATATGATACACTTAAACTTTTCGATCAGTTTTTAATCTTTTAAATTTGGCACTGATGATGGAGCTTTAGAAGCTCCGAGACAGATGTTTGCCATTTTATATATTTTTATTTGTACTATTTTACATATTATGATCATTTATTTTAATAGTTGAATAGTGTTTATGAATTTGGTCCGTCTGTCCGTCTTTCCGTGCTCAAACTCTCGTCATTCTACTGGTATTGTTATGAAATGTTTATACGTTGTTGAATTTTACTATAGAATGTTCGGTATTGAAAATGAAGTATGTAGCATTAATAGTTCATTTACATGAACGCACAAAAAAATTCCATTACATTATGGTCTACGGGGAAAAATTGTTTGAGACGCATTTTACTGATGTTACAATATTTCAACCATAATAAAATTAATATGCATTACTGAAGCGGATTATAGCATGTTATTTCCATTTTATCTTTTATTGACATTTACTGAAAATTCCAAAAATTTCAAACCGATATTTAGACTCTTTTTTCCAATTAATATCTATTTCTCCGGAAACATCTATCCAAAAAAACTATCGTTAGATTGTATGATTGCTATAAGTAAACAATTTTAGTATACAAATTCGGTTTTTGAATTCAGTAATACGGAAATAATATGACTCCAGCTAAAATATGACAAAATCACCATGATAACTTAGAATCATTGTATATCATGGGATATTAATGAATTAATTACGTATGATAAGATTTAATAGCCTGAAGAAAATTTAAATATCTTTTTAACACTTTCAAACATAGTTGAAAAGCATTTATGAATTCGGATTGTCTGTCTATCTGTCCGTCTGCTCGTCTGTCCGTGCTCTAACTCTCGGAACTCTACTCTTATTGTAATGAAATGTTTATACGTTATTGAATTTTACTATAGCATGTTCGGTATTGTAAATGAAGTATGTAACGTTAATAGTTCATTTACACGAACGCACAAAATATACCATTACATTATGGTCTATGGGGAAAAATCGTTTAAGAAGCATTTCATTGATGTTACGATATTTCAAACATAATAAAATTAATATGCATTACTGAAGTGGACTATAGCATGTTCTTTCCGGAGTACACAATTAATAGCATTTTTAGTTCAATTACAGGGACGTACAAAATAATTCCTTTACATTATGATTTATGGGGGGAAAATCGCTTGCGGTGCATTTTGAGCATGTCTTGATACTTGAAACGATAATTGATTAAATTTAAAAGGATCACAAAGATTCAATAAAACTTATTTTTTATAAATTATGGAGTGTTCAGTATATATCGTCCATATACAGAGACGTACAAGAGAATTTGGTTAAAGGACAGACTGTCATCGGTAATTGCTAGAAATGCTCTTTCCGATGTGATATACACTTTTATGTAATTTTTAGTGTATTACGTGCACTGTAAAAAAACCTGCGTCAATTTGCGGAAAAAGGACTATCAGCAGAGTTGCCGGAAT
Organism: Maratus michaelseni; assembly: GCA_963931845.1. NCBI lineage: Eukaryota > Metazoa > Arthropoda > Arachnida > Araneae > Salticidae > Maratus > Maratus michaelseni. Next base: position 346,317,201 of record OZ007590.1, on the reverse strand, counting down.
CATTCCGCTTTTTGAGGAATGTTCCGTCGTTGTAGTCCGTAAATTCCGTAAATGCCGCAATACAGACGCAAAGCAGTTGAAGCGCATGCGTGGCGATCAAAAATATTGCAATCCCATTGGATGATAGATTTTTACAGTAATATTTCCGCATTTGAAACTCTGTAATCTTAAAATGGCAATAGATATACGGGAGAGATTCCATTTTTCTAACAAAACGGAACATTTCTGATCAAAATTCACGGAAGACAACCTGCCAATAAACGAAAATTTTTAACAGCGTGTTGTTTACAATATCTGTAGATCATGCACAAGGCTGCACGAAATATTTCGAATGTGGGCACCAAGTGCTATAAATGGATTTTTACTGAGTTATGTATTTTTTTTAATTGCTTATTGAGATATCTGTGTACTGGAGTTTGGTGAGTCGTGATTTTCGTGCGTCGTGATCGTAAGTTATTAAAAAAATAAAGGAAGACACAGGAGAGACATCTTGAAGAAATAGTCGAAAATTGAATATATATATTCAGGTTTAATCCAGGTTCAAATAAAGCACAGGTACATCGTCGAATAGGTACAGCTGCCGAAGGCAATGGTCCCCGGGACTCCAAACGTACACTTAATACAGCTTTTACATGTTGTTATCAATCACAAGGTTCGAGAGAGAATTGATGATTAATTAGACAATTTCTTTGGTGGATACAGAGCAGTGATGACAGAGTTACATAAAGCCAAGTAGCCAGATTAACGTACATTTGGCGAGAGGAATGTGATAGAAACGCAGGTGTTATTTTCCGTTAAATGTTAAGTCAATGAGAGATTGATGACGAACAAATATGAATTTTTAGATGCCAACAGTGAGGAATGAATATAGTAGCCTCGCAAACCACAAGAGTCTGGTTCACATAGGGTTGTATTAAGGAGTGTTACTAAAAATTAAAAATAGACATGTTCGTTACAATGATAATACAATTTAAGAAGAGAAATGTAAAAGAGAAAGGGTAGCAGAGGGCATCTGGTAGATTTGACTGAGCGTGGGATAGAGATAAATCCACAGTTGCAAGGCGAACTAAATAATTTATTTTCTTCTTTTTTTATATAAGAGAACGCAGAGCGAAAGGATTACAAATGAATTGAAAAGGAGTTATAATAAAAGTGGAAAAAGACTGGGACTAGATACATTTACAGTGTAGAAAAATAAAATATATTTAGGATGGTAATTTTGAAAAAAGGTATTTTAGGTGGGGGGGGGGAGGCTAAGGTGTAAATTAATTAGAAGTGGAATATGTGAAGATAATTCCTCTTCACATATTTCTCCCCAACAACCGAAGAAAGAAAAATTATTTTTGTTGTATTAAGGAGGGCATGAGCACCGGAAAACTTACCTGCGCCTCTTCACTAACATAGCAATTCACATATAAAATCATCAAAAAAACACTTGTGATAGAACCCTGGTAAATTATCTAAGCGTAATTGATAATAATTCACAAAAAAATGTTGAAACAAAAACAAAAACACCATGTCTCAAGTAATATATGCATGCGTATAGGCATGATAAAATAAAGACAAGCTGGGTCGACCTTTTATGCTTGAAGATTTGAAAAGTATACATAAATATGAGCTCAAAATAATAATCAGTATGTTTCTGGATTTTTTTCTTTAGTTTTTTTAGGAGTGTGCACACATATATCATTATTTAAACCAGAAACTAAAATTAATCATTAACTTGAAATGCAAATTCAAGCAATAGCAATTACTTTTATTGCTACAATTGTTGGGTATTTCCAACATAAACTTATGCTTTTGAGACATGACAAAAAAATATAATGTATAAAGTAAATGTCATTTGGCCATATATCAAACTATATTCAATTATTTGAAGGCCTTTAATATGAGACAAATTTTTGTATCAGCAGAATAAATTGCTGTACATATATATAAAAAAAAAATAAAGCTAAATGTAAATAAATATATAGCATACTTGATTATGAGAATAATATAAAGGAGAATTTGGCGAAGTAGCATATTTAGAAAAACTGGCATAATTTTATATAAAAATGTAAAATCGCATATCTTGCAAATATTGACAAAATTTAAGGACTGTCAGAAATGTGTAACGTGGGATATAGTTTCTATGTACGGTGAATGATCACCACAACTTACCGTCCACAACATGTTATGAAACATGACACATGAAAAACAACTTCATACGTTGTTGTACCGGGATGGTAAGGTAAAAATGTAATGGAACATTACATAGTATGTAAAAGAGTAAGAAAAATTATGTGAACTAATTTAAAATTGAAAAAAAATAGCATATGTTGTATTAAATATGAAAGGCAATTTAGATGTGAATTAAAAAGTGTGACATCATGTACAAAAAAAAATGTGACTGAGAGTGTGTTAGGGGATTAGTGCAAGATGAAGTGTGAGCAAAATAGAACATATAAACACCGTTCGTTTAATTTTGTACCTACATTTACAAAATGTGAAAATTTAGACTGAAAAAATTTTTAGAGACAATTATGTGGACATTGGCATTGTGTAAATGAAAAGAGGTATATTTGAGAAAGTATGTACAGTCTGAAAGCAACCATTAATATAACTTCGGCAGAAGAAATGACTGGTATAAATACCAAAGGTTGCAATTACATAACAACCGTGAATAAATACTTCCACAAACAAGTGTAGTGTATGAAAACAAATGCGAAAAAAAAAGGTATGTCTTTAAAAATTACATATATTGAACGAATAAAGAAGGTTAATTTACGAGCATTTCAGTAGGCAAAACAAGTGATGAAAATGAGGTGTGACACATACTCTATGGAAGAAAATAAATGGAGAAAAGGAGAATTTAAATTAGAACATGTACAGTGAAAAGTTATCAATTGCATGTACTAAAGTATTTTACTATTTAATATGTCAGGAATAATAATTTAAAAAAAAGAGAACCAGTGACAAAAATTCTTAAAAGATATATAAAAATGTGACTGATGAAATGTTGTGTTATACATGTAAGAAAAGTAAATGTGTAAAATGCTCTGTATGTCCACAGAATGAAAAACTGATGCCTCTATTTCAATAATTTCATGAAAGCGACATGCACTACAAGAGGAGAAATTTCCTATAAAATCTTATTATAAAAATAATAATATTGCCATACTGGCATGATTCAGTAGTGCACATTTATCATTTTTCAACTGTAGACAAAATTTAGCAAGAAAAAAATGGTTATTTAACTTATTTTTATTAAAAAGAATATGTGATTATGTAAATATGACAGAAAATGTAGAAGTAAGTGATAAAATGAATAATGAAAAAAAAGGTATGTTACCATGATAACTAACATTACCAAAATTGTTGCGATTGCAGTAGGTAACTAAGTACAGTGTTGTTTACCATAATTGGTGCATATAGCGAATTCTATGAACTCCTCCAATAAATATATGGTATAACTAGTACCTAATTTAAAGTTACATGGAAAACATGATGAGATGATACATGCGCAGAGATTGTGTTAATGAATTATGTTGAATATTACCAATACTATAGATAGAACCTACAAGTAAGGTATGTAATGTCAAAGAAACAGGTGTTAATTAAAAAAAAGAATGTGACAAGTACAGTTGTACATTGAATGGTGGAGCGAATACTTTGACTGGTATTATATATTTATATATCCTTGATTAGTAATGCTTGAAACATTGATTAGTAAAAAAAAACTAAGTGAGAAAACGGAATGCATAAAGTATAGATTATAGAAGTATGTGTAAATTTACAGGAAGAAATACTTGATGCGTTAATCATGAAAGTTTCCTGAAATGAGTGCATTGTACAGAAATCTGAGTTGATTTCTAAGAATCGTAATATTAAATAATAATATAATTAACATTAAGGCCTGATTCAGTAATGCACCCTTTATTTTGTATCAGCAAACATGTATTATTTAATGAAAAGTATGTTTTTTTTTTAAATTATGTGTCTATTTATATAATATTGACTAAAGTGTTTATCAAAGTGGAATTGATATATGATGTCGTATACTGATGTCGGAAGATATAAAAAGGAACAGAACAAAAAAAAACAATGAATGGTAAAGAGTATAACAAGGATTGGTACAAACTGGTAGTGTATAAGGATTGGTAACTTTGACTAGTTGTGTAATTGACATGTGTAATTAAAAAAGAAGGAACCGTTGTAGATTATAAAATTGGTTATTGAATATAGAAAAGCATTTTCAAATAATTGCAAGATTGCAATAGATCTCAAAGGCTCTTTAAGCTATTTAAAAAGTTTCCAAATAATGCTACTAAAACAATACACATGAATTAAAATATCAACTTAATAAAAATTACACAAAAATATACTTGCCATCATACAAATAAATTTTATCTAAGTGTAAAAGGAAATATGGCATGTATAAATAAAAAAAATAAGAATGTCTTTAATTAATTAGTTGCTATATCGGTAAGCAGTGACATATGTTTATAACGAAAAATATATTACTTAAATGATTCATTAAAAAAAAATTTTTTTAACACGGTTGTGTCTAATTATGAAAAACACATTTTATAAAAAATATATATATTCTATCTTCTTTTGAAACAGAAAAAAAAACATATATGAGGATTAATGCTCAAAACATTAATATACAATCAAAAATGGCAATTATGTATTAACTCTTACATATACAAACCTGAAATTTTTCACTTCTTTGAAATATGACAATAAATATGGCATAAATAAATAAATATGTGTAAAGAAATTGAGAAGGAAAGGTCATTTTTAATATAAGTATAGATGTGCAAAATTTGTTGTACACAAAACCTTATATATTTATTAAAACATGAACCAGCACTGGGGGAAAAAAACTTAAAAAAAGTAATTTTATACATGGCCAGAAATATCTGACACAAAAGTACTGCAAATTGTTTTAACATGACAAAAGTGACCTTAAAGTGTAAAAAAAAATGTTAATTTAAGCAAAGTTATGTTTATTCATGTGTGTAGATCAAAACTTCGATCAATAATACAAAGAAATGTGTCAAATCAAGTGTTATCTATTTATCAAATACAGTTTAAAAAAAGCAATTTTGAAAAAAATAAAGTGTTTATATTTTAGTAATAAACAGAGTGTATACATGTCTAGATTGTGTAATAATTAGGTTATCTTACCAAAATATAACCGCAATATTATAATTATATTTAAATTTAACAACAAAAAGGATCAATGAATTACAAACTAAAAAGTGTATTGTGAAGAAGTGACACCAAGTTTATCATCAAAGATTGATCCGAATGAATTGATGGAAAATTAGCGCTAAAAATTCAAATCAATACAAAATGACAAGATCTTACACTCTTTTCTGGATCCATGAAAAAAATATGCAAGTAAATATCACTCCAACACAATATAAATTTATAATAAGAAATTAGATAGTATCCTACGAATATGGAATTCCTATTACGAAACTGTAAGTGTGTAATATGTTTGTATGAAAGTACATTGCCATTACTTATTACCTGTTTATTTTGTGCGAGCACCCCTAATGTCAACACTAAATTTTGAATCACTGTAACTATGCGTCCAAAGGATATATTAAAAAGAAAGGACAATTCGTTATAAATAAAAATGTATATATATATATATGGCAACATGTACCGTACTGCAACATAAAATTTATCCGTTGACTGATCCAGTATATAAACACAAGGTTATTATACTTGTATTATTGTTAAAGACAATTAATTTATTTTGATGATGCAATTATCTCATAAATGTATTATGCTTATTCGAATAAAATAAAAACACTGATATAGTATATCATATAATACCAAATACAATAACAAACAAAAAAAATCAGATAGAAATGCAAGTGCACAATATAAAAATGAATGGAGAATTAAAAAATATTATATACATTGTATGCATGTTAAATGCAAAGTCAATCCTAGTGTAATTAGATTCTATCCTTGTCAAAATCTGTAAGTGTAACAAGTCATGAGATGCGGGCATAGATCTATAAAGTACTTAACTGCCATTAATTAATAAAGATAATATTTAAATTAGAATAAAATTAATGTGACAATTATTATTATTACAATTATTGTAAATATTTGTGTGAGAAGAAAAATATAAAGGAAAAAATTAAGAAGATTTAGTTTTTTTTTCTATTTTTAGTATTATTCATTTTTTTTAATGTGATGAGAGAAAAAGAATGTGTATATATGCAAATAACTCATAAAAAGATAAAATTCACGGCAGGATTGTCACGTTAGTATTTCCCTTGATGAGGAAGATACTTGAACCAGCCGAGTAGGCCCACAAGGAAAATTCAAACACAACATAAGTACATTTAGTGCACATAAATGTACACAAGTGTGAAAGCTATCAAATTTGCATATTATGCATTTTCTTTTAACGAGGAAAATTCAAAATCTTATTAAAAATATTCTTTCAATAAATTTTGCATGAGCGGCAGCATATATTTAAAAATATTGAAATACTGTATAGCAAACTGACACTCAAAATAAAGGATTCTAGAAGAAAAATATACAGCTTAAACAAAAAGTTAACTATCTATAAAGAAATATATCTATGAATGAATATTATGCCTTTTATCTTTATTATTAGATGGTTAAAATATTATTTTTAAAAAAGCATGATTATTTTGAAACACATCCAACTAGTGCATACATGCCAAATCTTTAAGTCAGTTTGAGCAGTAATTAAATATATTGAATTTTTATACTATAAAAGCACCAATATATATTTTTCATTACTTTACCTGACCAAAAATATCCTCATGTTGAACAATATAAAAAGAAGTGACTTACCACTTGAAATATTAACATCAGTAAATCCATTTAGCACAAATATAAGAAGCAATTTTTTTATATCTAAATATAATATTGATGTAGGCTAATTAACGGTGAAATATTTCACGCAATAATCCTTAGCTTTGAAAGCAATATTCGTAAACTAAAAAATATACTTCGCGCATAAAATGTGCATTGCAAATGTCCACTAAATATGGGAATCCTTGCTATAATAATGAAGATGGGTCACTGGAAAGTTCGTGCTCTATGCACTGTTTAACAGTCAAATTCTTTATCCGCAGCATATAATGAATTATAAGTCTATGACTGAGCTTATATGAAGTTCAAGAACTGAAATAAACCACAGCGCAATCAATATGCATTTTTTTTTTGTCTGTCTCATCAGTTACTCTTTCCATATTTCGTAGTATAATCTCGAAGGCAAAGAGAAAAAAAAAAGAAGAATCGCGGGTTTATAAGTGTTTAGTACGGATGCGATGGTTTAGTGAAATATGCTTGACCTCAGGGTCGCACTATTAATTATCGCCGGTAGAAGCTGTATTCAGTTGTGCTTTCGGTAATTGAGTTCCGCAATGAATTATTGTACATATCAGCAGTTCTACAAGTCATGAGGAGAAAAAGATCCAGTCTTGGAGTTTTAGAAAAGAAACTTTCCATTTCATACATAAATCCGTGAATAATAGAATGCGAAAAACAAACCGCGGCTATTCAAAACAGCTGTTTTATAGATGAAGAAAACAATTAATAATTTGAAAATTAGATATCAGATCTGCACAGCGTTCATACATATCGCTGGGAAAAAGAAGCGATGAGGCAGTTTTCGTTTATCAATTCTCTTGAACAGCTAAATTTAATATGTAAAGGGGAAAAAGGTCCTGTGGTTTAGCTGCTTCTTTAATAATTATCCGAGACTCAGAGAAAATTATATTCCATCGAATTCTTCCATTTGAAATATCGGAGAAGATCTTTCATAAGAAAAAAAAAACTTGGGGATTCCAGTTCAAAAATTTTATCGTCATTTCCATTTTTCTTTGTCCATACTGCTTGCGAAAATACGGAAACAAATCTCTCCTTATGTCTACAACGATTTCCGAAACATACTCAAAAAAATCGAGGATATTATTTTAAATAATAGTTTTTTCGTTATTTACTATTCGTTGATTCCCGGGTACCGAGCTGTAAATGTTATTGTACAAGTGCTATGGTCAAGGAACCAATCTGTATACTGGAGTTTGGTGAGTCGTGATTTTCGTGCGTCGTGATCGTAAGTTATTAAAAAAATAAAGGAAGACACAGGAGAGACATCTTGAAGAAATAGTCGAAAATTGAATATATATATGCAGGTTTAATCCAGGTTCAAATAAAGCACAGGTACATCGTCGAATAGGTACAGCTGCCGAAGGCAATGGTACCCGGGACTCCAAACGTACACTTAATACAGCTTTTACATGTTGTTATCAATCACAAGGTTTGAGAGAGAATTGATGATTAATTAGACAATTTCTTTGGTGGATACAGAGCAGTGATGACAGAGTTACATAAAGCCAAGTAGCCAGATTAACGTACATTTGGCGAGAGGAATGTGATAGAAACGCAGGTGTTATTTTCCGTTAAATGTTAAGTCAATGGGAGATTGATGACGAACAAATATGAATTTTTAGATGCCAACAGTGAGGAATGAATATAGTAGCCTCGCAAACCACAAGAGTCTGGTTCACATAGGGTTGTATTAAGGAGTGTTACTAAAAATTAAAAATAGACATGTTCGTTACAATGATAATACAATTTAAGAAGAGAAATGTAAAAGAGAAAGGGTAGCAGAGGGCATCTGGTAGATTTGACTGAGCGTGGGATAGAGATAAATCCACAGTTGCAAGGCGAACTAAATAATTTATTTTCTTCTTTTTTTATATAAGAGAACGCAGAGCGAAAGGATTACAAATGAATTGAAAAGGAGTTATAATAAAAGTGGAAAAAGACTGGGACTAGATACATTTACAGTGTAGAAAAATAAAATATATTTAGGATGGTAATTTTGAAAAAAGGTATTTTAGGTGGGGGGGGGAGGCTAAGGTGTAAATTAATTAGAAGTGGAATATGTGAAGATAATTCCTCTTCACAATACCATTCCATCGTACGAAAAAATTTAATCTCTTATTAATATTCTGTTAGTGTTGGAAAGTGCTTCATAATCCATGCCGGATGTACGATTTTTCGTTCTTGTTAATTTTAAGGTAAATTACGTTAAAACAGAAAACTTTCTTATCTTTTTTACTTTCTTCTATCTTTACAAGACGAAAGTATTGGATTCATGAAAATTTTCGTTTTCAGGTTTTCGACGGATTTATGCGTTTTAGAAAGTCCTGAACACAATTTGACTGTTTTCAGAAAATGTTTGTCTGTGAGTCTGTGACTCTGTCTGTCAGCTGTCTGTATGTGACAAAAATTTTGTGAGCGCTCTATCTCAAGACCTAAAGCACGAAATTTAATAAAACTTTATATTCAGTTAGTCCCTGATATAAATTGGTGCTGATTAGTTTTTGGTGAAAATCACACAATAGGTGTCTCTGCTATGCCCCATTTATGGCGATTTCCGAAATACCTGTATCTCAAGAATTAATGCCCTTATTTTCAACTAACTTCAGATTCAGTTAGACCTTGACATAAATTGATGCTGCTTACGTTTTGGTGTAAATAGTCCAACAGGTGGCGCTGCTACTTTTTTTCATTACTATCACGATAACTATATCTCAAGAACTAATGCACGGATTTTTATCAAACTTCAGATTCAGTTAGACACCGACATAAGTTGTTGTTGATTTGGTTTTGGTCTAAATTTCCCAACAGGTGGCACTGCTATGCTACATTTTGTAGGATTTACATATTAAAGCAATAGTCATATCTCAAGAACAGATGCACGGAATTTAATAAAAGTTTAGATTCAGTTAGATCCTGCTATAAATTGGTGTTGATTCTGTTTAGTGTTTGCAAAGTCAGTGTGAGATAAAAGGAAGTTTTGGGATTGGCACATCCGACCAGTTTGTTTTGTAATATGTTTTCTAAACTTTTCATTCTGAAAACAATTATATATTGTCAAGTTGCAGAACATTTATAAGCAGTTTAAAATTCAAAAATTTCAAATTTGATGCTACACGATAACAAAGTTCCTTAAATAATAATGAAATGTGTTTTCACTTTCATACACTCTAAAAACAAACAAACAAATGTTTCTTAATTTGGGAAAATATAAAATAACAGTAAATTAAAATATACAATAACCTTCACTTTGTTACACACACATGATTTCGAAAGGCTTTCTGTATCTTTAGAAACCTCAGAAACTGATTGATGTATTTCGAAGATTAGCATTTATATAGACACACTTTTTTTTGCCGCAACAAATTTCGGAAACGTTTTCGAATAGTTCTATTGGTGAATGAATCAGTTTTGACAAGCCACAATATCGGTTTTTCGGAAGCTATCAATTAATAATTCACTTTCAAAATCAACAAATATGTTTTACAGAAAGCATGTTAAATTAACAGTTTTAAAATGAATAGTAAAATAAATACCACTTTCTTACACTTGAAAATGTAAATTCAGGTAGCAGCTCAAAATGTTTACTTGACAGTTAAAATATCCGAAAATTCGATATTCAGGTTTGACAAAACTACTTAATACAGTGTAAAAATCATTATAAAACGTTTCCGAACATGTGTGGTAGCAAAAAAAAAAAAACTTCGGTTTTATAAATGCTTGTTTATAACTCGAAAATATATTTGTTTTTGAAGTTTCCAGAGATAACGGAAAGATTTTCGGAATTGTAGGTAACTCAGAAGGCGGATATTGTATATTTTCGTCCGTAGTTATATTATATTTTTGTAGATTATGAAACACGTGTCTTTTTTTATTGTGTACGCATAACAAGAATTTTTCAAGTTAATGTATAACCTCGAGACATTTTATGAAAAATAACTGGATGGATATATGCTCAAAAACATTTCCAGAAACACACTTGTCAGAGAGTTTTACATATATTTAGAGCTGTACTAGCGAAGCAGAAAGGAATTTATATTCCATTTGAATAATTAATATATATGTGTGTGACAATTTGAAAGACAAGGAAAAGGAATCCGATAAATTCTGATCACAGCGTGATGTTGTAGTATCGTATTGGCAGTAAACTAGGATTTAATTGCATAGCCGCTAAGTAATTGGCAGCTAGATCATATAAACGAGATCCGTAAAAATGCTATTTCATGGGGATTTCGTTTGACGTCTTCAGTTAAGAAAGTTTAGCGTGGAAATATTTAGAAGGAAAACTATCCACATCAAATAAAATAAGTTAGCATCCTTTGCACAACACTGTAGTATAGAAATTCGACAAGAATCGCAAGTCATGTAGTTTTTAATTGATTGAAAAATACGAAAAAAGCGAGCTCTGAACTAACGCAGCATCTTGTAGTAGTGGCACGTCAAGCTACAAAATTCCACAAAGAGGGCCGTGCGCAAATGGCTCTAAACCAGGTATGTCAAAAACGTGGCTCGCCGACAACTTATCTGTGGCCCGCGAAGCCTTTGACAATTTACCTGTGTTTAATTTAGTTGTTAGAACACGGATGCTGAAAATACACTTTGCTCGAACACACTTGCACAAATCGTGGCCTCAGAGGTGGCAACATAAAGATATGTATGCCAATGTTACCAGTTTGACAGGCTTTTCTTTTTATTCAGACAGCTACCACTATTTTTGAATAATAATATTTGTCTTATTTATTATGTCATTAAATAAGAAGAATATTTGTCTTCAGAATGTGGTAGCATTCAGATGGCAACAGTGATGTATAGACAGATATAACTCAATTTTACATTTTAGCACAAAAAAATTGTGGATACAAAGATTACCAATTGGAACGTAGCAAAGCACGGTATCATGAGTCTGAAAATTTAAAGATTCGTAAAATTGTTAAAGTATTTTACTTATAATTTGTATTTATTGTGGCTACAAAGATAATCGGAATGTATCAAAGCGCCGGATCTTCAGTTTGAAAATTTAACAATTCTTAAATTTTCTACAATGTTTTACTTATAAGTTTTATTTGCTTTATGTTGAATACTAATACTTTATTACTACTCTCTTAGATTGTACACATCTTTACAAAATAATATATTTTACTTATTAAATACTAAGAAATGTATTATAAAATTAATAAAATTCAGCGCTAATTAAGACCCTTAATTTTTTTAAAAATCAAAGTATAAAATTAATAGCTTTAAATGAAGTTATTTAAAAGTGGCACAAATTATTACTTTTGTGCTTGACACAAAAACCCCGAATATACTATCCATATTCTTCACTTGGGCTTTAGTCGAACATATAAATTTTGGATTTTAGCTCTTTAATAATTTTCATTACTTAGGTTAGTAATTATGTGTGATCTTTCTGGAATCCTACGTGATCTTTCTTTCATTTTTTATTGATATACACACATTTTATTAACATACTTTCATACAACCCAGGATTTATAAAAAAATATATATATGTTAAAGCTCTTTACTCTATGAATAAATATGATAAACTGAAGATGGGCATCGCATATTTTTTAAAGGTGATTTACAACACAATTATGTTGTACAGGCAATGTTGGAGTTTTATGAGGTTTAGCACACACCCTTGTCTCCAATATGGACCCATCAGAATAATCCATTGGGTTCAAATCTGGGGGATACGATGGCCATGTTTGAGCTCTAATGAAGTCAGGAAAATGTGTCTTGCACCAATCTTGAGTGCCTTTAGCTCTGTGTGAAGGTGCGGAATCCTGTTGGAAGGTCCATCTTTTGTTTCCAAAGAGCTTTTGTGACTAAGGTAAGACGACATCTTCCAAAATTAGTTTGCGATATGTTTGTTGATTAATCTTTGATAATCCCTTGATCTTACAAAAACAAGTGGTGTTTTCCCACTAGCACATATCCCACCCCAAACCATTACAGATTAGGGTCATTGACGCCGTTCAACAATGCAAGAAGGTCCAGGTGCTTCTGCTGACCATACTGTATCATTATGGCTATTGCGAGCTTGTTCAATCGAAAACAGTTTCTCATCTGTGAAGACAAATGTTTGCCATCGATCACTTGCGGCCCGGCCCGCTTTAACAGTTCTTTACGCCTTTGAAGTCTTGCGCGTTTATTTTCTGCTGTTAGCTTTTGAGCCTCTTTCATTTTGTAAGGGTGACAACCAAGCTCTACTCTTGCCATCAAACGTGCGGTTTCTCTGTTGATCTTCATCTCTCTAGCAAACTTTCTCATTGAAATCCTAGGATTTCGTTGAACTCGCTTTTTGATAACTACCGGGTTTCTTGATGTGTTAACTGTACGCTTTTTTCCTCTTACTGGCCTGTCACCATCATGTCCGAGTTCTTTAAACCTTAAGATTGTGTATGAAACCGTCTGCTTAGGAACTTTCAATCGTTGAACAATTTCACATTGTTTCATTCCTTGTTTATGTAATTAAAGTATGGCAGATCGTTTGTTAACGGTAATGGTTATCACAACTAACTTCCTTACACCTCTTTAGTGTTTAGTGGCTTTCTCTAATCAATTCCCTATGACAATAACTTTATAACTTTAGTGGTAGTTACAGATTTTTGGTTTGAAACTTCGTCCAAGTTATTTTTTGTCCCCTATATTACATTAAATATCCCGCCAGTCGAAATCATTCAAAACGAAATTGAAGAAATTATGTCTAGAGCAATTAAAGGAATTTGAAAATGCAATAAGCACAAGTACTATTGCTAAAAAGATTTATATATAACCGATTGATTTCTAAAAATCCGGATATGTGCATAAAAACTTAGTGCATGTAAACTTATATTCGTATGCACATTCTTAATAATCGTCAATCTAGAAAATATCTTGGAAATATGGGTGCGAAGATAAACAGGTCTACCTTCTTATACGGAATTTGACGGCTTTAAATTATAAAGTTTTAACTGTTATTTTCGAACTGTTAAAAGTGTTAGAATTTTCATTTTAAATCGACAAATTATGAATGTGGATTTAAAGTCCACCACTAGACAAAGTACTTGGAGTTTTCAAATAAAATTACAAAGCACCCGAGTAAAGGCAAATTTCATAATGCTATCTTGTTATTTGACAATATTAACGTTTTCAAATAGAATTTATTATTTTGATAAAACAATTTTCAAAAAGAAAATATATTTCAATTTAAATATTGTCAGGCCTTCAAAAATCATCGAAGTACACATTTTTAGAATACACTAAAAATATATTAAAAAATTAATTAAAAAAAAGATTTTTGAATTTGAAGAAATATGGAAATTAGTTTCATCTATTTACTCCAACTCTAATGATTGATGTTGAAATTATTCTTCAGAATTCATTACTGCGCGGTTAATAAAAATTCAGTGCGATTTCCTATTAAAGTAAAAATATATGGATATGGGCAGGGGTGTAAAAACTGGGCGCCAATAGGCCGATTGCCACCACTAAGTTTTTAGTATTTTTCGCCTAATAAGAATACTAATAAAATTTAGGAGAAGTATACTAATAAAATGTAGGCGAATAATGCTAATAAAATTTAGTGGTGACAAACGCCCCATTGGTCCCCAATTTTTACACCCCTGGATATTGGAGGTTTCCAAATTTCTGTAATTATTCATCAATGGACCGATTTTTTAAACTATAGTGAGCAAATTAGGAATATTTTAGCTATATTCGGCAGCGCACTTTTATACATCTTTGCATAGCTTCCAACTTTTTTTTCAAATCAAATAAACAAAATTTGAACCAAAAAATGTATTTAATAAATCAAATTAAATAAGTAGCGCATGGGTACAACACACATTTTATTAAATATTTTTTTTTGTTTCAAAATATGCTTATTTTTATTTTTTATTTTTTTTACTCTAAGAAAACACGGAAGATTAGCAGCTATGCTCTTGATCAAATTACGATTAACAAACCAGCGTGTAAAATCAATTTTTAAAATAAATACAATTTAGAAAATTCATTTAAATTTTATATATTTCGTTGATGAAAAGGAAATTTGAGTATTTTTTCGAAAAATTAGATAAAATAAACTATGTATAATAATAACTTTGAAACTTGTGAATATTTCTTTAACATGGCTGCGTTTTGCACGCACAAATTTTGTCCTGTGCAATGGTATTATCTACATTTTTTTAATGTGGCCCGCGACTTTGTATATAATGCTTAATTTGGCCCGCGGTGGTAAACGAGTTTGACATGCCTGCTCTAGACCAATTAGAAGCTGTGCCTGGGATCTGCACTGGCGGAAGGAGAAAAACTCTGTGCCAGGGTACTGTGCCAAGGTACTGTGCCAGGGTCCGCTTGAAAAACGCTTCAAAGCGTCCACTCAGAAAAAAAAGGTTTATATCTGAAATGGAAGTTTTAAAAATTGGATGAATTTTAAGACGTAAAAGTAAAATTACTAGACGTCAAATATGTTTGGAATTGAGAAAGGGAAACGAAAGAAAATGTTTTGAAGATGTTAAATATAGATTAAAAGAGAAAAAATTAGAATATTAAACTATTCATTCCGTAAACAAACATAATTTATTTTTTGTAAATGAAATTGTATATTTTTCTTCATTTGTTATGATTATATTCAGTGGGATATTTACATCAATATAACACTATTTAATTCCGACTGCGAAAAATCTGTACTGATAGAAATAATTTTAGATTACCTCTGTAAGGTGTGTAAAAAAAGAAATCTATAGAATTTGTATGGATTTTTTAAAATGTCTTTACAAATATATGTGTTGCAGACCTGCGTTGTGTATGTAATAAATTAAAATTTTACGTTACTTGCCTGTTATAAAATACTGCGACGACTTGCTTAAATTCTAAATATCCTTTAAGATTTTTTTTC
Organism: Maratus michaelseni; assembly: GCA_963931845.1. Lineage (NCBI taxonomy): Eukaryota > Metazoa > Arthropoda > Arachnida > Araneae > Salticidae > Maratus > Maratus michaelseni. Next base: position 346,301,450 of record OZ007590.1, on the reverse strand, counting down.
TCATAAATTTATTTAGCCTAATTTTAATCAGTTTTCATGTCACATTGGTGAATTGTTAGAATACGCGGATTTAAAAATGGCAGACATAATACTTCAAATATAATAAATACTATTTCAAGTACATAATACAAAGTATTACTATTTAAATGGAAGCTTAAATAAACCATTTACTGAAGTAAATTTTCTTATTTTATTTTCAACAAACAATACAAAAGCAGTGCGTGCAACTTGGAAATTCTTTGAAAAATCACATTAATCAAAATATCATAAAAATGATATTTGTATGTTCAATGCATTTTTAAATCACTACTGAATGTACACATAAGCATAAACCGTATGTCAATGTGATTTATGAAGCTATTAAAAATGTCATTTAATGCTTATTCTTTTAAAAAGATTAAAGTTGATTTCCATAGCGTGTGTTCTAGATAATTTTTACAAAAATAGAACATATGAATAAATGTAATTTAGAAGCAGTTCAAAAATAAAAATAAAAACTTTTAATTATAATAAACGTTTGAGTAAACGGACATTTTTCATTTATACAAAGTATCTAAATATTGATCACTCAGTTTTCTCAGCTAATTCCAAAAGTTTGTTATTTAGAAAATAAAGCATTATTAATCAAAAAGCACTTACAATAGCATTTCATATTTTGTATATTGCACGCAAATTGAAATAAAGCTAGACGTCACTAATCTTCTCGTGCATAACTTTGTATCTGAAACTTTTTTCCTTTCTTTATTTCTTTCTGAAAGATCAACTGATGATACTGTTTAGTCAAGTGTATTTAAATGTTTGACAAATTTTCTAAGTTATTGTTTAAAAATATAGAGTTTTTACAGCTTTACAATAGTGTTGTTTAATGCTAATCTTAATAGTTGAATTTGTATTATTAAGAGTCATAATAATTACTGCTAGTAATTTATTATTAATATATTTTCAAACACATATGTCAAAAGGGTATTAAGTACTTTTGAAAACGAAAACTGCACAAACATTTTAATAGTGACAAATGGCGTTAAGAATTTAATTTACAGGGCTCCATACCGTCTAATACAACATACTCTGTATTCACACATGATTGTAAAATCACAATAATATGTTTAAAAAAATAAAACTTGTTGTACTTTCTGTTTTCTAAAAACTGTTCTTGTAATACTTTTTTAATTTTCTAACTCTGACATTTAATTCAATTTGCTTTGTATTTCTCCTTCTGTTCTGTCTTCTTCTGATTGGCTAATACTATCTCTGAGATTGGCTCATGATTTCTGCTTTCTTATTGGCTATTGATTAACACTTCCCAACATAGGTGAAAAGTATCTATAACTTCGGTTTGCCTGGCCGTCTGTCTGTCCGTGTTCTAACTCGTTTAAATATACTCGGTTTGCTATGTAATTGGTTTTTGCGATAGACTGTATGTACTATAATTACAGCTCGAGTTATAAGTGTTTGTGGCAACTTATAAATATGATGGTCTGCGATAAAAAATCGACCGAGCCCCCCACTCTTAAAACGATACATTTACCATAAGCAATTGTGTGTGTTGCGAAATTTTGGATTCGAGTTACAAGTGTTTGTGATTATTGCGCCTTTTATATTCGCGCTATACCAAAATTTAGGAACTCCGGTTTAAAAAAAACCTATAATGTCCCTGTAAAATTATGTCACGTTATTCACGCACACGATTTGAGCGCACTGAAACAGTTTAATCACGAGTTCTAAGAGCTTATATTTTCAGTTTTTTATCAAATGTAAGACACTTGATAAAAAGTAATAATGGCTACTGTTTATGGCATCTCATGATGTTGAACTGTTCAACATTTGGCGGACATGCGAGAATTAGTGTCCGAGTTGTAGGGGGAAGGGTGAAAGGGCATGGGACCGAAATGGCATCGAGACCGAAACTCCGGGACCGAAATGTCGTATATCCTGAACTTTTTGTTCTACTTTACGATATGAATCATTATATATTTTAAAATACTGTGTCAGAGATATAACAAAATTACTTACATTAAATAATTTTATAGCTTGGTTTTGTTATATTTCATGATTTATTTTCACAATTTATAACATTTCATAAAAAATGTTTATTTGTTAGAAATAACCAATAAATTCATAAAGCAATTTCCTTGAATCGCTATCTAGACAGCTGTACAATGATTTAATGAATGTTATAATATTCTAAAGTACTTTAGAATCCTTAAGATTCTCCATCACGTTGATGATCCAATTTCACTTTGGACATGCAATGAAAAGTGCATGAATATCACCGAAAATTATACCCAGCGTAATAAAATGTAACAGGAACATAGACCGAGCAGAAATTGAAAATGTAAATGGGACATAGATACACAAATCAGAAATTCACAGTAATGTCAATTTCTGACATTTTCATATTTACATTCTGTATTTATCTCACATAAAATACCCCATAAACGTGTTCATTCACTGAATATGCTAATAAATATTTAGTGGCCGTATACGAGCTGGAAGTAAAAGCGTAGGAAGTGAAAGATGAAGCTATGTGTAGTAATAATATATTTATGATAATAACAATTCAAATAACGGTTCTCAAATTCTGATGTAAAGCTTTATTATTCGTTAAATTAATAAACTATATTTTAGAAAGGCAATTTAGATTCCGAACATAATAATCACAGAATATAAGTATATTTAAAGGGAAGGGAGACCCAGTTGGTTATAATGTAAGAACTTTTCTGAATTTTATGAATGCTATTATTTTATTATTTTTTTAAATAGCGAAACTTATAATATAAATGTTGTTATAAAAAAATTTACAATTTTAGTTACTGTGTTACTCTTGAAAATAGCTATAGTTTGTTTAGTTAACATAAGTAAGTCATAGCCATGCTTCCGTTTCCTACTATAGCTGTTACATTGAAAGTAACGGGAGTAAACAATTTTAAATTTATGTCTTTATTTTCTTTTACTGATTCATAATAGAGTGAGTTTATGTGTTTTGCATGTTCTATATATTCCGTTGTCCAGTGTCATTCGTCTTGATTGATTTTGTATTCTCATGATAATGATTTTTATCTTGAATGAAACCGAAACATGTCAGTGGTTTATTTGTTTTGTATGTATTTTTTGTGATACCTGAATAAATTAAAAGAAAGTTTTTATGTGTTTATATGATCAATTATAGTCATACAATTACAGTGTTTCACTGGGATGAACGAAGAAGAAAATGCAAAAAGCTAGGAAAAACCAAGAGAATCGTAATCAAAAAGAAAGTTCTATAAAAATATTTCTGTATTTCAAGATTTTTTCAATTTTTGTTTTGAAAAATTGGAAAAAAAAAATATTTTTTTTTATTGCGCCTAGGAGGAAAACTGTGTAAACGATAGGTTTTCTGTTCTTCACCAACGTTCCTTTAGATACAGAGTAATAATTTTATTTTTATTAAACAAGACGAAAAATGGATTTTCACATAAGTTATTAATGTTTAAACAACACGAAAAATGTATTTTAAAATAAGTTCATAGGGTTTAAACAATACGAAAAATTAGAAAAAAATATTTTTTTTATTGCGCCTAGGAGGAAAACTGTGTAAACGATAGGTTTTCTGTTCTTCACCAACGTTCCTTTAGATACAGAGTAATAATTTAATTTTTATCAAACAAGACGAAAAATGTATTTTCAAATAAGTTATTAATGTTTAAACAACACGAAAAATGTATTTTAAAATAAGTTAATAAGGTTTAAACAATACGAAAAACTGGAATTTTTTTTTATTGCGCCTAAGAGGAAAACTGTGTAAATGATAGGATTTCTGTTCTTCTCCAAAGTTCCTTTAGATACAGAGTAATAATTTTATTTTTATCAAACAAGACGAAAAATGGATTTTCAAATAAGTTATTAATGTTTAAACAACACGAAAAATGTATTTTAAAATAAGTTAATAAGGTTTAAACAATACGGAAAATGTATTTTAAAATAAGTTAATAAGGTTTAAACACTATGCAGAATTGCTAAATCAGTCCTTCTGCATATGAAAACAACTTGCTGCTATAGAAAAAAAAATAGGATTTTTTTTCTATAGCTTAAATGCACAGAAGTACAGATCTATATATCACGCTCTATAGCATAAATGCACAGAATTCTCCAATTTCAAAGTATATATTATTTGAAATTAATATCACAAAAACATGAATCGTAATCTAAGATTTGTTTTTAAACGTAAATCTATTTCCAGAAGATTCAAATATGAGAATCCAAAATTACAGATTATTCCACCTAGTAATTTTTCATTTAGGCTTTAAAAATATTCGCATTGCAACCAAGACTTAAATTCCAGTCGAATGGCTAGTTCGTTTTTCCCTTGGACGATTTGATCATTCGAATGTATGGGGTGTTCTCTTTTTTGGCCGGCTGAACCTAATATTCCGTAAAATTCAAAGAAAACAGCTAAAAATAGGTTGACTTGAGATTGACAGTAATTGACTAACTCTAGCAGATAAAAAAAAAATTAATGGCAAATATTATTTATTTTTCAATAAAATAAATCTATAAATCATTATTTGGCATAAGAAAGATCGCTACTTACGTAATATTCGTGCCAGGAGATAGATCGCCAAAAATGGTTGTCAATTGCCAATCTTGATTATCGGTATTAATAATGTGCAAAACAGTAATTTAATATTGTTAAATACATAAATTTGTTTAAAATGGTAAATAATATACAATAAATAAATAAATGAAATACATAAACAATAATAAATAAATAATAAAAAACTGTAAACTCTAATAAAAAATAAACTGTAAAACTAAAAATTATACGCTGTAATAAATAAATAAACTATATACTTGTCAAAAATAAGGGTTATTTCTGTATAATTGGCGCCATGCTTGTCGAAGTTGTATCTGACCTGGCCCGTATAGTACGTAAGTACCGAAGTATCTTCTAATCTGAATCCTGAAACATAACTTTACACGATTGTTTTAATTCATTGCCTGAATTTCGTTAGCTAGAAATAATAAAAAACAAATAGTACTTTAAACTTATACTTACGTATCCAAATAAGTCAATGGATATTTGATGTGTAGTTCAGCAGCTTTATTATTTCAGTGTCGCCTCCTACCACTCCGTGTTTCTGTGTCTATTGCCAGTGTGGCCCAAACTCACTGCAGTGGATTCCTTGATCTAGAGATAATAAAAGTTGAGTGTATGCGTGTCAAATCCCTGAAGTTAATGTTAGTTGAAAGACACCGAGAAAGGCAGATTTTAGCACATTTCTGAAGTCATAAGAAGTTCTTCATCCTTTGTGCATAATTTTTTGCGTGCTGTCATCATCTAAGATAGTGCCTATTTAAAAATTTTATAATCCAAATAAAGCGTTTGTTATTCCTGGCGCCTGCCTGTCCTCATATGTTGTTTCCATTGCTCTTTTTGCCTATTACTTAACTCGCACTTTTTTAATGCTACTTGTATCGTGTTGAATTATTTTATGACTTTTCACTGCGTTGATCACTTTGCGATTTAAAAACGTGGATGTAACCACTTTCAGACTAACGTGAGGCATGTCGTTTTGGTTCAAGACTGACTCCAAACCAACGGTTGCTATGTTTAATTTCTTATTAAATATAAATCGTTGAAAATATTCCCTCTGCATATAAAGTATTAAAGCACTTAGCTGCGATATATATCTATGCAAAATAGCTAAAATATGCAATCAAAATAGAAAATACAACATAGCAACCGTTTGTTTGGACTCACGACTGAAACAGTTTGTTGCTATTTCAATTTTTAATTTTTTTTATTGTAATCGCAACCATAAATGGTCGATTGTTTTATTTATCCCATTCTTGAGTTCACTTTAAATACTTTCTACGTCTCAGATTTCTTTAAACGATCTCATCTCTTAGACCTCCATGTATGGGCGAAGTTTTTTTCATGGCGACACTGTATCATCGATGTTTATAAAAAAAACTTAGACGCTGATTGAAATTTTAGAGGTTCTGCGTCAATTTGTCGCGCACAATTCATCGCAGCGTTAGTCGCCTGTAAATTGTTAGTTATAATTATTTATATATATATATATATATATCATTAAATAATTTTACTAAATTATCATTATTTTTATGTTCATGGCCTTCAAAGACATTTTCGATGCGACGAATTGACGCCGGGAAGAATTGATACCACAACGAATTGAAGTCGCGACGAATTGAGGCTGCAACGAATTGAAGCAGAGATGAGTTGTCGCTGCGATGGATTGAAGCTGTGATGAGTTGTGCGTGATGAATTGTGCGCGACGAATTGACGCGACATCAAATTTAGAAATACAGACGTTAAGTTTCATTGATCAGCTTTTTTGTAAAAGAAAGTTTTATAAATGTAAGATTCATCATCTTTAAATAATATTTTACATTAATAAATCTAGATATTAATAAATAAATTCTCGTTTAGAAACAGAGAAAATCTTTTATATTACACTCATCATTAATTCTCCTACATTATGCCAAATATTTTATATTTCTTTGCATATGTTATAGAAATTATGTGCATTTATTGATATAAAATTTAAATAATTTTCAAAAATAATAAAATATGTGGTTTATCGTTAAATAGAAAATTGCGTTTGGACAATTATAAACTTTTACTAATATAACCCGAAGGCTTTAAAAGCCACTGCTGTGGATAAACTTAATTAGTGTTTGACTTCCAGCTAAAAGCTTTTGATGTCATTGGTGGGAAAGGAACATCAAAGTCCAATTAACGCAAATAAAGTTAACAAGACTGCTTGTCATAAATCATTTGCTTTTAAACATTAATTATCGCTAAAATAATAAATTTTAGTTTACAAAAATCTAGTTAAAGACTCTCAATTATATAATTATAAATGACGCAAAATATATAAATAAATATTTTATTTAAGAAATTCGATAACTGAAGAATTTCCAGTTTTGACATTTTTAAGAAAAACTGTTTGTGGAACTTCTGCTGTAAGCGAATATTTGAAAGATACGAAACGAAGTTGTATAGAATGTTAGTATAGGATATTTCTGTTACAATTCAATATCCTATCAATCAAATTTAAAACAGGGTTTACTAACATTCAATTTTTTTTGTTAATTATGAGGGTGTTGAAGAAACAAAATTTAGTTAGAAATAAGCGAGAAATATTTATTCATGCTAAATGGTTGTAATTATTAAAAAACTTACATTATTAAAATATTTTTTTTCTAGAATATTTGATTAGTTATAATTTAAACTTGCAGCAGAAAATTTAAATTGTTATATGAAGTATAAATAGTAATACAATTTAAATCAGAAACATGTACCAAATAATCAAATAAATGAGTAGAATGCTAAAATTTGTCTTAAAAACTCAAAAATTAAAGTTACACATAATGTGTTTTAATACCTAAACGATGATAAAATTGTAAAAAACGATGATAAAATTGTAAAACTGCATTAATATTAATTACTCCAAGCACTTTCAACTATAGACATAGCCATCATCAGGGATAAAATCACATTTAAGAAATTCGATAAGTGAAGAATTTCAAGTTCTAATATTTTAAAGAAAAACTTTTGCTGTAAGCAAATATTTGAAAGATAGGAAACGAAGTTGTATAGAATGTTAGTATTTCTGTTGCAATTCTATGTCCTATCAATCAAATTAAAAACAGGATTTACTAATTTTCAATTTCTTTAGTTAATTATGAGGTTTCTGAAGAAACAAAATTGAGTTAGAAATAAGCGAAAAATATTTATTCATGCTAAACGGTTAAAAATCTTTTAAGGGGTCTCAGAACTCTTAAACCTTCAAAATTTTTTAATTTTTAATTTTTTTATATATTAAACTCCTATTTTTTCTGAGCATTTTAGTGTAAATGTTTTCTTGAAATTCCCATTAGAACGGACGTTATGGCTTTTAGAATTATACCCACTCAAAGCTGAAGCGGCGTTTCCGGAAACTCTGAAGTCATTTTTCTCAAAATGATGTTTTTGGGTATAACGCGCATGATATCTCAAAAACTTATCAATATTTTTTCATGAAATTTTCCAAAAATATGTGTCATGTTAGTCTACATAAATTAAACCTAAAATTTCATTTTTATTATTTAAAAAAATATTTTTGTTAAGTGGTTATAATGTTGAAAATTTAGCTCAATACAATTTTGCCTTAAAAATATAAAAATGCTTTAAATACAAATTTATTTAGATTCAGTGTAATTATTACAATATGAAGTATAATTAGAATCCAAAATTTTTATTCTAGATGCAAAAATTATTTTGTAATCGGGCGCGTAAGATGTCATGTCAATTTTCTGCTTGACAAATGTCTGACAGTTTGAAGCCCCCTATAAATAATAATTCTGTGTCTTGTGACTTTTTTAATATGTGAAATGAAAGAAAACGCTTATATCTTTTCAACCCTATTAAAATTGTGTTTTTAAATCATATACATTTGAAGATATTAAATGTTAAAAATTGTCTTTTTTTTTCTTTTTTTCCTGTTTTAACAGTCCTGAGACCCTTTAAAAAACTTAAATTATTTTTTAAAAAAATCTAAAATATTTGAATATTTAAATTTAAACCTGCAGTAGTAAATTTAAAATTCCAAGAATAAATGATACCTAAAGAAAGAAAAAAATATCATATTTATTCGTGTATATCGCCCCCTCATGTAACATGCTCATCCCGCATTTTAAATATGTTAATGTATTGTGATAATAACTTAACTATTTTGATTGATACCTTAACTAACTGATTTTTATATATGTTAAGGTGTTGTGACTATGTTTAAAAAGTGGTTTTCGAATAAAATTGTCAAAACAATTTTAGTACATTTTATTAAAGCCCAACTTTTTACCTTTCCAAAACTGTATTTATTTTTATTGTACAATAAATGGAACCAGGGTTGTAGCTATTTTTAACAGCCGTCACTCAAACCGGTACTGTTTAAAGGACCTGAAGTACTAGTTAAAGGTACTAACTGGGAGAGGGGAAGGAAAAATATGGCCTTCTAGAAATAAACAAAGGCTCAGTACTTGAAAAAAAAAAGAGTATGGCTCCTAAAACCAGTGAGACCCCCACGAAGGGCACTCCCCCCGGGCCTATATCCCTAGTGTAGATAATTGGCCGTCAATAATCAACCCAACCCTAAAACCAGTGAAGTTTAGATGCATATTACTATGTAAATTCTTGTAGTTCAACACAAATCCAAACTTTAAATGCATTTTTTGGAATATGTAATTTTTGGTGAAAATTTCATACGCAAATCATGATTTCTCAAGAAGTTATTATATAGAATATCACTATGAAATTTAAATTACATATTGTTTACACTATTGTGAAAACAACGAACTAAAGATTTAATTTTAGAATAAATATTTTTTGTGTTGTGGATGTTTTCGTGGAATGACATCGATTAATTTTATTAAAATCAGCATTTATAAAGGTGCGATATGCTATAAGTTTTGAAAAAATTTAAATATATCTTAGATTTTAGTTCATTGCCATTACCAATGTCATAAGTAGGAATATAAAAAAGGAATTAAAATACATACAATAGAATTTTCTGTAGGGCGCTTTGCTTACTGGGCCAAATTTCACTAAATTATACCACAAAATCTCCCAATTACCAAAATTCCATCAATGAATGAAATATTTTTTGCTTTTTTTCACAGTTTCTAGTCATAAATTTAATAAAAATAAGTTAAAAAAATATCTTTTTGGAAAAAAAATTCTCAGTACGTAGTCAGGCATCTTAAAAAATATTTAATAAAAATATGACAAAAATATTTCAAACAAATTATGTTCTTTTAAAATTTAACAATTATACTGAACGTTGCACAATATCATAAAAATATTATTTCATGATTTCGTATATTGAAATAAAAGAAAGATTTTCAATGATCATATATACGAGGGGCAGTCGGAAAATAAGTTTTCCCTGGCGACTGTGGACAGAGGTGTGTATGAAAGACAAAAAATGTAATGAGACATTCAAGTTAAAACATAACTTTATTTTACCACATAAATACCAAGTGCATTGAGACATTTGTCATACCGCTTTATAAGCTTCAAAAAGCCCTCCATGAAAAAATCTGGGCTTTGCATACGGAAGAAGCGTTGAACGGCTATCGGCGAAAGACGACACAGCAGGTGAACGCGAACGAGCAAGACATCGATACCGTTGGGTAGAGGTCGATCGCGATCAAGCAGATCGTGCTGTTGACTGAAACAGCGCAATCTGCGCAGACACTGCAACAGTGCCATCTGCTTGATCGCGGTCGACCTCTACCCAATGGTATCGGTGTCTTGCACGTTCTGGTTCACCTGCTGTGTCGTATTTCGCCCATAGCCGTTCAACGCTTCGCCCGTATGCGAAGCCCTAAATTTTTTCTTGGAGGGCTTTTTGAAGCTTATAAAGCGGTATGACAAATGTCTCAATGGACTTGGTACTTATGTGGAAAAATAAAGTTATGTTTTATCTTTAATGTCTCATTACATTTTCTGTCTTTCATACACACCTCTGTCCACAGTCGCCAGGTGAAACTTAATTTCCGACTGCCCCTCGTACATTATTCAATGATGACATCATAGGATGAGACAATCCACAAATAAATCGATACCAACTATCAGAAAAAGCAAAACAACAAATGAATGATATTTTTAAAAATTAAATGTATATTTTGCATTTAACATTAATTTTCGCCGTCGCTGTTGTTTTCCTTGCGAAGGACTTTATGTATCAAATCCTACTGTATCACACGCACTGCAGATTTTAAAATAAATATTTGGTATAAAAACGGCAAAATAGGATTAAATTACGATTAAATTTGGACATATAAATTTCACTAATATTTTAGAATAATTATAAGTAATGTTTAATAGAATTAAATTCAAGTAGAAACATAAATTTACAAAAAAAATCCTAAATTAATTCAATAGCACTAGCTGTTGAGCCTAATATAAAGAATAATATTCAATTAGAATTGTCACTAAACAATTTTTTTTATTTTTGCTATTTCTAGTTTAAAAAAAAAATTTTTTTTCTTACTAATATAGAACGAATAAATTAAAAATAATAATAACAGTATATATTTAAAATAATAAATCTCTGCAGATTTGTTTTAAACGAAGTGATAAATAATTTAAAATAATTTAATTATTTTCTTAATTTCAAAAAACAAATTAATTTCTTTATTACTCCTATAAATTAAGATTTAGCGTGATTTTATACTGCATGCTTGTACAGTCCTGAAAAAAAAAAAAATCCAAAGTTTACAAATATATATATATATATATATATATATGTAGTGACTGGAAACGGACTCTGTGGACTCTGTACCGCAAAGCCAGCAGATTCCTTAATGAGGCTCTTGATGAAAATATAAACTGCCGAACAATAGGTTTTGATGAGTGCAGTGATTTTTACTGCGTGAGAACGAGGTAGAAGGAGTCGAGATGCAGACTTCGTCAGACGGACTCTCGGAGGATGCTCCGAAATCTTTGCGGACAGCGTTCGAGCTGAGCTGACCAATGTTTGATCGGAAAATGGCATTTACGAGCTACGGGATCTGCCATGCTGTTAAAATTATCTGTAAACTTGTAAATATTTGATATATATCCAAGAAAATTAAACTGCGTAAGATTTCGTTAAAAATCTGCCCTGGACATTATTTAATCATATCTTTAGACGACCGAGCATAGAATATATATCTCCATATATATATATATATATATTTGAAAATGTATTACGAAAATATATATTTATTAATTAATTTAAGAAAAAATTATATGTAACCTACATATTTTTAAATATAAATCGATTTCTAGAAGCTTTAAATATACGAATCTAAAATTTCAGCTGAATCCACCAAGTAGTTTTTGAGTTATGGTTAAAAAAACTACCCCATATATTTTAAACTTCAAATTGGCATTGATAAAAACCAAAATAGTTAACTGACTGTAAATTATGTCCACATTCAAATTATTTTTACAACATTTTAAAATGCATTACCGTTAAAACTATAAGCTTAGGGAGACATCTCCATTTAGAAATTGTACCAAACTCTGAAATATCCAATACTAACGACATTTTTGACATCATATTTGAACTCCTTGGTAACTTTTACTTTAAAATACAAAATTCATTCGGTCTATTAGTATAGGAATTATGAAACTTTAAAATTTTGAACTCCCTAATCAGAGTTGGCATTAATAGATTGCTTGTTTAATAGATTGATTAGTCGACTAATATCATACAAATCCAATCATACAAAATTTAATCAGGATGAATGTAATCATGATTGAAATTGGAAAAAGTAATTACCCTTAGAAAATTTTACATGGCTAATTCAATCTGGAGTAATTCAATCGCACTTACTTTAATCATTAATATAATTACACAGACAAAAATTAAATATAGCGGCCATTTACGTTTCTTAAATTCTCTTTCATAGCTATGAGACTGTTATTAAGGGTCTCTATGCGATTTTCCTTATTTAAAATTATTCAGGGTCACATAAAATTATCCAGATACACTCAGGTCAAAATGTGTAAATCATTTAGGTTAGAAGGGACAGTTGAGCACTTTTTTTTATAAAACTGGTATAATTTTCTTTTGTGATTAATCTAGGCAAAGGCGAACAATAAAACTGATAGGGATAGAGCAGAGTTATAAGACACAGTGGTTAAGGTCTGTTGTATGACTAAGTATATAGCACATTGAAGAAACAGTTTATTTTCAAATAAGAATCACATTTATTCTTTCATCTTGAATGTTAAATTTAAATAAAGATATATACATATACATCCAGCCTTTGTTGGGAACTTGGTTATCACATTATACTAAGATTACCAATATACATGCAGTAAGGGGTAAACCGTCCTTCCATCACATCACATGGAGTTGTTTCACCCTAGATATACTTACTCTGTACATCAAACTAGAATAAAATATGCTTACAGTTACAGTTAAAAGAGAGTGCCTTTACGACCGAAATGCAAAAAGAAAAACCGGTTCGGAATGATTTTACTCCCAAACAAACCAATTGACAAATTTTGGGGGACAAGACTTTGTCCAGATTTTCAACAGGAACTCTAGCTGCGAACCCAGTGGATAAAAACAGAAGAAACTTGAGAAAATATAAAGAAATAAAAGTGCCAAAGCAGAACGTTTTTACTCATTAATTATTAATTATATTAACTAATTAGATTGATAATTGATTTAATCGTTAATTGGAAAGAGGGATTGTAATTAAATTAATTATTAATCATTAGTCCAGAGGTGCAAAAATCTAGGCGCCAATGGGCCGATTCCCACCACTAAAATTTTAGTATTCTTCACCTAATAAGAATACTGAAAAAATTTGAGCGAAGTATGCTAATAAAATTTGACGACGTTTACAAATAAAATGTAGTGGTGGGAATCAGCCCATTGGCCCCTACATTTTTGCGCCCCTGCATTAGTCTATGAGTAGGATTGAAACGAAGTTCAATCATCAATCTTTAGTCATGATTAAACATTTAATCGTTAGTTTTCAATCGTTAATATAATGAAAATTTTGTACCACCCTGTCTCTAATGTTATATTCATATGTAATAGTAGCAAAAGAAACTGCAATGCCCATAGTTTTTTAATTATAACTCACAAACTAGTTGGCGAAATAGACTGTAATTTTGGATTCGCATGTTAGAAGTTTCTAGAAATCGATTTCTGTTAAAAATTTCGTGGGTTACAATTCAAGTTCTTTTCTAACATTAATTTCCAAAAAATATATTTTTTTAAATTAATATATTTGTAAAGTTTATTTAATTGCTTTGAGAGAAACAACTGCTGTCGCAAATAAAACGCAAGCTACCCGTGAATTTCATTTTAAATTTTAATTTGCCAGAAAATATTTTTCAAAGTTTTCAACAGTTTTCATGTTTACTAATGATTAAAATAATTCATATCTAGCATTAGTATTTTTTAAAATCAGAAATCGATATGGAATGAGAGATAAAAATATGGCGTACTGATCTTGGAAATTGGAATTTTAGAAAATCAAATAATTCTTTTCGCAACAGCTGTTTTTTAGTATTGAAAAACTTCAACCACACAAAATAAATTCTGTCTTCATATTATTAAAACAAAAATTAATAAATGAAATTATGATAAAAATAAATGTCAATAAAAGTTTATTATATTTAATACTAAGTCAACGAATAGGGTTTTTTTTTGGAGTATCAATAAACCAATATTATTTTTTTTAAACTTATCTTAAAGTAGTATTCAAAACATTTGGATATACGAATGCAACTTTTATGGAACGTTCTGTGATTTGAATTGATTTATTCTAGTCTATTTAAGTAGATGCCACAAATTTAAGATTTTTATTTAAAATGAACGGTTTTGAAGTGTTCCATGAATAATACCGAGTGCATATATTTTATTAAAATAACATTTTGTTATTCTTGTTTTGTTAAATATATGAATTTTGTATTAGCAATTCTATTACATCAATATATATTCCGTTTATTAAATTAATTTATTTTATGTTTCAATTTATCCATATATTTAAAATCATTTCATCAGTATAATGCATGGCTTTAAAATTACAGAATACCTCTTCTGCGATTGTAATTGATAGAAAATATAAAATTTGTACATTAATTAATTTTTCAGCAGAGCTGAAATTACGCTGCAAATTAATTAAATACAAAGAATGTGAACTATCACTTTACTAAACAGCGTACAACCATTAGAGTGAAAAAATGTCCAGACCGGGGTTCGATCCCGGATCTCTTGGTACAGCGCACCAAGTGCTTTACCAATTAAGCTATCCAGACGACATCCAGTCTGGCATTCTCTCACTCTTATATGGCAAGGCTACAACCACGCAGTACCAGATGGAAAGTCAATCATGAGCACGACACCGTTGGCATGCATGAGACAAATTAAACCCAGTATCGGTGAATATTAATACATTAATTAATTTTTCAGCAGAGATGAAATTACGCTGTAAATTATTGCAATACAAAGAATGTGAACTATCACTTTACTAAACAGCGTACAACCATTAGAGTGAAAAAATGTCCAGACCGGGGTTCAATCCCGAATCCCTTGTCATTATTGCCAAGGGATCCGGGATCGAAAATTTTTTCACTTCAATGGTTGTATGCTGTTTAGTAAAGTGATAGTTCACATTCTTTGTATTTTATAAAATTTGGTTTAAACTTTATATAAATTTAGGGGACAAGAAACGTTTGAAGTGAAGAAAAAAAAATATTTTTATTTTAATTGTTTCCATTAGCGACCCATCCCAGCGTGTGGACAATGTGTCGGTATAATGTAGGGTAGGGATGGGTAAGTAATTAAAAAAATGTTCGAAATCGTACAAAAGCGGGAGTGAGACAAAATTGCAGCACTTACAAATTTTAAACTTTTATGTAAAAGTTTGAAAAAATGTGATAAATATATTTTTTTCTGTTTATCTACATATTGAAAGTAATAAATTAATTTTAATATAGCAGAACCACCCGGCTTCGTCCAAGTTAACCTTGGCCTTCCAGGAAATATAAATAAAAATGTAATATCCGAAAAATACGCAGATTACAATACCGTATTAGCGTAAACCGTCAAAATGACAATCAGAAAAAACTGCTATTTTGACGCAATCATAATAAATCCCTCATCTTTATTAATATTTTTGTAATTCCCTTTTAAAAGTGTCTTATGCAAAATATCTAATCAAAAATCAGCAACAGTTGCCGTATTCGTCTAATCTCACATAATCGGGTTCGAATCCGATATTTGACACCCTTAGGGGTTGAATTTCTAAAATCGCTGAAATAGATGTTTAAAAATTTTTTTAGTAGATTTTTTATCCTAAATTTCATGCTCCTAGCTGAAGCTACTGCTGATATATGGCGAAATGAAATAAAACGTTCGACTCCCAACCATTTAACTCCCTTAGGTGGTGAATTTCAAAACTCGCTGAAATATCTGTTTAACCACTCATTTAATGTATTTGCTATCCTGGATATCATGGTATCACATAAAACTGCTGCTGAGATATGGCGAAATGACAAAA
Organism: Maratus michaelseni; assembly: GCA_963931845.1. Taxonomy (NCBI): domain Eukaryota; kingdom Metazoa; phylum Arthropoda; class Arachnida; order Araneae; family Salticidae; genus Maratus; species Maratus michaelseni. Next base: position 346,285,391 of record OZ007590.1, on the reverse strand, counting down.
ATCGTTCGAACCCCCTTTATTCCCCTACGGGAGAAATTTTCAAAAATTCTTATTTATTACATGCCTAGGTCATAACAGAAATCTGCTCTCCAAATTTCGTGATCCTGACTTTAGTGGTTTCAGCTGGATGTTGATGAGTCCGTCAGTCAGTCCCTCTCTTTTTTAGGTGCGTTCGTAATTATATAAATACGTAGCACCTATTGTCGTCCTCATGGTCGTCCGTCTGTCTGTCCCGATAGGTTGGCTGTCCACGAGTGGGAGGTTTCTGTTTCTGTTTCTGTCTGTCCGTCTGTCCGTCCGTCAGTCTATCCGTCTGTCCGTCCGTCGCATATAACAACGCAAAAACTACCCAACCGAATTGTTTGAAATTTAAGATATAATATCATTGCAGAATTTTGTCGAGACATTTCAAATTTTATAAAAATCGAATCAAAACTTTAGAAAATATGAATGAAAACATTTATTAAGAAATTTTATTTTTTTTCTTTAAATCGGTGCTTTCTTGTTATAGGAGCTTCCGAGGTTTAACCGTCAAGTGACCGAGATATTTATTTTATGACAGAAATTAATCTGCAGACGATATAATTCATTTCACAGAATTAAAAATCATCAAGATCTGAATATTTATATAACTAGCTATAGTACGAACGCACCTCATTTGTCACGTTTGACGTACAATTTCCAACTTGTTATATAATACTATAGATAATATTTGAATATTTAAAAATGTCGTACAGTTGGCACGATAGAAAAATTCCGAAACTGAGTGTCGTAAGAGACGAAAGCGTTGAGCTGTGCATAGTGGCGTACCAGTGAAGGCATAATTCTAAACTCAGTTAGTGAAAACATTGCTTGTCAGCGATTTTTTTTTTATATAATAACTTATGTTAATTTAGAGAATTTATATGTTTATTTTTTTAAATAGAGGAAATTAAAGTTATAAAAAATATTATAATTATTTATTGATTTAGATTTTTTTTTATAAGTTTGACAGTTTGTTTTTTGTTCCAGGTATTCTCGAGAGACAACGCAAGTAGTAATGGATATTGGATAATTAAAAATGTGGAACTTGGACATCAAACTCGACTCACAATCAGTTCTGCAAGATTACTTTTGTCATACAATATCAACATTTTTGTTATTATTTTTTATAATTTAGCATTTTTTTAATTTTATAAAATATAAATAGAGAAATGCAAATTAAAGTAATAGTAATAATAAATTTGCAGTATATATACATTTAACGTCTGAATTTAAAAACCATTAAAACACTAAATAAAATAAATTCAGATAATCGGGTTCTTTTAAACCAATTAATAAAGTGAGTTCCTGTTTCATAAATTAAGCATAAATTTCAATATGATAAGTCTAAATTACCCGGTGTCGTTTATATTATTTCCTGTAAAGATTGCAATGGTGTTTACATTGGTGAATTAGGTAGATCATTGGAAATTCGCCTAAAAGAACATACTAGTGCTTTAAAAAATGGTAATTTGAAATCCAAAAATTATCCAGCATTCACTTCAAAGGAATCACATACCGCTAATTGCGAACGCCAGTATTTTGAAATCGGGTTGTAACAGCTAACATGGTAGATTACTCCTTGAGGGCTGGTTTACTCAATTGCGATCACAGACTTTGAATGAAGCTCGTTCTGTCCCTAGTGAATATTGTCTGTTTTTAAAATAACTAACTTTATCTGTTCTTGATTTGTTCAGTCGTTTGTTATGCAATGGGTTGTTTGTACTGGTGATGCCTCACGTGTCGCTTGGCGAAACGTTTACAAATTGTATTTTTAATTGTTTTTAAGTATATATTTTATAAATTTTATTTTTTAACTGTGCTCAAGTCTGTCTTAATTTTATTTGGGGTTTTAATTAGTAATAATAAAGTTTTGTTTTGCATCAACTCTAATTACAATCACATAAAGCATTGACGAGTCCTCCGCACAGTCCTCAAATGTCCTCCAAAACAGGCAAACACCATTTGAATCCTACTGTTAACTGACTCACTCACTGCCAAAAGAGCCTGGTTGGCTCTCTAAAAATTCATGCTCATTGGCTGCATTCAAAAGAAAGAAGGCTACTTAATATTACCTTACGCAAGTTATGTCTCTTTTTTCTTGTTAATTTGTCTATAAATTTTGGAAAATACTTATAATCGAACAATTAATAAAATTACAGTCTTGAGTAAATTATGTTTCCACTGATATACAATGTTATGGTATTACTTAAACAGAATGTGGTGCTATGAGCTATCAAACCTCAAAAATACACCTTTTCCAAAATGTTTAGAAAACTTTGTAAATTTGAGCATTTTAATGTCTGTACTTCAGACAGAAGTTAGACATGAAATTATTTATACAAAAACGTTGTTCAGAATTAAATATACATACATTAATATGTTTTTCAATTTGAAATATTTTCAAAAGTATAATTATGTTTAATCAGCTGGTTTCAGACATTTTTTTCCTTTAACAATACCTGTATTATTAAGGGAAAAAATGTCTGAAACCAGCAACTTAGGGGAAACAAATTTTAAGGGGAAACAAATCATAGTATTTGTTTGATATTTTTATTTTTACCTACGGATAATATGTAATATTGTGAAAGCTTTTACAATGTCACCTATAAATATCGATGTACGTGACATTTGAGCTACTTTAGTAACTCTTAGAAATAATGAAATATTAAAGAAATTTCTGAGGTATTCATTTTTCAAGTTGGTAACATGAAAGTTTATGGAGTGTAGGGAAGATTAAATAAATCAAAGAGAAACATATTTAATGATTTCTTTAAAGTAATATAACTATGAAATGACATTAATTTCATGATAAGAAGTTTTAACGTTTTAATAACAAAAGAACTTTTCATCAAATCTATTCATTTTTTAGGTTATTTAAAAATAATGTCACTTTCTATTACCCCCAATATTTCTTATCTGATTTGCTTTGTACATAATTATTATATTATTACATAATTACTATATTACATATTACATAATTATTAATAATATTATTGCACAATAGATCAGTTGGTTTCCTTGGTGTTAGGTTTGAGTCGTGTGTAAGGTAAATTGTAAAAGGCCATGGACGGATGTAACATCTTTCAAAACAACTATAATATCAAAAAAATATATACAGAGTGCAGGTAGGGGAGGGTAGCTATCCCAGCATAACTAGAACCGCATAATTTTGAAGCAGTCAAAAATTTGAATCTCAACAGATAAAGTTGAATTCAGCAGATCTTGGAAATAGTTGTTGCAGAAGTGGTAAGATCTTGAGTGGTCTCTGTATATCTCCATTTTCATCATCAATTGTTGAGAACTGAATAGATTATTTAGGTCGCATTTTCCTGGCTTTTACTCTAAAATGATACCTTGTCATTGCTTTTTTAGAAACTTGGTTTACTAGAACACTGAATAATAAACATGTGGATTTTTACATTGCTCAGTTTACATTACGCTCAGTTTAGCAATGTAAAAATCCACACATGTTTATTATTCATTGGTTTCGGGCGAAAATCACTCCTGAAAATTAATTGAAAAATTAATTGTTATTTATTTATAAGTATTGATCTATGCCTAATTTTGTGTAGCTTTATATGGCTGTCTCAATTTTTCCACAGGGTTTGTGCCCCATGATGACATTTTCCATCTTGCGCTGTGGTTGCAGTCTTACCTACTTATGTGATTGAAAAATGCCAAGTTGGATATCGTTCTCGTGGTTCAGTGATAGAGCCTTGAATCGTTATTCCAAGGGACAAGTTTCGATTTCCGGCTTGGACATTTTTTCAATCTGTCTGTTTTACGCTCAGTTTAGCAATGTAAAAATTCACAGAAAAGGAGTTTTCTGAAAAAGGTAATTATGTGTCGGATCCATTATGACATGGGGCTGCTTTTCGTTAACCCTTTCCGGCACAGTGGTCCCACTCCGGGCACACCTAATTTTAATTCCAAACTTGCATTTGGCACCAAGAATATTTAAAAAATTTTTGCTTCTACAATGAAAGCTTAAAATAAGGAGTTCTTACTAATTTATTGTCCATACTACCAATTTACATTCAGACATTATCTAAAAACACGGTTAAAATGTTTCACTAAAAACGTCCCTCATTTCAAAAATGTAAAGCAGTTTCAAATAAAAACTTCACCATTGCACAAAAGCGCTTTTGCTCTGGCTAGAGCATCATCAGTTGTGATCTTCAAGCCTCTGCTTCTTCGCTATATATACGACTTCTGGTTGAAGAGCTCCCTCTATTGGCATTAAATTCTCTCTTTCTCTTTCTCTCCCCCTCCTCTAACATCTTTTTCCAGCTTTTAACTCTTCAACCAGCAGTCGTATATATAGCGGAGAAGCAGACGCTTGAAGATCACAACTGATGATGCTCTAGCCAGAGTGAAAACGCTTTTGTGCAATGGTGAAGATTTATTTGAAACTGTTTTACATTTTTGAAATGAGAGATGTTTTTAGTGAAAAATTTTAACCATGTTTTTAGCTAATGTCTGAATGTAAATTGGAAGTATGGACAATAAATTAGCAAATTTACAGACATTAACGAATGAACATCTGTTTTTAATAGAGTTCTTTTTTTTCTAAAAAAAGTCGTTTGTAAATTCCGGTGTCAGTCAGTAATTTCGCATTTTACAAACTGAATTTGTCTGTGCCGGAAAGGGTTAAACGGCGCGGAGTTACTTGCATTTTTTTTCAGGAAAAGTTAATTCAAAGGCATATCTAAAAATTCTTTCTGATCACCTTTCATATTTGGCAACACGTCTTTCAGAGGAAAAATGGATTTATCAGCAAGATAATGCGCCTATCCACACAAGCCGTAGTACAAAACTTTGGTTCTAGAAGAAAAGTATTGAAGATTTGCAATGGCCACCCAGAAATCCTTATCTAAACACTATAGATAACTCGTAGGGAGATCTAGCAAAACGAGTTTTCAAAATTTAAAGACAATTTTCCCTCAGCTTCAGAACTGAGATCTACGATTGAAGATGAATGGTACAAAACAAGTCCCGAACTCTGACAAAAATTAATAATGTTCATGAAAGGTAGAATATTTGGGGTCATTAAAAGTTCTGGTGGAGACACAACATATTCAGTATATGTTTCTTCATTATCGTATTTTTTTATTTTGCTGTCTTTAAACATTTTAAACAGGTGGAAATATTATTTTATTTTTATAACTATTTTAGTTTCGTAATGAAATACTTACAGATAATGCATTTTTTATGGGCTTTTCAACTTATGATGCACATTCTAGTAAACTTATTTTCATCTGACTTCACATATAAAAAAAATAACACTTTTTACTGTCCTTAAACCTTTTAAATTCTCTGTACATGTCAAACTTATGATATAAAAATCACGATTAATCGATGTTAATAAATATTATAAATGAACGCAATTTACGCAATTTTCGAATAATAAAGCTCGGTTACGCATTATTCCTCAATTTTGGTTTCATCTCATAAATAAGATTATCAAACATTCTTTTGTGTTAATACGTTTCGTTCTACATAAAGAAATTTGTTTTGCTCTATAAAAAACATAAAAAACAGTAATCCTATTTTTGTCCATGGTTATATGTCTTGGCAGAATGTCTGTTTATTTTAAACTTTTACTGCCGAGAAAATATTTTTTTTCTCTTTTTAATGAAACCTTTTCTTCGTATCTCTTCAGTTTAGATCTAATTTAATCTGCTCCGAATCCCTTAAAAATATTCCAAAAAATAGTCTAAATAAAATAAATATTTTCTACATATATACATGTATATATGATTTTTATAGCTTATTTTGTTTCATACAATAAATTCTTTTTTAATTTTTCTTCTTAATCTATTATTTAGAATGTTACAGGTAAAATTTCTTTAAAATTTTAAACGTTGAAATATTTACGTTAGTAGGTAGTAAAGCTGGATGATCTTTAAAAATTATTTAGACTGCAATTTAGACTGAATAAAGATAAAAATTTTCTACTTATTCAGTCTTTACATAGTAAGAAAAAATATTATGTAAGACTCTGGCTTATATTTCTATTTTAAGCAATAATATGTTGTTATAAAAACGTACATGTTCAAACTGCTCCAACAAATTGTTTTGGCATACTTAAAAGTATTTTTTTAAATTAAAAACTGCTTAGTAAAGTTTCTAAATATAAACATTTTTCAAATAACAAAAAGGAAATAAAATATACTTTTAATGTATTTCTAGTACAATTACTTTATCTGTCTAGTAATGTATCTGCTTAAACATTTGATCAAACATTTACATCTGTCTCATATTATGCACATAAGCGCCATCTATCGGTAATTGTTTTAACCAAAACTTTTTTTTTTTTAAATTAAAAAAAATCGACCTCCCTCTGATCTCATTCCCGCAAACCGCAATTTTTTTCGCATCATTTGTTTATTTTTAATGAATTTTTTAAATTTTAACGAACTTTTGGCGCATCCGGTATATCAGTGTGTGCTAGATTATTTATCATAATAGCAAATACATTACTCCACTATTGGACAAAATCAAAATCACAAGTCACTGTCAATGAATCTACCACTTCGCAAATTCAGTGCAAAATTTTGAAGTTCCACTACCAGACAGCTGAAGAAATATACTTTATACTATGGCTTATACTATGAAAAATCATTGAACCCCAGCAGAATACAAATTCTGCATATATTTTCATTTTAATGTGACATAATCTATAAAATTATTTGATGATATGTAATACATAAAAATAGGAAATAAAACTTTTGTTTAAGAATATTAAAAGGCATAAAACCAACGAAAAAAATGCACAAATAATATACAAAAAAGCAGCAAACAGCTGTTTCGAATCCACAAGCGAGATTCTTCTTCAGTGCGACAAAAAGCAAACCACAGCGTGCTACAAAAAGCAAGAAGGGGCTAAACGACAGAGAGGCGGTAGCTTATATACTCGATGCGGGTAGAGAAGGCGCCAAAAAATTATGCAAATATTAAAAATTCTTACTCCTTAGTCAATGACATATCTAGTACTCCTAATTTTCCAAGTATTTGGAAAGCATTAATTTAATTTCCCTTTTTTGGTTTTCTTTTGTTTCTGTCGCTCTCCAGCAGATGTCTCCACTTCTACCCTCGGTCTTTTCATGCTGCTTTCTTCTCAAGAGTTGCTTTTTTGGCGCGTTCTCTACCCGCATCGGGTATATAAGCCACCGCCTCTCTGTTGTTTTGTCCAGTCATGCTTTTTCTAGCACGCTGTGCTCTGCCCTTTGTCGCACTTGAAAAGAATCTCGCTTGTGGATTCGAAACAGCTGTTTGCTGCTTTTTTGTGTATTATTTGTGCATTTTTCACGTTGGTTTTCTGCATTTTAATACGTAAATACGTCATTATTTGCTATTGCTTACATATACTTTTAATATGCTAAAATACATTTCTTATTCTTTTAAATATCTTTAAATTTATAGACGTAAAAATAGTTTTATCTACTCACAATTTCATAATTTTGCCTTTAATTAAAACACTGATTACCTGGTGAAAATACAAAATATGAAGTCTTAAATTACATGCTCATAAAACACAATACATATATTTGTTTTTTAATAATCAACTGATATATTGTTCAGTTTAAATATTCTGCCAATGATATCACTTAATTTAATTTTAATACAAATATTTTGTTACCTCATATAAATATAATATTGTCATTATTTAGTGTTGTTTTAAGCAATTATATTTTTTTATTTTGAGAAATGATTTTTTTTTTAAATACAAAGAGATTTCACTTTCTGAAAATAAATGGTGCTTTTTTTATGCTGATATTATTTGACAATAAAGGCAAAAAAGGAGCGTTTGAATAGTTTAATGTAATTCAAAGGATAAAAGACTGGGATAAATATTAAATAAGACACTTTCAAGCTATCATACATAACTTTTATTTCTCATTATGATTTGAAGTAAAATCCCATCTTTATATATAAAAATTTTATTTTTCTGTTAAATTAGAAAAAGAAAAATGGATACAATTGAACTTTAGTTTGGAAGATTTAAATTGCATTTTTGATTCAGCAGATTTCGTGCACTATTTTATGTTTTTAAACGTTAATTTGTTTTTGATTCTTTTTTGGATTCTGTTTGTAGTTTTATCAGGCTTTTATAGGGTTTTGTAAATTCAATTTAGATTTGGACAAAATACACCTTTCCTATACTAAGTCTGCATCATCTTTTGAGGGCAGCATAATACGTCTAAGCAATTCTTGTCAGTCAGAAAATAACGGTTATCATTAGTTCTATATAGCATTTCAGTATTGAAATAAATTTAGTTTCCGTATTACACAAGAACAGCTTTTTTATTTCAAATTCTAACCGTCCATAATTATCTTTATTGGTATTATTATTTTTAATGTGTTGTTATTGTTTTATATATTTTATTAATAGAATTCATTTTTAACACTTTCGAACCTAGTTGAAAAGTGTTTATGACTTCGGTTTGTCTGCCGTCTGCCGTATGGCCGTCTGTCCGTGCTCTAACTCCCGTAAATATGCTCGGATTGCCCTGCAATTTTTATATGTTATTGTCGTTATCTATAGCATGTTCCCTATTTCAACTGAAGTGTGTAGCACTTATAGTTTTTTTACAGGGGCACTCAAATGAATTCCGTAACATTACGGTCTATGGGGGAAAATCATTTGCGGTTTATTTTAATGATGTTACACAATTTCAAACACATTGTAATTGATATATATTACTATGGTGCATTAGAGGAAGCTTATTAAGGAATATGGTGTGCATAGCGCTTATAGTTACTTTACAGGGACAGTCAAAAGAATTCCGTTACATTACGTCTATGGAAAAAAATCGTTTGCGGTTTATTTAAATAATGTTTCACTATTTCAAACACATTCAAACTTATATATATCATTAAGGTGCATTACAAGAGGTTTACTACAGAATATTGTTTGTACAGCAGTCATCGTTCATTTACAGGGACACAAAAAAGAATTTTCTACTGTCTGTTAACAATAATTCCTGGAAGTGCGTTTTAAGTTGCTGAACGCGATTTTAAATTTAACTCATTTTTTGTCTATTACTTGGTGTGTATAAATTCTGTAGATCATATACAGGGCAGCACGAAAGTTCGCAAGCACATTTCCGTTTATTGACAGAACTCCAGAAGGAGAGTTTTAAACTGTGCTACGCGTTTCCTAACTAAACTCAAATTCAGCATCCTATGTAGTATATATACAAATCTATAGATCCTATACAGGGCGTAATAAAAGTATTCGGATATATTTCCGAATATTGTATATGTTGGAAATATATGTTGGAAATTCCTAAAATTTCGTTTTTAAATATGTTATGCGTTTTCCGAATTGTTTACTTAGATGTTATCTTTCAGCTTATTAAACAGTAATGATTTGTACAATTATTTGGGAAGCGTTGGAAAGTGTTACATAAGCTATACTTGACGCATGATTTTTCGTTCTTGTTAACATTTCTGTGTGTTTACTCAAAACGATTAATATGTATCAAATGGATTAACATATGGGCAATACAATGCATCTAACTCGTCTAACCGGATTCGTTCAATCCGTCGAATATCGTCAAGCTGTGTAGTATGGGTTGCTGTGGTTTGGACAATTTTTTTTCATTTGAGCCCTGCAGGTATTTTCAAACTCCATGCTTAAAACTACATGGTCAATCACGACATTCATTTACATTTTTAAAAAATTCAGACAATATTACCTTTCAGTTTTTTATAATAATTTTAGGAAATATGGAGGTGGTTATATGGATGTTCTTTACATTACATTTTTTAAGAGATTGCAAACTAAAACTCATTAAATCTATTTATTCAAACAAAACATACACACACACACACACACACACACACACACACACATATATATATATATATATATATACATATCTAATATTTCATATTCAAAATTTTAAATTGTGACAGCTTAAATCTCGGACCTATGCGTGTAACTGGTGTTAATTTAATGGCGCACTATTTCATATTCGAGTAAGAGTACATGTGAAATACAAACAAGCAGTTTGATTTGATTATAGTAGCCTTTTGAATCCCGCAATAGCCGAATCCATCTCAACGCTGTGAAACACACAGTAGCCCAGGATAACTGAAAGGATTTCCCTTCCCCTTAAATGGGTAGGGGTGCTGTCAAGGGGGTGGTCTCTCTCATTGATGGATGGAGTAATTTGTTGGCATTTCTGGACAGTACAGAAAGAAAAACAAGATTTTTTTGCAGCAACTGGAGCAATGATAAACAGAGGGAAGTAACACCTGTCGAAAGTTGAATAAAGAGAGAAGGAATAAGGTCATTTCCACTACTTACCTAGTGGAAAAGGGGGAAACGAAAAAACCAGCATTTTGGGCTATTTCGTTGGGATTCTAAGGTCATTCAGTTTTTTTGAGCTTGGGATTTAAAGAGATAGATACTGGTAATATCGAATACCTTACAAAGACATCGACCAAATTTTAGTCGCATCGGATGCATTTTGTCACTGTTAACACGCGATAGACGAATTATGGCAAAGACAAACATATATGAAATGTTGTCGATCAATTTGTAGAAGTAAGCTTTAATTGAAATAAACATTTTCTTGAATATGTGAAACCGCACTCTATAAGAACAAGTGAAGTTTATTACTCATATATTTTTCATACAAAAAAAATACAATAAAACTTATTTTGTAAACAGATATTAATGATAAAGATTTTTAAAAATATAGTCTTTCCGGCCTGTATCGGGAGGAAAAGTAGATTTCCTATATGTTCGTTTAAAAAATTTAGCTAATGTTACACGAAAACAGCAGGCTAAGATGCAAAGAACTAGATTACAAAAGATCCGTTAATACAAAATTTGAATAAGAAATTCCTCAAATGAGTCAGCTATAGCTAAGTTGGTTTCATTAATGGAGACATTTTGGTCGCCAAATTTGGCAATAATTTTGGCGTTAACGAATATGAATATATAATTTTATGCGTATGATTGGGAAAATTATTACAAAATGAAAGATAATAATTTGCAAGAAATCACGTTCACTAAAACTCATAAATGAATCATTGTTTTTTTTTTCTAATCTGCTGTCTTGTTTCAAAATGTCAGCCACCCTAGACTTTCAAACTGCTATATCTCAGCTGTCTTTTAAGATAGAGACAAAATAAAAAATGCTCCGGAATCCTTGTATCAAGTCCTAACAATTAAGCAGAAAATAAATTTGAATTTCGAATTTTTTTGTATATATATTTTTTTAGTTTTAAATCTTTTAGTGACCGCGATTTTGAAACAACATAGCAGACCAAGCTGGTCAACGTACTTGGTTGAGATATTGGTGGTTATAATACACATAATTATTTTCATTCAAATCAGTTTAAAAATACGGGTGCTATCTTATGACAAAGATTATATATATATATATATATAAATCAACATTTGGTCTGAGGGGTTATGATCGGTGGAAATATATAGAAATTTTCCGGAATTGCTTTCCTCCGAACGTCTGCAATAGGTAGCTTTTTACATTTTTTTATGAAAGCTAGCTAAAAATATATATTTATAACAATGCACTGCTGATGAAAACGTACTTTTAATATTAGTAGATGGATGACACTTATTTTTTAGCACATTTATCGTTTAAAAAAATATGTCAAAAATTTATACGCCCCCCCCCATTTTTTTAAGACAAGCTGCATGAATTTATTTGAAACTATTCAATGGTTAATAAAATGTTATCGGTTATTAGTTAATACGCTTGAAAGTAGATAGTCTAATTTGAAAAAAAAATCAGAAATTTGCTATATTTTAGTAAAGGTATGTTTAAATTCTATTCATACGGAAAATTTAAAACAGAAGATTTTCTTTAATATCGCATATTTAATAAAATGTCTACATACTCTTTTCAGATAGTGTTCGTTCCTCTAAGATGTCTCACATTTCATTCAAAGCTTTAAAGCAAATTTATTCATCCTTAGATATTCAAACGTTATTTTAGTGTATAACCCTTTTTATTAACCTTCTTTACAAATCGTGGTTAGATATCATTTTTGAAATGGTAACTTTTAAAATTCCAATCTTATAAAAGTCTAATTTTTTACCACGGTTGAAATGATTTAGTAATCAACTACATTTCAATGTTAATAAGATTTTAAAAAGAAAATCTTAGAGATTTCTGACAGAAAAAAGTTCCTTCCAAATATATTCTCTTTTTTTTTCTTCCCTTGAAAAATTTTTGAAATATTACTTACATATTCAAAAAAATTCAAAGAAATTGTATAAATTAAAATTTTATTCAATACGGTTCTTAATTTAAAAAAAAATATATATATATATATAAAAGGATTTATTCATAAAACTAATTGGAATATTTCTATGAATGCACCGTAAGTATGGTTTGGTAATATTTTTTTATAAAAATTATTTGAAAATTTAATTTTAAAAACTGCAGCATGGAAACACATTCAATTTCAAAAAGAGAAAATAGTACAAAATACTTGCGGAAAAAAAAAGTTTGCCTCAATGGATTTCTTTCTTTTGCTATGTGTATTTAACGAAAGGTTTTCAGAAAAAGTTGTAAAAGTGCGTGCTTATAAGTATAATTAAAGTAAAAGCAATCCAGTATTTAAAAAAAAAAAAAAAAAAAAAAAAAAAAAAAAAAAAAAAAACGTGTTTTAAGTAAGTTAGTTTTTAGTAGACTACAACCGTTACTTAAGGATCCCCTCCCATCGCTCGCAAATGTTAATCCTACGGGGGGGAGAGTTATTTTCCAATATCTCATTTGCATTTCAATATTTTTAAATGATTTTTTTTTTTTTTTTTTTTTTTTTTTTTTTGCATTGGATAGCTGAGATCGATCTCTACAGCACCACCTTTTTACTTTTTCGATTTTCATTGCAATTTGTTTTACGAAGATACAAAGATTATAGAGATAGCATTCAAAAGAAAATATCTGCAAACAAAAGCGAAAAAGCAAAAAAGTTAAAAAAAAAATATCTTCAAACAAAAGCGAAAAAGTAAAAAAGTAAAAAATATATATATATAGAACTACTTTACCAAATAAATCTAATAATTTTGAAAATAGATGTTCAATAGGGTGGATCGATAAAACCGAAATTTATATGATCGAAACATAATAGTGCGGGAATGTTGCCATTGGTAATAAGGAATAAATTCGCAAAATATTACACCAAAATGTTTAATATCTTTATCAACGCAGGGGTGCCAAAGTATCGAAAAGTCGCAATAAATGTTTTTTTTTTTTCAATAAATAAATAAATAAATTATTCAACCATAGCAATAGAATGTCTAATAGAATGCTACAGCTACAAAAAAAATGTTAGTAATGTTCCAATAAAATTTCATTCTTATTACTACAGCAAGAGCGGCCAAAATTTTTAAAAAAAGACAAAAATTTCAATTTTACGTTTTTTTCCAATTTTTTATTATATATCTACAATTAAATAAATTTACATTATATATTGTAATAACTTATAAATGTCTAGTAATTTTTATCATGGACTTTGCCAACCAAGGGCGAAAGGGGTCCGCCCTACCTAAATTTGAGAGATAGGGCTTTTTGAAGGAATTTGGGGGATTTTCCAGGAAATTTTGGTTATTTTTTGTAGGTGGGCTAAATACACAAATTCCCCCTCGTTTTTCACTTTTCGGGCCCCCCCTACAAAAAGAATCTCTTAAAAATTCCGGAAATTTTCCAAAATCCCTTCAAAAAGGCCCTTTCTTTCAAATTTAGGAGGGAGCGGGCCCTCTCGCCCTTGGTTGAGTACGCCCATGATAAAAATTACTAGACATTTATAAGTTATTACTAGATACAATGCAAATTCATTTAATTCTAGACATATAATAAAAATAATGAAAATTGAAAAAAACGGAAAATTGAAAATTTTACCGTTTTTACGAAATTTTGGCCGCTTTTGCGGCGGTAATAGAAATGATTTCACCGTGAAGGAATTTTACTGGGACATTACTATCATTTTAATGTAGTATTCTATTATAATCTATCTGTTGCATTCTATTATAAATTGTATTGCTTGTATTGCTATGTTTGGAAGATTTTTTTTTTGTAAAAACCTTGTTTTTTGCAATTTTTCGGAACTTTGGCCCCTTTTACGGCGGTAAAACATATTAAACAAATGGAGTAATATATTGCAAATTTATTTGTTACTACTAATGGCTACTTTCTCGCACTATTGTGTTTCGATTATATAAATTTCGTTTTTTTTTTCAATCCACCCTAATGTTCAAGTAATTATCACTTCTTCTATTCTTATCTTCCATCTTTTAACAAACTCAATTCCATTACATTACTTCAAAGCTCAGTCTAGTTGAATATTGTAAAAAAAAAAAAACTTACTTTTTTTCCCTCCATGCAAATGTACTTAAGGTACTCAAATGGCCTTCTCAACAACCCGAAACTTTCAGACAGATTTTCTGACTCATTTGTAAACGCAAAACCATAAAATTGGCAGATCTGATTTAGTAAGCAACTATATTTCAGTGTTGAGAATTATAAAATAAGATTTTAAAAAGAAAATCACTTCACTTAGAGATTTCTGACAGAAAAAAGTTCCTTACAAATATATATTTTTTTCTTCCCTTGAAATTTTTTGAAATATTACTTACATATTCAAAAAATTCAAAGAAATTGTTTATATTAAAATTTTATTCATTACGGTTCTTAATTTTGAAAAATATATATAAAAGGATTTATTCATAAAACTAATTCGAATATTTCTATGAATGCAACGTAAGTATGGTTTAATAATATTTTTTTTATAAAAATTATTTGAAAATTTAATTTTAAAAATTGCAGCACGGAAACGCATTCATTTTCAAAAAGAGAAAACAGTACAAAATACTTGCGAAAAAAGAAAGTTCGTCTCAATGGATTTCTTTTGCTATGTGTATTTAACGAAATGTTTTCAGAAAAAGTTGTAAAAGTGCGTGCTTATAAGTATAATTAAAGTAAAAGCAATCCAGTATTAAAAAAAAAAAAACTACTACGTGTTTTAAGTAAGTTAGTTTTTAGTAGACTACTACAGTTACTTAAGCATCCTCTCTCCTCACGAGAATACCCCCGCTTGCTAATGTTAATCCTATGGGACAGTTATTTTCTAATATCTCATTTGCATTTCAATATTTGTAAATGATTCTTTTTTTTATTTTTTGCATTGGATAGCTGAGATCGATCTCTGCAGCGCTACCTTTTTACTTTTTCGATTTTCATTGCGATTTTTTTTTTTTACGAAGATACAAAGATTATGGAGATAGCATTAAAAAAAATATCTGCAAACAAAAGCGAAAAAGTAAAAAAGTAAAAAAAATAGAACTACTTTACCAAATAAATCTAATAATTTTGAAAATAGATGTTCAATAGGGTGGGTCAATGTAACCGAAATTTATATGGTCGGAACATAATAGTGCGGGAAAGTTGTCATTGGTAATAAGGAATAAATTCGCAAAATATTACACCAAAATGGTTAATATCTTTTACCAACGCAGGGGTGCCAAAGTATCGAAAAGTCGCAATTTTTTTTCAATAAATAAATAAACTATACCACTATAGCAATACAATTTCTAATAGAATGCTACAGCTACAACAAAATGTTAGTAATGTTCCAATAAAATTTCATTACTACAGCAAGAGCGGCCAAAATTAATAAAAAAAACGACAAAAGTTTCAATTTTACGTTTTTTTTTTCAATTTTCCCAATTTTTATTATATATCTACAATTTAATAAATCTATATTATATATAGTAATTACTTATAAACGTCTAGTAATTTTGATCATAGACTTTGCCAACCAAGGGCGAAAGGGGTCAGCCCTACCTAAATTTGAGAAATAGGGCTTTTTGAAGGAATTTTGGGTGATTTTCCAGGAAATTTTGGATATTTTTTTGTAAGTGGGCCAAATACATAAATACACCCTCGTTTTCCACTTTTGAGCCCCCCCCCCCCCCCTACAAAAAAATCTCTAAAAAATTCCGGAAATTTCCCAAAATCCCTTCAAAAAGGCCTTTTCTTTCAAATTTAGGAGGGAGCGGTTCCCTATTGCCCTTAGTTGGCTACGCCCATGATAAAAATTACTAGACATTTATAAGTTATTACTAGATACAATGCAAAGTTACTTAATTCTAGACATATAATAAAAATAATAAAAATTGAAAAAAACGGAAAATTGCAATTTTTACCGTTTTTACAAAATTTTTAGGCCGCTTCAGTGGCGATAATAGAAATGATTTCACCATGATGGAATTTTACTGGGACATTACTATCATTTGAATGTAGCTGTTGCCTTCTATTATAAATTGTATTGCTATGTTTGGATGATTTTTTTTTTTTTTTTTTTTTTTTTTCAAAAACCATGTTTTTTGCGATTTTTCGGAACTTTGGCCCCCTTTTACAGCGGCAAAACATATTAACCAAATGTAGTAATATTTTGCGAATTTATTTCTTACTACTAATGGCAACTTTCTCGCACTACTGTGTTTCGATTATATAAGTTTCATTTTTTTCAACCCACCCTAATGTTCAAGTAATTATCACTTCTTCTATTCTTATCTTCCATCTTTTAACAAACTCAATTCCATTACATTACTTCAAAGCTCAGTCTAGTTGAATATTGTAAAAAAAAAACTTACTTTTTTTCCCTCCATGCAAATGTACTTAAGGTACTCAAATGTCCTGCTCAACAACCCGAAACTTTCCGACGGATTTTCTGACTTATTTGTAAACGCAAAACCATAAAATTGGCAGATCTGACTATTGAAGAGATTTGGAATCGAAATGAGTTTACTACTTTTAGGTAGATTTCGTAAGAAATACTACCTATTACATTCTCCCCTAAGTTGGAATTTTTGAAAAACATTTGCAAATCTACGCCGATCATGACTCCCAGAACCCAAAACCACCCCCAGTTCAAAACTTTATCTATCTATGTCACTTTTTTATGGACACGATAACTCCCATAATTCTGCACATATCTCTTCCAAACTGATACATAAAATCAAGGGGCATAAAATCTCGGTCAAGTTCGTTAATGAGCTAAATCAAACCTAGGGGGGGGGGGAATTGGGAACTTTTTGGGAAAACAGAAAAAAAACCCATCATTTCTTAATTATAATACGTGTCGAATCCGTTTAAATTTATTATTACTTCTAGGAAAAGGGCCGAAAATTTATGTATGACAGATTATTAAAAATGGCCCCAAGTGGGGGGGGGGGCAGAAAGGGGGGGGGGTTAGAAGAAAAAAAATCATAACTTCGTCAATTCGGAAGATATCAAATCCACTTAAATTTATTATAAATTCTCATAATATTATCTAAAACTTTTATATTGACAAGTTTTTTATAGGATCAACACTTATAGCAATAAATAAATAAATAAATAAAATAAAATGAAAACAAAAAAATCTCTGCCGACTCCACCTGCAAACAAGTTAGGTTTTGAAGTGGGCGTTACCAAATGCCACATCATGGCAAAAAGGTAATTTCTTCCGCAATTCCCAACAAACAGGCGCCCCACGGTCTGCGTCTTCGAAATCTACTTGTGCCTGTAGTCCGAGCCGTCAGGGATTTTTTGACAAATAAATTACTTATCCAGTTATAAGCAATTCAGGACACGTGACGATACGTTTTCCCCTTTCTTTTGCTGAGACTTCGGAAATTCGGGGCAAAACGCCGATTTTGACAGTATTTTCGAAAAGATCTTCCGACCTTCCGATCAAAAAATGAAAAATGTCTTTCCATTACAAAGTTTTCGAATAAGAACACCTGTCCATTTCATAGGTTTCCCAACAAAAAATTTATAAAAAATATGGCATAATTAACCAGTTTGTATTTAAGAACATCCTTAAGTTAATTTCGTTCTGAATTTAAGGTTTTTATTCGTTAAGAGAAAAATCCACAGGTATCTTCCTTTTTGAATCCAAAATTAGATGACACATGTTTAATCGAATTGTAATCTTCATCAGTTCAAATGTCCTCTTCACTAGGGGCACAAATTACATTTATAAGATATAATTTAATATTGTTTGATTCTTTTATTAATCAAATTATTCATTTAATAAAAAATGTAAAATTAGACTAAAGAAGCAATTGCGTTTTTGACAAAAAAAATGTTCCACAGCATTGCAATAGATAACTAATAAAGAAAAACAATCATATCCGAAAATATCTACATTTTCTCTCATATCATCAAGAAAGATCTATAACTAATTTAGAATCAAAATCTCGCAACTATCAAAATAAAAGTTGAAGTAATTATCACCTGTTCTAATCTTAGGGCACAACTTCTCACAAACTTCATTCCATTCTATCACTTCAAAACTTAGTGCGGATGAATCATATAAGAAGCAAATACAGTTGTACCAACGTGGAATTGCATTTAAGTTGATTTCGTTCATAATTTAACATGTTTTTATCACTGAGCTCTATATATAACAGGCGATCTGTCTTCCTAATGCCCAACATGCTTTCCAGCGGTCAGCGCGGAAGGATAAAGTGACGATAATTTTAGCTCGCATTCATGGCAAAACAATCTGTCTATCGCATTCCCTTACATGATTAGTGAATTATTTATGAATTAAATAAGCATAGCTTAACCCGTAACAGGGGACGTGCGGTCTCACA
This sequence comes from Maratus michaelseni, assembly GCA_963931845.1. Lineage (NCBI taxonomy): Eukaryota > Metazoa > Arthropoda > Arachnida > Araneae > Salticidae > Maratus > Maratus michaelseni. The sequence continues at coordinate 346,266,736 of OZ007590.1, read as the reverse complement.
GACCGCATACCATCTTTCTCTCATCACCCCTATTTCATGCTTCCTCCAATTGAATGGATTCCTCCCATAGCTTCATGTTTCCTGACCTTCGCCTTGATGCTTTATTATCAGAATGCTCTGGCAGCTGCATCTGGGTGAAATTATATCACATTCTTCTAAAGCGGTCTGTGAGACCTCACCTCCCTCTCAGTGTTACAATTTTCGGCAGTAGGTAGTACCGATGGCTTTGAAGTTAGGTCCATGGAGATGCATTTATCCTTCTGATCCGCATTATGCAGAAAAATTGCAAAACATTTTAAATGATATTGGTAGTGATTTTAGTGAAGAAGATGACTGCGAAGAAGATTTCTGTGACGAGGACTAACTTTTTTACATTCATAAAATCAATGAGATACTGATACTTCAGATACTGTCAAAAATTTTCTGTATTGTGCTACATAAAATTTTCATACATTAAAATTTGATTTATATATTAAACAAAATAAAATTAATAGTTGATTCATAATACATACGTTTTTAGTTTTAATTTTAGAGAATTTACTGTAACATATGATATTTAGCGAGAAATTTTAGACTGTGGGAATATTTTCTGGGGAAAGTTTTATTTCACTTTAATGTGTGAAATTACTTTTTTCTGTTGAAAGTTAAATTTCAAGCAACATCTAAGTGAAATTTCAGGATGATATTTTAATTAGACGATTTTTAAAAAAATATAATAGTTCGCGGTCTCTGAGACCGCACGTCCAATGTTATGTCCTACTTTTTCACCTCCCCTGCTACGGGTTAATTATAAAAGCATAAATTAGGATAATAGTAAATGAGAATACTAATATCTGACATTGACAACACGGACTATTTTTTTACTTTTACCTTGCAAGCTTCATTTGCCTTTCATGCTTCTGACCGCTGATTCTGAACTCCTGTTATATATTGAGCTCAATGGTTTTTATTTATTTAGAGAAAACTCCAAAGGCAATTATCTTCATTAATGAATTCAAAACTAAATGAGATATGTTTAACCGAAATTAACAGTGTAAATTCCTTCCTCACACTGAGAAAAATTACAGTTTCAAATCTAAGTAAATCAATGTTTTCATTTTGTCATGAAACTTTTTGTTGCAAATATGACGATCCAATACTTTCAATTCTGAAATACCAGAAATGAAACATGGACATAGTCAAAAGCACATAGAGATCAGTTCAGAATCATTTTTGAAACATGGACATACTCAAAAATGATTAGAATTAGTTCAAACTCATTTTTGAAAAATGGAAATAACCAAAAATGAGCACATAGAAGTCAGTTCATACCCATTTTTGAAAGATGGACATATTCAAGTATGAGCACATATTGTTGTATTCTTGAGTTTGAGCAGGTTTTCTGAAATGAGTATATACATGTTTAAAACTTGAGTAATTTTGAGTCGGTGCCATTTTGACTGTGTGTCGTACTCAGATTTGAGTATTTTTTGTTGTTTTGAAAATGTCGTTTTTAGAGAATACCATCCTCAGAAATTGCGTGCAAAGATTAAAATTGAAAATCGTTTGATTCGTTTATTAATCCATTTTATAAGTGTTAATAGGTATACTAAAAAAGGCAATTGTGTTCTCCACTGGAAGATTTACCTAACGTTTCGACAATGAAAATTACAGAAATAAATAAAACAAAAATTCCGAAATGGTTTAAAATATTTGCCATGTAATGAAGAAAAAATTAGAATTATTTAGTCAAGAAACCCTAGTAAATCTGAAAATATAATTTCAAGTAATTATCATGTGTCCAAATTTTATCGTAAAACTTCAAATAAACTTCATTCTGTTTGCATTACTTAAAAATCGAGTGCAACTGAATAGCCCAAGAATCTAACTGACACATTTCTCTCCGTGTATTTACACTTAAGTTAATTTCAATCTAAATTTAAGATGTTTTTATTTGTTAAAAGAGAAATCCGAAAGTATCTTACTTAATGAATCGAAAATTTATACTGTAAAAAAAGACAAATGTTGCTTAATCGACGAAATTAAAATATAACACGGACAAAAATATACAATAAACTCTTTCTAGTTACGATTCCGATTATTTACGATTCTTTTTTATATGTAGTAACAAGTTTTACATATTGTGACTTATTTTAATTAATAAAATGCACCTTTTTAGAAAGATTATTAATTTTTAATTTGGTCGATTTAAGATATTTACAGTGTCTAATTACACCTGTTTGGTGTATAAAACATAATAGATATAAATATAGATAATAAGAAAAATATTGAGAGATTAGAAGAAATATCGAGAAAAAAGAACATAAATTTATATTGTTAAAGTAGATGCTTAAAATGTTCACCATCGACACCAACGCATAGTTTCATCCTTCTAATAATATTTTTGTGCACTCGATCTAATTCGTTTGGAGTGATAGCAGAGCAGGCGTCTTCAATTCTTTGGCAAAGGTCTTGCAAATTTGCCGGAGGCGTGAAGTAAACAGCCCTATATAAACGGCCCCATAAATAAAAATTCAAAAGGAGTTAGGTCGAGCGATATAGGAGGGAATTCCACTGGTCCTTGTAAACCCAGCCATCTATTTGGAAATTCTCGATTTAACCAGTTCCTGACCGCAGAAACATGGTGGGGTGGGGCTCCATCTAATTGGAACCACGTGCGTTGGGTCACTGCCAAAGGCACTTCATCCTAAAAATCGGCAATTACTTCATTTAAAATGAAGTTTAAAAACCGGTCACCAGTCAATGTATTGCTATAAAATACAGGATCAACAAAGGAGTTTTGAAAAATGCCACACCATACGTTTATCGAATATTGGCACGAGTGAAGAACCTCTTATGAAATGGGGACTTGTGTCACTCCAAAAATGATCATTTTGGCGATTAATTGTTCCTTCTTACTGGAAACAGCATTCGTCTGTCCAAAGTACATTTCTCAGAAAGGTGGGGTTGGTATTCTCTTGATTTAGTCTCCAATTTAGTCCAAAAATCTAGACGCCGTTGGTAGTCTGATTCTACCTGTGCATGGACTGCACGAATACTGTGTGGATGCCAATTATTTTGTCGTATTATTCTCAATATTGTTGATTGGGGAATGTTCAATTCTGCAGCATTTCGCGTATTCGCATGAGGATAACCCACGAAATAAGACTAAACGTCAATTTCGGTATCAATTGTCCTGGACATAGGCCTATACTGTGGAATCCGGATGTTGGGTAAACGGATGCATAGCTGTAGCGTCACAGGATGGAAGTATATATAAGAAGGCATAACGAACGCTGGAATGCAACGAAGGTATGGCAAAAGGTAGAAATTCAAGTACAACAATTTTCAAAGCACAGTCATTTATTATAGCAGTTGACTCGGTGACAGGGTTCGTTAAACAGGCAATAATCACTGAAGAGGAGGCGCACAAATTAAGTTAATACTGAGACAGTCGAGGTAAGAGTGATACAAATTGTTTCAAACATAATTTGCACTTTTTTTATTATGGCGTGCGGTTTTCGTTATCAGTCGCCAACATATACAATGATTTTGGCGATAATCATGCAAAGGAACAAAGTATTTTGGAGAGTTAAGGGAGTAATTTTGAAAATGACAGACCGGCAGAAGATTCGTGGGAAGAGAGGGTTGTACAAATTTTTGTAATTACATGAAGTGCCGATCGAGCGAGGATTATTAACAGAGAATGCATGAACGTTAGAATTTAGACAAAACTAAGTGCTAAATTTAGATGTTGGTTGCATATGAGAACTGAAAATTCGTTAGGAAAATGACGGCGTAGGAGGAAGTACAACGGAAGCAGTTACTTTATCTTTCTTTTTCTTTATTTATTCGCAAATGCCGGCTGGTGTGAAAAGGAAGAGAAAAATGCAATATGGGTGTGAATACATATTTCTTTTATTTCTGCAGGCTGGGAAATGAAACTGACATGACAAGAAAAATGCGTAATATAAATTAAGTGAAACCGCACTGAATAAAACGGATATTAAAATTTAATAAGCAAATATGGAGAAGGGTAGAATAAAGTTATTTTACTGTTAATAAAAATAGGAAAAGTTACACAAAGTAAATAATTTTGAAACAACAAAGGGGGGAGGATTAATTTTAAAGAATAAGAGGATATGTAATGAGAAACGTCATTACATATCTCACCCCGCGAACGAGAATGAAACTCAATCCCTTACCTAATAGCGAGAGAAAAATACCGTGTCTCTTTGCATGAAAATATATAAAAATAAAATAATACAGTAATAAAAATGTGAAAATGCAAAACAAACCTGTAATGAATCAACATGCAATACTGGCATCATAAGCATCATAACTATTTTGACCATCAAAATTTTAACCTCCGTATAATAATCTTTTTTTTTATAGTTGCAACTTTTTATTTAACGAGGTTTTCTTTTTAACATGGATATCCTTTCTTTAATCATCCGGTACCGGGAAATTTATAACAGTCCTTTTTTTATTTTCTTTAAGGACTTCAATATGGTCATAAAATAGAGAAGATTAAAGCAGACAAATTATCATTATTCTTCTAAAAAAAATGATTCATTTGAATCTAAACTGATGCCAAAAATTTAAGTTCACAAAATAAACAAACACATACAATAATAAAACACACTACAAATGTATAAAAATATAGAAGAAAAGGTTATATATATATTCAAGTATAAAATGTAATAATGAATAAGCATAATTAAATGAGCAGAAAAATATATAAAAAGAAAATATTTCGTGCATAGCACGGGGAAAATATTGACGTAATGAGAGTCCATAGTATGGTTGTTCTTGACCACGATATTAATTCCTTGCTCCACCTTGAAGACCAGAAGTGATCTCCAACAAGGAGCACTAGTCAATGTCTTGTATGTGTCATTTTTTTAAAAAAATGCTACACCAATTGATGAATGTCTCTCCGCACTATTAAGTTTGGGAGTGTAGGGCACAAAATTCTGAGTTGACCTGAACTTCAGATGGTAATAATTAGTAAAAAAATAAAAATAGCTATATATTTATCTTATTTATCAAACTCAAAATACTATCCGAGAGTGTAGAGAGACAGTTTGTCATTATCCTGAAAATGCAAGTGCAAGTATGTCCTAAACTTAGCTTAGTGTAAAGAAAAAAAAAAACATTTATTTATAATATTGAAAAGACAGAATAGAATTGACTTAGGTAATTGAAGTTAGGATTACTGTCATTGTGTGTGAAATTTTTGTATTGAAAACCTTTTGTGATTTTCAGAGTGACATATCAGTCTGTGAAAGAAATAAAACGAGCCTTTTTTTTAAATAAACACAGTTAAAATGTTCAATATTGAGTAGAAATGTTTAAGACATATATTCTTATGTGTAAGCATATAAAATTAAAAGTTAAGTTGAAGTAAGATTAAAAAGGGATTGTTAATCTAATATTATTTGTAGAAGGAAATATATTATGAATTGTGTGATATACATATTTTACTATAAAACAACATAAGCAAATGAGAAAAAGTAAAGAGATATTATGTGGTAAAGCTTATTTTATATGTAAAGGAAAACAACACAAAAGAGTTTTTTAGTCGTTTTTGTATCAAGACTAATGTCATAACTCTAACATGTAAGAAGAACAGTGTATGACCCAACATATCATCTGAGTATTAATGTGTAGAAAGGTGCTGACTGGAATCTTTGTTTACCAACAAAGTGAGGGTGGCCTTAGAATGCCTTGAAATTACACAAAAAAATTGAGTGTGAAATTATTTTACAAAGATGAAAAAGAAAAAAAAATGTGTATACCTAATAAAATTAGACATGTAGGAAGGGTAAAGGAAAGGAAAACTCAACGGTATGTGTGTACAAGACTCAGAATCTTTATGAAAAGATATCGAGTCACCAATGAACCAAGCACAATATGGCAAACGCTATGACATGATCCAAGGATGTGTCGTGTAATTGTGTCAATGAGAAAACTATGAACTAACCTATGAGTAAACAATGAGTAAAGGTTTCCATATACACTAAAAAAACTGAAAGTACAATGAACTATACGCAATGAGCGTTTTTTTTTTTTTTTTTGCATAAAAAAACGAAACAATGATCTTTTCGATGAGTAAACAATGAGTAACTATGAGCAGCAGTTTTCCGTGTATATAAGAACCCTAAAGAAACAATGAACTATATGTGTAAATGTTGCAATGAACTACATGTCTTTAAAAAAACATATAAAAAATACCGTTGACAATAAAAAAAAAACTTTTGAAAATAGAAGTTTCAAGTGGATTTATTAACGAATAAATTAAAATAGCAACGTGGAGTAAAGTGAGAGTTTGTTTATGTTTCAATGCAAGTGGTGTAAAACTGAAAAAAAATTAAGGTTAAAATAATATAAAAGTTTGTATGTTTGAGTGTAAATAGTAAATAAGCGAGGGGAAAAAAATGCATATGTGTGTACATAACCAGTTAAAATTACCCTGTATGAGAAAAAAAAATGACGACCCGCATCAAGAAAAATTATCATACAAAATAATACATCAGATCATTTAACCATTTCCGATCGTTAAAATAGGTAAATGAAAAGATGAACTAAACTGTACACAGAGATGCTTAAAAAAATAAATTCTAAAAAATTATCTATAAATGAATAGAAAGAAATGTAAAATGTAATGTTGTGTATAGAAGTATTAAAATAAATGTATACAAACTGATATGCATGTAACAGTTGAGTTGCAAGAAACGAATCTTATGGAGTGTGTTTTACAAGTGAGAGAGCAAAATAAAGCATGTTATTAACTTTTTTTTTTTTTTTTTTAAATTAGCCTAAGTGTACTTGTAAATATGTTTCCGTTCTTCATCAATGTGTCGCTTTAGTGAAGGACAATCATGAGCAAATGCAGGGTGACAAATATCAAATTGAGTGTTGTTATTATTATTATTTGTAATGCAATTAATGCATTTTGGAGTGTTTGCACATTGAGGATCATAGTGTTGACCTGAGCAGACAGCACATGTGAAATCGTTACAACACCCTTTTGCAAGATGTTGATATGTCTGACATCTAAAACAACGTTTAATGTCTATAAATGGTTTCACTGGGTAAAATTTTGACTGAATGGGAATCTCTTTACGATAGAGTAATTTTTTTGCACTTTCCGGAGAAATCTCCAAAATCCAATTAAAAGCATTTATGTATTTGAGTTTGTATTTTTTTATAACTTGGATAAAAGGGACCGGTGAATGTAAAATGACAGAAATTCCTAACAAAATATCAGGGATATTGTATTTTTCGGGTAACTTACAAATTATAATACGAGTGGGCTTAAGTTCCTGCACATTAGGAGGGTCGATAGACATATTTTGTGAAAATTTGACAGCTTCTGCACATTTTGACTGACACTTTGTAATACTATTATAAGTCGTGGTAAGTTGTGAATCTTCGTGACATATTTCCTGAGATGCTACATTGTGTAAATGTTCGTCAACAAAAATTTCAGTTTGTGTGCATACTTCATGCATAAATTGACGTTTTTCATTTTTAGGAAACCTTATATTACCAATTTGTGTTTCTTCAGACTTGAGTTCATGTTTGTTTTTCAATGATAGTGTGTGAAGTCGTTCTAAGATTTTTCTGTTTACTGTTAATAAATTATCTTTCTCTTTTACTACATCATTATGTTCCTGTAAAACAAGTTTATAATTTTCGATGAGAAATTTAAACTGTACATTTATTTGATTTCTTAAGGTCAAGAATTCTTTAGACAAAGTAGGGTTATTAATCGAAGTGACAAGTTTGTCAAAAGCTTCAAAGTCAGTGGAAATAACTTCAGCATTACGACTTAGTGTCTCTTCAAACAGATGGGGCCAAGAAATTTTGAAAAGGAATTCATCCAAAATAGAAATGGGTTCGTTGTTCTCAATTAAAGGAACCTGTCCATGTAACATTTTAATATCTTGAATAAATTTCTGTTTATTTTTATTTTTCCTAGGCATATTTCCGTTAAAAAGATAAACACAGATCAATAATACTGAAATAAGCTATAAATTAAAAAAAATTAAGTGAGAGAGAAGATATGTGCGAATAACTTTGTGCAAAAATGCCTTTTGAAACTACACACTACATAAAATAACAACGGTTAACTGAAACAAATGCAATTCCCTTTTTTTTTAATTATGAAAGAAGAATAAAATCCGAAATATGTGCAGAGAGTTTTTTTTTAAATTGAAGTAAAATAAAACCAAAATCGAAAAGTTAGCCTTTTTTGATAAATACTATCGAAATGCATATGCGCGATCACCAAAAAGTATGTATTGTGCCAGATTACTTCATCAAAATTCAACCAAAATAAGATAAAGTCACAAAATATTTATGCTGGGTTCTAAGTATATCTTTTTAAGGTAAAGGCAAAAACTATAATTTCACAAGAATACAAAAAAAAATATATATCTCTCTCTATATATATAGAACTGCAAATAATTTTTTTTTTTTTTTTTTTTTTTTATAAACGTACTTACCGTCACCATGACTATTACACACAAACATCCTATCTGTACTCTTCAATTTTTTTGATAAACATCAAAATTATGCAAACATATTTAGATACAATATAGAACTGATCTTCAGTATCTTTGATTATATTGGAGGTAAAAAAAATGTAAAACAAAAATAATAACTAATTGAGGAGTTCTCAAAAAAGTGAAGGAGTACAAGAGAAAAAAAAATAATAATAACTAATTGTTACACGATACAAACCTTTGAGGGAAAAAAATATTTATGTTATTTCCTATAAATGTAAGTTAAATTTGCAAAAAGGCAACACAACAAAATTAATATATATATGTATATGATATTGTAAACTATTAAAAATATCACTAAAAAAATAGTATTTTTAATAATATAAAAATGAAGAAGGTTTAAATATTCTGTTAAAAAAATGTAAACCAAATATTGATAATAGTTAAAACAAAAAATCTTGAGCATGAAAAGAGAAGTTTAGGGAAACAATGCATAATTATTTTAAAGCAACATTTTTAATTAAAAATTGGGAAAAGAATCCTTCTCTGTTTATGCTCTGAAAATCCTAAACTCTTATACGATGTTGAACGTTCAACTAATTTTATTTATTTACTTCTTTTTTTGCACTCAATCCATTATCTATCTGTTTATTTATTATTTTTGTTATGAGAGAAAAAAAATTGTATTTGGAGACACAAAGTGCCTCATTTTTGTTATTGTTTTCGATATTCCTGTGATTTATCTATATTTTCACAACTGTGTTACTTTCTTTGTTGATTTATTTCATTCAGTGATACTAATATGTTCGTTTCATTCAACAGTTAGTATCATCCTGAGAAATTAGGATCCTAGAAGAACACAAACTTTGGAGGTGAAAATCTTTGCAGGTACAAAATTCACTTGCACACACAAGCACACAAATTACGTAGTTAAAGGAGAAAAAAAATATACCCCAATATTTCGTATACAAACACTTTGAAGGAAGTTTCTGTTTTCCTATTTATATAAACTGCTGTCGAACACAATCCGCGCGTACAAGTTGTCACATATCACTCATATGATTTAAAATCACACATGTCACTGAAAATCACTTAAGAAATTGTAAATATTCTTTCACAAAGCCACGCACATTGAAGTTAGAGAGATCCGCAAATTGGATCAACTATTGGACCTGCAATATTCCCAAAAAGAAGAGCGCGGAGCAAATTTTCGACGCACAGGAAAGGGAGCGGGAGCGGGAATAGGCCCGAGCGAAGAACCGGGCGAGCGATTTCTTTTTTCTTTTTTTTTAATATCCCACATCAATAAGGAAGGCACACTGTTTGTTGTGATTCTTAGACGGAGCACAGAAAAAAAAAAAAAGGCTGGCACATTAGTGGCGAAAAAACAGGGCGAGCTGAGGAAGGAACCGTACTGACACATGAGGCGGCGAGGGTGGGGTGTTTACGAAGTCAATCCGAACACGCGAAGATATTCTGCCGCTAACACATTGGAGAACTCTTGATTCCGCAGTCAGCAGGGATAAAAATGATCAGAACTTCAGTCACCGGTCTAGATATCCGGGTAGCAAAAACAGGAAGCTGACAATATAATCCATATATAGTTCCCATAATCCACAGAGTCTTGTTATATATATATATATATATATATATATATATATATTAACTCGAAAGAAGAAGCAGTCATTTCATGGAACGGACAGTTTGTAAGAGAAATCATTTTTTAGTCCTTGTATAAACATATTTGATCCGTCATGTGATTAAATTAAAAATCCCTCCTCTCCAGTGACGAAAAAATATTGCCTGTACCCTAGATGCACCAATTGTTTATACTGTGGAATCCGGATGTTGGGTAAACGGATGCATAGCTGTAGCGTCACAGGATGGAAGTATATATAAGAAGGCATAACGAACGCTGGAATGCAACGAAGGTATGGCAAAAGGTAGAAATTCAAGTACAACAATTTTCAAAGCACAGTCATTTATTATAGCAGTTGACTCGGTGACAGGGTTCGTTAAACAGGCAATAATCACTGAAGAGGAGGCGCACAAATTAAGTTAATACTGAGACAGTCGAGGTAAGAGTGATACAAATTGTTTCAAACATAATTTGCACTTTTTTTATTATGGCGTGCGGTTTTCGTTATCAGTCGCCAACATATACAATGATTTTGGCGATAATCATGCAAAGGAACAAAGTATTTTGGAGAGTTAAGGGAGTAATTTTGAAAATGACAGACCGGCAGAAGATTCGTGGGAAGAGAGGGTTGTACAAATTTTTGTAATTACATGAAGTGCCGATCGAGCGAGGATTATTAACAGAGAATGCATGAACGTTAGAATTTAGACAAAACTAAGTGCTAAATTTAGATGTTGGTTGCATATGAGAACTGAAAATTCGTTAGGAAAATGACGGCGTAGGAGGAAGTACAACGGAAGCAGTTACTTTATCTTTCTTTTTCTTTATTTATTCGCAAATGCCGGCTGGTGTGAAAAGGAAGAGAAAAATGCAATATGGGTGTGAATACATATTTCTTTTATTTCTGCAGGCTGGGAAATGAAACTGACATGACAAGAAAAATGCGTAATATAAATTAAGTGAAACCGCACTGAATAAAACGGATATTAAAATTTAATAAGCAAATATGGAGAAGGGTAGAATAAAGTTATTTTACTGTTAATAAAAATAGGAAAAGTTACACAAAGTAAATAATTTTGAAACAACAAAGGGGGGAGGATTAATTTTAAAGAATAAGAGGATATGTAATGAGAAACGTCATTACAAGGCCTGCCTGCACCTCTCTGTATATGCACGCATCCTGTGCTTTACATTCTTTGAACAAGACGATAAATACAACTACTAGTAGGAGGCAGATAATTCGGGAAACGACGTCGATATTCCTCCGCAGCTAGCCTACTTTTACGATTACAAACAGCATAAATCATTCACATTTCGAAATATTCGTTATTGCTGTACTGCGACATGCTGCCAGTTCAGTTTCAATTCATTGTCAATTGCACAAGCAAAAGTTTTATGCTTGAAATACATCGTGACGATTGCATGACATGCTCCTTACACCCAGAAATTAGCATATCAATGGTTGTCTTCTTCAGAATGATTCTTTAAGAAAATCCGATACGATAAGAAAATCCGAACTTTAAATTTTCGAAAAAGAAATCATGGTTGTCATGGAAACGACTTCCTATGAAATGTAAATTTTGAAGGATTTTCTAAAATCTTTAGAAATTTTAAAGTGCCATTACACGAGAAAATTTGAAGAGACAAAAATTACCTGCCACTCGTCTGTCTTCAAAGTATTTCATTTGTTTGTATTTTCAAAAATTGGCTTTCCCATTGTCAGTTTTCGAAGCATCTGATTAGTTTTTCCAAACAACAACGCTTCCTGATGTGTTTGAGGGTCATCGCAGGCGACAAGAAATTTGCTTGCTTTCGGAGCAACTCTTTTAAAGTCATAGATTAACAGTGAGTCGCCCGTAATTAAAGGCAACTTTTCCGCCTTATGTAATTGCACTTTTAAGGGGGAGAATGTGAAGTTGCCAGGGCTAAAATTATGAAAAAACTTGAAATCGACGTGTTAGAAATGTATTTTTTAAATCAACTGACACATTTAAACAGTAAAGAAAGAAGGTGAGAATGGCAAAAATTAAACTAAATCCGAAATTGAAGCTACAGGAAGGAGTTACCTACTCATGTGTAAACTTTTAAAAAGCACTTAAACGTTCTATTAGGAGCCAATCTTTGTTTAAAACTTTAAATACATTTACTGCATCATAGTTTTTTTTTAGCTTTTATCATCTTTAAATTGATATAAGTCAATAACCGTTAAAGATATATGGTTCAAACTTGGAATATGTCTTTTCCAAACATGTTACTAAAATTTTAATTCGTCAAATTTGAGAAAAAATATTCACTTTTAAAAATATGATTTGTTTAAAATAAGTTGTATCTTTTTTTTTATTGCTTTTTTAAATTTTTTAATTTCTTTTATTAATATTTTTTGAAACGCTGAATCAAAATTTAAACTTATATATTTCTGTTTAATTAAAAGAAAAAAAATTCAATTCGACGAATAATATTTCGTGTTATAATTATTTAAAGTTACTCTGAATTTTTTGAAAAAAAAAATAATTTTGTAAGAAGTTGTATGATGTGATTCTGTTTACAATTTGTATGGTTAACCATCACAAAAAAATTCTAAATTCTAAATCTATACATAATTTTTAAAAAAAAATGTTTCCCGGACACCTTACAGTAACATTGTTTCTTGAATTAACAATTATCTTAATTTTCAATTTGTGTCTGATCCCTTGAAACCTCACGAGTTATTCAAACGGACTCTGAGTTTTGCAGATATCAAAATGAAAGTTTTCTGTTTAATTCAGGAATGGAAAAAGAAAAATTTCTTAATTGGAAATTTTATCCTACGGGAACCGTAAAAAAAATTAATTTTTGTATTTACTCAACTTGTAATTACCCTGTAATTACCCCCCCCCCCCCTCCCATGCAGTTGCAACTTATCGTATTGATTTTTGCACCTTTTATTATGAAACTTTGCAAATGGAATTATGTGCCTAGGGGCAATATTTAAGGAGACATCCTATTGTTTCGATATTTATGAATCACACTGTATATGGCAAAACCGTAGTTATAAATTGTATTTAAATAAGTTAAACGTACTTAAACTAATTCAGTATGAACAGTAGAAAAAGTTTTTTCTTAAAAGAGTATTTATCATAACATCGATTTTTTTTAGTTTTCATTAAGTCGCCAACCAGCGAAAAATCGCCAAAACACGAAATTTTGATAATTTTTTAAGGATGTTATATCGAGGTTCCGCAGCAATTTTTTTTAATAAGCGTATATATCCTCTTGAGAAGAATATTCTGTGATTTACTGAAAATTTTCTGAGTGTACACTTATTGAGACCTTCCATGTAAGAAATAACTAGAAGGGATTTTCTAAGAAAATATTGTAATTCTGAAAATAGGAGCTCAAGTAATTATAGCAAGTTCTAATCTTATTATACAACTTCTAACTAATTTGATTTCTTTCCATTACTTGAATAATGAATGTTGTTGAATATTCTAAGAAGTAAACTTACTTTCTTTTCCTTCGCGAAAATAGATTTAAGTTAATTTTGCTCTGAATTTAAGTTCTTTTTATGCGTTAAGAGAAAAAAATCAATGTTATCTTCTTTAATGAATCAAAAGCTAGATCAAACAATTTTAATCGAAATTTAAACTTTAACTATTAAAATGCCTTCTTCTCCACAAAAACAGTTATTTTGAAAAAATATGCAATGTAGATACAGGTTTTTTTAAACCAGGAAAATTATTGGTGTTTCAGCTAAAAACATGCAGTGATAATACAGTTTTTTTGCGTAAAGGGAAGATGCAGGATTTTTTACCTAAAGAAAAATTTCAGTTATTTCGGACTAAAACTTAGTGATTATACAGGTTTTTTATGTAAAGGGAAGATTTAGATTTTTTTTTATCCTAAAGGAAAGCTGCAGACATTTCGGACAAAAAGTAAAGGGAAAATGCAGGTTTTTTTTTTTTTACCTAAAAAGAAACTGCAGATGTTTTGGACAAAAAAGTAAAGGGATAATAGAGGTTTTTGCATAAATGGAATATGCAGGTTTATTTTTCTTCGAAATACCTTCAGTTTTCCTTAAGGTTTTTTTAAAAGGTTTTTTTGCTGACTTTTTTACATGTGTCAAAACGCACGAATTACGTTTTAAGATTATTTTTTAACAATGTTTGATTCTTTTATTATTTAAATTATTCAATTAACAAATGTTAAAAGTTAGTGCAATAAAGACAATAAAAGATTGTGTTCTTGACTAGGAAAAATCCCAGGACATTTCCACAAAAAAAATAACACAAAAAACATCCGAAACGGATTAAATTATTCGCGATGTAATGAAGAAAAAATTAGATTTTTTTGCCAATAAATCCTCGAATAAATCGCAAAATAGAAATTTAAGTAATTATCATCTGTTTTAATTATTTCGTACAACTTCTAATACATTTAATTCAGTTTCATTAATTTAAAACCCGGTGCACTTGAATATTCTAAGAAGCAAAGTCTCTTTTATTTCCTACAGTAGAAATGTACCGAAGTTAATCTCGTTCTGGGTAGACAAATTTTTACTTTAAAGGGAAAAACCGAATGTACCTTATTAATGATTTCAAAACTCTATGAAACACGTTTAATGGTGTTTTTAACTTTACCTGTGTAAATGGCTTCGTTACCATGTTCTCGAATTGCGTTTTAAGAGTAAAATTTAACATTGATTAATTATTTTATTAATACACTTTTTCAATTAAAAGTTAGGCAATTGTGCTGTTGATTAAATAATGACCTATAGCATTTCAAGAACAAAACTAATATAAATAGTAAAAACAAAAAGAAAATAAAAACCCAAAAGGATTTAAATTAACTCTCATGTCATGTAGAAAAGTACTTTAGAAAGAAAACTTCCTAATTGTGGAGAGAATAGTTGAAGTAATTATCACCTGTTCTAATCTTATCGTTCAACTTCTAACAAACATATTTTGATTAAAGAATTTCAAAGTTCAATCTAGTTGAACAGTCTAAGAAGCAAAAAAATTTTTTTTTTCAAAATGCACTGAAGTTAATTTTATTCCGAGAAGATTTTATTTGTTATAAGAAAAACCCTCGGTATATCCTTTAATAAATGTTAAACTTAATGAGACACTTTAATCGTCGAATTAAAATTTTTTCTTGTATAAGTCTCTCTTTATTATGTGGTTAAAGACAAACCCAAGGTATATCCTTTAATAAATGTTAAACTTAATGAGACACGTTTAAACATTGAATTTTAAATTTTCCCTGTATAAGTTTTTTTTCGGTTAATTGCATTATCAGAGTAAAATTTAATATTGATTAATTCTTTTATTAATACATTTTTCAGTTTAAAAAAAGGCAATTGTGGTCTTGATTAAATAATGTTCTATAGAATTTCAAGAAGAAAACATTATATAAATAGCAAAAACAGAAACAAAAAAACACAAAAAGATTTAAATTAACTCTCATGTCATGTCGAAAAGTACTTTGGTAAGAAAACTTCGTAATTCTAAAAAGCATAGATGAAGTAATTATCACATGTTCTAATCTTATCGTTCAACTTTTAACAAGCTGATTTTGATTAAAGAACTTCAAAGCTCAATCTAGTCGAACAGTCTAAGAAGCAAAATAAAAAAAAATTGAAAATGCACTGAAGATCATTTTATTCCGAGTGTAAGACGTTTTTATTTGTTAAAAGAAAAATCCAAGCTATTTCATTTAATAAATGTTAAACTTAATGAGACACGTTTAATCATCGAATTTTAAATTTTCCCTGTATGTTTTTTTTTTTATTATGCGGTTAATTGCGTTATCAGTGTAAAATTTAATATTGATTAATTCTTTTATTAATATTTTTTAGGGATGCACCGGATATCCGTCTCCTGCCGGATATCCTGCTTATTCGGCACTCAAAACGGGTATCCGGTCCGGCCGAATACTTCAATATCCGGTTGCCGAATAGTGACTCATTTTCTAATTCATTTTTTAACATTATCAGAAAAGGTTAGTGCAAAATTAATTTGTTTCTTACCAACATTATCCTGTTAAAACAATGTTAGTAGAAATGAAATTATAGGATTTATATATAAATGAAAATATAATATTTAAAATATGACAACTAATTATTTATAATTAAAGGCAAGTTATGGTGCTCAGCATTTTCAGGCTCTGTTATGATTTATCACAAATATTTTCCTTCTTCTGAGAAAAAGTGTTCACTCCTCTGCTTGTCTCTTTTTCTTGTGTTTTCAACAATTCTAAAGTAAAAAGGATTTTATTGAATCTTTTGTCACTATTCTGTCTATGGATCAGCTGTGGTAAAATAATACTGATCATGAAAAGAATTGTGCCACTTTTTTGAATAGTTCACTGTCCCCTTTCTATTACAAAACAAGATACTTGCAACGAGGAGCTTTTCTATTTAAATTCTGTTAGAAAACATTCGTCATAGGAAAAGTAAGTAATAATATGTACGAGTATGTAAGAAAAGAAAAAGACGTTTCAATAGGATGTTTAGTATTTATAAATAACAAAGCTTTATAAGTATGAAAAACAGAGAAATTAAAATTACTTAATGGTTTATCTTTTCATGTTCAATGACCCTGAATAAAGGGGAAAAAAACTTACTAATATGTATATTAGAATAGGCAAAAGAAAAAACATGATTAAATTTCAATACTTAATTAGTAAAAAGCATTTGTTTTTAAGAAACTTTAGCTTAATAAATGAGTTTAAATCTATTATTAACATTTGAATGACATAAAATTATAATAATTTAAAGTTTACCTTCTTTAAAGCAAGCATAAAATAGAAATATTACTATTGAAATTAAAAACAAAAAAGTATTCGGCCGGACACCGGATATTCGGTAAAATTTTGTACCGGATATTCGGTATCCGGTATCCGGCAAAAATTCACATCCGGTGCATCCCTAATATTTTTTTCAGTATAAAAAAAAAGGCAATTGTGTTTTTGATTAAATAATGATCTATAGCATTTCAAGGAAAAACATAATATAAATAGTAAAAACAGAAACAAAAATACACAAAAGGATTTAAATTAACTCTAATGTCATGTCGAAAAGTACTTTCGTAAGAAAACTTCGCAATTCTTGAAAGTATAGTTGAAGTAATTATCACATGTTCTAATCTTATCGTTCAATTTCTAACAAACTTATTTTGATTAAAAAGAACTTCAAAGCTCAATCTAGTCAAAAAAAAAAAAAAAAAAATTGAAAATGCACTTAAGTTAATTTTATTCCGAGATGTTTTTATTTCTTAAGAAAACAAAACAAGGTATACTCTTTAATAAATATTAAACTTAATGAGACACGTTTAATCATCGAATTTTAAATTTTCTCTGTATAAGTTCTTTATTTATCATGCGGATAATTGCGTTATAAGAATAAAATTTAATAATGTTTGATTATTTTATTAAGGAAGTTTTTAAATGAATAAAAATGTACTCTTAAACAAATCAAGACAATTCTGTTCTTGACTGAAAAATCGCCACATAGCATATTCACAATGAAAATAACATAAATACAGAAAAAAATATGTAACCGAAAAGATTTAAATTAGCTTTAATGTTATCAATATAAACTAGAACTACTTTACTAAGTTTACGCAGTTCAATTATGTATTAATTCTTCTAATGTTATCATACAACCTCTAAAGACTTGATTCTATTACAGGAATTCCAAGCCCTGTGTAGTTATATATTCCAATTCCAAGAAAATAACTTACCTTTACCATCCGCATAAATGTACTTATGTTAAACTTTTTTCTAAATTTAAGATTTTTTTTGTTGGAAAATCTAAGCTACCTTAATACCTTAATGAATTGAAAACAATATGAGATACGTTTATACTTTGGAAGTTTATTCTTTATCACGGGGACAAATTGCGTTTTAAGAATAAAATTTAATATTGTTTGATTCTTTTAGAAATCAAAAGTTTCAATTAATATGAGTCTTACAAGTTACACTAAATACAAGAACCGTAAATTAAAGTACCAGTGCTATTTCACAATCCAAATGATCGATATATTGAACTTAATGACGAATTTTAAGACACATTTCAGCTGATCTGACCATGCGCAATGATCATTTTATGGTGCTTTTCTGTCGCTAAACGGAAGAGAAATTTCTTACAAATTCGGCAAATGCATTTCACAGTGATCATTTTAGGGTGTTTTTCTGTTACAATTCAAAACAGATAATCCTTATGATTCATTCATATTGCTGCTTGCATGCTGTTTTATTAAATAAGTATATTTTACATGCTGCTTTATTAAATAAGCAACATTTTACATGCTGCTTTATTAAATAAGTATATTTTACATGCTTCTTTATTAAATAAGTATATTTTACATGCTTCTTTATTAAATAAGTATATTGTACATGCTATTTAATTAAATATAAGTATATTTTATATGCTGCTATAGAAAGCAGTTATTTTGTTCTTTTATTTATCTAATTTCTAGGTCTATTACGAGAGGAAACCATGACTACCTCTGTAGGCTTTCACACCCCTCGATTCATGGTAGAGCAAGTACGGGTTGGAACATCCCGACTTAAATCTTAGGGCCTGGTTCCCTTTTGTGTTTCCAGCTCCGAAGCTGTTGAGGGACGCCGGCCCGTCTCCAAGTGCCTCGCGGTGACTCCCCGTGGTTTCACCGCGTATCGCAACGGCCTACGTCGTCGACACGTGGATTCAAGGTTAGAGGGTCCGTAGGTGGCGGTTCTCTGACCGGCCGAAGCGCCGCAGGGAGATAAGCCTGCTGGAGCGATATAAGTCCCTCAGGACTTGGGTTCGGAGGTCGTCTGATGCGCAGGGCGCTCCCTCAAGGCGCCTGCGGCACAGCTTATTTTTATCTAATTTGTAGCGTGCACATTTCCATCTTTTATTATTTTGTTTCTTTTATTTATTTAACGAATCCATTTGAAACTTTTCGTTAGGTTTAGTTATTTAGGGTTATTGAACTGTTTGGCTTCAACGATATTAGCGTTCAACAACCTGGGTAGTCCTCGGTAGCGGGATCCTCGATTCAAAATTAGCTTGCCCGGCCCCAGGGCCAGTGTGCAAAGAGTGCTTATTTTTTGGCCATGCTATTTCCAAACAGTAATCCTTGTCCTATTTATTTGAGTAATTCTGAGAAGATTGGTATTTGAAAGTAATTGAACTGGAAAATTAACTTTTTTATGTGCCTTCAGGTCCCCAGTCAAAATACACCAATATCTTTGGCATCATAAAAGTATAAAAAATTCAATTACAGAATAAATTAATGCGTTAGCATGTAAACAATGCGAAATGTGCGCTTAAAAAGTGTGTGAACACTAATAGACTAAACGGATGTAAGCAACGACTAACTATAAAATTGTGTACATATGAGTCTACAAATAACATACAAATTTTTATATCACCTATGAAAAGTTACATAGTTTGAAAACACTTCTTCTAGTAATTATGTTCTAGTGACTGCGAATTGATTTATTAAATATAATAATTTGTTCTTCTTTTAGAAAACAAAATTAGATTTTAAGTCTGCTGATAGAAATAAATGTCACTTTTGGACGTCTAATGACCCTTTAACTTTGAAGAACTATAAATAAAAAAGAAGTCATTAATGTAAAGAAACTGCATGTTTACAAACAAACACCCTCGTCAACTAATTTACCCACTAAAACTTTACCATGCCAATCATTGCAGGAATTGTAATAGTGACGTAGACTAATCGTATCGATTATGAGTGATTTGCTTACTAATTAGATCATAAGTGAATTATTCATAGAGTAATTAGATTTCATGAGTACTTTGAACTATAGAGAGCATAAATACAACTATTAAAAAACGCCATTTTGCAACTCATAATGTCCACTGCCCTTCATTTATAGACTTTTATTAATGAGAAATGTAGTTATCTTGCTTTTACTATGGGAATTCCCTTAGAATTTTGTTAATGTCTAAACTACTGCTAATTCGAAAACGAATGCAAATGATTGCTAACCTTTACAAATGTTTTTGCTGAATTAATGATCTTCAATGATCTTCATTATTTTCAGCTTCGAAAAACTTTTTCTATGATGCCACATGCACTAAACATGACCAGAAATTCCGAATGGAAATAACTAAAATACGAAAACATTTTTATGAAAAATGATTTATTTTACACATTATTAAAATAGGAGTCCGATAAAAACATATGTACAAATATTTTAAAAACTTTAAAACACTAGATATTAGCAGTCATAACTCTTTCCTATCGCTTTCGGCTATAATCTAAGCCATTATCAAGGAATTAAATCAGCGGAGAATAAACTTAGATGTTGTTCAAGACTAGAATTCAAAATGACAGGAGAACCCATTATAGACATGCCCCGGTAGATGGACACATTATTGGTGAGGGAGAGAAACACAAATCACGACTCTTTCGGGAGACCATACTTTCCCGTAACTTGGTGCAGTTCGAACAAAATGCTTGGTATTTTGTATGATAATACATCATTGCAACAGTTGATTGCCTGCGATAAAATTTCGAGGGACTCTAATATTACACAACATTTCCTTTAATATTTTTAAACATTTAAAAATACGCACAAAACTATCAATATTATTAAACATGCAAAACTTACTTATTTTTTCTGTTTACATACATTTTGTCGAAAATACATATTTTTCAGTCTAAGTAATGTAAGAATAGTTTTGCTTTACAATAGTAAAGAATTATCCCTAAAAACATTTTTTTTTACAGATTTAGGAACTTCTTTTTCATTTCATTTACTACTTTCAAATATTTAGAAACATGCACAAATTTATCTATATCATTTCACAAGCAAAACGCATATTTTTTTCACTATTACACATATTTTCCCTTAAGTACTTATTTTTCGTTTATTTAAAAAGCCTTTAATTTTTTTAAAGTCACCATTATCACATACTTTTAAAAAAAATCTAAAAAGAGTGCTTTTAGTAATTTTGTTTAAGGCGATTAAAAACCAATGTATGCGTTCATAAAAGAGTTTCAATTTTGTTAGCATTGTTTAAAGAACTTTTTCTTTTTCTTTATCTTTTTTTATCAGTTTCAGATTATTTCTTGATAAACAAAATTTTATTATTTGAAAGTAAAACCAGTCGTTGGGGACCACCATAATACTTACCCATCATGGATATGCATAATATAAAATATGAAAATAAAACATGTGTAAACTAATTATAAAATGCATTGCAATTCGTGTAAAATCGGGCTTGATAACTTTACAAACTTTAAATGCTCTATTACTGAATTGCGTAAAAGAAACATCCTTATAACTCCAAAACTAATAATCATATTAACTAACAGTTTATTGCGTCGGATTAAGCGTCTCATTTCCAATTGAAGTATATATTTGAATTGAAATTTGGATGCAATATAGGTTCATCAAAAATCGAAGAGTGTAGAAAATAGGATTACAAATATCTCGGCAACTAATTAACCGACCGACTTCATTCTTTATGCAAAATTTATGTTTTTTTATTGTCTTTTATATTCCCTCCTTAAAATAAACAATTTTGAAAATTTTTATTTACCTTTTATCAGAACGAATATTTCGAGAGTTCGAAAAAAATAGTTTCGGATAATCGAGGTTAATGAAATTCAATAAGCTTCTTCCCATTATTACATACTAAGTACATACCAAATTTCAAGTCTCTATCTCAATTTGTTCGGGAGATAAAGTGTTTACAGACGCACAGATGGACGGCAATTTTTTTTTAAATATGTTTTTCGGAATCTCCAGTGTCTGAAACGTGTAAATCCGTCAAGAAAAAAAAAAAAAAAAAAAAAAAAAAAAAACGATTTTTAAAACGATTACAAGACTTACCCTATACAGTATGATGGGTAAGTAAAAATCAAAATATTTTATGTGTAGTTTGAAGTATGTGCAGTTTGATGATTTCGTAAATAAACAAGTTGGAAATTATATGCCAAACGTGACAAATGAGATGCGGTCCTACTATAAGTACTTTTAAAAATAATCAGATCTTGTTGCAATAGCTGTTGCACTCTTTTGCAAAAATGTATGAATACAATATTTATTTTATGTCTTATTATAGATATTAATTTTATTTTATGAAATTAAATTTCAATACACTTTTACAACCAATTAATTACAAATCTGTAACATTAAAATTATATTATGCGCAAATATCTAATACAAGACAATGTAAAAAAAAAATCATCATATAATTTCAGTGAAATGAATTATATCCTCTGTTATGATATAATTAATTTCCGTAATAAAATAAGTACATTTTAAGTGGGCGTCATTTTATCTTTTGTTGACATTTAATCAGAATTCCGATGAAAAACTTAAGCGTAGCTTTGAAAATTTCAGAACTTGAAATCCGTATTTAGATTATTTTTCCAATTAATATCTATTTATCTGGAAACATCTATCCAAAAAACTGTCGGTAGATTATAGGATTGCTATAATTAAACAATTTTAGTATACGTATTGGGTTTTTTAAATTAAGTAATACGGAAATAATACGACTCCATCTGAAATATGATGCAATCAACATGGCAAAACCTAGAATCATTACCTGGGGTATCATCATGGGATATCACTGAAATAATTACGTATGGTAGGATTTAATAGAATGAAAAAAACTTTTATTAATAACTTTTAATTTTCCATCCGATTTTCATAAAATTTGAAATGACTCGACAAAATTTCTGCAACAATTATATATATTAAATTAAAAACCATTCGGTTGTGTAGTTTTTGCGCTGTTATATGTGGACTGACGGACAGACGGACGGAACAGATGAAGACCATAGGTGCTACGTATTTATATATTTACGAAAGCACCTAAAAAGTAGTATATTTACTACATTTTTAGATTTTGTTTCTGTATGAACAAATCCTACTATCAAACATTTAAAAGTATGCACAAATTTATCTATATCATCTAACATACACAACGTACGTATATATACCTGCTTACACCCAATTTCTTTTAATTACTTCATTTTGTTAATTTAAAACACCCTTAATCTTTTTTTTAAATCATCAGTAACCACTTATTATTATTTTTTTAAATGTCAAGCAAACGAAAACTAAAAATTTTCTGCAACTTGTTTTAAGGAGATTAAGAAACCAAGCTCTGTGCTTGACAAAAGAATTAAAATTTTGTTATCTTCGTTTAAAGAACTTTCTATTTTTTTTATAGACAAAATTTCGCAATTGGAAGATGAAAAATTTAAAATATTGTAAAAATAAAATATATTCTGACTATTTTCAGATATAAAACAACAACAACAAAAAAACCTATCATATTTACGACATAATTATTGTGCTGTTTCTGTATGATTCTTAATAAATTAAATTATAAAATTAATGAAAGCGTTTTTTTTAAGAACAGGATTAATTGGCTTACTAGCTGTTCCACCCGGCATTGACCGAGTCCATGATAATAACAATCTTTTCTATACGAACATGACTAAAATCTACAAGGCTATCGAAATCAGGTCGAATGAGGCACATCCCGTCGTAATCGGGCGCATAGAACCCGAGATCGGAAAGTGCACTCTGGCAGTATAAAGTGCAACTAAAATATTTAAGAGATATATTAAAATATAAATGAATAATAGATATCACGTCGAATGAGCCAAACCCCGTCGAAATCGGGACCATAGAACCAGAGTTACTCCTTTAGATAAACCTTCCACCGCCATGAGGCGATATCTGTTCCGTGAAGAGGCCTTTTAAGAACACTCGACTCAACCAGATTTCATAGTACAATTAAAATTTAACCACAGGTAAACATAGTCAAAATAGAAGAAATTGCGAAACTGTGTTATGTAAACACCCGGTTTCGAAAGGGTTAATGTAGATATATATATTTTTTAATCCAACAGTGTGTTTTGAAGAAAATGAACGTGTCTATGATCTAGTGTCCTCTTTTTGTCCGTATTCGATGCCAACTTTTAAACCTGGGCCAAATAATGAAAATCGCATGAGTGAGTTTTGGAAACGATTTTTTTTTCGAATTGTTAATATTCAATTTTTTTAAAACGGATACAAGATTTTAAAAAGCAAAGGAACGTAAATTAAGTGCGGTATTATTAGTTTTTCGTATCTTGTTTATAAATGCAGATTCGAATTTTTAAAGATAGGAGAAATCGTTAAAAATGCGAATTTGACTTACGCTAAAAAGCTCTTTCGAAAGTGTTAACGTTAATTTTTTTTAAACTAAACTTTTATGCCTGAACCCTACAAAACATAGATGTCCTTAGGTGTGTTTGTTTTTTGTTTGGTTATTTTAGATAGTCGATGCGCGATTTTATGCATCGCAGAAAGTCGAAAATCGCAAAAGTGAGTCCTGCGCACAAATTTTTTTCAAAGGGTAAATCCCTTCGCGACGAGCGTTCTTTACAGAATTTTTAATCTTTTACCACCGATTTTTCAAAACAGAAATTTTCGCCTAATTGAATCGCAGAAATGCTGTCATTAAATAAGGCAAAGCTTACAATAAAAAGTTACTGGCGGGAATAATCGAGAATTCTGAGCATCTTATGCGTCACGTATACGTGTCGCTCGTCTCCATGGGGTTAATATGCGTATATTTCGAAAACAATTGCAGATGTCAAAAAGGAAAGGAATGTTGATAGTGTCTGGTATCTTTAGTTTTTTCGTAACTTGCTCGGAACCGCCGATGCGAATTTTTAAAAATCGACAACAACCCAAAAATCGCGAAACGGCGTACAGAAAATATGCGTTTTTGTAGAGTTAACTTTCGTACTTTTTAAAACCAAAGGTGGCTTTGAAAAAGTGAATATACAGATCTTTAATTTGGTGAACTTCGTTTTTTCGTATATTTCGTAGTCCGGCGGATACAAGGCTCGAAAAATGGGAGAAAATAAAAAAACATGAATTCGACGCTTCTTGATTTTTTTAAAAAGTGTTAATGTGAAAGTTTTTCGAACCGAGATCGTTCGCTACGTAAAAATACGTTTTTCGAGAATATGTAGACGGTTTTTCCCTATTTCCAGCCGTTCGCCCGTGGTGAATTTAGAAATGTCGAAAAAGAAACGCTCTGACTGTCACTTTATTTCTTCCTTCAAGGAAGATGCAGTAAAAGGGCCTCTGAGCATGCGCGCGCGGATTTCGGAAGAGAGCTTTTTTGGTTGTGATCTTTGATCAGGTTTTTAATTAATAACTACTCTAATTTTCAAAATAGTAAAATTCTGAGATTCAGGTGTACCAGAGGAGGCATTGGACTGTCCTCATCACCTAAATTTTTAGACTTCTAGGTACTCCAGATTTTCCTAGCCATCGCCGGCAGGCCCACAGACACACAGAGCGAAACTTTCTTTTAATAGTATAGATTACCAAATTCCTTCTGATTGTGTGTGATATGTCCACAGAAAACAATATTCCCAATTTTGAAATACAGGCTGCTTTTTTGCCCTGCATTTGCCCTGCATAGAACTATATATAATCCTTTTAATATGAAGATAACTTTCGATTTTTTTCAAAAAGTTACAAAATTTGCATATACATGTATTGAAACTTTGTAATATATCAGGTTATTTTTTCAGACAGCACTAACATTCGTTATTTCATTTTCCATTTCTAAACAGACGAACAATATTTTCATTCTAATTACAAAGCGATATAACAAAGAAAATTTATGTGATTTAAATATAGGTAAAATACAGATTCTTTACGGATTATAAAATGTTTAATCGAAATAACCGTTAAATATAGTAATGTGAAGATTTTACCATTTTATAGCCCTGCTCTTAATTTTTCATCATAGACTATATAGCACGACTCGAAGAGCTAACTCACTGATCCACGTTATGCCGCGACCGCATCAGACATTCAATGCGTTCAAGTAATGAACACTTTAGATACCTTTTTTCATGCGTTTAATCCCTTTTAGTTATTTTTACACCTTTTTCAATTCATTCTGAGAAATAATTATCAAATTTTCCATGCTTCTTGTTATATTTATATGAGATTTTTCTTTTATATATGATATATGTATATATTTAAATGAGATGAAATTAAATAAAAATTGTAACTGTGTAAATAAAAAAATATAATTCAGGAAAATCTGTAGCATCTTCGTCGTATTCTAAAACTGAAAACCTAATTTGAAAATATTTACTCCATACCATTGTATAGGAGGAAATAGGTGTTTTACCGTAATTTTTCCTATGAAAATCTATGGCATTATTATTCACTGCTAGACTAGTATGTGTAACGGAATACGGCTCTCCATTCTATTGTACAGCTCAGTGGAACAAATAGTCCCTAAACGTAAGCGGTGAGCCTAAAATTTATATTTGACGACATGGCTTCGATGAGGAAAAAACCAAAATGCATTTATTACTGATATTATTCCTCTTGAGGTATTTTGTTTCGGGGATACGGGGAGGGTAATATCACAAACAGATTCTTTGTCGCACCAGTGCGTGATATTGAAACCCAGGGTAGCAGATGCGGTGTATCTATATTATAAAAGACAAACGTGTCCGTGCGCTGGCATCATTTTGAGGCGGCAAAACCCGCCGATTAAAATTTGATTTTAAATGAAATTTTGATTTTAAACTTCTAAACATCGCACATTTTCAAACTTTACGTCGTCGTAAACGAAAAAAAATGCACTTTGAAATGCAATTTTTTTAATACTGTATCGCAATTTGTTTGAAAACTCTATCGCAATTCACTCCTTTTTTATAGTTCTTAAACAAGTTTCAAGTATGATTTAAAAATATATATATCTCTATCACAGACAGACGATTACGAAAGATAAATCCATTTGAACTTAAATTAATATAAATAGTACAGCATTTGTTTCCACCTTATATTCCACAACAAACTGAAAACATCATCAATAAATAAATTAATAATATAATAAAATAAACGTAAAACACAAATTTAAGACGCATACACGAACTACGCGCTTAAATCATAAAAACAAAGGCTGCTGTAAATATCAATTTTTGGTAATGTCTTCGGCTTTAAACTGTTGGCCCGAGGCCAATAAAGTATTACTTTTTATAATATTCAAAACTTTATTTGAATTTTATTACATAAATGCTATTTTTCATATAAAAATTATTTTTGGTACTGTTAAAGAGCGATCTCAAATAAATTATATTAAATAACATATATTAGCGTTTTCAATTTTTTAAACAAAATGGTTTTCAATTATATTCTGTAACCCGGGAAGCCCGGGTTGGATCCTCTAATATTGTTAAAGAACAAATGTTGGTAACGCGTGGCGAGAAATGAAATATCGCCTTAACGTTCTCTAAATTACATTTTAAACGTACGTTGAAACTTACTAAGGTAAGTGGACTTAGTACACATTCGTTTACAGTATATGCATTTTACAATTAAACAACTGTCCAAATATAATAGTAGGGGAGATGGGGGATGAATGGGACAAGGGGTGGATGGGACGTTCTCAATATTTCAGGCAATAAACTTTTTTTTTAGTTGCTTCCTATCCTCATAGATTTCACTACCATAGTGTGTTTCAGAACCAAAAGCAAGACCACATGGCTGTTTTCAGTTTCCTTCAAATTATCATTTCCTGAAAACTCTGCTTAAAAGTATTTAGTTTTACATTTGAACTTATTTAAATATCTTATGCAATATAACCAATTAAGATATGTTATAATTTTTTATTTCAAGGCTCATCATTGGTAATTGAAATGAATGAATATTAATCATTGTGACAAAATAATTTTTGAGAAAAAATGACTGATTATTGAATATATGCATCATGGGGATGATTGGGTCATTTCAAATGGGATGAAAGGAATTGTCTCATTCATCCCTAGAGGATGCTGAAAAATACATTTATTAACTAAATAATGTTATATAGATTGATAAATTAATAAATTATGGTAATTATTCTTTTAACATTTCATCCTCATTGTAGCCATCGTCTTCAGCCATTGAATGCTTCCGTTTATGGGCCTTTTAAGGCAAAGCTGAGATGAGTCCAAGATGATTGGCTAACAAATAATCCTGGAGATTATATTACAATTTACAATCTCTCAGCTTTTGTCCGCTTTAAGACCTTAACGCTGAATAAAGGGAGGACAATATTTGTGTCCCATTCATCCCTGCTGTGGGGATGATTGGGACAGAGAGGATTTTTTTTTTTATTTCATATTATATTTCTGTATATTAATAATCTTGAATAAATATTGTGCATAAAATATAGTCGAAAACTTAATGTATGAAATGTGATATATAACATTGATAATAACGTAAATAAAATATTTAAAATAAATATTATAAAAAATATATAAATAAATATATTGTCCCATTCATCCCCCATCTCCCCTATTTGTGCAAAACAAATTGTAATCAGGGAAATAATTTATTCTCAACGGGTGTATTTTATGCTACTTTCAGAAATACAATTTTTATATAATTTGCCATTATGCATATATTTTGGGGAAATATATTTGAAATCCTAATAATATTATAAATCTGATTGTGTGCAAATGTTAGGCTGAAGCCAGTGTCAAAATGGAGCATTTTATGATCCTGTATCTTTGCATATAGGCTGATTATAACCCTCATATGAACATAGGCTGGGTTTTGTTAATTTTATTCAAATATTTTTCTTAATAATTCAAAATTTGATTATTTTCATTAAGAATAAATGGACATTTTTTCGTATAGCATTTTAAAATGGTTAAATTTACTTTACCGTTGCTAATACTTTATCGTTGCCAAAACTAATTCAAAACCCGAAAAAATAATTTTTACTCAACAATTTAGTTTCAGTTGAAAAATTTTCACGGAAAAAAATGAAAATGAATAAAAAAAATTAAAGAATTAAGAAGAAGATTAAATAATATTATTAGAAATAAAACGTACTTTTTTTAGTTTTTGATAATAATACAAGGTTTCAATATGCGTAACCATAGGAAACAGGCGAATATGACGTCATTTATTGAAAAGAAAGCGGATATGCTTTGATTGGTGAAATAAAATGATCTTGGGTTTTTTCTTCCCTTTTTTTCTTTTTTTTTCTTTTGTTTGGTAACAATACTTGCCGTTTTACCGGCTAATATAACTAACTATACCGTATTTTTTATTTAAATTTTTAAAAAGTAAAAAGAAGTTTCAAAAGAAAATGGTTAGAAAATGTCAATAATATGCTCCGCAAAATTATCCATGTCGTAAATGATGTCATGGATCGCAAGAAATAGTGATTTTTCATTCTTAAAACTAAAAGAAATAACTCGATTACCTAAAAAAAATGACGAATGTTAATAGTTCCATTTTTGTTGATAAAACCTAAAGATTTAATATTATTTCGTTAAAGTAACATAATTTTCCCTATGCCAGTATTGAAATTAATTGCCTGGAAAATAAAATTAACAAGAATCATGTCATTAAAAAGGGATTTCTCTGGGGAAAAAGGAGACGTCCTATTTGAAATAAAACGGGAATTTTCCAATATATTTTAAAATGAGTGTGAATCAATCCCTTACATTAATAATACAAGGATCAATAAGTATAGAAAGTAGATGAGTTTCACGCCATATTTATAACGAAAAATTTAAATGTTTTGTTACCTATACTGATTATTAAGCATGAGTATCCGTTATTTCGTTCCGTATGAGTATCCGAGTTTTCTGCTAAAAATCACATCATAATTTTAAGAAAAGGAAAATGAACACGAATCTATTATATTAAAATCTGACCGTGTGTTTGTATTTCGCAACTACTCCTAGACTATCGAACACAACGCGATTTACTACCGGTTAGTTTACTACCGGTTTAGCGAATACCGGTTATAATTGATCCGAGGATGTCACACAAACTCTCAGAATTAAAAAAATTAAATTAAATGCCATTTTTTTAACGAAGTTTCTCTAAAAACGGAAAGTAACTTACTCCATATTTGTGTATAAAAAAGGAGAAATAAAACAGATCAGTATATTTTTTACACCATTTTCTCATTAAAACTGAAAAACAGAATTTATTTTCACTTTGAATAGATGGTGAAAACAAAATCTTGATTTCAGTAAATTATCCGAAAAATACAAACATATTTTCACATATTCAAACTTCATGAATCAATTTATTCTGGAGAACATAAATTGCCTGCCAATATACTGTCATTTAGAAAACAAGATTTGTTTCAACTATATATTAAATCAAGAAGGCAGAATTGAATTTAAAGAAAAAGCATATACTATTTCTAATTAATGTTTTTTTTTTTGTTTTTTTTTTTTTTTTGAAGGATGGCTGTTAAAACGTTTCACAAAGGCGTTAAAATAAAATTGTTTATCAGGTAAAATTGACATTTGTTTTTACCCAATTCGTCTATTTCCACGATTTTATTTTGCCCTCCTTTTTGCATTGGTTGCAATTTCATTTTCGCGATTATTTGGCACAAAATTTCACTTTTTTAAGACTGAGTTATGTCAAGGTCCCTATAATAATAAATACCGTATTGTCTCCTATGAAATGTGATAAATAGTTAGTTAATTATTAACGTTTTTAATTATTGGGAGTAAAATATTTTGCTTAATTAATGTATTTATTCTTCTTTTAATGTTGCGTGAACGAAGTCACGGGTAACAGCTAGTTAGTTATATGTAAGGTCCAAATCTAGGGTCTTTGTTATCATTTTTCCTAATGATATACGATTGTTTCTATATTTACCAGAAAATAATACCATTTTAGACTTTTTGCGATATAGTAAAATAGTTTAGATAATAATTCCTGCTGGTATTAACAGATAAGTTGAAAAGGGAAATCTTGATTTCTTAAATCTGAAAATAGAGATACTACACTAGGTTTAAAATGAATATAAATTTTGTTTCTTCTTATCATCATTAATAAGAATTTTTTAAAGTATCATATGGTAAAAAATATGTCCATGAAATATTGTTATTCTACACTATCAAATATGAGGTATTCAGAAGTCAATCCAACTAACTACTTTTTTTAGAAGTTCGGGTAATAACATGATTGGGTTGAAAATTTTCTATATATTTATACAGTGCTGAATAATTATCCTCTATTTTAAGAAAAGTAATGAGTATAATCAAAATATAATACAAAAAAATAATAGTTTTTTATATAGATACATAACTTTAACTGTTTTAACTTTAACTGAGCATTTTTACTTTCTTCTATCTATACAAGAAGAAAGTATTGGATTCATGAAAATTTTCGACGTCCGGTTTTCGACGGTTATATACGTTTTAGAAGGTCCTGAACACGATTTGACTGTTTTTAGAAAATGTCTGTCTGTGAGTCTGTCTGTCTGTCTGTCTGTGACACAAATTTTGTGGGCGTTCTATCTCAAGAACTAATGCACGAAATTTAATAAAACTTAATATTCAGTTAGTCCCTGATGTAATTTGATGCTGATGAAATTTTGGTGAAAATCGCCCAATAGATGGCGCTGCTATGCAGCATTTTTCGGAATTTTCGCAATAACTATATCTCAAGAACTAATGCATTCATTTTCATCAAACTTCAGATTCTGTTAGACCTCGACATAAATAGACGCTGATTACGTTTTGGGGTAGATATCTCAACAGGCGGCGCTGCTATACCTCTTTTCTCATGATTTTTATGATAGCTACCTCTCAAGAACTAATGCACGGAATTTGTTCTAAATATTCCAAAAAGTGGCGCTGCTATGCTGCATTTTGTAGGATTGACACGATTTTAGCAATAGTCATATCTTAAGA
This sequence comes from Maratus michaelseni, assembly GCA_963931845.1. Classification (NCBI taxonomy): domain Eukaryota; kingdom Metazoa; phylum Arthropoda; class Arachnida; order Araneae; family Salticidae; genus Maratus; species Maratus michaelseni. The sequence continues at coordinate 346,234,898 of OZ007590.1, read as the reverse complement.
ACAACTGCACGGAATTTAATAAAACTTTAGATTCAGTTACACCTTGATATAAATTGGTGCTGATTCTTTTTAGTGTATGCGAAACCTGTGTGAGATAGAAGAAAGTTTTGGGAGTGACATATCCGACTAGTTATTTGATGTAGTTAGTTGGGTTAGCTTCTGAACGCTTCATATTATCTTTAATGTTTCAATGCACATTTTGAAACGTGGAATAATGAATACTTTTAAAATGTTAAAACCCGAAATCAAATGTATAAATAAATAATGAAAATTGAATACATGGTATGATTATATGTTTTACTACAGATATGTTTTCACGTTATAAAATACAGGGTGTCCATAAATGATTGTCCCGGTTTCATTACCTTATAACATTTGATTTAAGAATATGACGAAAAATATGATCACATATTCGTGAATTGCAACTCATTTATTTTTTAATAAAGCAAAGTTACGTATGGTTAAAGTTGCAACTGAAACCGCTATTAATCAAACAACGATTATAATCAAATAATAATTAATATTAAAATTTAATCAAATTTATCAAAAGGATGTTAATGAAATATCAGTACAAAGTTAGATAGATAGATATTACAGAATTCGTTAATCATTTTTTGATAAATTTGATAAAATTTTGATATTTATTATTATTTGATTATAATCGTTATTTGATTAATAACCTTTTCAGTTGTAACATTACGCATATGTAACTTGAATTGTGTTATTAAAAAAAAATTGAGTTGTAATTTACGAATATGTAATAATATTTTTTTTCATATTCTTAAATCAAAAGTTATGAGGTAAGAAAACAGGGAGACTAATTCAGGGATAAACCTGTATTTAACGCCCACCGCTTGATGCTGTAAAAAAGAATAAAAATGTATCTTAGAATTGAAAGTATCTTTTCTTTCAATGTACTTTTAACATAAATCTTTGCTATACGATAAAAATGAGAATTCAAAATCATTTTACTTACCATCATGCGTAGTATAGGTCTTGCAATCGTTTTAAAATTTGAAATAACTTTTTTGACGAATTTACACGTTTCAGACACTGGGCATTCCGAAAAACATACTTTTTAGATTTTTTTTTTTTTTTTTTTTTTTTTTGCCGTCCGTCTGTCTGTGTGTCTGTAAAAACTCTATCTCCCGAATAAATTAAGATAGAGACTTGAAATTTGGTATGTGCTTAGTATGTAATAATGTACAGAAGCTTATTGAATTTCAGTAACCTCGATTATCCGGAACTATTTTTTTCGGACTCTCGAAATATTCGCTCTGATAGAAGGTATATAAAATTTTTCGAAATTGTTTATTTTAAGGAGTAAATATAAAAGACAATAAAATAACAAATTTTGCATAAAGAATGAAGTCGATCGAATAATTAGTTGCCGAGATATTTGGAATCATATGTACTCACTCTTTGTTTTTTCGTGATACTGTATTTCATTCAAATTGCAATTCAAAGATGTATTTTATTTGAAAATGAGACGCTTAATACGACGCAGTAAACTGTTAGTTAATATGATTATCATTTTTAAAGTTATAAGGATGTTTCTCTTACGCAATTCAGCAATAGAGCATTTAAAGTTTAGGACGTCATCAAGCCACGATTTTATTCGAATTGCAATGCATTTTATAAATAGTTTAAACGTTTCCTTTTCATGTTTTATATTATGCATATAAATGATGGGTAAGTATTACGGTGGCCCTTAACGTCTAGTTTATGCTCGTACGAATCTCATAAAAAATTAATAAATGCATACAAAATATATATATATATATATATTTAATTCTGTTCTTATGACATTTTAAATCCTCACATCAACCTCATTTGCTCCTCGAATAGAATAGAATAATTTAAGTCAGTTTGTTTTCTTTAAAATATTGCGTTTTACAAATTTTACAAATATTACACTGTTCAATGCATTTTTGCAGAGTGATGAAATCTTTTACATGCCGCGGATCTTTAATGACTTCTATCCCCTTTATTTTCTAAAAGCATTTCAGGATAATAAGGGGTTGCCTTGGGCAATTCTCAATAACCTCGCAAAGGTTCAAAGGTGCCGGATTAATAATTAGAGGCGGACTAACATTGTCTAATGACATGACTTAATTGGATATCCTTAGGAACTTCTGAGACTGCAACGAGAGGTAAATGTACAGTTGTTCCTTTGTCTAATAATCTTTGAAACGTTTGATTAGCATTGTTTAGATTATTTAGAATAGGGTTGTTTACTGAAGTTGAAGGTTTTTTTTTTTTTTTTTCATTATTATTAAGTTTCAATGAAGGGTTGATGCAATGATTGTGTAAAAGAGCAAATTAAAATATCGGATTTTAAGAATAATAAATCGGTTAAATACGAGTATAAATCGCGCTCAAAGGGTTCTGCACACATTAAATTTATTGATTATTGTTTATTAATTAATAAACTCTTACTGCTCCTTTTTTCATAATTTTAGTTTCAGTAGATTCGCAAATAGAAGGAGGGGGGGGGCGCATATTTTTCTAGTATACTTTCTACGATATCTCTAAAAATATAATACCTAAAATTAAAACATTGTATATTTTTGAGTTCGACGTTGCGATATCTTTCGATAGATATTCTACACGATACATAACAACATAGTTTTTTTTTCAAATAACTTAATTAAATCTGAGTTAATTACTGACAATTGTTATCGAAAATCCTTATCAAATATCCTTGGATGATTATGCGTCATTACATACCCCGAGTTACCGTCAACTACCCCACTGACCGCCCGAGAAACAATGTTTGTGTGTACCAGTAAAATGCGGTTTTCTCTAAAAATATGTTACCTAGAAAAATCGCTATAATTTCCCGGCAAGGATTAAACAAACTCCTACTACCCTTAACTTTTTCAACGCATATTAAAATTGTCGAAATATAGAAATACATAAAAAAAATACCGAAAACAGAGAACGAATGAATTTAGATATACTACTAGTGTTTTATTCATGATAAATAAATTCAAAATGTTAAGCAACCAGAATCAGTACACCCTTAAAAGATATTTACAAGGGAACCACTTTTGTTGCATCTCGCGCATAGCATCCAGACCTGGTGCATTTTGTAGCCCTATACATAAAAGTTAGAGAACCGATAACATTTCTAAATATTTTTTAAATACTTTAATTTTTTTATTATTGGATTTTTAATTGTTAATTTCACGCCAAAAGTGAGTTATGTTATCAAATATGGCGCTACAAATTTTAAGGTCAAATGAATGCGTTACAATTTCTAGTGATTTCAAGAATACGTTATAATTTCTAGTGAAGTCCAAACCACTGATCACACACACTGTTAACAATACCGCGAAAACTTACCTTTGTTTTTAAAGGCAATGTATTTTCTGACCAATGAGAATGCTACATAAACGCCGTTGGAGCGTTCTCATTGGTCAGAAAATAGATAGCCTTTAAAAACAGAGGTAATTTTTCACGATATTTTTATCAGTGCACGACAAGCAGCTATCATGGTTGTCGGAAAATTCTACGTGGGGGGGACGCAAATTTTTTCCCGCAAAAAATGTAAATAGAATGGTGTCATTTTTCAAAATCGAGTTCGTAGGTTCTGGAAGGAATTTTTAAAACTTTTTTTCAATAATTTATACTTATTATTGACTAATTTGTATTTTTAACTGCTTTTGAAACCAAAAAAAGACTTCTATGTTAATAGTTTGAAAAGTAGTCTCGAAAATTGCATTTTCAGAATGTTATGTTGCTGTAAAATCAAAAAGAATTATTTTAACAGAAAAATTTTATCGATTCTCAAGACTAACCCTTTCAGGCACAAAGTACTTCAGCTACTAAATTGTTGAAAGGTTTGAATAATACCAGGATTTAAGAACAAATTTATTTGAAAATTATAAAAGCTTTTCTTCGCGTACATTATAAAAGCAATTTTTTTTTTTAAATTTCTGGTGCCGTTGTCGCATTTTATGACTAAAATTCAGTGGGACAGAATTTATCCTACCATACTGGAAAGAGTTAAGCACCTTCTTTTATTGCACATATGATCTGGCGGTTTATGTTTTTCAAGTTTATTTTAACATTTTTGCGAGAATAGTTTGTTTAGCATGTTCGTCTTGATACGTTCAAAACATGTCGATCATTATATTAAAAGGTTGGTGCACGTGAGTCTTAATTTATATAGATTTTAAGCTAAAAAGATAAAACTCTTAATTGGAACGTCTATCATTCCCTTAAAGCAGTTTCAATTTCAGAAAACTGTTCGAGATATGTTTAGTTTTCTAAAATCCACATATAGATCTCGCCATAATCACGTTCTTTGAAACATATTCGAATCTTCTGCTTCAATGTTTGGACAACTTTGAATACTTTACTGTGAAGTATTCTACGAGGAGACTGAAAACTTAAAGTTAAAATGAGATTATTTATGTCTGGAATAAATTTTTATCTTCGAGCGTGTTTTAAAACTGAACACATGAAAACTTAAAACTGCAGAATGATGTTACTGAATGCTATGACTCTTTTCTCTTGAATTTAAAAGTTCTTTCAATATGAACTATATGACACACTACGATTTTTTTATATAAATAATACATATTCAATAATCAACACACATTCCTAATAAAAATTACATTACATTACAAATTTAATTTTTACTAGCTGAATGTAGCATTTGCATTTTAAAAGATCTTTCGTGGTTTTGAAGAAAAATACTTACCAATCAACTATTTAGGTGCGTTCTAATTACACTGCTGGAAATCCAAAATGCTACACCATGAAGGAATGCAAATAACAGAATGATATTTATTGGACAAATACATTATAATGGGAAGGACAAGGATTACATTTTCAGAAAATTTGGAGGTATAGATCCTGAGAAAATACTACCCAAAGCAGTCACCTCTGACCGCAATAATAGCATTTATCTGCCTAGCCATGGAGTCGCACAGAGATTTGATGTCATGTACGGGTACATCAGTTCCATGCAACTTCAACACTATGCCACAGTTCATCAACCGTAGTGACGCGCGAGTGGTGGCGGGCCAGTCGCTCAGAACGTTCCGACCAAGGCAACAGTCGCACATGTTCTGTATCAAGGAAGGTCAGGATAGTACGAGCAACACTCGGTCGTGCATTGTCCTGCTAAAATTTAGAGTTGCAGAGGCATCGAAGATAAGGTAAAACCACGGGCAACCTAGTTGAAAAGTGTATATGACATCGGTTTGTCTGCCGTTTGGCCGTCTGTCCGTCTGTCCGTGCTCTAACTCGCGTAAATATGCTCGGATCGCCCGGAAATTTTTGTATGTTATTGTCGAGTACTATAGCATGTTCCTTATTTCAACTGAAGTGTGTAGCACTTATAGTTTTTTTTTACAGGGACAGCAAAAGTATTCCGTTACATTACAGTCAATGGGAAATAATCGTTTCAAGTGCAATTTGATGATGTTACGCCATTTGAAACATGATGGAATTCATATATAATTATGAAGTGCATTAAAACATGCTCTTTGGGGTGCACAGCATTAATTATTTATTTACAGGGTCACACAAAATAATTCTGTTACACATTGTTCTATGGGAAAAAATCGTTTACAATGTAAGTGATGATATTTCACTATTTCAAACCTAATGACAATTATATGTATTACTGAGGTGCACTATAAATTGCTCTCTTTAAAGTGTGGTGTGCATTGTCTTTATTTACAGGGACACACAAAAGATATCGGTTACAGTACATGTGCGATATTTACAGTCTGTGTGATAAGTGTTCAACACTTTGGTTTGCGTTTTTAAGTTTAACTACAGATTTTCATAGTACGTGTGTGCTTATAAACTCGGTTGTTCATATACAGGGCTCCAAAAGGGAATCCGTAACTATTACAGACTGTGGGAGTGAAGTGCTTAAGGGTAGTTTTTAATTGTGTTACGCATTTTCCTGCTGAACTATATTTATTAGACTAATAGAAGTTTGTGGAATAGAAATGAAATCATATACAGGGCTACGCAAAGAAAAAGATACATTGTCGTGTATGGTTGGTAATTGCTGCGAATGAGTTTTAAGTTGCCTTTTAGCTTAATATGGGGTGTGTACAGAAGTCTTCAGATAATATACAGGGCTGTACAAATGATTTCGAGTGCATTTCCATCGATTGGCGAAAATTGCTAAATGTGAATATTCTAATAAAACTAAATTGAATCATGCTATGTATCCACATTTTTTGATCATATACAGGGCAGCACAGAGTAATTCGTCTACTTTTTTGACACTGGAAGGTAATTTCGAAAACTGTATTTTGCAATGTGTTATATGTTTTCTAAACTGTTTACTTGCATATCTACTTTCACCTTATTTAACGGTGAAGTTTCATTACAGTTTTCTGGATGTGTTGGAAAGTGTTTTATAATCTATGCTTGACGTATGATTTTTCGTTCTTCTTTTAATTCTTACGCATGTCAAAGATAAGGTAGGTGTAGAGGGTAAATGACTGTAACAATGCGGGACTTTTGGCGCACACAATATAAAAAATAAAAATCACTTGACATAATGATAATGAAAGTTTATGAACAACTTTTTACATCTCAATAACTTGTAAAAACTTGCAGACAGGTTTAAGCTTAAAATCACCAGTATGAATGAAACGGAGAAGCGTAACTTTTATTATCCTTACATATAACCATTTTAATTTTCTGGAACCATTTTATTGTTCTCGTATATATTTAAAAAAAAAATAAATAAAGTAACTGTTTTAATCTATAATTTTGAATTTGACGAGAAAACATTTATTAATATACCAATACCTCTAGTCGAATATGTTTTTTAAAGAATTAAACTGAATATTTTATCCTTCTAATCAATAATAAATTCTGGAATTTTTTTTTTACCCAAGCAGGTGCATGAGGGGCAACTGCCACAGGCTCCCATTTGACGTGTTCCTCAAGAGCGTAATTAAGAGTTTTGTTAAAAGGATGTCAAATAATTAAAATTAGCCCAAACGTGACCACAGTTTTTATATTTTCAAAGATATGGGATGGGAATACGGCTCACATCCTGTCCCTAAAGGGACTGGAAGATCTATATTTACACATTAAAGGCTCACATGAGCCCTTATATTCCTATAAAATAGTAGTGTGTTCTATCATAGCTTAACGTTGTGACAATTTTTCTTTTGATACCTTGTATACAGATGCGAATTTTACCTGGTTTGAAGATTATGTACACATGCAATTGGTATGAAGTTTCTTACTAGCCATTTCAGCATGGTTCACAATAATTTCTATAGGTAAATAGAAACCCTTTAGAAGGATTACCGGCCTGGGGCTGTAGATTTTTTTTATTCAGACCGTGTTTACAAGACATTATTTAGTATACAATACAATACATACAATCCATGTCACTAAGTATAAGCCTTATGTTCAAAGACATGGCCGGCTAGTACATTGTATAAGTGAACTTTATATGTATAAAAATGCACTATATCAGTTTTCATCTTAAAGCATCTTCAATGAGAAGTGTAATGCCAAATTATTTTGCATTTAAAATGTCTGTATTTTTTTTAACTTACGTTTCATAACTAAACGAATACACATAGCACAACTTAAAATTTCGGTCTAATATTTTCTATAAGTGGTGTAATGTATAAGGTTTCTTTGTTTGACATGTTAATCTTATTTTTAAGTGACTGAATGAATGTCTTTAATACAACATATTTTTATTATAATTTTTAAAAGCAAGACATTGTTTAAAAAGCTGTTTATAAATCATGAAAAATAAATTAATGCAAAACACATACTGGTTAGTTTTTATTTATGATGATTTTTGGAACTTCTAAGTCAATGAGGTTCTTATAAAGTAATTTAATGCCGAAACAAAAAAAAAGTGTAAAATGTTCTATCAAGACACGTTTTCTAGTTATACAATTTTGACGATACCTATTATGTAATTTTTGGTGCATAATAGAAATAATTTTCTATCTTAAAAAGGAATGAATTAACTACATGGGATGAACAAATCATGAATCATCTACATTTAATCAATAAACAATGAGTCATCCACTAGACACTAGTGAACGGTGCTTTAAGCACTGACAAGGACTCCTTAAACTCCATACTCAGAATATTAAAAAAAAATTGTAAACTCATGTACGTAATAAAGGGGCAGTCAAATTTAGTTGCGGAATCCCAGTAGCAATTCAGTAAAAAAATAAAATATTTTCGAATATTTGGCGAGACTTTTAATATTTTTTTTCTCGCCATGTACAAGCGTTTTTAATGTATTTGAAAATTTTTGGTTAAATAAATGAATCTTTAAATACGTAGTATTTTATGAGTTTAAACTTAATCGATTAAATAGTTTATTTTTTCAAGTTTATTTAATATATATACAAGTTGCGTATTGCAGATTTACACGGTTTCGCCGGCAGGATAAAATAAATGTTAAGTTAACTGTTAAGTCTATTTTAACAGTAACAGCCAAATTAAGAACGCTCTCATTAATACATTTAGTATCTACTCAGTAATACATAAGTCGTTGTTTCTATGGTAACAATACTTTTATCCTGTTGTCTCCGACACTAACAATATCGAAGTCAAATTGACAGTGCTCAGAATCGGACATTAATTTTTAGTTTGAAGCATTTTTAATCAATTTAAATGTTGTTATAGGCCGTAGAATACGATTGTTAATTTTCTTTATATATATACATATAAATATATATGGCAAAACTGTAGTTATAATATCGTATTTATTTAAGTTAAACGTACTTAAACTAATTCAATAAAAACAGTATATTTTTTTCCTAAAATAGTATTTATCATAACATCGGTTTTTTTTTTCATTGAGTTGCCAACCAGTGGTAAATCGTCAAAACATGAAATTTTGACATTTTTTTACGGGCGTTATATCGAGGTTCCGCAGCAATTTTTTTATAAACGTATATAACCTCATGAAAAGAATATTCTGTAATTGTTTCAAAATTTTTTGAGTATGCGATTATGGAGACTTTTCTTATGAGTCATTCCCGTGGAACTTGTTTAAAATCAGGCACTCTTTTAACGCAACTAAGTTCTTTGTTAGGTGTGGTTGCGTCTTGTAATCCGTATTAAATTCAGCAAGTCCAGTAAATGTCCTATACTTTTTTCCATTTACGCAAGTTTAATTAATTTCATTTTGTAAAATAATACCGTATAACAATAAACTTGGTCACTTTACAAACTTTATACTTTTGCAACAATTTCTTAAGATTGCATGACGAAATATCATAAAATTCAAATAATAAATCACACTTTACTTTTTTAACTAACTGAAAAAAGACTACCTATACAATAATCGTAAGTATTTTAATTTAAATAAATATTGGAATATAAATTATGTATACCAGAGTGAAAATTAACATTTCTCTCCCACCTATATCTTTTTATCTCCCCGATAACATTAAATTATTAAAAATACATTTCAAATTCTTTTGCTAACAGTAGCATAATTTGAGTTCCAGAAAGTGAAAGGTTATTAATAATTTAATTGTATTTTATTGCTGGATATAGATAAATTATTATTTTAAATAAGTGTCTGACAAAATAATAATTTTTCATTGAAAATAAATAAGTATCAAGATAAAATTCAATTTAATGAAACAATGATAAAAAATGTATGGTATATAAAATGGATAATATATTAAAGTATTAAGTTAAAATTTAATTTCATATATTTTAATTCTGAATAAATTTTCAAAATTGTTTTTTTTTTAAATTAATATGTATTCAAAAACAGTAATTTCTTTAAGTGTAAATTTACAAAATCTACTGTTGTATAAATGGTATTTCTAAAACGGGAACTTGCAATAGTTTAATGTTCAATTCAAAACTTACTTTATTTTGATTACATATTATTTTAAAATTTAGATTACAGACTAATAAAAAATAAATGCACTTGATTAATTTTAACACAATTGCTCTATTTGGAAATAAATCGTATGAGTATTAATTTTCAGACTGAACAGACTTGACAGACGAAATGCCCTAATCAAAAGGTTGACTGAGTGAATTGTGCCCGCCGGATTTGTTCAGGATACTCCATTTGGCAAATAAAAGCGAAAGGTCCATGGTTCAAATCCTGGCATGGACATTTTTAACACAGTTCGTAAATTTCAATTCATATGATAAAATAAGTTTAAATAATTATATCGAAAATATAATATAGTATCTTGCTTTAAAATGAATAGCTCAGAAAATATTAAAAAGGAAATATTTACTCTTAAAAATGTGTCTTCGGAGTATGTAATGTTTGTTCATTTTCTATATTTTAATTTACTTGCTTGTTTTAGTGTACGTTTTGTCATGCTGAAAGTTCTTAAAGAGACACAATATTAGACAAAACTATTTTAACCTCAGTTTCCTGTTAATGTTTTACAGAGATGTCGTGAGGCAGTTGAAAAATAGTAGGAAACGCAAAGAAAAGAAAACAAAATAAAGATTACAGTTTTGTAATGTAAATTATAGTTAAAATAACTAACATTTTTTTCTGGTCTGCAAATACCTTTCCATAAAATTTGGGGTAGTTATAATTGTCTTTTTACCACTACTCACTTTACCCCACCTACTGCTCATTTTACCTTATGCCTGGTGTAAAATGGATATGTAAAACAAGCAAAAGTTTCGAAGTTTTAACCTTAAACAAGAAAGAAAAATCATGCATCAAGCACAGACTATGAACTTTCCAACATTAACAGAATACTTTAAAAAACATTCTATGTTTAATAAAGTAAATAAAATACCTAAGTAAACATTTTAGAAAATGCAAAACCCATTTGAATAACAGATTTCAGCAATTACAGGCTTTAGAAAGAAATGTACTCCCATTCTTTTGTGGAGACCTGTATATAATCTATAAATTTGTATTTACTCTATATAGTATGCTGTAATTTATTTTAGTATAAGAAAACACATAACGCAGTTGAAAATTCCCCTTCAGCAGCTTCTACGGATAGATGCAAATATATTGAAATTCTTTTGTACAGCGCTGTATACTACCGTGAGATTTTAATACATGCCACATATTAATCTAAGTAAAAAACATGCTGAAAGCTATTGAAATCCCACTTACCAGAAATTATCATACAGAGGCTTTCATGCATCCAGTTCTTTGCGTGGCAATGTATATGATTTTATTTATATTCTACAAACATCTCTTAATATATTAAATATATTTAACGTTCAAAATGCATAACTCGATTAACAAAAACAGTTTAATCAATTTACGCTGACACACAGTAATGCTTACGAATTATTTTGTGTAGCCTTGTATATGATATGTATAGCATTTATACATACCACATAGTATGCAAAAATTTAGTTAAACGCATACGTAACTGAAACCGCACTTTCAGCAATTATCTCTTATATCTAATAGTTTGGATACAGTACTGTATCCGAAATCTTATAACATATATCAATTGCATGGCAATCCGAGTATATTTACGAGAGTTAGAGCACGGACAGACTGCAGACAGACAGAAAAACCGAATTCATAAACCCTTTTCCACTATGCTGGAAAATGTTTACAATATGTATGAAAATACTTTAATTGTGATGACAATGATCACATTAAAAAACATTTAACATTATTAGACTTTATTCAGCTAAAATGAGTGCAGAATTTAAAAATAGTACTTTTCCTATTCCTATTACCCCACATTACCCTATAAGTGTAGTTCATAATAATATTGTATAAGCATGAACACAAACTGAAGAAATTATTTTTCTGCAATACATAATATCAATAATGATATAGGAATATCTAATGTTTAAATATAAATTTAACTTGTAAGCGATATCATTAAACATTGAAAGAAGCAGTACGTGTTTTAAAAATATTTTTACTCTCTCTCTCTCTCTCTCTCTCTCTCTCTCTCCCTTTTTTTTTTTTTTGTACCTAAGCTGCCATTAACTACTTACAATAAAAAAAAAGGCTTTTAACAACTTGTTTTAAGGCGATTAAAAAGTTTTGTGTTGAACAAAAGTATTTAAATTTAGTTATCCTTCTCTTAAAAAATGATCTTTTTTTTCTGTTTTTGCAGATTTTCATTTCTTAATAATCGAAGTTTAGTAACTAAGAATAAAAAAGTTTAATTTTTTTCACATCGAAAATTTAAGATATAAGAAAATGCGTTCCTATTTAACTGTTTTCGGCATAAACAAAGTCACATATTCAATATTTATTTTTAATTTAAATCTGTGTTTTATCGCTATCTTCGTGAATATTTGTACTTGAAAAAAATACTATAATATTAATTATTGTATGTACATTACATGAATTTCTTTTAATTCTAGGGTAAAATGGGTATGTAAAACAAGCAAAAGTTTCGAAGTTTTAACTTTAAAAAATCTATATGAAAATTACTTTAATTGTGATGATAATGATCACATTGCATATACACATTAAAAAAACATTTAACGTTTTTAGACTTTTTAAAGCTACAATAAGTGCAGAATTAAAAAAGTAGCGCTTTTTCTACTCATATTACTCATTATTACAATATAGGTGTAGTTTATAATTCTCTCGTAAATGTATGAACAAGCTGAAGAAATCCTTTTTTGTAATGCATAATAACAATATTAACTGGTTTATTTTTCGATATAATTTTTAATTATCATATAGGAATATCTTATATTTAAATATAAATTTAACTTGTAAGCGATAACATTGAACATTGAAAGAAGCAGTACGTTTTTTTTAAATATTTTTAATACATTTTCTTTCTTTTTGTACGTAAGCTGCTATTAACCACTTACTATTAAAAAAAACCTTACCAAGAAACAAAAAAGGTTTTTAGCAACATGTTTTAAGGCAATTAAAAAGTTTTGTGTTGAACAAAAGTATTTAAATTTAGTTATCCTTCTCTTAAAAAATTATATTTTTTCTTCTGTTTTTGCAGATTCTTATTTCTTAATAATCGAAGTTTAGTAACTAAGAATAAAAAAGTGTAATTTTTTTTCACATCGAAAATTTAAGATATAAGAAAAAGCGTTCATATATAGCTGTTTTCGGTATAAACAAAGGGCTATGATGTCATACACTCACGCATATTTTTTTTTTAAATCGGTTATAAAAAGGAAAAAAGTCGCCAAATTTAGAGATTTTTTCCTTTAATGGCAACCTAGCCATTGTATTAAGTTATTCGTTTGGCGCGGTCTTGAAAATCGCGCCAACCAAAAAGTCGCCAAACTTATGTTTATGTTTGCGTGAGTGTAAAGCATCTGTTCCAAACAAAGACACATATTCAATATTTATTTTTAATTTAAATCTGTGTTTAATTGCTATCTTCGTGAATATTTGTACTTGAAAGAATACTATAATATTAATTACATATTTAAAAAGTGGCGATTGTAACACCATGTGCAGTAACACTACATGAATTCCTTTTTTACATTTTAAAAAGGCGTTTTGTTTATAAAAATTGCTAATAATTGTCAAAAAAATGTAAGAGAAAAACCCTTCAAATTTAGTATGAAAGTAACTCTTATTTATTCTTTGATACGTATTTAAAAACATTTTTTTATCCACTGCTTATTTATAAAAAACGAAAGACAAGAGCTTCTTATTATTATCAGATTTTTTAAACCTATTTTGTTATGTAAGTTTAGAACACGTCATTTTAAAAGATTCTATAAGGCATTTTCGAAACTTAAAAATTACCCATTATTTAAAACTTTCCAGCATGAAAATCTAACATAAAGTATAAAATAAATAAACCATGTTTTTATTAACTTGAAATATAATACTAATAAATTAATGCTTTCTGTTGTAAATTTTTTTAATATCTTCAGTTGTGTAGGATATTTGGAGAAACTTGATTACTTAATAAATATATTTAGAAATGTAACAAGTAATTCGCGCGTCCATCCGACGTCCCTACGCCCTTTCCCGACACTTGACCGCACACTTTAAAAGCTGGATTTTGTACTGGAAAAATTTAAACAGTAAATTGCACAAATTTAATGCTTTGAAAAGAAGGAAGGTTGGGCTCAGTGATCTGAGGACTTCGGATGACCGCTGCGGTTTCGAGCTCTTAATTGCTCATATTCAATCATTGTTCACATTCATCAACACTCAATCGGAAGAGAAGGGGTTTCTTCTGGGTTTGCTATTTTCCTCAGGAAGATAATTTGTCGGAGAATTTTAAATATACTTTATAAAATGCAATCGAATGTACCGGGTGCTTCATGAATTCGTGCAAACTTTAAAAATTCATAATAAAAGAAGTAATGCTTGGAAAAATTTTCGGTTTGCGGGAGTATGATCAGAAGGATTTTGGATTTTTTTTTCGTGTATAATAAAAACTGATTCCAAAAGTAAGCGATAGAGGGCGCTATCGGTTATTTTTGTAATCATTTTTTATTATATATGGGAAAAATCCAAAATCCTTCTGATCATACTCGCGTAAACCAAAAAATTTTCCGAGTATTACTTCTTTTATTATGAATTTTTAAAGTTCTCACGAATTTATGACGCACCCGGTATATGAAGTAATTATATGTAAATGTAAAAAGAACATTGAAATTTTAGTTTATAAATCACTGATAGGCTATAATATATTTCTGACGCATAAACGAAATTTGAACTCAAACCATTCAATAAATGTTTTCGGAAATGTTAATACCTACCACCCGACAAAGTAAATAGGGTTGAAATTGAAGAAATCATCATATAAACTTAAAATATAGCTCTGTTGACGATAATGTTACACGAAGTTTTCAAGAGTGGTTATTTTCGAACAAATTACCGAATCTTTTAGATTAACGATCTAATCCAAACTATTTTAATTTAAAAAAAAAGGAAAAATAAAATGCAATCTGCTTTTTTTCAGAAGGGCTTGTATAATATAACATAATTAAAATTCACTGCAAATAATTGTTCTCCATAGATAAATGTAACGAAATTAATTATTTGTAAGTAAGAATGTTACAATAGGTCGATTTCTAAAGAAATCAACCAAAAAACACTAATGCATTCAATCAAAATATCTCTATTCAAATTACAATAAATCAAACGCTTTTGTTGTTGTTGTTGTTATACGAACACTTTTTGCTTTCATTTTGCACTAATAAATATTCTATATTATTGTTTATGTAAGTATCGTCTTCAGTGAGCTAAAGCTGCATGTTTCTTGGTTTCATGTCCTCCGAATTCATGTAAGTTTTTTTCCATACTTTCCGCGTTTGGCAACACTGTGTTTTTCTGTTTTTTTTTTTTTTTTTGTTGTTTTTTTTTGGCAATGTGAAAAATGGCGTTAGGCAATAAGCCGTGTGATGGCTCGTTTCTCTTTTTTGTGAAATAAAATGTATTTATTGTCCAATATTATTTTTTACATGTAATACCAAAAAAATATATTACTGTTTAGTAATGGAATTTCTGTAAGCAATATTGTATCTTTTTTTTCATTTGAAATTGTACTTTTAATTTTTTTCATTTCTTAATACTAATGTAAGCAGTGTTACCTATTTCAGGAGAATATTTTATTATTCCACGGGCAAGCTATGATAATTTAAAAAAAAT
Organism: Maratus michaelseni; assembly: GCA_963931845.1. NCBI lineage: Eukaryota > Metazoa > Arthropoda > Arachnida > Araneae > Salticidae > Maratus > Maratus michaelseni. The sequence goes on along the minus strand of OZ007590.1, from coordinate 346,219,354 downwards.
ACAGTGATACGTGAATAGAAGAAATTATTGCAAAATCAAAAACCCGACTTTCTTTAGAAGGCGATACCATCACGTTTCGCAGAAATATCCATAAATTTGAGAACTTTGAGAAATATCTCGTTTATTATAAAATATGATTTGTATTTGATGCAATAACTTGTCAAACTTTATTTATAAACAGGTTGTTCCAAAATTCAACAGACAGATTAAGAGGGATGAGAGAAGGAATCAAGAAGATGAAAACTTACTATAGAACATGGAGTCGCAAACCACGTTTAGTGGGAGAAAATCGCAAAAAGTAGTTATGAAGGGTGTGACGTTGAGTGGAAGAAAAAGGGCCAGTAATAAGTAGAAAAATCATTTGTATGACGTCAAGCAGATTTACAATGCATCGCAGTTCAACGTCAGAAAGGAGACGATGACACATTTTTATAGGAATTGTTCGAAGTTGCGGCCACGAAGGCGCGTTAAATTATATTCCTATAAAAATGGCTCCTTTCTGACGTTGAAATGTAATGCATGGTAATCATGCTTGACGTAATATAAATGTTTTTCTACGTATTATTGGCCATTTTTGTTCCACTCTACGTCAGACCCTTCATAAATATTTTTGCGATTTTCTTCCACTGAACGTGGTTTGCCACCCCATGTTCTATGGTACGTTTTCATCCCCTTTATGCCTTCTAACACCCCTCTTAATTTGTCGGTCGAAGTTTGGAACAACCTGTATCTATGTATTGTATAGAGTATATAATAAAATAAAAATCTATCAAGCTTTTAAGATGTTTACAGTTTTATTCATTTACTAGTGAAAGGATCTAAATAGCTTTTTACTTTCTTCTATCTTTACAAGGAGAAAATACTGGATTCATGAAAATTTTCGACTTTCGGTTTTCGACGGATTTATACGTTTTAGAAGGTTCTGAACACGATTTGACTATTTTTAGAAAATGTCTGTCTGTGACTCTGTCTGTCTGTCTGTCTGTATGTGACAAAAATTTTGCGGACGCTCTATCTCAAGAACTACTGCTCGGAATTTAATAAAACTTTATATTCAGTTAGTCCCTGATATAAATTGGTGCTGATTAGCTTTTGGTAAAAATCGCGCAGCAGGTGGCGCTGCTATGCAGCATTTTGCAGGATTTACACGATTTTAGCTATAGTCATATCTCAAGAAATAATGCACGGAATTTAATAAAACTTGAGTTTCAGTTAGACCTGGATATAAATTGGTGCTGATTCTTTTTAGTGTATGCGAAACCTGTGTGAGAAGAAAGTTTTGGGATTGACACATCCGACTAGTTTACTTTCTAATCATCGTTTTAAATTGAATGTTATTCAATGTATTTACGTATCCTATAAAAATATTCGTTTATATGCCATGCATCCGTAACGGTTTATATTCACTTTATCTCCTAAAACCTTTTGAGAATACTCCGAAACGCCTCTGGTAACGATTATTTGCCTTGCAAAAGTTCAAAGATGTCGGATTAATAATTAGAGGCTGACTATCTAATGACATGGCTTAATTAGATATCCCGAGAAACATCTGAGGCTTTGCCGAAAGCAGAAATTGGTTTCTTAGGAGAATAATCTTTAGAAATGATTAATTAATAAATCTTAAAGTATTAGTATGAAGTTTTTTTGTGGAACTTTCAGATAACTGTATTTTTAATTTTGAAATGCGTCTGTCGATTGATTCTGTAAATGAGAAAATCGAAATTAGAATTTTTAATGGATACATATGAAATAGTTTGAAGATTTATAAATAAGCATTTTATACAAAAATCCATAACAACTAAAGCATTATGTACGTTACATTATTTAAGAATTATTTAACTTCTTAACAGTCTAATATTTAATGGAGTTAGAATGACACTGGAGTAAGTCAAAATTTGGAAAATCTATATTTCCTCTGAACGTATGTTAATTTCTATTCAGTGTGACAGTGAAATGTGTCATAGTTCACTTAGGGAGTCGCTAGAGGGAAAAACAAGTTGGACTACTTAAGGGGTCTTGTACCTTTTAAACTCGCCGAAAATCAATAAAAACTTTCAAACTTTGAATTAGTGTATCTTCAAAACTTTCTGTGTATAAACATGAAATTTTGTCTATTGATGAAGCAGATTGTGCTTTTTGATATAATATCGTTAGAAACTGACTACTCTATTACAGAATTTTAGTATTGTTGAAAATAAAGTTGCTCTTTTTTTTTATTCTGTTTTTTTTACTCCGTTAAGTCATTGCGCGCATGATATCTTGAGAACATATGACTGGATTGTTATGAAATTTGATATAGATAATAAGCCCATATGTATTTAAAAAAATAACATTACCCATTTTTAAAAAAATGTAAAAAAATTTCAAAATTTTACATTTTTTTTAATGAATAAAAATAGTTATAATTAAAAATCTTATCAATGTAACTATTTAAAAGTAGATCATTTTAAACGCACATATGCGCTTATTATCTAAATCAAATTTCATAACAATCCATGCATACGTTCTCAAGATATCGTGCGCGCAATGACTTACGGAGTAAAACAAAAGAGCTATTTTAATTTCAACAATGCACAAATTCAGTAAAATATTAGTCAGTTTCTAATAGTATTATATTAAAAAGCACAATCTGTTTAATTAATAATCAAAACTTTATGCTTATACATATCAAGGTTTTGAAAATACACTAATTCAAACTTTGATTGTTTTTCTCGATTTTCATCACGTTTGAAAGGTACAAGACCCCTTAATGCAATGGCAATACCACACGTTTCACAAAACCCTTCATTTCCCAAAATTACTAAACATTGACCTACTCCACTGTCATTCTAACTCCTTCATTTGTGACAAACAGTCTGTTTCAGTAAGCTAAATATGTCTTCCATTTCTTAATTTTAGATTTATTTTCGAACTTCGGAGATTATTGTTTTCGAAACATATTTTGTATACAATAAGATATATGATATATTTTTTTAAGCTTGCGTTTGCATGCAAAAAGCAGTACAGAAACCGATTTTGTTAAAAAAAAAAAAAAAAAAAAAAAAAAAAAATTGTAAAATAACTGACGACCGAAGCTTGAAAGTAGGTGATTATATCATTTCAATATTAAAGGCAACAATTTGATTTGTCCAATTTATACGATCATTACAAGTATTCATCTGTATTAGAAACTTAAAATATGTATTGTTGCATGTATTTAAAGTAAGTGCGGCCTTGTAACTAATGCATATTGGAAAACTTCATTTAGTTTTTTAAAACTATACAGGATTCGAAAATAGATATATCATGTATATTATTCCCATTGTCAACATCCTTTTTTCTATGAATTTACGAAGCGCACAGTAACGAATGAGGTTTCATTCGAAAGGTTTTTGAATCGGCATCTGACATAGTACACTCACATTTCGTTGAAAGATGTTTTTGATTTAAAAAAATGCCGTTATTTAAAAAATAAGTCAGCATTTTTTCATAAATTAAATGAAAGGTTTTCTCACATCAATGTTGTCACAAAAATAAAATACAACATTATATCGTGCTCAACAATATTATAAAAAAAAATATGAAAAAAAAAACAAAAAAGATAAAGTGGAATGTCACTGCACAGGTTTGGTTTATTTTGTATTTATAATTAAAAAGCACAATTGAAATTCAAATGTTTAGAAGAGAAGGACACCATCTATCGATCAAAGCAGTGGTATTTCACTTGTAGCCTAAAATTTGTGATTTTTAGTATTAAAATAAATTGTATTTTAAATGTGTTTATTTTTTCCCCTTGTTTATCCCAAATCGGAGGACGTCATCCTCTAATGCAGTTAAAATACGATTTTTAATTTTTATTCTCGCGCGTGCCTTTTGCTATCTTCTATCATTTTTTACTGTAACTGTCATGGAATAATTGAGATGATATTCTGGCTTGACTAATGTTGTTTTCAGATATTTTTTATCCTTAATTTTTATTTAGAAGTTTAAACCTGCATCTAAGAAATATTAGACTGCATAGTACGAAATCCTCGACTGGTTCACTGGTGTATTTTATAACAAAAAAAAAATTAAAACTTTACTTTCAAATTTTTTAAAGTATGCTTTGAAATAAAAAAAATTTCACATGAGTTTTTCAAATTTCAACTATCATTTCTTCATTATTGTATTAAACCGACCACTAAAACATTTCACTTATGTAATTCAATTTACTGTAATTCGAAGAACTCAATTTAATCAGCCACTGTTTTGTTTAGACATTTTATCATTGCGTAATAAAGTTTTATTATTTAAACTATTTAATAAAAACGCTGACTCGGCAAGTTTAGTTTTACATTCCTACACTCTCAGAAAAAACTGTAAATTTATGAGCGTTTGCCCTTCAATTTTCACAGGCAACAGTCTTATTTGGTGAAAAACTGTCTGATCCACTAAATAAGCGACCTTATCCCTTGCATAGTTGCCAACCTCCAGATTTTTTTTATACCAGTATTTTTATGAAAAGATATTTGGTTTTTTTTAATCGTGCATTTTCTGCTATTTAATAAAGCTGAAATTTTAGTATGATTTTACTGGTATTAAAAAAATCGGGAGTTTGGCAACTATGCCTTAGATACTTAGAAAATTAAGGGCAATCTACATATTCTTACAGTTCTAGCCCATATGTAAGCAAAAATACGGAACGACCCCATACATTGTCCTCCGCTAGGGTGTAACCCTTTATTTTACTCGTGTTTAGAAAATTTTAACCCGCCAAAAAAGCGATTCTGTCATGATTATCTAACATGCTACGTGCTACGGATCAGTAAGTAAAGTGTTATTTTTTTTAAGTGCATTATATCCTGTGGATTATAATGCTGCATTACTTTGCCCCGTAAAATTACGGGCTGCACAAAATGATGGGCATGGATTTTTTTTTCGGGGTATGACTGGAATCTCTGCTGCCGGCCTCTGCACATAATTTTACAGGAATTTTTTGTGTGTGTATCGCACAAGGCGATAACAGTGGGAAAGAACCGATAACACTGAAAACACTGAACACCACGATAATATCGTTCGAGGAAATGGGCGCATTGGAAGATAATCCAAAAAGCGGAACCCAAACATCTGTTGCTTTCGTGAACAAGGTGGAACGCGATTCCGATAAACGATTGACATCGTCATCACATTTTTATTGTAATGAATATGCACCTTCACGACGGACATTGTGTGGAAAGTGTATGGCGATGTCTTAGGAGAATTCTAAAGCGATATTCATACATAATTCAATAATTTGATAAAACGGGAACCAATTGATTTTAGAACACATCAGAATTTTGAAAAATATGTTTTCGTGCAAATGGAAGATGAGGCATAGTGGCTTTTAAATGTCTTGTGAAAAGATCCACATTTCTCCCAAATTGGAAATGACCTAAAAGTCACAGCTTGGTGCAGGTTCTGAGCTTCCTTCGTCGATAGTCCTTCTTTCTTACAGAATATGAACGGAGATGCATTTAAAAAATATTTATGATAAGCAGCGCTTTTTAAAGAACTGAGATGGAGATGCATTGCCATGACGTATATTTTATCACATTGAATCCACGAATTATTAATAAATATAATCTGTTCGTTAGTGTAGATTGTTATTTTAGTGAACACTCGTTTTAATTAAACATTTCATTTTTAATATTAACAATCACATTTTACAAAAAACTAAAGGTTACAAGTGCGACACGTGTTACAACACAGACGAAAAAATCATGCGTCCAACATTTTTCGGCGAACTGTAAAGTAGCTGACTGCTTCTCCTCTTTCTCGCCACAACACATCTTCAGGAGCCAGTGACGCCACCTGTTGTCTGCTTAAGAACTAAATTGTTCGAATGTTATATTTTGAAGGCAGTAGGCACTTCAAAGTCATTCCTCACTTGTAAAAGAGGCAAGCGCTCCATTTTATTCATGCAGGATGGAGCGCCTCTGGAAAATTGTTGCTCCTGTCTCGATAATTCTCAGGTCGATATTTGGTGGAAGAGTGTCCTGATTCGCTCTTTCTGCACGAAAGGACTCCAAGGTCTCCAGATCTTGCGTAATGCGACTTTAAATCTTGTGCTATTTGAAGTAACATGTATCCAATGATGGAAATATACAACCCAACAAACACGAGATTTTTGGCCACATGTCGTAAACGTTGTGGCCAAAAAAGTTTGCGGCAATTTGTATCCAGCCATTAATGTATTTCAATTGACGCGCCCGCACACCGGATGTCTATCGCCAAATCGTTAACGGGCAAATGGCGGGGAAACTTAATGCAATTTCAGTGCCCAATAGCGAATGAAAGTACGTTTGCGGCAAAGATATACAAATCTATCATCGTTTAAAAGTCAGTGGCCCAGTATAATCTTCTCGACATTTTTATTATAAGAAATAAAAAGTATTTTTACTTCACATTTTATAAGATTATTTTCGTTATTTTAAACCGGGATTTATGTGACACGATAAAATATGCTGCATTTAAATATTTTATGCAATAAAAAATACACAAAAAGTAACCTTCTTTAATTCAAAGAGTTTTTATGTGAAAAAAAAATCATAAAAATAGTTAATGTTTTGTCTTTTAAAGTATGCATTAATATATTTAAATGAATATTTTCTGTGAGCACCTAGAATGAAAATCAATATTGCAATCTTTAGACATACATATTATATAAACATATTAAAAAAAATAATGATAAATAGGAATTTATTTTCAATTTGAATTATATATTTCAATTTCAATGAAAAAATATTTGTCAAAAGAAATAAATGCCCCTTTGCCAAAAAGCAGTTACTGTTAAGGGAAAAAAAAAAACATTTTTAAATTTTTTTTTTTTTTTTTGGGTGGGGGGGGGGGTGATTTTATATTATCTGTATATCAGTTTCAAAAAATAAGTTATTTTCATTTTTTGAAACACTCAAAATTTAGATTTAAAAGAAAAAAATCCTAAATGGCAGTAATAGCAAATGCCCACCCCCCCCCCCCAATAAATGGGAATTTATTTCCAATTTGAAAAATATAGTTCAAATTCAATAAGAAAATATTTGTCAAAAGAAATAAATGCCACTTTGCCAAAAAGCAGTTACTGTTAAAGGAAAACAGAAAAAAAAATCTTTTTTTTTTTTTTTTTTTTTTTTTTTTTTTTGTGGTAAGGGGGGGGGGTGGCTGATTTTATATTATCTATAAATCAGTTCCAAAAAATAAGTTATTTTCATATTTAAAAGAAAAAAATATCCTAAATAGCAATAATAGCAAGCAAAAACCCATCCCTCCCCCCCCCCGACTCTTTTCACAGAAACACTCAATTAGAAACATTACATTAACATCACAGAAACATTAAATTAATCCAGGCTTGCCGGCAAATACAAGGAGGGAAAGATGAAACAAAGATTTCCCTTTTCCGACACATTTTTTTCCCAGTGGGGATTTTTGTAAATATATTTTTAAATGTTTTCAAATTTGTAATAATCAGCATTTAGAAATTTCCACTTTTAAACTTATTTAATATTGTATAAGAAATTTTGAAGATAAAAAAACCTTGGAAAAATAATTCTATTGAAAGATAGTGTTTTTAGAAAGGAATACATTTTCTTGTTTCTGCGGGCTGGTAGGGATTTTGTATGTTAGCAATGTCATGATGGCAGCGTGAGCAAAGTCTGTTTACAATTTTTGAAGCAAGCCTCCCTATTCCTGGCGTCGTCATTATATTCTTTTGAGGATTTTGATTTACTAATTAGGTAAGATTATTTTTCTATATTATTCCAAGAGTTAGTTAAAAATTAGTTTTCATCATTCTCAGGGACAGATTTAAGTTCAAGATAAAGAAAGCTGAGAAAAAGCATCAGCAATTTTGTAAAATTAACTGCATTGCTTTGCTTATGTTACTTACTTCTACAGAAGTGTATGAAAAAAAGTTATTTACTGATTTATCTCTGCCCTGAATATGCTATTAATAAGTTGATTGTAATTATATATATGCCAGGAGCCAGGGTATAATGTGCCGGTAATGAACACTCCCAGAAATTTTGGGTTTATAAAAAAATAACCAATAAAAATTCAGCTTTTTTTCGTAAATCTTCGTTGCTTGTTTTATAATCTGCTTTATTGCTGACAATCTTAAACTAGTCAGGAAGCCGAAAATAATATTTCACAGTTTCAGTAAAAATTTTACTTCATAAGTTAAGATCTGGTTTTAATTAACTAATATATATATTCTGTATTTTCTGACGATAATGGCATGTTTTTGTTTTGATTGTAATAGAAAACTTCGAATTTTATATACTAATGACCATTTGCAAAATTTCACTTAGTTTTAAGATGTTAATAAATTAGGTAATTTGTTTATAATTCATTAATGGGATTCTTAATTAATCATGGTAATGGTGCCTAACATGTTTTGGTTTAACCGAATAGCTAAGTAATCTGATTAATTTTTAAATTCCACTTAGAGTGTAATAGGAACACAACTTGGTACTTTTCTGTTGTACCAACACATGCCAAAATATATGCTAATTTGCCATTTATTTCAATCCTGACAGTGTAAAGAATTGTTTATTGCAAACCATACCAAACATTCTAATTGGGCTATTTATTGAACGTTAATCTTTTATCATTAATATTATTTAATCATAACCTCACAAAACATCTTAACTTGCTACTTTTCATATAGAAAATATTTATTAAATTATAACTTGCATTTATTATTGACACTGAAATGGATTTTACCATTTGGGTGTTACATGAGGATGTAGAAGCAGCAATAAAATTGTTTTAGGACTTTAAAGATGCATAAAAAAAGTTTATCAAAAAAAAACCAATAAACGTCTTCATTCAAAATATGAAATGTTTACTGCAATCATACATATGTGTGTATTTATATATACATGTCATCACTGGTGCCCGGCTAACTGAAAAGTACCAAACATTGTATCAATTATCTTCTTTAATTACTTTCCTGGAATTATAATTTATCTCCATCTTTTATATTATGTTCTGCAGTGTTTTTCTTTTACAGTACCGTAATTTCAGTAAAAAGTGCTATAGTGCATATGCGTTTAAAAATTTAAAACAGTCTAAGTGCACAGTACTTCTGCTGTGCAGCTGATTCGGTAATTTTTTTTTTCTTTTCCTCCCCATAGCAATATTTAGAAAAGATGCCATTTTTCCTTCTTCATCAACTGGCCAAAATGGCTTGCCACGAGTCTTCTCCATAACCTACCATAGAAACTTAGCCTTCCCCATTCTCAAAAAGACCATTGGATTGCATATTTTTATGCCATTTCATCCATTTTAATTCATGAAATGCAAAATATATTACATACTGTATTTCATGTTTTAAATCATGAATGAATTTTAATGTGTAACTCCCCATTCACACAATAAAATTTATTTGACAAAAGGATATTTCATGCAGGCGATATCTCATTGATAATGAGAAAGAGTAAACATTATGAGGGGCTTGTTAAAAGTCCTAAGAAAGGATAAAAGTATCACTGGATAGTAGAAGTGAAGAATATCCCCTTTTTTATGGAAATAACTTACCAATCCTAACTTACAGAAAATCAGTTTGATACGTTAAAATAAATGTATTAAATGCAAATTATTATGTGTGTGTGTGCATGCTGAAATAAGTTTTGATTTAAAAGAAGAAAAAAATGATTCACTGGCGTCAGTTATATACATTAATCAGTTTCAGTTATACTTTTTGTTTTTAAATTTCTAGTTGAATATGATAAATGCTTAATGTTGCAACCTATTACAATTTATTTTCATATTTTTAAGGAGACTACGGTGACAGCAGAGATACTGTTGAACCATGCTTCTAAGAACTCCGGTTGACAGAATGCCAAGCCGATTCCATTCATACTGTTGGTTGTCCCCGGCAACAGAAGCTGAAGTCATCGCTCTTTATCTTAGGCAGCATACGGACTTCTCCATTTTCAACATGGACTAGCCATTTTCACCATGTGCAGTTCGCTCCAAGTTTCTATCAAGCGTGGTGCATCAGTAGATGGTGTTTAGAGAAGATTCTTGTGCAGCTTAAACTCATTTGGCATTCAAGCAAAGGTAAGTTTTCAATTTGCTCAGTTTATAATGCTGGGCTTTTATCTTGGGGCCCATTTTGAGAAAAGTAAAAGTTATTTGTGTGAAAATGATTCCAGATTTTCCCCCAGGTTTAAAAAAGGGCAGGGTGCTGCTGGTGAGAAAAGGGCACTTTTTGGATTCTTGAGAGCACTTTTCAGATTCTTAAGGGCACATTTTTAATTGTTAAAGGTATTATTTTGGTTTTTAAAGCCACTTTCAATATTTAAAAATCAGGACACTCTTTTTAAGACAACACTGAGTCAGTTTTTACTATGAAAGCAAATTTTTTAATGCAAAAAGGAGAAAGGGCACTTTTTGTACTGTGGGGCAAGCAGGGACGCGCCGACCCAGTGTGCAATGTGTTCAGTGCTCACAGGCGCCGAAGTATAGTAAAGGTGCCAAAGATTTCAGTTGAGGAAAAAAATACTTCAAAAAGAAAAAAATACTTAATTTAATTATACTATTACAACTTCTTGACATCTATTATGTATTAGTACGTACATACAATCCATTTTAAACAGATTTTTATGCTTTATTCAAATATTCAATCTATTGTAATTGTATCATTATTTTCTCCAGGACGCTGATTTTTTCCGTTTTATACAGGATTCTGATACAAACAGGTTCCATTTTCTCACTTTTTACTGTATTTTGAAATCTATTTACATACCTGTCAACCTTTTTTAATTTTTTAATCAAATACCAATATTTTGAACCTGAAATTTTACTTAATAAATGAAATCAGATAAGCATCCTATAGAAACAAGACGTGTTTTATTAAATAATTTTTCTTGTTCAAAATGTGTTTATTTGACTTAAAAAAAAAAAAAAAAAAAAAGGTTTGCAGCTATGTATTTATACTGAGGGATATGGATGTAGAGCGCCCACTGAAGTTCGGCACACAGGCGTTGGATACTACTGGCGTGTCCCTGAGGGCAAGAAGGGTGCTAATTCTTTTTATGAGGGGCAAAAAGGGTGCTATTTTGTAAACCAAAGGGCAGGCAGGGTGCAGCACCCTTCTGAAACTGTCTGGGGGAAACTGATGATTCTTTTTTTTTTTTTTTTTTTTTTTTTTTTTTTGTAAAAGATAACATTTTGTAATGAATATGAAATTTAGTTACTCAAATTTGAACCAAACGTTTATTGATAACTTCTTTAAGTCCTTCTGTTAAAGTTTTCGTTTCAATTTGTTTGCAAACTACACATTTTGAAACATAACAAAATAAAAATTAACAATGAAAAGTATGTTTTTATAGAATGGAATTTTGTGAATTGCCCCTTTTCGATGATCTTGGGAAAATCAGAGCTGAAACCTTAGTATAACAGTAATTGTAGAGGCCGCTATAACAAGAAACTACCAAAAAAGGGTATTGGCTTTACAGTTACTTTTCATTTTTTCATAATGTACAGCTAAAATGCTATTTTATCTGTGCTCGCAGTGAAAACATTTTTTCTGAGGCAGGCTAAATTTACAACAATAAAAGAAATGCCCATTTAATTATTAATTTTTTTAATTGCATTTATTGTATTTTCTGAAATCATAGTCTTTTCCAACAGTTTTAAAAATGACTTTTTTTTAAAATATAATTTTAAAACTAAACTTTAATTTTGCATGAGATTTTTTCCTTATCTTTTTCTATGTTTTATAGATAAATTGGTACTTTTCGGTTAGCCGGGCGCCAATGATATATGTACGTATATAAATATGTATGTATATGAATATATATGTATATTCATACATATATGTGTGTACATATATGTATGTATATATATGCGTATGTAGATATTTTTGTAACTATATATATATGTGTATATATACATGTATATAAATTACTGGCTCCCGGCTAACCGAAAAGTACCGATAAATTTTGTATGTACCGAGTAAATAGTTCTTTTGAATTAATGCATATATTATACATTTATATTCAAATAACTTTTTATAGATCACTTATAAATTAATTTGTCTTTAAATATGCTTAAAAAATGAAATTCTTGCAACTACTCGGCTGCAATTTGGCTGATTAACGAGTATATACCAAGTACTTGGTAAAGCTCTAGTTTCTCATAAGCATGACTGATTTCTCCATTTTCATAGAAAATCAATGTTTAAAAATGATAAGCTGTGTGTTTTAGAGATTAATACAAAAATGTGGAGAGATCATGATACAAATATAAAAAGCGAGAAGAGGGCTAAAATAAGATGCATGTTTAATATATAATATTAATATACCAATATATTCATAGTAATTGAAACTTAAGTTTAATTGTTGACTCCAGTTGAACATTAAAATAATTATTCATTATATACATTGCCACTGTTTATCTGGTGTTCCCAATTTTACCAAGTATTTTTTTAAATCTTGCACATGATCATGTACTGATACTATTAGCATTAGCTCTGTTTTTCACTTTGAGTGTGTGTGCAGTAATGTTTGCTTCAGTTTGCCTAGTTTTGATATTATAGTGCAGATTTTTTAACATGTGCAGGGTAAGGTGTGTTTGAATTCAAAATTCATTATATAATACAAAAGAAAGAAAACTGACAGGAAAAATAGTAAATAAAAGGTTTTTTTGTTTTACTTTAATAAAATTTTGTATCATGCGCATCACATACTTAAATTTTTCTGGCGAGTTTCAACTTTCATAACATAATTTTTGAAAGTAAGTTTTTCAAAATGATTTATTAATGTTGTTTAAAAGGAGTTCCTTATTTCTATCTCTTGTGTGAGTTTCATAAAGTTTTTACTGTGTTTTATATATGGGAAAATATAATTAAGTCATTGTTAACTTTGATTTAAATCTTTTAAGACAAAAGTATTCTTGTCACCTTGATTTAAAATTAATCACAAAGGAATATATAAAATGAGTATGAGTATAAACTATATGTTTCATAAAAAAGTTATTTAATTCATGTAATTTATAGAATTGAAGAATACTCAATATACCATTAAAACTATAATAAAAAAGCTGTTAACTGATCTCTTTTAAGTGACCAAAAAATCATTTTTTAAACTTAAGGTATTTTGAAAATATTCTTATGTTTTGCCCAAAATATTTTGCAAATGTAAGATTCTGGAGAGGGGTTGAAAGCTCAAATCCATGTTTTATAAATTTTTGATTTAAATCAAATATCAAGTAATAAACATGTGGATTTTTACATTGCTAACTAAGCGTAAAACCAACAGAGTGAAAAATGTCCAAGTCTGGAAGCTTGGTTACGCTTAGTTAGCAATGTAAAAATTTGCATGTTTATTATTCAGTAATTTCATGTGGATTTCATTGCTGAAAATTAATTGAAAAAATAATTAAAATTACTCAAATATCAAGTTTTTACAATAAAATAACTGTGGCATATTATAATTTTTTATGCTGAAAAGAACTTTTCCTAGTATTTGTATTTAGTATCCATTGTGTAATTTTCATTCATTAAAAAAATTGTATATGTGAAAAAAACATTTAACAAATACCACAATTTCGGGCTTATACATGTTTAAAAATAAAATTTATCTATATCTACCAGTGCGGCGTTTGATAATTGGAAGGTGTGGTTACATTAATGGGTCATGGGAGTGTTCAACATTGGCCGAGGACTCGGTTTCCCTTATGGGATCCCGGCTATGTTCACTTCTGGCATTCCGCCCAAGTGTATTGTGGTGGTGTCCTCTGAGTTTGGGCTCCACCGTATCATTGCAGCGACCTCTGTCGTCATTCATTTGGGAAAGGGTGATGAAGCGCAGGAGGCTTAGGCCCCCACTTCTCCCCGACCGAAGATCACCACCTTAGAGGTGTCCAGGTAAACCGGCCCTTTTTGGTTATAGGCTCACGAGAGCCTGGAATCGGCAGTGAAATAAGACTGCCTTCGGTAGCCGTAGCTTATCATATCTACCAATGCGGCGTATACGAAGCATTCGTGATTTTTTTTTCCTTGAAAAAAATCCAGTCATTTAATGTTGTTGAGTGAACAACCGAAAACAATATTAAATTGCTTTTTTCATGGGTCTGCAATAATAATCACTCAAAATATGTTGGGCCCCAAAACAGAATATTTAGCAATGTTCTGCAACGAATCTTCAGCAGATCAAAAATATTCTGTGGGAATTAAAAAAAAAAACAGGGAGATGTCCTTGTATATATAGGAGTGCAATTTCATCTTTTATAGAAATGCAAACGACGTTTCATAAAGCACTGACACATACACACCAAAGACACGTTATTTTGGGTTAAGATATATTTTTTAAACTATCGCATTGACAAACAGTTTACAGTTCTGTCAACAGGGCTTGAATTTCAGGGCGGGATTCGCGCCGAAAATTTTGAAATCCCGCCCAAAAAATTTCAGCATTTTCGGAGAAATTTGCATTATTTAATTTACCTGCAACCGAACGATAAATTTCGTGATTTTTTTTCCCGCAACCGATTGACGAACTTTGTGTTTTTTCCGCGACTGATCGACGAACTTTGTGATTTTCTGTGACAGATCAACGAACTTTGTGTTTTTCCACGACTGATCGACGAACTTTGCATTTTTTAAGCAACTGATCAACGAATGTTGCATTTTTTTCCGCGACAGATCAACGAACTTGGGTTTTTTGGGGACAGATCGACGAACTTTGAGTTTATTCCGCAATCGATCGACGAAATTTGCTTTTTTCCGCAACTGATTGACGAACTTTGAGTTTTTTGGTGACAGATCGACAAACTTTGCATTTTTTCCGCGACAGATCAACGAACGTTGCATTTTTTGCCGCGACTGATCAACGAACTTTGCGATTTTTCTGCGACAGATAGACGAACATTGTGTTTTTTAAGCGACTGATCGACGAACCTTGCGTTTTTTGGGGACAGATCGACGAACTTTGTGTTTATACTGCAATCGATCGACGAACTTTGCGTTTTTTGGTGACAGATCGACGAACTTTGCATTTTTCCCGCAACAGATCGACAAACTTTGCATTTTTCCCGCAACAGATCGACGAACTTTGCGTTTTTTTCACGACTGATCGACGAACTTTGCGTTTTTTCGCGATCGATCGATGAACTTTGCGTCTTTTCCGCGATCGATCGGTGAATCTCAATCAAGTAAAATCTAAAGTCAGAAATTTATTTAACAACCTAATTGTTAAGGGTCCCTAACACATTTAATGGAACTTGAAAAATACACTGCATATATAAAACTTAACTTTCTTCCCTTTTTTATAATAAAAATAAACATTTTACATAATCATTCTCAGTTGACTTAATTTTTTCAATGGTATTTTGTCATGTCTGCATTAATGTAATTCTTTAAATAGCACGTAAAATAATAGTGGGGTTTAAAGATTTTTTTTTTCTCCCTAACAAACATTACAACTCCCCTCCATTTAAAAATGTTGGTAGGGAGACTCCCCTCCTTGGAAAAATTGAATTTCAAGCCCTGGTCAATAACTTTACAAAAGATATATTTTGAGATATCACCTTTATGGAGAAAAAGTCTTTGGAAATTTGCTCCATACATAAGTCCAGCTTCTAGAACTTTTCTAACAGATTTATATCCAGGCGGAGGCCCATGTGCTTTTCTTTTGGTACTGAATACATGTCATTAGTAATATATGTTGTCGCAACTTCACTGTACATGAGATTTAAAATTTTTTATTAGTAATGAATATAGTGTTAACTCTAGAACTAAAGGGTAGCCGGAGGGAAATATTTTTAAAAAGGTCACACTGTTCTCTAAAAGAGCACTCTTGCATCCTGTTCAAAAGATATATTTTGAACTTGGTTTGTTTGGTTTGTTTATTATCCCCACTTATCAATAGAATTTTGCGATATTTTCCCGTGACCAATTGACTAATTTTGCGACCGACTGACAAATGGGATTTTTTTTTTCACGACCAATTAACAAATTTCACAATATATGAGATTTTCCACTTGATCGACTGGCGAATTTCATCATTTTTTCTCGCAACCGATCAATATAGGTGAAAACTGGGAAATCGGATTAGTAGCCAATTGCCAATAGACTCGGTTTCATTAATGGCCACTTTTTAAAGTACTGACTAATGTTTCAAATTTTCTAGATAAAATATAATCATCATATAGAAACATATTTTTGTATAAATCAGTTTTATACCAGCGAAGTGCTCATGATAAGAATAGGGGAAAAAGTCAAAATTCAGGGAAATTTTCTAAAAATCAGAAAGTCTATTATCACATTAATTTTTTTAGAATATGATCATGGATTATTTGTCAGGGGTGATTGTGTTCCAGTTATGTACCGGAATTGCAGTATTTTTTTCTTTTTCAATACCAGAATGCCTTTTTTTTTCGTATAGATCGGTTGTAGGGAAAAAATTCTCAAAATTCGTCAGTCGGTCGAAAAAAAAAACCCGTAAATTTTGTCAGTTAGACGCGGGAAGAATATCACAATGATCGTCAATCGGTTGCAGGAGAATATAGCTAAATTTGTTAATCAATTGCATGAAAAAATTCTTGAAGTCTGGAAATTCTTTAGTCGGTCGCATGAAAAACTCCTGCAAATTTCGCTAGTAAGCTGCAGGGAAAAAACACGTAAATCTGCTGATTGGTCACAAGAAAAAACTGAACAATTAGCCAATTGATAGCAGGAAAAAAAAGCATGAAATTTGTCAATCGGGTAGCACGGAAAATTTTAGAAATTTGTCAGTCAATCATAAGAAAAAAAATCATGAAATTCTTCTGTCGTTTATGAGGTGAAACTTGTCAGTTGATCAGGGGGAAAAATCGTGCAATTCGTTGATCCATCATGGAACAAACCTGCAAAATTTGCCAGTTGGTCAAGTGTGAAATTATCATGAAATTAGATAGTCAGGGGTGAAAAAAATTGTGCTATTCGTCAAACAAATGGGGGGGGGGCGAAATCGCAAAGTTCTTAACACATTCTTGGTTAAAAAAAATCGTAAAATTCGTCAGTTGGTCAAGGATTACAATGGAATGTGTAACTGGGAAGTGACCGCGTAGGGGTGGCAATCAATGACAATTTTTTAATTGCCACTTTTACAACTTTAATTGTCACATGGCGAGTGGCAATTAAAGTTTCACAATTTTTTTTCCACGACTTATTGAAGAATTTTGAGATATTTTCCTGTGACTGATTGAAGAATTCTGTGATTTTCCTCTCGATAGACTGACGAATTTCACAATAATTTTTAGATTTTTCCCTTGATTGACAGGCGCATTTCGTAATTTTTTCTTGCTACCGATGAACGATTTTTGTGATTTATTTACCGCGTCTGGTTGAAGAATTTCTCGATTTTTTCTGACAATCCACTGACGAATTTCATATATATTTTTTTTCTCAAGCACCTGAAGAATTTAAAGATTTTTTTTTCATGATTGACTAACAAATTTCGTGATTTTTTTCCGTGACTGATTGTAGAATTTTGTGAATTTTTTTTTTCTTCGGCAATCCATTGACTAAGTTTAAGATTTTTTACCACAATCGGCTGACAAATTTGGCGATATCTTTTAAACGGCCAAAAAATCATTTTATAAACTTTTTCATATTAAAATTTAGTTAGTAATATTTTAACAAAACTGTATTCAAAAAGTTATCATTAAAAAAAATCTTAGTCTGTTACCAATTGCATAGGAATTGTTCATTTTTAATAAAATCCTTTTATTGAAAACTGTTATTTTACAGTTTGTTAAAACAGTTTAGCAGAGTTTCATGAAATGCAAACATCTTGTACAATGGGTCCATCAAATTACTGGAAATTTTGATGCTTCAGCTCATGTGCTTAAAAAATGTTTGCTTTAAATGTTTTAATATTTGTTTCAAGAGTGATGATTCAGTTTTGTGATTATTGTAATTGTGACACCTCTGGAAATATAGTGAATCTAATCTGGACCTACATTTAATAAAAATTAAATTAATTTAAATTTATGAAATGCAACATTTAATAGTAAAAGATTGTTTGAATATTTTTTAATGTTTTTCTGAAATGTGTCAAATAATTTTTGTTAACGGGGTTTTTAACTTTCATGAACTTTGACAATACTTAAGATCACACAGATTTATGCTAAATAATTTTTTTTAATTTAATGGTATGTATCTAGAAGAGGAGGGGAGAGGGTGATAAAATTATTTGATCTTGTGACCTCTAAATTAAGGATTTTTTTTTTTTAATATGCCGTCATATAAATTAATTTGGATTTTGATTATATGTATAATTTTTAACAAATTAAAAATAAAGCAGGTTCTTTAGAGAAAGGGACCTTCTTTAATACTTTCTTTGACCCTTTTTTTAAGAAACTTTAAAAATGGTATTTCAACTTAAGGTTAAAACATTCTTATGTTTTGCCCAAAATATTTTGCAAAAGATGTAAGATTCTGGAGAGGAGCTGAAAGCTCAAATCCATGTTTTTTAAATTTCTTTTAAATCAAATATCAAGTAATAAAAATATGGATTTTTTCATTGCTTAACTAAGCGTAAAACCGACTGCGGTAAATTTATTATTAGTTGTTGCATACTTTACCATTCCAGATATATGGACTTTCATAGAGAAAGGTAATCAGCACCACACAGTTTATTATAAAATTCCATTAAAAATTCATAATTATCAAATAATTATTTAAAAGTAAATTAATAATTATTGAATTTAATTTTTTTTATTAATATTTTAAAGAAATTATCAAAGTCAATAATGGTTATCTTAATAAGTACTGCTTTCGATATTATATTTTTGTTATTCAAAGAATCTGTGTGAGGGGGGGGGGGGCATACAGATCTGTGCTTAGAGCCCCCAAATTTCTAAATCGGTCCCTGGTCACGAAAGAACATTTATTTTTCTTAGAACGCTGTATTGAAATTTGTGAGAAAAAGGGACTAATTTGTGTTCCAGAATTTTTTTTTCTTTTCTTTTTTTTTTTTTTTTTTTTGGAGATAGTAAATATTAAGATATTTTTTAGTAAATTGTTTTAAAGAAAAATGTTCCTGAAATAAATGGCTATTTTTTAGTTAGGCAGCATAGAAATGCATGAAAAAACTTAAGTGTGCAAATTGATCTCAAGGAAATGTCTTTTGGAATAATAAATATTTTTAAAACAAAATTTTTGGGTAAAAAAAAAATATATCAAATATCAAAATCTGTACATTATAAGCTTTATAGGATCAAAAACTATACATAGCAATTTAACCATTTTTTGCCGGCACATACTTAACTATTGTAGTGTGCAAAGTTCAATAATTTTTTTTTAATTCGACAAATTTTGTAGAGTTTTTAGGATCTTTTATTCAGAATTTCATTAGCTGAATAAAGTTTTAATTCATAGTTTGAACTGGCGATTTTTTTTGCCAAATTTTAAAAAGGCCTAATAATAAAATTTACAAATACTTTTTAACAGAAAAATGTTTATATGTAAATATTAAAATAGAAAGAAGACTTTAAAATAATTAAGCTATTACTTACGAAAAGCACTAAAAAGCCCTTTTCATAAAAAAGTGCCCATTTTTTCAGCTGAAGTGTCTCTTTTTTGAAGGAGCACCCTGCCCTTTTTCATTCTGAGGGAAACACTATGGCATAATATTTTTTTCATTCTGAAAAGAACTTTTCCTGTAGTATTTGTATTTAGTATCCAAAACATAATTGTGTAATTATTCATTAAAAATTTGTATAATTGAAAAAAAAATATTTGTAACGAAAAAAGATAAAGAAAATCATTTAATGTTGTCGAGTGAACAACCAAAAACAATATTAAAAAATGCTTTTTTCATGGGTCAGCAATAATAATCATTCAAAATATGTTAAGTATTCAGTGGCAGACGTGTTACCCTTCTGGGAAACAAAAACCGTATGTAAAATGCCATTGTTTTATGAGTGATGATATCAGATTTATAGCTTGGAGGTACACAATGTATTTTCCTACTTTACGAAGCCATTTTCAAGTAAAAGTTATATGTGAAAAAATAAAGAACTGCTGGTTTCTAGCAATGCAAATTCTAGAACATTTCCCAAAGTGAGCAATTCGACTTTTATGAAATGAAAGAAAGAGCACCCATAGCTCATTCAAGATGATAATTTGATGCTATGCATCATATGTAAAGAATTTGAATTTATATATTTGAAGTTATTCAAAAGAATTTATAGAAAGTCTGTTTTTATTTTGTTTTAGTGATTAACACAGAGATAAAGTGTTTAATATACAGTGTAACTCCAGATGTACGTTACCTGAGTTGTACGTTTCCCTCAGTTGTACATTTCCCTCAGTTATACGTTTCCCTCAGTCAGGGTTCTTAAATGCCCGGGTTTTTTCAGAAAAAACCCAACCCACTGGGTTTTATCAGTGTTTTTGGGGTTTTATCAGGGTTTTTGGGGTTTTATCAGGGTTTTTTGGGTTTTATCAGACTTTTTTAAGTTAGAGGTGGTTCAGAATGTTTGAAAAAAATGTACTTAGTAGTACAGTTTAAAGAAACTATTTGATTGCAAAAATATATAAATGAATGACAATCAAAATTATGTTTTGCTTTTAGATAAATTGATTATTAGTAATAGTTTTAACAATGAAATTATAGAAGTACTATACTAATACCAGTGCTGAATCAGACTAGTATACTTTTACTTAGTTTTTATTATTAGTTTTAAACTAATATTTTGTTAAGGATAAAGTATCTTTATTCATTTTAATTGAAGTGATTGCCTATATATAATAAATATTTTCTCTAGAAAAAATTCATTCTGAAACATATTGATTAATGATGGATTGCAATTTTTTTTTTTTTTTTGAGTTGTTTGTATTCCAAAATTTCCTCAGCCCGAGGTAAATAGGAAATTTAGGTTTTCTCTTAGTTTATGTTGTTATTGAATTAAGTTGGGTGGTAGTTTATATTTAATTCAGCAAAATTTTTGCAATTGAAACTGGATATAACAAAATTCGCAGAAATGGGGGAAAAATATGTGCTGTAAAGTATTTTTTATTATAACTAATTAATATAATATACCAAATAATTCTACATGTCTACATCATTAAATTAAGATTCTCAGCATATGTGGTATTTTGTTATGAGTTTCAACTGTAGGATTATACATCAAAGTATTTTTTTTAATGGGAAAAAATTAGTTTTTGTGTTTGTGATAGTTACATATACTTATAGAAAATTAAGTTACAGTTATTTATTTTTAAAATTGTCATTGGAAGAATTAAGACTTTTTTACCTTGGGGTGGTTAGTGATAAACTTTACTACTGGTGTACTGACATTAAGAAATATATTACCTATATAATTTAAAGTTGAAATTTTGGGTTTTTTTGGGTTGGGATAAATCATAACAACCCTGCCCTCAGTTATACGTTTCAACTCAGCGGTCCCGGGCGCTTGCTATTCAAAATTAGCTGAGTTATACATTTTGAGTTACACATTTCCCTCAGTTATATGTTACGTTTTTGCGTCCTCGGACAAAATTTTGCCTCATTTATACATTTTGTAACCGGAAACACCGACGACGCGTCGGATGAGTCTGATTTGAAAGATCCCTCTCAAACTTCGGGGCTGCTCTGAGGGCTTTTGAAAAGCCGTTCGACAGTAGTAAAAGCAGTAACGATAACAGGGCTGCATTGTTAACCAAAATGCAAAGTTTGCTGTTCAATGTCGGCTCTGCTGAAAAGAAACAATCGAGGATTCGTGATTATTTCAACAAGATTCAGTAAACTACTGAAATGTGTTTTGATAAATGATTTACATTTCAAGGCGATTTCAATGATCTCTTTTAAGTACTCTATGTGTATTAAAAATATTTCTATTAAAGCTTTTATGATATATTAATTTTATGTACCTCTTTTCTACTCTGTTCCATTTCCAAAAATTTATGTCATGGATGAATTAATAGTTATGAAACTTCCGTTTTTGTTATAAAAGGTAACTGAAACACCTCAGTGGAACAAAATTTTTGCAATATATTAAAAAAAAAAAATTTGGTAGATCATCAATTGAGTTGTACGTTTTACTGAGTTATACGTTTTGTTGTCCGGTCCCGGGCAAAACGTATAACTGGAGTTCCACTGTATACAGCACCTCCCCCCCCTGCTCTTAACACATAAAAATAGAAACAATATTATTGTTAACATGGGTGCAAAAAGAAATAAAAGAATATGATATAACATAAAATTGCCACCATGAAATGCAGTTTCGTACCTAGAAGGGGGGGGGGGAGTGTCATTCGACAACCCTGAAATATAGGTATACTGCAATAAAATAGTTTCATGGTGTACAAATAACTTAAACTACAAAGCTTTTTGTAAATAGTTTTTTTAAATTATAATTTCTGTTCCGATTATATTTATAAATGGCTGATTAATAAGTGGTGTTTTTAAAGTAAGGCATTTGAATTTTGTTTTGTAAAATTTATTTTTTGTTTTTCAGAAGAAGAAGAATAAAAATCTGAAAAGAAAAAAGTTCTCTATGAAGATGACTGTAGATTTTCAGCTGTCCTTTCTCAACTTAAATTAAGAAACATCAGAAATTTAATTGTAACAGGATTAAATTTTCTTGTAAAATATTTCTGATAAATTTTGAGCATCTTGTAAATACATAAATAAATAAATGCTTTTTTGGTTGGTTTGTTTTACATTTGTGAAAAATAAAATTTATATGAAAAAAAAAAAAACACCAGTTCTATTGTTTATATATATATTTATTTATTTATGCAAGTGATGTTAAAAAGGATGTACTATATATATTTTCCTCTTCTTTCTTGTTCTAAGAACATTCTCCCTTCTTTTTACAGGTTAAGATATAATTCAATAAAAATGTTTTATGTAGGCTAAATTTTTAAAAACTGACAGCCTGATAAACTGTTTATACTAATTTGTTGGTTGATTATAAATTAGCATTGCTTGGAGATCAGGTATTAAAAATAATTTGCTGTATAAAAACTTCTGAAAATTTTAATAAAAATTTTGCCATAATCTTATTAAAAGTTTAGATTAAAATTTTAATGCACATAATATTGTATAAATCAGTTTGAAATTTTGTTAGTCAAAAGGTCACATACCTCCTGCTGGAAAGAAAAATATTTTAAAGATTTCTTTATTGGTAATAGATTAAAAAAAAAATAATAATAATTCAGTACTCATTACTTGCTAATCTTTAAAAAATAAAAACAATGATATATTATTATTTATGAACAATATTTTAGTCCATTTAAAAAAAAAAAAAAAATGTATGAATGGCGAACTTGCCATGTTCTAGAAGATCTACTGCCACTACTGTTTTGAAAAAATATTAAAATTCTTAAATTCCAATGATCAGTAATGTCAACATTTTACCAATTTTATAAAATAAAATTCCTGGATTTTTGTTTTTGTTTTATTTTCCAGCTGGATAATTGGAAGAAACATCCCCGTAAGAAATTGTATTATAAAAGCACCAGTGGACCCGTGCGAAGATTTCACACTGCAGTCTAATACTTTTTAGCAATATCTAATACTCCTTAGATGCAGGTTTAAACTTCTAAAGGAAAATTAATGACTGAAACTATCTTTAAGCAACGTTAGTCGAGCCAGAATATCATCTCCTTTATTCCATCACAGTTACAGTAAAAACTGATCGAGCATAGCAAAGACAATATATATATATATATATATATATATATATATATATATATATATATATATATATATAGCTAATTAACTGCTTTAGAGGATGACATCATCTGTTTCGGAAAAAACATGGGACAAAGAAAAATAAATTGAGCATTTCAATTTGGCTTTTTAGTCATAAAATAAACGCATGCAACAACTATGTCCCACTTTATCTTTTTTGTAGTATTTATTTTTTATAATCATTTTGAGCATTATATAATGTGGTATTGTATTTTTGTGGCAACACTAATTTAAGGAAAACCTTGCATTTCTTTTAGGAAAACAATGCGGATTTAATTTTTAATTAACAGCAATTTTTAATCAAAAAATGTTTTGCCGAAATGTAAGTGCACTATATCAGAAGCTGGTTCAAAATCCTTTCTTATGGCATCTCATTCAGTGTTGTGCATTTTGTATTTTCTGAGAAAAGGGGATGTTGACAACAGAAATAATATATACTAGTGGGCCTGTGTGAAGATTTTACACTGCAGTCTAATATTTTGAGATGCATGTTTGAACTTCT
Organism: Maratus michaelseni; assembly: GCA_963931845.1. NCBI lineage: Eukaryota > Metazoa > Arthropoda > Arachnida > Araneae > Salticidae > Maratus > Maratus michaelseni. The sequence continues at coordinate 346,195,165 of OZ007590.1, read as the reverse complement.
AAAAAAAAAAAATAAAGCCAGAATATAATCCCATTTATTCCACCAAAGTTACAGTAAAAACTGACCGAAAATAGCAATATATATATATAAATATTGTATTTTAACTGCATTAGAGGGTGACATAATATGTTTTGGAAAAAAAAAATGGGATAAAGAAAAATAAATTGAGCATTTGAATTAAAATTTTGCTTTTTTATCATAAATATAAAATAAACCCATGCAGCAACTATGTCCACTTCATCTTTATTGAAATTTTTTTTTATAATCATTGTTGCAGAATTTAATTTTTGTGGCAACAGTAATTTGAGGTAATCATTTCATTTCTGAAAACAATGCCTATTTAATTTTCAGTTACTTGCAATTTTAACCAAAATACATGTTTTAAAGAAATGTGAGTGTACTATGTCAGAAGTCGCTTAAAAATCATTTCATATGGTATCTCATTTAACATTCTGTGTTTTTTATTTGCTTTGAAAAAGGGCTGGACGATCCACCTGGTGAATTAGCTTGAAGAAACATGAGTTGAAACTATTTAAAAATTTACTCCTTTGAATAGAATGGTTAAACCTATAATTTAATTAAAAATTGAAGAAAATAAGTTTTTTTCCTTATTCTCACCATCATTGGTAATTTAACGTTCAATATATATTTTACACCTTGTGTTATCAACCTTTTTTTATTAATTACAAATATGGCTTTTGCAACTTTTTCAGAATAATATTAAAAACTAAATCATAACCATATGGCATTTTATTCCGATCTAATGAGATGAGTGGATAAGGCCAATTTTTGCCTCCATTGGGACACTTTTTTTTTTGCTTGCAGATTGAAAATATGCTATACAAGATCTGAAACACTTTCGATTTTATTTATTTTGACCTTTTTAATATGGGGTGCTTATAACACCATTGTAGTTTTTAACTGAAAAATATAATAATAAAGTGAAACATGTATGTATAAAAGTCAGGCTGGTGTTAGGAGCTCTTGTTAAAAAAAAAAATATTCAAATAGATTATTATTTTTTTTTTCAATTTTAGAGTTTTCAGACAAAAATTAGGGACCAGTAAATTTAGATTCTGAAGTTCAAAATATCTTTTAAAAAAAAAAGAAAAAATTGTCCCTGCCAAAGGAGTAAAAATGGGCCTTTCTTGCTCAACTTTACTTTTTTGAGGACCATAAAAAGTATAATTCTGGCCAGCTTCCATTCATGATATCTAATAATGGCATGAATATGGCTAGCTTTGGGCTATCATTCATTAATGTTGCCCATTGATGGCGAGAAAGTGGTTAGCTTTCGGCATGCATTCTTTAATGATTACCATTGATGGCAACAAAGTGGCTAGCTTTCGGCTTGCATTCATTAATGATGCAATTAATGGCAACGAAATGGCTAGCTTTCGGCATGCATTCTTTAATGATTACCATTGATGGCAACAAAGTGACTAGCTTTCGGCTTGCATTCATTAATGATTCCCATTGATGGCAACGAAGTGGCTAGCTTTCGGCATGCATTCATTAATGATGCCCATTGATGGCAACAAAGTGGCTCTCTTTCGGCATGCATTCATTAATGATACCCATTGATGGCAACAAAGTGGTTAGCTTTCGGCTTGCAAATGTTAATGATGCCCATTGATGGCAACAAAGTGACTAGCTTTCGGCTTGCATTCATTAATGATTCCCATTGATGGCAACAAAGTGGCTCTCTTTCGGCATGCATTCATTAATGATGCCCATTGATGGCAACAAAGTGGTTAACTTTCGGTTTGCATACATTAATTATGCCCATTGATGGCAACAAAGTGGTTAGCTTTCGGTTTGCATTCATTAATGATGCTTATTGATGGCAACAAAGTGGCTAGCTTAAGGGTAGTTTACATTTATGATGTCCAATAAATTAACATTTATGGCCAGCTTTGGGATAGCTTTTATTCTTAACAAACGCAGGTGGCATGGCTGTGGAGATCTTCTGGTAGATTTTATTCACGATGATCGTTAATGGCCAAACTGTGGCTAGTTTTCATTAATAATTGCCACTTAAAGTATAACTGTGGCCAGTTTTAGGCTATCTGTCAGTTATGATTAACCACTTGTGGCACAGTTATGGGCATCTTAATGTAGTTATGGCCAATTCTATTGCGGCCACATTGTGGCCGGCGTGACAGTTTTTTTAAGTTGCCGTAACGGCAAACGATAGCGGCCCCTCATCTCCTAGTTTGGGCCAAAGCTAACGTAGCCATCAGCGGCCCGCAAGTTCTGTGTTCGTTGGGAACTAGCTAGTTGAAAGATGCTATGCGCCATCCTTTTTCAGGGATATCCTTTAAAATGATCTCCAAAGCTGTGCTGGCTCTTATTCACCGCCTGACCGCTGTACGTATAAGTGATGATCGTCACATTGAAAAGTTGTAAAATTTAGACTCATTACATCTTCTGAATGAACTGCACTGTACCATTACAATAAGTTTTCCCAACTTCACCGCCACCTGTTGGTAAAACTCTTAAAACTTTTTTTGCTATATAAAAAATAAATCTTAAGAATTTTTAAGAATTTCTTTGAAAACTGAACTTTTCTTTTGTACACAGTTCACTAATTGTTGATTTTCAAAAGTGTTAAGAAATTCTGGACTATCCCTTATATAAATAATATTTAATAACGGTTTAAAGAAATAATAATGATAATACCTGATAATTTAATATTTATAACGACCTTTTCTGGGTCTTCCGTGTGTACGAGTTCCAAAACATAACATATCTGCCACTGGATTGTGTAGTCGGAGTAGAAGTTAATGAAGAAGCTAATTTACATAAAGTCGGTGTACTTTAATACGACTACACATCGATGGAAAAGTAGTTCAGTTCCACCAAACAAAATGTCTCTTTTCCATAATCTAATCTCGATATTCACTCACTGAATAGACGCGTAAACATAGAGTTATTGGAGCTAAACGTAAAGTCCTGTCTAACATAATCCAAAGCGGATTGCATTAACCCTCTAGCCGCGGGCGATGTTCCCATTTTCTTTTATAAAACCGCGGCCTATTTTTATTCGCTTCTCGTAATAGTTGTAAGGATTGAATGTAACCGGAATTAAAAAACAAATTTATTTCTAAATAAGTAAAACCAGTTTCTTCATGTACATTATAAAAACTTAGTTTTATTTCAAAATTCCGGTGGGAATGTGGCATTTTTGGATTCAAAATATTTCAAAAACTGCAGAACTTTCCGAATCACCTATTGTATTAAATGATATATATATATTACTAGCTGACCCACCCGGCGTTGCCCGAGCCCTTGTAATAAACTTAAATCTCTTAAAAAACGGAACTCTGGCCACGGTCTACGATAGCTTCGGAACCGTATACCCGGCATGCTCGTACGCTCTAGAAAATCTTTTATTTCCCCCTACCACCGCCAGGGGAGCATTCTGTTCTAAGCAAACCTCTTTCCGAACGAACTTCTGAGACAGGTCCCCGCTGCCTACGTTACTGTATAGTAGGCGCACTACAAAACTGAGCTGGTTTCGAGAAGATTGGAACATTATTAGCCCTGTTATTGCAATACGGCACAGTTAGAGAAAATAACCTTGAGTGAGGTGCCGAAGGGAGGAGATGTTCGAGTGTCCTTCAGAAAATGACTAATTAGGAGGCCCACTATGCATGCATAAATATTCGTTCGTTTTGTTAAGCTAGGAACTTAATTACAAAGTTGGCTTAAACTCTTATTTGTAAATAGTGGTAACCGTTACTCATAAATTTAATTTAATGTTATAAAGGGTGACTATTAAGTTAAATATAATGTTTGGAATCACTTGCGTTGAAATTGGAAAGATAGTTGCTGATATATAGAAACGGGGCATAGTTACAGAGAAACCTTGAATGAGGGGCCGGGGGGGAGGGTTGTTCAAGTACCCATCAGCAAATGACTAATTAAGAGGAGCACTATGCATCTTTCAAAATTCGATCGTTTGCTTAAGCTAGGAACTTAATTACAAATTTGGCTTACCCAATTATTCGGAAATAGTGGTAACCGCTACTCATAAATTTAGTTTAATGTTATAAAGAGTGACATTTAAGTTAATTATAATGTTTGGAATCACTTGTGTTGAAATCGGAAAAATAATTGCTGAGATATGAAAACGGAGCATAGTTAGAGAAAAAAACCTTGAAAGGAGTGCCGGGGGGGGGGGAGGGGTTGCTCAAGTGTCCTTCAGCAAATGACTAATTAGGAGGACCACTATGCATCTTTCAAAATTCGTTCGTTTGCTTAAGCTTTGAACTTAATTGCAAATTTGGCTTAAACTATTTTTCGTAAATAGTGGTAACCGCTACTCATAATTTTAGTTTAATGTTATAAAGAGTGACAATTAAGTTAATTATAATGTTTGGAATCACTTGTGTTGAAATCGGAAAGATAGTTGCTGAGATATGGAAACGGAGCAGAGTTAGAGAAAAAACCTTGAAGGACGGGCCGGGGGGGGAGGGATTGTTCAAGTGTCCTTCGGCAAATGACTAATTAGAAGGACCACTATGCATCTTTCAAAATTCGTTCGTTTCCTTAAGCTTTGAATTTAATTACATATTTGGCTTAAACTGTTATTCGTAAATAGTGGTAACCGCTACTCATAAATTTAGTTTAATGTTATAAAGGGTGACTGTTAAGTTAATTATAATGTTTGGAACCACTTGTGTTGAAATCGGAAAAATAGTTGCTGAGATATGGAAACGGAGCATAGTTAGAGAAAAAACCTTGAAGGACGAGCTGGGAGGGGTGTGGGGGGGGTGTTCAAGTGGCCTTCAGCAAATAACTAATTAGGAGGACCACTATGCATCTTTCAAAATTCGTTCGTTTCCTTAAGCTTTGAATTTAATTACATATTTGGCTTAAACTGTTATTCGTAAATAGTGGTAACCGCTACTCATAAATTTAGTTTAATGTTATAAAGGGTGACTATTAAGTTAATTATAATGTTTGAAATCACTTGCGTTGAAATCGGAAGGATAGTTGCTGAGATATGGAAACGGAGCAGAGTTAGAGAAAAAACCTTGAAAGACGGGTCGGGAGGGGTGGGGGGTGGGGGGTTGTTCAAGTGGCCTTCAGCAAATAACTAATTAGGAGGATCACAATACATCTTTAATGATTGATTCATTTGGTTAAGCTAGGAATTTAATTTGAAATTTGGTTGACACTATTATACGGAAATTCTGGTAACTGCTTTCTAGAAATACACCTTGAAGCTTAAAGTAATTAGACCCTTGCCCCTCCTCATTCCCGCAAATATAAAAAACAATCTGTTAAATAAAGTTTTAATATCCATCATAATAATAAATGTCATGTAAAAAAGAAAAAAAACTTAAACCCGACTAATTGTCATGAAGAAAAATATGCCTGCAAAATATTTCAATCAGTGGGACGTATGTGTAATTTGTCATGCACAGGTGGCGCGATAATCGCATGGCTTCTCTACGTTGATAACTTCAACCATGTTCACACTATTTAGTTAGAAATCCTTATTTATGCTTCGCTACTTCTGGTTTATTTAATTACTTCTGTGAAGAATCGATGCAACCAACCAGTGAACCAACCAACCCAAGAGAATAAAAGCGTATTTTTAATGAGAGTTCTTTGTGCATTTTAATTAATATTTCAGAAAGTAATTAAAATATTAAAATTCTGAAGTAATGTTTCAACAGGAGAGGGTTTGGACTACCTAAATCTAAATTTCCAGCCTTCTAGGTGGGCCAGATTTTCCTAGCCATCGCCAACAGACCCACACACACACAGACACACAGAGCGAAACTTTTTTTTATTAGTTTATATAATTTGTAAACGAATCTCTCTATTTCTAAATAAAAGAGGATAGATTCAACGAAGAAATAGAGTCTTCCGATGCTTAAGTACTATAAAAATTCTAGAGAACGACAAAATAGCGTATCCCGCGGAATTGTATAGAATAAGTAAACGTGTTAGGAACGTTTCCAACGGCTGGAGGGTTAAAAACGTTTATATTCATTCAGTGGAGCATTGTATTAAACTGTGAGATTAAGTAGTAATAAATTTTATTTCTTACCCTGTGCTCCTTTTCAGCGTAATACGTATCAACATTTGTATTTTTGCGTGCATTTTATAGGTGTTTCATTCAGCAAGCTTTTGTTTCTAAAGTTAACAGCGAGAAATATCTTCTTACGTCGGAACAAATTATTTGATTGTGGATTCTTTCTCCCCATCCTTTGAATAGCATAAATCCGAAGTTTTGTGGCATTCCAGTATTTTCATCTAATTACAAATGCTGTAAACAGTGCATTTTATACTCTAAGCACGGGTTACTTTGTGAAGAAACTACAAATACTGAGAAATAGTTTTCTTCATTCACCCATATTCCCATTTTTTCGCTAAAACTATATCGATTGTAATCAGATATCTATATTTTGATATATATAAGGGTAATCATTTTTTAAGATTATTCTCAATCGCGCGATATCTCTGTACGTACATATGAAATATATATATATATATATATATATATATATATATATATAGTAGGTGCCGCTTAATGTGATCACTTTGGGACCGATGCTATTTGATAACAATAACCGATTGATAACAATAAACGAAAAGTGACAGGACACACAAAATTTTTATTTTCCTACGAAGTAACATTTTTTTTCAGCTACAAATTTAAAAGATAACGACGATTTATCTAAACACAACAAATCGTTAAAATAGGTCAGTTAAAAAAGTCATCCAAAGTTGCGTGCCTTGTTTTTGTCTCAGTAATCTATTGATAGAACTTTCATATCTGTACTGTTCGCAAAAATCACCATCGGTGCCTCTCTGTTGCACCTGAGTGCCAAGACACGTAGAGCTTCTCTCATTTCAGTAGCAGTTGGAGGATTCTCAATAAGGTTTCCAGCTTCGGCTTCATCTTCATCATTTTCTTCGATAGAACAAGATGCAGCTCGGCATACATCTTCATCGGTCATTGTTGTAGCCACTTGGGCGTTCTCATCTATAGACCATTCATTCCGCAAAGTCATTTTTAGTCATGTCGGATGGTAAGAGTAATTTTTCCTCCAATTCCGGTACGTTCATACAATCTACCGCTTTAACGAACCCACCGTGAGAGAAACAGTTCTTAATTGTTTTCTCGGACAGTCCATCCAACGACATTGTCAAAAGGTGTAGGGCTTGAAGGAGATTCGTCTTCTTTACTAACGCGTTTGCACTGAGTTGTTCCATACCTTCCATATTTTCCAAAACCCTCATTTGCATTTCTCTACGGTAATATGCTTTCATCGCACGAATTATTCCTTGGTAACATGATTGGATAAGTGCTGTTGTATTGGCAAGTAAGAAAGTAATTTTTATATGCTTTAATATGACATTTACATCATAGGCTTGGCAGTTATCGATGAATACGACGATATTGTGATCTAAGTCTTTTCCCCACTTTAAGCCATTCGCTAAATAGAGAACTTGTCATCCACGCTGTTTCATTTGCAGCATAATCAACAGGCAATTGCTTGACATCCTTAAAGCATCTTGGTTTTTGGCTTTTTCCTAAATTTTCTTCTTCTTCCCAGTCGTGCTCGCACAACATAGAACAGTTATACTTTCTTTTGAAACCTTACATCCCTTAGAGCTCTCGCTTTTGAACAGATACGTGTGTTCTGGCAAGGCACGAAAATAAAGTCCAGTCATTGTAGATGTTTTCTGGTGAATAATCAGAGATTATTTTCGACCCTTCATACAGCAGTCCAGGCGTCTTGCTGACTGATAAGGAGAAACCTCAACGCTTTTCTGGCTGCCGAATCCCTTCCCATCAATCTCAAAGGGGAGGGAAATCAACAGCTGCGGCGGAATGCACATGCCAATGAAAGATTATCTCTTTTGGAAATTCCTCGATCTTTTTTTAATTATTGATTGAGAAAAAGAAACAAAATTCGAAAATGGTACGCGGAAATGATAACAATAAACGAAGTCGCTGATTACAAAATCTGACTTTTTTAACATGTGTCAATATACAAGCGTTCGGGACTTCGCAATTTGATAACATTAAACGAATGATAACATTATCCGCGATCACATTAAGCGGCACCTACTGTATATATATATATGTATGTATGTATTTTTTAATTTATAGTCTAAAGAAACATAAAACTATCTATCAAAAAAAAAAAAAAACTATTTTAATCGCCAGAAGAAATTGTTTGTAAGAAAGAAATATATAACGGAACAAATGTCTTCCCAGAATTAGAAAAAAAAAAAGAAAAGAAATCACTCTTAAAAGCTAATACATGATGAAATTAGATTAATACAAAGGCTTTTATTGATCTAGTAGCTTCATTCCTGTTATTTGAATTATGTGTTTGCGGTTGGGATTTCTGAGACGTTAGCAATCAGTGGCAGGTTGATTGTAGTTCCCAAAACAAGAAAATTTTCAATAGAAGGAAAATGTTTACTTCATTAGGTTAGACAGATAATAAAAAAGAAAAATAAGTCATCGAGGTATATTTATTAAATTGGAATGATGAGGGATTTCTATATCAGCTGCAATAATTGTTTTTATATTTTATCCAATGAAAATTGGTGCTACGTTACATTTAATATAAATTTCAAGTTTAGTAAAACAGAATTCCTACTGGTAAATCTGAATTGTTTATAACAGTATGAGAAATGAAAAAAGCAGAAAGGTAAATGTAATTTGCAGTATTACACATTTATATCAAGAATGATAAGTTTTTTATTTGTAATTAGTATTTACTTTTTCAAAAAGTTAAAAAAATGTATAAATAAATGGTTTTTAAAGTCCGTATGAAAGATGATATTATTTTTTTATGAGTTTTTTTTTCAAAAATAAACTCTGTTGACGTATAACTAAACACTGTTACTTACCTAAGAATAAATAAAATGACACTGGGAACCAATATACTGTTTTGAGATGGTATAATGTTTTAAGACGTCTTTTAAACAATTAACTCTACCCTTGCCGTTTTAAAGCCAAAAGAAAACCATTTTGTAAAACTGTAAACATTAAAAATGTAAAAAACCAAGCTAGTACAATGGGAAAAAATTATATAAACACGTTTAAAACATACAGAAAACTAAAAACCAAAAATTAAATTAATATGGATGCATAATTAAAAGTACAAATAATTTAATAGACATTTAATGTCAAATTAAATTTTATACGTTCAGTTCATGAAAACGCATTAATATATTGAAAAATAACTGAAAGTGTTTAAAAATATGGAAATAATATATTCTATGTTTTTCTTATTTTATTTTCGAAATTTTCGTAACCATTTCTCTCTCTGATATTTTGTACCTTATGTTTTCTATATTTTTTTGTTTTTAATAACAACAATTTTAATATCTTACAGATTGTCCGGGAAGAGACACAACGTATTTACAAATCATTAGCAAGTAAAGTGTGACAGCTATTGTAACTATTCTTGCACTAGAATAATGTATGAAATTAAGAAATATTCCAACTAAAAAAATATTTCAGGCAGCTGGATGGGCAGCACATTGCACTACCACGCTACAGATCCGAGGTTCATCTCCAGATTTCCAGACGTTTTATCAACTCGGGGTCGATAAAAAGAATACCATTCTCACTTAGAAATTAAACACCGGGGGGTCCCGCCTTAATCTGACCATCTGATCGGAATATATATGTTCTATACAACCTCCAGGCCCATGGTCAAAAAACAGAGATTGCCCATTTCCGGCCATGATCCTTAACAGATTTTGACACCTCAGACTTTAGCAGTTTTTCTCTTGTTTTAGTTCTAAATTTCGTCTATAGGTGGTTATGAAATATCTACAACTTTAATACTGCTTAATAACGTTGCAATTATTAATATTTTTTGACAATTTAACAGCTAAGACAATGTGGGTTAACATTTTAGTTAATTTTAAGTGAACTAACATATAAATTGGAGGACTTCAACCTGTTAAATAAGGGCCACTAAGTTACTGCTATTTTAGTTCAGAAAAATTTGCCTTATATAATGAAAAAAAAACTTTACTATTATATACAAATATTTGGAAATCTTAGTGGCAAACAACTTTGAGACAAAAAGTTTGAAGACTCCTAATATGTTAGCTTGAGCATGCTAACAGTATTAGACAGTGCAGTATCATCTACCGGAGATAAATAGAACTAAAATAAGGAAGAGTAGTAAAGTAACTCCCAACTTCATACATTGCTATCCTGCAAGAATGTATTGAATAGCTGACATCATTTACTATTTATTCAAGTTTAAATATCTGCCCATTTTAGGATACCCCGTATGTTTCAGATATTCCATTATCATACTTTTCGGATACATTAGCATTTTTGTCGGGTTGTTTCTTAAAATGCATTTTTAACGTTTTTATGAGTTTTCTAATTGAATTAAAGTTTATGTATTATTTGGTTCGTGTTTTATCTGTATTTCAAAAAAGTAATAAATTAAAAAATTGAAAAAAAAAATCCTTTCAATAAGAGTATTGTATTTATTTTAAGACATTTGGAACTAGCGTCCCATACACTAATTTTTATCGGTTATCACTACTTTTTATAAACAACAATATTCTCTTATATAAACATGGAATTTTTGTGATTAAATTAGACGAATATTACTTTTAAGAATTCCTAGTACACAAATACAAATGACGTGTTTAAATTTTCAAGATGCATATATTGTGGCCCGTATCCAGGGGAGTTAAATGCAGGTGTAAATTCCGGAAATTAAGCTTTTGTGAAGCATGGTAACGTTAATTATCAAGATGTTTATAGATAGCTAAAGTTTGTCTAACCGAACCAAGAAAATACTAGGCTAATTCGGAGAGTAATCTCCGTTTGGCTCTAAATAAAAGACCTGCAATATATATATATATATATATATATATATATATATATATATATATATATATATATATATATTACATACATCTTATAACTGCACTATTTATTACTATTTTTCAATAAGTTTAAGAATTATAATTTATTATTTTTTTTCTAAGTTTAAGAATTTGTCATAGCGTTTCGCTAATTTAAAAATCCCTTCTTTATAAAATTCGGCCTCCTGGGTACGTAGCCAGCCAATCACGGCATTTTGAAATTTGCCATCGTCCTCAAAGTGTCATTTCTTCATATGAATGAAGAGATGATAATCACTTGGCGCCAAATCCGGGTTGTAAGGAGAATGATCAAAAACACGCCATTTTAATTTATTCAAAAATTCTTGTGATTTTCGAGAACTATGAGGACGAGCGCTGGGATTACGATGTCAACGATGAATTGAATTGATGATGAATGTCTATTGCTGAAAAGGTTTGTGCTCAAGGAAATCTTGTCAAAGTACGCACCTGGCATTTCACGGGATTATCTATTAGAGCACTCATGCTTTGAGATTATAATAAGATAATAAGCGAAAAAACAAGGCTCACATGGTCACAGCTGGATGCATACTGCGTCAAAGCTTACGCAGATATAGAAATGGTGGCGCTCTGCCAAATACTACACTGTTAAACAATTGCAGCAAACTGTCCAGTCAGTTGACCGTTTTTATTGAAAATTGTTACATAAGCGTAATTTAATTCTATTCTGTCCATAATATGGGCAACAATATGGTCAGAATAGAGTGAAATTACGGCTATGTAATCATTTTCTATAAAATCGCTCAAATGACTGGACAGTTTGCTGCAAAGTTTTAACAGTGTACCAGCGCCAAGCTACAACAGTGGGTTTTTTCGAACTCGCCTCGTAAATAGGGTTGATCAAATATTAGTAAGTTACTGATTTGGAAAGCCATTTTCTTCGGTGACTTCCTTTCGGAGATTTCGGAGACATATTGCAATATTATTGAAGTAGTTATTGTTAGTATTTATAGTTATTGTTCATGGACTACTTGAAAATTTCAAAACGAAGCTTTGAGATCTGTATAGTCATGTATCTACCAATTGTATTATTCTGTTCTAGCGCATTTCGAGCTACAAATTTTGAAGGGTGAAAAGAAAAACGTTAATAGTCACAGATGATAACTATTTATCTTTTTTTTTCTTTTACGGGCGTCAGCATTCATCGCCTTTGCTTCTTTATATCATTCTTCAACTGTTTTTTCAGAAGGAATTCCGCCCTTTATACTAATCTCCAATTATGTTTTTAAAAATATTGGCTTACTTTTTTCCTAGTTTAATGGTTGTAAGGTTAATTGATACGCCCCTTAACCTGACTTATTTCACTGTCATCTCCAATTTCGCAAAAATGTTTTATCACTAATTTTCTACTTGATGCTTCAAATCCGATAACATAATTATAAAGCATTCGCAAAATAAAATACATTATTTAAGAGGAAACCAACCTGTTTAATTATGAAATTCCACCATCCAAATAAAAAGAAAATGCATTTGTTGTAACTATATCATATTGTAACAGCAATTGTAGTTTTCGACAACAATTGTCTAAATTAAATCAAGGAAAGAGTTTCATAATCTAAGTAGGACGCAATATGATTTCTGCTTTGTTCCATACATGAGAGCAGATTTCGATCACAATAAAATGTCACAAAAACATATTATATGAAATAACAGCCAAATAAAAGCTTTAATAAAAGAAATATCTAAATCATTTTGAACGAAAGTATTTCAACTAGTTTAGTTCTCAGAAAATGTTTAGTTTTTAAAATTATTATATATCTTGTAATTGTCACATTCTTTTAAACTTATCAAAATATACTAGTCCAATGTTTGTGACAGTTTAAAATACTTTATCCTCAAATGTTATTATAGTAGACAGATAACTCAAAGTTATAGTGGGATTACTTACATCTCATTGTTTCTTAAACATATCTTGAATAAACTTTTGACAATTTAAAACTACAGTTGTGTTTGAAATACTATTATTTATGTATTTTAATTATCTTTAGCGATGAAATCAAGGAAATGTCTAATTTTTTGTATAGTTTAAACTTAAATAAACGAATTACTAACATGAAATTGTTTTATGGATATAAATCTTAATATGAATGATTTCAATAAATATACTTTATAAAGTGATTCTACATTCAACAATTCTATCTGAAAAAATAGTAAAACGTTTGGTAAAATTTACCTAAAATAATTCATATTTTATTTAAAAGAAAGATCTGGAACATGTAGAAAAATTGTATCTCATTACATTTGCAGGAAATAACTTACGTCATGTACAATGTTTGTCAATGCTAGAAAAAGATTTTTACACGTTTTACCTTTATTATAGTAATTACCTAATTGTTGACTGACATGTGACATTTAAGACCGACATGGTGGTATTTTGGAAAACTTGGTGGCTGATGCGCATGATGATGCTAACATCATTCGCGCATGTGAAATACAGAACCATTATTAAATATAATATGCACACTGATTTCAGAAAAGAACTAAATAAATAATAAACCAACTATATTTCATAACTTTGATTATATTAGTCGTACAGTGTCATGCGACATATCAATGTGTTTGTAAAAAAATTAAAAAAAAATAAATTATCGTCAATTTTCATATTTGCATATTATTTTCAATTATGGAATATTCCAATCTATTAAGAGTTTGTTTACAATATGACAATTCAGATGATCAAATTAGTGTAGACGTCAACAAGAGAAGAAAAATGCAACACTCTGCAAAATACAGGTTTAGCTAGGTGCAGAGAGTAGATGCAATGCTCGAAAAACACGTCACTGATGCTCATGAGGAAAATGTTCCTCATGAGTGTCATTCCCTTTCTTTTATAGGGAAAGCAGATGACCAGAAACCGGGAAACACCAACTAGAAAAGAGAGGCTAATCAGATTCCATATGATGAGCTCTCAACCATTGGAGAGGACTGTACGCGGAACTAGCTGAGCCACATTGACAAGTAGTGGACGAAATATGACGACTATATAACAATGTATATGCAATTTTTACAATGTCTTATTTGTGGTACCGTAGTCTTTATATTTAATATATTTTAGTATATACGAGGGGTGATCCAAAAAAAGTTTACAAGGCAAAGGAAAAAGTATTTATTAACTATAGAAACACAATACAAATGGCAATCAAGAGACACATCTGGCCTTTATTTTTCCACATAGTCGCCAAACCTGTTTAGGCATTTGTCAGAACGTTCGACCAACTTATTTATCCCGTCTTGGTAGTAATCAGGGCCCTGCTCATTGAGCCATTTCTCGGCAGCTGTTTTCACTGCATCGTCTGAGGTGAACCGTGTTCCGGTAAGTTTCGCTTCAACGCCGGAAAAAGGAAATAGTCACTTGGAGCCAAATCGGGGCTGTATGGGGGGTGATTCCAGACCTCCCACTTGAACCTTTGCAGCAATTCCTGAATCTGGCGAGCTGTATGGGGCCTAGCATTGTCATGCACAAAAATGACGACTTTGCTAAGTAATCCAGGCCACATTCTTGGCCCATAAGAATCGAATTACGGCTCGCACCTCTATGCGAGACCACTTTTCTAGACGTCGTGCCATTACCGTAGCTCTTAAGGGTCTGCATACTGACGCTACTTACTCGTAGAACCGCTGTAGGGCAACTAGCGCCATCTGTCAACCACCCTGTGTGGAAATATTTGCTCCACAATTATTACGTTTCAAATGCTTCTGCTTGTAAACTTTTTTTGGATCAACCTACGTATATTTAATAATATATTTTAATATATTATATTATATATGCGGAAAAATTTTATATTTAATATATTTTAGCGGAAAAGTTTTATATTTAATATATTTTAGCGGAAAATTTTAGAGGCATGGTAGTTTGTGGGCTTTAAAAAGTCTTTGTTTCTACGAAACTAACACAACGCAATTTCATTTTTAATTAAGAAATTAATTATTAATTAGGTTAATATATTATATATTTTATAATCGTTTAATGGAAAACTATAAGCGGTAACATTTAATTATTTCCCAAACAAAGACCAAGAACCGTAACGATCAGTTATAATTATTTTTTATTAACTAATTTGATGTACAATGATCTTGTTGAATTTGTGAATGGTAGAATGTTAGTGTAGGTTTATATATAATATTCCTACAGTTTATTTAAATGGTAACTATCTTTACATCAGTGGCCAACATAATGCCAAATATTTATTTGAGACATGAAAGTGAGCAATGTTATTTCATAAAAGAAAATATTATCTAGTCCAGTTTGATTATGTGAAAAGTCCTTCTGACCTGTACCGGTAGGAAAAGGTAGCTTTCATAGTCCATGTTTTTAAAAAAATAAGTCATTTTACTCAAACACACGAAGCTAAAATGCTTGGAACCCGATTATAGAAAATTCATTTCCGGGTTTCGTTAATACTGAATTTGAATTTAAATTTCAGCATGACAGTTACACCATAACAAATATTAGATTTTTTCAAAATGTCAGGCACCATAGAAATTCAAACTGCCATATTTCTGTCATTTTTTAAGATAAAACAAAACCAAAAATGTTCCGGAATCCTTTTATCACGATCTAACACTTAACAGAAAAAACTTTTACAATTTATAATTTTTTATACATCTTTTTGAATTAAAAAAATTAAAAATTTAACTTGCCACCATTTTGAAACAAGATGGCACATGAAGCTGGAAACAAACTCGGTCGAGACCTTGGTATATTCTGTACACATGATCAGTCACATTCATATCGGTTAGTAAATACGAGAGTTACAGCATAACAAATATCAGATTGTTTCAAAATCTCAGCCACCCTAGAATTTCAAACTGCTATATCTCAGCCATTTTTTAAGATATAGCAAAAACAAAAAATGTTCCAGAATCATTGTATCACATTCTAACACTTAATAAAAACAATTTTTTCTACATCTTTTTGAATTTGTAAAAATTTTTAAATTTTTAACTGGCCGCCATTTTGAAACAAGATGGCGGATGAAAGCGAATGATATTTAAAAAAAAATAAATCCACTTGTAAAAACATTTTAAGGAAACAACGCAACTTTTTCAATTTTATTATTTAAGAAATTAAATATTATGAACATTTATTCATGCTTACTTATTGATAGTATTTTTATCATGATTAGTATAATTCGCGCAATATGACGCTAACATAACATATGAGCTGATTTTTTATTCTACATGTACAAATAAATTCCAGTTAAAAAGATCTGGGAATATTAACTTCTATTTGTTCAATAATAAAAAATTAAATATTTCCTAAAAATTCTAACTCTCCTAAGAATCCTAACTGAAATAAGTTCGAGAACTTACTTCAGTTTAAATGCAATTTCTTGCTCTTAACAATTTAATTTCTCTTTTTTTTTTAATTTAGGGATTATACCTTAGCATATTTTTTCTTATCTTCTTTATCTGTAAATATATTTGCACAGAAACTTAGTTATTTGAATGAAATGAAACACGTTATTTTAAAACCTAATGGATAATTCTTGAAAATTAAAATTTCTTAGCAAAATAAATATTTAAACAATTCCTTATGCTACCAAAATATTTATATTAAAAAAATACATTATTTCAACCCCAATTACATCTTTGTTTTGAACGATTTGTGAATAACAGCGAATGAAATATTTTTATGAGGTATACTGTACCTTGTTCGCAATATTATTACGTTAGCTTAAGCTGATTATGTAGCAAAAAATAATTATATTTACTTTCCACAACAAATGAAAGATAATTAGTTTCCTTTCAACATGATGATATAATAAGGATAATTAGTATTACATAAAAACTTATCAAATTAAGCAATGAACATTGTCTTCAAACTTCTAGAAAAGTAAACAGTATAGCTAAATTATAGAGAGGTTAATGTCTGCGATATATGTTTGAAATAACTATAAATAAAACTTTTATAAATCACTAGTTCAATTAGTTATGCCTCTTTTATGAAAGTTTATTATTATTTACGCATCCTTTTCAGAAAATATGGAATTAATATTAATTATGTTATTGGGCCATAGTTTTAGAAAAGCTATCTTATTTTTTTTTAAATATGAAATCAGAATTTTTTTACATTTATATAAGTTTTTTTTATAGACTTTTTTAGCAAAATTCTGTTTTTTTTTTTTTTTTTTTTTTTTTTTTTTACCGTCCTTTTAGAAATATCCGTAACTTTTTTATAAAAAAATGGTCCAAATAGAAGTGTCAAATAGGATGTAGAACGCGCACAGTCTTTTGTCTGCTTACTCCATAACTCTTCTAAATGTCTTTTTTACTCATACAGAAAACATACAATCTATTTAGTGACGGGCGATTGTCTATAATTAGATAATCGTAAACAATCGTCATCATCAAACATAAACAATCGAGACAGCCACCGATTAATTCCCAAATTCCACAACCGAGATATTCTACATTTGATTGTCTTCTGATCCTGATTACCAACTGGGTAAACTTCCACCAGTAAAAAGAAATAGAATTTTTCTCCTTATTGATGACAGTAATTTTGCATGAATAGGACGTTTTAATAAGACGAAAACTTCTATTAAATTTGACTGGTGGAAATGTGCTTTGTCCGTAATCAGGCTCTGATTGTCTTATAGATAAGCTGAAAACACAATTGCAAATTTAGCGATTATTCCGATAGGAAGTATTACCGTAGTGACGGGTGATCGCACAATTACTCTACAAAAGCAACTTGTAATGCCTGTAAATAGAATTTTATTGCAAGATAATCGATATTGTTGGTAAGGCAATGTTGATATTTTCCCCCGTTTCGACTGTCGAGATTTCACACATAGAACTTTTCAAGTTTAAGTTATACTTTATCGATGAAGTTTATTGGCTTTTCCAATGTTTTTGTTAGTAACTGATATTAGGAGTTACAGTTGTTTAGGTTATTCCGTTCTATACGAGCTTTCGTCGTACAATTACGGCTTTGGGGTCTTTTAGTTTTATTTGTTTCTCTATAGTTTATTTTGGTTTTGTTACCCTGGGTCGCTACCCGCAGAGAATTTATCCTTCGTATGCACCCCTTATACATTTTCAAAAGATACCTCTATCTTTTTTCGGCTATTTTTTCTGCGTTTGCCTCGTTTCATTTAGCTGTTTATCAGTTGCCTAATCCCCTTCTTCCAATAGATTTTTGCCACAAAACTCACTTCCTCCCCACTTTGCCACAAAACTCACTTCCTCCCCACTTGGCCACAAAACTCACTTTCTCCCCACTTCTTCCATTCTTGGCTTCTCGGCTGTTGCTTGTGTCAGGGTTTTGACATCTTGCTTCCATCTTTTTCCTGTTCTGACCTCCTCCCCTTAAATTTTAATTTATATATTTTTTTCAAATCTTCTTTTTACCCACCCTATTAGTATTGGTTCATCACCATTGGTCTCATTTTCTTTGATTTTTCACTAAACGCCTTAGTTTACGAGATATATGGTGTCTAAAGCAATCTTTTTTCAGATTTTTTTCCTTACACTTGTCCCCCAAATATGTTTTTGCCTTTTTGGACTCTTACGTTTATTACGTTTCACGACCCTTACGTTAATGTTACCCCAGGCACTACTAAAATTTCGGAAAGATTGGGCCACATTTATGAGCTTTTACAGATCACTCTTGAAACCAAGTGGCGCCGCTCTCAATCTATCCATCCTTCTTGATTTTCTAATCTTCTACTTATCGATCTTCATGCTACTTTCATTGTTACACTGGGAATCATCCCCTTGTGTTATCTGATTTAGTTCCTATTTATGTTAATCAGATCTTTGTGTCTTTCGTTACATAGTTAAGGATTTAGGGTCTTTTATTTTTTTAATTTTTCCTCTAGCTTCTTTTGGTTTTATCACCTTGGGTCGCTTCCCGCAGTGGATTTACACTTTTATTAGGGGTCCCCTTTCTATAGGGGTCCGCTTTTTGCGGCTCTCTTTCGACGTGTTTCTTTCTTCCAGTATTATTCAGTTGCCCCTATATTGTATTTTAGCCTAATATGTGGTGTGTATAAAAGTCTTCAGATAATATACAGCACTGTACAAAAGATTTCGAGTTCATTTCCATCGATTGGCGAAAATTGCTAAATGTGAATATTCTAATAGAACTAAATTTTATCATGGTATATATCCACATTTATTCTTCATATACCGGGCTGCACAAAATAATTAGACTACTTTTTTGACACTGGAAGGTAATTTCGAAGGTAATTTCGAAGAATTTTCAATGTGGTATATATTTTCTAAACTGTTTACTTACATATCTTCTTTCACGTTATTTAACGGTGAAGTTTCTTTACAGTTTTCTTACTGTGTTGGAAAGTGTTTCATAATCTATGCTTGACGCATGATTTTTTGTTCTTGTTTAATTTTGTGGAAGGTTTTGCGATAAGGCAGATATTGAATTTGCTAAGTTTATATTTTAATCTGTCAAAGAACCCAGGAAAATATTGTAGTGAATGAAACATGTCGTCTTTATATTAAAAGGTATATTTAAGCCTTTTGTGTTGTAATGTTTTTAATCACTTTAACCCCTTCGCAACGAGCGTCCTTTAGAGATTTTTTAATCTTTCACCACCGGTTTTTCAAAACAGAAATTTTCGCCTAATTGAATCGCAGAAATGCTAAGATTTAATGAGGCAAATCTTACAATAAAAAATAACTGGTGGAAAAATCGACGATTCTGAGCATCTTGTGCGTCACGTATACGTGTCGCTTATCCCCAAGGGGTTAAGCAGCAATTACATCTTTAATTTAACGTTAACAAGTGCTTTTATTATATTATCCTCTTTAATAAAAAGCTATGCGTTGCGGACGACTGGGTTTTTTGCTAATCGTTGCCACAGATTAATCTCGGAAAATTAAACATTTGAATTTACTGAAAAAATTAATAGCTCGAAAAGTATTTGTCAGAAAATTGTTAGACAAACTGCGTTAAAAAGGTAAAAAATTGTATTTTTCTTGATATAAATTTCAAATCTAATGATTATGCCTTTTCTCAAATGTTGAATTTCAGAAATTACCAAATTTACAATGCATTACCATAGCGAAACCTTCACGCATAGAAAAATAATGATAGTGACAATGTGCCCTGACGTATGTATACTGACTATAGCACGAGTCACAAATTATAGTAGCCTTATTATTCTGTTAAAATATAAAAGTGAATTATGATGTCACGAGTGCATGATTTTTATTTAATTCTCGACAAATAGCATAGTCTTCCTCAGTGAAGCATATCAATTTCATTATTTTTTAAGTATTGTAACTTCATTAAAATCCAACGGAAATGCCAAATGGATTTTGACGGAATCTTCACTGTTAGTTAGATGAGTTTTCAAGGATGGTTATAGTATATAGCATATCGCTTTACCAAATTCTACTGTAAATGATCAACGAAAACAGTTTGTCCTTAACAGCCCAAATTTTGTCTGACATATTAAAAATGTAATAACACAATGAAGTTCGTATCGTTTTAAGAAATGCAGAAGGACATTACAAGTAAAGGTCCATATGGTTTTAAAACACAAGATCAAATTCAAGGTCAACATTTTGTTGATTAAAGATGCGTTAAGAGAAATTGGCCAGTGTAGCGGGCGTAGCTTGCTAGTTTGAAATAATTTTTAAATGAATTTTAGAGACGTTTCTAGTCAAAAATTCAAAATAGAATCAAAATTAGAATAATTATGAAAACAATCTTTAAAATATATTGACTCTTTTTTTTCAACTTTAGAAGTATATGACTTTTTTGGATACTAATGTATTTTACCAAATTTCCCAATTCTTCCGATTATTTATTGAATGACCCTTGTATTATTGGCAGATGAATTTTCTAGCTTAATGACACAAATTATACTCTATAAACATAATGTTAAATCCGTATTAAGCAATAATATTTTATAATATTAATAAAAATAGATCAATTATGCTGATTCAATGTATCACAAAAGTTCTATAAACAGTGTGTATATAGTTAAAAATTTATTTTTTTATTTTGTATGTATTTACTATTGTGGATAATCAGAATTATTGTATGACACGTTGAGAAATAAATAAACATATGTTTAAAAATTTATAAATATTTAAGATAAACTGCTAAAAGAATTACAGTGACTGATTGAAACAGTTTCATTTACATATTTTGCTCCCTTGTCAACACTAAAACATATTCGTTGAAGGTAACAATATTCCGAAGCATATTCTATCGAATTTTCCTCAGATGTTTTGTAACTGGATATCTAAAGTAAAACTCCGGCAAATGTTCTACAAATGGCATTTTAGATTCTCGTAACATTCAAATGGAATAATCATTCTTCTGAATAAACAGTACATACATTGAATTATTCTGTAAAATATTATAAAAATCTCGGTATTGACAGATTTGATGATGCAATATTTCAGCCTAATGAATAATTAATTATATCCTAAAAATGATTTCCTGAGTAATATATATTTTAATGAAGACATATCGCAAATAATAATGAAAATTTCAAAAGATTTTCCTTTTTAGTTCATTAAAATGTTTTAAGTGTTATTTCGGCTATGATATCCTATTTAACTATCAAAAACATGTAGAGCTATTTTAAGTGATTTCTATGTATAAACGTTATCATTTAAAACTTTTCAGATAATTTTATAACAGTTAATTAAATTTAAATTTTATATAACGCTTGTTTCTAATCAACGTCTAGCAAATTATTTTAAACAATTCTTTTATCAGTTTTCTTTACGTATGTGTGCGTATAACTTTTAAACGGGTGCTCATATTTTGATTTACAGTCGGTCCCAGTTTTAATACACGGATTTTTGCGGTTTTTTGAACATTCCATATAAAACTAATGCAAAAAATTCATGTTTAACGCGAACGATTACTACGCGATCCTCTTAATACGCGATAAAGTTTCCGTCTCTCAAGACAAAAAATCTAACTTATTACGTGAATTCATAGATTAAGGTCAGAATTTTTTTACAACAATTTATTGATTAAAAAATATATATATATATTTACCACTATTCTAAAAGAGTAATATTCGGTTTATTGAATTAAATATTAATAAAGGCGAATATTACTAATCGTAAATAGTGTTAGCTATTTGAATAAAAAAAATCTTGCTAACTTAGCAACACTGTGACTCCCGTCTAAGATCCCGCATCCAGTCTCTCGCTTAGTGCAGGTTTTTATTGAAGTAGAGAAATATTCACACATTTTTGTCTCTTTTTCTAATTTACTCTTCTTTATTGCACAGTGGATGTAGTATTTTTTTTCAATCTCGTAAACGGTAGTAAATAAAGCGTCCCTAGTACTCTCTAGCACTGCCCAAGCCTGTGTGCTTTTAAAAATGTTTTAAGAGAAATCGAAATGCTTTTTCCGTTTCAATTATATTTCTTCGTAACTTTCTTCCGATACCTGCCTTGTCCTGTTTTATTCATAGCCAATGAGTTACTTTGACCAAGAATTTCATGGTGTCAAGTCATCTCTGATTGTGTGTGTCGAGTTTTAGCAAATTTTCATGGAGGTTTTATTTGAATAAAGACAAATCTCGCTAAATTAGCAATACTGGTACTCGTGTAAGATCCCGCATCCGAATAATCTCGTGCATATTTTTACTGAAGTAAAGAAATATTGACAATTTTTTGTTGCTTTTTCAATTTATTCTTCTTTCTTTGCGAGTGTATGTTGTAATTTTTTCCCCTTCTCGTACACGCTAGTAAATAAAGCGTCCCTAGGCCCTATTACTGCCCAAATCTGTGTGCTTTTAAAACTGTTTAAAGAGAAATCGAAATGCTTTTACCGTTTAAACTGTATTTCTTTGTTACTATCTTCCGATTCATGCCTTCTCCTGTTTTATTCATGTCCAATGAGCTTCTTTCACCAAGTATTTCATGGTGTCAAGTCGTCTCTGATTGTCTGTGTCGAATTTTAGAACATTTTCACGGAGGTCTTAATACGGAAAATAGTCATAAAATGCAAAGAAAGGAGTTATTCATTACGAAATGTAATAAATACGATTTTAACCCCTTGCCTTTGACGCCCGGACGCAGTTCGGGCAACGCAAATGCGCCAATTTTGGAATACTCGACCTGAATTCGGGCAAGTGAAAAATCTGTTTTTCAATTCCGTGAAGCCCGATATCAGTTCGTCCAATGCATAATGTGTAATTTACCATTTTCCCAATCGATGGCGATACATTTTCGTGAAAAGTTGGGCAATTTCGTACCATTGATTTTTGTAATTTTGCAGTTCTTCCCAAATTTCAATCAAACCACATTATGTTTGACAGGCAGGTATATAAATTTTTCGCAAGTTTCAAGTTTCTTTGCATTGTTTTTAAAGAGAATTGTTCTTCCATTTTTGGCACGTTTTTCTCAAATATATTCCACAGGCAAGGGGGTTATAACTGGGTTGTTCTGCTAAGATTTAATATTTTTTTAAAATAAATTAGTAGGGGAAGGTGACCTAAAATGATCCCCTTAAGGGAAAAACTTGTGTAAAATAACATAACTGTTTAAATAAAACTTTGACCCTTTGCTAGTATGTTTTACACCATATTTTGCATTATAAGTATATTTTAATAATATTTTAAACCCAAATTGAGTAATGAAAAAAAAATAGATTTTTTTTAAGTGTCCAAAAGCATCATTTTACCCTCACCAAAGGGCAAAATGATCCTTCATTTAAAAATAATTGTAAATTGTTTTTTATCGGCAAAATAAAGGATGTAAAAGTAATTATGACAGTATATAAGTGTAATTCACATCTAAAAAATACTCCATTAAGTAAACCAAGTCATATTTCTTTACATGAAAGACTGTATATCTAAATAAATATGAAAATTAGTGCTTACCTTATAACAGATGCTATAAAACCCAATGTTTCAAAAAATTCTATTCAGACGCATAAGACTGCGATCACTTGAATACTGCCATCGCTTCTTCTTCACTTATCACAACTAGTTTATGTGATACCCTGTAGATAGCGCGATCTGTCTGGAAGAAAACATATGTGGATCGTTTTGCCCGTTAGGATCTTTTTAGGCCACCTCCACCTATAGCTTGAAAATTATATTTGGTTGTACCTACACGTTAAAATGATATACTTGAATCCATATTTTTATTTTATTTTTTTAAGCCGGTCCTAGAGAAACAAAAGGTATTAAACTTGGATACAGTTAAATTTTAATAAAAATATGCGTAAACGACACTAAATCAGACGAATGAAAGATACCAAATTTTTTTTCACCATAGAGACTGTGAAACTTGTGACCATTTGTGATGTGAAGGAGATGTCATATCGACTAGTTGTACTGTAGGAATAGTATTTGCTGTAGCTGCTATTTATATTATGTTCTTTTGAGTACTTGCAAGTTCAACAAGAACGAAAAATCATGCATCAAGCATACATTATGTAACACTTTCCAACGCTTCCAAAATAATTTTACAAATCATTATCGTTTAATAAGCTGAAAGATAACATCTAAGTAAACAATTTGGAAAACGCATAACATATTTAAGAAACATAATTTCAGGAATTTCTAACATATATTTCCAACATATACAATATTCGGAAAAATATCCGAATACTTTTATTCGGCCCTGTATATGATCTATAGATTTGTATAAATACTACATAGGATGCTAAATTTTAGTTTAGTTAGGCAACGGGTAGCACAGTTTAAAATTCTCCTTCTGGAATTTCTGTCAATAAACGGAAATGTGTTAGCGAACATTTGTGCTGCCCTGTATATGATCTACAGAATTTATACACAACAAGTAATAGACAAAAAGTGAGTTAAATTTAAATCACATTCAACACCTTAAAACGCACTTCTAGAAATTATTGTTAACAGACAGTAGATAATTATTTGTGTGTCCCTGTAAATGAACGATGACTGCTATACACACCATATTCTGTAGTAAGCCTCTTGGAATGCACCTTAGTGATATATATAAATTTCAATGCGTTCAAAATAGTGAAACATTATGTAATTAAACCGCAAACGATTTTTCTCCATAGACGTAATGTAACGGAATTCTTTTGACTGTCCTTGTAATGTAACTATAAGTGCTATGCACACCCTATTACATATTAAGCTTCTTGTATTGCACCTTCGTGATATATATCAATTACAATGTGTTTGAAATTGTGTAACATCATTATAATAAACCGCAAATGATTTTTCCCCATAGACCGTAATGTAACGGAATTCTTTTGAGTGTCCCTGTAAAAAAAAAACTATAAGTGCTACACACTTCAGTTGAAATAGGGAACATGCTATATATAACGACAATAACATATAAAAATTGCAAGGCAATCCGAGCATATTTACGGGAGTTAGCACACGGCCAGACGGCCGGACAAACCGAAGTCATAAACACTTTTCAACTAGGTTGGAAAGTGTTAAAAATTAGCATTTTATGTTTGTTGATTAAGTTTTGCACACCAGTGTAGTCATTAAAAATTTAGTTCTATATAAAAATTAATTTCACCAGAAAAAAAAAACCTGAATACTTATTAACTTTAATTAATAATCTGTACCAAAAATATTTTTATGCTAATTTTAAACAATAAATAGAAGCAGAATTATGAGTTTTACACTTCAGTTTATTTTCCATAAAATGCAATAATATTAATCCAATAATAATAAAAAATACATACACAATTGTACAATTTTACATATTAGATTGAAAATATCGAACCGAATAAATAAACATTTCAAAGCAAATACAATAAAACTGGCATTCAACATTTTCAAACATAGAACAAATAAATCAAAATGAAGTATTCAAATGAAATATTAAAAATAATCAATATCGTTTATGATAAAGAATACAACAGTGAATAATTGAATTTTGAATTCCAATGTTTTAAAATTAAATTCATTCTGATTTCTGTATAATTTTGAGAAACTGAAAACATTTTCCTTTCATTTGATATCTTTTTAAATAGCGAAATAATATATTTTGGAATTGAAAAGAATGTTTTTGTTAAAAATAATAAAATGGTTTACCATATCTTTTCTTCAGTCAAGGACAATACTTGAATTTCATTCATGTTTAAAGACATTGGCTTAATAGGTTCTGCTTATTTATGCAAATGCAATGTAAATTATGCTTCTGTATGTTATCGTAAGAAAATAAGTGTTAGTTAAAATGTGGTGTGCTTTTTCAGTTTAAATCAATACTAGCGGTGTAGGTTTTTTGCAAACGGTCTCGAATTAAAGGAACTTAGGATTGTGCACCCCACTGTCTTCACATCCGGTCAACTTGGATTTAAATAAAAAAACAAAAGAAAAGAAAATGTCATTTAGAATCCTGCAGAAACTGCATCAACGTAAGGTGAAGCGTTTCTCATCAACGAAAATTGACCCAGGCTCCACAGAACAAAATGTCTGCTTGTAAAATTGATCTGAACGAAAAGCTGCCATTTGAAAGAAAGAAAAACTTTTTTCTTCCCATTTGGAAGTGGGGGAGAATGATGAATCGGTTTCTCATTGTGTGGGTTTGAACCGCTCCCTTTTCCCTTTTGTTCAGACCCAGCCCACTATCAAACTATAGAAGGTGAGAATCCCCCTGGTATTTCCTGTTCAAATCCTGATTTGAAAAAAAGATTAAGCATGCGACCTGAGGCCAATTTCATGTGATATCTGATAAAAATGCTCTTTTGGCTTTAAATATATAGATATTTTATAAAATACTAGACACAATAACATAGATATTTATACAGGGTGTAAAGGAATTTATGCACACAAAAGTAAGGGGTGATAATACATGTCAAGAAAAGAAAATTTTGTATAAGAAACTAGAGTTGCAATCCACTTACTAAATCAGTTATACAGGGTGCCTCACACGAAGCCCAATCCACACTTTCGTTCATAACTGTAACAATAATCAAAATATTTTAGCGATACCTTCAACACAATGACAATATCTTCTGTTAAATAATTCAATTTTATTTCACGTTCTCTTCACGTATATTTATACACGTGTACACACGTGTATATCACGTATTATTTCACGTGTGTATCAAATAGTCTTAATTTCCCCCTACAATTTTTATTATCCATCCACTATAAGAGAAACCATAGAGATTGGTACACGTGAAGAAAAATATATAACGATGCAGTATCATTTAACTTACCACAATTGTGGCTCGAGTTACTACTCCATGGTTACAAATATGGAAATAAACATCCAAGTAAAAATGAAAATAATAACGTGCGTAATTTAGAAAATTACTTAAAAAATTAAATGATAGCGTTGCAAATAATAACTTCATAGACCGTGTACTTATACAAAATTCCTATTTGTTTTGATAACGACTCAGAGGGAGACGAAACATGTCAATAGTAATAAAACTTATTTTACTGTTTATAATGTTTTTATTTTACACGTTTTAGCAATTAAAGAAGTATACCAAGGGGACTGTTGGAATTTCACTGTAATTCGATCAGTGACATTGTATGCATTGTCAGTTACCTTCCGTGTTTTGAAACATCTATCACAGTGTTAAGGGATCTTGTACCTTTTAAACTCCCCGAATATCAACAAAAACTTTCAAACTTTGAATTAGTGTATCTTCAAAAAAATTTTGTGTATAAGCATGTAATTCTGATTATTGATTAAGTAGATTGTGCTTTTTGATATAATAACATTATAAACTGACTAGTCTTTTACAGAATTTGTGCATTGTTGAAAATAAAGTTGCTCTGTTTTTTAATTCCGTAAGTCATTGTGCGCATATCTTGAGAACGTATGACTGAATTGTTATGAAATTGTTTATAGATAATAAGCACATATGTATTTTAAAAATGACCTACTAATAGGTCCAAAATTATTTAATTAACCATGTAAAAAAAATATTTTTGTGAAAAATTTCAAAATTTTACATTTTTCAATGAATAAAAATAGTCATAATTAAAAAATCTTATCATTTAAATATTTAAAACTAGATCATTTTAAACACACATATGCGCTTATTATCTAAATCAAATTTCATAACAATACATGCATACGTTCTCAAGATATCATGAGCGCAATGACTGACGGAGTAAAAAAAAAAGAGCTATTTTAATTTCAACAATGCGCAAATTCAGTAAAATATTAGTTAGTTTCTAATAGTATTATATTAAAAAAGCACAATTTATTTAATTAATAATCAAAACTTTATGTTTATACATATAAAGATTTTGAAAATACACTAATTCAAACTTTGGTTGTTTTTCTCGAATTTCGTTGCGCTTAAAAGGTACAAGACCTCTTAATTCGACAAGGAGGTTTGTCGTTTTTAAAATTTTATGTGATTTTATCAGATTTCATAGCAAGCAAAGTAACAATGTTGAAGTTTTTGCTAGAATATTTTCATTGTTGTTACAGTTATGAACGAAAATGTGGATTGGTTTGAGACACCCTTTATTATTGATTTAATAAGTGGATGGCGATCCTGATTTACAGTACAAAATTTGCTTGTCTTGACATGCACACATTCTTACATTACATAGCAAGCAAAGTAACAATGTTGCAGATATCGCTAGAATATTTTCATTGTTGTTACAGTAATGAATGAAAATGTGGATTTGTTTGAGACACCCTTTATTATTGATTTAATTGTCTGAGTGCAACGAAGACTCATACACAGCGCAGTATTACTTTGCCCCATATATAGCTACGATGGATATTAAAACCTTTCGTCAAGCATAACTCAAAAAATATTTAACGGATTTTGTTCAAATTTTTACAGCAGGTACATATAAAGGTGACAACGACGTCTATTTATTAGCAAGAATAAGTGTCAAACCGTTTGGAAGTTATATTAAAAAAATAGATAAAAAAGCACAATTAAAGTACATACGTCACGAAAAATTTGTGCGTACGTCATTTTCACCGCCGGGAGATTTTCGTAGACAATCGGAGCTGAAAAGTTCATGGAGTACATGGAGCAAAAAAATATGCACGCACTAATATTCAGCACAATAAAATATATTTCAATTTAGTAGAAATCGAAAATTAATCTGGATTTTTTTTTCTGTTTGAAAGAAAAACCCCGCAATAACTTGGTAGACTTGGTATTAGAGATTTGGCGCAAATCTCAGCAATAGCAGCTTTTTTTTATTTCGCGTGTGTAAATTTAAAAAAAAAAAATTCTTTGGTGTTTAAATAAAAGGTTTCGATTCATGGCATTATTTTTTTTTCTCTCTTTTTAGCATTTTAAATGGGATTAATGAAAGGCATGTATTTTAAATTAAATGAGTGAAAGGTTTATATTCAAATGAAATGAATTCAATATGAAAATGTTATAGGAACAATATTTGGCGATTTATCAACTGCGCCAGGATAACATAAAAGTACCAATATATCAAACGGTATGTAGTATGTGAAATGAAACAATTATATTATAATCACCCATCGTACAAGAAAAAAAAAAATATTCTGCATTCAGAGGGAAAAATCCATCTCCTGTGACGTAAGATTTGGCGAGTTCTTTTTTGGTGATAAGTTTTTCGATGTGATTGTTGGGATCTGCAGGATTTGGCTTACTTTTTCTAAATCTTATTTTTTTGCAGATGTAGTATTTGTAAATATATTTTTTTGCAGATATTTTTCTATTTTGTATATTTGGCATTCTATTTTGTATATTTTCTATTTGGCATTTGGTAAAGAGATTTTTACCTTTTTATCTGTGCCTTCGGAAATATTAAAAAATAAAAAAAGATTTACATATATCAAGCGTATAATGTTAAGTTTTGCATTTTTATACGGACCACTTCTCCATTTTTAGATTTTAAATGATATTTATTTATTATTTACTAGCCGTTTACAATTTACCCCCCTGACAATAACAATTATTTATCACAAAAATGCCTGTTAGGTTTTTTAAATAAGTTTGTTTATGTATTTTCATTACTTATTAAAATATCGAATATGGCGATAAAATTTTATTTTAGCATCGTGCTTAAATTTTTAAGATGGTGCAAAAATATGCTTTAATAAACGTATTTTTGTAAATATTTGAAAAACATGTTTTACCGCTCTCTTGAAAAATTTTGTAAGATGTTAAAACTACCTTTTGGCACCATTTTAAATATTTTCGCTAACCGTCATAGGATACGAAACTTTTCCCCATTCAGATACACAGGCAAGGCTGGTCTCAAACAAGAGTAAAGCTAGCAACAATATTGTTTTAACTCTATAAGAGTTACAATAATGATATTAAATGCTCCGATTGGCTTTGGACCCAATTACGAAAGTTTCTCCTAAACAAAACTGTAGAAGAAGTCTTTTACATTTGTTTCAAATGAAGCTTGGTCTATAAGGTATTAGTTAATAATACAAACAACACTAATGGCAGGCTAAAGTTTTAATTTAAATGTATATATATGAAACCCTTCCACCGCTACCCCCCACCAAAAAAAAAAAAAAAGTTACAGAAATTAATTTAAAATGGCGTTAAGCCACGCTTTCTGACATAAGCAATTGGCTGCAAACGCGATAACGAAACATTCACTTAACTTAATAACATGTAGCTAATACAGCCCTCAGGGTACTTTGCAGTTATACAGACCTTGTGGTTTTTTTTAAAAAGCTTGAGACAATTCAGGTTTAAGATGTTGAGATTTACTGTCAAATGATATAAACAACTATGAACACAAAACTGATGAATTATTATTCAGGTTTATGTATGTATTTAAAAAAAAATTGCATCTGATTACACTTATTAGATAAATTATTTCTGTTTGCATTTAATAACTGATAAACGGCTTCTGTATATTAAATGAATTGTTTAAATATCGGGAAGAGGTGGCGAGAGGTAGAAAGACGAGTAAACAAACGGGTAGACAGAGGGTAGAGAGACGAGTAGCGACATAGGTAGGCTGACGGGTAGCGAAATAAATAGACAGACGGCTAGAAAGAAAAGTAAAAAGAGGGTTGACAGAGGAGTAGTGAGATGGGTCACGAGACGGGTAGCGACACCGGTAGACAGGAATGTAGCGAGAAAGGTTGCGAGACGCGTAGCGTGGTAGAAAAAGAGACGAGTAGAGAGATGAGTACAGAGACGAGTTGACTGACGGTTAATGAGATTGGTAGCGAGTCGGGTACGAAAACAGACGGATAGTGAGAAGGGTATACAGACGAGTAGAGAGACAGTAGATGGGTACGGAGATGGGTAGAGAGGCGTATAGCCAGACGGGTAGGGAGACAGATAGAAAAGTTGTGAGACATATAGACAAATGGGTAGCGAAGTGGATAGAGACACGGCTAGACATAGTTAGTAGTAAGAAGTTAGACGGATAGACAGACGGTTAGAGAAATAGATTGGTGGGTAGCGAGACCGGTAGAGAAATATAGAGACAGGTAGCGAGACGTGTAGAGAGATAGACAATCTGTTAGAGAGACGGGCAGAAGAACGGATAGGGAAACAGACAGATTGCGGTGAGACAGACAGACAGGCAAAAGAAAAGTCTGCGGATTGGCGCAGTAAAGGCGCAGGGGGCAGAGCCTCCTAGAGAATAATCAAGAAGTATCTGTTAAGCTTAACTTTGAAATATATATAATTTTTCAATTTTGCCGATATGGAGATTTAATGTAAAAGTTATTTCACAGAAGTCATCGAAAGATTTTTTGTATACTTTAATAGTAATTTAGACTATAGTTTTGCAATCTGGTTTGTAGCAAAGCATGCTATCAATGTGGTTTGAAGTGTAAGAGTTTCTATAAACAGTTATACAAATAATAGATATATAATCAAGGAAGAAAAATTTTAAATTCACACACAAAAAAAGGTGCAACAATGAAATTAAATTTGCGTTAAGCCACGCTTGATAGAATAATCTGTTGGCTGCAAATCCAATTACGTAACTTTAAAAAGCTTAGCGTTTTAAAAGATCCGGCTTTTTTTTTTTTTTTTTTTTTTTTTCAAGTTTTGCGCAATACGCGCTTAAAAAAATGAGATTCTTTGTCACATGTTAAAAAAAAATTATGACAACACATCTGATGAACGGTACTTCTTTTCTATTTTTTTAACAGTGTATATGAATTTATATATGATATTTTGTATATTTAATTGCTCTTTTTCTTTATATTGTAATTGTTAACCCTATGTTCTCAGCAATATCACTCAGACTAATCCCTTTGAGGGAAGTCCTAGTAAGTGGATGGCGATCCTGATTTACCGTACAAAATTTGCTTGTCTTGACATGTACACATTCTTACATTACATAGCAAGCAAAGTAACAATGTTGCAGATATCGCTAGAATATTTTCATTGTTGTTACAGTTATGAACGAAAATGTGGATTGGTTTGAGACACAACTTTATTATTGATTTAATAAGTGGATCGCGATCCTGATTTACAGTACAAAATTTGCTTGTCTTGACATGCACACATTCTTACATTACATAGCAAGCAAAGTAATAATGTTGCAGATATCGCTAGAATATTTTCATTGTTGTTACAGTAATGAATGAAAATGTGGATTGGTGTGAGACACCCTTTATTATTGATTTAATAAGTGGATTGCGACCCTGATTTTCAGTACAAAATTTGCTTGTCTTGACATGCACAACCATTCCTTACAGTACATAGCAAGCAAAGTAACAATGTTGAAGGTATCGCTAGAATATTTTCATTGTTACAGTTATGAACGAAAATGTGGATTGCTTGTCTTAACATGCACAACCATTCCTTACATTACATAGCAAGCAATGTAACAATGTGGAAGATATCGCTAGAATATTTTCATTGTTGTTATAGTTATGAACGAAAATGTGGATTGGTGTGATACACCCTTAATTATTGATTTAATAAGTGGATTGCGACACTGATTTCCAGTACAAAATTTACTTGTCTTGACATGCACAATCATTCCTTACAGTACATAGCAAGCAAAGTAACAATGTTGAAGGTATCGCTAGAATATTTTCATTGTTGTTACAGTTATGAACGAAAATGTGGATTGCTTGTCTTGACATGCACAACCATTCCTTACATTACATAGCAAGCAAAATAACAATGTTGAAGATATCGCTAGAATATTTTCATTGTTGGTACAGTTATGAACGAAAATGTGGATTGCTTGTCTTAACATGCACAACCATTCCTTACATTACATAGCAAGCAAAATAACAATGTTGAAGATATCGCTAGAATATTTTCATTGTTGTTACAGTTATGAACAAAAATGCGGATTGCTTGTCTTGACATGCACAACCATTCCTTACATTACATAGCAAGCAAAGTAACAATGTTGAAGATATCGCTAGAATATTTTCATTGATGTTATAGTTATGAACGAAAATGTGGATTGGTGTGATACACCCTTAATTATTGATTTAATAAGTGGATTGCGACACTGATTTCCAGTACAAAATTTACTTGTCTTGACATGCACAACCATTCCTTACAGTACATAGCAAGCAAAGTAACAATGTTGAAGGTATCGCTAGAATATTTTCATTGTTGTTACAGTTATGAACGAAAATGTGGATTGCTTGTCTTGACATGCACAACCATTCCTTACATTACATAGCAAGCAAAATAACAATGTTGAAGATATCGCTAGAATATCTTCATTGTTGTTACAGTTATGAACGAAAATGTGGATTGCTTGTCTTAACATGCACAACCATTCCTTACATTACATCGCAAGCAAAATAACAATGTTGAAGATATCGCTAGAATATTTTCATTGTTGTTACAGTTATGAACAAAAATGCGGATTGCTTGTCTTGACATGCACAACCATTCCTTACATTACATAGCAAGCAAAGTAACAATGTTGAAGATATCGCTAGAATATTTTCATTGTTGTTACAGTTATGAACTAAAATGTGGATTGCTTGTCTTGACATGCACAACCATTCCTTACATTACATAGCAAGCAAAGTAACAATGTGGAAGATATCGCTAGAATATTTTCATTGTTGTTACAGTTATGGACGAAAATGTGGATTGGTGTGAGACACCCTTAATTATTGATTTAATAAGTGGATTGTGACACTGATTTCCAGTACAAAATTTGCTTGTCTTGCACAACCATTCATTATATTTCTGACCATCAATTCAGTTACACCCTGTATAAGAAAATTAATTTTTGAAATATTAAGAAAATTGCGAAGTTTTTTTATACAGAATGTCCTAAAAGTCTGGAAACGGTCGAATAACTCGAGAAATATACATCGGATTAAAAAACGGAAAAATGCATTTTCAATATTTCGAAAAATCTATTTAGGGATATCAAAGTTGCCACCCCAAAGTTACCTTTCGAATGGAAACGATTCTCACTGCATTGTACTCGATTTCAGCGCCATCTACGATTTTCCGATGAAAATGTTCAATTCGAAAGTTGCGTATTTTTTCCTGTAGAATCCGATTCTGCCATAAAAATGGGGGGTATTATTTAAGAGTTCAAAGTTGCCCCCCCTTCCCCCTCAGCGGGGCAGAGGTGGGGGGGCAACTTTGATATCCCTAGATAGATTTTTCAAAAATAATGAACATGCATTTCTTCATTTTCCAATCCGATGAATATTTCTCGAGATATTCGACCGTTTCCAGACTTTTCGGACACCCTGTATCTTACATTATTCTGTAAATAGGAAGGTATAAAATAAAGATAAAGAGTTTAATGTTGTGTATCAAATTATAACATCTATATACATAAAAGAAAGTCCTGACTTTGGAGAACAACAACGCGCAGCCCAAACTACTGAACCTACAAACACGAAAATTGGGGAAAAAATACTTCTTAGGATGTAGGTGCGTACTAAGAAGGGATTTTTTAAAACTACACCCTTAAGGGTGTAAAAAGAGTAGCAATTTTTAAAAAAATTCCTTAAAACTTGGGTATTATATATATGTGACAAATGGTAACATATTTTAATGTACTTTTGTATGCTAAATCGAATGGTATCAAGTACATTCTTCTAAGTCCTATAGTTCGTGAGATATTGAAAATTTTTGCTAATTTGGAGATGTTATTGGCTTTTAGTTTTGGCGAAAATCTGTTTCAAAATTCTAACATTACATATGATAATTTCTAAAAATACACGCGTTATTATAGCAACGGAATAAATTAAAACTGTCGATAAAACACGAGGGACTTCATTTCTTCGTTATAAGATAACGTTGCGATATCTATTCCCGCAAATGTTTACACATAAATGAAAGTCCTGACTGGTGAGAACATCAATGCGCAGCCCAAATTACTGAACCTACAAACACGAAAATGGGGAGAAAATACTTTTTAGGTTGTAGGGGCGCACTAAGAAGGGATTTTTAAAAACTCCTCCCCTAAGAGGAGTAAAAAGAGGAGTAAAACAAATATTATTTTTTTTAACTCGGGTCTTATAGGTATGTGACAAATGATAACAGGTTTTAATGTATTTTTGATGCTGAATCGAATGATATCAAATACATTCTTCTAAGTCCTATAGTTCCTGATATATTATTTATTTTTTTAACGATTATCGTGTAATTTCTTCTACGTTGCTTACTTTTGGAATTAGAGGAGAAAGTTCTATAATCAGTTGAACCCATGAAACATTAGCATTTAAACAAAATCTGCAGTATGGTTTTCGATGGAACTTGCATTGTTAATTTCCCAGGAATAGTTTTAGTATATTGCATATTGTTATACCTTTCTTTAGCAAATCCTACTGTAAATGATTTAATAAACGAGTTGTTCTTTAATAGCCCAAATTTTGTGCAAAAGTTAAAATAGATAACAGCGCAATGGCGTTTGTTCTGTTTCACAGCATTTCGGATGGACAATCAACGTAAAAGTTCATACTGCTTTAAAACACAAGA
Source organism: Maratus michaelseni (assembly GCA_963931845.1). Taxonomy (NCBI): domain Eukaryota; kingdom Metazoa; phylum Arthropoda; class Arachnida; order Araneae; family Salticidae; genus Maratus; species Maratus michaelseni. The sequence goes on along the minus strand of OZ007590.1, from coordinate 346,159,455 downwards.
TCAAATTCACGTTTGGAGAAACCGACCAGCTGAGCGGGCAAAGCCTGTTAGTTACAATACAAATGAAAGATGTAATAACAAGTATTATCTATATATAGGTGTTATCTATGTGTTCAGAATATAATTAAAAATAATCGACTCAAAAAACCTTTTACAATAACTTTGAAAATAAAGAAAAACTAGTCGAATGCGCCAATCCCAAAACTTTCTTCCATCTCATACATATTAATAATTTAAAATTTGCTATCACAGCGTCGTTAAAATCAGTATTTTTTGTCATTCACTTCTACGTCAGCTGCTTGCGAATCGGCGGGTTACCTGGATGCGAGCACCCTTCGTTGCACTAGCATATGATGTACAACACAACTACGAAAATTCCTTCTGGCCTGTACCGGCAGGAATAGGTAGCCTCCCTATTCATTAGTTTATTTTATTTTCGCTAACTTTACTGGAAAAACACGATAGTAAAATGAGTGGAACCCGATTACAGACGATACATTCCCAGTTCTCGTCAATATTGAATTTGAATGCGAATGTCGTCAAATTAGTCAGTTATAGCAAAGTTTGCTTCATTTGTGGCAACCTATTTTTGTCGCCAATTTTGGCGATATTTCTTAAAATATCGCAGAATTTGGGGACATTTAGAGAAATATCGCCAAGAATTTGACTCTGGCGAATATAAATCTGTAGTGTTATTATCAAATAATATAAAATAATATCACTATTGTTGCTGTTATTATTCCAAAAGTGCAAAAATACTTTAAAAAGTAAGTGATAGTAAAATAAGATGGATAAGAGAAATATTATTGTTGATTCAAAATATAGAAATAAATAAATAAACATTTCTCCTAAAATATAATAAGTGATTTTTAAATATTTCCAAGAATTCTAGAATAAAACAACACTAAATCTTATTATGAAACACTTAAAAAGCTGCAAAAGTACTATCGAAAGAGTTAATAACAGATTTTATAATTACCTTTTGCAAATCATGATGAACAGGCTTTCAGCTAGATTTTAATTGTGGCTAATATTTATTTAAAACATATACTAATACTATTTTATTATTTGTTGAAATTTCAATTCCCTTAAATCGTTGAAATTCAATTGTAGAATTATAATATTAATATTATAATTCTGATTAGCTCAATGATGTAGATTTAAGCTTCTTAATAAACTAATTATTTAAAAGCTCTAATTTTATAACAATTTGTTTTTTGACAAATCATACTGAAACATGGATTGGGTATTACTTACCCATCATACGTAGTATAGGGTAAGTCTTGTAATCGTTTTGAAAATCGAAAAAAAAAAGTTTGACGGATTTACACGTTTCAGAAACCGGAGATTCCGAAAAATATATTTTTAGAAAAAAATTTTTTTGCCGTCCGTCTGTGTGTCTGTGTGTCTGTAAACGCTCTATCTCCCGAAAAAATTAAGATAGAGACATGAAATTTGGTATGTACTTAATATGTAATAACAGGAAGAAGCCTATTGAATTTCAGTAACCTCGATTAACCGGAACTATTTTTTTCGGACTCCCAAATTATTCGTTGATGATAAAAGGTATATAAAAATTTTCGAAATTGTTTATTTTAAGGAGTGTGTGTAAAAGACAATAAAAAACATAAATTTTTCATAAAGCATGAAGTCGATCGGATAATTAGTTGCCGAGATATTTGTAATCCTATTTTCCACACTCTTTGATTTCTCATGACCCTGTATTTCATCCAAATTTCAATTCAAAGATATATTTTAAATGGAAATGAGACGCTTAATCAGATGCAATAAGCCGCTAGTTAATAGGATCATTTTTTTTTAAGTTATAAGGATGTTTCTTTTAAGCAATTCAGTAATCGAGCCTTTAAAGTTTATGATGTCATGAAGCCACGATTTTATTCGAATTGCAATGCATTTTATAAGTAGTTTACACTTTTTTTTTTAATATTTTACATTATGCATATCCATGATGGGTAAGTATTACGGTGGCCCCCAACGACTAGTTTTCGTCTGTGTAAATCACAATAGCTGAGTTTCATTTGATTTATTTGGGCTCAAAAGAAAAAATGCTTCATTTTTCCATGACCTACTGTATCGAGAATATTTACGTTATTTCCCAATACTATACATGCGAAAACACCAATTAGTAACAAATTACAACGAGAACATATTAAAAACATTTTTGGACGCATCAGTAGCTGTTAAGTTATGGTATAGTATGTAATTTCAATTGAGTTGCCTTCATTTCAATGAAAAAACAATATATTCTATTATTCAAAAGTTTTTTTGATGAAATTAATAATACGGGTTGTCATATTTTCGTCTGTGTCAAGATCTAGCTGATTTTCATTCGAGTTACTTGGGCTCAATTTTGTTTTAAAAAAGGCATCATTAGTCCATGATCTACTGTGTCTAGAATATTTACGTGATTCAATAATAATGTACAAGTAGCTTTCAAATTAAGATACTGAAAAGAATTTCATTTGAATTACCTTCATTTCAATTAAAAACTATAAGTTCTATTATTCAAAAGTTTCTTCCGATAAAATTAATAATACGGGTTCTCCTGTTTTCTTTTGTGTCAAAAGTATAAACGTGTGTGGGGCTGGAGATAGTAGAGGTAGAAGCTTCATAAGCACACGTGGTAAAATCCGCATTTATTTCGCTTGCACACATTGGCAAATATCTGGCTGTTTTTTTGCAGCAATAGATTGCATTCAAATTCAAACAGTAACAATGATTAACCACTGACGTTTAGATGATGGAATGAGATGACGAATCGTGGGGAGATTAGAAGCAGGCCAGTCTCAAATCTAGATTTGTAGAAAGTTCCATGTAACGCCCAGCGTCGTGTCCAACTTATGAAAACAGTTTCAGGATGCCGAATCCATCGTGATAAAGCCTATACAGATCGTCCAAGAGCCAAGACGGCCAATGAAGATTGTTATTTGTCAATTACAGCGAGGCGTAACAGGCATGCTACAGCTCTATGGGGCCACAGGAAGCCGAGTTTCAAGGGTTACTGTTTCCAGAAGGCTTCATGAGAGAGTCCTGTTTGCAAGAAGATTTGTTGTTTGTGTGTCGCTCTCTTCTGAAAACAAGAGAGTCCATTTAGCATGGTGTAAATATCACAGAGCTTGATGCAGGGATCAATTGGCAACTGTCCTCTTCACTGATCAGTCCCGGTTCAGCCTAACAACTGTTATTCGCCGTACTTTCATACACAGTAAAAAATGACCAATGTTTCTTATTTTATGAAAATATACTATAACCACGAACGAAAATATAATATAATCATCTGAGTTATCCGAAATTCCGAATAGCGTGTACCATTGTCTTTTGAATCCCCAGAAACCAATACATTTTTAAAATTTAAAGAATTATTTATAAAAACAATATATTTTTCGCTGCCCGTATTTTTCAGAAACGTTTCCGAAGGGTTTTTATAGTGTATTAATTAGTGTCCTCAGCCTGGAATATCTGTTTTTCGAATGTCATCAATTCTCAAGTAAACATTTTCAGCCGCATAAGTTAATTTATACAGGAAAGAGTAAAGAAATAATCTTAATTTTAATGTTATTGTTAACGCTGTTAATTTTGCAATTTTGTCTGTTAAACATATTTTTTGAGCATGAAAATGTTTACTTGATAATTGATAGCATTCGAAAAACAGGTATTCCAGGCTGAGGACACTAATTAATACACTATAAAAACTCTTCGGAAACGTTTCTGAAAAATACGGGCAGCGAAAAATACTTTGTTTTCATGAATAATTCTGAATATATTATCTAATTATGAATCTAATTATGAATAATTTTTGAAACTGTATTGGTTTCTGGGGTATCAAAAGACAATGGAACACGCTATTCGGAATTTCGGTAACTCAGATGATTATATTATATTTTCGTTCGTGGTTATAGTATATTTTCATAAAATAAGAAACATTGGTCATTTTTTACAGTGTATGTAGATAACCAGGGACCAGCAACCGTCCCTTCAATGTCCAAAAAATTGACCATTATGCAGCGGGTTCCCTATGTTCAAATTTTCAGAGGTGCAGTTGGTCATGATTACATTTTAATGGACAACATCGCCGGGCCACATAGAGCTCATCTGGTCGACGATTTTCTGGAACCTGAAGACATTCGCCGGATGGATTGGCTTGCCAGATCTTTAGACCTCCAACCTGTAGAGCATTTTTGAGATGCTCTGGGGAGGGAAATGCAACTCGCAACTCCCTTCCGAGAACCATCCAGTGCCTGAAAATGGCGTTGCTGAACGAGTGGGAACAATTGCCACAGGAACTCATAAACAGCCTTATTTCCAGTATGAAATCCAAATGAGGACTGTATAGCTATAAGAGGGGACCATACCCCCTATTAACTCGTTTTTTTTTGTTCGATACTTTAATCACTGTTTCACACCTTCTGTTTCCGAAGAGTGTTACGCACAGTCATGCGTGTGCATTATAACTGTTGACTGGTTATTTTATTTGCATTGGTTCAACCTATTGATCATACCAAATTTCATTAAAATCTGTTCAGTAGTTCTGGAGATAATTGACGAAATCTAAAAATTCTTTTAATTTTGTACAACAGTGTATTAACAATAAGGTTCGTTGAAGGAAATGGGTCCGCCAGATTTGTCTAGGATAGCACAGTTTGCAGAGGAATTGCAACACTGGTTCAAATCCTGCACTGGACATTTTTTCACTCATTTGGAAAATTGCAACTCAAACGATTTATTTATCATTTGCAATAATTGAATTAAATTAATGAAGTATGTGAAAAAATTTCTATAAATATAACATACAATAATTTAAATAACTACATATAATGAAATTTTTTTTATCGACATTTGCAGGGACTTTTGTAGGGATTTATGCTTTGTTTTAGTTCTATAAAGATTAAGATTCTAACTGATAATGAAAATTTCAAAATTTAATTTTATGCTAATTGTAATTGTAAGTAATATTTATAGGATTTTGATTTCATGCAAATTTATGGAATACCAAAAAGAATAAACAACAATATAGCAACAATCATCTTTTATTAGTATTATGTAAACATTGACACATTGATCCGAAATATTTTTATTTATGATCGATCATTTTAAATAGTTATTGGACTTAAATTTCTTTTTTTATTAAAATGCAATAAAATTAATATAATAGGAAACTCGAATATTCTACATTTTCAATCAAAAATATCGAAATGAATAAATAAATATTTGTATGAATATATAATAACACTTACGTTAAAAATATTTCAACGATTCCAACAAAATTAAATCTTTATATGAAATACTGAAAAGAATCGATATTGTTTATGATAAGGAAAACAGCAGTGAATGATTGAATTTTCATTTCAAATGAAAAAGAAAAATTATTAATGCTGATCTCTTTTTAAATTGTGGTGTTGAAACGAATTTCATTTTAGCTCACTTTCTTTCAAAAGCAAAATAATATATTCTGTAACTCAAAAGTTTCTTTTTGTTGAAATTAATAAAACGAGTTGTATTTTCGTCGGAGCCAAGTACAATTGCTGAGTTTCTTTCAAGTTAAGAGATATTGGTTTAAAATTTGTATTTATTTATGCTAATGTAAAGTAAATAATGCTTTTATAAATTAAGATGGGATAAAGAATGAAAATTGTAATGTGATGTCATTTTCAATTTATACGAATGCATTTATATAAAATATAATGTACAGTAATTTACATATTTATATAATATTATACAGAGGGCTTTTGGCAAATGCGTTTGCCAGGTCGACACTGGAGACTAATTTTATTTTATCTGGCGACTAAGTTATTTAATCTGGCGGTTATATATATACTAGGAGGCTCATCCCCCTACTCGCTAACGCTCGCCAACCCCACGTGAATTGCGAAACAATTCACATTGAGACCGCTTCGCGGTCACAGCTCGCTTCGCTCGCTCGCCCCTTTTTTTCAACAATTCTAGCCGGAATAAGTTCTACCATAAAACATTTGAACATATGAAATTGACAATTTATTTTAATGTAAAAAAGTAATTCTCCATTGAAAACACAACTGAAAATGCATTTATTTGGCGCTACCAATGGGCATATAAATCCTTTAAATACTATGAAAAAAGGATTTTTTATACAGTACGACTTAAATTCATTAGAAAAAAAACTACGTTATAGGAAGATAGTTTGTTTTATTTCATCATTACACGAACAGATGGCGGCAGGTGATATCTAGACAGTTGATTTTTTTTTCTCTGTCTTTTGAGTGATTGAAATTCGTAAATGAATTCTAAATCAGAGTTGAGAATTCATTTGAAATTAACGATATTGCTCATAATTAAAATGAGGAATCATCTCAGACGCTTTGGATTACGTACATGTTATTTTATTTTTAATAATTGCAAGTTTGAGTTTCATTCTATGGTTTCACTTCTCTCACACTGACCGCCATATTGGACGGAGGCGGAGCTGATCTAACACAATCTAGTCTGTTCATTTGTCTGAGCTCTGGAAACTACAGTTGTTGTCAAATCATAAGTTACAAATTCAGCCCTTTTTTCGCGTCACGTAAGACAAATATATATATATATATAACACATGGCCTGATAAGTTCCCGGTCTAATAAAGAAAACACAATTTTTTAACAAAGCTTTACAACTTTATGACTTTATAACTTTATAACTTTAATAAATAACTTAACTTTAATAATAAATAATAATAATGATAATTTAAAAATAATAATTTAAAAATAATAATTTCATAATAATAATTTTAAAAATAATTTAATAATAAATAATAATAATGATAATTTTAAAATAATAATTTAAAAATAATAATTTCATAATAATAATTTTAAAAATAATTTAATAATAATAATTTAATAAATGATTAAAAATAATAATTTAATAATAAATAACATAATTTTATAACGAAAAAGCTCCAAACAGTGCTCAGAACTCGTTGTTGTTTTTGGTCAAAAGTCAACACGCGCGGCAGCCACTTTGACAACGGCTTTTTCATAGACAAATAATCATTCAAAATAAAACCTACAAGTTTCTTGGATATCTTCAGAGTCTGAGCTATCTCCTGCAAATTCACTTTACGGTTCCCCAAAACGATTTTGTGGACTTTTTTTTATGTTTTCCGGAGTAACCACCTCTTTTGCGTGGTGCATCACTGGTGTCCGTACGACCACGTTTAAATTCAGCAAACCAGTCAATAATGGTTGATTTACCTGTTGCAGTGTCCGGATAACGCTTATCTAGCCAAGCTTTTTTTGAACGGCCTTTTTCCCCATCAAATAACAATTCTTGAAATTCTTGTTATAGTCCAGGGGAAATGTACATGTTACCTTGCAAAAGGTCGGGTAGAAGATTTTATTTTTTTGACTTGTATATAATAAGGCCAGCATGGAAAAACCGAATTATCCAACAAAATTTCTTAAGGGAGAATTTTCTGTGGCCAAAAAACACCAAAATTTTGGGTTTTTTATTGATTTTTTTTTTAAATATCTAGAGACCCGTTGTCGTAGCGTATTATTTGTTAGTTACAATGTTACAGAGGACAAAATTCTCAACAACTTTCATATTTACAACTTTTTTATACGCTCAATAGCAAGCGCAGTACGATATTTAAAAATAAGACAATTTTTTCAATGTCCTTAAAAACCGTGAAAAACGTAGTTTTGTCCCGACGCGCGACGATTCAAATGTTCCCCACAGATGTAATGATGTATGTCAACTTCTACAGATTGACAGCAGAAAATTATCTATTATTTGCACACCCTCTTCTTCATTTTTATCACAACAGACATATTTTAAATTCAATAAATCTATATAATTTAGTAAGTAGGGGAGAGTGTAGATGACTAAGACAATTTTCATATTTAGACAATAACTTTAAGTATATACAATTGTTAATTTTAAAGTATTGTTTAAAATAATATTTCAGTATTTAGTAACTTATTGGCACGACAGTTTCAATTTTAAAAAAATCTTGTTTAATTTTAATAATTATTTTTATAATGCATGCATATGTTCATTTTATTCCATAAACATTTTATTCTATAGTACAATGGTATATTTTATTTACCGATTATTGATGACATATGTTTTAATGTTTTACTGTTTTAAGTATATCAAACATTGGATTGTAGTTCTATATAAAAGGAGGGACTCAAAAAATAAATATATCTTATGTATCAAATATTTTTACCTTATAAAATATCTACAATAAAAATGACAACATATTATTTCATTAACTGATATTATGCATTTATATCTCTTGTAAAATTTAAAAATTCCATCAATAAAATATTTGAGATAACTATTTTCATAAAAATTTTCAAAATATTAGTTTTAGTAAATATTGTCAATATTTTCCCAGTTTTATTATGTATTATGACAAGAAATTATAACATTTTAGCGTGCAAAAATATATAAAATTTTAAGATTTTATCTATTAAATGCTTTAAAGCTCAAACAGAAGAACTTGTTGTTGAAAAATACACTTTGTGGAATATTCTAATATTCTGTAATATGTACTGTTTTGAAACTATATCTGTTGAATTATCTCAGTGCTACCATCTATCAAATGAAATACCGAGTTATTTATGATTGTAGACCATATAAACATTTTTGTTGTTATACATTCATCCCCTATCTCATTCAAGTCTACTTTTCCTACTATAAAGTAAGGTACGCAATATGACTGCATAAGCTAAATGAAAAAAATGTATTTTAATAATGATAATTTCTACGGGATATTTAACAATATTTTTGTCTCTTTGATGGGACTGTTGTAGGATTATTAGCGTGCAGTTTCCTGGATAGAAGATATATCAAGGATCATGGTTCTTCTAGAGCAGGGGTTCCCAAACTTTTAGACCGATGTACCACTAAATCGAAGTTCATACTTCCGCGTACCACCAGATAAAAACGTAAAGCTAATATAGAAAAACCTATAAAAAGGAACCTGCCTAAAACGAAATATATCTTCGGTCTTTCCTGTTTCCGTCATAGCAGATTTTATTGTATTTAAAAAGGAATAATTACATAACTAAATTGGTACTAAGATTGGCTGCTTTGTAATAACATTCAAGTAAAAGTAGTATCAGCATTAAATTTTAACAATGCATACAATAAAAAAAAATATTTTGGTATAGGAAAAAAGGCACAATACTTAATGACATATTGGCTCACACTGATTCATGTACTGTTACAGTAGGCTAATTTGCTTCTATCGCTAATGAAAAGGGTGGACTTGTTTTATCAAGCACAGCTTCCTCATGTCTGGCTCAATATTAGGTAGTTTTAGTCATAAGTCACATTCGAAGTTTACTTTATTCGTGTGTTTGTTTTTGATGTAACGAAGGGGGGGAGCACATTCACAGATATATGTTGTGCTAAACATAAGCAGACTTTGACGATATCACACACAAACGGTACTCTCATATTCTCGCCAATAAAAAATCTGTGACGTTCATAATTTTGAATGTGGACTCCAGTAATCCATCACAGGAGAGCTGAATAAGTTCACTTCTTTCGTCTATCGTGAGATACAGTGCCAGGGTGTATGATATGATATGCTGATTTCTGTATTTTATTCCACGTACCAGTATCGGATTTCTGCGTACCAGTAGCCAGAGCTTCCTGTACCAGTACTGGTACGCGTACCATAGTTTTTACCAATCCCTGCTCTAGATGTATCTTTTCTTTTATTCCTGGCAGTTATTTGTCTCCCGTCCCCTCTTCCTCATACCCACTCTGTATAACAGAGCCGGTATGTAAGTTGGAAAAATAGCCTCATTTTTAAAAAGCCGATCTGCACTTAAGAATAGGGTGGGGGGGGGGGTTGCAAATAACAGATAATTTACTGCTATCAATATGTAGAAGATGACATCCATGATTAAATTCTTGGAGAAAATTTGAATCATCGGGACAAAACTATGTTTTCCTTTTATATAGAACTACAATCCAATGTTTGATATACTTAAAACAGTAAAACATTAAAACATATGTCATCAATAATCGGTAAATAAAATATACCATTGTACTATAGAATAAAATGTTTATGGAATAAAATGAACATATGCATGCATTATAAAAATAATTATTAAAATTAAACAAGATTTTTTTTTATTGAAACTGTCGTGCCAATAAGTTGCTAAATACTGAAATATTATTTTAAACAATACTTTAAAATTAGCAATTGTATATACTTAAAGTTATTGTCTAAATATGAAAATTGTCTTAGTCATCTACACTCTCCCCTACTTACTAAATTATATAGATTTATTGAATTTAAAATATGTCTGTTGTGATTAAAATTAAGAAGAGGGTGTGCAAATAATAGATAATTTTTCTGCTGTCAATCTGTAGAAGTTGACATACATCATTACATCTGTGGGGAACATTCGAATCGTCGCGCGTCGGGACAAAACTACGTTTTCCACGGTTTTTAAGGACATTGAAAAAATTGTCTTATTTTTGAAATATCGTACTGCGCTTGCTATTGAGCGTATAAAAAAGTTGTAAATATGAAAGTTGTAGAGAATTTTGTCCTCTTTAACATTGTAACTAACAATTAATACGCTACGACAACGGGTCTCTAGATATTTAAAAAAAAAACAATAAAAAACCCAAAATTTTGGTGTTTTTTGGCCACAGAAAATTCTCCCTTAAGAAATTTTGTTGGATAATTCGGTTTTTCCATGCTGGCCTTATTATATACTAGTCAAAAAAATAAAATCTTCTACCCGACCTTTTGTAAGGTAACGCCTTTTTTTGGTACATTTCCCCTGGACAAAACCACTCTAACGTTTTATCCACACGGCGAATCGTCATGGCATTTTTTATACTACCTTCTAACTATTAGTATTATACTAATACTATACTATAACTATTAGTATTTACTAAAAAAAAACCATCGGTTCGGCGATTGCAACGCCATCTGTGTGCCAGACCGGGAACTTATCAGCCCATGTGTTATTTGGGTGGACCGTAATAAGCTAAAAAAAATTTTTTTTCGAAATTGATTTTGACATAAAACGCAAAAGTTGTGTAATGGGACAGTTAGAACTTACAAAAATCTTTTTCAATATTGCTCAATATTTAGCCGCGCCCCTCTGATATTGAAAAAACAGAAACAAAGAGAAAAATCGTTTTTTGTGAAAAAATATATTAAAAAAATATTCCAAAATGTTTTACTGGTATACAATGAAAATGTTACACAGTGGATCAGTTATAATCCACAATTTTTTTTTATCAATTTCTCACAATCTTGGTAATAAATACTTGTTAAGTTAGTTAATATTGAAAAATAAGTAGCTAATAGATAAATATTATGATATTAACGTTAAGTGTACCTTCAGAGTAATGTAACGACAGTATTTTAAGTGTTTAAAATCTAACTGAACTCCATTTTTTTATATTCTATTATTATTATAATGTTCATCTTTCGTATTATGAAAAGGTACGATTATGACGGAAATATTATACTCAAGAATATTATAAATTTAAAATCAGGTCCTGTAAAATATAATTGCCACGTATTTGTTTTTATAAGAACAATTATTTTTTATTATTACTTAGCTTAACGAAAAATAAAAAAATACTTGAAAGTAACTTTATACAATGAGACCAGTTTCATTTTTATATACACAATGCAAAATATGTAAAAATAATATTTAGCAATGGTTTATTTGTTTAAGTTTGTTTGATTCTTATTTATTTGTTTAAAGTTTCATATAAATTAAATATTTTTCTCCTTCAAATACAAATGTTGAAGTTAACTTTTAAAGAAAATTACTAATTTAAATTATGTATTTTAACCATGAAGCCATTTACTAAATTGTTATTCTGAGTAAAAAATAAACAAATGAATATTATTTCTGATAGAAATATAGTTAAATATGAAATTTTAGTGCTTATGTTAAAACTTATAGTCCTGATCCTGGAAAAAATATATCATAATAAATCTAATAACTATTAGTAGCTATACTATTTCATTATCATTAAACTAATTATGTCATTTTTTGGAAGTATTTATCTTCATTCCTTTATAAAATAAAAATAAAAAATTTCAGTGATTTTTTTTTTCGTGAAATTTATATTTTCCAAGCTATTTGAACTTCAACTACTTAAAATTTTTAACAAGCACTTTATAAATATCGAAAATAATAAATATGACTTATACCAGATTAAATTACTTTCTTAAATCCTGTGTGCTAGAAAATTCCTAAAAAAAAGAGCAAACACACGTAAACAAATATAAAAACATTAATAATTTCAAATCCCAAGGGTCGATGCAGTTTTTTTTTCTTGGTGCCCATTTTATGAAAATTAAAGGATATTTTTGTGAAATTTGTTACATTTTGGTGGGGAAAAAAATGTAACAAAAGATGAAATCTAGTTACACAAATTCGACTCAATTTTTTCAGTTTATTTTATCACAGAAAATTGTATGTGACTGGCATTTTTTGAACAATTTAATTGCTCATTCCATGAGCATCTCCTAGTCAAAGAAAGATTTTTTTGCTAACAATACAATGATCTAACATAAAAAATAATATCTGAAAAAAAAAAATAACAAGCGGTGTGATTATGCTAAATACAAGGTTTGTATTCATTTTGTGTTTCATTATTTCTCATCTCTTACCATTAAATAAGTAATTGCACATTTTGTAATAAAAGTTTAAATAAAAAGTTTAAGTTTTTAATTCTAGTTTTAAAAGAATAACAAAATTAATAGAAATTTTGTACCTATATGAAATTTTTTATAAAATTCATTACTGAGATTACATTGTAAAAATCCTATGTGACGTTATTTTCATGATTTCAGGAAGTTTATTCTAATGGAATTTCGCTGTCTTTTCAGTATTACACTATTAACAAATTGGAACATTAATTCATTATTTCTGTGTTTAAAAAAATCTTATTTTAGAAAGTATGTTAAATGTGTTAATATAATGTTCTATTTATAGTGTTCTAAATTGTGTGTGACGCTTGAAAATTGTTCTTAATTTGGGGACAATACGTTGTACAGTACAACACTATTGTAAGAACACATTTTAATCACAACACTATTTACAACACTATTTTTAGAACACATTTCAATCACAACACTATTTACAACACTATTTTTAGAACACATTCCTGGATCACAACACATTTCAGAACACTATCACAACACAATAAAGTGTTGTATTTGTTTTGTTTATAAAGTGTTCTAATAGACAACACTATAAAGTGTTGTTAATTTGAGGACAAATTGTGTTCTTAAATGCGTTTTTTTTTTGTTTATTTTTGTGTATGAGCTTTTGCAGTGTGTCAGATCGTGATAAAAGGATTCCGAAGCATTTTTGTTTTGGATTTATCTTTAAAAATGGCTGAGATAAGACAGTTTGAAATTCTAGGGCGGCTGGCATTTTGAAACAATCTGATTTTTGTTATGCTGCTACTCTCATGCTGAAATTCGTATTCAAATTCAGTATTAACGACAACCGGGATAGAACCTTCTATAATCGGGTCGCAAGCATTTTATCTTCGAGTGTTTGAGTAAAATGAGATGAATTTTAAAAGAACATGGACTATGAAAGCTACCTTTTCCTCCCGGTACAGACAGATAGGACATTTTTTTATTTCTACACATCATAAATAAATAAATTAAATTAAACAATAATCTATATTAATTACAGGCTTTCTAATCCATGATTTAACTATAATCAGTTTCCATCAAATTAAACCTATCTGGTCCCCCGTAAAATACTAATACTAATATGATTGCACTCATATTTATTTTACCTAAAATGTAACGTAACTAATATGGTAAAAAAACAAAAAGCATTTAAAAAGTGAAATACTTTGCATTTTCATTTCAAAAGTCTAAAATGAATATTTTAATAAAAATATAATAAAATTTCCATTAAAAAAATTTAACATAACTGGAATTAAAATAAAATAAATTTTCAAATGAAAAACTGAAAAGAATCGATATCGTTTATGATAAAGAAAATATCAGTGAATAAATTAATTTTAAATTCGAATGTTTATTATTTTGTTGTACTCAAAAGAATTTCGTTTGAGTTGACATCTTTTCAAAGACAAAACCACGTATTCTGCAACCCAAAAGTTTACTTTTTTTCAAAAAAAAAACTAGTCGTTGGGGGCCACCGTAATACTTACCCATCATGGATAGGCATAATATAAAATATGAAAATAGAACATGTGTAAACTATTTATAAAATGCATTGCAATTCGAATAAAATCGTGGCTTGATGACGTCATAAACTTTAAATGCTCTATTACTGAATTGCCTAAAAAACATCCTTATAACTCCAAAATTGATAATCATATTGACTAATGGTTTACTGCGTCGGATTAAACGTCTCATTTTCAATTAAAATGTATCTTTGAATTGAAATTTGAATGAAATACAGGGTCATGAAAAGTCGAAGAGTGCAGAAAATATGATTACAAATATCTCGGGACACTTTTTTTAGGCTCCAGAATGTAAATAGCCTAACTTGCAATATCTAATTTAATTTTAGTTTACATGAAATATATGAGACGTGTATCAAATGGAATGTATTCTGGACCGAAGGAGACCCGGTTATGTGGACACCAACAGATGATAGACAACCAACAGATGATGCGATCTTAGAACATATCTAGGTATAGTTCAATGTTTACCCAAGTACTGTTAAATTGATTTAATGTTAAATGTTTAATATTGAAGAGATAAACATTTCTCTTACCATCCCGGGATCAGATACACTTATGGTTTTAAAATTAATCATAAAGCTATTAAATGTGGTTTAAAAATGTTATCTTAAATATGTAACAGTAATGCTGAACATAAAGCTATTAAATGTTGTATAAAAATGTTATGTTAAATATGTAACAGTAATACTGAATATACAGCACTTAATTTTTAACTACTTAACTAATGACTTGCTAAAACAAGTCGTAAATAAATTTCATTATCATGTATAAATTTTGTATATATAATTTATATTTTCTTTTTTCAATTTTTTTTTTGTCTTTTGTAAATAAAATATCTTTATTTTAATCTTAATTTAGACACTTTATTTATTATTATTTTTAGTGTGATGTTTATTTAAATTACTATTATGTTTATTTAAAACTACTACTACAAGCAGAAATTTATAGCGGGCTTGATGGTCAACCATAAGGATGAGATATGCTTCAAAACAACACAGCGCTGTACAACTTTTAATTTCTATACCAAAGAATCTAACCCAGGTTGTACGATCACTCATACCATCAAATTGCCGCTAGTATAATTGGTGTATTTCTGTCTGGAAGAGGGAATTATTGTAGGTTCCAGCAACGCCCTATAATTTTTTATAAGTTCAATTTTAAATCTCTCCAACAGGAACATTTTGTCATCGTAGTTAAAACATTAAATATTATTTTCGGTAAAAGAATATTAATGCTAAACTTAGTTGTTTTCAATAATATTTTCTCAGTTCTAGGTTCAAAATAGTTTTAAATGGAAATCTGCGTAAACTGCTTGAACTACAGTCTTCAAATTTGGGAATATTTTGTGATCGCACTTGAAATTTAAATATTATTTTCGATAAAAAAATATGAATGCTAAACTCAGTTTTCAATAATATATTTAATAATGTTATTGTTTCTATAGATTCGAAAACAAATACCATAAATATCATAAATACCCTGAACTACAGATACTAGTAATAACATAGCTGCAAATGTTTACCCATTTTCCTTACCACTAAAATTGAATAGTCAATTTTGCTTTATTTATTCGGCGAAATCGACGATTAAATAAGATAAAAAAAATTATTAGATGAGAAAAAACGTAAAAGTTGGCGGCTATGTATTAGGATTGACAGCGGCAACATTACTCGTTGACGATTAGGAAAAATTATTATGCAAGAATGCATGAAATTGATTTAAGATATAAAAACAAAATGTGAAACTGAACATGCATATTTAAGATTTGTATTATTTATTATACTACAAATAATATATAGCAAATGAGAGTAACATTTATAGATACTTTACTCTATATTGATGAACGTTATTAAATTCCCTTTTAACGATTTTTAAAACATTTATCTTTTTCCTAAAGTTTCAGTTCTCATAGATGATTTCATCCGCATATACGTCTGAAAAGTAAATATAGCAAAAAATAGCTATAAAATTATGATTTTTTCCTCACATCATTTATAATACATTTAGCGAAACAAACCTTAGTCCCACAATTTACGGAAAATGTTTTAAAACCATTATTAGTATTTCTAATAGTTTTAAATATTGTTTCCACTTTAAGATCATAAAGACCTTAATATATATTTCACAATAACCACAGGTATCTTACCACTCCCTAAACATTTTAAATTTTATTGTTTTTGTAAAATTTACAAATATGAAAAATCTGAAAACGTAATAGTTCATTTATAGATGAATAGGTTCATAATTATAATGAACCAATTGGATTTCAGTTTTCAGAAAGCTGTATAGTTGTTAACGGCTTTTAGCTTTAATTTAATAGAGTCTTTGCTTATGTAAAACATTTGATGTAAAATGTATTATTTTGCTTGTCTTTACTTTTCTGCCTTTTAAAGAAACAATTTTAGGCAAGGGTTTTTTTTATGAAAAAATCAGAAAATTATATTTAATAGAACAGCAATAACAGCAACTAATAACAATAACAATATTTAAAAATATATTTGACTAATAATAACAATAACAATACTCAAATAAACATTCCCGGTCTTTAAAATTAATGTTAATTAAATACTGCATTTGCCTCCCATAAAACTGAATGCCGCATATTTAATTGAAATTAAGTTTTCCAGTACATGAAAATTAATCCTGTTTTCCACAACGTTACACTTGTTTCGGTTAGAGTGACAAACACTTGCTTCATGTAATTTACTGCATAATGGATGAATATATTCATATGTTACACACAGGCATTTTCATAGTGCAAGGAATTTAAATAAACAACGATTTTTTAATACAAGAAAGAGAAATGTATTTTTAAACAACCAGTTAAAATAAATTCTGTTTCCGTTTAAAATATATTTTTCCAAATTTTATATAATAAATCACAGTTTGAATAATGATTATTGTTTTCTAATTTTATCAGCAGTTTATAATTTTATAACTTTTATTTATTCGCAAATACGGGAAAGAATAGAGTTATTTGTTATATATATTATTTTGCAATTCAGTCCACTCAAAAAAGGGGAACTTTCTCTCGATATTATTTTAAGAACCGAGCTGATTCAAACTATTGTTGAAGTTAACACATACATTGAATATGGGAATGTTTATATTGAATTGTTATAGATTATATTTTCAATTAAGCCCACACAAAAAAGGGGAACTTTTTCTCGATATTTTTTAAGAACGGTGCAGATTAAAATAATTGTTTGAATTATCCCATAGATTGAATACGGGACAGTTTATATTGAATTCTTCTACATATTACACTGTTAAAAATTTGCAGCAAACTGTCCAGTCATTCCACCGTTTTTAGAGAAAACGGTTACATAACCATAATTTAACTGTATTCTGATCAAAATATGGGCAATAATATTGTCAGAACAGAGGTGAATTACGGTTATGTAACCGTTTTCTATAAAAACGGGCAAATGACTGGACAGTTTGCTGCAAATTTTTAACAGTGTATTTACAATCCAGTCCACACAAAAAGGGGGAACTTTCTCTCGATATCTTTAAAAAAAGATTTAAACTATTATCTAAATTATCTCATACATTGAATACGGGAAAGTTTATGTTGAATTTTTCTACATATTATTTTCAATCCAGTCCACACAAAAAGGAGGGAACTTTCTCTCGATATCTTTAAAAAAAAGATTTAAACTATTATCTAAATTATCTCATACATTGAATACGGGAAAGTTTATGTTGAATTCTTCTACATATTATTTTCAATCCAGTCCACACAAAAAGGAGGGAACTTTCTCTCGATATATTTAAAAAAAGATTTAAACTATTATCTAAATTATCTCATACATTGAATACGGGAAAGTTTATGTTGAATTTTTCTACATATTATTTTCAATCCAGTCCACACAAAAAGGAGGGAACTTTCTCTCGATATCTTTAAAAAAAAGATTTAAACTATTATCTAAATTATCTCATACATTGAATACGGGAAAGTTTATGTTGAATTCTTCTACATATTATTTTCAATCCAGTCCACACAAAAAGGAGGGAACTTTCTCTCGATATCTTTAAAAAAAGATTTAAACTATTATCTAAATTATCTCATACATTGAATACGGGAAAGTTTATGTTGAATTCTTCTACATAGTATTTTCAATCCAGTCCACACAAAAAGGGGGAACTTTCTCTCGATATCTTTAAAAAAAGATTTTAACTATTATCTAAATTATCTCATACATTGAATACCTGAAAGTTTATATTGAATTCTTCTACATATTATTTTCAATCCAGTCCACACAAAAAGGAGGGAACTTTCTCTCGATATCTTTAAAAAAAAGATTTAAACTATTATCTAAATTATCTCATACATTGAATACGGGAAAGTTTATATTGAATTATTATAAATATTATTTTCAATTCAACCAACACAACAGTGCAAAACATTCTCTCGATATTATTCAAGAACTGCGCAGATCGAAACTAGTGTTTGATTTATCCCATACATTGAACAATATTTGCGGTGCAGCATCAAACTTCTTCGTTGGAATTTTTTAGTCTCAAAAGCTTTCAAAATAGTCTATCTGTAAAAAATAAAGACAAATAAACAAAAATGTCGTAAAATTCAGAAAGTTTTTTCTCATTTACACTGAATAGAAACAAAACGTTTCAAGCCTTTCTCGGTACTTACAAGGAAGGTCTCCTTAAAGCGCATACTCAGAACATTTTGAAAAAAAATGCTAATGAAGCTACTCATGTACGTAATAAAGGATCAGTCAAATTTAGCTGCGGAATCCTAGTAAAAAATGTGTAAAAAAATAAAATACTTTGGAGTATTTGGAGCAAAAAGACGCGATTTGGCGAGCAAAACTTCTTCTTCGCCAAATGCAAGCGACTTTAATGGATTTGAAAATGCCTGGTTAGATGAGTGTTTAAATGCATAGTACTTTATGAATTTAAATTTCAACGATTAAATAGTTTATAATTTTTTTTCTATAAGCATATATAATATAAATACACATTAAGTATTGCTGAAGTTATTTAATTTTACACTGTGTCGCTGGATGGATAAGTTTTAAGTGTATTTTATCAGTAAATGTCGTATTAAGAACCCTCTCATTATACATTTCGATATTGAATAAGTCATTGTTTCCATGGCATCAAGACTTTTTTCTTGTTGTCTCCGGCACTAACAATATCGAAGTCAAATTGACAGCGCTCAAAATCGGACAATTAATTTTTAGTTTGAATCATTTTTAATCCATTTAAATTTTGTTCTAAACCGTAAAATACGATCGTTAATTTTCTTTAAATGTACATATAAATGTACATGGCAAAACTGCAGTTATATAAGTTTATTTATTTAAGTTAAACTTACTCAAACTAGTTCAGTATAAAGAGTAGAAAACGTTTTTCCTTAAAGCGTATTTATCGTAAATGCGCATTTTAAAAATTTCATTGTGTCGCCAACCCAGCGATAAATCGCCAAACACGAAATTTTCATAATTTGTTTGCGGACGTTATATCGAGGTTCCGCAGCAAATTTTTTTATAAACGTATATATCGTCATGAAAAGAATATTCTGTAATTTTTTCAAAATTTTCTGAGTATGCGCTTATAGAGACCTTCCTTATGAGGACACAACAATCAAATGCGAATATTTTTATTTATACTCCTCTACGAAAAAATGTTTCATACACCTTTTTATTCTACCGTTTATTAGAATATTTATTTAATACTGCATTTTATTCTTCCAATCTTTTGACACCAGCTCTCGTCCTTCATACATTTTAAGAAACACACGCATGTTCTTATTACTTTCAAATACCTTCCAAAACTGCTAGTAATTTAATTAAATATTTCTTTTTAAAAGTACTGTATACTTAAATTGTAAGGAATTTTCAAAGGAAAAAATTTAAACGATCAATACTTTTACTTTATTTGGACAAAGATTCGAACCTTTACTTTGAAACTTATATAAGCTCATGATTTTGCGATAATTTTTATCGACGCAAATATATAATTAATAAGGTCAAGATATATTATCCTTCATTGTATGAACAAAAACGTCATTATATTTTTATAGGCGAAATAGTTAAAATAGGATTTGCCGTGAAATTAACTTTTATTAAAATATTAATTCAAGGAAGATTCGTATTTAAATTCCCGATAAAAATTTACAGTGGCGAATAGGTACTATTATTTTTACTTCACATCTGAGATTTACCTACTTGTAAATCTTTTTGATAGTCCAATGATGTTTTATATATTTTTAAAGCTATGATTAGTCGTCTTCAAATACTTGAAAAGCCGTCATATTTACTGATATATTTTAATCTGTTCTGGATCTGAAACATCTAAATATTTGGACAGACGATAAAAAATAGCATAAAAAATAGTATCGTATGTGAAACCAGGTATTATAAACCTGGGCTACCTGGCTTAAATTTATGTGATATACTGTCCAGTGTACAGAATAAAGACAATTTATTACGAATAAAGTTATTTTTATGGAAAACTCTTATTGATATTTTACATTTAATATATTTTCTTAAGACTTTCGAGCAACTATACCAAAAAACATATTTGCAAGTTTCCTATTAGCCACATGCCAGCGGCAATTGCGAAATATTTCACTATTTAAAGCAACCTCTGTGATTCTGATTATTTCAGTTGTTAAGCTCGTAGTAAGGTTATACGAGTATATCTGCTAAATTCGTGATTTATTTATTTATTTGGGAAGTTTATTGTCGTTTGTAAATTTAGTTATAGGGTGTTAAAAGGGGTGCCCAAATGAAAATTGGACACAGAGTTTAGAAGTAAGTATTTTATTACAGCTCAAAAAATAATCACTGTGTTTGTTGAGGCATTTGTCCGGTAGTGTCACCAGTAGGTCAATAACACTGGCTTAGAACTCTTGGGGCTGATCTAGAAAGAATGTTCGTACCGTATCCTTCACTTCGTCGTCCGACGTGAGCTATTGTCTCCGGAGTGCCTTCTTAAATGGTCCCAAGATGTGAAAATCACAAGGCGACAAGTCTGGACTATACCATTACATCTTCTGCAGCGAATGATGCATCGGTGATGGCAGCGTGTATTTGGTCTGGTATCGGTGCATCCTTGACTGACTGTCTACTTCGCGTGAAACTCTTGCACCAGTTGTTCACAGCTGTACGGCCTAAACAGTGTTCATCATAAACATGCTTCATTCGGTGAAAAATGTCTGCGTTCGTTGCCGCTCGAGTCACCAAAAAACACACTACGCCTTCCTGCTCGATTCTGCACGTTTCTATCCTGTTCACCCTATATTGTAGCTGCCAGTTACTCACACACGACTTCTTTCCAAAAGACTCAACTTTGTCTAATGCGCCACTTGCACGAAGCCAATATCCAATGATAAACCATTTCGGCAACATTGATAACGTCGCTGCGTCGGTTGTCCACTTTTCAGTTGGGCACCCCTTATACATGGATACAAGCAAATATTTTCTTTTTTACCCTGTTTTAAATCCAAACGGGTTAATCTTACGTAATTGGCTTGTATGCGTATTTAAGAATATTAATGCTGGAAAATTATTTAAAATCGATATAAAAATCCGTAAATAGACATCAGTTTCCGAACAAATTGCATTTAAAAGTATATTTTCTTTGTTGAAAGTCTACGAAATTTGTATATGTTACTAAGGCTTACTTTGGCGTGTTTGCCATTGAAAATATGTGGTGTAACATTTAAAATTCTTATACAGACCAAATCAAAAAAAAATCAGACGCATTATACTTTATCGACAATTACTGTAGGAACAGCTATTTTCTATAACCTTTATTTAACTTATGATCCTTCTTGTATCTCTTTGTGTATATCTGTATCTTCAACTAACTTTTCGAACGCATTTTAAGTTCACTTCTCACTGACGCATTTCGCTCAAATCGTCTGAAAACGCTTCCGCTATTGCAAAATTTATATGCTGCTAAAACTTTTCTCATTATTTTTTTACGCGGATAGCGCCCCTGGTAAAACTAAACCTGGTGGGCACAACTAAAATTTTAAAATTGATTTTTTTATGTTTTCGTATATTAACCATCAAAGTTAAAATTAGATAGGCTTATTTAAATCCAACTTTCTTTTACGACAATAATGCCTGTTAGCTAGATATATTTTAACTAGATTTAAATAAAAGGGTATTTTATGTTTCACTGTAGGGCGGCCGTTTTCAAGATGAAAATATGTAGTACTAATTCAAAACTTATTTACGTTTACAGCGCCCTCTGCGGCAAAATAGGGTATTCAAATTTATGTAAAATTGATGTTTTTATGTTTTTCTATATAACAGATATACTGAAGTTGGAACAGATTTAATACATTTATCTTTTATGGTTATAGCGTCTTCTTGCAGGAAATTGCGTGCAAAATTTAGAAAAGTACCCCTTTGGGGGGGGGCAAAGTGAAGGGATGGACACCGGAGATGCATAATATGATTAAGCGGTCACAGGCCTTTCTAACGATATATCACATGGGGGGGTTTGGCAAAATTTAGAAAAGAGCCCCCCTTGGGGGAGGGGGGAAGTGGGGGGATGAACACCGGAGATGCATAATATTATTAAGCGGTCACAGACCTTTCCGACGATATATCACATGAGGGGTGTTTCGACAAAATTTAGAAAAGTGCCCCCGTGTGGTAAAAACGCCTCCCTCCCCTCCCCATAATTTTTGACGCGGCTTCATTTAAAAAAAAGTATGTTATGTGTTATAAAATATCATAAAGTTTAAAATACATCGCTTTATTGTATTTCCGAATTGTGTTCGCGCCCTTCCCCCTCCCCTCCCGAAAGGGCAAAACGTGCCCCCCCCCCCACCCCTCCACATAATTTTTGACGCGGCCTAATTCTTAAAATCATATCTCGCCTGCACTGTAATAGAAAACTTTAATTTACCCATAATGCAGTTTAAACAGATTGGATGAATAGTCGAAGCCAGGGAGATAGAAATAAGGGATAAAATAATAATCTATCTTCCTGATCGAAGCCTGACAGGTCTCTAAAGAAAGTAACAACACCAGAATTTAGAGATTTTTGATTGGAGGATTTATTTTTTTACAGAATTGGGTGATTTGAAGAAAATTTGTGGAAGCGTGTACAAAAAGTGGGGAAAACTCTAGTAAATTAACTCGTTCAACGGGATTTCCTGTGTTAGAATAGCATGGAGAAGTCGCGCTGGAAATAAATAAGCCTTGCGCTGACGCGCAAGGCTTAATAAAATGTAAAATAGCTGTTTTGGAGCTTCTAAAGCTCCATCAATCAGTGCCTAATTTAAAAGGTCAAAAACTGATTCAAAAATTTAAGCCATGTAAGTATGCTTGAGTCTCCGCACGCGAACAAGATAAAATGTCCATGCTATCTTGGTCCACGTGCGGAGACGCAAACATATTCACATGGCTTAAACTTATTTGAATCAGTTTTTAATCTTTTAACCATTCTATCTTGGTCGCGTGCGGAGTCGCAAGCATACTTACATGGCTTAAACTTTTGAATCAGTTTTTGATCTTTTAAATTTGGCACTGATTGATGGAGCTTTAGAGTCTCCGAAACAGCTGTTTGCCATTTTATATATTTTTATTTGTGTTATTTTTACGTTGATAATTTATTTTAATATAACGGCCAAAAGTTCAATCCACCTATTTTAAATATACATTATTATTTCATTCAATCATCACTATCTATTAAAAGTTGGAAAAACATAAATAGTTTCATTGTTTTCAGTTATTTCTTTCCCCAGACATTCAGAACTGGGCGTTGAAATATTCAGAGCGAATTTTGTACAGACATCATATTATAAAATTTGAAAGTTATTATCAATGCTGTTTAATACAAATGGTAGTAAATGCGCCGCCTTTAGTGATTCTAGAATCTAGACTGCGGCCAGGGCGAGACGTACACCCAGAAATGTCTCCCCAATGATTAATTTAGTCAACAACCCCCACCCTGTAAGGCAGTCGACTCGTAAAAAGCAAAACAGCCATTAAAATACGTTAGAATTAAACTTATTGAAAGACTGGGTTAAACTGTCGAACCTAAATTTTATAAAAAGCAGCGTGCAGCGTAACATTTCTATTCGTGTGTTTAATACCTTATTTATTTACTACATAAACTAAAACCTTTAACAACATTTTAATGCACAAATACGTACAAACATGCACAAAAAACCACATACGGCCATTTTGAGGATTCTTGGATGCCTATAACCGACGGTTTTTTTCAACCCATTTTAATCTTTTAAATTATTTTTCTGCTCTGAGGTAAGGAGATTCAAGAATCTTCGAAACGGTCGTATGTGATTTTTTGTGCCAAGTTTGTACGTATTTGTGCGTTAAAACGTTGTTAAAGGTTTTAGTTTATGTATTAAAATTCGCACAAAGTGTTTGATTTATGCTTATTAATCTTATTTATTTATCCCGGTATAAAAGCAGTCGCATGACAACAATTATATATAATTTTTAGACTGTGACAGTATTTCATTGCACGATACATTGAACACTATATTACAATTAAAATTAAGAGGAGAATTAATTTCTAAATTTAGTAACAGTATTCATCTCAGAATATTATACCAGTGGAGCAAAGTGCTCATTAACGTAAATTTGTTCCATGTTAATCATCTTATACACGAGACGAGAAATAATTTATTTGCAGAGCAATGCATAATTAATTATACTCCAAATCTATTAGATAAATATATTAATTCCACCAACGGTTTATCTCATTATGCTATAAAGCACATGTAGCATTGTTCCATGAGGAAAATCAGACTAATGCAAGGATTAATTTAGAGGTTGGATTAATTTAAAGGTGGATAAAGAGACTTCTATAAATTATCTCTATCTAATTCGAAAGAAATCTATTTTTTACATAATAAGAAATTCTTTGTACTAATTCATGTATTTCTTTTAATTTTGTATCATTCAAGTTAACATTATCTGTGTGTTGTTCCTTCGAATACTATATGTTTTCTAAAACACATTTATAAATATACTATCTTGAAATAAATATATGCATATGCATCTCACTGATGTCTCTCAATTGTTGATTTATTTTCTTTTTACCACATATTTATCGCTTAAGCCTCTATTTTCTAGAAATATTTTTGATTTAATCAAGTTTTTTCCCCACTTAATGTGATTCTGTAACCTGCTAGTAAAGGCTTTGTATTTAAATGTAAGTAAAATTAGCATTATGTTTTCCTCTAACATCTTCTAGAAGTATTTCCTTCTTATTAAGGAATTATTTTGATTAATATTGTCACGCGTTTCTTTTAACCATTTCTGATTCTATTTAACATTATCTGTATGTTGTTTCCTTTAACTTTGTATCCTTCTAGTTAACACTATCTGTGTGTTGTTCCTTCGAATACTGTATGTTTTCTAAAACACATTTATAAATATACTATCTTGAAATAAGTATATGCATATGCATCTCACTGATGTCTCTCAATTGTTGATTTATTTTCTTTTTACCACATATTTATCGCTTAAGCCTCTATTTTCTAGAAATATTTTTGATTTAATCAAGTTTTTCCCCACTTAATGTGATTCTGTAACCTGCTAGAAAAGGATTTGTATTTAAATGTAAGTAAAATTAGCATTATGTTTTCCTCTAACATCTTCTGGAAGTATTTACTTCTTATTAAACTTCTCACCGCCGCGACCTGATATATCCGTTCACTATGCTGTTGGTTTCACAGCAATACAAGGTTTGTTTAAATTAATATAATTCTACAAATATAATGCATTTTTAAAACATCAAGTAATGATTGATACTCTCAAGGATTATACTTATATACGTAATTCAGTTTTTTATCTCAAGTTCGAAAATTCAAATTTTTTAAGCATTTAAAAAAAAAATTACAGAGAAAACAACATTACGAATTTGCCTTTTGCTCGGCGGTCAGGGGGTTAAGAAATTATTTTGATTAATATTGTCACGTGTTTCTTTTAACCATTTTTTATTAGAATTAACATTATCTGTATGTTGTTTCTTTTAACCTTGCATCATTCTAGTTAACATTATCTGTTTGTTGTTCTTTCGAATACTATATGTTTAGTAAATCACATTTACAAATATACTATCTAGAAATGCATATATGCATATTCATCTCACTGATTTCTCTCAATTGTTGATTTATTTTCTTTTTACCACATATTTTTGTAAATCGATTAAGCTTCTATTTATTTTAGAAATACTTTTGATTTAATCGAGTTTTTTCCCACTTAATGTGATTCAATAAACTGCTAGTAAAGGATTTGTATTTAAATGTAAGTAAAATTAGCATTATGTTTTCCTCTAACATCTTCTGAAAGTATTTCCTGCTTATTAAGAAATTATTTTGATTGATATTGTCACGTGTTTCTTTTAAACATTTCAGATTCTAATTAACATCATCTGTATGTTGTTTCTTTTAACCTTGTATCATTCTAGTTAACATTATCTGTCTGTTGTTCCTTTCAATACTATATGTTTAGTAATGAATTTAAACCGTGTTGTACAATATTATAGGTGCAATAAATTTTAAACTAATTATGTTTCCAAGATCCTTTTTTCATAGTATTTAAATGATTTATATGCCCATTGGTAGCACCAACTAAATGCATTTTTTGTAGTGCTTTCAACGGAGTTTTCAATTCATTTTTTGCATTAAAAATAATTGTCAATTTCATATGCTCAAATGATTTATGGTAGTACTTATAAGGGCTATAATTGCTGCAAAAATAAAAAGGGCCGAACGAACTGGGACCGCTCAATGCGAATTTCTTCGCAATTCACGGGGGTTGGCGAGCGTTAGCGTGTAGGGTGCTGAGCCCACTAGTTTACAAAAATATGGTTGCTTCCCTTGTAGGATCACATAATGAGCTATATATTCGCTAAATATTTCACCAATACTTAATTTATTAGAGATACCTCCATTAAATTACCAATATAGTTTAAATATTGTCTTTATATTAGATTTATTTGAAATAAAATTATATTAGAATAGCTCAAATAAAAACGAGCCAAAGGAGAAAGCATACACCTAAGTATTAGACAGTACTGGCAAAGAGTGAGGGATAGATAAACTTTGTATCAAAAGTTGTATAGGATTGAAACGTCAAATTATGCACACATTCCGCTAACATAACCAGAAAAAGCATAGTCAGTTTGGACGCATCTGGCAGTTTTAATTACACTCTCTGCGATCGTCAAAATACCACTTTTTTTTCGATTTCATTGACTAAATTCGACTCCATTGACACATTGAACGCGAAATCGTGGTTTATGGACAACGTGACGGAGGAAAAAAGTAAATGAAAAAAAAACTTAAATATGGACTATTTTCTTTACTTTTAAAGTGAAACTAACAATAAAACACAATGTTTTATAACTTGTGGAAGGGTCTGTACATATAGAACGATATCAACTTTTTGGTACTTTTGGACCCCCTCCCCCCCCCTACGATATCATACGTTATCATTCATCGAATATTCCCTTCGCCAATGATATCGTTATCAATGTCTTAAAACTATTTATTTTTACAATTTTTTCTTTGTTATTCTTTTTATATATTTACAGTGATATACAGATATGGTTTTACATTTATTATTCACATACTTTACCGATTCAAATAAAGAGAAGAAGTCAATAAAATATCTCTGTTATATATGAAATAACTTTATATCATCTAATATTTATTATAAATAGTTACTGATTAAAAGTATTTGTTAATAGCTTTTTGTTGCATAATGCATTCAACAGTAATATTGTCTTCTTGCAATTGCCCACTGCACGGGAAAGGGCAAGCAGAATTTCTTATAAACAAAACAGGAATACAACATCCTTTCTCTTATCTTTCTAGTAAACAAGTATAATTCCAAACATACTTCGCACCAGGTTTTTCAAACAGCATATTATATATGTATATGGCAGATGAATAAGAATGCCAAATGTTTGGGTATTCCACATTTTGGAATGAAATAATTTTATAATCATTTAAAGATTTTACTAATAACTGTATTTTAATGAAAATAGGAGTAAAAAAAAGACTATTTTGATGCAAAAAAAGATCCCAAAAAAAGAAAAGAGAAGAAAATTTGGATTAAAAATGATAACGATATCAAAAGACAACCCGCCCTTCCCCCTAGAGATATCTTACGATATCAAGTGCCAGACCCCTCTCCCCCCTAATTTGATAACGTTATACATGCACAACACCTGTATATGTAATGTATATGTGCTTTTTGATCAAATGTTAATGTAGATAGCGTATATTTAAATAATAATGTAATTAAATTGATCATGTAATAATTTTTTTAATTTTCTTCCTGTTTCCCTTCTCATACTTTATTGTAATTAATGTTAAACTTACATACCTGAATATATTGGAACTCGCAATATTTCGTGTAATGGAGTAATTGTTTCATGCATAAGTAATTTTATACACGTCTTAATCCACAGCAGTGTCCCTGATGGACAGTAGCAGTAAGTGATGAAACACATTACGTAATTTCATCGGATAATTCAAGCTCTATTGTAAATTGAACAGTTGGTTGTGCTAAGTGAATATTAATGTGGAGTATCTAAACGATATTCTGAATCCTGATTACATTAATACCATTTTCATGAGTGAACAGATGTTTTATTGTAGTTTTAGAAATCCTTTATTATCATAAAAGTTAAATGATAAAAACTAACTAAAAAAATATATATTGTAAGTGTAGAATATGAATATAATATGAAATTAATTAGAATATGTATAAATATAATGTGTATAAATATGTATAAATATAGTGTACGCATAAATATACATATGTATAAATATGAAGTATAAATGTGAAGTTAATTAGAATAATGTGAAGTTAATTAGAATAATGTGAAGTTACTTAGAATAATGTGAAGCTAATGCGACGTTAATTAGAATAATTTTTTTTTTTTTTTTTTTTTACTTACAATAATTTCTTCGTTTTGAGATGTTTCACTTTAAAAATTTGTCATCTGAGATAATTCAAAAAGGTTTTTCTCTATCTAAAAATAAAACTTTTCTCTATGATGAATTTAATTAACATTTAGTGTGAAAATTACAGCTATTAACTTGTTTTTTGAACGTATTCTGCATATTTGTTGTTGCATTTTAGTATAAACATAAACAAAGTTCGGCACCTTCATACACTGCAAAATCCACTAATATTTCTTTTAAAAAAATAAAATTACGCTTAATATGCTTTATTACTTAAAGTATGATAAAATTGTAAGAAAGATGTCAAACTACATTAACATTATTGAATATCAATGATTCCAAGCATGTTCAGCTATATACATAACATTCATCAGGGATAAAAATACAACTATAATAGGTTGTATTTTTATCCCCGATGGAAGCTGTGTTCAGCTGAAAGTGCTTGGAGTATTGACATTGAATCATGTTAACGTAGTTTAACACAATGTGTGCTTTATTACTTACAATATGATAAAATTGTAAGAAAGATGTCAAACTACATTACCATTAGTCAATGTCAATTACTCCAAGCAAATTCAGCTATTACACATATCATTTATAAGGAATAAAAATACAACCTATTATAGCTGTATTTTTATCCCTGGTGAAAGCTGTGTACAGCTGAAAGTGCTTGGAGTAATTGACATTGAATATTTTTAATGTATCTTAACACAATGTGTGCTTTATTACTTACAATATGATGAAATTGTAAGAAAGATGTTAAACTACATTAACATTATTCAACGCCAGTTTCTTCAAGCAAGTTTATCTATACACATAGCATTCATCAGGGATAAAAATACAACCTATTATAGTTGTATTTTATCCCTGATTAAGGCTATGTGCATAGCTGAAAATGCTTGGATTAAGTGACGCTGAATAATGTAAATGTAGCTTAACACAATGTGTGCTTTATTACTTACAATATGATAAAATTGTAAGAAAGATGTCAAACTACATTACCATTAGTCAATGTCAATTACTCCACGCACTTTCAGCTACACACATAGCATTCATCAGGGATAAAACTACAACCTATTACAGTTGTATTTATATCCCTGATGAAAGCTGTGTATAACTGAAAGTGCTTGGAATAATTGACATTGAATAAAGTTAATGTAGTTTAATATCTTTCTTACAATTTTAGCAACTTTTAAGAAATAAAGCACTTTAACTGTAATTTTAGTTTTTTAGCTTTTCATAGACGAATTTTAAAATTCTACTCATTTATTCGTTTCTTTTTATTTAGAAATTTTTCTAACATAATACATATCTTTATGCTATTATTTAAAGTGATTTTCGAATGACCTGCTCAACAATGCCAAACTTTATGATATACAAGCCAAAGTATCCTGGTTCGTCCTGGTCCCGTCATTTTTCGCTCTGTTAGAATAAATTTCAACTATGATACTCAAACCATTGAATATAATTTCCCTAGTTGAAAATACTTTCCTCTGTTCGTTATCATATATTCTAATACGAGCAAATCTTGTGTGTGGTTATATATATATATATATATATATATATATATGCAAATTTTATCTTAAAAACGGCTCTAACGATTTTGACGAAATTTTGTATCCTACCATTTTGGGGCACCAGAAAACCATTGGGCTAAGTCACTTGTTCGAGAAAATTCGATTAGTGGGTCATTTTGGGTCATTTTGGGTCATGGTCAAGCTAATTGTATCTAAAAAACGGTTCAAATGATTTTGACGAAATTTTGTATCCGACCATTTTCGGGAAGGAGAAGACTATTGGGCTGGGTCACATGTTCGAGAACTTTCGATTAGTGGGTCATTTGTGGGTCAACGTGGGTCAAATTAATTTTATTTAAAAAACGGCTCTAACGATTTTGATTAAATTGTGTGTCCTACGAGTTTCGAGCACGATAAAATCATTGGGCAAGGTCACATGTCCGAGAAAATTCGATTAGTGGGTCATTTCTGGGTCATTGTGGGTCAAGATCTAAAAAGCGGCTCAATTTACACTAAATTTTGCATCAAATGGTTTTCGGGCACGAGAAGACTGTTGGGCTAGGTCACATGTTCGAGAAAATTCAATTAGTTGGACATTTTGGGTCAGTTTGGGTCATGGTCAAGTTAATTGTATCTAAAAATCGGTTCAAACGATTTTGACGAAATTTTGTATCCATCTATTTTCGGGCACGAGAAGACTATTGGGCTGGGTCACATGTTCGAGAAAATTCAATTAGTGGGTCATTTTTGGGTCAAAGCGGGTCAAATTAATTTTATCTAAAAGACGGACGTAACGATTTTGATTAAATTTTGTATCCTACGAGTTTCGGACACGCGAAAATCATTGGGCTAGGTCACATGTTCGAGAAAATTCGATAAGTGGGTCATTTCTGGGTCATTGTGGGTCAAGATGTAAAAAGCGGCTCAATTTACACTAAATTTTGCATCCAATGGCTTTCGAGCACGAGAAGACTGTTGAGCTAGGTCACAAGTTCGAGAAAATTCAATTAGTGGGTCATTTTGTTCATGGGTCATTATGGGTCAAGCTATTTTATCTTAAAAACGGCTCAGACTATTTACACTAAATTTTGCATCCTATGGTTTTCGGGCACGAGAAGACTGTTCGGCTAAGTCACATGTTCGAGAAAATTCAATTAGTGGATCATTTTGGTCATGGGTCATGATATTTGAACTTAAATTTAATTTTGACCGAGCATAGCTCGATCTTCCCTGCTCGTGACCTAATTACATGCTATATAGGAGTTTCTGTGTTATTTCAAATTCATCATGTAAAATGCTATAGTTATAGCTCGGATGAATGAAATCAGCGCTGCAGTTAGCAGCCTTGTCCAAGAAATAAGAGTGAAATATGACAGCCAGGATATCGTTGGTATAACTCAGTAGGAAGAGCGTTGGCACGGCAGGACAAAGTATCCTGGATCGAATCCTGGTCCCGGCATTCGTCGCTCTGTTGGAATAAATCTCAAGTATGATACTCCAACCATTGAATATAATTTATGACACAATTTATTACTCATTTTTAAACATAAAGACATAAAATTGGCATGCCTGAATATTGAAGCTATTTGGGATGGAAATGAGTTTTCCCTTTTTTGATAAATAAATTTTATATCGAGTTATAAGCAATACGCTTCACGTGACAACAAGATTATCGCTTTGCTCGTGGTGCCGCAGCGAAAATTCAGTTCCGAACGTCGACTGTGACAGTATATTCTGAAAGATCTTCTGCTTTTATAAACAAATGGAAAACGTAATTCGATTACATAGTTTCTGAATAAGAACACCTGTTGATTTCATGCGTTTCTGAACAAAAATGAATTAAACACTCTGTCATAAAGTAGCCAGTTTTGATTTGAGAACAGCCTTAAAACAGATAAACATTTTTTTCTGCTCCACTACATTTTTTTTCTGCTAAAACTAATTTTTAAACATACTAATAGGCTTTTTGTTACAATATCGGACTTTCCATGGATGTCTGTTTGAGCATACAGGTAGCAAAAAATACAGGCAGCTTCAAAATAAAATATCAGAATTTATTTAGAATATGTTCCGTATTCTAAATTCAGTGCATTATCCTAGAAAGGCTGCCAACTCTCCAAATTTGTAAATTCCAGCCATTTCAAAGCAAATTCTTTGTTTTGTTTGGACGAAGAATTTCTGCGTTAAATAAAATTATATATTTCTGAACAAGAATAGTGATATTCAAAAATCCTGCGGTTGGTGGATCTGGGTAGACTGTCTTACTTTCGTAATATTCAAAAATTCAATGAGCTAATCTCAACTTTTGGCTTTAAGTTTGTAATGTTAAAAATTACCGGAATACACCTACTTTTATATTTGCACTCGCTAGATCACAGTATGTTCATGCATTTATAACCATCTCTCTTGTAGATAAAAACTATAATAATAATCCACACAGCTGTTTTAGACGTTAAAGAACAAATGGAATGGGAATTTCTGGAATATTTGATGTTGAAATGAAAAAAATAAAATGAATAGTTGAAAAAAAAATCTACATTTGTAAAAACAATATAAGGAAATTATCTTAAAATTGAAAAAAAAAAATAAAATCTATTATATGATATTTGTTTTTAAATATATAAAAAAATAAAGTAAATTGTGTAACTTGGTGTGAGATGCTGTATTGGACAAGATGCCGTATCACGTGGTTTTCCTATGCGCAGGAGCTGTAGTGAAACGCCACTCAGTCGTGATGAAGGGTCTTCCCTACTGATACTTTAATTCCAGTTTATGTTGTTTTATTAAAGTTAAGTTTTAAATAATGATTTTCTATTGCTGTTTCGTCTTAACACCTTTGGTAAGTGTCCAAACTTTTTTACGTTTTTTCGTGCGTTCGTAATTATATAAATACGTAGCACCTATTGTCGTCGTCTGGTCCGTCCGTCCGCATATAACAACGCAAAAACTACCCAATCGAATTGTTTGAAATTTAAGATATATTTTTTTTTTTGCAGAATTTTGTCAAGACATTTCAAATTGTATGAAAATTGAATCAAAACTTTAGGAGATATTCAAAAAAATATTTATTAAGAAATTTGAATTTTTTAAAAGAAATCGGTGCTTTCTTGTTATAGGAGCTTCTGAGGTTTAAACGCCAAGCGACCGAGATACTTATTTTATGACAGAAATTAATCTGCAGACGATATAGTTCATTTTACAGAATTAAAAATCCTCAAGATCTGAATAATTATATAACTAGCTATAGTACGAACGCACCTCATTTGTCACGTTTGACTTACAATTTTCAACTTGTTTCTATATGTAATTCCTATCTAGAAGGCCATCTTACCCCAAGATTGGGGTAAGATGCCGAAATTCAAGCATTTACAAAAGCAAAATTTTTTACGATTTCGATGACATTTCTAAAATGAAATACATTTTTAAATGATACATAAATGTATCAACTGTAACAAGAAATTAATAAATAACATATAAAAACAATAGGTGATTTTATAAAAAATTAAATCAAAATCTTCACCCAATCTAACCTACATATGGATTTAAACATAACCTGAAATAATTTATTTTAGGCTGTTTAGCATTTGAAGCATGTAATTACTTACAAATGTAACTTTTATAGCATGTAATTAGCAAAATTTGTATGCTCAGAAAAATAAAACAAGTTTTTTTGTTTTGTTTTTTAAACATTGACTAATGTGCACCTTCAAAAGTTTTCAGAAAATATAAGCCACTGCAAAATTGAAAAACAAAGTTCAAAAGAACAAAAATATATTACTCACGCTATTCAGCCTAAGAAGAATGTAATTGTTCACGAATTTATTCTTTTAGGATATAACACGGGAAAAATAAATTCATAATAAAATGAAGGAAGTTTTTTTTTAACTGTAACTAATATCCATCCTTAAAAGTATTTAAAATATGCAAAACTGTCCAAAAAGAATTAAAAATGACCAAAAAACAGAAGTATATTACTCTTTTACACTCCGTAAAATTTATTAAGTGAAAACATAAAGGGAAAACTTTGATTCAGCTTATTAATAAACATTCCTTGAAAATGAGATCGCTGATGTGATAAAAGAGGTTTAAAAACGAATTATCATACACGGTTCATTAAGTGCAAAAAGGTGCTAATAAAAGTAATTATATCATTAGTTAATATGATTTCACGATTTAAAGATTACTAGATTCACATTTTTTGAAATCTGAAATTTATTGTAATTGAATCCAGTCGTTGAATTTGTGCAATTAGAATATAATGAAAGAAGTTTCATTCGCCTCATTGGTTTACATTCTTGGCAATGTGATTTACGTCTGTGTTTTTTTTTTATGATATTTTAAAAATAGAATTAAACATTTGTGATATTTTAATGATGCTGAGAATAAATGGAACTTTTGTATGGGTGTGTACATACATACATATATATATTATTTTTCCCACTCATTTTAATTTTGAGAATCTTAAATTTTTGGATGTATTTATGTTTATTAACCCCTTAATCGTCGCGCCAGATAAGCGTAGGCTACTTTCTTAAAAATTCAGATTGCTTGATTGTCACCAATTTGTTTAGGTAGAAATATTCGGATTACTTAATGACAGATAAAATAATGCGAACATAAAGCCAATTACACTATTTTTAAAAACTGGTGGGAATCAAACAATCTGAATTTTAAAAAAGTGGCCTACAATGCCCATGAATGTATCGAGATTAAGGGTTTAAATTTATAAAATTATTATTAAAATTTATTAAAATTTTATTGCAATGATCGGTTTATCTTTTGTTAAGTCTTTATGTGCTTTAATGGTTATTATTTACAAAATTTGTATTATATATATATATATATATATATATATGTAGGATTTCATTTTGAACACTTGATCTTTTTTATGACGTAAATGATCATCAGATTAACTGACTCTCTAGTGTACTATTATTATCCATGATTTAAATGCACGAGTTATAAATATTTTGGATCGCGAGATCAAGATTTGAATATCTTCAAAATTGGAAAAGAGCCAGTCTTCTAATTTTTTTTTGTGAAGCAAGCTTGGAAATGAAAAAGGCGCTGTTAGGCCTAGTTATTTTCTTTGGTAAATAAAAATATTGTATATGTTTGGCGAGAAGTGGATTAGCTGAAAAGAAATTGCTAATCAAGTATTGTTGAATTATATTCCTGGGACTATATTAAAGCTCATAATTTGTTATTCATCGTCTATTTGTGCATATAATTCCAGTAAATCTACTATTTACATATCATCTTCTTACATATATATATATATATATATATATATATATATATATAATAAAACTTTTGTCAATAATAGTCATTAAATCCCACAAATAATCAACAATAAATAAACCGGCAATTACAATACAATACATATATATATATTCAAACATGGTAAGATTCTCGAAATTAAAATAAGGGGAAAATTCTTATAGATATGTGGAGAAAAAAAATCCAATGTACAGAAGGTAAAAATTATTACATGAAGCAATTAGAAACTTATATAGTGAAATACTTTATCAATGGCAATATTCCACTTTTATAAGTAAAATGTAATTGATTTCTATTTGCGTAGATAGTCCTGAACAAATTTATTATACTCAAATTGCCCGATCAATTACAAAGTAAAATTTTAAAAAAATGTATAAAATGGACAAATATTGAATAACTGAACATGATTTGCACAAAAATCAATAAACAGAGAGCATTATTAAATACAAAACGTATTCAATATATAATTGATAAACAAATATACAGTTAAAAAGAAATCACGTATATGAAACACTAAGAAAGAGACGATATAAAACTAAAATAAAATGATACTACAAAACTAAACCCAATAAGAAAAAATCAAATATACTAGGAATAAATTATGGATTTTTCTGAGAGCACCATATGTATAATTCATAGTAAAGATATGTATATGGATTCATAGTAAAGTATTATTTCCTCCAATTATGTAAGCATTAGGCCTAAAAGTAACGATATTATGCCCCTTATAACATATATAATAAAACCCAAGAAATATTAAAACAAAAAAAAAATAATTAGTAATTATCCATCTGCAATAGCTAAAAAACCAACAAATAGTACACACAACTCACTAGCAAAAAAACGTGTAGGAATGATTCAACAAGATGCTAAATATAACCCACCATGCAAGACCACACTCTCTGGAAAAATATAAGCTGATTCATGGGAAAATAAGAACAACAAACAGAGAGAGGGGCAGTGCTATCAACAATCCTCAGAAAGAGGATCAATATTCTATATGTTAAGTTATTATTTAAGGAATAACGATTTAAGGGGTATAATAATGTAGTAAACAATATAATTAATAATAATAAATAATATTGAAAGAAATATATAGGTAATTCGTTATATATATATATATATATATACACTGCTCAAAACAATTAAAATATATTGAGGTTGTGGATTGATCATGCCGCTGGGAAATTGTTTAGATGATTGATACATGATCGACAGGCGTGGTAGGCTACATGAGAAAAAAAATTACACATTTGGCAGAAAAAAATGCATTTTATTGAGCATTTGACTACAAAAGGAAAAAATCACAACTTCTGTATTTGAGAAAAAAACGAATAAAAAAGGCGTTTCCTTCAAAGAAAATCGTTTATAGTTGGAGAGTATAGTTTCCCCGGACGGCCAACAACGTTGAATACCTTTGAGGCATGGAGTCAATGAGGCTATTAATGAGGAGTTGGGGGTATTCTGTCCCACACCTGCAGAAGAGCTCTTTTTAGTTCTTGAAGAGTTTGGGGGGGGGGGCTGTTGCGACAAGCAACTCGTCTGCATACAATGCCCCAAACATGCTCCATTGGGTTCATGTCCTGAGAACACGCTGGCCATTCCATTCACATGATTCCTTTCTCGAAAAGGAAATAATCCACCAAGTGAGCACGATGTGGCCTGCAATTGTTGTCCATTAACATGAAGGCGTCTCCAATATCTGCAGCGTAAGGGACTATAATAGGTCTGAGGATTTCTTTCTTATATCACTGGCCGGTCAGAGCTCCATTTCAAATGATGTGGATGTCAATGCTCCTGTCAATGAAGATATAAACCATCACTCCCCTTCGCCAAATCTGACACTTCCTTGCAGGAATACAGGGTTGTTTCTAGTGCTCTGTTCCCTCTAGATGAAATTACGCCTATTATTAGGATGAACAGAAAAACGGGACTCGTCAGAGAAAAAAAAAATTGTAACATTCATTTGTCTTCCAGTGCACATAGTCTGTTGCCCACTCACTGCGGGCGCCACGGTGCCTCGTCATTAACGTAACACATACCATTGGTCTGCAAGCATACAGATATGCAGCGCAGAGTCGGTTTCGAAGAGTTTGAGTCTAGACTGTGGTACTAGTACCTGAGCGAAGGTGTTGTTGAAAAAGAGTGGCATTCATATTTCGGTGTCTCCGACTCCTTAGCGTTAAATATCGATCTTCATTGGACGTTGTTGCACGTCTATAACCCCCCCGTGTCTTCGGTCTGTATTTTCAGTTTCTAAAAATTGTTCCAGATCCTGGAAATCATAACATTGTGAAATTTCAGTGATATCTGCTACTTCGGCTTGTGTTCGGCTCCTCTCTAACCGGCCAACAACTCTCCAAGCTTCTGATTCGGTTAAATGGCTTTGTTGAGACATTGCACTCATCGAATGTCGATCGTTGTTTTTCGCTTTGTCATTTAGTAAAAAGTCTCGTCACCAGACCAAGGTTCTAAATTACGAGACCAACTCGAGTAGAGATGGCATGACGTATGAATGAGCGATGCAGCGATGCAGCGAGGAAATAGTAAAATCCCAGCATCTCATATCCGTCCGGCATGACTTCGGTACACTGCGCACTGCTGAACCGCCTCATCAAAAATCAATTAGCAACCAGCCAACTAAGAAAAAGCAATTAAAGCAACAAGACGCACTGAAGCCACGTAGGCCTATAGATTTAACAAACACATCTTCGCCAAGCAAAGAGCAGGCGAATTCTCGCCCCGTTGCCAGGTATCAATTCATTAAGCTGGGCAAAAGCTTGGCAGGTAGGGTCTTGGTCAGCGGTCTAAAAAAAAAAAAAAGTTTAAAGCCAAATTACATTCAATGAGAAAATTTTGCTTTTGTGACTCTCTTCTTCCATTTTCTGCAAAAAAAAAAAAAAAAAAAAAAAAAAAAATCGTTTAAAGCGTTATTTTACATAAGACTTACAATATCCTTTAATTGTTTTGATCAGTGTATATATATATACAATCTAGTATTAGAATTGGAAAATATGCTAAATTTGGCAGAAGCTAGCATTAATGTGAGATTAAAAATAAATTTGGAAAAGACTAAGGTGATGTTCAATTCCTTTGCATCAAAAAAGAAAATCGTCTACAACAATACTGATATTAAAGAAGTGCAAAGTTATGTGTACCTTGGACAGGAAATATCATCGGACAACAGTATCATGAATGAAATCAATAGAAGAATAAGAAATGGATGGAGTGCTTTTAGGAAGAACACTATTATTCTGCCTCTGTAACATGCCTCTTTGTTTGAAAAGAAAAGTTTTTAACCAATGTGTTTTTCCTGCACTAACTTATGGAGCAGAAACATGGACGCTAACAAAACGGATGGTACACAGATTACAAACAACACAGCGGAGTATGGAAAGATGTATGCTAGACATAACTAGAAGTGACAGAAAGAGAATAATACGGATAACAAGTCAGACGAATGTTTTGGACATCATTAAGATAATTAAACGTCTAAAATGAAAATGGGTTGAGCACATTGTAAGAAGAAAAGACAATCGATAGAGCACAAACACCCTACAGTGGTAACCCAGAGATGTCCAAGATCGACCAGAAGACGACCTCAAGTACGATGGAGTGACGAAATCAGAAAAGTGACCGGTGTTAATTGGATGACTTAAGCATTAGATAGAAAACAATGGAAAAAATCTAGGGGAGACCTACATTCAGCAGTGCATTGAAAACTGTTGATGGTGATGATGATGCT
This sequence comes from Maratus michaelseni, assembly GCA_963931845.1. Lineage (NCBI taxonomy): Eukaryota > Metazoa > Arthropoda > Arachnida > Araneae > Salticidae > Maratus > Maratus michaelseni. The sequence goes on along the minus strand of OZ007590.1, from coordinate 346,119,758 downwards.
ATATTAGAATCTGTATATATATATATATATATATGTGTGTGTGTGTGTGTGTGTGTGTGTGTTATTCGGTTAAGAACTTGTTCGATGTCTTTTGATTTCAAAGGTATTATATGTATATATATATAAATATACATGTAATAAATTTAAGGTATTATATATAAGTATACAGATAATATATTTAAGGTATTATATCTAAATATACATATACATATACATATATAATAATATACGTAACAATATATATATAAATATATAAAAGTATTAACAGATTAAAAATTAGAAAAGAACAATATACGTTTCTCTCTTCCACTCCGTAAATTTTAATAAGTAAGAACAAAAGAGGAAACTAAAAAGTTATGATTCAGCTCATTAATAAACATTCTTTGAAAATGAGTTCTTTTATGAGATAAAAGAGCTTTAAAAGCGAATTATCATACACGGTTCATTAATTGTTGTAAAAAGGTGCTAATAAAATTAATTATATCATTAGTTAATATCATTTTGCGATTTAAAGCTTGCTAGATTAACTTTTCGTGAGGAAATAAGTAAAACTTAATTTCTAATATTTTTCAAATCTGTTGTAATGTATTGTAATTGAATCCATTCGATTAATTTGTTGAATAATAGCGTAATGAAAGAAGTTTTATCCGCATCATTAATTTATTTTTGGTAATGTGCAAATTATATCTGCGGTGTTTTTTTTTAAGTGGTTCTCAAAGGATTTGCTGAACAACGCGAAATTTTTGGGACATATTTTCTGACTCATTTTTAAGCGCAAAGGCATAAAATTGGCATGCTTGGCACAGTTGGCTTTAAATCGATTGGAATCGAAATAAGTGTTCTATTTTTTGATAATTGAATTACTTATTAAGTTATTTCCGATTTGTGTTGACACACGTGTCACACGTTTTTCCTTTTACAAGTGCTGCCGCGTCAAGAATTTGGTGAAAACACCAACTTTTAAAGTATTTACTGAAATATCGCCTGTTTTTACCAAAAAATTTAAAATGTCTTTCGATTACAAAGGTTCTGATTCAGAACACCTGGCAATTTCCTGCTTTTCCGAACAAAAATGAATTCAGAAATGTGTCAGAAAGTATTTCTTTAGGAATTGAGAACAGTCTTAATGTCGTTTAATGAATAGAAATGAACATAATATTCAAAATTTTTTAATTGCTGTATAGGCGTATAGCCATCATAGTGAAAAAGTACCCAAGCCGGGACACGAACCCGGGTCATCAGTATAGCGCACTGACGTTCTACCAACTGAACCACTTGGGAACGATGCTCAGCCTGGAACTTTCTCACCATAACATATTGGCAAGGCTACAAACGCAGCACAAGATGAAATAAAAACGCAGCAATTAAAAAAATTGAAAACAAAATTGAATTTTTTTTTTAATGGAAAAAAAATGAATATTATGGATGCAAGGCGTGAGAAATTTTCTCTGGAAAAATTTCCGAGTATTAAGTATGAAGAAATGAACATTTCTGATATTGAAAAATCACTGTGAATAAAAATGGAACATTTAATTACACGTATTAAATTTGAGATACAAACATATAAAGTAAATGTTTTGTTTCTAATTTTTCTTTTTACATCTGCAAAACATAGTTGTGATTTTCACACGGTTAAAACAGAAATTTCAGTAGTCGGAGCAGTTCCTTATTTGATAACAGCTTTTTGCAAACAATATACTTTATGTTTTAGATTTATATTTCAAATGTTGTAAAACCCACTTTGTGCTACATTTTCCTTGAAAATGTTGTAGCTCTTTACAACGATGATAATTGAAGGGGTCGGGGCAAGAAAGTGCCAAGCCACATTTTTGGTGAGATAAATCTAATACTGTAATATGTTGCTTAATATTGTAAATTATAATATCCAACATATAATTTGTTTCTAATGTCACTGTGGCAGCATATGTGACAGGTTTCGTTTTTACCCCAGTTTTTTTATGCCCTCAATGAAGATAGCAAATTCAGAAAAAAACATAATAGTAATATCATTAATGTAATGCCATATTGTTACTCAGAATATCTCAAATGTTACTAAGACTTTGGCGAAAAAACTTTAGGTTACATACCTTGATTTGAATATTGGATCAAATTTTCAAATTGAAATGTCTCAGAAGTTGAAAAATGTGGCTTGGCACTCTCTTGCCCTGACTCCCTCAATTGTTATTAGTATTTAATACCAGAAAGATTTTCTATTATATACACCCAGAAAAAGGAATTGATTAAAACTACAAAACATGTTTTGTTGAGTACATTTTAGTTGTTTTAGCAATATTGAAGTAAAATTGAACCATTTTACTTGAATTAACAAAACATTTTTTGCTGACGATACAAAAAATTTTTTTGGAATTGCAAAAAAAAAAAAAAAAAAAAAAAAATTGTTGATTCAAACAAAATTTCCATTGACCTATATTTAAACAAAAAGTTTTGTTGGGTCAACCAAATTTTTGTTGATTCAACAAAACTTTTTTCTGGGTGTAGTGGTAGACAAAAAACCGAAAACCCATACTCCTGAATTTTAAACTAACATTCATTTCAGGTTCATTTTAAAAACAGCTTTTCAACATATTTATTATAGCGTGTTAAATGTTCAATTTTGTAAAAGGGTATGATTTTTAAACATTGTAATTTTTATTTATTCAAAAATCCAGACACTTTTGGCTTCGTTATAAATATATTAGAAACTTAAGCTGTTAAACAATGACTAATGGATATCTGAACGACCGTCACCTCAGTCGCGAAAAGAGTTAATCATTTTTACACGGTGGAGAAAGATTTTTAACATTGATCTTCCTCAGATAAAGTACATTATGTTAGAAGAAAGGAGATTAATCAATATGTCCGCACCTCTTGGGAGGGAAAATTAATGTATTATAATATTGTTTGCAGAAAGAATGTTTAGTTTCAATATATTATATGCAACTTTTTATATAGATAGGTAAGACCCTCAAAATAAGCAGGGAGGCAGGACATCATAGTGACTCGAAATACGAATCTGACCCCTAGATTTTTAAAACTCTGATATTCCCATTTTTTACCTCGTGCATACGTGGATAAAAATGTAATTGAAATAATTTCGTTATAAAGTTCAGTTTCCAATTTGATCTGAACCTTAATCTACTGACCGCCGTGAACTGATATACAGGATGTCCGAAAAGTCAGGAAACGCCGAATAACTCGAAAAATATACATGGGATTGAAAAACAGAAAAATGCATATTCAATATTTTTGAAAAATCTATTTAGGGATATAAAAGTTGCTTCCCAACTCTGCCCCCTGGAAGGAAAGTGGGGGACAACTTTGAAATCTTAAATGCTAACCACCTTTTCGATTTCACATTCGGATTTTACGGAAAAACATACATAACTTTTGTAGTGAACATTTTCTTCGAAAAATCGTAGATGGCGCTGTAATCAAGTAAAATGCAGTGAGAATCGTTACCATTTAAAAGTCTGGAAACGGTCCAATAACTAAAGAAATACACATCGGATTGAAAAACGATAAAATACGTGTTCAATATTTTAGAAAAATCTATTTAGGGATATAAAAGTTGCCATTTTTCTAAAATAATGAACACATATTTTTCCATTTTTCAATCCTATGTATATTCCTTCAGTAATCGTATGTATATTTCTTCATACAATATTTTGCTTTCTATCTTGCATTCTGTAGCAGATGTAAGCTGTCTGATTTTGACTCCTATTATAACCTGCAATATTTCAAAGTTACCGGTCACCTTAAAAGGTGGCATCTTATTACTTCCCCGTATCACAATAAAATTGAGACAGTGGATTGTATCTGTTGCTACAATCGGCTCAAGAATTGATGATAAACAATCTGAAAACTCAAAGACAAGATAAGGAAGAAAAGTGTAATTTCACTTAGTTAAAACCGAGGCTAACGAAAAAGACAGGCTACCGCGGTGCATTCCACTTATCTTTTTTTACAGACCACTAGAGTGACGCGATGCTCTTTTCGTACACCTACATTTGTGAATTTGAGTGCTTTTTCGTTAGCCTCGGTTAAAACGCTGATGATATCATAATTAAGTGTCTGATCTTCTCAAGACAGAAGGTTGGGGATCGAATATTAAACATATGGAATCCAAAAATAAATTTACTGCATTAAACAGTAGCATCAGTTTTATAATTTTTAATGGCGTCGTTTCTACACCGGAAGTCAGCGTTAACGATTTTTTTTTCTTAAGAAGTTCCATCCATATTAGATAAAAGTGGCCACTTCACTGAAACTCCTTGATCGTGAATTCTCGTGTTAACCTATGAGAAAACTTAAAAGCGCGATGACTCATTACCTAATACGAGTAGGGAAAACCGAACTATGCTCGGTCAAAATTAGCTTTAAGTTCAAATATCAAGGCCCATGACAAAAATGACCCACTAATCAAATTTTCTTGAACATGTGACCAAGCCCAATTGTCTTCTTGTGCCCGAAACCCGTAGGATATAAAATTTAGTCAAAGTAGTCTCAGGCATTTTTAGATAAAAATAACTTTACCCACAGTAACCCAAAAACGACCCATTAATAGGATTTTCTCGAGCATGTGACTTAGTCCAATGATTTTCTCGTGCCCCAAAACCGTAGGATACAAAATTTAGTTCAAATCGTTTTTAAGATAAAAGTAGCTTGCCCCATATTGACCCATGACCAAAATGACCCGCTAATTAAATTTTTCGAACATCTGACCTAGCCCGATAGTCTTCTCGTTTCCTAAAACTGTAGGATGCTAAATTTAATTCAATTCCTCTTATCCGTTTTTAAGAAAAAATAGCTTGACCCGTGACCCAAATGACCCCCTAATCGAATTTTCTCGGACATATGATCTAGCCCAACGATTTTCTCGTGCCCGAAACCCGTTGGATATAATATTTAATCAAAATCGTTAGAGCCATTTTTTAGATAAAATTAACTTTACCTGCGTTGACCCAAAAATGACCCACTAATCAAAAGTTCTCGCACATGTGACCCAGCTCAATACTCTTCTCCTGCCCTGGTAGGATACAAAATTTAGTCAAAATCGTTAGAGCCGTTTTTAAGATAAAATTTGCATAACCACACACAAGATTTGCTCGCATTAGAATATACCAGCGGGTACGACCGAGCAATGCTCGGTCAACATTTGCTTTGTGTTCAACTTGGTAGTTGAATCATGTATGTCGGCTCCTATTTGAAATTTCTAGAAAATTATTTCACTTTCTAAAAGCCAACATTTTTGCCAAAAGTCGCCAAGTTTAGCGACATTCTTTCATTTAGCACCAAGCATGCGTTGAGAAAGTTCTATGTACCCTGATTGGTTCAATTCTATTTCGAGAACGTTCCATGGACTCTGATAGGTTCAATTATGTATGTCGCTTCCTAGTGTGAATTTCTGAAAAATTCCTTCAGATTCTAAAAGTCAAATTTTTTGCCAAATTCGCCAAATTTGGCGATATTTTTCTCTTTTAGCGCCAAGCAAGTGTTTTGGCATTGGTAATCTTAAAAGTCAACTTTCCTTATCATATGTACCCTGATTGGTTGAATTCTGATTTCGAGAACGTTCTATGGACTCTGATTGGTTGAATCATGTTTCTCCGCTCCTATCGGGAATTTATAGAAAATTCTTTCAGCTTCTAAAAGCCAATTTTTTCGCAATATTCGCCAAATTTGGTGATTTTTTTTTGGGCGCCAAGCAAGTGTTTTGGCATGGGTAATCTTAAATGTCAATTTTCCTGCCAAATCCCGCCAATGTCGCCAACACTTTTTAAGATTAAAAAAAGCGTGACCTAGAATGACGCATGACCAAAATAACTCACTAATCGAATTTTCTCTAACATGTGACCTAGCCCAATTGTCTTCTCATTCCCTTAAACTGTCGGACACTAAATTTAGTTCAAATCATCTGAGCCGTTTTTAAGATATAATAGCTTGACCCATAATGACCCATGACCAAAATGACCCAATAATTGAATTTTCTCGAACATGTGACCTAGCACAACAGTCTTCTCGTTTCCAAAAACCATAGGATGCAAAATTTAGTGTAAATAGCCTGAGCCGTTTTTAAGATAAAATAGCTGGACCCATAATGACTCATGACCAAAAGGACCCACTAATTGCATTTTCTCGAGTATGTGACCTAGCCCAATGATTTTCTCGTGCCCCAAAACCGTAGGATACAAAATTTAGTTCAAATACTCTGAGCCGTTTTTAAGATAAATATAGCTTGATCCGTAATGAACCACGACCAAAAGGACCCACTAATTGGATTTTCTCGAGTATGTGACCTAGCCCAATGATTTTCTCGTGCCCAAAAACCGTAGGATACAAAATTTAGTTTAAATCTTCTGAGCCGTTTTTTAAGATAAAATAGCTTGACCCATAATGACTCATGACCAAAATGACCCACTAATTGATTTTTCTCACACATGTGATTTAGCCCAACAGTCTTTTCGTGCCCGAAAACCATAGGATGCAAAATTTAGTGTAAATAGTGTGAGCCGTTTTTAAGATAAAATAGCTTGACCCATAATGACCCATGACCAAAATGACCCACTATTCGAAATTTCTCGAACATGTGACTTAGCCTAATAGTCTTCTCGTGTCCAAAAACAATAGGATGCAAAATTTAGTGTAAATAGTCGGAACCGCTTTTTAGATAAAATAGCTTGACCCATAATGACCCATGACCAAAATAACCCACTAATTGAATTTTCTCAAACATGTGACATAGTCCAACAGTCTTCTCGTGCCCAAAAACTATAGGGTTCAAAATTTAGTGTAAATAGTCTGAACCGTTTTTAAGATAAAATAGCTTGAGCCACAATGACCCAGAAATGACCCACTAATCGAATTTTCTAGGACATGTGACCTAGCCCAATGATTTTCTCGTGCCCGAAACTCGTAGGATACAAAATTTAATCAATATCGTTAGAGCCGTTTTTTAGATAAAATTTATTTGACCCACGTTGACCCAAAAATGACCCACTAATAAAAAGTTCTCGAACATGTAACCCAGACCAATAGTCTTCTCGTGCCCGAAAATAGTAAGGTACAAAATTTCGTCAAAATCTTTTGAACCGTTTTTTAGATAGAATTAGCTTGACCCTGACCCTTGATGACCCAAAATGACCCACTAATCGAATTTTCTCGAACACGTGACCTAGCCCAATCGTTTTCTGATGCCAAAAAACGGTAGGATACAAAATTTCGTCAAAATCGTTAGAGACGTTTTTAAAATAAAATTTGCATAACCACACACAAGATTTTCTCGTATTATAATATAAGATGATAAATACTAAAATACGGTTTTAAGCCACAAAAAGTAGACGTCATATGCCGATTGTGTGTATTTTTTAAAAATTGTCCCTGTAAAGATTAAGTATTTTGTAAGAAGATGATAAAATTTTATTAAGAGGAAATTTCAAAGTTTAAAGGGCCTTTTTTAAATACTTAAAATATAAGGAGACAATTTTATAAAACGCACATCGTCGGCATCTGACGCCTACCTTCTGATGATGGAAATCGCTTTTTAATAATTATATTAGGTAATGATTCATTACGCTTTTAAGTATCCCCATAGGTTAACATGGGATCGCGATAGGGCAGTTTCAGTGAAGCGGCTCCTTAAGAGCCTACACTACTCATGCGAAAAAAACGCGCAACTCTAATGTTATGTGTATGGGATCTCTAAAGATCTCTACCGTTGTTAGTTTTCACTTTTTCAATTTTGGTGACAGCTTTTTTATATAAGAGTACTTTCAGTTTCAGAGTCGGTTACAACGTTTTCAAGTAAAAAAAAAAAAAAAAAAAAAAAGTAGAAACTAACAACGTTAGAGATCGACCTCAGCTATCCTAAGCAAAAAAATCATTTAAAATCTTTAAAATGCGAGTGAGAAATTTGAAAATAACCTTCCCATAGACTTAACATTAGCTTTTTGCTTTTCTTCCCGTGACTAGCGAAAGTTCTTAATACACTCTCAGAAAAAAACTGTAAATTTATGAGCGTTTGCCCTTCAATTTTCACGGGGAGCAGCCTTATTTGATGAAAAACGGTCTGATCCACTAAATAAACGGCCTTATCCCTTAGATACTTAGAAAATTAAGAGCAATCCACATATTCTTACAGTTTTAGCCCATATGTTAGCAAAAATATGGTACGACCCCATACATTGTCCTCCGCTAAAACACTTTATATACAACACAAATACAACACTTTATTGTTTTGTGATAGTGTTCTGAAATGTGTTGCAATCCAGAAATGTGTTTTAAAAATAGTGTTGTGATTAAAATGTGTTCTAAAAATAGTGTTGTAAATAGTGTTGTGATTAAAATATGTTCTTACAGTAGTGTTGTACTGTACAACGCATCGTCCCCAAATTAAGAACACTTTTCAAGCATCACGCACAATTTAGAACACTATAAATAGAACACTATATTAATCGTCACACACAATTTAGAACACTATAAATAGAACACTATATTAACACATTTCACATACTTTCTAAATTAAGATTTTTTTAAACACAGAAATAATGAATTAATGTTCCAATTTGTTAATAGTGTAATACTGAAAAGACAGCGAAATTCCATTAGAATAAACTTGATTGATAAGGTTGATGCTTGTTTATTGCCAAAGCGCTGGAAAATAACAATTATTATAACACAATTCTTCTTCTACATTAATGCATTAAAGTGCATTTTCAAGAAATATGTCAATGGATACGGTTAAATACTGAAAAAAGTTGCTAAGACAACTAAATAATCTATTGTATTACTTACGTATTATTAAACTGCCATAAATACTTCTGTGAACTTACACGCCGGCGAAATAAGAAATATCATTATTTTTGACCGAGCTACTGTGTAAAGTTGTATATGGATTTTACGTGATCGTTCCACGGAATCATAACAGCCCAAGATAAATATTTGTGGTTTCTAGAACGGAATACAAAGAAAATATTTGATCTCCAAGAGTGTAATGTAATACGAGGTGAATATTATATTAGTAGAGTACAAAAATAATAAAATTATGACAACTAATATTATGGTATATATGTTTTATAGATAATAAAATATTTATTTTAGTATATTCACATATTCAAGTAAATTCATTTCACTATACAGATATTTCAAACAGTATCTTTTTACAAATATAAAAAATTAAATAAACACTGCCAAAAGATAAGCACGGCGGTAAACTGCAGCGGTAAAATGTCGAAAAATCGACAAGTACTGCTTGGATCGACATGACATGCGGCATGAATTAGTAAATATGTTTATGCATGAAACAAAACAAAAAATTACATACAAAGATGAAAACAATATATAAATTTCATAATTTATAAGTTGAAGTCATATTGGAGTTATTAATAAAAACATGTTTAATGCCAAAGCAAACAATTAAAAACGAAAAACAATAGGTATGTGAGTACCCCTCACCTGCATACGAAGTTTACATCATGTGACCATGCTTTCCACGAGATGATCAACCAACGTAGAATCAAGTAACCGCCATTCCTCCGAAACGAATATAGGACCAACTAATGCGGCCTACAATCTCACAGTAGGGTCTAGGACTTCGTCCGGATATCGGACTGCCATCATATGAACTGCCATCATATGGAAGTCGCTTTTCGATTCTGTTTGGCTACTAAAGCAATATATTGATCATCCGTGGGGGTCGAAACCCTTGAGCGACAGACTACATGTCCTCGGACAACTGTATGGCTACTTCGAAATTTCTTCCATAGTCTTAAAATTACGGAATGGTGAACGCCGAAGAAAAATTGAACACCTGTTATTGATTGTCCCGCTTTAATGTGTCCCACGGCATGGCAATGCTGAGAAACTTCCATTTGACTTCTCGAAGCCATAGAAATACGCCAGTTAAAACGTACGTTGAAATCAAAACGTACGAAAGTTCTAAACACTATTTTATCAGCACTTATATGCAACTCCTGTAAACCTTCACAATAATGGCTTATTATGACTGCCTTTTTTGCATATTTCTCGACACGAAAACGTGATTGGCTGTTACATAACATATATGCACACTTCCATCTAACTTTATAATGAAATTCAACATCTCCCATTCAGACTGGCTTCTGGAAATTAAAACCTTCCTCTGCGTGCTTAACGTTTGGCAGTGAGTGTAATTTAACGTAGTTGATACTCCGTTACCAGCATCATTTTAAAATAGGATTACTAGTGATGGATCTAATGAATCCAAATCTACTCTTCACAAAAATAAATGTAAAATTAAACAGATTAAGAGCAAAAATACTTTTTGAAAGCAGTCATAATATTTTTCGAAAAAATATATTTTAAGTATTGGAGACTTTTTATTATTTCAAAGGTAGTATTACGCCGCTTATTTTGTTACGTTGGAGTTTTTGAAATCGAGAACAAAAAATAGTATTTATCAAGTTCTATTATTAGTATTTAAGCTCGCATGGTTTCTTTTTGTTCTAAATTGATACTGTTATACAACTTTGTAATTCACGTCTTACCGTAACTCCCACGGTTTTCGAGATAGAAACGCTGATTTCAAAGTTTTAAAACAATAACTCTGACATATTTTATAACAGTGTAAAAAAAATTAGAAGAATCTGGAAACGTGAAATAAAAGAAATTTTATGAAAATCGATGAAATTTAAAATTTAAATATAAAAAGATCTGTATTATTTACAGATGGGAACAAAAAAGAAAAAGAACGAAGCATTGTATCACACTTTCAGTTAAATAAATTTTATTAAAATCAGTGTAAGGTATTTCCTTTTATTTATTTTTGTAAATTATTTTAAATGTCTCCTTTTTTAGGTGCGTTCGTAATTATATAAATACGTAGCACCCATAGTCGTTGTCTGGTCCGCATATAACATCGCAAAAACTACGCAACCGAATTGTTTGAAATTTAATATATATAATCGTTGCCGAATTTTGTCGAGTCATTTCAAATTTTATGAAAATCGAATCAAAACTTAAAAAGATATTAATAAAAGTATTTTTCATGCTATTAACTACTATCATACGTAATTAATTTAATGATATCCTGCGATAGGTAAAGATTCTAGATTTCCATGGTATTTTTAGATGGAGATATATTATTTCCGTATTACTGAATGTAAAAACTGAATTTGTATACTAAAATTGTTTAATTATAGCAATCATAATTTTAATTCATTAGTATAATTTTAATGTAACAAAATTGTAATTAATTGTTTTTAAAATTGAATTGAAACTTAATTTCATAAAATAAAATGAATATCTATAATATGAAAAACTGCACACGAAATAAATTTTACATTCATGCATTTTTGCATAGAGTGCAACAGCTATTGCACCAATGTCTGAATATTTATAAAACTAATTATAGTACGATCGCACGTCATTTGTCACGCTGGACGTACAATTTCCTAATTGTTTTAAAAAGTTTGTAGCGCTCAACCCATTTAGACCATATTTGTGGAAGAGAAGCTTATTGAAACTCTTTGCAGATTGTAGAATTCAGCATCCGTAATGAAATACAAAAAAGAGTAACTACTGCTGAGATTGAAAAAATACAACTGTACAACCATTTTTCATTTATTGAAATATTTCTGGAACATCAAATATCATACCACCACCTAATATTTAATTTTTTCCTTACCGGATAGAAAACTAGTCGGATGAGCCAATCCCAAAACTTTTTCTATCTCATACAGGATTCAGATACACCAGAAATGAATCAGTACCAATTTATACCGAGGTCTAACTGAATCCAAAGTTTTATTAAATTCCGTGCATTAGTTCTTGAACTATGACTATCGTTTAAATCGTTTAAATCCTGGAAAATGCAGCATAACAGCACCACCTGTTGGAAGATTTACAACAAAACCTCATAAACAATAACTTTTGTCAACGTCTAACTAATTCTTAAGTTATGAAATTCTGTGTATTAGTTCTTGAAAAATAGCTATCATTAAAAACATGAAAAATGAAGCATAGATTCCACCTTTCGTGTTATTTGAACTAAAACGTTATCGGCGTCTATATATGTCAAAGTCTAACAGAATCCAAAATTTCATTAAATTCTGTCAATTAATTTTTGAGATATAGCTAGTGTGAATATTGTGAAAAATATAGCATAGAAGTACCACCTGTTGGGCGTTTTACACCAAAAATTAATCAACGCGAAATTATATCAATGTCTAACTTAATCTAAACTTTTATTAAATTCCGTGCATTAGTTCTTGAGATAGACCGCCTGCAAAATTTTTGTCACATACAGACAGACTTACAGACAGACATTTTCTGAAAACAGTCAAATCATGTTCAAGACTTTCTAAAACATGTAAATCCGTCGTAAACTGGATGTCGAATTTTTTCATGAATCCATTACTTTCTTCTTCTAAAGACAGTATAAAGTAAAAATAGATTGAGTAAAAGAGAGGAAGCGAGATAAAATTCCAAGTGTAGTTGCTTCTTCTCAAATTATACAATATTTTAAGGAAAATAAAAAAAATGAAAAATTGATAAAGCAAAAGAAAAAGAAAAGAAAGAATTTATCTAGAGAAGAAGAAAACAGCACATTTGGAGAAAAAATATAATGTTTAACGGGTTAGTTGGGAAAGAAAAACTGTAAATAGATTCATTTTTTCGAATATTTCAATGGAATTATGTAATGTTGCCATCTAAACTTAAAAATAAGTATTATTTTATGTGTGTATTTAATTCTAAGGTTGTAAAGGAAACTATACATTCTGTATTATATATACTACTCATAGCACTTGAGTGGCTTACATTTGGGAGCCCACAATAGGTGAATCAGAAATTTAGTATGGTTACTATTGGCGCAGGGAAGATGGTAGGTATTTTTATTTTTCAAATTCGATAATAAGGGATCCCCTTCCCTAATTTTTCAATTTGCTCATTGTATTGCTGATATATTACTGAGTTATAACGATATCTGACTGGTCATTTTATATGAATTGCTCTATAGAACTGAATATCAAATCATGAAAAAAAAAAAAATCTTTCGTATAGCTCACGCACGCGCATTTAAAAATTATCTCATCCAAATATATGAATTTTTTAATTGCAGTACACTGTTTCTACTGTTCTTGAAATCAAATATGTGATTTAGATTCTCAAAGTGCAAGGACAATTCGTCAAGAATTTCAGTAGGTATTAGACAAATAACGTAAAAATCGAAAGCGTTCGGTCACTGTCCATTAATTTTTGGACAGCAGTGCTTAGTTGTATACATATATAATAAAATTAGCTTAATGAAAACCACGTGTTTTCTTTATATACAGTGACCAAAATGTTCATTTTTATACCAGCTGGTAGAGATCTAAATTCACACCTTTGTCGATACGTTAATTTTATTTTATTCTCTCTCTTATTCTATCTCATTCTATGACTCTTAGTTTTAAAGCTCCAAATTCTTTAAATGCACTAGGGAATCCGACCCAGGCTTCCCGGGTTAAAAAATATAGATGAAAACCATTCTTTTAATTGAAAACTCTGACAGATTTTTTAAATTTCATATATTTTTTTTAGATTGCGCACTAACAATACCAAAAATCATTTTTATACGAAATTATGTATTCAAATAAAGTTTTGAAATGTATTAAAATCGATATTGGCTTCGTGCCAGGAGTTAATAGCCTGTTTATTCATGCTTGAAAATTAATTTAAAAAGCCATAATAAATCAGTCAATTAAAATCTAGTTTTCAAATAAATTGCATTCCAAAATAGTTTTTTTTTTCTATATAACGGTGTAAAAATTGAAAATGTGCGATGTTTAGAAATTAAAAAAAAAATGCTGTAGCAAAATTCGCAAAACCGAAATTTCATCATGAAGTGTTGCCATTAGGAAAATGACGTCAGCGTTACGCACGGACACGTTTGTCCTTTATAATATAGATAGTTCTGAACGTCACGAAGTTTGATTACCACTATTTTTGCATGACAAAGTTTATTTTCTTTAATAACAATTCTGAGATTGTCCAAAACAAATATTTCTATAAAAAATAGTGGTATTAAAATATCGGGAGGTTGGCAGCTATGTAAATGATAGGGTATCCTAAAATAGACAGATGATATTTTAAATAGAACAACAGAAATCAGAAATCCCCCTCTCGTGAAGATCCAGCCGTTAAGCATAGGAACTTTTCTCCACGAGGGGAAATATTTATTGAAAATTCATAATTTAGAATATAGATGTTGAATATTACATTAGAAATTAAAGTAAAATTAGTACAAAGTTAGTTTTTACAATACTGGTTGAGATCACAAATTTTCTTAATATAAAATATATATATATATATATATATAAGAAAAAGTATAAAAGAAAGTAATTAGAAAATTTATGAAAAGACTACTTAATCATAGCACAACTAGTAATTTTGCATGGTTCAAGCTGAAATAGGAACAGTATGAGTACAAAAATGTGAACAGTATGTGAACTATAATATACAAATTACAAAAACAAAATATATTCTATTAAAAAGTACTTTATAAATGTAGGAACAAGGATCATAGATAATTTTTGATAAAAGAGAAATGTTTATTCAGAATGTTGTAATTTTCTTTTAGTTTATCATAGTTTAAAGGATCAAACAGAATTATATTCAGATTTTGTCTCAGTGTGACATTTTTATTGAAATTGAAAGTATGTCTCATTAGAAGGCAATTACCATATATGTAATGTAGAACAGTTCCGGTGATAGCTATTAAAGTTAATCTTGCAGAATAATACTATGTGTAGTCAGGTATGTCTTCAGTACAGATTCAAATAATGCCGACAGATGGTTCTAGGCTGTCTCAAATTGTAAGAGTGCCCAAATTTAGATATATGGATAGATTAAAATTTCCACAGTATATGCACTCCGTTTTGTTTAGGTGTTGGAATCATAAATAAGAATTTTACTTTTGATATATTATTTTGAGTATTCTTAGAGTATGAGTTAGTGCAGAGGCCTCATTCAATGACATTTCATTCCTTTTAGAATAAAACAACGTTGCTTTTGCAGATGTGTAAATAGATTTTTTTTTTTTTTTACAATTTATGAGCGTAAATTTTAATATTTTAAAATTCCGAATGACAATAATCCACGTGTTAATCCATTTTATCTTTTGAAACTTATCTTTTATAACTAATGTAATTTGAATGAAGTTATCCGTCTTTGAAAATTGTATCATTCATCAGATTCATTAAAACTATATTTCAGATTCAATATGCATTTTGAAACATTATTATATTATTAACAATTATAATCCTTATCAACTTAAAGTTTAATTAAAATAAAAAATTTGAAAGTCATTTTTGTTTTTAAAACCATGCATTAACCTTTCATATATTTCAATTTTATATTCATTTATTGGAGTATAAATGCTATTTCTCATGGAAGTACATTTGCCCTCTTGAACTAAAAAATATGCAATTAAATATAATACATCTTTTAAAAAATTCATAAAATTTACATCGCACGAACGATTAAAGCTAAACAACTAATTTTGCGAAGAATTAATTACATTATTTAATAACTGGATAATATGAAATTTATAATGAATTATAATTAGTTATTATGAGGAGAATATTGCATAGAAATATTGCTTAACATCTATTTTCTACGGCAGAGTTAACAAGATTATTTATAATATACCAATGCGTTTTTTTTCACAACTTTACTATGACGTCTTTGATGTATATGATAACAAACAATATGTTCCTAAATACAATCATTTCTGATCTATTCTTTGTTCTATTTAGCATTTTGAAAGATAAAAAAGAAAAAAAAAGAAAGTTGAAGAAAGTAAGAAAAACTTAGAAGACAAAATGAAATGCCTGTTTCAGCAAATATCCTTTTTTTCAATTCTAATCCTAAGAAAATAATTCTATTATTTTTAACATTTCTTTTTTTTAATATTAAAGATTTACGTTTAAATCCAGATCAAGAGAAAGAGAGGAAGAAAAAAAAAGAGCTAGACAATAAAATATTTATGATAATTTATTAAATTACTGTTATTAATTTTATCACTAGCATATATATGTTTTTTACATAAAAAGAGCCATCAAATTCTGTACGAGAGATTACCTAGAACAATAATGACTTTCAATTAGAAAAATTCAATAGAAAATGGTTTTTCCCCTCAATATATTAATAAATTCATTTTCGACATCCAGCATAAAGAGTCAATTAAAAGTCGCAATAAAAATAAAAATAATCTCAAATTTACAGTTTCAATTACGTATCTCAATTATTTGAAAGAATTCGATATGTATTAAAGACATATAATATCAACGTAATCGCAAAACCATCTGCTAAATTGAAAGATCTTGCACACTAGAAAATAGACCCAATCCCTAACGACGAAACTTCAGTCATTTATATGATACCTTTTAAAGATAAAGTGGCTCAGAGAAAACTGAATTACTTAGGCATTACATCTAGCAAATTTAAGACAGACTTAAAGAACATGTCGCAGACATAAAGTATAGTAAACCCTCAACAGCTCTGTCAAGTATAAACCAGAAACGAGACCTCTACATAAATTTCAGTAAAGCAAGAATCACAACCCTTACTTCACATTACTACGCATCAATAATCAGAGAATCTTTAGAGATTTTAACTGAAGGAAAGAACACTTGCAATGGTATGCTCTCCTACAATATATCCAGGATCTGGTATAGCGCACCAAATATCTCAGGCGATTTTGGAACGTAACTATCGCATTTTTCCCATGTCCCCCTCCTCCACTCCCTAGAATTCGACTCATCACCGACTATTTAACCAATGAAAATTCATGAACATTCACACCTGTGAAATTCCCCTCGTGACGGCTGTTTTGTAACAGTTTAAAGCGCCTTGGTTTTAACAGCTTTTAAAATCTTTTCACGGTTTTTATGTTTAAAAAACCTTTTACGAATTTTAGCACCTTTTTGGTAAAATAAATCATAAGTTTCAAGTCTTATATATTCCGTTTACGAAAACAATGTTGATTTAATTAACTGCATTTTTTAGTCAAAAATCGTGTTTTAACGAAATGTGGGTATATTATGTCAGAAACCGCTTCAAAGCTTTTCGAATGATTCATTATTCAGTGTTTTGTGTTTTGTAAACGTATAGAAAAGGGTATGTTGACAACTAAAATAATATATAATGATTGTTAATTCAATGTTTATAAAAGCAAACAAATATACACATAACGTAACAGGAGTTTTATTACATAAGCTTCATATATTTTCATAACAAAGATTTAATAACATATTCCAACATTTTCCCTTTAAGTATAGCATAAACATTTCTAACTATAGTGATCCTTTTCTTTTTTTTTCTTTGTGTCTTTGATCTAAAATAATTACAATAAACTACAAAAGACTGCTATTATTCTGTTAAAATTACATTGTTAATTATAACAAATTGCTGTTTTAAATTCGTACTTCGCAACGCATGAAAAGAAAACATCTTTAGAAACATTGATGTATTTAAATTAAAACTCCTTTTGAAGGCCATATGTCAGTGCATTCAAAAGAACAGCGAGAAATCTAACTTAATCAATAATGCAGTAACTACGGTGTGCTCTAATAAATGGTATTTATTCGTTCAAATAACATGAAAAGGCTAAGGTATTCGTATATAAATTGTCTGTTTATGTCTGAATAAGATAAGGGATTAGTGTAAAAATTATATTTAAAGGAAGGAAATTTTTGGTATATTGAAATAAAAAAGAAATCTTCATTGAACTTGCATGTCAAGTCTTGCTTTTTTTATTATTATTAATTTATAAATTAAAATAACAATAAAAAATTTCAAAATGTTTAGATTATCTTAAAAATGAAAATAATATTAGGTAGTCTGAAAAGTCATGATTTATAGTTGCCAGTTCTTACACTTCCGAACAATAATCTTCGACTATTACAGGGTGTTTCAGCTCAATGTTTACAAAATTTAGGAGGTGGTACAGCACACTACAACAAGAAATTTTTTAATACGAAACCAGGGTCGCAATCTACTCATTTAGTCAAACATACAGGGCGCTTCACTTCAATCTGAGGCCGAATTTTCGGATATAAGTTTAATAATAAAGCATATATTTTAAAGATATTTACAAAGGAATAAACTTCATATGTGCAAAATTCGATGAAATCACAAAAAGTGCTAGAAATGCACAGTAATTGTGTCGGTGCACCGTATGTAATGTTAACTACATTATGAAAAGTTTATCGACTACTTTAGCGTTAATTGAATGCGGATACGGCAACTTTCACCACATTGAAAGCAACAATATCGCGAGATGTGGTGGAACCAGTCACCATCACCTCAAAATAGTGCTAAATTAGACTGTCCACTTTTCGTAATAAATGTAGTTGACATTGCATATGGTGCACCGAGTGAATCACTGTGTACTTCTAGCACTTTCCGTTATTCCACTGGATTTGCACACAAGAAATTTATTCTGTTATAAATATCATTAAAATATCTTTTTTTATTATTAAAGTTATGTCCAAAAATTCGGTCTCAGATTGAAGTGAAGTGCCCTGTATGTTTGACTAAACGAGTAGATTGCGACCCTGGTTTTCTATGTAAAAATTGTTTGTTGTAGTGGGCTCTACCACCTTTTAAAGTTTGTAAATACTGTTCTGAAGCACCCTGTATAATAGCAGAAAATCTACGATTAAATAAGGCGAAGATTACTATTCTAAAATACTGGTAACAAAAAAGTGTACAAGTTGGCAGCTATTTCTGATGACTTTTCGACAATCCAATTTATTCATTTTACTGAATTAAACGTATTTAAAAAAATGCCATTATTCATAAGAGCATTTAAACGATAATATTCATAATTTTCATTTTTAAATAACTTTCATAAATATTTACAAAGGTTGTCCACAAGGATTATGTCTAAGTTCATTATTATGGTTATTAATATCAAATAAAATTTTATAAGATCGCTATAAAATTAATGAAATAATTTGGGATTTTGCCAATGATTTTGTGATATTTTCTACTCGGCAAGCACTAGAATACAAATAGAGAAGGTCTGTTCAAACTTTCAGTAAGCAAGGTTCTACATCAGCTACTGGCATTCAACGAAGGACGCCATTTTTCAAATATTGCAAACATGCAAAAATATAAACTCACTACGGAGATGATGTAGGGGAAAGGGGGTACACATACTTCTACACGATATATTTCAGAGTATAGCTGTAAGGATTTTCCGATGGAAGGGAAGGGAGGGAGGAGGAGATACAGAAAAGGGAATTGTCCATTTCTATATTTTCAAATGTAATTGAATATATTTTCTTTTCTCTCATTATTTAAAATAATATATTATTATTTATTATTTTCAAAATGATTTAAAATAATTACACTAAGAGAAAAAATAACTATGGATACCTCATGGAAGACAAAATAATGTCCTGTTTATCTTTTTAAAGTGATGAGTTTTTTATATTCAATTTATAAATTGCATTAATTCTTCATTTTGGAAAATAGCCGTAGGCTCTTGTTTTTGGATTTTTAATGCATGTTACTTGTTTGTATTGTTTGTTATGCTGATATATTTAAAAAAGATCTTATACGTGGAGTTTTTATAAGAAAATTGTCAGTTCTGTTTATGGCATGCTTATATTCCCTATTTTATTTTTAACTACAGGCTTATCTACCTCAAAACCTTAACCCTCTCTTTATTTTGCTCGAGATGCCCCCATGGTCCCGTGCATATGAGAAATGTAGGAAAAGTGTACATCATACAAAATTTAGCATTACATTTGTTAAGACTGTGGGGCGGGGATAATAAGGATCTCAAAATTTTCTAAAAAATAGGACTGAAAACCTTAATAGCCTCATACAATAAAAGTGCATGCAAGCATTAATGATTTTAGAGCAACACATATTTTAAAGGAGATTTTATTTTTAGAAAAAGCTACTATTATGATGCATTCAAAGGGGTTCCAAGAGGTGTCATTGCCCCTGCAAACACCGCGTTGGACAGCCTTGATCTAAAGCAATTATCTAATACATATATAAAGAACTTTACTGACATGTGTAAATCGGCAAATTAATAAGTTTCACAAGTTGAAACTCATCCCATATATTTAAAAAAAGAGTTATTTTAAAAATGAGCATTCAATTTCTAAAATTACATAATAAAACAGTTAAAATATTTAATAATTTAAAACATCTAGGCTTAATCTTTGATTGAATATTCAACTGGTTTTCATGAACGATAAATAAAACAGAAAATAAGTCATTTTAACTGAAACATATACGAGATTAAAAAACAGAAATACAAGCTGGGGTATTCGAAGACATCTTTAAATACTATAGTATGAAACAGCACTAGAAAAACAAATAGAATATGGTGCTCAGATTTGGTTCTTCTGTATAAACTGTCATGGTTTAATAAAATTAAAATCGATATACAGATAGGCATTATTAGCTGTAGCTGGTACATGCCAATCTACATCAACAAGATCCTCACTAATTGTAACTGGTATAACACCGATAAACATAATTCTTAAGCATACAGCATCAATGTAAAATGTACAAAAAATATAATTCACGAACAGTTCAAATATCAGGCAACATATTTTGAAATTCAAAATAAGTTATAGATTAATGATCAAACTAATACAATATATAATTTAAAATCAAAAGAAAAATCAAATATACAAATCAGCAAAAATAAAATATATACAATATACACAGACGTATTACATACGTATAATGGAACAGTGTTTGCTTATACAGTTAATTAAAATAATTATTTCATTTATGATTATTAAAAATAAATCTAAAAGAGTATAATTCCATATTTCTGTCTGAAGCTATTGCAATATCTGAAGCAGAAAAATAGAGCTTGAATAACAATTAAAATTTTAAAATAAATGATCAATATAAAAATAGCACAAATGAAATGTATATAAAATAGCAAACAGCTGTTTCGGAGCCTCTAAAGATCCATCATTAGTGCCAAAGTTAAAAAGATTAAGAACAGATTTAAAATTTTAGGCCATGTAAGTATGCTTGCGTCTGCGCTCGCGACCAAGATGGAATGGTGATGAGCGTTTGAAAACAACAGCTGGGTCAGGAGTTCCATATGACGGGGGAAACCAATTAGAGCGCTCCGCTTGTCTGGACGAGTTTAAATCTGGACCTTGGTCGCGAGCGAAGACGCAAGCCTTACTTACATGCCTTACTTACATACCTAAACTTTTAAATCTGTTTAACATACAACATTTTGCCAATGTGTTTTATTACTGCTTGCATTTTTAAAATGAAAATAAATGCTCTTGAATTATTCTTACGCATAATACTAGTTAGAGCACGGAGAGAAGTTTTCTAATTATAATTTATACGATCGTAGATAAAAAGAAATTTCGTAACTTTTTAAGGAAATATTATTTTGATGTAAATAAATTTTCATATGATGAAGAACAACATTTGACACAATTGCTGTTGGAACTGTACCTCTAAACCTGACTGTTTAGGAATTAGCTATTGGTCAACGAAAAAATGGAATATACCTTGTATAAAAATCAAACATTTATTTTAACATGGTTATTACAAAAATGAAATACAGGGTGTTTCTAAATGAATATCGGGGTTTTAACGCTTTGTAGTATCTATTATAAAAAACTTTAAATTATACTTAATACATAAAAGGAAAGAGCAACTCAAACAGTTTTACCTACAAGCTTACAAGTGTTCAATGTGAACATCTTACGTCACACGGCACACATCAAGTCTATAGCTCAGTTCTTCCCAAACGCCACTCTACGCTCACCCGATCTGACGCCATGTGATTTCTACCTGTTGGGGTTCATAAAGGATCGAGTGTATGTGCCTCCACTACCAGCTGACCTACCCAACCTAAGAAACAGGATTGAGGCAGCTGTTGCAACAATTATCCCACAAACACTAATTAACGTTCGGGAAGAACTGAGCTATCGACTTCATGTGTGCTGTGTGACGAAAGGTGTTCCCATTGAACACTTGTAAGCTTGTGGGTAAAACTGTTGGAGTTGCTCTTTCATTTTATGTATTATTTATAATTTTAAGTTGTATGTAATAAATACTACCAAGCGTTAAAACCCCGATATTCATTTAGAAACACCCTGTATAATAGGAATGTTTTGCCGTAATACAATAAAAGATAACATATTCTCCAAAACACAAAAATCAAAATTAAGATGCGAGAGAGGCGCTTGGCTATAAAAACAATATATAATTGGATTGCATCTATGAAAATGTTTCTTTTTTAATGATTTATAATAATCTAAAAAAAAAATAGCATTGTTTGCATAAATCACATGAAGAAGTATTTTTTGACTGTTTTATTATAAAATATTTGTTGAGATTGTTCTTTCTTGTTTTTTTTTATTTTGACATATTTAAAGAAATGTCAGAATTATTTTCGAAAATGAATCACAAAATCGAAAATTCCATATCAACGCAGGAGATAAAACTCAAAACAAAATTAACTACTGCACACGAAATAGGCAGAAAATTCATATTCTGCAATCAGTCAGCGTGTCCTATTTGACGACAATCCGTCAATTTAATCGTAATAATTTTAACGAGGACGCATTGAATCCGCTTCCGAAACAAACATCCACGAAATCATTTTCCTCCCATACCTATCAACGCATCTCTGCCTTCAAAATAGATCACTTTTCATCCCAACTTCATGGAATAATTATCCATACTCTTTTAATCCGATTGCACTCATCTAAACAAACATAATATTCGCTACCATATCGATGCAGTGAATCATTTTCAGTTTAAAACACATCTGTTCAATACGGAAATCTTCAAAACAAAGAAATTTAAATAAATCTTGGAAGAGCCTAGCATAGAAAACAATTGCTAAGTTTCTATGTTGCCCCAGTAATCATATTTATTAATACAGCTTAGCCAGCAATAAAAACCTCCCTTGGTATACATTGAATACCAGAATCTATGATACATTATTTAATGAACATCTGTGAGAAAATTAAAATATGGTGTTTTTAATGGTTTTACTTTGTGGTTGATAAATTCTGTCTTTAATCAAATCCAAGGTTTAAATGTAAGATGTTAAGTATTAGCAAACGTTAAGTTAGGGTTTATTATAGAGGAGTTAAAGTTTTTTGAGTATGTGTGTATGTATGTCCGACTATGACTGCAGCAAAAAGCTTCCTAATCTAATTAGCTTGATATTTAGTAGATATGTTGGAAGAATACTTGGAATTAGGTATAATATTTTACGTTTAATTTGATTCTTTCGTTTGAAAAATATAGAACTTTTGCTTTGCTGTCATAATGGTTTCCTATGGAAATTCTGATGGTTTTGTTATTTTATCATTCACTGAAATGAAAATAGAACATTTGAATTATTGATTTAAATATTACATTATAGATGATAAATCTTCGCTATAAAAGTTTATAATTAATGAAATCAATTTGAAATTTTTTTAATACGTTTCGCAGACATGCGCAGTTTTCTGTATAATTTTTGGTGAAAATTTAACATGTTTTCAGAGAATATAAAACATTTCCCTTTATGTCTTTTACAATTTTGAAATGATGCGTATTTCTTTTTTTAAAAAGTCTTCAAAGAATGGGCGATGTTCTCATTTGGACTCAATGACATTTTGAAAATATTCCTTTTTATATTACTTTTATTAATCAGAGAAAACATTGAAAATATCAATTTAAAGTCTTCAATTGTTTTATATAATTATTCAGTTAAAAATGTCAAATAAGTCTATTTTAAATTTGACAGCACTCCAGTTTTGACAAATCCTTTAAATTCAGTATATGATCAAGCATAAAATGTCACTTTAGGCAAACATATCTGTCAGATATTTCGAAGGCATTTTGTCTCCGAAGATCTTATCTACGAAAATATTTTGAGTTTAAAATACGTTTATCTCTTAATATTATATAATAAGTGAAATGGTTTTGATTTTATATGTATTCAATACGGAAATACAAATGTTGCTTTTGGAAGTTCAATATTTATCTCGGATGTTCTGCTAATTTCCATAAAAATCATATTTAAAAATATTTTACAAAATGGAGGAAATTTCGCAATGACATAACTAACACGAAAAAAATTGTAATTATGTATGGTGGATCACCTAGCTCTAAAAAATATCTCACTAATACACACGAAATCTCTTTTCTTGAGATTTTATCTTATAATCTTCAGGAAAAATAAGTATATATTATCTAATAGATCTGTTTTCCAGTAAATCGGGAAAAGTACTTCAAAGAGAAAGAGAAGATAGACACGGTTTCTTTATGTTACTAAAAATCTCGAGCAAAGGACTCAGAATCCGATATGTTATTTATCTTTATATCCTATCAATATAAATTCAATTACCTTGCTACAATCCATTTGTAAAGGATTTTTAAATACTTTAAGAAACTTATACTAAAATCTTTTTTCTCTTACATAGCAAGTTTTTTGTTTCTTTTCTCAATTTATGAATAAATAAAATTTTCACTTTGGTTCTGAGCCCGAAGACTGGCCTGAAAATCGAACCAGAGCCTGTCTGAGTCCCGGGGTCTGGCTGAACACGTCTGATCTTGGGACAGATAGGGTAAAACCCTATACCTTGTTATTAGTTGCTTTTTGAATAAAAATTTAGTTTTAAAATAAAATTTCTACCAGAATTTATTGTAACTTAGTCTACATATTCTGAACTTATTCTTATAGAATAATATCATTTTAAATATATGATTAATTGATGCTATTTTTATTAAAAAATGATTACACTATGTAACAAAAAATGTTTTTTTCTTGTCCTTGGGTAATAACTGTAAGCCTCTATTAATGTATGGCTTACTAGTTAAGAAATTTTTTTAAACAAACTTTGTTGCCATGCCCAGGACATCGATATGTTGAAATTTCTTGTGGAAATTTAATGAATTCTTTGTTTCTAGGTTGATGAGGATTTAATTTATTAGTGAATATTTAAAAGAACCTCCGGAACTGTTAGAAACCTTTGACTTGTATACAGTAAGAGCATTGGTCTTCAATACACAGTCAGTTTAGCAGTAAATGTCATGGCTTCAGAACATTGCAAAAATTCAGCAGATGCATTTTGTTATATAGGTGGACAATTTATTAAGACAAGTGCGAAAACGTACCACCTAAAAGCGTGTAGTGTTATGGGTGATGCCTACAAATCATATTTCGCCATTCCTGTTGGAGATTTTGATAAGCAGTGGGCACATAATGTCAGCTGTGAAAACTGCAGACGCACCCTAAAAAGTGAGATATATTTTTTTATAGTATTGATATTCCTGTTTGCTTAAGTAAGAAATATAACTAGTGTATAGCCATATGTTAACACTTTCATTTTTTAATACAGGATGGTACAGAGGGGAGAAAGAGCAATGAAGTTCAGCATCCCGATAATTTGGCGAGAACCTACTGATCAATTGAACCTACTGCTACTTTTGCATGGTGGATCCTTCAAAATGTCGCAGTGGCAAGAATGCAAAAGATGTGATTTACCCAGATATTTCTTCATTTATAGCACCGGTCCCACATGGCCCTAACTTTACAGTGCCAACTCCTCCGAAACGTCTGCTGCAAGTATCTTCCAAAAACACCACCACTTCAGATAGTAAACACGAAGTTAGAGATCCTGAATACAGTGGGAGAATCAGAGATGAAGAGAGAATTTCGTATTACTCCAACCAGAAAGATCTTAATGAATTGGTCAGAGACCTTGGTCTTACGAAGTCCAGTGCTAAAATTTTGACTTCCATATTAAAACAGTGAGACTTGTTAGATAAAAGTGTACTGTTCACAAGTCCGAGGAAACGTCATCAGACCGTTTAAATCTTCTATACGTGTCAGGATTGGCTGTGTATCTGTCACAATGTGTTTGCTTGAAGCCATTGGCATATAATGCAAACGAAATGAGTGGCGCTTGTTTATTGACATTTCGTCCATAAGTATTAAAACCGTGTTACTTCATAATGGGAATATATCCATCTCTCCACTTGGCTCATTCTGTGAATCTGAAGGAGAAGTACAATATTATCAAGAACCTACTAATACCATTGAAATATTCTGAATATAGCTGGGAAGTTATTAATGAATTTAAAATGGTGGCATTCTTAATATACTTGTAAGGTGGGTTTACCAAATTCCCTTGCTATATTTGTCTTTAGGACAGCAGGAATACAAAGGCACACTATAACACTGAATGAAGAGCTTGGAGTTGTCTCTGTTGGGAAGAATAATATCAAGTTGGAACCACTAGTACATCCCGACAAAGTGTTGATGCCACCACTTCAAGCTTTATTTAAAGAGTCAGAAGCCTCCCAATACTTTAGAGACGTCTTCCCTAAGTTGCCTGAAGCAAAGGTAAAAGCTGGCATATTCATTGGAAGGCAGATAAAGAAGATTATGGAGTATGCGGAAATCTGTAACATGCTTACTGAGACGGAAAAAGCAGCCTGGAATAGATTTATTTAAATTTTAAGGGATTTATACGGCAGTCACAAAGCCCAAAACTATGTGGAACTAGCTGAAACTATGATACAGAATTTTTGCAAAATGAACTGTAAAATGTCACTTAAAGTCCACATTCTACATGCACATTTTGAGAAATTCAAGGAAAACATGGAAGTGTATTCCGAAGAGCAAGGTGAACGCTTCCAATAAGATATATTGGACTTTCAACGTCGTTAGCAATGACACTACAACGGGAATATGATGGGAGACGATATTTGGGGACTTATTCGTGAAAGTTACGTGCATATCAGCCGTAAAACTCGGGAAAATATTCACTTGTAATTTTTTGTAACATCTTGAAGCGTTTTTCACATTAATAAATTGCAAATCACACACATATTTGAGTTGTAGTGAGTTTACTTTGAAAAAAGAGAAATATGACTTAGAAATTTAATTATGTCAAACTCCCGGTTACAAACGCAAACTTTGTTAACAATGAAAAAATGCGTTGTTTAAATATTTCTAAGAATTAACGGATGCATTTTTAATATTTGTAATGAATTTGTGGAAGAATAATTTGAATCGATTTTTTAAAGACTGATTTAGTTTGAAATTGGCAACAAATCTTCTTTTTCTTATTTGAATGAAAATATATAAATTTGTTTTAATTCTTTAATTTAGACACAAAATGAGAACAGGGGTGACTGTGTTCCGCTATTTTGTACACCACTAAATTTATAAAGGAATATTTTTCTTCTTTAATCCATGAATTCTGCACTGACATACTAAGAAAATTGCTATATAAATTTAGTGGTGTACAAAATACCGGAACACAATCACCCCTGTGAGAATTTAATACGTTGTAAAATGTGATTATTGATACAGAAAACGTAACAATCAATAAAAGTTTAATCTAGTCGCTCCATGCTATATTGATTTTTTATTTTTTTAAGTAATTTCGAAGTAATTGGAAGATAAAATTATTATTCTTTTAAATACACTCATAAAAGTATTAAAGTTATCATTCAATTATTTTTTTTCTTTTCTGTACACTATGTATAAAATAAAGACGTATTTATACTTTACTCGTTTTCTGTATAAATTAGAAAGTAGTTGAAACATGTGTTTCATTTCTCAAGGTCTAACAATGAATAATGTTTGTGTGCTACTTTCTGAACAAAATAAACATTGTAAGCATAGAAATCGAAAACTATTCAAAACCTACAATAGACAAAAATATGGAATTTCATTCTGAAAAATAAGAAAAGCATTTGCTTACACAGGAATTCAAAAGAAAAATGAGGCACTATAACCAAACAAATAAATAAAACATTACGTTCTAAATTTGAATTTTTATTTCTATTTAGATAAGATACAAATTCGAATGTTCTACGCGGGCTCTGATATGTGGGGCACGAAATACATTTCCAAGGCAGTTAAATTAAATTAGTTTGCAACCTTATTTACATAAAAAATCCTAAATTTATTCGAAAATAGAAATGAGTTTATATGAGTGTTTTTTCCCCAATTATAAATGTCATTTAGTATAGACCATTTTTTTTAAATGAATAAAATAGTAGTAATTTTCTTATTTTTTTTTATTCAAAAATAAAGGAATAATCTTCTGTTTTGTAATTGATGTTTAAAAGAGAAAACTTTTCTGAATAAAAAAAACATATTTGATAAAAGACGACACAAGTAGAAAAAAGTCAAAATAAAAGTTTTCAATTGAATACAGATGAGTGTGCGACAGCATTTTACATTGTACCTACAAATAAGCACTCGGTTTTATGCCAATTAAAATTACCAAAACAGGAAATTTCAAGCATTGCTTTCTACACAAACCTTTTTTCCAATATCTATATGAGATGGGAAACAAAATTGGAAGGAAACACAAAGTAAATAAAAATATGAAACGTTATTTTGTTAGTGCTTTCTAATATTACAAGTAACATTTGAGAAAACAAAATCAATATCTAAGAAAAGTTTTTTTTAGTATGCCACATTCTTTCAAAAGGATATTTCTCGAAAAATATGTTGGTTTTCGGCTCATGTTTGCAAAAAAAATCAAATATACGATATGGAAACAGAAATTTTAGAACGCTTGATCCTGTACAAGAAATATTTACTTCTCGCTGAAAAGAAGTATTGAATACACAGACAAAATATATTTTTAACGCACACATGAATGAAAATATCAAATCTGTAAAAACAAAATTAATAAAATATGCGTCATGTTTTTACAATAATTATCTATGTAAATCCATGTTATTTAAGAAAGTACATTAATTTATAATCCTATTAAAACATGCTGAAATCATTTCTTTATTAAAATGAATACTAAAATGTTCTTAGAATGGCTTGAACAATATTTTTAAAAGAAGAAAACTTTATAATGTAACTCCGTTTTTTGCATGAATTTTATATAATTCCGCTATATTAGTGCCTTAGGTTGTAACGGTCGGTAGCGAAAAATTCTCTATATCTAGTAATTATTCAGTCATAATTAATTTTTGTTCACAGAAGCCGAACTGATGTAGAAAATGTGTTTCACATTTTCTCTGTAAATAAACATTTTTTCTCTAAATTAAAAAAAAAATCTTTGCCGTGTAATATTTTTAATAAAAACAGCGAAAACAGGTATTATTCACAAATTCTACAGTCGGTTATCATTCACTGATTTATTGGGTATAATTCGTAGGAGGTTTTACAATAAGATGCAAAAATTCACTAGAATATAAAACGTTTTTCACCAATTGGACTATTTCTAATTTTCTCTAGTTCAAACAAATCAGAATCTGGAAGGAATGAATAATATTCAATGGTTGGAGTATCATAGTTGAGATTTATTTCAACAGAGCGAAAAACGCCGGGACCAGGACTCGAACCTGGGTACTTTGGTTTGCCGTGCCAACGCTCTTGTTACTGAGCTATCCCAACGATATCCTGGCTGGCATATTTCACTCTTATTTGTTGGACAAGGCGGCAAACTGCAGCACTAATTCCATTCATCCGAGCTATAACTATAGCATTTTACACGATGAATCTGAAATAACACGGAAACTCCTGTACACCATGTAATTAGGTCATAATGAACAGAGAAAAGTATTTTCAACTAAGTAAATTATTATATTCAATGGTTGGAGCATCACAGTTGAGATTTATTCCAACAGAGCAAAAAATGCCGGGACCAGGACTCGAACCTGGGTACTTTGGTTTGCCATGCCAATGCTATTCCTACACGGTCTATCCCAACGATTTCCTGGAGGGAATAATATTTTACATGGAATCATCTCCATTAAGGTATTTCATTTTTCATATATATTATAAATCGTAAAATTATTTTATTGATAAAGCAATAACAGGTTTTTTATTACTTCCACACCAATCTCAGTTAGTGAAGATTTAAAACCCTCTTTAATTACATTTTTTCTGCTACATCATTTAAACTTAAAAAAAAATTAGGTTAACAAGAATTTAAATATCCTGTACTTCAACATAATATCTTTATACTATTGCAAATTTATGTTTCATAAACCAGAAGATTAATAATAAGCAGAGATTTATTGAGATATTACACGGGATGTATCGAGTTGTCCATCTTCGAGAATGTTTTGGATTATGTGCTTAAAAATGATCTGAAGATGCATTTATATTATGACGTTATCGTCCTAGGCGTTGGAGTTCCTGGCGTTAAATAAGATTCAAACAGTCAGCGTGCTTCATTGGTTGATTAAGCTACCGCTGATTGGTTAGGGATTATAGATTAACGCCAAGAACGCCAAAGCCTAGGACGATAATGCCGTAATGTAAATGCACCCAAAAAATACAAGTTTTCCGACCGGAATTTCATAATCTATCCAGTGACGCTGCAGAACATTTCCCTGGAGAAAGCAATCTGAATTCAACATCATAAAATATGCACAGTAATCGGCATACAGAATCACAGAACATTTGTTATTAACTGACAGTGCCGACAGTCAAAGTAACCAAAATGCGAACGGGACGACACTTGTTTTTCATTATTCATTACATAAACCTCTTTTCTCAAATATACGAGGGCTGTTCAATAAGTAATAAGACTAATTTTACTGCGCGAAACCACTCATCGGAATGTTAATTTCTGTGGCATAAAAAAAGTTTGTTGTAAGTATTAACAAGAGCTACCGATAGATGGTGTGTACAGGCTCATGTTCCTGAGTATCACGTGATTGAACTGAAGCGTGTTTGCGGGCGCCTGCGGGAGCGGCCAGTTGTCGAAATGGAAGCGTCGATGGAACAACGTCATGCGATTAAATTTTGTGTTCGTCTGCAAAAATCAGCATTGGAAACCTTTGACATGTTACGTGAAGCTTTCAACAATGAAGCAATGTCGAGGGCAAGTATATTTCACTGGCATAAAGCTTTCAAGGAAGGAAGGTAAAATGTGGAAGATATTGAACGTGAGGGACGACCTTCAACGTCCACCACAGAGACAATGATTAACACAGCTGCGATTATCATCTAGGAGGACCGCAGAATGGCGAAATGGCTTCCTATTGCACCATAACAATGCGCGACCGCATATTGCTCGTTGCGTGCAGGATGTTTTGCAGCAGAACAACGTAGAGATTTTACCACACCCTCCATACAGTCTTGATCGCGCTCCACTCGATTTCTGGCTGTTTCCTCAACTTAAGAAACCATTACGAGGCAAACATTTTGCAAGCAACAAAGCATGTGTTAAGTGCTGGGGAGGCAGTTTTGAAAAAGATCTCAAAAAACGGGCTTTTACATGTTTTTAAGAAGTGGACAGAACGTTGGGATAAATGCATTACGTACCACTGTAGTTATTTTGAAAAAGACCATATAAATGATGAAGATTAAAGGTATTCTGTATTTTTTATAATTTTAGTCCTATAACTTATTGAACAGCCTACGTAGTTATTCAACTGAAAAAAAATAGTATTATACGAGGTGATTATAATAAAAGATGCACTTAAAAAGGCTGTACAAGAAGAAAGACTTGTCAGAGTAGCCTGATATTTCATCTGAGCATACGTGAAGAATGGGAATTTGTTTTGCGAAAGAAAAGAAAGGTACAAAAGTTGACCGATAGATGGTACTGTACTCGTCATAAGCTGCTAATTAAAAGACGTGACATGTTGCTTGAACAAAGAGTGTCACAACAGCCTGTCCCGTCTTCTAATTAGCATCTTATAAGGAGTAAAGCGCCATCTATCGGTGAACTTTTAAACTTTTTGTCTTTCGCAAAACAAATTCCCATTGCTTCACGTATACTAAGATGAAATACCAGGTCATTCTGACCAGGGGTTCTGACCAGTATCGTTTTCATATGAATTATTAAATCATGGAACGGAAGTGTGTTTTTCTATTACTTTATCAACTACTCATATGGAATTTCCTAAGAAAAACAAGTTTTATAATTTAATAGTAACGAATTCTTATAAATTAGCCCACTTATGGAATTAAATAACCCCATTTATTTTTCCAGAAATATCTTACAATACGAATCTTTATTTTATACACATACTTTTTTCAGTACTTTCCCTTAAGATAACTCAATGAAGTTTAAAATCTATGAAATTTTAGAATTCATTTGTATAGCATATTCATTGCTTTTTCAAATAAAATCACTTTTGTGAAATTTCAAAAGAAAATTCTATAAAATAGTATATTTGAAGGATTTGGAATGGATATTTTTAGAAAAATACGGTATCAGAGTAAGGTATTTTACTTAATTTAGACTAAAATGTAATAGATCTACGGTACATAAAGCTGAATGAATTCCACAAATCTATGTAATTTAGGTTTCTTATCATTATTGACTTCTTTAAAGAGTTTTTGGTCATAACCATTTAATTTAAACTAAGCTTGATGCGGAATTAGACGACTGTTTTTCTTTTTTTCAATTTGTTTTCATTATATGTTATATCACAAATTGAAACTTTTTTTAGTAAAAACGTCATTTGGCTTAACCTTTAAACATGCAGAACTTTTACTTTAAATTATTTAAAGTTTTAAAACTAATAAAACATGTGAAATAGCGTATTTGTTTTAATATAATTTTCTTATCTCATTGATAGTTAATTTTTTTAATTATATTTCCATTTTTCAACGTTTATTATTCGTTATTTAAAATTTTAAAATTCATAATATTTGCAAAAAGTTTTATTTTTACATTGCTAAGCTTTTTGTTGTTTAAATTTTGCTTTAAAAAAGTTTCACATTCCAATTTGGAAATACTATATACACTGCTCAAAACAATTAAAGGATATTTGAAGTTTTATATAAAATAAAGATATAAACGAAATTTTTTTTGCCGAAAATAGAAGAAGCGAATCACAAATGCAAACTTTTCTGGTTTTCAAACTGTGGAGTATGCAAATTTTGAGTTCGACGTCAGAAACGTCGCTTCAGCGGCAGCGAATGAAATTTGACTTTCAACTGGATAAAAGAGAATGAAGACAAGGATGATCGGCATTCAGTGATTGCTTTGTTACGATGAGTACGATGTCTCAGCGAAGTCATTTGTCAGATTCAGGAGCTTGGAGAATTGTTGGTAGGTTAGAAGGGGGCCAAACTCAAGCCGAAGTAGCGCAAGCCACTGGAGTGTCACAAAGTGTCATTTCCAGGATCTGGAACCGTTTTTTGAAAGTGGATGTGCAGGCCGAAGACCAGGGCAAGGTCGTAGACGGGCAACAACGCCCAATGAAGATCGGTATTTAGCGTTAACAGCTCGGAGACACCGAAACATGAACGCTACTCTTCTCCAACAACACCTTCGCTCGGCTACAGGCACCACGATTTCAACTCAGACTGTCCGAAACCGGCTCCATGCTGTAGGTCTGTATGCTCGCCGACCGATGGTATGTGTTAGATTAACATCAAGGCATCGTCGCGACCGCAGGGAGTGGGCAACCGAGCATGTCAACTGGAGGAGAAATGAATGGAGCAATATTCTGTTTTCTGACGAGTCCCGTTTTTCTGTGCATCCAGATAATAGGCGTATTTTCATCTGGAGGGACCGTGGCAGTAGGAATAATCCTGCGTTCGTGCACGAAAGTGTCAGATTTGGCGGTGGAGGAGTGTTGGTGTATGGTGGCATCTCCATTGACGGGCGCACTGACCTCTACATCATTCGAGATGGAGCTCTGACTTGTCGCCGATATAGGGATGAGATCCTGAGACCTATTGTAGTCCCTTACGCTGCAGCAATCGGAGATAACTTCATTTTAATGGACGATAACTGCAGGCCACATCGTGCAAACCTGGTGGAGGATTTCCTTTTCGAGGAAGGAATCGTTCGAATGGAATGGCCAGCGTGTTCTTCAGACATGAATCCAATCGAGCACGTTTCGGACGCTCTAGGAAGACGAGTTTCTGGCCGCCAACAACCTCCACAAACTCTCCAAGAACTGGAAAGAGCTCTTCTGGAAGAGTGGGGCAGAATACCCCAACTCGTCATTAATAGCCTCATTGAGTCCATGCCTCAAAGGTGTTCAACGTTGCTGGCCACCCGTGGAAAACATACCCCCTACTGAAAATGATTTTCTTTGAAGAAAACACCTTTTCTTATTCTTTTTTTCTCATATGCACAAATTGTGTTTTTTTCCTTTTGTACACAAATGCGCAATAAAATGCATTTTTTTCTGCCAAACATGTGTAATTTATTCTCATATAACCTACTATGTCTGTCGACCATGTATCAATCAGCTAAAAAGTTTCCCAGATACAAAATCCACCTAAAACTGCAATATCCTTTAATTGTTTTGAGCAGTGTATTCGGTTGAAAAAGTACGTTGTTTAAATATTTGTAAGAATTAACAGATACAATTTTAATACTTGTAATGCATTTATTTAAAAATTATTTGAATAGACTTTTTAAAGACCGATTTAGTTTGCAATTAGCAACAAATTTTCTTTGTTATTTGATTTAAAATAACAAATACATTTGAGAGATTTGTATACATTTGAGATCATTTTGACAAAAATGAGAGTTTAATACGTCGTAAATGTAATTATTGATACAGAAAACGTAACAATCAATAAGAGTTTAATCTAGTCGCACCATATTATGATGTTTTATTTTTTAAATAATTTCGAAGTAATTGGTAGTTAAAATTATTATTCTTTTAAATACCCTTATAAAAGCATAAAAATTATGTTTTTTACTTTCTATACGCTATGTATAAAATAAAGAAGTATTTATACTTTACTCGTTTCCTGTATAAATTAGAAAGTAATTGAAACATGTGTTTAATTTCTCAACATATAACAATGAATAATGTTTCTGTGCTATTTTCTGAACAAAATAAACATTGTAAGCATAGAAATTGAAAACTATTCAAAACCTATATCAGAAAAAAATAGAATTCCATTCTGGAAAAAGAGAAAATCATTTGCTTACACAGGAATTCAAAAGAAAAATGAGGCAGAATATCAAACAAGTAAATAAAACATTACATTCTAAATTTGAATTTTTATTTCTATTTAGTTTAGATACAAATGCGAATGTTCCACGTGGTCTCTGATATGTGGGGCACGAAATACATTTCCAAGGCAGTTAAATTAAATTAGTTTGCAACCTTATTTACATAACAAATCCTAAACGTATTCGAAAATGGAAATGCTAAGAATATGGAAGATGGAAGGCAATCAAAGCATAGTATACAGGGTGATTCATAAGTAAGATTACAATTTCTAGATGCTGTAAAACAGGAACAGTTTATGGCACGTTCCCCAAATGCAAGCCGTAAGGTAGGTGTACTCATAAAGTTTTTTTTTTTTTTTTTTTTTTTTTTTTTCTGGCTGCTGTGCGAAGTGACATAGACGATAGCTAGCTTGTCACGCGAATATCAGTAGAAATGGCGATTTTTGTATCAGAGTGCAATTTTTTCCCCATTCACTCTCTATTCCTCCGAATGATTTGATAAGTTAATCCCGAAAACCGTATCTTAAGTAAAGCATTTTGTATTCTTGAACTGAGCAAAACGGAATCTGTCACCATTGTGCAACGGCATTTTCGAATACAATTTAGAAAAGAACGTCTAATTATTCCTCTTTGGAAAATAATCTAACAAATGCGCGATAACCAACTATACCATCTTTAATTTAAAAAAAGAATCATGTAACTTGGAGAAGTAGTTTTTCACACGAACTGTCGGAAGAAAACGCTCAGCGTTTTAAATATATAGATTCTTGATTTTCAGAGAGATATTGCATTATAAGTACTATTCCGTTCATTGAAAAAGGAGAGTTTTCTGTATTTAATCGTTGTAGAAATAATTAAATGATTTCAATACAATCACTACTGATACAGAGAAAATAAGTCACAAAATGATCAATTCTCCCAAATTGAAACGCTAAAGAAAGACATAACATACATCATTGAAATAAAATTTTAATCTCAGAAATCACAAACTTATGGTTGTTTGGTTGGGGCTCTAAGGTCATGTTTATCACACGAGCGCTAAACATATCGGGGCATCCGTTTAAAATGGAATTCGTCTCACGACACATATTCATGGCTGTTTGGGATTCGAACCCAGCTCCCTCTACCTAGTAGCCAGTGCCCTAACTACTTAACAATGTGGCATGCTACAGACTTAAGAAAAAGATCTATCCAAATAGTTCAACAAATTACAATCACTTTCAATGAATTTACGGTTAAATCTGGTGAATTAAAGATATAATTGTTAAAGTAAAAATAAACTACACTGTAAAAAATGACCAATGTTTCTTATTTTATGAATACATGCTATAATCACGAACGGACATATAATATAATCTTCTGAGTTATCTGAAATTTCGAATAGCGTGTTATATTGTCTTTTGAATCCTCAGAAAGCAATACATTTCCAAAATTTAAAGAATTATTTATAAAAACGAAGTATTTTTTGCTGCCTGTATTTTTCAGAAACGTTTCCGAAGGGTTTTTATAGTGTATTAATTAGGTCCTCAGCCTGGAATACCTGTTTTAAGAATGCTATCAATTCTCAAGTAAACATTTTCATTCTCAAAAAATATGTTTAACAGACAAACATGCAAAATTAACAGCGTTAACAATAACATTAAAATTAAGATTATTTCTTTACTCTTTCATGTATAAATTAACTTATGCGGCTGAAAACATTTACTTCAGAATTGATGACATTCGAAAAACAGATATTCAGGCTGAGGACACTAATTAATACACTATAAAAAACATTCGGAAACGTTTCTGAAAAATACGGGCAGCGAAAAATACTTTGTTTTTATAAATAATTCTTTAAATTTTGGAAATGTCCTGGTTTCTGGGGATTCAAAAGACAACGGAACACGCTATTCGGCATTTCGGATAACTCAGAAGATTATATTATATTTTCGTTCGTGGTTATAGCATATTTTCATAAAATAAGAAACATTGGTCATTTTTACAGTGTATACTTGGCATCTCAAAAGACTTTTATTAAAATATATAATAATAGATCATCAAAGGAGAGCTTCACCTATCCGATAAATTACGAGAAAAGCGAAACTATCTAGAAAAATTACAACAAGGGTTGATTGAAATTCTGAGCGAAACAAAATCAGCAGATTCCCAGTTTACAAAATCATCGTATGGGTAAAATAGTGTAGTACGAAGCAAAAATTAATGAAGGTGATGATTACAATTTGCTTAGTAGTTTAATGTATTTGTAAATAAGTTGATTATTGATGTACGATTTTTCCCCCTTTTCTTTTCATTGGAAAGAGTTAATATTGTATGTCTTATAATTGTCTGTAAACTTTGTATTATTGTTTTTATTCTAAATACTTTGGTTTCAGCCTGTCCGTCTACTCACCATAGTTTTTAGTGAATAATTAAGTATCACTAATCTCATACAAAACATTTGTTATTTTTTATCTCATGCAATACATACTTTAAGAATTTATAATTAATATGCAGTGTATAGGTATTACATTATATAAATATTTTTTTTATACTTCTTCATAATTTATAAATAGTTTTCAGCTCAAATTTAACATTAAAGTTACGAATAAACAAAAATTGTATACATCATAATATTCATGTAATGTAATGAAATGTTAATGTTATATCTTGCAATATTTATCAACTCTAACTAAAATTAATTTAAAAAAATTAAATTCAATTCAGTGTTTTCTTTCGCATCCAGAATTCTGTGATCACCCGAAACTATATCTGGCGGGAGGTTGGGAGGGGATGTTTAGTTCATATTTTTCTCAGTAACTATGCAAGAGTGACTGATTCCTCTAATTTCTGATTGCTAAAAGTTTTAAATTTAGATTTTATGCAGTGAAGTTATGATCTTTTCTAAAATTCTAGATAATTACATGCCTTACACAGGCTTATACTGATTTCAATAAGTATAAAAATTATTGTTTTAATTTTATGAAAATTAATTAAAACTTTATAAAATTTTACATTTTATTAAAAAGGATTTTATAAAAAATGTTTTATTTAAGTTATTTATAAATTTCGTTAAAAAGTGTATAGAATTATGGGCAAAAAGATTTAAAGCGATTTCTCAATTATTAAGGAAGATTTGATCAAAAATATGGGCCCGCGCACTATCGATAAAACCGACTTCGTAGAAAAAATTCTACTAAAGGTTCTATTCCCTTTTAAATGGGCAGATTAAGGCATATCGGGGGGGGTCTACAGTAGGGCGCAAAAATAACGAATTAACTGTATGTTGAAAAAAAAATTATCACTACATGTTTTTCTTCTAAAACTTTAAACGCGATTTTCTGAAAATTACATTTTTTAACATGTATTGTTTTAACATTGGACAGTATGATAACTTAACATTTTTTTTTAAAATTTACGCTTATCTAAGCATAATTAAATTGTAGCGTCTAAAGGATTTAAACTATTTTTGAAAATTTTAATTTTTTATATTTTTTCCAATAAAAGCTCAAAATTTAGATGAAAAATGATGTTTTTTTTTTCAAAATGGCGCAATTTTCTTTTTTTTTCAAAAATTCTAAAATTTTAGCCGATGGCCTTTAGTTATCCTATTTGACTATAAGAAACGGAGATTTTAATAACCTTTTTGTTTCTACAGGAAGTTAGGATGCTGCCCATCGACCCCGGATATTTTGGTACAGGCCCACACGGCTGCAGGTTTCTGACGTATTATGTGACCAAATTTAATAAAGCAAATATTTTTAAATACTTGAAGCAATAAAAAACAACGTGGAATTATTAGTTTTTCAATTAATTTTACACCCTTCGTAAAACAAAATTCCAAAATATGTCAATTCTCCGTCATCGAGAACGTATGTAATCTCTTAATGTGAATGAAGATGCAAATAACATTTTTAACTTTCATGAAAACGAATTAAATACTTATAAAACTTTAGTTTGTTTAACGCTTTGAATACTGAAGTCTAAAAGCTCAATAGCATTCAAATTACGACGACCGCCCGAAAGCTGAAGTATGCTGCGAGATTATTTTTACCAAATTCTTCTACCTGACTACTTGTCATCAGGACAATAATAAGAAAAAGTGGGACCTTCCTAAGACCAAAAGATCCGTTGATTCCAATAATCCCCTGCTCTGCTACAATAGTTGGAAATTTATAAGTGGGAGAAAATGTAACAGGTGTTCGGTCGGTATGCCAGTCGTTTGCTTGGCCGAGCGTTTTGGGCGGTTTAGTAGCAAAAATTTTAAATCGATTTTATAAAAAATATGTTTTATTAAAGCGGTTTTTAAATGTCAATATATAGTATAATTAGCGAATGAAAGCGATCATTCAGATTCTACGCTAGTCATACGAAGACACACGCAAGCTAGCAATAAACAAATGGCAGCGTTCCTGTCAAATTTATCATTTGCATTTCAATATTTTTAAAGATTATTTTTGCTTAGGATATGTGAGGTCAATATCTGACGGGGTATTTTTTTTAAACTTTCCAACATAGTTGAAATGTGCTTATGAATTCCGTTTGTCTGTCAGTCTGTCTGGCTGTTCGTGCTCTAACTCGTGAAAATATATTCGGAGTCTAATGCTATATATGAGTGATATATGTTATTGAGGTTTACTATGGCATATTCAGTATTGAAAAGGAAGTGTGTAGCACTTATAGTTTTCTTTCAAGGAGACTCAAAAGAATTCCATTACATTACGGTCCATGGAGAAAATTCATTTGCGGTTTATTTTAATGCTGTTACACAATTTCAAACACATTAAAATTGATATGTTTAACTGAGGTGCACTACAAGAGGCTTGCTGTATAGTATAGTATGAGTAGCACTTACAGTTCTTTTATAGGGACACTCAAAAGAAATTCGTTACATTACGGTTTATAGAGAAAAATCGTTTGGGGTTAATTTTAATAACGTTTAACAATTTCAAACATATTGAAATTGATATATATCACTAAGGTGACTAAGGTGCATTGCAAGAGGTTTACTATTGAATATTTTGTGTATTGCATTCATCGTTCATTTACAGGGACACACGCTCATTGAATTTTCTAGCTCTGTCGGGTTGAATGTCGACGGATATAATCTTGCCGTGTTCTAATAGGGTTGCGGTTCGACAGAAATTATTTTTTTAGGTTCGGTCGGGTTGCATGTCGACGAAAATTATTTTGTTCTTTTCGGATCAGGTTGCGGATCAATGGAATTATTTTACTGGTTCTGGTCGGTGTGTGGGCCTGTTTCAGTTTAACTTCAAACTAAATTTTAAGAATCGGGTCGGGTTGCGTGTCGATGGAAATTATTTTGTCGTGTTCGGATCAGTTTGCTTTGGGTTCGGGTTGACTTCAAATAGAATTTTCAGGCTCGGATAGAGTTGCGTATCGACGGAAATTATTTTGTCCTGTTCTTATTGGTTTGCGGTTTGGTGAAATTTTTCTGCGGTTCGGGTTGACTTCAAATGAAACTTTCAAGTTTGTGTCGAGTTGAATGTCGATGAAAATTACTGTGTCCTGTTCAAATCAGATTGCGGTTCGATGGAATTGTTTTGTTGGGTTAGAGTTGGGATTCGGGTGACTTGAAATGGAATTTTCAGTTTCGGGTCTTGTTGCGTGTCAACGAAAATTATTTTATCGTGTTCGGATTGGTTTGTTGTTCGATGGGAATTTTTGTTTGGGTTCACGTTGACTTCAAATGGAATTTTCAGTTCGGGTCGGGTTGCGTGACCACAAATATTATTTGGTCCTGTTCGGATCAGATTGCGTTCGTTTTTTATTTTATTTTATTTTATTGTCAGGATTGGGTTGCGTGTTTATTTCCAATTGAATTTCCTGGTTCCAATTGGGTACAACACGATTTTTTGACAGACAGCCGGGCAAAATCAGGCTGACTTAGAAACAAGTGGTCATTTTTCAATTCGTCTAACGCTATCTAAGTTCTTTGAAATAAGCTTAAAAAATACAGGATGATTAAGAAGTAAATGACCATATTCCAATTAGAATGACGCTCTCTATGCTCTTTTCAATAAGCCTGAAAAACATCAGGCTGATTGGAGAAAGGGAGATGATTTCCCAATGTCCAATTAGCCTAAGATATATATATTTATTTATTTATACATATCGGCCGACGTCCATTTTTCACGTTTCTAAACTTTGATACGTTTAATCAAACTGAAATTTTTAATGAAATTAAAATTGTTATTAAATTTATTGTTTTTAATATTCATAAA
The DNA here is from genome assembly GCA_963931845.1 of Maratus michaelseni. Lineage (NCBI taxonomy): Eukaryota > Metazoa > Arthropoda > Arachnida > Araneae > Salticidae > Maratus > Maratus michaelseni. Next base: position 346,078,636 of record OZ007590.1, on the reverse strand, counting down.
AAAAAACATTATTTGATGAACACGAAAATAAATGGTACCAATATGAAATTGGTTCATTTCTAAAATTTAATAGAAAACATTTACTGTAACAAATACAATTACATGCCTCATATTTCATATATAGTTTATAAAGGCGAAAAATAATCTTTTATCAATGTTTGTTTTTCTTCTGGTTTTCAATAATCTCAATAAAATATTGTAAGTCTGTTTTTTTCGGTATCAGTTCTCTGAACCAAAATTTTTTTTCGTCGTACTAATGCTTCTCAAAGTGTCCTGATATGTTTGAATTCCACCGCTGTCTTAAACGCTTTCAGAATCATAACCGTCCTCATTTTTACCATCAATTTCCACATAAATGATATAGCTGTATGAAAACGTACTCAGAAGTGTTAGTTTCGGTAGTGCATACTGCATTGTCATTTGAGACAGAATTTTCTTTATTAGACTTTTTATGTCTTGGTATATTTGAGAACTTTTTTCCTGTTTTTTTCTCGCATTTAATCTGTTAAATTTAAAAAATAAAAAATAATAAAAAACGATGAATTAAACAATATGAAATGGGAAAAATATGAGTTTTGTTTCAGTGATATTTTTCTATTTGCAGGCAATTCTTTTGGCCGTCCCTGTACTAAACATTATGAATTATGGATATATTTTTAAAAATGTATTTCAAAATAATTTTAATGAGTTGTTACTTAGTAGTGAACTTCTATGCTGTTGATATAAAAATTTAAATAAATATAAAAAAGGAGTGTGTGACTAGTATTTGAAAAAGTATATATTTTTAAAATGAGACAAATATCATGAAGGACACTGAAGAAAACGAATTATATAGTGGAAAAAAAACTAGTCTTATGTTTAAAAAAAACTTTTGGCTTTCGCATTAGTTTTTGGATTAGTTTTAAAATTTTTATTCGAAAAGCCAGGAATTCGTTTTTAATCCCCTCTAAGTAAATCTTTTTTTTTTTTTTTTAATGTTTAAATTACTCTCTGAAAACATTCTAAGAACAAAACGATCAGATACTAATTAATTAATTAAAATTAAAATATTCCTTATTACCCATATACTATATTTTTCATCATTTCATTCTATCAATTTTGCTCATATTACCTAATTAAATTTCTTAAATGGAATTTCATAGCCGACTTAATATCACTTCTAATTAGCCTATAAGTCTTAATCTCAAATAAATTTTTTTTTCACATTCCTTTCAGAAAAGAATATTTAATTAAAATATATAATATCATTAATCTCTTCCTAGAACTCTTAAACGCTATTCTGCTTTGATTTTCCTTAAAGCGTCCGCTTTTGCAAAAAGGAATAAAATTTTATTAAAAGGAACGATTATGGCAATAAACTGTGATTTAAGATGAGAAAAATATACTCGTACGCAAAATTTCAATTTAAGTATAAAATGAAAAGAAGTATTTTATTACAGTTATTAAAAATGAAATTGATAAAAATGTTTTAAAATATTTTTATTCTTGGAAATATATCTGATGGACCTAAACTTTTCTAAAACATTTTTAAATATTGAAACTAATACTACTATAAAAACAATTTTTGAAATGCACTAAAAGTGATATTTTATATACTATATTGTTGCGTTTTGTGACTTATATAAATGTATTTAAAAATATTTTACATGTTTAACTTTTATGTTTTTCATTATAAATGTTCATGATGTTGGTAAACAAAATATTCACGGTAATCGTAATTTATATATATAAAAAAAGATAAAATAATTAGATAAAATGAAAAACAAATATTTATTCAAACTTATATTATTAATTTACAGATATTGTAAAAAAAGTAAATCGCTGTTTACTAATGATTACGTTGTTTCAAGTAACATATAAATCTTTGTTATAAATATGCTATAAATATACTGTATCGTTGCGTTTTATGATTTATATAAATGTATTCAGAAATGTTTCATGGGTTAAACTTTTATGTTTTTTATTACAAATGTCCATGATATTGATAAAAAATACTCATGATATTAATTTATATTAAAAAAAAGATAAAATAATAAGATAAGTTGAAAAAAAAACTTATTTCTTGAGATTTATATTATTATTTTACAGATATTGTAAAAAAGGTAAATCACAAATTATTAATGACTAGCTAACCAGCCCGGCGTTGCCCGGGCCCGAGATAATTACAATCCCAGAGAAAGGCGTTAACCCCCTCCCTCCACATACCCGCAAATATAATGAATAATTTGTTCAACAGAACCACCGTCACGTACACTAACGCGATCATTAAAATAATAATTACATTTTTCTGATACTTAGAACATAACGAAGACGCTACGCTAAAATAGCCGGCAGATGACACCCCTTCCCGACCTCAATTTCAAATCTATATCTTAATTAGTTACCTAAATATTTGTTCATTAGTAAAATTTGGCAATTATTTCCTTTCATTTTCGCAAACTAAATGAGAGGGATCGGCCAGAGAAACAGATCTCTTTGTAGTTCAGTTTTTAATGAAAGCCGATCCCTGTCTGAAAATTTCTCGGATCGTTTTCACTGTCGCCGGCAGATTTTTGGCAGTTTTTTGCGTAAATTAAAAAAAATATACCAACCGAATTTTTCAAAAATCACATAGTCAGATACAGAATATTTTTTTACATATGCTCAGACATTTTCAATTTGATATCTCAATTAGTTTTCTTAAAATTCGCTAATTAGTTAAATAATTTCGAATTCGTTCATTTCCGGTTGCAAATCCAATGTGTCTGTCCGTTTCTTTCGCCATTTTGATTTAAAAGATGATATTTTAGAAGCGATGGTTAATGAGAATCTAATTAATATCTAGGCTAATTATCAAAATATTAAAATTCTGAGGCTCAGGTGCACATGGCCAGACCTTGGACTATCCACACCTAAATTTCCAGCCTTCTAGGTGGGCTAGATTTTCCTAGCTATCGCCAACAGACACACACACACAGACACACAGACACACAGAGCGAAACTTTCTTTTATTAGTATAGATTACATTGTTTCAAGTAACATATAAATTCAACTTTGTTATGTTATAACAACTTATCATTGTAATTTCATCAAATGTCAATAAAAAATTTTAAAAATAATGAAAATTATAATCATTATTAATAAAATTATTTTAAACAAGCTGTAAAACTTTAGAAACACAAAATTTAAAAAGTTAGTTTTAACTACATTCAAAACAAAATGAGTTCATATAAAACATGGAATCAACTAGCGTTTCTGAAATATAGATGTCTGTAAATAAAGAAAATCATTACTTTAAAGCTATGAGTTACAATACATTTTTCTGTCAAATATCTTAACACATTTCCCATTTTTTTCTTCTTAAAACAGTACAAAAATGTCTTCTAAAATATAAGCTGTTATACTTGATTTTAATTATTAAAGATCAGCTGTGACACATTAAAATCTTTCAAAAAATTTAAAATAATGGGGGGGGGGGAGGATTTTGTAATTAGGTGGATTTTATATCTGGTTATATACATCTGCAACGGAAAATGTTAATTTTTTTTACTCATTTAATCCGCTTGGCAGGCTTTACTGCCAAGATATATTTTCGATTAGAGTTTGTACCACTACTTTTAAAAGATATGCTTGCCGTATTTAACGCAAGAAATAGCGATTAAACTATGCAAAGATTACATTCTGAAAACGAAAGGGTATTCAAAAGTTAAAACAGTTCGGATCCTGTTTTTCGGAAATATGTGAGAGACAGAGAATTTAAAAGGATTGGCAATTCATTTTGTCACTTATTTGTAGTTATCTACAATTACACTTAGTTCTTCTTTTCTGCAAAAATTCTAATTGCATTATTTGGTGTTGTACCGTAAACAATAATTTTATGAGGCAAAAAAAAATATATTCAGCAATAAATGTCAAATATACAGGGTGGTCATAAAGTTTTTCCCTGACTACAAATAAATATTACGAAATAACCTTTGAATGTAATACTGTACAATTTTTATTATGGAAAAGTCATGTTCTTAGGTTTTTTTAGTCTCGTCTCTACCGTCGTTCGTGAGTTCCTTGATGACAAATTTCCTGGAAGATGGATAAGACAGGATGGACCAACTTCTTTAGGTTTTTTGTTTTGAGGGTATATAAAGGACAGAGTGTTTGCAACACCATTAAAACATATTGAAACACACAAGGTCAGGATCTCAGATGCTGTGTCTAGTGTGACAGCCTAAATATTGGACAATACGTGGCAAGAAATGGAATACCGCCTTGACATTCTTCGAGCTACCAAGGGTGCTCACTTCGAAATTTACCGACATAAGTACTTGTATTAAAAACTTCATAAATGTCTTTACAATATATTGAAACAAGCAAATGCCTAATTATATTAGCTTTTCTGCAATAAATTATTGTAACCAGGGAAAGACGACGTTATGACCAACCTATATTTCCTGGAATAAATAATTTCATGACAAATGAAGTACATAATCTGTATGTTTAAAAATGGAAAGAATTTCAAGATATATTCAAAAACCTATACTGTAATCACACGACGACACTCGCTGTCTAATATTAAACCAGCCGCAGAGTTCTTAAAATTTCTCGCATATCAGTATTTTTAAAATGCTTTTTATTTTCATCGGATATCTGAGGTCGATTTCGAACAGGGTTCTTATTTTTCTACTTTGGTGGCGGTATTTTTATGAGGATACTTTCACTTTCGAAACTTGTTTCAAAATAGAAAGTAAGATCATAAAACAAATATGCATCCAAAATAAACAAGAACGATAAATCATGCGTCAAGCATAGATTATGTAACACTTTCCAACACTTCCAAAATAATGCTACAAATCTTTACCGTTCAATAAGGTGAAAGATGATATCTCAGTAAACAATTTGGAAAATAAATGCATAACTTATTAAAAAACCCAATTTCAGCAATAAACAACAATATTCAGAAAAATGTTCGAATCCTTTTGTGAAGCCGCGTATATGATCTATAGATTTTATACACACCAATTAATGCACAAAAAGAGTTAAATTTAAAAACGCGCATCGCAACTGAAAACTCACTTCCAGCAATTGTTAACAGTCAGTACCGAATTCGGGTTTCGAGTCAACTCGAAACCCGACCCGAAAAATATACCCTTAAAATAAATTTAAGTATTCACTAATCTTAGACTATAAGCGGCGTAAATGAAATATGCCAATAAATGACAGTTTTCGTATACATTTTTTTAAGCATTTTAAGTTCCTACTCCTCTTTCTTTGTTTTAAAATTATGCATAATCATTCACCACTTTGGGCGTCTTGCAATAAGTCTGCATTATAGTCCTGTATCGTGTTGGGTAATCGTATTTCTCCCAAATCCAACCAGAACCGCGACTCGGGATGGAGCTGCATTTTTTCGTTTCGGGTTGGAATGACTTCTACTTTTTTTACTGCGCGTAGGATTGACTTTCATTTTTTCGAGTTCAGGTAGATTTCGAGTTAGATTTTGACTCTTGCGGAACGAGATCGAGTTGACCCGAATTTTCAAAAGAAAGCCCAAGTATTTTTTTCAGTTGAAAAATTATATAGAATAAAACATGCAAAATGGACACTCCGCAATAGTGGACATCTCTATTTATCGAACACTTTTTGAATTCCTAACACTTATATATTTGTATTTTTTTATCTGTGAATAATAGAAACTTTCGAATAGGAAACTGGTTCAAGGGTAGAATCCTTCACTGGTGGGGTTGTATTCGACCTGAAACTGAAAAATCCATTTCGAAATCAACCCGCAATCTTACGCGAATCATACATTTCGTCGACCCGCAACCCTGCCTAAACCCAACACACTTACAGCTGAACCCAAAGTTAAATTAAACTAAAAGTTTGTTTAAATATTATTAAAGAAAACCTTTTAAAAAAATACTAAATTCGAACTATTAGTTTAGTGTTTCACGAGATCTACTTAATCATTCATTTAAAATTGTAAAAGGATTTTTTTAATAATTAAAACAATTCACTAGTATATAAGAACAATTTTAAAATTTTAACTGTAGCAACCGTTTTAAAAACTTAATACAATAAACTCAATTTATCTGTAACATAGTTCGGCTTAATTTCATTAATTTGTTTGCGAAAATCTCAACGTCCCCACTTGCAAACACCTAACCCGCAATCTATTAATCTGACCCGCAAAAAACACCATGTGTGAACCCGACTCAAGAAAAAAATTACAGTCATTCCGACAAGAAAGAAATAAATTAGAAAAAAAAACGGAACCAATGCAGAGAAGTCCGCTACTCAGAAATTTTATTATATTTAAATATTGAAGAATATAGATAAGTCCAATTTTCAATTAAAAAAAATGTATTAGTGATATAACTATAGACTACTTTTGATAATTGCAATAAAAGATGAATTAATTTCCTATCATTTAGTTTTCTGGTTCAAACAATGTGTCGGGTTGCATGTGGACATAAATAATTTTACCGGATTGGGTTGCGATTCGACAAAAATTATTTTGTCGGGTTCGTATCAGGTTGCTGTTCGATAGAATTTTTTTGCCGTGTTCTGGTCAGTTTGCGGTTCGATAGAATTTTTTTGTTGGGTTCAAGTCGGGTATCGTGTCGACGGAAATTATTTTGTCGTGTTCGGATCGGTTTGTGGTTCGATGGAACTCTTTTGTGGGTTAAGGTTGACTTCAAATGGATATTTCATATTGGGGTCGGGTTGGGTGTTGAGGGAAATTATTTTGTCCTGTTCGAATCGGTTTGCGGTTCAATGATTTTTTTTTTTGGGGGGGGGGGGTTCAGGTTAACTGCAAATGAAATTTTCAGATTCGAATAGGGTTACGTGTCGACGGAAGCTGTTTTGTCCTTTTCAGATCGGGTTGCGGTTCGATGGATTTTTTTGTCGGGTTTGAGTCGCGTTTCGATTTCTTTTCAATTGCAATTTTCAAGTTCGGGTCTGGTTGCATGTCGTTGGAAATTATTTTGTCGTGTTCGGATCGGGTTACGGGTCGATGATTTTTTTTTATCGTGTTCGGATTGGGTTGCGGGTTGATTTTAAATAGAATTTTTCTTGTCCGATTCCAGTACAAAATCATATTTGGACAAACATCTGGTCAAAATCAGACTGATTGAGAAATAAATAGTCATATTCCAATTAGCTTAACTCTCTCTAGGTTCTTTGCAATAAGTATCATCAGGCACAACTCATCAGACTAATTGGAGAAACGGAGATGATTCTCCGATTGGCCAGGCTCTTTACAAACAGCCTAGACTCTTTTCAAAGAGCCGCATTTCGCAATTAGCCTACAACATATATATTACTGATTTAGATAAACGGAATATTGTCTATGACGGAAAATTTTTCAAATACCGATCGATTCTGACTTAGAAAGAGTTTAATGGACAGAAATTTTGACAATGTTAAAAAAATAAACTTTTCTCATTCTCGACCTGTAAGACTATCGGTAATTAATGTATGTGTAACTGATAATAAAGATCCCATTGCCTTTTTTTCAGATTGATCTCACCGTGATAACACGCGAAAAAAAAAATATTTCTTCCTCTAAAACCACATTGACTTTTTGGTACTTCTTTATTATCCTGTCGACCACTTTTCATAACAAAAAACTATCGCCAAACTGTAAGATTAAACGTCAAAAATGCAGTCCCGTTTAATTGATTCAGAAGCATTTTACGTGTTTGTTATGTCATCAAGTGGTTTTTAATTCGACATTTGCGTGTATTTTTCATTATGTTTTACTGATTTATTAGTTATTTCATTAATTAAAGTAAGAATTGTGTCCTTAAATTATTATATTTTATTTATTTATTTATTTTGATATTCCAATTGCAACGCTCTCCCGTTTATTTGGCGATAGTTTTTTGTTATGAAAAATGGTCGACGGGATAATAGAGAAGTACCGACTTTTTTTCTATAAAACTTCACCATTTCATAAAATAAGCACACACTCTAATAAATCATGATTATCAAATAATTATCACTATCAAATAATTATTTGACAGTAATATCCACCCCATATACCTTTTGATTAATGTGTTGGGACATATGTCGTCCCAGCGACTACTTCTTTATTCTACACGCACCACTTTTTTGAAAAATAACCTCTGTCATACGCTTATACTAGGATACTTTCAACAAAAATTTACCACAAACAAGTTTTTTTTAGTACGTTGTGTTACGAGTTAATATAAAAATAGTCGCCAGTCCTAGCCCGTAAGCAAACGGTTAATCATTATTTGATGAATAAATTTATTTTTAATGTAAAATTATTTTATAGTTTGAAAGAAAAAAAAGAATAAATGAAAGGTAATATGACTTGGAAAACACATTATTTGACATTGAAAAACAAATCATAAAAATGTTTGCTTAAAATTGTTTCTTCAAAATTTAATACACGAATTTTGGTTATTGTATTAATTTTTTAAGCATTTATACCAAGATGCACGTTAATTTTTTGCGCCAATATTTTTTTACTTACACTGTTAAAAATTTGCAGCAAAGTGTCCAGTCATTTGACCGTTATTGTAGAAAACGGTTACATAACCGTACTTTAACTCTATTCTGACAATATTACTGTCCATATTACGATCAGCATAGAGTAAAATGATCGTTAGGTAACCATTTTTTATAAAAAACGGTCAAATGACTGGACAGTTTGCTGAACATTTTTAACAGTGTACATTAACATTTACAAAAATATTTTTTTTATTTTAATTAAGCAATAAAAATGAACATTAAAATGATTTGGAATAAAATACCAGTTTTTAATAAACTAAACGTGATTTAAAATTAACGAAATTACAAGTTGAACGGTTTTGAATTTTAAAAAAATTGCCTTTAATGAAAGTTTTTGTGTACATTTTTTTTCCTTCAAAATATAAGTGTCATTAATTATAGATGGATTTTAAAAAAGGAATAAAATGGTAATATTATAATTCACTCTGTATTTTTTATATTAACATAAATGAATTATTTTCCTTAATTGTTATTTTTTTGTGTGAATATTTTTGTGAATCGAAAAAAATATTTGAAAAAAGATGTCAACAATAAAAAAAATCCAACAAAACATTTCAGCTGAATAAAGATAAGCCTATTGTAAGAATTTTCGTCATATCTACAACTAAACTTTCGATTTTATGCCAATTAAAATTACGAAGACAGGGAAATTTAGAGCAGTGCTTCTATACAAATACTTTTAGAATATCTATATAAGAACTGAAACAAAATTGGAAGAACACATAAAGTAAATAAAAATTTACTTTTTTTTATTAGTGCATTCTGATATTACAAGTAAAATTTGAAAAAACAAAATCAATATGCAAGGAAAGTTTTTTTTACAGTTTGCATAGTCTTTCAAAAGGATATTTATAGAAAAGTATGTTTGCCTTCAGTTCATGTTTACAGAAAATCAAATATACGATTTGGAAACAGAAATTTTACAACGCTTGATAGTGCAGAAGAAATATTTACTTTCCGCTGAAAAGGGGTATTGGATGTATAGTGTAAAGAAAAACATAACGTATTTTTTAAATGAACACATATGGACGAAAGATATCAAAACACTAGAATAATGTTTCTCACGGTACACTATACTCTAAGGTATTTCATTTTCCATATCAGTTAAAAATCGCAAAATATTTCTTCGATAAAGCAATAACAGTTTTTTTTTTTTTCACTTCAAGCTTAGTTAGTAAAGATGAACTCTCTTTTGTTACATGTTTTGGTACATTATTTATACTTAATATATTTTTAGGTTAACAAGAGTTTAAATACTCTGTACTTTAAATTAATATACAGTATGCTCACTAAAGTCCCTTTCCAACCTCTTAACTTCGGAACGGCTGATGCTATATTCATAAAAGTGGTGTCTCGGTATAGGAAAATAGCCCTGCACTACTGAATGAAACTGCCTACGGCGCCACCTGGTGGGAAACTGCGGAGTTAGCATCCCTATCTCAAAAACGGAATGATATAGATAAAAAAAGTGATTTACAAAGTTGTAGAGCATAATCGATTTATATTATAGAGCATAATTGTTTTTTTCTTTCTAAGATCGTTTTGTCACGTCACAGTGTAGGAAATCACGAAAAAACAAATGCGCGTTTTAACCGTTGTATTCTTCGCATTAATGTCTACAAGGTGTCTTTTCGCACTAAATCGATGATGCTCTACAACTTTGTAAATCACTTTTTTTTCAATCTCTTTCCGTTTTCGCGATAGGAATGCTAACTCCGCAGTTTTCCACAAGGTGGCGCCGTAGGCGGTTTCATTGAGTAGCGCATGACTACTTTACTATACCTAAACACCACTTTAATGAATATAGCAGCAGCCGTTCCAAAGTTAAGAGGGTGGCAAGGGACTTTAGTGTGCATACTGTATTTATACTATGGCAAACGTAACACATGGGCTGATAAGTTCCCGGTCGCGCACACAGATGGCGCTGCAATCGGCGAACCGATGTTTTTTTTAGTAAATACTAACCTTTAAAATGTAGTAGAAAAAATGCCATGACGATTCGCCGTGTGGATAAAACGTTAGACTGGTTTTAGTTGAACGACTTTGTTGATAAACAAAAAAATGGATAACAAAAATTTCAAGAATTGTTATTTTATTGGGAAAAAATACCGTTCAAACCAAAGCTTGGCTATATAAGCGTTATCCGGACACTGCACCAGGTAAATCAACCCTTATTGACAGGTTTGCTGAATTTAAACGTGGTCGTACGGACACCAGTGATGCACCACGCAAAAGAGGTGGTTACTCCGGAAAACATAACAAAAGTCCGCAAAATCGTTTTGGGGAACCGTAAAGTGAAGTTGCAGGAGATAGCTCAGACTCTGAAGATATCCAAGGAACGTTTAGGTTTTATTTTGAATGAAAATTTGTCTATGAAAAAGCTGTTGTCAAAGTGGCTGCCGCGCGTGTTGACTTTTGACAAAAACAACAACGAGTTCTGAGCACTGTTTGGAGCTTTTTCGTTATAAAATTATGTTATTTATTATAAAATTAATATTATTAATCATTTATTAAATTATTATTATAAAATTATTATTATTAAATTATATTTAAAATTATTATTATTAAATTATTATTATAAAATTATTATTTTTAAATTATTATTATTATTATTAAATTATTATTGTTTATTATTAAAGTTATGCTATTTATTAAAGTTATAAAGTTATAAAATCATAAAGTTATAAAGTTATAAAATCATAAAGTTATAAAGTTATAAAATCATAAAATTATAAAGCTTTGTTAAAAAGTTGTGTTTTCTTTATTAGACCGGGAACTTAGTAGCCCATGTGTTATGTTTCAAATAGAAGCTGAAGAAGGGATTTTATGAGATGAACATTCTTTTTCTGACTACCGAGATATCCCCCTTCGAGAATGTTTTGGATTCTGTACTGGAAAATGATCTGAAGTCGCTCTTTATATTATGATGTTATCTTCCTAGGCGTTGGAATTCCTGGCGTTAAATAATATCGAAACAACCAGCGTACTTTATTGTTTGATTATACTGTCGTTGATTGGTTGGGTCTTAAGATTTAACGCTAAGATCGCAAACACCTAAGACGATAACGCTGTAATATAAATACACCTTAAAAGTGTAAATTTAATAAACCGGAACTGAATAATCTCTCCATCGGAGACCTGCAAAAAAATTCACTGGATAATACCTTCTGTATTCAACATCATAACAAATTGCACAATAATTGTCATACAGAATCACAGAACATTTAGGTACTTTTCTGTCTTACCAACACCATTGTCGCCAAACATAATAGTTTGCGCCAAATGAAACATTTGAAAAAATGACATTGTTTGTGTGGAAGAGATCATTTTAAAATATACCATTTCAAATTTACAGACGTTGCTAATTAATTTATTAAATCCATGAAATATATGGTTAAAATAAAAGAACAGATACATGTTATAGAATAAAATATTGAAATAAAACTCGAATTAAACAGTAGGCAGGAGATTTGTAAATGTCTCTTACATTCAGTAAACATTTAATTTTAATAATAAAAAAATAATTCCCGTTTAATAAATACCGAGGCAAAATGTTTCACACAGTGCCCAAAGGGCTGGCCGTAGGCCGACTTCCTGTCATACTTGTATTTATAAAAATGCCGCCCAATGTCCGTTTCCTGGCGGCTTCAGCTGCGGCTGAACACTGTATTTTTTGAGACCTTAATAAAGGGACCGCGAGGGATACTATGGTCTACAGACTTGGTTTCGTTGTCTGAGGCAATCAAATCAAAGTCGTTTTTAAGGTCAGAGTAAAAATAAATGGTGCATTAGCATATATTTTTGCATGGTGTTGTTATAACGAAAAAGTACCAACATTTCTTATTAATTGGCAGAAATGAAGCTGTGCCGGTAACTTGAAGCTGTGCCACATGCTTTCGATTATTCATTTACATAAATCTGTTGTGTCAAACATTGTTATTAAATTGAAAAAGAAATAGTATTGTACTTTAAAGGCATGGATATCATTTTTATATGAATTATTAAATCATTGAACACAAGTTTGTTTTTCGATCAATTTACTTTATGAACTGTTCGGAAGATATTTCTTAAGAAAAGCAAGTTTTATACTTTAATGTTAACGTATTCTTATAATTTAGTTCACTTGCGGAATCAAATAACCTCAATTATACTTACAGTAAAATCTACAGTATGAATCATTATGGTATACATATTCTTTTTCTCGATACTTTCCCTTAAGATAACTCAATGAAATTTAATTCTATGAGATTTTAGAATTCATGAGTATAGCATGTTCATTTCTTTTCGAATAAAATTACCTTTGTGAAATTTGATAAAGAAATGTCTATAAAAGAGTATATTGGACGTATTTGGAATGTGTAATTTTCTTAAATACGGTATCAGAATGGAGGATTTTAGTCAATTTGGATTAAAATGTAATAGCTCTGAGGTACATAAAGTGAATAAATTCTACAAATTGTTGTAATTTCGATTTTTTTATTATAATTGACTTCTTTAAATTTTTAAAGTTTTTATATCACAGCCATTTGATTTTAAGTAAGTTTGATACCGAATAAACTACAGTCTGTTTTTTTTTACAAATTTGTTTTTATAATACGGTACATTCAAAATTGGAAGATTGTTTCATTTTTTTTTTTTGTTTACAAAGACGTCGTTTGGCTTCATCCTTTAAAGATGCAGAAATATTAATTTACATTAATTTAACTTTTAAAACTAAAACTAGTCGGATGTGTCAATCCCAAAACTTTCTTCTATCTCACACAGGTTTCGCATACACTAAAAAGAATCAGCACCAATTTATATCAAGGTCTAACTGAAGCTCAAGTTTTATTAAATTCCGTGAATTAGTTCTTGAGAAAAGACTATCGCTAAAATCGTGTAAATCCTGCAAAATGCTGCATAGCAGCGCTACCTGCTGGTCGATTTTTACCAAAAACTAATCAGCACCAATTTATATCAGAGACTAACAGAATATATAGTTTTATTAAATTCCGCGCATTAGTTCTTGAGATAGAACTATTGCGGAAATTGCGAAAAATGCTGCATAGCAGCGCCACCTGCTGGGCGATTTTTACCAAAAACTAACCAGTACCAATTTATATCAGAGACTAACTGAATATATAGTTTTATTAAATTCCGAGCATTAGTTCTTGAAATAGAGCTATTGCGGAAATCGCGAAAAATGCTCCATAGCAGCGCCACCTGGTGGGCGAATTTTACCCAAAACTAATCAGCACCAGTTTATATCAGGGACTAACTTAATATAAAATTTTATTAAATTCCGAGCATTAGTTCTTGAGATAGAGCGCCCACAAAATTTTTGTCACATACAGACAGACAGACAGACAAAGTCACAGACAGACATTTTCTAAAAATAGTCAAATCATGTTCAGGACCTTCTAAAACGTATAAATCCATCGAAAACTGGAAGTCGAAAATTTTCATGAATCCAATACTTTCTTCTTGTAAAGATAGAAGAAAGTAGCAACATGTGAAATTCAGTATTTTTTTTAATAAAATTTAATTTTTATTTGTCGTTAATAGTTGAATTTCTTTTAATTTATATTTTTGTTCTTCAAATTAATTTTTACGTTGATCTTTCTATATTTCATTTTTATTTATATTCATAATATATGCAGAAAGTTTTATTTTTGAATTGCTGAGCTAAGCTTTAATTTTGGCTTAGAGTAGCTTAAATTAGCTTTGAGCGTAGCTTAAATTTTGCTTTCAAAACGTTTCACATTCTAATTTTATAATACTAAGTTCTCAGTTAAAAATAATGTGTTGTTTAAATTTTGGTAAGAATTAACAGATACATTTTGAATGTTTGTGATGCTTTCCTGGAATAATTATTTGAATTGATTGTTTAATAACTAATTTAGTTTCAAATTGACAAAACAAATTTTATCTTATTGTTCTTATTTGAATGAAAATACATAAATTCAAAATCATTTGTACAAAAAATGATAAAGGAATATGTCTAAAAATTTAACTGATGATACAGAAAAATGTAACTTTCAATAAAAGTTTGTACTATTATATATTGGAGTTTTTTATTATTATTTTAAAGTAGCTGGAAGTTAAAATTGTTATTCTTGTAAAGACACTCATAAAAGTATTAAATTTGTCGTTCAATTATTTTTATTACATTTTACGTTTCTATACACTTTATAAAATAAAGAAATATTTATGCTTTACTATTTTCCTGTAGTAATTAGAAAGTAATTGAAATATATTAAATTGCTAATATGAAAATTGCACAATTGAAAATATGTATGTAGAAAAGGGCAGCCATCTGTTTCGTGAGTTTCTAAAGATACATCATCGCTGCAGTATTTAGAAAGTATAAATACATAAAAATAACAATAAAATAAATTATAACACCTTGTAATAATATATTTCTTTTAAATGCTAAAGGTGTAAATTAATAACGTAATACAAATTAAAATAACTTTTATTAGTACATTATTTATTTTTAATGTTAATTAATTAATTATTTAATTAATTAATAAAAATTAAATAATAAATTTAATTAATAATTAATTAATAATTAATTAACGATTAATTAATAATTAATTCTTAAGCATTCATGTATTAGTATTAGTATACTACAGCCCTGGCAAGATTATATCAAGAAGAAACCATCCAAATAAATTTCAATGAAAGTAAAATAATATTTCCCTCCAGTCTATACTATCCATCCATAATAAGAGAAACTATAGAGATACTAACACGCAAAAATACAATATGTAACGATGCAGCATCTTTTAATTTACCGAAACTGTGGCTCGAGTTACTCCATGGTCACAGATATGAAAATAAACAACCAAATAAAAAAATAAAAGATAACGTGCGTAATTTTTAAAAAATTACATGGAAATAAAATCTTCAAAGCCCGTGCAATTATGGAATAATCTCATTTTGTTTTTGAAAATGACTCAGAAAGAGTCGAAAAATGTAAAGCAACTTAATAAAAGTTATTTTAATTTGTATTATGTTGTTAATTTACACCTTTAGCATTTAAAAGGAATATACATAAAAATAGTTAAATTTTCTTGTGGTAGGTTGTTTCAGCTTGGTTAATAATATGTCCAGTACACCCAGGTTTTCTAAAGTTGGGGTCCCCTTTTCTATAATTCATTCTCATTCCTTCCCACACTCCTTCTCCTTCCTACTTAAGTACTACTGCTACATAGCTTAAGTACTGCTTAAGTACTACTAATTACTTAAGTACTACTGCTTCAGTTTGAACGAACCAGGATAAAACGGATTACGGTCTAAGTGTGCGGATATGTATGATCTACTGAAGCGCTCCTTTTCATGTTTTATGACTTTCTTAGTATGTCTAAAGTTTAGAAGTCAAGCCAGGGACCATGCTGACAAGGCATCAACCTCTCTTTCTTTTGTTGAAACTCCCCTTTATTTAGTTGAAGATAACAAACTCGTTCGGAAAGAATGGGATGTCATACCACCTTGAAAATTGCACAATTGTAAATATGTATGTAGAAAAGGGCATCCTTCTCTTTCGGAGTTTCTAAAGTTACATCATTACTGCAGTATTTGGAAAATATAAATACATAAAAGTAGTTAAATTTTCATGGGGTAAGTTGTTTCAGCTTGTTTAATAACATGTCCAGTACACCCGGTTTTTCTAAAGTTGGAGTCCCCTTTTCTTTCTCTCCTTCTTCAGTCTGAAAGAACTAGGATCAAACAGACTACGGTCTAAGTGTACGGTATCTTTGCTCTAGTGAAGCGCTCCCTTTGGTATTTTATGACTTTATTAGCATGTCTACAGTTCAGAGATCAAGTAGTGGAGCATGGTGGCCGCACATCAACGCCTTTTTCTTTTCTTTAAACTCTCCTTCCTTTTGTCGAAGACCACAAAATCATTCGGAAAGAATGGGAAATCGTATTATTTATGGCTCGTTTAGGCAGACCTGCAAGTCTGCGAAATAAACGCAGCTTAAGCACTGCCTTCTCAAGAGTCTTCTCTGGTATGTGACCCATCCGGGAACTCTTAACTCAGCTGTGTTCAACACCGCCATTCCGTTACTGACTGCGAGCTGCATTTCTTTTACTTTTACTGCTCGAGAAGAATTGCTCACAATAAGACCAAATCTGTAGAGTATAGATGTCCCTCCCGGTCTTCTTTATTGAGGTTTAAAATAAAGAAAAAAAGAAAATCGCACCGGTAAACGCGACAGAGGGCCGGTTAGTGAACAATGGATATGAATATAAGAATATAACGAAAACAGTATTTGTGAAAAGATAAAAATACAAAATGATATCACTGCTCGGAGAATACAAATCTCCGACCCGACAAGGAGCAGTGAATAAGGGAAGAAACCGAGTCCCTGTCTCAGTGATGAATTAATAAATAAAGTCCACGTAGAAAGTTAAATATGTTTTAATCTTTGAGAACAAAGCCGGGCGCGATAAAATATCAGACAGCCAACTGACTGGTGGAAGAGCATGAGGACGGCGTTTATGCCAACAAGCTATTAAAGGGCAATTATAGAAGTAGTGAGAGGCAAGAGCGACATCACCGCATTCATAAAGAGGAGAAAGGGCTCTTTTAATCATAAGGAGAAAGGCCTCAAAAGGACCATGACCAGTAAGAAAAGATGTAGTGGAGGGAGGGAGCAGGAGAAGATCAAATGATACCACTGGAACCAGTTCATAAGTATACCTACTCTTATCCAAGTAGTCCCAATGATCCCGCCGCTGCTTCATAAAATGAGCGCGAAGGTGCCTCTTGTAGTGTATAACAGGCTGCTAGGGCAAAAATTCATATAAGCCTAGAAGCCACAACTACTTAAAACAGAGTTTTCAATGATTAGTGTCTACACACATGCAGAAAGAAATCAAAATATAACTTTAAACAAACTTTATTAAAAACTATTAAAAGCATTATTGAAGAAATTTAATGCAATAAATTAAGGCCATAACTTCGGCAAACAACTTAAATAGCTCATTAAATGAGCCTTTACTTATACCAAGCACAGGTAACAAAACGAGCCAACCAAACATGAAGTGGCTCCAATATATACCCTCTTGTCAATTCAAGATCAACTCTGTAACAGTGAAACATGCAGTTATACAAACCAGCCAATCAGGAATTAGTTTACGTCATCGGTACGATGACGCAATACTGAAACAGAGATACAGTCATTCATCTCCCAGATGCGTGGAATTCGTAAAGGTATGACGTCATACCGTCAAAGAAAAAGAAACGCTCGTAAGCTGCGGCTGAAACGAT
Source organism: Maratus michaelseni (assembly GCA_963931845.1). NCBI lineage: Eukaryota > Metazoa > Arthropoda > Arachnida > Araneae > Salticidae > Maratus > Maratus michaelseni. Next base: position 346,060,863 of record OZ007590.1, on the reverse strand, counting down.
TTCGTAATGAGACTGAAAACCGACAACCATACCGAACAGTCGCAGAATTCAGCCACAAAGCATAACGACATTAAACAATGACGTCGACACCGATTTCGATATCGGCAAGAACGCCGCGATATGACATCAGTGTGTGTGTGGTACTAAAGGTGTAAAATCAACTGATGATCTAGCAGTTGCTTCCTTTGCCAGCAAATCTACCGTTTCATTGCCTAGGATACCTTATGTGCTGAGACGTGGCCTAAATAGATTTTAGAGAATATTTTTCAGAAGTAATATAGTCTCTATAACTTTATAAGATCTCTATAACTTGAGGATATGTTGATCTAATTGTTTAATTTCTCAACGTAGAACAATGAATAATGTTTCTGTGTTCTTTTCTGCACAAAATAGACCTTATAAGCATAGAAATGGAAAAATATTCAAAATTTATAATAGAAAAAAAAATAGAATACCATTATGAAAAAAGAGAAAAGCATTTACTTACAGAAGAATTCAAAAGAAAAATGAGGCAAAAAAAGGAACACAAAGAAAATAAATAAATAAAACATTACGATCTAAATTTGAATTTTTGTTTCTGTTTAGATAAGATTTAAATTCGAATGTTCTATGCGGGCTTCGATATGTCGAGCACGAAACACATTTCCATGACAGTGAAATTAAATTAGTGTGCAATGTTATTTACATACAAAAATTTTAAACATATTCGAAAATAGAAATGATAAGAATATTGAAGATGGAAAGAAATTAAAGCATTGGATATAAAAAACATATAAAGAAATTTTCATCTGGAAAATTATAGTGTCTAGTATAGAAAGTTATTTAACTAACTTTAACACATATGAATAAAATACGGATTCGATTTATAACATACAATCTTTATTCCATATGAATGATAACAACAATATACATACTCATGAAATCGACACTTATTGCTGAAAATAATTATTTTCATATAAAGTATTGAATAGTATTTGATTCAGAATTTTTTTTAGAATTTTTGATTTAGAATTAAATTAATAACTAAACTTCCTGTAAGATACAAGAACTAAGTGTAACTGTAGATAATTATAAATAAGTGACAAAAAGGATTGCTGCTAATTTAAAAATCTCAATATGCCATACAGTTCACTCAAACAGGATCGTAAGACTTTAAGTTTTTAATACCATTGTTTTAAAATTATAATCTTTGCCTTGTTTAAACACTTTTTCTGTCATTAAATAAGGCAAACTTCACTTTTTATAAGTAGTTATATGAACGCTAAAAATTTATGTCTACAGAAAATCCTAGTAAACGGATTAAATAGGTAAAAGAAATTAACATTTGCTGTTGCTGCAGTATATAAGCAAGTACAAAATCCATCTAATAACAAAATCTACCCATTATTAAAATTTTTATGAAAGATTTTAAATTGTCACAGCTGATATTTAACTCTTAAAATCAAGTATAACAGCTTGTATTTTAGAAGACATTTTTTGTATTGTTTTAAGAAGAGAAAAATAGGAAATCCGTTAAGATATTTGACAGAAAAATGTATTGTAACTCATAGCTTCAAAGTTTGAATATTTTTGCGTTTAAGATATGTTCTTCTCTTGAATACTAGCTGTTCCGATGCCTGATATGATTTTAATTCAGACAAAAATAACTTTTCCAATTTTTATGAAAATGAATTTTTGAAACTTTCTCATTTGTTCAAAAGGATTTTATTAAAATGTTTTATTAAAGTGGTTAATAATTTTAATTATCTCTTAAATCTTTTATTGACATTTGATTAAATTAATAGGATACACATTATTTTAAATTATTTGAACATGTATAAATTATCACAGCTGTTCTTTAGCACTTAAAACTGATTATAACAGCTTGTATTTTAAAAGACATTTTTTGTATTGTATTAAGTACTGAAAAATACAAATGTGTTAAGATATGTAACAAAAATGTATTGCAACTCAAAGTTTCAATTTTTTGGCATTTAAGATATGTTTTTCCCTTAAATAACAGCTGTTTCGATGGTTTATATGAGCTTAGTATGATTTTAATGCAGACAAAAATAACTTTTTTGATTTTTATGAAAATGAATTTCTAAAACTTTCCAATTTGTTCAAAAAGACTTCATTCAAATGTTTTATTAAAGTTGTTCATAATTTTAATTATCTTTTAAATCTTTTATTGACATTTTTTTAAATTAATAGGATACACATTATTTTAATTGTTTTGAAAACTTACAAAGTATCACAGACGTTCTTTAACACTTAAAATCGATTATAATAGCTTGTATTTTATAAAACGTTTTTTGGTATTATTTTAAGAACTGAAAAATACAAATGTGTTACGATATATAATTAAAAAAATGTATTGTAACTCATAAATCTCAATAAATAAGAGATTTTTTTCTTTTTTAGCTTGGTACTTTATCTCTTATCTTTTTCTGTAAATTATTATTATCATGAGTATTTTGTTTACGAACGTCATGAGCATTTCTAATGAAAAAACCTCAAAGTTGCCCATCTAGAAAATGTTTGAACTTTTTTTTTGCAAAAGTGTATGAATAATATAAAAATCACAATACGCCAAAATACAATATAAAATAACACTTTGAGCACATCTCGAAACCGTTTTGATAATAGTATTATTTCAATGTCTGAAAATGGCTTTAGAAAAGGCTAAGTACATGACATATTTTATGTAGAATATAAATATTTTAAAATATTTTTAACATTTTAGCTGTTAATAACTATTTAAAAATATTTTTTCATTTTATACTTAATTGGGAAATTTTGTGTACGAGCATATTTTTCTCATTTTAAATCATAATTTATTGCCAGAATCGTTCCTTTTAATAAAATTATGTTCCTTTTTGCAAAAGCGGACGTTTTAAGCAAAATCAAAGCAGAATAACGTTTAAGAGTTCTAGAAAGAGATTAATGATATTATACATTTTAATTAAATATTCTTTTCAGAAGAAAATCTGAAAAGTAAATTTATTTCAGATTAAGACGTATAGACTAATTAGAAGTGATACGTATTAAGTATGCTATGAAATTCCATTTAAGAAATTTAATTAGGTAATGTGAGCGAAATTGATAGAAAGAAGTGATGAAGAATATACTGTATGGGTAATAAGAAATATTTTAATTTTAATTAATTAATTAGTATTTGATCGTTTTGTTCTTAGAATATTTTCAGAGAGTAACTTAATCATTTAAAATTAAAAAGAAAGATTAACTTAAAAAGAGTTAAAAACGAATTTCTGGGGTTTTGAGTAAAAATTTAAGAAACTAATCATCAAACTAATGGGAAAGGCGAGTTTTTTTTTCTTTTTACATAAGCATATCATTTTCTACCCCGTAAATATTTCGTTTTCTTCAGTGTTCTTCACTAGATTTATTTCTCATTAATTGTTTTTCAAACACCAGACATACATTCTCCTTTTTTATTTACTAATTGTGTCTTTAAATTTGTATGTCAATTCCATAAGTACTTACTTCATAGACCACTATATAAAAAATAAATAACATTATTTTGAAATGTTATTTTAAAAAAAATCCATATTTCAGCATGTTCAGTTCAAAGACAGACGAAAAGATTTGTCTGCAAGAAGAAAAAAAAATCACTAAAACAAACCTCATATTTTTCATATTCCTTATCTTTTGATTCAACCTTTTTTAAAGTTTATATAAAAAAAAGTCTAGAATATACTTTCAAAACAAGGTCTCTTATAAATATATATATCACATGATTAAATTAGGAATAAAATCACACATTTGAATGATAAAATCATTAGAAGAATTATTATAAATTTTATTCACAGTTAAATATACAAGGCTCAAAACAATTAGTGAGCACATGGTTTTGACGAAATTACACAAATACTCACACCAATAAGTAATTCAAATTAAGACATTCCTATTTTAAAGCATAGCAGAAAACAGAAAAAGTAAAACTTTATATGCAAATCAAACTTCATGACGTCAAAAATAATAAAAAGGAGATAAGTGCAGAAATCGGGATTTCTCAGAAATGTCAGTTTCACTGTTTCAGATGCGAAATTCAATTGCTCAGCTTTTGCTTTGAGAAAGGGTGATTTGAAAATGTCACAACAGCATGATTTACCGGAATCTATGACTTGGCATATTATAGAGAGAGGTGAATCCGGATAAAAACAACGAAGTGTAGCGGATGCTGTTGGAGTTGCCAGGAATGTCCTTGCAAGGCTGTGGAATCGATTCCAAGAAACGGGAAATGTTAGATGTCGACAGGGAAAAGACGAGCACGTGCACCGCAGCAACCGATGACCGATATATCCTGTTAATAGGTCCTTGAGACAGAAAAGGGGATGCTATTCAGCTGCAAAGACAGTACCTCTTTGCAACACGACGAAGGCTGTCCAGCCAAACATTGTGATTTATGCTTCATCAGGGTGGTATCTATGCACGTAGGCTAATGGTCTGTATTCCGTTGACTTCAAGCCACCGTGCGGCCCGAAGAAGTTGGGCTGCTGAACATCAAGATTGAAGGCAACGGATTGGAGTCAAATACTGTTTACAGGCGAGTCCCTATTCAGCCTGGAGTGTGACACTCAACGTCTTTTGGTATGGAGGGAAAGGGGTACTCAAAATAACCCTACATTCGTTCGTGAAAGATCGTATTACAGACAAGGCGGGTAGATGGTATGTGCTGGAATCAGCATAGGTGGATCCCCGGACCTTAGTATCATTTGGAATGGCACTTGGCACAAAAGTATGCAGACGAGATACTGAGACCTCATGTCGTTCCTTACGCTTCACCCATGGTGATTCCTTTGTTTTCATGCACGATATTGCCAGACCGAATACAACTCGTCTGGTGGAGAGCATAGTTGAATCTGAAACAATACAGCGTATGGCATGGACAGCATGCTTTCCTGACCTGAATCCCATCAAGCATGTTTGGGACATACTCGTACGACGCATTACAGCAAGATGAAAGCTTTCTTTTATTGTCTGGGACAAGGAGATTGCAATTCTTGAAGAGTGGAACAATATTCCCCAAAGACTTATCGATAAACTCATCGCATGCATGGAAAACAGGTGTGGAGCAGTCTTGGCTATTCGAGGTAACCGCACGCCATATTAAACAACATCCATCATTACTAAATAAAAAATTTTTTTGTCATTTACATGTAACCAAATTGCTGCACTAAACCATCTTTTCATGTTCTTTCCATCTTTTCAAAGAATTAAAGCTCCCTTACTAATTTTTTGCGTCTTTTTTTCTGTGTTACTCGTTGATACACGTGTACTTCCCATTTTATACCCATGTATGGCTGTCTCGCACGGTCATCTTCTCTTCTTTGATTTTTCCCCTAATTTGTTTGGGCAGTGTAGTAATTTCGTACATAAATGTAATAAATTAAGCTATTTAGGGAATCAAAATGGAATCAGTGATTTGTTTTACTTTTATAATAGCGAACAGCGTCTTATACACTTTAAAAGTATTAGTTATTATTTTCTGAAAGTTTCCGTGATTAATTTAGAAGACAATTCATTAAAACTTTATGAGAATCATTATTTGTAAATAATAAATACTTCCTTTATATTTTTTAATTTCAAAAAATATTTATACCTGCATTGAAGTTTGTCTTAGTTACTTTTTTATTCTATTCAGCGTGCACAGAAAGTTATTTATGTACGGCAAAACAAAATCAACTTCATCATTTAATCAGAATTTAAAATTAAAGTTACCTGTTTTACCTAGCAATATTTATTTCAATATTGTAATCCACAATTTCAATGATTGAAAGATAATAAAAACATAGCTCAGTTTCATTTATGAAATGTTTATCCTATATTAGGACTAGCAAAAGAATTAAATATCCTGTAATTAACAAAAATGTATTCTTTCTTTGTTTAATTAAATTATTATTATTTTTAGAAAACAGCAAACATGCAGGATGCCCATAAAAAGTGAAAAATTAAATAATATATATACTAGTAAGATAAGCACAAGAGACTTCTGAAAACCACCAAGTTTAACACCGGAGTATGTTGTGTTAAATACGCCAAGTGAAAGTAGTTTTGATCAGTGGCAATAAATTCACATGCGAGCGTATATCAACATGGTGATTTTCTTGGAAGAGTATTGTTACATTGTCGAAGTTTATTTTTCAACCATAAATAACTTAAAGAAGTGATAAGACTGTTTTGCGAGATATCCAGATGAACAGTTTGTGCTCAACAATTAACCGGAAATTGCAGCCATTTCAAAATGATTATACATAAAATAACATGGGATGTTGCAATATATCATCTGTCACATGATTTAGAATGCAAATGCTTGTTTATGGTTGTTGGAGGTTGGAGGTTGAACATCCATTGTAGTTTAGAACAAATAAATATGTTTTGGGATATTCTATGTATTTTTCGGAAATTTCACTAGGTTTTTTGTCTTTATTTATTTTGTTTTTGTTTTTGTTTTTGGAGGGGGGGGGGGAAGACACCTTTATGAATATCTGTGAAAGAAATATTTAGTACATTTTTAATTTAGTGGGAAGCGGTGTTAACAAGCCTGAAATATTTCTGGACTCTTCAGTTTAAAACTTATATTTTACTCCATAAATAAACACGAGCAGGGAAGACCGAGCTATGCTCGGTCAAAATTATATTTGAGTTCAAATATCATGACCCATGACCAAAATGACCCACTAATTGAATTTTCTCGAACATGTGACTTAGCCCAACACTCTTCTCGTGCCCGAAAACCATAGGATGCAATATTTAGTGTAAATTGAACCGATTTTTAGATCTTGACCCACAATGACCCAGAAATGACCCACTAATCGAATTTTCTCGAACATGTGACCTAGCCTAATGATTTTCGCGTGCCCGAAACTCGTAGGATACAAAATTTAATCAAAATCGTTAGAGCCGTTTTTTAGATAAAATTAATTTGACCCGCTTTGACCCAAAAATGACCCACTAATCGAAAGTTCTCGAACATGTGACCCAGCTCAATAGTCTTCTCGGGCCCGAAAATAGTCGGATACAAAATTTCGTCAAAATCGTTTGAACCGTTTTTTAGATACAATTAGCTTTACCATGACCCAAAATGACCCAAAATGACCCACTAATTGAATTTTCTCGAACATGTGACCTAGCCCAACAGTCTTCTCGTGCCCGAAAACCATTGGATGCAAAATTTAGTGTAAATTGAGCCGCTTTTTAGATCTTGACCCACAATAGCCCAGAAATGACCCACTAATCGAATTTTCTCGGATATGCGACCTAGCACAATGCTTTTATCGTGCTCGAAACTCGTAGGACACAAAATTTAATCAAAATTGTTAGAGCCGTTTTGTAGATAAAATTAATTGGACCCGCGTTGACCCAAAAATGACCCACTAATCGAAAGTTCTCGAACATGTGACCCAGCCCAATAGACTTCTCGTGCCCGAAAATGGTCAGATACAAAATTTCGTCAAAATCGTTTGAACCGTTTTTTAGATACAATTAGCTAGACCATGACCCAAAATGACCCAAAATGTCCCACTAATCGAATTTTCTCGAACATGTGACCTAGCCCAATGGTTTTCTGGTGTCCCAAAACGGTAGGATACGAAATTTCGTCAAAATCGTTAGAGCCGTTTTTAACATAATTTTTGCATATATATATATATATATATATATATAACCACCCACAAGATTTGCTCGTATTAGAATATATGATTTAATATTAAAGTGGAAGATGAACCCACAAAGATTGATAAATATAAAATCTAAATATTCAAAATCGATTATATTATTTAATTAAACAATAAAAATAAATTTAGAGTTGCTGAAAGTTATCTATACTTATAAAAGATTAGCTTGATTTTCTCATAATCAACGCCGAGCCTCAACCGTTTCTTCTAGAACAATGAAATTTGGAAGATATGTTCTTTACACAATGTAGTCACCCACTAAGAAAGGATTTTTGAAAATCAACCCCCTAAGGGGCTTAAATGCTGGTTCAAAAAGGTCAAAAGTTTTAGATAATTTCGTGTTTTCGGCATATCGCAGCAGAAGTTTTAAATAGGAGAGTAAAATTCGGGATAGCAATTCTACTGAAGAATAGTCAAATATGTATTTCAGGCGATTTCAGAAATTCAACAACTAAGTGGGTTATTTTCGGTGATTTCACAATTTCACGATTTCTCATCAGCAGTTTTAGGTAAGACCGTAAAATTCAAGATAAGAAATCTAATAAAAAAATAATTAAACACGTATTTCAGATATTTTAGAAATTCATCCACTAAGGGGGTTAAATGGGGGGTCTAAAGTTTTAGGTCATTTTGCCTTTTCGCCATATCTCAACAACAGTTTTAATTAAAATCGCGAAATTCAGGATAACAAATGTACCAAATGTTAGTTAAACACATATTCCAGCGATTTTAAAAATTCAACCACTAAGGGTGTTAAATAGGGGGTCGAAAGTTTTTAGTCATTTCGCGTTTTCGCCATATCGCAGCAGCAGTTTTAGGTAGGAACGTGAAATTCAGGATAACAAATCTACTAACAAATAATTCAACACATATTTCAACGATTTTAGAAATTCATACATTAAGGGGGTTAAATGGGGGGTCGAAAGTTTTAGGTCATTTTGCCTGTTCGCCATATCTCAGCAGCATTTTTAGTTAGGAGCTCGGAATTCAGGATAACAAATGTACAACAAATATAGATAAACATGTATTTCAGCAATTCTAGAAATTCAGCAACTAAGGGGGATTAAATAGGAGGTCAAATATTTTAGGTTATTTTGCCATATCTCAGTAGAAACTATAGGTAGAATCATGAAACTCAGGATAACAAATCAAATAAAAAAAATAGTTAAACACATATTTCAGAGATTTTAGAAATTCAGACACTAAGGGGGGGTTAAATGGGCGTCGAATGTTTTACGTCTTTTTGCCATATCTCAGTAGAATTTATAGTTAGGAGCGTAAAATGCGAAATAACAAATCTACTAAAGAATAGTTAAACATGCACTTCAGGCGATTTTAGAAATTCATCTACAAAAGGGGTTAAATGAAGGGTCGAGATTTTTCGGTGATTTCACCTTTTCACCATATTTCATCAGCAGTTTTAGAAAAAAGCGTGAAATTCAAGATAACAAATCTCCTTAAAAAAATAGTTAGACAAATATTTCAGTGATTTTAGAAATTCGGCCTCTAAGGGGGGTTAAATAGTGGGTCGAATGTTTTATGTCATTATGCCATTTCTCAATAGACGTTATAGGTAGGAGCGTGAATTTCAGAATAACAAATCTACTAAAGAATAGTTAAACATTCATTTTAGGCGATTTTAGAAATTCAACTACTAAGGGTTTAAATGGGGGGTCGATAATTTTCGATGATTTCACCTTTTCACCATATCTCATCAGTAGTTTTGGATAAGAGCGGGAAATTCAGGATAACAAATCTGCTATAGAAATAATTAAACAAATATTTCAGCGAATTTAGAAATTCACCCATTAAAGGGACTAAATGGGGGTCGAAAACTTTAGGTCATTTCGAATGTTCGCCATATCTCAGCAGCATTTTTAGTTAGGAGCTTGAAATCACAGATCGAGGATAACAAATCTACTAAAAAATAGTTAAAAATGCATTTCCGCGATTTTAGAAATTTAATCACGAAAGAGGGTTAAATGGGTGTTGAATTTTTTATGTCATTTTGCCATATCCCAGTAATAGGTAGGAGCCTGATATTTGGGGTAACAAATGTACTTAAAAATAGTTAAATATGTATTTCAACAATTTTAAATAATAATCCATCAAGCGGGTCGCACTGTGTGTCGAAAGTTTAAAGTACTTGTGCCATATCTCAGCAGCAGTTTTAAGTAAGAATGTGAAACTCCGCTTTACAAATTTTCAAAAATAGTAGTTAATCATGTATTTCCCATCGATTTTAGAGCTAGCGAGTTTGTGGGCAACATCGGCTGTGAACCCGATAAGATTAGACTATTGCTGTTTTTTTATTGCATATTTTGTGTGACTTTTTTCCAAGGAATATTTTTTCTAATTTCCCATTTTCGTTTTTTTTTCGATTTTCGTATTTTAGTGATCGGATTTAAAATTTGAAACAAAATATTACACTTCCACCTTTTTTAAAAATACATTTTTTAAAAGTAAAAATTTGCGATTTAAATGCTGATTGCCATATTTATGAGCAAGGGTATGCACAAGGATGACTTATTGTGATTACCGTATAGCCAGAAAACAAGCGTGCAACCGAATGGGTCCTTTTAAAATTATTTCATTTTACTGATTTATGCACGCAAAATAACTGAACCACGTCATAGTGATCGATGCATTAACAATGTACGGCTGAAAAATACACAGGGCCCCGTTATTTTGTTCACCTCATTAATACTTGATGGGCGTGACAGTACCCATTTACAATGATAACCATTTTTATTAGGCAATCCCATTTTTATTTATTTCATCTGACAGCTCTCTGCTCATTTTAGCTAAATACGCACAGGGCCAGTAGCATTTTGTCAGAGGGATTATGAAAAACATATTATTAATGTCACGAAATATTTATTTACGCGCTGATATATATATATATATATATTATTTAGTTATTTCCATATAGTTTAAAATAAAGTATTTTATATAAATTTCTCTGTTTGCATGTAAAGTGCAATTTCTGAGACCTAAGGGAAGTCAAGACAGTACGCTGCAGAATGTATTTGGGCATACTCAATAGCGACCGTATAGACATGCGAAGACGAGCTAGTATATGATAGAATTATTTACATAAATGTCTGAATTTAGAAAAATAAATGCAATATTTAAAGTATACAGTGAATGACTGCTAGGGATATCTTCATCACATAATATCTATGAATAGTCATTTTTAATAACAAAATACAGTAATATAAAAACATAAGAGAAGATTTTTTGTGATTAAAATCAGTGTTTCATTATCTCATGACATAATATGTAAAACAAATATATAAAGTAAAAAAAAAATTACAGCAAATAAGCGACATTTCAAAACCCTTTTACGTAGAATATATATTTTTATGTTTAGTTATGTCTGTTTGAATACAAAAGAACTGTTGTTTGATAAATTCCAAGTACGTTAAATACAATACAAACAATTCAAAAAACTTTTATAAAAAGAGTATATTTTGTGTTGCACAATGAAATCTTACAGTGAAAATTTTAATTTCTTTATATGTTTTTTTAAAAAATTGTATAAAGCAAATTATTTTCCACTTTAAACATCTGAAAAACATTCAAAAGCATTCTTTTACATAGCTTTGTGTTCTCTGAAGAAGCTTCACTAAATAAATAAAATACTCAAGAGAGGTTTTTCTACAATAAAGGGACTTTATAAAAAAATACTTTGTACACTTATATAATAAAGGTAAAGAATAATAAGCTTAATTACACTTGTTTTAAGAAAACTCGAATCAATGAGTGTTCATAGAAAATTTAATGTGTAAGAAAACACAACAATAAAATACTTTGTATAGAGGGTGTCGATAAAATATTGTGATGTGCTCTTTGCCCTCTGTCGGAAAACCTATTGGACGTAATCAACACTCTTCGGTCTATGTGCACAGTGGGTCATGCGGTTTCCATTACTAATTAAAACGTTTAGAAAAATAATAATGCACAGTGTTAAAAATAATCTGAAATTCACGGATATTTTTTCCTGAACTAGACAGAATTTTCCTGAATTCACAGAAAAAGTTCCTTTTTACGACAAAGGGGCATTTTCCGTTAAAAAACAGAAAATTTCTTCATATTTCCTGTAAATAACGAGACGGACGCAGACGGAAGAGGACAACGGATATATTCCGTTATCTGTCTCATGTTTATTTACAATATTTAAAAAACTGACTTGCTGCTGTAGAGAAAATGAAAAAACTCAATGAAAGAATGCTCGCTCTTTTGTAAGATTTGTATCGTACTGCTGCATTGGAACTGTATTCTTTTTTGTCATCAGGATCACAGACTATATCATTTGACTGTGACCCGCACGGTCTCGTAAAGACAAACTTGTTGTTTGATCACCACATGGATTCCCTTAAGATCTGAAATAAGTGATATTTTTGTACTAATTTTGATTGTGATGTCTGAACTCTTTAAAACGGAAAGTTACCGCTCCTTCAAACAGAGTTTTTCAGCCTTTTATCTCCCAAAACGGAAAATCTACTAACGGAATGGAAAAGTCAATTTTGCAGCCACCCGTTTTACCGCGAATTCCCAGATTTATTTTTAGCAGTGCACCACTAGTTTCAAGAATAATATTCGTGAGAAATGAAAGCGTAATTGTGAAATAAAATTGCAAAACTAAAAGGACAGAAATTTATTATTAATTGTAAATGTGGTTGATGACCATCGTTTTGATATTCCAAAATCTGCATGCTTTAAATGACATTTTCCTCAGCATGAATTCACTTAGATTTATGTAGAAACTTAAACTGAATATTCGAAAACGTTTGAACAGACATCTGCTTAAGTATATGGGTCAGATTCATATAAATTTAATTTTCAAAATAGCGCAACGGAAAATTTTCCAGTGATAGCTGCTTTTGACCCTAATTTTTTCCTTTATATATCGAAACCGCGTGCTTCACTACACACGTAATATCATATCCCAGGTGAAACATGATGTTGTTATTCTTACTTTCCGAAATAACTCTGAACTGTTGAACAATGACTGCGCTATTTTGTAGTTGTCGAGATATTCCTGTTTTGCCAGACTTATTCTTAACAGTAAAGTGACCTATTCTCACAACTAAAATTCAACAAATTAGAAAATTCTACTTTAATTTATCACTGTCACCATCTTGATTAAAACCTTCTCACTGACAAGCCCCTATTAGTACGTTCAATAAGTTCCAGGTTTCACTGCAATACAAGCGTTTGTTAAATGAATATAATTCTATGGCTATAATGCAGTTTTAATACGTTGAGTAACGATTAATACTTTTAAGGATTGCATTCATATATTTTGAATGCGTAAGAGGGACTGCTCAGACCGGGAACCAGATCTGTAGAGCATAGATGTCCCTCCCGGACATTCATATATATAATTATGTTTTTTATATAATGTTGCAATAATCATATTTTTTTAGCATTTAAAATAAATATAGAGAAAACAACATTACAATTTTGCCCATTTCGTGGAGGGTTTTAAGTAACAGTAACACTTATAATTAGCCAGAGAAGCCAGAGAAGCATTTCTAGGAAAAGAATTGATATACATATCACGAAGTCTTTATATTTAAATTAAATTATATCTATAACTGATTTCTACGGAATCCTTATATACGTTTTTCTACTCACGTTCCAGAAGACATATTGCCAAACACACGCTCTAAATATGCAGCTGCTAATGACAAAAGACTTCGTTGTCATTCTAATCCCTCTGAAAATGGTCTTCAGATTGTATTTTTTTAAAGTTCAAACTATGCAATAATACAGATGAAAATCTATTGATTATGGAAAATAATTCAGTTCAGCGTTTCTATGATATCAATTGCAAATAACCTGTACAGACAAAGTGTTGAATTTTCCATTTGGTAGAAAAGACTCAATCAGCATTATAATTTTTTTGTCTTCTTCAGATAAAAAAAGCATATTTGCTACACTCATAACATCGAGACATTTTATTAAAAAACAAAACAAAAAAAAATGCTGTACAACAGTATCATTAGCAAAAATATACAAACATACATACCACCATCTTAATGAAAACAATATTTGTAATTCTCTATTATAAAAAATTTCCGATCTGCTTCCATAAAATATAAAGTAAAAATTAGTTAAGATAATAATGGTTAATAAAATATTCCGTGCACAATGATCAGTATGAAAATGCATTTAAAAAAATGATTTTTATTAATTTTCTTTTCGATCTTGATCAAAAGTGTTTATGGATGTCGGAATGATATTTTGCACCTTGATTTATATTTTGGAGATATGCTATAAACTAAAACATAAATCTGATGTGCAAAAATTTAATTTTACTGATATTTATTTTTTTTTAAAATAATGAAAGTTCTAACTGCCACGACAATTTCAATATATTTCAATGTTTTGAAATTCTGTCAAACTTTCAGTTTATTGTAGAGTTCGTGTTCATATCAATAGGTTTTAAAATGAAATTTTAACACTTTTAGTAAAATTGTACATAGTACTTGTTGACGTGAGGATAAAGTTTTTCCTAATTTCTTTTTAAAGTTGAAATTTCCTCCAAATTTGGTAAATTATATATGTTTATTTCCATTATATTACTATGTATTTAATTTAAAATTATATGTATTGTTTTTGTTGTTGTTTATTAAAAAAGCATGCTTCTTGTACGTACGATGAAATTGTAACGACCACCGGAGAAAACAGATCTAGTGTTTAAAACTATAAAAATGTAAATATTGATTGCATTTCAAAAGTACCGTGTAGCGTATCTGTGATAAAGATATCACAGTTTTATCTTTTTTAATTACTTTATATTTCAGCTCAACGTATTTCTGTATTTTATAGCCTTTCCAGTTTAAATTTGCCGTTCTTTAAAAGCTATTTTATCGGCAATCCCGCTCCACGCATGTGGTTTTCACGGCGGTACTTTTTCCCCCTCATCGTGCTCTGCGTTCGCTTGAATCGGCGATGTTGTTTTCTCTGCAAAACCTTGAGCTGTGACGTCATCGCATTCGGCGACTCTCCTCCTCCTGCGTTTTACGCATGCGTCGCCCTTGTTCTCTGCCGATGTGATCTCCGGACTTGGGAAGTATTTCATATTTCGGCCGCTTTAGCGCTGCAGGTGATTGGGCGTGTCTTTCCAACACAAATTAGAAAGCTTCATTTAATTGTCAAATGTTAATGAGTTTTCGATTTGCTCTTTTAATTTTCACGTAATTCATAATCAACAAATTAGTTTAAATTAATCTTGCATTAATTTTTGTCTACCCCAGTTACGGGTATAAATACTAATGACATGCATTTTTCCAACAGAATTTTAACAAAAATGATGCTGTAAAAATAAGTTGGAGCGCGCATCTTTGATCTGAGCTTCGGCTCGTGTCCGAAGTCGGCATATACCGATTCTTAAGGAGATCAATTTCACGTTTTCAAAAGTTTTATTATTCTTTAAGATACTGTTGTAAATTTTAAATTTAATATTTTAAAAGTTTAAATTAACTGGTAATTTAATTGATGTCTGCATTAATTCCATAACTGTTAATGGATTTCGGCCAGAAGGAATATATTTAAAGAATTTCGTTAATTTTGTGATGTTCGAGCCAGAACTTTATAAAGCCATGGTGTGCAGCTTCTATCATCTCATCCTTCCGTCTTCCTCGAGAATACAATAAAAATGTTGGATCCAATTCTAAAGGAGCATTTCTTTATGAGTATGAGTCTCTTATTTTTCAAAAAAAAAAAGACTATTTTATTCATTTTATTATTTTTATGTGATTCTCTTCTTGAAGAATTCGACCTAAAGAACAGATGCACAAATCGTGCAGGGTTATTGCCTTATTTTAATCACAACTGTAATATTTAAAATTTCACTATACTAAATAATTACGGCAATTGATTTATTCATATTCATCAATTAAATATTCACATCACAGTGTCCGGTAAGGTCGCTACCTGCAAATTCAGTCATTATTCAGATTTAAGATTTAAAAGCACTTTGATTGAAGCTAAGTGGGCAAGGAAGATGGCAGAGTCACTTGGCAATTTTAGCTTATATAGTGCAGCGATTAACAAAGATCAGTCACTAACTTAAGCTTCCCTAGAAATGACTATAAATTTTACTAAAATAACAAAGTTCCACTTACGTGTATATCACTGGCATTTCAATTCACTGGCAAATCCAGCGCTTAATCAACGCTTTAGGCTGAAATGCAACAAACACTCACAAAATCGTTCACACAATCTAATTTCTGCTAAACTAGCCCGTGGCTGCTGAACAGCATTTATTCAAAATTCTAATTCCAAATATCTTACCATTCAGCTAGTTTTCAATCAGAAAACTTAAATACTGCTCTACACGTAGTGAAAGCACGATTTCAACTCACTATCATAGGCCTTGTTCACCAACTAGGAAGGACTGTAAGCAAATCAGCCGAAACGACCTTTCGTTTCACCTTATATACCTTGCAGATCGACCAATGAAGCTAAATTCGCGTCACATACAGTGAAAAACAGAGTCGTAAACTCCGAGAGTTCCAAGTATAATTACAAAATTAGAGTAAAATACAGTGTAGATGTCTCTATTGCGCATATAGGTTAGATGTTGAAAGCATGTTCGCATTCAAAACTCTAGAATCTCTTTATAAGACAGTTGATAGTCCACGACAACCGAAGTATGATAAGAATGCATGTATTTTAATACATACAAGTTTTCTTGTTTAAGATTTATTTATTTTTCTTTCTTGCGATCAAGAGTATACCTAGAGAGAAAAAGCTGAGGTTCTCAGTAACGTGAAATCAGCCGAAATTGGTGTTTTTTATGGTAATCTTCATTTTCGGAAACATGTGCTGTTTGAAAGTGTTTACACCAGGCATTTCAAACTCGTTTATCATGGAGGTCCAAATTAACCATTGTATAGAAATTCGTGGGCCACATTACAAAAAAAAATGTTAAAAACAAATAAACAAAAATCACATGCAAACTTCCAAAGCTACCTATTAGAAAAATTAAAGGCTCTCACCAGAAAATTAAAAACATATATTTTTAAGTAAAATACATCAATTTTATTACAATTTCCAAGTTCTTCACAAATTTCGATTCTGTAAAATTAAAAATAGCAAGGATGTCGTACAAAAGTACGCTGTCGAACATAAGTAAAATTACGTTTATATACAAATTTTAAAAAGTTTAAACCAGGGTTTCCAATTTGTGTTTCTCTTAATTCAGAAATTCCAAATTCATACCGTAAATTATGAAGGAAGAATTTTTACCTTAAGAAATCAGGAAAAGTCTTTAACTATATAAAACCAAATTTACTACTATGAATTTCTGGTCTGAATTCAAATTTCTCACTTAAAAAAAGGCCAACCGAGCAACCCTGATTTAAACACATATTTGGTATTTAAAAAACAATCAAAATGATATAAAAGTTACATTATTAAGTGTATTACCCTGATCTTGCAATTTTCTCTTAATTTTATGATTTCTTTATAAAATCAATCGTTGTAAGAGCCCTATTATTTTCAATACAGAATAACTTTTTAAACAACAAAGTCAAAAATTTTATAACTGAGTTAAAAAATATCAGTTTAGGGATAATTTCTAGAAGCTCCTCACCTTTTTAAGTCTATGAGGGGTATTTCGTGCATCTGTATTTTCTTAAATTCCAATGTAAATAAGCAACAAAAATTGAATTTATAGATTTCATTTGATTATAAAAAATTCTGTCTGTATCATGAATATTTCTAGCAATGACACTTGTATATTTTAGCGCATATTATTTTCAAATTTCTTTATATGTTCTATATAATAATATTTTCAAAGCAGTTGCATTACCATTCATAGATTTCATGAATACACCTTTTTTTCATAAAGTATGAGTTTAAAATATAACAATTTATCTTTCCGACGATTTTCTTCTGGTGCGATATAAGTCCCTTAGGGATTTGGGAGCGATGGTCGGAACGCGAGCCGGCGACCCCCGCTGGCCCCTGGCGGCGCAAGCTCATTTTATATCTTAGTACATACTTTGCAAACTCCAATAGCGTGTCTACGTATCAAACATAAAATATCAGTTTTTATTTTAATGTAAATTTGTTGTAAGTTGGCTATTGTCCGTCTGCGATGTCCATATTCAATGAAACGTCTTTCTTCAAAAATCTTAAAATATATGTGGGTACGAATGCGTCTTTGTAAATGAAATAAAAAATAAGACAGATACAGATAATTTAGTGCTCATTAATAATAGGACGTTTACTAACCTAAATAATTAATAAAATTAATTAGTTCACATCCAAAACGACTATGTATGCCCCAAGTGAAGAGCCAGCGTAACTTTTTAGTTTTATTTTTCATAAAAACAAGATAAAAATACATTTAAAACCTTTTAAATAAATAAAATGTTTACTTTTAATAAACACTTTAATTTTTACTTTAATTTACTTTATTTTTTTATTATCACTTTAATTTAATTTAATTTTTAATTATCACTTTAATTTAATTAATTTTTTAATTATCACTTTATTTTTTTATTTTTTCTTTTTTTATGTTTTTAATTAGCTCTTTAATTTTTAATTTTAATTTAATTTACTTTTAATTATTGTTAATTAAATGCCTTACTTTAATAGGTTTTCAATACATTTTTAGTACCTAATTAATACTGCACATTATTTTGTAAAGTGATGTAAATCGAAAGAGCAGTAAAATGAATTATTAGTTTCAACATCAAACACACATATATATTTACCACTATTTATATAAAAAAAAATACAATAAACTTTTTATAAATCTTTAAATTTTCAGATTTGTTATCTTTTCATTCGTAATCTCTTGGAGCTAAAATTTTAAAACTAGTTAGATCTGACCATATACATATACTGTATTGTCTGAAGTTTGCCATCTTATACGACAGGACCATGTTGCCAGATTGGGGAATTTTTTAATTCAAAACTGTAGAATGTCTGTCATTAAATGAAGCTAATATTACTACTCAGAAATAGTGACAGATATTTTGGATAATAAAAATTCCATCTTGGCAACACTGCAGCTACGGTTAATGTGTTTGTGGAAAGTGTATTTTCAGCATCAAACATACAGAAAATGTCATAATCTTGGCGTGCCACAGATAAGTTGTCGGCGGGCCAAGTGTAACCTGGTTTGTCATATGCTTATGAAACTCTTAAAAAACTTTTTAATTTGTAATTATGGGATAGAACTGAATACTTTTTTAACTGAAATGTGATTCTACAGACTTTTATCTTTTTTTAAATCAGAATGTTTCAAATAAAAGTTATGGCTTTCTTTTGGAACCGATTTTTGAACATCTCCGAACTAGTCTGTTGTACGTGGTTACAACAGCATGGTTTCAAAATAAAGCATAAATTAAGCACTTTCATTTGAATTGAATATTTTTTTTGTTGACGTAAGCATAAAATTTTACATTAACTTTTCTTTTTTCAAAATTGCTAATTTCTTTAAATTATGTATATTATAAATGAAATTTTGTATTTTCATTATTTCATGCATTTAAAAATGCATATATTCTATACAGGTTTTTTTCTTTATTATTTTTTCCCTTCTTGTACATACAATAAAAATGGACCGACAAACAAGCAAAAAATTTTCAATGTGTAAAACCAAAAAGAAAAAAAAACTTATTAATGTATAATTAAAATAATTCTTGCAAATTACTTAAAAATTACTGAAATATGATGTCAAGGCATATATTTTATATAAATGAGCTATGTTTTAAATGTTGGACGTAAGCTTAGTACTTTTTTTTTTTTTTTTATGAAAAATTATAAATTTTTGACAAATTTGTGCTTTAGTAATTTTGATTTACGAAAAACGTGGTTACATAAAACAATTTACCGATATTTTTATGAAATATTTGAATCTAGATTTTTTTATATTTTGCTTTCTGAAAAAGTGAAGGTTAAACTTTACTGGTAAAATTCCTGATTTTATGCATTTTTTTTAAAGGTTTTTTCTGACTTTTTTAACAATTTGGAAATATTTATTCTTATTTCTTATTTTCCCATTTTTGTTTGATGCGGGTGGGTGACATTTAAAGGTGCTATTCCTCCTATTATAAAAAAATGATGGACGAATGACATTCCAATAATTTTATACAGAGGGTGTTCGCACATTTTTTAGACGATTTCGGCGTTGTTTTTTTAACGTTTAAATGAATATTGCTTTCTGAAATAATCTTTATGATAATCTTGTTTCTTGATTCTAATTCTGCGTAATGTTTTCGATAGTAGAAGATTTTTTGTAAAATTTACAGGGTTATTGCTTCCCATGCCTCTTTAAAAACTTTCCAGATTCGATCAATCGTGGTGGTTTTGCGCTTTGAAAGAGCTCTTTTCAGCAGACCAAATGCGCAATAAACCATAAGAGAAACGTCAGGTGACTTCTCAGAAATATGTTGAAAGGTATAAATGCAATACATGTGTGAGTTTTTAATGTTTTCAACGAATACAGCGCTAGTTTTTGAAGTATGAGCGGTAACTTAACTTTGATGCAGTTTAATCCTTTAAAAGTCGTTGAAATAAAGAAAATAGCATTTTTTTCTATAAATATCGGATGTAACACATTATTTTAATGATATAATGAATTGATTGTAACATTTTTGTCCAATATTCTTATTTTTATTTTCCTATTGTAAGATAAATTTGCGACAGTCATAAAACCTTACATGAAACTTCGTTTTCAGCCTTGAAATGGGCGCTTTTTTTATAGTTTTTTTTTTCATTTTGAGTCTTTTTACTAAGAATAAGTACTGATTTTCGGGATAGCTCTTTCCAATTAATACTGATGGTTATTTTGCACTTAGAAATTTTTATACTATGCGCTTTACAATCATTGTAAACTTTCGAATAAGAATAGTTCTTTTCGGAAAAAAAAAGAGTCACCTCTGATTCGCAGCTTCTTTGAATGCGCCATTTTGATAGATGAATAAATATGAAAGCATCAGATAATAATATGAATTACAAATAATAAGTTGTTGAAAGAAAGTTTTCCTCTAAAATAATTCCATTTTTTAAAATCATTTATCAAATTGGTCTAAAAAATGTGCGAACAGCCTCTGTATAATGTGGATACTAAGCTTGTAAGAAATGTATTGTTCACTCCTTAGAAAAAAACACGCCTCTACTACACTCTTAAAACTGTGCCTCTGATTTAAGAGGTACATTCTGAATTTTTGTGCCTCTGAATATTAAGAGGCACATGGTGCCTTTGAAATTAAGAGGTACATAGTGCCTTTGAGATTCAGGGGCACAGCGTAAGTGCCTTTGAAATTAAGAGGCACAGTGTGCCGCTGAATTTATATATTCAAGTGCCTCTTATTTAAAAATACATTCTGTGCCTCTTATAATGGTGGCACATGCATGTGCCACCATTATAAGAGGAACAGAATGTAATTTAATTATATTTTATATTATATTTATATCTTTACAGTGAATTCTGTCTACTGCAGAAAGATTTTCCAGCATGGCATATCCAAAGACATATTAAATTTTGTGTAAGGCAGAATACTATGTATAATAGAAAATTTTCTCACTCCCAATTTATTGAAACAAATTTAAATTTGAAATAAGTATTAAAATGTGTGTCCATGTGGCCTAAGTCAGTTCTGTGGTTCAATAAAGAACCTTGTCTACATATCAGTTTATTTTATACATATCAAAATACATAAAAGGGCATGAAAGCTTTATTAAAAACAAATAAGACAAACGTTAAAAATAATCAGCGTAAAATAATCACAATATTGATCTTGTGATAATGACAACAATTAATTTCAAAAAGTAACTCTGATCATAAATATTTCATTACTGGTATCCTAAATGTTAAATTTATTTGAAAATAACTAATTTGTTTCATTAGTATATATTTTCATTATACTGAATTCCGATTCTAAATAAAATACGATTATAAAAACAATATCTATTACTTTCTGTAGGATGTCCATTGCTGAAATTTTGGGTGTTTTAATTTATTTTTGTTATTGCAGTTAAATTTCGATTACAATGGGAAATGTAGCTGAGATTAGTTAAATATCGTTGACAGATTAATATCAGTGTTTAATTCAGACATTTTTCTCCTGGAGGGATTTTCGCGCTTTGCTTCGGGGGGGGGGGGGGGAGGGTTGCACTTTTGTCCATTAAAAAGAATAAAATCTCACACTTTTCGATCATTGTTCCGGAGAGGGAATGCCCCCACCCCCGGGCCACCCCCTGAATTCAACACTGATTAATATAATACAAAAGAAACTGGACTTTATTAGCTATAACTATTAATAAAAAAATTAAATTTCTCAAGGGAATGATACATTTACCCGCAATATATACATATGTTTGTAACATAAAACATTTCTTATACAGTGTCGATTTTTATACTATACACATTCAAAGAAAATAATAAAGTACTAAACTAAATACACTTACTTATTGCAGGCTTTTCTATAACTCTCTATATTCATTATAATCCGCCGGTGGATGATTGCAATAATAACGCCATTACACGTAATTTTATGTTTCCTAACATAAATTCATTGTATTTTTCACAGGAACATTTACCTCTGCGGCGTCGTTTTATATCGTAGGAAAACCTAACTCCTATTATCAGCGATTGATATTGTTGCAATCCTGAACGACAATAATAACACGAGCGTAATTAAAAGACGAAAGCACAAAACCTCTTGAGTAAAAATAATCGTCTTGCGAAAAGGATATATATATATAAACTCTGTTTGTGTCGTCAGGTACCGCTTCTCGAATAATCCACAAAACGCCATTTCTTCTGGTCAAGCGTCCATTCTTCCTTCTCCCCTATCCCTCATTGAAAGTAAATATCCCGCGCCCGCTCAATGCATCATGGGTTAAACATTTGTACGCATGCGCGCTTTCCCACTGTACCGCTGAATAAATGACCCCTTTTTTTAAGAGGCACACATTTCGCGCCGTGACTCTGATATATTTCGTTCAGTCCTCCGTGCCTCTGAAAGGTTTTGAGACCTTCATTTGTGCCTCTCATTTCTTTGTGCCTTTGATATTTATCAGCTAATCAGAGGCACTTTGTCTGTGTGCCTCTCATATGCGCTGGTGCCTTATATATCAGAGGCACAGTTTTAAGAGTGTAACTCTTCCGCGATTCATCGGACGAAGATGTAATTGGTACCAACAGATTAGTAATAATGCCTAATAATTAATGCTATATACCTAAAGTTTTCTTATTGAATCGTCTTCATATAGAAATTGGTACACATTTTAAAATTTTCAATCCTGATACTTAATTTCGACATCGTATTTGGATCCTACGGTAAATTTTACATACGAATTTCGTAATGAAAGTTATTCAATCAAGTATTTTAGGAATTACACAGGTTTAAAATTTGTACACTATTCTTTTAATGTACAAAACATTTTAATCTAGAAACTTTTACGTTTAACGTTTCACATAAAACAAAATTTTTATATTAAGATTAAAATTCTTTATTCAAAACTTTATAGTACGAACTAACTGAGACAAAAATTAGAATTCTTGAGATACGAAAACTTTTGGACATTTTGTTAGAGTAAACAGATTGCATCTTTCTAAACTAAGTAAACTCCGAATTTTTGATACATCTAAGTAAAAAAGCTTTTTCTGTTTTTGTTTTTTTTGGAATGATAATAACTTTGTATATTTGTTGCAGAAAAAACATTAATATTAATAAAAAACATAATTATATAAAATGATAAATTTATCGGTAAATTCCTTTTTCATGTTTGAAAACAGATTTCAACGCGGATAGATTTTTAAGCAAAACTCAAAACTGTTTGACTGATTGAGCTGTACATTTAGATCTGCATAATTTGAAGCTTACCGATGTTAAAAAATTCATAATTTACAATTCATATTAAAAAAAAAATAATTTCAAAGTGTACATAATTCCGAATTACAAAACATTATTTTGTATTCAGAACTTTGAAAAATTGCTCGGAAAGTCAAAACGTTAGTTCCTGCCCATCTATCCCTATTGTCTTTTTACTTCGCTTCCAAGTTACTTCTTTCCTTTGTGATTTACTAATTTTTGTGACGATTTAACTTTTAGAACTGTACCCTGTCTTACTTGAATTTTATCTTACCTGCATTATAAGAAATTTCAGTTAAAACATTTTTTTTTTCAAATTGTGAATACTGGATTAAAAAAAAAATCGATATGACATTAAAAATTATTTGAAAAAAAAATGAAAGAAAGTGGAAACATGTTTTGCACTGAATAATAATAAAATAAAATTTTCGTATATTGCTTTGTATTAATATTAATACGTATAAATGAATAAAAAAATACTAATATCGATATTGATATCTTCAAACCATAATTTTTAAAAGAATTTTGTATAAGTGTTTTTAATCTATTAGTTTTAGATTTTCCTAAAACTTGCAATTCTGAGCAAATATCACTCGATAATTCAAAGCCGATTTCGTGATTCTTGAGTAAAGGAAATATTACCTTACGTTATTATAAACTTGTAAATTGTCACCTGCAGATATTCAGCGTGAATATCCTCCGAGGCATTTGCTTACATTAGCAGCTAGGGGAAATTCAGATGAGTTTCAGATGCGTGACTTAAAGAAAAGTAAACACGTTTTGACATTTTCGAAAAAATTAAAAAAATTGAAGTTCTAGTTGTCATAAAATACTTTCATTAAAAATATTTAACCGCCACGAACATACAAAAAAAGTTACAGTCTATCTTAAAGGATTCTTGTCCTTCATATGAAATAAAATTTCATGCTGCTGAATTTAAACATGGTAGGAAATTAATTCACGATGATGAACGCTCAGGACGCCCAAAAACCGCTTTACGACGACATCGTCTAAAAAATTAACAATGCACACAGAAAAAAGTTTTGCTGAATCAACAAAAATTTGGTTGACCTAACAAAACTTTTCGTTTAAATATGGGTCAATGGAAATTTTGTTTGAATCAACAAAAAAAATATTGTTGATTTTTTTTGCAATTCCAAAAAAAAAAATTGTATCGTCAGCAAAAACATTTTTTGTTAATTCAAGTAAAATGGTTCAATTTTACTTGATTTAACAAAATTCTTTTTGTTACATAGATATATGCTATTTGTTATTTTCACAATCTATTTTCTTTTTTCAACAAAATATATTTTGTTTGTTTAAATAATAAAATGTGTTATATTACGAACTTGTTTTGTTTACACTACAAAACCTTTTGATAAATGAACCAATATAAATATGCAATTTTAACTATTTTTTAATTCATTTTCAGCAGTGAATTACGCCTGTAAACCTTGAATAATAACAAGCGAATTTTTATCCTGCTTTTTTTCAAGCGAAAACCGCGAGAGGGAAAATTGCCCAGGCTGGAAGTCTATCCCGTTCCCTCAGAACAGCACTCTGAGGATCTACCACTGAGCTACAAGGTTGGTTGGTTGATTATTGACGGCCAATTATCTACACCTGGGATATAGGCCCGGGGGGAGTGCCCTTCGTGGGGGTCTTTCTAAGGGAACCTAACCCGTATTTACGCATGGATAAATCCACGGCTCGAAAAAAACCACGAAAACTCCGAACGATTAGGCCGACGGGCGCGATTGTGATCGAACCCAGCACCTCCCGTCTACCAGCTTCGAGAGCAGAACCTCTCAGCCACTCTGAGCTACAAGGAACGATACCTGATCCCGGCATTTCTCTCTCTTAGATATGTCGGAACGGCTGCAACCGCAGCACAAGGTGGAAATTTCCTCAGGAGCACGCAAATTTCTGCGGCAAACATTAGACGACAATACAAAGCCCAGCATACGGCAACATAGTTAATTTTTAAGGGGACAAGGGACGTTTAAAACCATTTTTTGCATTTTCCCCTCAATTGTACTGAAATTTACAGCCTGCAATAAACAGGATAAAAATTCATTCTTATATTTTACCAGTGTACTTTCTTCCAGTACCAGAGTACTTTCTTCTTGTAAAGATAGAAGAAAGTAATAAATGGGCAGGGGATTTTTTAAAACTACTTTGGTCCGTCCTAATGAAAAAAAGTTTTAATTATCCAAAAATTATGTAATCCTTTAATTATATAGCTATATAAGTCAAATAAATCGAGTTACGTTCAAAGATTACAGGCGTAATTCACTGCTGAAAATGAGATAGTGCGTTTGCAGAAATCTTGAAAAATGCAACATAGCAGCGCCATCTGTTGCGCGATTTACACCAAAAACTAATCAGCAACAATTTATATCAGGAAGTAACTGAATATAAAGTTTTATTAAATTCCGTGCATTAGTTCTTGAGATAGAGCGCCCAAAAATTTTTGTCACATGCAGACAGACAGAGTCATTGACAGTCATTTTCTAAAAACAGTCAAATCGTGTTCAGGACCTTCTAAATTCCGTCGGAAACCGGAAGTCAAAATTTTCATGATTCAATACTTTTTTCTGGTAAAGATAGACGAAAGTAATAAATGGGACACGTGGATTTTTAAAGCTACCTTGGTCGTCCCAATGAAAAAAAGTTTTAATTATCCAAAAATTATGTTAATCCTTTAATTATATAGCTATATAAGTCAAATAAATCGAGTTATGTGAGACAGTTATGGCTACTACGCAACAATTTATATTTTGAAAAAACAACAAAATTTAGCTGGAATTACAAAATTATTGTAAAATTTAAAAAAAAACAGATTTTGTTAATTCAAGTAAAATTGATGATTTTTTTTTTTAATTTCGTAAGAGTGTTAACAAAATTTTTTTGTCCAAGCAACAAAACCAATTTTTTTACTTCAACTAAAATTTGTGCTAAAACAACAAAAATGTGCTCAACAAAACATGTTTTGTTGTTTTAATCAATTCCTTTTTCTGAGTTTGCCGTATTGAATGATCGTCGATTGAAGATACGCGAACTTGCTAACATTGCAAACATCTCGATAGATCGTGTGCAACATATTTTACACGATGTTTTGGGTATAAAAAAGATTTCCGCTCGATGCGTGCCACGCTTGTTGAACGTCAACCAAAAACGCCAAAATAATGAACATTTTTCAAAAGACTTCTGAAATGTATTGTGTTGCAAGTTGAAAAATAAAATGAAATATTGTCAAAATTCTAGTATTTTCTTTTTCAGGTCGGGAATTTTTCGAACCACCCTCGTACAGTGCTGCACTAAAGAATTCGCACACTAAAGTGTATCTTAAATGTATTGAATTGCAAGGGGACTACATTGAAAAATAATATGAAATTATGTCAAAAATCTTGTATTTTCACTGTCAGGCCGAGAACTTATCACACCACCCATCGTAAATATTTTTAAAACAGTAAGAAATGTTAGGCCATAGTTATGAGTTATACGAAGGCGGTACCGACAAGACGAAAAAAAACAGAGATATCTTTCCATCTTAACTGTTTTGTTACTTTTGCTTTAAACATTTCCATCAATTTAGAATCGCAATGATTGATAAATATAAAACGAGTGTAAAACATTTACATTGATATTTAAAAATCTCGTTTACATTTATTTATAAATGTTTTATAATGTTTTATATTGTTATATAATTTTTTTTTCAATGCTGCATTTCTAAACTATAGATTGATTTCAGAGAAAAAAATCATTAATTAGAATTATTTCCATTACAACGGCAAAATATTCTTTTAATATACAAAACATTTTAATCTAGACACTTTTACGTTTAACGTTTAACATAAAACCAAACTTTTATATTAAAATTAAAATTCTTTATTCAAAACTTTATAGTACTAACTAACTGAGACAAAAATTAGAATTCTTGAGATACGAAAACTTTTGGACATTTTGTTAGAGTAAACACATTGCATCTTTCTAAACTAAGTAAACTCCGGATTTTTGATACATCTAAGTGAAAACGCTTTTTCTGTTTTCTTTTGTAATAATGATAACTTTGTATATTTGTTGCAGAAAAATAATTAATATTAAGATAAAACATAATTATATGAAATGATAAATTAATTTATAACATTATAAAATATTGTTATATTCGTGCAATTATTCTGTAATATTTTAAATTGGAAAATATTCTACTTTAATTTAAATGTAAATATGTCTTGAAATTTAACAATGCGTTTCTTAAATACACTCAGAAAAAGGAATTGATTAAAACGACAAAACTTGTTTTGTTGAGTACATTTTGGTTGTTTTAGCAAAATATTTAGTTGATGTAGAAATATTGGTTTTGTTGCTTGGACAAAATAATATTGTTAACACTCTTACAAAATTTTAACAAAATTTCATCAATTTTACTTGAATTAACAAAATCTGTTATTTTAATTTTACAATAATTTTGTAATTTAAACTTGGAATTCCAGCAAAATTTAGTTGTTTTTGCAAAATTAAAATTGTTGTGTAGTAGCCATAACTCTCTCACGTAACTCGATTTATTTAACTTACATAGTTATATAATTAAAGGATTAACATAATTTTTGGATAATTAAAACTTTTTCCATTGGGACCGAGCAATGTAATTTTAAAAATCCCCCTGTCCCATTTATTACTTTCTTCTATTTTTACAAGAAAAAAGTATTGGAATCATAAAAATTTTTGACTTCCGGTTTCCGATGGATTTTGGAAGGTCCTGAACACGATTTCACTGTTTTTAGAAAATGACTGTTATTGAATCTATCTGTCTGTATGTGACAAAAATTTTGTTGGCGCTCTATCGCAAGAACTAATGCACGGAATTTAATAAAACTGTATATTTATTAAATATAAAGTTTAAAATGCTATGTTGTATTTTTCGCGAGTTCTGCAATAGCTCTATCTCAATTTCAGCAGTGAATTACGCTGTAATCTTTGAATAATAACCAGTGATTTTTTATCCTGCTATTTGCAGGCGTAATTCACTGCTGAATATGAATTAAGGGGACCGTGGACCTTCAGTTGGGTTAAAATCGAATAAAAAATCTTTTTTTCTTATTTTAATATATTACTATACTTCAATCTTAACTGCAACATTTGCAAAAAACCGCATGCAATTGCAAATATTCCTATCAAAGTTACGACCATTTCAAATTTGACGCCGTAATTGAGTTTCACTAAAAAATAAAATAATAAATCGCGTTTTCTATAAATGAGAATTTTCGCCGAGTTAAAATATTCAAAATGTACCAGGAATCTGATGTTTTATCCAATTTTCGTAATATTAAGTATTATTGTTAGCAGTGAGCTTTATTTCAAAACTTGGTATTGATATGCATGCATTACTGTACATAAAAGGAAAATTTCGTAGTTATATAACTTTTTACCGTGAAAAAATAAATAAATATTGGAAGTTTTTTATTAATTTTTCTCAATATATTGATACAATTTTAAAACGTATACCAACTTTTGTTGCAATAATATAAAGCTACCATTTAACATAACACCATGTTCCTTAAACCAAATTTAATGCCCATGGAACATTTTTAATTAGAGTAATTAAATAATATATTTTAATTAATAAATTAATTAATTATACACATTTTTGAATAATTTGTTTAAATTTATTTATAAATTAAACAATAGGCTTTCAATAAAATGTATGAATTACTATGTGTGCAAAATTTCAGTACAATTGAGGGGAAAATGCAAAAAAATGGTTTTAAACGTCCATTGTCCCCTTAAAAATTAACTATGTGTTGCCGTATGCTGGGCTTTGTATTGTCGTCTCCTGTTTTTATCAGAAATGTGCATGCTCCTGATGATATTTCCATCTTATGCTGCGGCTGCAGCCGGTCCGACATATTTAACGACGAGTGAGAAATACCGAGTTCGGATATCGTTCGTTATAGCTCAGAGGTCGAGTCTCAGCGAGTTATTCTGAGGACCCGGGATCGAGTCCCTGCTAGGGGCATTTTTCACTCTCCCAGTTTGCGCTTAAAAAAAAAGCAGGATAAAAATTCACTTGTTATTATTCAAGGATTACAGGCGTAATTTACTGCTGAACGTGAATTTAAAACTAGATAAAATTGCATATTTAGATTAGTTTATTTAACAAAAGTTTTTGTAGTATAAACAAAACAAGATCGTAATATAACATATTTTATTATTTAAACAAACAAAATATATTTTGTTGAAAAAAGAAAATAGATTGTTAAAATAACACATAGCATATATCTATGTAACAAAAAGAATTTTGTTAATTTAAGTAAAATTGAACCATATTACTTGAATTAACAAGACATTTTTTTGCTGACGATACAAAATTTTGTTTTGGAACTGCAAAAAAAATCAACAATATTTTTTTGTTGATTCAAACAAAATTTCCATTGACCCATATTTAAACGAAAAGTTTTGTTGGGTCAACCAAATTTTTGCTGATTCAACAAAACTTTTTTCTGGGTGTAAACTTTTTTCTTCCTTATAAAAAAAATAGAGATTTAATCTTCAATGTTTTAAGGCAAGCTAGAATTTCAATAAAGTAGATGAGTACTTTTTTTACATAGTCATCAATATCTAAAAAAACAAATTACCAGTAATAGAAAAAGAAATGGTACAATTTTTAGTGTTGAAACAAGTTTACAATGTTTAGTATTTCACAAAAATACCTCGCGTATTCTTTTTTAATTGCAATAAATATATACACCGAAAATGTTTTATTCACTTAAAAAGAAAACCATTTTTTTGCATACTATACAAAATTATAATTAAGAATAACATTTTAAATAAGATTTGTCTTATTTTGGTTAGAAATTTAGCGTTTAAATAGGGCAACAATTAATATTAAAAAAAGGGTTAGTCATTGGACAGATCCTGTTCCCCGTGTGTGCTCCATGCCTTAACATGTCCCTTGTAGCAATCGCAAGTTTCATGAATTCGTAGTGGGAAAATTTTCCAGTAAACATCGGAAGGCCAAGAAAATGGCTGTTGCATTCTTTGCAAGAGTTACAGCTCCATTCAAATAATAAGTCAAAATGGTTGGGCCATTGTTGGCTATTTAATGGATAATTAATGCCCCACTTAATTATCCATTATATATTATTATAATTTAGCCCATAGAAAGAAATGTCTGCCTTTCCGAACTAAAGGCAAACGAACCATTGTCAGTAAAGGTCCAGCAGTGATCCAAAAGTTAGCTTCTCAGAATCCTGTTCAAATACGTTCCCAGTGAGAAGGATGGCTGTTCCCAGCCATTTCCAACCCTACCAATACCCGACGCTTTCCACAAAATGTCAACGATAAACCCACAATCTGTGCTACTTGGGAATCGACAGCAACATATACGTGTAGTAAAAAACTTACAAAATTGAAAATTTTCTTAATGTTTACGTAGAAAAAAATAAATAAATAAATTGATGATTAGCAAGAGGACGAGAAAAAATTTATTTAACAAGCCTGAATAAGTATTTTCTTTTTCAGGTCGGGAACTTTTCGAACCACCCTCGTACCCGGCTGCACTAAAGAATTTCTCACACAAGAGTGTATCTTAAATGTATTGAGTTGGAAGGGGACTACATTGAAAAATAATATGAAATTATGTCAAAAATCTTGTATTTTCACTGTCAGGCCGAGAACTTATCAACCAAACCTCGTAAATATTTTTAAAACAATAAGCAATGTTAGGCCATTGTTATGAGTTATAGGAAGGTGATACCGACAAGACTGAAAAACAGAGATATCTTTCCAACTTAACTGTTTTTTTTTACTTTTGCTTTAACCATTTCCATCAATTTAGAATCGTAATGATTGATAAATATAAAACGAGTGTAAAACATTTACATTGATATTTTAAAAACTTGTTTACATTTAATTTGCAGTTGTATAAAGACAAAAGTTATATAAATGTTGTTTTTGTTTTATTGTTATGCTGCATTTCTAAACCAGAGATTGATTTCAGATAAAAAAATTCATTAATTAGAATTATTCCCATTACAACGGCACAATATTCTTTTAATATACAAAACATTTTAATCTAGAAACTTTTACGTTTAACGTTTAACGTTTAACGTTTCACATAAAACCAAACTTTTATATTAAGATTAAAATTCTTCATTCAAAACATTACAGTACAAACTAACTGAGACAAAAATTAGAATTCTTGAGATACGAAAACCTTTGGACATTTTGTTAGAGTAAACACATTGCATCTTTCTAAACTAAGTAAACTCCGAATTTTTGATACATCTAAGTAAAAAAGGTTTTTCTGCTTTTTAGGAATAATGATAACTTTGTATATTTTTTGCTGAAAAATAATTAATATTAAGATAAAACATAATTATATAAAATGATAAATGAATTTACAACATTATAAATTATTATTATATTCGTACAATTAATCTGTAATATTTTAAATTGGAAAATATTCTATTTTAATTTAAATGTAAATATGTCTTGAAATTTACCAATGCGTTTCTTAATCAACTTTTTTGTTCTTTAGAAAAAAAAAATGGAAATTTAATCTTCAATGTTTTAAGGCAAGCTAGAATTTCGATAAAGTGCATGAGTACTTTTTTTACATAGTCATCAATAGCTTTAAAAAAAATTACCAGTAACAGAAACAGAAATGGTACAATTTTTAGTGTTAAAACAAGTTTACAATGTTACGATTTTAACAAAATACCTCGCATAATCTTTTTTAATTGCAATAAATAAATACACCGAAAATGTTTTATTCACTTAAAAAGAAAACCATTATTTTGCATACTATACAAAATTATAATTAAGCATAACATTTTAAATAAGATTTGTCTTATTTTGGTTAGAAATTTTGCGTTTAAATAAGGCAACAATTAATGCTAAAAAAGTGTTAGTTTTTGGACGGAGCCTGTTCCCCGTGCCTTAACATGTCCCTTGTATCGATCGCAAGTTTCATGAATTCGTAGGGGGAAAACTTTCCAGTAAACATCTGAAGGCCAAGAAAATGGTAGTCACATTCCATGCAAGAGCTACAGCTCCATTCAGATAATAGGTCATTAACCAGATATTGCTCATCAATGTTTCCTGCTGTGTTTGGTTTCTGGATAGAACAGTACATTTTTAATTGTTGGAAAAAGCAAACACTCATGTTGTTTCAGGGTTAAAAATTCCAGTTGACAACTATGCCCATAAATAAGTGTGGATGATAAAAGTAAGCTGCGCCGCAAGGGCCCTGTAGGAGCGCCCTGCGCGTCAGACGACCACCGAACCCAAGTCCTGAGTGACTTTTATCGTACCAGCTGGTTTTTCTCTTTGAGGCGCTTCGGCCGGTCAGAGGACCGTCACCTACGGACCCTCTAACATTGAACCCACGTGTCGACGACGTAGACCGTTGCGATACGCGGTGAAACTACGGGGAGTCACCGCGAGACACTTGGAGACGGGCCGGCGTCCCCCAACAGCTTCGGAGCTGGAAACACAAAAGGGAACGAGGCCCTAAGCCTTAAGTCAGGATGTTCCAACCCGTACTTGCTCTACCACAACTCGAGGGGTGTGAAAACCTACAGAGGTAGTCACGGTTCCCTCTCATAGTGGAATGTGGATGATAAGTAATAAGTAATATCATGGAATTACACAGAGGGCGGGGGGGGGGGGGTGAATTGTATCGGAGGATCCTGAAATTTTAAAATAGTAAAATATATAAAAGCATTACTAAGAGAATGTACCAACTATTTGTCATTGTACCGCCTAGCTAATATCTTGCGTACGTGCAGAAGACACATATTTATTTAGCTTCTTCTAAAGTGGGATAATGAATTCAAACATCATATTCTTTACTTGCTCCGTAACTTCACATTGGATAAAATGCAAATATCCTTTAAAACATATCATGATTGAATGTCTGCCATATAATGTAAGATCTGTGATACAGCCTTGCGACCAAGGAATAATTCGTGCATTATAGGCGTATAACTGCCTTAAATGTGCATTAAAATTTCTGAAGATT
Source organism: Maratus michaelseni (assembly GCA_963931845.1). Taxonomy (NCBI): domain Eukaryota; kingdom Metazoa; phylum Arthropoda; class Arachnida; order Araneae; family Salticidae; genus Maratus; species Maratus michaelseni. The sequence goes on along the minus strand of OZ007590.1, from coordinate 346,027,306 downwards.
TAAAGAATATTCAAGAAATCAGTACGAATGAATTGCATATAAAAAATTCTTCTAAAAGAAGTGAATTTTCTGCTGATGTCATGGAATTCAATATCGCCTGCGAAAATTTTAAAAAAAATGCTTTGATGATGCAGGATTTTCTAATGTTTAAAATAGGACGACCAGAAAACTTTGGAATACTTCGGAGAACATTCTGGATAGTATAACGATGGAAGATTCATGAAATTTGCATGGAAACCCAAGTAGTGCAAAATGGTTGTGCAATTATTAGCTATTTAATGGATAATTAATGTCCCACTTTGGCCCATAGAAAGAAATGTCTGCCTTGCCTAACCATAGGCATACGAACCAATTGTCAACAAAGGGACAGTAGTGGTCGTACAGTTAGTTTCTCAGAATCCTGCTCAGATACATTCCCAGCGAAAAGGGTATCTGTTCTCAACCAGTTTCAACCCAATCAATACCCAACGCTTTCCACAAAATTCGAACGCTAAACCCACAATCTGTGTTATTTGGGATTCGACAGCAATATATACCTGTAGTTAAAACGCTTAGAAAATAGAAAATTGTGAAAATATTTTCGTAGAATATATATATATATATATATATATATATATATATTACAAAATTTAATTTCGTCCGCAATCTGCTAAATTATTCTATAAAAATTTTCCATTTAATAATGTTCCGTATATAACCCCAACTTATTAAAATAATTCTTATTCTTAAAATAATCTGTTACTATCCGTTACGGAAAATTTTGTTTTTTATTTCAATTTTCTCTGCGTTGTTCCGAGTTTTTGCGGCGATATTTCAGAAACCGGATCCGAAGACAGTAGGGCGCCCAATCCTAAGTTCGTTTAATTCGAGATCGGTTAGGAATAAACCGACCAGCGGGCGAAGCTTCGCTTGTTTATATATTAATCGAAACAATACCTTCATAAGTAAAGTGGTTTTCATTTAAAGTTTTACTATTTTTACAAAATAATACGAAAAATCTCTCTATTTTATTTTTGTTTTTTAACAATATAAGCTTATTTTTTTTTATTTTCTTACTTACATATACTTTATAATCACCGTGAATATTTCGTTTACAAATATCATAAAATTTTGATTAAGAAAATCATCAGCATTTCTAATTAAAAGACATCAAAGTTTATTATGCAAAACATTTCTGAAAGTTACTAATAATATTCTGAATATAAATTTCTGAATCACAAAACGAACTTGCAATTTATACAAACGTCAATTTTAACACATTTCAAAAAGCGTTTTTGTTATTGTTTTAATTTCAATGTTTAAAAGTGATTTTAAACAGAATAAAATAAAATATTTAATAAAAATTATCATTTTCTTTTTAATAACAATGTTAAAAAATGTATTTTTTTATTTTGTATTTACATTTCGTGTGCGTATAATTTTCCCATCTTAAATTCTAATTTCATTTCCAAAATCGTTCCCTTTAATGGAGTTATACTTCTTTTTGAATTAGCAGATATTTTAAAGAATATAAAAGCAGAATAACGTTTGAATGTTCTAAAAAGAGATTAATTACATTATATATTTTAATTACATAATCCTTTCAAAAGGAAATAAGAAAAATAAAAGTATTCCAAATTAAGACAAATTAGAAGTGATTTAAAGTCTGCTGATAAGAAGTTTAATTATCTAATGTGGTGATATTTATAATAGGAAATGATGGAGAATATAATATTGAGGTATTAGGAAATAATTTACTTTCAATTAAATAGTATCTCATTGTTTTGTTCATAGAATGTTTTCAGAGAGCAACTTAGTCATTTTTAATTGAAATTCATTTGTTTAAGCGGATATAAAAACGAATTTCCAACGTTTTAAATAAAATATTTAAAAACTAATCATAAAACTAAGGGTAAATTCAAGTTGTTTTCCCCTTTTTTATATAAGTTATAATTTAAAATTATTTAATTCAAACATCTTTCTCACATTCCTTTTCTTTTCAATTTCTAATTCCTTAAACAACTTCTTATACAGGGTCATTCATAATTCCCTCCGGGGTTTCGAAACGTTATAGTACAAAAACGAAGACGAATATGAAAAAAAGAAACATATGAAATTATTCCGAAACTATTCAAATTTTACTTACATACATTACAGGTGTTCTATGTGTGAACCCTTGGTCACACGGCATACATGCATGCGATAGTCCAGTTCCTGCCATACTCCGTTTCTTTAAATTTCCGGTACCACACATGAATTGTTTTGTCAGTTGGTCCCTGTTTTCGATATTTATTACGAAAGGCCCGTTGAACTGACACCACTGATTCAGATTTAAAGAAACGGAGTATGGCAGGAACTGGACTATCGCATGGATGTATGCCGTGTGACCAAGGGCTCACACATAGAACACCTGTAATGTATGTAAGTAAAACTTGAATAGTTTCGGAATAATTTCATATGTTTCTTTTTTTCATATTCGTCTTCGTTTTTTTACTATAACGTTTCGAAACCCCGGAGGGAATTATGAATGACCCTGCATTTTCAGTGTATTTAAGTTTCAAATAATAACTCATTTAAAATACTATATTAAAATATCACTTTAGTTAAAGTAAACTTTTATTTAAACATGTGCAGTATTGGGACTATGCCAAATGTACGTAAAATGTATGTATAAAAAATTTCATGTAAAAAGGAACATATCGCTGAAAGAAACTTTATGATTTTTATATTTCTTACACTTTGATTTATAATTTTTTTACAGATTAAATTCAAAAGAAAACGTATGAATATGAGAAACACAGTTGAACACTCCAATTTCAGCAAATTATTCCTTTTAATGAAATTATATTTCTCTTTGGATAAGCGAATGTTTTAAAGAATATCAAAGCAGAATAACATTTGAGTGTTCTAAAAAGAGATTAATTACATTATATATTTTAATTAAATAATCTTTTCAAAAGGAAATCCTAAAAATAAAAGTATTCTAAATTAAGACTTATAGTCAAATTAGAAGGGATTTAAAGGCTGCTGATAAATTCCGTTTAAGAAATTTAATTAACTAATGTGGGTGAAATTTATAATAGGAAATGATGGAGATTATAATATTGAGGTATTGGGAAATAATTTACTTTCAATTAATTTGTATCTGATTGTTTTGTTTTTGTTTGTAGAATGTTTTCAGAGAGCAAATTAGTTATTTTAAATTGACATTGATTTGTTTAAGTGGATTTAAAAACGAATTTCTAAAGTTTTAAATAATTCAAACATCTTTCTCACATTACTTTTCTTTTCAATTTCTAACTTCTTATAATAATTTGAGTGCATTTAAGTTTTAAATAATAACTCATTTAAATCACTATATTAAAATATCACCTTAGGAAAGTAAACTTTTATTTAAACATGTTCAGTATTGGGACTACCAAATGCACGTAAAATGTATGTATAAAAATTTTCATGTAAAAAGAACATATCGCTGAAACAAACTTTATGATTTTCATATTTCTTACACTTTGATTTATAATTTTTTTTACAGATTAAATTCAACAGAAACAAGAAAGAAAAATTATGAAAAAGAGAAATACAGTTGAATACTCCAATTTCAGCAAATCATTCCTTTTAATGAAATTATATTTCTTTTTGGATAAGCGAATGTTTTAAAGAATATCAAAGTAGAATAACATTTGAGTGTTCTAAAAAGAGATTAATTACATTATATATTTTAATTAAATAACATTTTCAAAAGGAAATGCCAGAATTATTCCAGATTAAGACTTATAGACAAATTAGAAGTAAATTTAAGGCTGCTTATAAATTCTATTTAAGAAGTTTAATTATCTAATGTGGGTGAAATTTGTAATAGGAAATGATGGGTAATATAATGTTGAGGTATTAGGAAATGTTTTAATTTCAGTTAATTAATTAGTATTTGATTGTTTTTTAGTATCCGACTGATTGTTCTGATTGTTTTCAGGGAGCAACTTAGTCATTTTAAATTGAATATGATTTGTTTAAGCGGATATAAAAACGAATTTTAACTTTCGAATAAAATATTTAAAAACTAATCATAAAACTAAGGATAAATTCAAGTTTTTTTTTACATAAGCTTATAATTTAAAAATCTTTAATTCGAACATATGTCTGTCATTCCTTTTCTTTTCAATTTCAAATTCCTTCTACAACTTCTTATAATATTTTCAGTGCATTTAAGTTTTACATAATAACTCAGTTAAATTATAATAAAATATAATTTTTTGAAAAATGTACTTTTATTTAAACATGTTTAATACTGGAACGGCCTAATGTGCAGGGCCCGCTTAAGACTTAGAAGTAGGGGAAACCTGACGTCACACAGGGGGCCCCCTTTTTACTCTGCCAATTATGCTACAACAATTTGAAATTTTATCATCATAATTTCGAGTAAATAACATTTTTAATATCAAACTAAAACTAACTACCTAGATACATATAAAAAATATTTTATTATATACATAATTATACATAACAAATTAATTTTGTAAATGAATTTACAACTATGAAACAAGTGCAAGTATTTTAACTTCAAAATATATTCTATGCTTTACAAATTGCAGGATTTGCCAATGCTAAGAACAATGCAGGGACAACAAATATTTGACGTAAATGTATTCTTGGCTGCAACACTATTTTATAAACTTCTATTTTATAAACAGAAATTTGGTATCACCTGAATACTAATTACTTTCCCCTTTATTTAAATAACCTATTCTCCATATTTTATATCATTTCTCCGCTCTTTATGAATATAAACAATATATAATTATACAGATTAAATTTTCTGTTAGTTTTAGAACCTTTGAAATTAAAATGTAAAACATGAGAAAAATGAAAATAAATTGCATTTAATCACTGTTTTTATACCATTTATTAAATCAACAGAACAAAAATATAGTATAAATGTGTCAGTAATAGTCTAAGGGAAAATTTAGTAGCTATAATTAAGGAAAAAAAATACATTTTTTACACTGACAAAATTTTTTCCCAATAAAAATTAGTTTTGAAAGGTAAATTTGGGGACCCCTTTGTATTTCAGTAGGTAAGCTTGGACTTCACGGGCCTATTACGTAAACAGGCCCTTCTGATGTGCGTAAAATGTACATATGTAAAAAGAAATATCGCTGAAACAAACTTTATGCTTTTCATATTTCTTACACTTTGATTTATAATTTTTTACAGATTAAATTCAGCATAAAGAAGAAAGGAAAATCATGAAAACGCGAAGCACAGTTGAACGCCCCATGTCAGAAATTTGCGCCCACATTGGTCAAGATATTCGGAATGTTTCCAACAGGAATATTTGATCTATGGATTTGTATACACTCCACATAGTTTTCTAAAATTTAATTGAAATAAAACGCATAACACTTTTCAATATTTATCTTGAGCGTTTGCCTTCCATGAAAGGTAATTTGAAATATGCAGCCATGAATATACAGATTTTTATACTCAAGCCATATAAAACTAAACATTAATTCAGTTAAAAAAATAATAATAAATCGCACTTCAGAAATCATCATCTAAATTCGGAAATAAATTTTGTTTTCTTGAGTTGTTCTGTATGGAAATTTACTTAGGTACTACATATAGTTAAGTTCAACTGGAAAATTTATAATAGAATTAAAAACATTCCTAAGAGATTCACATCCATGAACAATAAAGCTTCTTAATTTCTTTTGCGCATCCTTGTATATGAGATATAGAGTTCATATGCACCACGTAATGTACTAAAATTGGTTAAACTTCAAAATACATACCGCATATGAAAACGTTCCTCCAAGAATTATTGCTGATTGACAGTACTGTAAATGAAATATTTTTTTCGTCCCTGTATATAAATGATGAAATATAAGCAATGCAGTCCGTAATTTTCAATAAGCATGTTGTTGGTTACCTTAGCAATACACAAGAATTTCATTATGATTTAAATAGTGCAACATTTTACTAGGGAAGCAGATACGGAACCTGCACAAAATTGAACTATGCAAGAAAACATTAATGTAATGTCGTAAAGCAGACATTCATAATTTCTATATTTGAGATGAACATTAACATATTGTCAGCATCGATATATCTGCTATAGCTCTGCTAAAGTTATTGGCTGCAAAAAACTACGGCCAAGAGTAGCCAACCGGAATATTTTATTATTATTAAAACATGAACTACTTATCTTAATGTATTGTTATAAACTGTTTTATAACTCCTTTGCCAATATAGTGTATTTTGTTCAATAACGAACCATTTTCAGAACAATCTGTTAACTATGGGAGCATTCCGGAAAATGAAAATGCAATACCCTAAATATACGGTGATAACAATAGCGGTGTTCTGTGCATTCACGCCCACAAATAGTTAAAAGTAATAACGCTTAAAAGTAATAACGCTACTTTGACGCATTCATAGTAAAATCCCTCAGCTTTATAAATGAGAATGCATTTTTTTTGTGTGTGTGAGTGTGTAATAGAAACAATTACGATTATTTTGACAATACTGGAAAAAATTCAATAAGTTCAAACAAAAAGGACTAAATTTTCAATTTTCCTGTAATTAATTCGGTATATAACCCGCTAACCACTAGGCTAATAGCATTATATAAGAAATTGTTTCCAATGTTCCAATAAAGAAATATACTTATGTGTAATAGAAAAAAAATTGTAAGTTCCAGTTTTAAAGTTTACATGTTTTTTGCTTTAAGGTAATTTCTTGTCTAAAATGCTAAGTGTTTGGATGCTTTATGTGAACTTGACTTGGTTTGAATTAAAATAAAAACCACTTTTCAAATTAACTGGCGATGAATTAAAATTTATAAACTTTTGCAGGTTATTAGAAAGGATTTCATGCAAAAAGTATATGTTCATAAAGTTGATGAAAACTGTCATTTTCTAATGATATATGATTAAATTAATATATGATGTTGTAACTTATACGAAGTTAAATTTATGTATAAATCGAAACAATGCCATCATCAGTAAAGTGGTTTTCAAATAAAGATTTATGATTTTTACATTATAATATAAAACAATCTCTATAAAGACTTTTTTTTCAATATAATCTTATTATTTTATTTTTTTACTACACTGTAAAAAAATTGGGGTAAAGTTCCTGAGAAAACCTGTGGCACCCTTCTGCCACAGGTTTTCCCAGGAATTTCACTAAAGAAAATGCCAGGAAACTTACACAAGTCAGTTACACACAAAACATATGGAACTTTACACAGATCACTGATCACTCTTTTACAATAATTCCAAAAAGTTACATAAAAGTTCAAAAGTATACCTGAGAAAACTAAGGAATGTTACACACAAAACATATGGAACGTTTCACAGTTGATCAGTAAATTCCACTTTCTGAAGTATTCCGAAAGATACACAACATTGTGGAAGATGTTACACCAGATTTCTCGGTATTCTCGGATCAGCATAAATAATCCGAGAAAACCCAGGAGTGTTACACAGTTAACGTCAGGAAAATTACGCAGATTTTTTACAGTGTAACATATAATTTATAATAACCGTGAACATTTCGTTTACAAATATCATGATTTTTTTTAAGAAGATCGTCAGCATTTACAATTTAAAGACATCAAATTTAATTATGTAAAATATTTCTGAAAATTATTGATATTATTCTTTACATATACAGGGTGTCCCAAAAGTCTCCGTACAACTTTAAAAATTTATTACAAGAAAATAATAGACCTAGAGCAAAAATAATTACAACAGTGCATAGAGTAACTTAGAAAGTTTTTTCTACTTCCTTAGTGAACTTCACTATGAGATCCTTTCGTAGCACGAAAAATATCAAGACGATATTCCAATTCATCCACGAACGTTTTTCATGCTAACATCAACAGTTGCTGCTGCTGTTTGGATCTTTGTTTTCAATTCCATGAGACTGTTAACTTTTGTTCAGATTTCATCAAACAGTTGTAACTACTGTTGATGTTAGCATTCTGAAACGCGCGTAGATGGAATTGGAATATCGACTTGATATTCTTCGTGCAACGAAATAATCTCATGTACAAGTATACTAAGGTAGTAGAAAAAAAAAAAACTTTTTAAGTTACTCTATGTACTGTTGTAATTATTTTTGCTGTAGGCCTGTTATTATTTTTTTGTAATAAATTTTTGAAGTTGTACGGAGACTTTTGGGATACCCTGTATTTCTGAACCACAAAACGCATTTACATTGTGTATAAACGTAAATTTTAGCACATCTCAAAAAGCGTTTTTGTTATTGTTTTCCAATGTTTAAAAGTACTACAAAATAGGCATTAATGCATGATATATTTTCATGAAAATGAAAATATTTTAATAAAAATTATCAGTTTCTTTTTAATAACTGTGTTAACAAATGTATTTTTTCATTTTGTACTTAAATGGGATAATTTCGTGTGCGCATATCTTTCTCGTCTTAAATCATAATTTATTTTCAAAATCGTTCCATTTAATGAAATTATATTTCTTTTTAAATAGTCGAAGGTTTTGAAGAATATCAAAGCTGAATAACGTTTGAATGTTCTAAAAAGAGATTAATGACATTATCTATTTCAATTAAAAAAATATTTTCAAAAGGAAATCCCAACAATAAAATAATCCCTGATTAAGACTTATAGACAAATTAGAATTGATTTTAAGGCTGCTGATAAATTCTTTTTAAGAAGTTTAATTATCTAATGTGGGTAAAATTTATAATAGGAAATGATAGAGAATATATTATTGAGGTATTAGGAAATAATTATTTTTAATTAATTAAATAGTATCCGATTGTTTCGTCCGCTGCAGGTTTCCAGAGAACAACTTAATCATTTTAAATTGAAATTGATTTATTTAAGCAGATATAAAAGCGAATTTCTAACGTTTTGAATAAAATATCTTTTAAATAACCACTAAGCTAGTAAACCTACAAATCAGAGGCCTCAATGTCAGCTCTACAAATCATTGTTTATTAATCTCACTTATTTTTAATATAATCTGCATAATATTTGATAGCCTAAAATTAGATTTTTTAAAGTTATTTATACATTTATAAGAATATGAGATTTATTGAAAGTTCCGCAAATTTTAGAAGTATCACATTAAACACAATTTTTGTCGGATAAATGATAGGATAAACTACTTATTACTGTATTTCTTCAGAATAAGATTACATTACTTCAGGGGGGTTCCACCTCCTGGAACCCCCCGTTGTCACTTTAATTTTATAACATCAATTTCCAGAATTTGTGCTATTTCATTATTCGAGTATATGGCTGAGTGTATTTATTATTGTAATTTCATTAAATTAACCATCTCTTTGTACAGGAGATTTTAGCCTATCGTTAAAAGAATACTTATTTTTCAACCACTAAATATCATATGTCTCTGAAATTGAATAAAATTTCGTGTATTAAATATACTTATACAAATGTAAATTCCTCATTATGAGACTTAAATTTCATTTACATATTCAACGCTTTTATAATTTCCGTTTGGAAAACCGATTTGGTCAACTTTCTTTAGTAATTAAACTAAATCCTTATATATTTCATTAGACAAAACATAATAAAAACTTAAATCACCCGAAAGTTAGCTATTTTGTTAACAAAATTTCTCGTGAAAATAATGCGATTAACTTTAATATTATTTTGTTGATATTCTTGGAAATGTAGTTGCTTAGCAACCATTTAATAAAAGAGAAAAAAAAAGAAATTCATTAGAAATTTTTGTAAAAAATGAGAAATTAAAATGTTTCATATCTTTCAAATTAATGCGTAAAATTTCGTAATAATTTATACAATTAATTTCGTTATTCTAATAAATATATTGGCAAATTTTCAAAGCAATCGTATTAAATTACGATCTCCATTTCGTAAATTTAGCATTCACAATTATCCCAATGCGTGATTTTCTTTTCGGTGAATGTTAAAATTAAAAAATAGTCTGACTCCCTATTGAAAAGCATTATGACTTAAAATAAAAAGTTCAATATTTTTCGAATGAATGAACCAAATTTAACCAAAAACTATACAACTAATTCCGGGTACCTCGCCAATATACCTACCAAAAATCAACCTAATCGGACCCTTTTTGTGGCAGTTATCGCAGAACAGGCAGACAAACAGACAAACAAACAAACAGATAAAAACCAAAAAAATTTCAGATCTCAACAGTGAGCCTTCACTGACGTTTCGGCAATAACGGTAAATTCGAGGTTTTTCTTTTTTTACATAAGAATCTCCGTTTCTCTTTAGTAAATATTACGTTTTCTTTTTTATACTAGTGTCCAAAACTTAAGCAACAAACACAAAAGGGGAATTTCTGCAGACGTGAGTATTCAAAAGGAAATACTATAAAGAGCAAGAATAGAAAACAGGTACTACCATAACAGCACAGCCAGTGGTTGTGAAGTCTCCTTGGCGTCAAGCATGGTTACAAGTGTCACAGTCAGTACGGTGAATCAAAATATTGGATCTTTCACTCGTCTCATTATCACCATCAAATGATTATAAAGTAACTCCACTGAAAAGTTACTGTGACTGTTGCTTTGTGATGGGTCACTAGGTGACGTTACAATGTAGTCACCTTGTGATTCTCACGTGATTTTTAGTTAAAGACTCAACTTTGAAGTCATGGTGAGCATTGCATTGTGATGAGTCACCAATTAATGCCACAATAAAGACGCACAGTGACTTTCAGGTGACCGACACTGTACTGTGAAGTCATCATTGCGCTCCTTTGTGAAAAGTCACAAAATGATTTCATTTTCTGTCACCTGGGAACTCGTCACAGAGCAGCAATCATGATAACTATACAAAGGAGTGTCCAAATGACAGTCACATGAGAGTCACCAGGTGACTATATTGTAAAGTCACCTGGTGATTCGTCAAAAAGCAGCAGTCATGGTGACATCTCAGTGGAGTGACCAAATGAGAGTATAAATGAGTCGAATGAATTATATCACATTTCAGTTCATTGTAGTGACTGTGACACTTGTGAGCATGTGTGACGTCAAAGAGACTTCGCATCGACTAGCTGTGCTGTTAGGGTAGTACCAATTTTCTACTCTTGCTCTTTATAGAATTTCCTTTTGAGTACTCACGTGTTCAGAAATTAGCATTTTGTGTTTGTTGCTTAAGTTTTGCACACTAATGTAGTTTCATATTTTAAAAATATTTATTTCAAACATCATTCTCATATTTCTTCTATTTTCCAATTCTAATTCGCAATGTAACTTCTTATATTATTTTTAGTGTATTTAAGTTCTAAAGAGTAACTTATTTAAATTGTATTTAAATACAATTTTCTAAAAAATAAACTTTTATTTCAACATGTTCAGTATGCGACGGCTTAATGTACGTAAAAACTATGAATAAACATTTATATCTAAAAAGAAAAACTATCAGAGAAACAAGCGTTATACACCCAGAAAAAAGTTTTGTTGAATCAACAAAAATTTGGTTGAACCAACAAAACTTTTTGTTTAAATATAGGTCAATGGAAATTTTGTTTGAATCAATTTTTTTTTTTTTTTTTTTTTTTTTTTTTTTTTTGCAATTCCAAAAAAAAAAAATGTTTGTATCGTCAACAAAAAATGTTTTGTTAATTCGAGTAAAATGGTTCAATTTTACTTGAATTTTGCTAAAACAGCCAAAATGTAATCAACAAAACATGTTTTGTAGTTTTAATGAATTCCTTTTTCTGGGTGTACTTTTCATATATCTTACACTTTGATTTCTATATTTTTTACAGATTAAATTCAACAGTAACAATAAAGAAAAATCATGAAAATGTATAATACAGTTGAACACGTAATGCCAGCAATTTGCGACCACAGCCGTCAAGATATTCGGAATATTTTCAGCAACCCTGTATTTCAATTATAGATTTGTATACGCTCCACATGGTTTTCTAAAATTAAATTCAGACACAAAACGTATAGTACATTTTATGTGTTTACCTCTCATAGACGGTAATTTGCACTAATACAGCGTGAATGTAATCTACGGATTTTTTATAAACACCACAAATGAAGCTAAACATTAATTCAGTTAAGAAATGCACATAACACAATTCTATCTGACTTCCAGCAATTACCATCCAAAGACTGAAATATATCAGTCTTTTGCAATGATCTATATATAAATTTATTTATTAATTTATATACAGAGTATATTAATTTATTAATTTATTAATAATTTTATTTATAATTTTTTTATTAGTAAAAATTTATTTATATACTAGATATAGTTATGTAACACCACTAAAAAACATTCCTAAGTAAATCACATACACGACAGTAAAAGTTATGGATTTCTTTTACGCATGCTTATACAGGGTGAATCTAAACTCTTGGGTAAAACTTTAAAGGTTGATAGCACACATAAAGACAAACAATATCAAATAGGAAACTAAGGGTCCGAAACGTCTTGCAAAGGAGATAGGCGCCATTAAAGTTTAGGTTCCTAAATTTCAAATGTTTATAAAAAACGGAAAAATTGTTCGATTTGTTTGCGGTTTTCACTAAAACTATTCTTTATGTCAGTATTTTATTGAAAATAAATTTAAAGATAAAGTTCATAAAATGCCGATAGAGGGCGCTTTAAACTTTGGAGTAATGAACAACTATTTTTACCGTTATTTTTGGTATCTCATTAAATGATTTCAAAAGCTTAGACTTAAACTTAATTTTTGAACTCAAAATCAGAATCGTTGGGAGTGGTTATGTAGCGTAAACTGAACTGTGTTCAGGAGTTGAAATTTGACCCCCGCCCCCTGAACACAGTTCAGTTATTTCCGATCTTGGTGTCGTAGACCAGGCAGAAACTACTACCCCCTACACGTAAAATAAACGATAGAGAGAGGAAAAAATTTAAAAAAAAAATATTCATAATAGACATGAGCAATTTCTCCGCGCAAAATAACAAATAATTTACACTTACGTAGCCATTACGTAGTAAAGTTCCGTGTCACCCAATTGGCCGGCAATATGTAGTGCAGAAGGATGTAACCTCCAGATGGCGCTGAGATCGAAATTGCTATAAGAGCGCTGATTGTCCATATTCATCGTGTTTTCGTCTTTGAAGGCTGTAGGGATGACCAGCTACACTAATTTGTAAATGGCCGATATGCATTTCATTTACGGCGCTGCGGATGGGAATGCCCTGGAGACCCGGCGATTGTACGGGAAGCGATTTCCTTCGCGACGCTTGCCGGACCGAACAAATTTTGAACGCTTGCATCGGCGTCTCGGAGAAACCAGTTCGTTTGTCAGCGGGATGCACAACAATGGGCGTACCAGGAGTGCGAGGACACCGGAACTTGAAGAACATGTGTTGAGTGAATTCGATGAGCAACTGGAGACGAGCATGCGGACAGTATCCACCGCCGCAAATGTGAGTCAGATGACGGTTTGGCGAGTGTTAGGAGCCGAAGGCATCCGACCCTATCATACGCAGCGTGAGCACGCCTTGAAAACAACCGACCATCAGCCACGGGTCGATTTTTTACGATGGTCCCTCCAAAAGTATGATGCGCAACCAGACTTTGCCACTCACGTGCTATTCGCCGATGAATGCAGTTTCAGTCGGGAAGGCATTTTCAATGCACGCAATGCACATAACTGGGCGTACACGAACCCACACGCTACCAGTCATCATTCATAGCAAAGGCATCAATGTGTGAGCCGGAATTATCCACGATCATTTGATCGGGCCATATCTTCTGCTAAGGCACATGGAAGGTGGTACGTATCTGGTATACCTGCAAGTGGTGCTTCCAGTTATACTGCAAAGTATTCCAGCCAACATAAAGGCTAGTATGTGGTTCAAACATGACGGAGCGCCTGCACATTTCAGCGCGGATGTGCGAAATGCATTGGATTCAGCATATCCACGGCGATGGATTGGACGGGGTGGTCCGATAAATTGGCCGGCACGCTCGCCTGACCTCTCCTGCCTAGACTTCTTCCTCTGGGGCCATATGAGGTCTTGTTTACGCAAGCCCAGTCGACTACGAAGAGGACCTGGTTGCAAGGATTGCCGTCGTAGCAGGCGATATCCGGGAGAAGCCCGGGGTATTCGCTAATGTTCGCAGCATCTCTCCGCCGGCGGTGTGAGGCCTGCATCTTTGCTGGTGAGCAGTCGTTCGAGCAGTTTTTGTGATTTCGCACGAACTTTATGCATGTACAATTTGCTACATGTAAACCTTCAATCATATTGGGCACTACGTGCGTACATCAAATTGTTTATTTTTATTTTGTGCGGAGAAATTGCTCATGTCTGTTATGAATAATTTTTTTATTTAATTTTTCATCACTCTATCATTTATTTTACATGTAGGGGGTAGTAGTTTCTGGCTGTTCTACGACACCAAACTCAGGAATAAGAGATCGGGAGATGTGTTCAGGGGGGGGGGGGGTTCAAATATCAACTCCTGAACACAATTCAGTTTGCGTTACTTAACCACTCCCAACGATTCAGATTTTGAGCTAAAACTTTAAGTTTAGGTCTAAGCTTTTGAATGCATTTAATGACATACAAAAAACAACGGTAAAAAATAGTTGTTCGTTACTCCAAAGTCTAAAGCTCCCTCTATCGGCATTTTATAAACTTTATCTTTAAAATTTATTTTCAATAAAATACCGACATAAAGACCAATTTTTCTGTTTTGTATAATCGTTTGAAATTTTGGAGCCTAAAGTTTAATGGCACCTCTCTCCTTCGGAAGACGTTTGGGACCCTTAGTTTCCTATTTAATGTTGTTTGCCTTGATGTGTATCCTTAAAGTTTTGTCAAGAGTTTAGATTCACCCTGTATATGAGTTTCAGAATTAATACACACCACGTAATGTACTAAAATTTGTTTAAATTTAAAAACGTATAACGCATATCATAACGCTCTTCCAGTGACCATAGGTCATAGATAGAACTGTAAACGTAAAGGAATTTTTTTGTGTGTCCCTGTATATAAATGAACAAATATAGGCTATGCACTCCATAGTTTTCAATAAGCATATTGCAGGTAACCTTTGCAAAGCACATCAATTTCATTATGATGGAAATAGGCAACACTTTAATAGGGAAGTGCAGGTGGAAACCTGCACGAAATTGAGCTGAGCGAGAAAATATGAATGTGATGTCAGAAGTAGAAAAAGGGCGGTCCGGCTCCCGCAGGTTGTAGGTGGTGGGTGGTGGACCGCTAAAATTTCTTTTAACCTTCCTTCCCTACCCCTCCTCTTACGTAACAACCTTCCTTATTCTTGTCTTACGAACTAACACTTAACAAAATCCATTTTTTTAAATTATAATTTTTTATACACCTTTTTGAATTTAATAATATTTTTAATTTAAATTGGCAGCTTTTTTCAAATAAGATGGTTGATGAAGCTGGGGACAATGTCGGTCGAGACTTTGGTATGTCCTGTTCATAAATAAGAGATTTACAGCATGACAAATGTCAGATAGAATCGATTTATAATGTTGTATAGTTTAATGAAATAATACATTTTGCAATCATTTTAATTGCAATATTTATTATTATAATTATCTTTAGTTTTTAAATAAATTTATTAATATTATTACCATTATCTTTAGTTTTTAAATAAATTTATTAATATTATAACCATTATCTTTAGTTTTTAAAGAAATTTATTAATATTATTATCATTATCTTTCGTTTTTAAATAAATTTATTAATATTATTACCATTATTTTTAGTTTTTAAATAAATGTATTAATATTATTACCATTATCTTTAGTTTTTAAATACAAAATTTTATTTTTCAATTTGTTAAAATCGTTGATCTATATATTTTTTTAACTGTAACTTTCAGCTAACACAGTAGATACATGTCATATTGAAAACGTTTTTTTTAACTCGTTGAAAATTTTTATTGAAAAGGTACGTTTTGATTCTTTATATTTCATTTTGTTTCATCATTTTACAATAAATATCTTCATGTATATTCATAATGTTCCCTTATAACTGTTTTCACACCTTTTATCTTTAGATATTTAATATCTGTTAATTTTTATTCAGTTTTCTTTAATTATTAGATCATAATTGATCGGGCAATTTGAATGAATAAAATTTGGCATAGGCTTATTTATGAATAAAATCTTTTGTAGATAAATATACTAAAAATACCAACGTTCTTTCAGTTTCAAATTAATATACTATTAATAATTCGACTGCTTTTGTAAACCGTATCAGGAACTTACCCCCCTCCCCCGCTTTACGCATGGTGTCTTTTGATGTTATTTCACTGTTTACCCATGTTCCTGTCCAAGGGGCACTTCAGTGTCTCAATTTACGATTAAAAGAATTCCATTACACAGATTATGAGATAAACCACATTATTGAGTTATTCAGTATTTGTTTAACGCAAAATGCATTCCAGTTTTCAAATCAATTTTATTCTATGTCAGATGGTTTGGCGATGGGTGATCCTTTAAGTCCTTTCCTAGCAGATTTGTATATGCATTTTTTTGAGGATAAATTGTTTAATCTTGTTAATTTTCCATTTTATTGTAGATATGTTGATGATTCTTTTGCACTCTTGGACCCGTCTATTTCATCCATTGATAATGTCTTAACTATTCTAAACTCAATAGATCCTGTTATCTAGTTTACATATGAAGTTGAAGTTGAAAATAAATTATCCTTTCTTGATGTGTTAGTTACACGTCAGCCTAATACATTTGATACCTGTGTATACCGAAAACCCTTTGCAGTCTCACTCCCCCCTCATTTTAATTCGTGTCACCCCCCTTCTCAGAAAGCCTCCGATTTTCATTTCTTTATTAATAGATCAATTTCCATTTGTTCTGATAATGTTTCTCTTGTTACAGAATTGAATTATATCAGATCAGTTGCTATTAATCGTGGTTTTAGTTTGGCTTATATCAACCGTTTAATTTTATGTTGTCTAAATAAAAATAGAAATCTTGATTCTTCTGATGTTCCAGTATCCTTTTCTAACCTCATTATTTTGCCATTTTACAATAGCATTAGCTATAAAATAGCTAATATTTTAAGGCAATATGATTTTAAGGTTGTTTTTAGGCCAGTTAATAAACTAAATTTTTCACAGTTAAAGGATAAAATTTCAGATCAAAACTTCTGGGGCATTTACAATATACAATGTCAATGTGGTCTGTCCTACATAGGACAGACTAAACGACAACTCCGTTTCAGACTCAATGAACACAGAAATTATATTAAGAAAAAAGAATTACAAAAATCCTCTATTGCTTGTCACTGTTGGAATGAGGGACATAATTTTAACTTTGATTCAGCCACTATTATTAAGAAATGTAACACTCCATTAGATTTAGACTTCTTTGAGGCAGTTTATATTCATAAATTTCGTAACTCCCTGGTCAATGATTTTTCAAGTGTACCTTACATCTCACCTTTTTGGGTTGAGTTGCTGTGTCATAGTGAATCACTTCCGGCTTAGTCTGATTGGTGGCTCATGCGTGATGATTTTTTCGGTGTGTTGCTGTTTTTCATTTGGGTTTTAGACTCAATTTCATGTCTTTGGGAGGATACAATAGGGTTTAATTTTATTTACACTGAGGAACTGAGTCCAAGTTACTCACGAAACGTGAGTCTGTCCATTGTGCGATGATGTTGTGTGTTAAACGTTGGTATTTTTAGTATAGGCTTGTTTATTCAAGCACAAATCAATTACGTCTTACTTATATTTGTGGAATATTGACTTTGATAAATTGTTCCACCATATAAGTTTCAATTTGCTTCTTGTTATTTTTTCATCGTATGCACGTTGGATTTTTCCTTCACGTAACTTTATTTTTTTCAATTTATTTCATTTGCAGAATTTCACATTTTTGAATATATATTGTCAGGTACATACTACAGTCAGTTTGAGAAATTGTTTAATGGTATTAATATAAATTAGTATACAAAAAAAGAAGTAATGCAGACGTAACAGATAGGCTAGAGAAAGTCACCTTGTTGGTTGAAACAAGTGTTTCAGGGGTCAACGAGACGATGGATACCCTGGGTGAAGAAGCTCCGGGGTTGGTTGTGGAACCAATTTTCAGCGGCAGCTTGGGCCTCATTAACGCAGGCAAATCTCCGTCCCTTCAGAGCTTTCTTGAGTGGACCGAAGATATGGTAGTCACAGGGCGAGAGGTCTAGGCTGTAACGGGGATGTACTACTTCTTCCACTACGGAAATCCCTACACCATCGGAATACCGATCTGCGTGACATTCACTCTGTGCCATACACATTTTGCTTTCGACGACAGATTTTACTAGCACTCACATTTTCCGCGATTAAAAATTGCACGTCCGCGCGTTGTAATCGTTTGGAGGCATCCATGATGCAAACGATGCCTTTTAACGTGCTCCCACGCTATCACACACGCATCTGGTAGTATCTGACGATATCGCATGTATTCAGAGCACTCTGCGTTCTCTATAGCAGCATGCGCAGTCATCTTTCTCTTTAAATGCCAGAGATATTACAGCAATGCCACTTTCATTTGGGAGACCTTTATATTTCTGTTTATTGTATTATAATTATCGGTTCTTATATAGTTGATTATTTATGTGATTTGATGGTTATTATTATCAAAAGTTTTATTATATATATATATGTATCAACATTTGAACTGGGGGTAGTTATGAGGCCTGGGAGTCATGATCGGTGAAAATATACCAAAGTAGCATTTTACATTTTCTATTGGAATCTACCTAAAACAGCAGATCAGCCATTTTCTAGGTACGCTCGTAATTATATAAATTCGTAGCACCTATAATCGCCGTCTGGTCCGTCCGTCTGTCTGCCCGTCTATCTGCATATAACAGCGTAAAAACTACCCAACCAAATGGACGGAAATCTGACACGTATCACGTTATAGTTAATATGACGTATATGACATTTTATAACCTCTATGTCTAAATTGTATTCACTTTCTTCATTCTATTAAATCCTATCATACGTAATGAATTCAATGATATCTTATGAAAGGTAATGATACTAGGTTGTCATTTTGATTACGTCCTATTTAAGATGGAATCATATTATTTCCGTATCACTGAATTTAAAAACCGAATTTATATACTAAAATTGTTTAATTATAGCAATCATATAATATAGAGAGAGTTTTTTTATAGATGTTTCCGGAGAAATAGATAATAAATGGAAAAATAGTCTAAATATTGATTTCAAGTTATGAAATTTTCAAATCTTTGCTAAGTTTCCCATTGGAATTTTCAGTAAATGTTAACAAAAGATAAAATGTTGCCAACTTAAAACGTATTTATTCTATTACGGAAATTTATCATGTTATAATAACAGACGATATAATCCATTTCACTGAAACAAGTTATAGTACCAACGTACCTCATTTGTCACGTTTCACATACAATTTCCAACTTGTTAATTGATTAAAAAAGTGTTTCTCTATATCTGAAGAACCTGAAGAATGACACAAAGTGCATAGTCAATATAGAAAAAGATATACCACACAAAACTTAATCGTCACAGAGAAAAACAAACATAGCCATTCGATTAGAAGTTACGTCTTCTTTCAATTTCTGTCAAAGAAAATATGATTATAAGGCCATCTTCACTGAAATTATACCAAACTCTGAAATTTTCAATACGATCATCCCATTTTAATAGCATATTTCACATTTTTGGTACATGTTATCATCGGATACCAAACGAGAAATTATTCGGTCCACTGGCTTAGGAATGAAGATTTAAAGTTTGGAACTCAAAATGTTTAATTTATTTTTAAACGTTTCAAAAAGATTGCAATAAAGGTATATTATAGCATTTCTCATAGACTATTCGTCGGAATGATCTATAATGTTTTATTCGTATATTTGAAACTTCTAGAAATAGATTTGTTTAAAATATTATAGGTTACTATGGTGTTTTACTTTTAATAATAAACTCTAGATGGCAGCACCACAGGAATAAGTCTCTCCAGTCAGTACTGCCACCTATCGTTCAGATGTTATTGTTTCACTGCAGTACCCATAGAATGTAGATGTAGTTCTGTGATGTGTCATGTGTAAGTACGTGTGTTGTGATGTTAATTAAAATGTGTAAAGTAATTCATTTCGTCTACCACATTGAATATGTATATTTAATTAATTAAGTAACCTTCAAATTACAGTATAGTTAAAATTAATTTTTTTGGAAAATCACTTTTGATATATGTATGTTTACGATATTAATTTTTGATAATATTAAGTACTAGATGGAACCCGTCAAAATTTGACGGCAAAAAACTTGATAGTACCATAAAAATAAAATTCATAGCTGCTTTAAAATGTTTGAAACTTTTGCAGAATAATTCAAATAAATAAAAAACCCACTTTGAATTAAAGCTAGGTTGAAGAACAGCAATTGGCTAAGTTTCACTGGCACATGTACTCTCGGAATTTCTTTCATCGGACACATTTAGCGCTGTTGTGCAAGTAAATGGTAAGTGCCCCCTTGGGGAGGAGGAAATGGCGGGATGGACCAAGGAGATGCATAACATGAATAAGCAGTCAAAGACCTTTCAAACGATATGTAACATGAGGGGTGTGTGCAAAATTTTAAAAAGTACCCCCTTGGGGGGGGTAAAGTAGGGGATGGACACGGAACATGCATAATATGATTAAGTGGTCACAGACCTTTCCAACGATATATAACATGAGGGTTGTGTGCAAAATTTAGAAAAGTACCTCTTTGGGGGGGGGGGGGCAAAGCGGGGAGATGGACATCAGAGATATGCATATGATTAAGCAGTCACAGACCTTTCCAACGATATATGACATGAGGGTTGTCTGCAAAATTTAGAAAAGTACCCCCTTGGGGGAGGGGGGGGAAAGTGGGGAAATGGACATTGGAGATATGCATATGATTAAGCAGTCACAGACCTTTCCAACGATATATGACATGAGGGTTGTCTGCAAAATTTAGAAAAGTACCCCCTTGGGGGAGGGGGGGGGGGCAAAGTGGGGAAATGGACATTGGAGATATGCATATGATTAAGCAGTCACAGACCTTTCCAACGATATATGACATGAGGGTTGTCTGCAAAATTTAGAAAAGTACCCCCTTGGGGGAGGGGGGGGGCAAAGTGGGGAGATGGACATTGGAGATGCATAATATCATTAAGCAGTCACAGACCTTTCCAACAATATATGACATGAGGGGTGTCAACAAAATTTAGAAAATTGCCCCCCTTAAGGGGGGGGGGAAGTGGCGGGATGGACCCCGGAGATGCATAACATGAATAAGCAGTCAAAGACCTTTCCAACAATACGTAACATGAAGGGATTGTGCAAAATTTACAAAAGTACCCCCTTGGGGGGGCAAATTGGGGGGATGGACACCGGAGATGCATAATATGATTAAGCGGTCACAGACCTTTTTAGCGATATATAACATGAGTGGTATGTGCAAAATTTAGAAAAGTAAGCCAATAAAAGCCAATTTAGTGCCCCAATTGGCAGGGGGGGGGGATGGACCACACAGATGCATAACATGAAAAGGCAGTCACAGGCCTTTCGAACGATATATCATATGAGTGGTGTCAACAAAGAAAAGTCTCCGCCCCATGTAGGCAAAACATACTCCCCCCCCCCCCCCGCCGCCATAATTATTGATGCGGACTCATTTTTTAAATTCGTTCGCACTCCTCTTCTCCCGCAAAATGTTGTGAATTTTAAAAACTCCACTTACGAATTTTTTTATACCAAAAGCACTTATGTCCGTCGTCTGCATGCAGAGTTTTGTGCTTACAGACGCCAGACACAACAACACACACACAGACAGACGTTTACCGACATTAATAGTATAGATGATACTCAGTGCCTACACATTTCACCCTTTATAATTCAGCCAATGAGTTGACGGTTGTTCATTTCCAGAAACGAAACAATAATTCCTTAGGATGAATTTTGTTTGTTTGATACACCGTGGCAGAATGCGTGCAATGCAGCGACAGGCGTCACAAACTTTTTAGGGCACCTGCAGACTAAAAACATATAATCAATCTTCGCGGGAAAAAAATCCTAGATTTTGTCAAATGATCACGGGAAAAACACTAATTTCATCAAAGGATCATGTAAAACGTGAATTTTGTTAAAAGGCCACAGAAAAACGCGATTTACACAAAAGATGAGCAAATTTTGTCAAAGAATCGCAAAACAGGAAATTTCACCCAAAGATAGCGCTTTCTTGCCAAACTTCGTCTAAAAATTGCGGAATAAAATGTATTTTATCAAAAAATCGCTGGAAAACGTACATTTCGTTAAAGTATCGCGAGAAAAATGCGAATTTATTCAAAGATTGCTGAAAAAACGCGAATTTCATCGAAGGATTGCTGAAAATTCATGAATCTTATCAAAAGGCAGCAGAGAAAATGTGATTATTATCAAAGCATTGCGAAAAAAGAAAATTTCGTCTAAGGATCACAGAAAAACGTAAATTTCATAAAAGAATCGTGGAAAATAACGCAAATTTCGTGAAAAAAAAAATCGCAGAAAAAACACAAATTTCGTCAAATTATCGCTGAAAAAAAAAACACGAATTACGTCATAGGATAGCTGAAAAAATTATGAATCTCGACAAAATAAAGATACAGAAAAAAATGCGAATTTCATTAAAGAATCGCGAAAAAAAATGCGAATTTTGTTAAAGCATTGCGCAAAGAATGTGAATTTTTTGAAAGGTTCGTGTGAAAAATGAAACTGTCTGTATTAAAAACAGCACACACACAAACATCTATACAAACCTCAATACACACAAACATATTATAGGCAGGGCTTGAAATTCAATTTTTCCAAAGACGGGAGTCTCCCTACCAACATTTTTAAATGGAGGGGAGTTGTAATGTTTGGGAGGGAGAAAAAAAATCTTTAAACCCCACTATTCTTTTACGTGCTATTTAAAGAATTACATTAATGCAGACATGACAAAATACCATTGAAAAAATTAAGTCAACTGAGAATGATTATGTAAAATGTTTATTTTTATTATAAAAAAGGGAAGAAAGTTAAGTTTTATATATGCAGTGTATTTTTCAAGTTCATTAAATGTGTTAGGGACCCTTAACAATTAGGTTGTTAAATAAATTTCTGACTTTAGATTTTACTTGATTGAGATTCACCGATCGATCGTGGAAAAGACGCAAAGTTCATCAATCTGCCGCGGAAAAAATGCTAAGTTCGTCGATCTGTCACCAAAAAACGCAAAGTTCGTTAATCAGTCGTGGGAAAAAAGCAAATTTCGTCGATCGATTGCAGAATAAACACAAAGTTCGTCGATCTGTCCCCAAAAAACGCAAGGTTCGTCGATCAGTCGCTTAAAAAACGCAATGTTCGTCTATCTGTCGCAGAAAAAACGCAAAGTTCGTTGATCAGTCGCAGAAAAAAATGCAACGTTCGTTGATCTGTCGCGGAAAAAACGCAAAGTTCGTCGATCAGTTGCGGAAAAAAGCAAATTTCGTCGATCGATTGCGGAATAAATGCAAAGTTCGTCGATCAGTCAGGGAAGAAAGAAAAATTTCGTCGATCGATTGCGGAATAAACGCAAAGTTCGTCGATATGTCCCCAAAAAACGCAAGGTTCGTCGATCAGTCGCTTAAAAAACACAATGTTTGTCAATCTGTCGCAGAAAAAACTCAAACTTCGTTGATCTGTCACGGAAAAAACCACAAAGTTCGTCGATCAGTCGCGGAAAAAACACACAGTCCGTCAATCAGTTGCGGGGGAAAAAAATCACAAAATTTATCGTTCAGTTGCAGGTAAATTAAATAATGCAAATTTCTCCAAAAATGCTGAAATTTTTTGGGCGGGAGGCTCCCGCTCATGATCTTTTTTGGGCGGGATTTCAAAATTTTCCGCGCGAATCCCGCCCTGATAGGTATAGTTTTAATCTGAAATAATATACTGAACTTGAACTAACTTTTGAAAAATCGGGTTAACCCAAATCCAACTTGCAGAAATCTACACTCAGTCTGAAATCGACTCGAACCATAAAGACAGTTAACCCAACTTGCAACAAAAATAATTATTTTCTGTGAATTTTCTGATTTTTTCTTTTCTCAGAAATGCTGTAGTCATTTTGTCCCCCAATTTTGCCCTTTACAATTCAGCCAATGAGTGGAGGGGGCCAAAGGAGCGTTCCTCATCACAAACGAAAGATGAGATACGTTCGTTTGATGTCGTTGTTGAAAATTTATGGATTTCTATTATTAAAGTAATTTTTTCATTTTACCGTATTCATTTTCTTTTTGTGTTGTATGTATTTTGCTACTTTGAATTTTTTTAAACTAACACTTTTTTTTTTTTTTTTTTTTTTTTTTGGAGAGTGAGAGAGAGAGATTTAGTAATTTGGGACACGAAGTTCAGCAAATTCTTAAAATCCACAAATCGTTTCCAATGTAAACAATGAAATTTACAATTAAGTTGCAAGTGCAAAATTTCAGTTTTTTAAAATTTTCATGTCATTCTATACACATTTTAATATGTCATTCTGATCATTATACATATTTAGTTATGCATTATTAATTATTTACTTGACCTTTACTTTTAATATTTTAAATATTTCAAACTTACAGCTGAATGTAATTATTAAAACATTTGAAATACTGCATTCGAAAAATGAAATTTCAGCTTAGAAACTCGACAATTAAAAAATTTAAAGTAGAAAAGTACTTATGATATAAAAAGAAGAAAAAAAAATACACCAGAATTTATCTGTATTACGAAAGCGGGAGAAATGATTTTCTGTGCTATACGAAAAGATATCCAAATAACTCAATCATGAACATAGAAATAGGTATTGGTTTTTATGTTCAGGTGCACTCAATCCAAACTTGAAACTTTTAAAACAGTCATTGAATGAATGAAATTCACCTCCGCCTTTCACATCCAGAAAACTTGCTGTGTCGCCAATTATGTTTATATTTTATATATATATAAAAAAATAATAATTCAGGCACTTTTCCGTTATACGGACACCATTGTCGCCAAACATACATACATACATTTTGGCATAGTATCCGTATAACAGAAAAGTACTAAAGTTCATGGTTTAAAATCACAATAAAATATCATGAAATTTATTGATTAGTTGTGGGAAAATATCGGGGAAATAATGTGTTTTTCGTGAATTTTTTGTTTTGTTAACAATGTGGTTAGAGAGACAGGGAGAAATCCAGAAAACTTGCTGTGTCGCCAATTATGTTTATATTTTATATATATATATATAAATAATAATTCAGGCACTTTTCCGTTATACGTACACTATTGTCGCCAAACATACATACATACATTTACATACATACATACATTTTGGCATAGTGTCCGTATAACAGAAAAGTACTAAAGTTCATGGTTTAAAATCGCAATAAAATATCATGAAATTTATTGATTAGTTGTGGGAAAATATCGGGAAAATAATGTGTTTTTGTGAAATTTTTTGTTTTGTGTTGTTGTGTTTAATTGTAAGCATTCATTATAATTTTCAGTGCATTATTAAATTGAAATTTTTGTTTAAAATATGTAAACAAAACAGTGACCAGAAACCTGCACAATTTCTAATATAGATAGATAGATGCATGCATGTAGTACTTTTAATTATTTGGTAAAAATACTGTGATCGTCACTGAGAAAACCTGAATTTAACCTAAAAGTAATTGTCGAGTGTTTAAGCTGAAATTTCATTTTACGAATACAGTATTTCAAATGTTTTAATAATTACATTTAGCTGTAAGTTTGAAATATTAAAAGTAAAGGCCAAGTAAATAATTAATAATGCATAACTAAAAGTAATTGTCGAGTGTTTAAACTAATTTCATTTTACGAATACAGTATTTCAAATGTTTTAATAGTTACATTCAGCTGTAAGTTTGAAATATTAAAAGTAAAGGCCAAGTAAATAATTAATAATGCATAAGTAAAAGTAATTGTCGAGTGTTTAAGCTGAAATTTCATTTTACGAATACAGTATTTCAAATGTTTTAATAGTTACATTCAACTGTAAGTTTGAAATATTAAAAGTAAAGGCCAAGTAAATAATTAATAATGCATAACTAAAAGTAATTGTTGAGTGTTTAAGCTGAAATTTCATTTTACGAATACAGTATTTCAAATGTTTTAATAGTTACATTCAGCTGTAAGTTTGAAATATTAAAAGTAAAGGCCAAGTAAATAATTAATAATGCATAACTAAAAGTAATTGTCGAGTGTTTAAACTAATTTCATTTTACGAATACAGTATTTCAAATGTTTTAATAGTTACATTCAGCTGTAAGTTTGAAATATTAAAAGTAAAGGCCAAGTAAATAATTAATAATGCAAAACTAAATATGTATAATGAGATTTTTTTTTCTTGAATTATTCAGTGAAACTCGTCTTATAAATGTACGCAAATAATTCACATCAAAATCTTAAAATAACAAAGTTTTCTTTCGTGTTTAGCTATGCTTAATAACCAAAAAAGCTTGATTAATACAAAAATTATTTGGTAAAAATACTGTGATCGTCGCTGAGAAAACCTGAATTTAATCATATCACACAGAATTACATATTAAAAGTTTAAAATTAGTTTGTTTACATCGGAAACGATTCGCGGAATTTCGTGCCACGAAATCTCTCTCTCTCTCAAAAAAAGGGTTAGTTATAAAAAATTCAAAGTACTAAAATACATACGACTTAAAAAGAAAATAAATACGGTAAAATGAAAAAATACCTTAATAAAAGAAATCTATAAAGTTTCAACAACCGAACAACCAAATGGACCACATACGCTTCTAGAGAGAGGAAAAAGCCTTCACCTCATTGGCTGGAACATCGCGTCTGAAGATAGTAAAAGCCTCTAGCTGATTAGCTGAATGCTCGCGCATGCGTATAAATAGCATTTTTGCACGAAAAACTAAAAAGCAGGTTAGCTTTAAGTATATGGATTATCACATATCAAATTTTTAACGGGAATATAATCCTAAAATTTTCAAGCATGCAAATCCCAAATTGCAGCCAGAGGTTTCTCCAGACTTTTCTTCCAGAGTCCTGTTTACGTGAAATTTTGAACAGCTTTTTACATTTTTGAAAAATATAGTTATAATTTTGTAAATTTGAAATGAACGTTATATTCAGATTCTTGTTTATACATTTTTAAGAATATATATGTATGTAAAATACATATATTTTCTTTATGTATGAGAAAAGTGACAGATTTTACTTTTAAATGACTAAATTTGTAAAAGGTTCAGTTTGGATAGGAAGAAGCTTTGTCAAAGGTCTGTTTTAAGACAAAGAATTTTGTGTAGGATTCTGTTTTGAGATGAAAAATGTTGTGAAATGTCCTCATTTAAAATTAAAAATAAATAAATAAATCAGGGAGGGTACGTTAAAGGACCCGATTTCTTCCTAAACAGATCCCTGGCAGCTCATTCTGATGAATAGTGTTTGAGTTATGTTTTAAAAAACCGACTGCAATATATTTTGCGACGAGTAAAAATAAATTTATCATTACAAATACAAAACATTAACACTTCTTAAATCCTAAACTATTTGACTTAATGATGTCCGGTTTGTTATCCAAAGGTATCATCTACAGAAAAATCCAAATATTTTATCACAATTCAGTATTCGTTTTGAAAATTTTAGAAATTGAAAAGAAAAAAAAATACTATGGAATATCGACTAAGCTTGTTTTCTTACAGAGAACTTTTTATATAGACTAAGCTTATTTTTTTAACAAAGATTGAACGAAGACATAATTACTAATAAAATGACCATTTTCGTTTTTGTCTGCGATACTTTGGCGGATAAATTGTATTAGGTGTATCGTTTTGGTTTTAATACTCAATGTACAAAAAATATATAATTAAAATAAATATGACCGAATAAGCGACTATTGTAAAACTATTTTCGTAGCATATCTTTTTTATGTTTAATTACCTCTGTATGCATTCCCTGGCACTCATGTGTGTAAAATGCCAAGTACGTTGAATATAAACAATGCAAAATAATTTATAAGAAGAGTATGTTTGTGTTTTTACAACCTTCCTGGAAAAAAAAAAAAAAAAAAAAAAAAAAAAAACGTAGTATGTAGAAAAATAGATCCAATGGAACCTGATCAACTTTCCTTTATTTATGAAATCCCATTCACCAAGGCAGATGGAACATTAAAATACTATATAGGAATGGCAAACAGAAAATTTAAAACGAGAATAAAAGAACATAGGGTAGATATGAAATACGACAGAAGAACTACTGCCTTAGCTAGACAACATAGAATAGAGCAGTCGCAGATTTATTTCAAGAATAGTAAAATAATTTTTCAATCAAAATTTTATTTCCCATTCATTCTCCGTGAATCAGTAGAAATATATTTGGGAGACGATAACTTTTGCAACGAATAGGCTTCTATTGAATTACCTAAAATGTGGCACGCAAGGCTTTACAGATTGATAAAGCAATAACAATAAAAATGAATAATAATTTTAACGTTTTCCAGTTTGTTCAATTTAAGCACATGCTTGCATTGGACATGTGATCTCGTGATTTATGTTTACCATTTTTAAAAAAATTGCGAGAATATCTTATTTATCATTTTGATCTGAAGATGTCGCCGTTAGAGCGAAGAAAACATATGTAATCTATATTTAAAAATATTTTTAAACGTTTTGTGTTATGTTTTTATTACTTTAAGCAATAATTACATTTTAATTTAAAGTTAACAAGTGATTTTATTATATTAAAAACATTGATGTTTTGTTTATTTATTTATTTTGAAATTGTATAAAGCAAATTATTTCCCTTTGTATTTCATTTTTTTAACAATGAAATAAAGCGTAAGAAAAAATTTAAGTAAATAAAAAAAACGACGATTTTAATCTTTTATTCCTATTTTAACTGCGTCTGTTAGAATACAAAGAAACTTTCCTTCAAAACTGCCAAGTACGTTAAACACAAATACGTAAAGAAACTTTTTTTAAAAAAGAGTCCTTTTTATGCTAGACAATGATATCTCATGATGAATATATATATTTTTTCATTATTCTTTTTTTTTTAATATATAAGGCAAATTATTTTCTGCTTTAAACATTTGAAAAACATTCAAAAGCATTCTTTCATGTTCCTTTCAGTTCTAGTTCTTTGAAAAAGCTCTCCTAAATAATTAAAACACTCGAGGCAAGTTTTAGTGCAACAAAAGAACTTTACAAAAATAATCTTTGTAAACTTATATAAGAAATGTAAAGAATTAAAAGATTAATTATTAATTTTAATGAGGTTTCGAATCATTCAGTAGGCACAAAAAGGTAATAACATACATCAAAACAACAACAAGATACATTGTCTAAATCTAAACTTTATGAATAAAATAAAACTTAATACTTTATGTATAAATATTACAATGTACTAAGTTACGTTTATAAGAGAGTCGTAAGCAGTGAGCTAGATTTTTAAATACATTTAAGGTATAGATGTAATCGTCCGAAGCAACTTGTACCATTGAATATATACATTTTGTAATTAGAAGCATATTAGTTTATTTCATATAAATGAAATCATCAATATTTTTATCTAAAAAATAATAGAAAAAAAATTATTTTTTATATTTTTAACTATTTCACTCTATATTTTTTAATACGAAATTGACTGGTTTCAAGATGTTTTTCTTTACTATGCTGTTTATAAAAGAATTATTTGGTTAAAAAAATTCTATTAACCACCAAAGAGTCTCATTTTAAAGCTATGTAACAAGCCCACATAAAATGGGAGTTGTTTTATTAAAAAATGTAATTTTACAATTATTAACACATATCTTCACATATCACTAGTAAATACCGGTTTTGATGAAAACAGTAGAAAGTTTTTAAACAGTTCACCTTTTTTTTTTTTTTTTTTTTTTTTTTTTTTTTAGCTGCTATAAATTAAACATTGAAAAAAAAAATTTTTTTTTGGATATGTGTTTCATTATTTTTGAGCTTGATAGTTGTAAATTAGCTTTGTTACTATTTTCATACGATTTTTAGATAACTATGTACTAAATATGTATCAATCCATTATCTATATATACCGGGTATCCCAAAAATGACTGATGGATTTCAAAATTCAATAACTTGCAAACGGTGGCAGATATTTAAAAAAAAATCTTGCAGGAGGGCTATGTATGATGTGAAGAGTTTTATAACTGTGATTCTTGATTTCAGTTCGATTTGCTTAGTTTGCAGGCTTAGTATTCAGGGGGAGGTGCATCAATGCAGAGTGACGTGAGTTTCGTCCTTGACTGACCAAACGCTGTCAGCGCCATCTATTGTTTGAAATTCGAACTAAATAAAAAATCACAGTAAAAAAACTCCTGATGCCCCATGGTGCCCCAAAAAGATTGAAACACGCTTCAATTTTTGACCTGTTGGAGATACGTAGGCAGCGTAGATTGAAATAGTATTTAAAATATGGTAGAAGTTAAGATTATGTTGAAATAGTCATGCGATTAATTTTGAAAAGGTTATTTTTTTATGTTTTTAAACGGCCCCTTTGTGAAAAGTCTTCTACATGCTCTAAGAAGTAAAACAATAAAAATTGTATTCTTCTACGACAAAAACTGACCGGCTTATGCTACTTAGAATTATTTGAAATTCCGGAGCTTTTCTGTAATAAAACAAACTGGAAATTGTATGTCAAATGTGACAAATGAGGTGCGTTCATACTATAACTAGTTTTATGAATATTAACATTTGGTGAACTAGCTGTTGTACTGTAATGGAAAAATGAATAAATGCAAAATTTTGTTTTATTTGCATATTTTCATATTATGAATATTAATTTTATTTTATGGAATTAAGTTTTAATATACATTTACAAGCAATTAATTACAATTATGTTACATTAAAATTATACTTTGCGCAAATACCCAATACAAGGCAATGTAAAAAAAAAAAAAAAAAAAAAAAAAAAACACCGTTATTATTTCACTGAAAAAAGGAATTATATCATCTGATCAAATAAAAATATAATAAATTATAACACCTTGTAATAATATATTGCTTTTAAATACTAAAAGGTGTAAACTAACAACATAATATACAATAAAATATCTTTTATTAGATTGTTGACATGTTTCGGCTCACCCCAAGCCATTTATGAGAATATTCTATAATTGGATGGATATATCCCTCCAGTCTATACTATACATCCATAATAAGGGAAACGATAGAGATAGTAACACGTAAAAATACAGTATGTAACGATGCAGCATTTTTTAACTTACCGAAATTGTGGCTCGAGTTACTCCAGGGTTACAAATATGAAAATAAACAACCAAGTAAAAATAAAAGATAACGTGCGTAATTTTTAAAAAATACATGAAAATTAAATGATAGCATTTCAAATAATTACTTCAAAGATCGTGCACTTATAGAATATTCTCATTTGTTTTTGAAAGTCGCTCGGAGTGAGCCGAGACATGTCAACAATCTAATAAAAGTTATTTCACTGTATATTTTGTTGCTAGTTTACACTGTTTAGCATTTAAAAGAAATATATATCATCTGTTATATGATATGATTAATTTTCGTAATAAAATAATTACATTTTAAGTTGGCGACATTTTATCTTTTGTTGGCATTTACTGAAAATTCCAATGGGAAACTTAAGCCTAGCTTTGAAAATTTCAGAACTTGAAATCTATATGTAAACTCTTTTACCATTTATTATCTATTTCTCTGGTAACATCTATCCAAAAAACTGTCAGTAAGTTATATGATTGCTATAATTAAACAATTTGATTATGCAAATTCGGTTTTTAAATTCAGTAATATGGAAAAAGTATAACTCCATCTTAAATATGACGTAATCTCTATGGCAAGTGAGAGTCATTACCTATGATGGTATGTGATTGAATTAATTACATATGATAGGATTTAATAGAATGAAGAAAACTTTTATTAATATCTTTTTAAGTTTTGATTCGATTTTCATAAAATTTGAAATGTGTTGATAAAATTCTGCAACGATTATATATATTAAACTTCGAATCATTTGGTTGATTAGTATATGCGGACAGACGGACGGACTAGACTACGACTATATGTGCTACATATTTATATAATTATGATTCACCTAAAAAAAAAAAGACTAAAATAGAACATTGGTGCAATCAGTAAAGACCTAAATAAGAAACAAATATACAGAAGAGTGTTGTTTTCTAAATATGTTTCTTAAATTTCAGAAACACTCAAAATCCTTGTTATAAGAGCCCAAAATTATAAATATGTCAATTAAAGGTCATTACTTAACTGTATGATCTAAAAAAGGTTGTTGCACGTAACTTGTGAGATTATAATTTATTTAAATGTTTTATGTAATGTTTTGAATTTTCTCACTATTTAAAAATAATATTTAAAAATTATTACATAAAAATTGAAGATATTAAATCTAAAATTAATTATCATTTGTTTACAGCTAAATCCAAATTTTACAAAACATTTTTAACGTGAACAAAAATTATATATTTCAGTAGGTTTTTCTTTTATTTTGCTGTTTTTGAAAAATTAAATGAATCAAAGCGATCATTAAACAAATAAGTATTGTTGCTGCAGTATATAAAAAGATCAAAATTCCCCTAATATGCTATATAATTTGAAATTTTTGTAAAGTGTTCGAAGTTTCGCAGCTGTTAGTTCATACTTAAACTCGATTAAATTTATAATAGTTGCGAATTTAGAAAAAAAAAGTATTGTTTCAACACGAGAAAAATACAAGTATGCTTATTAAATTTATAGTAAGTTGTTGCTTTAAAGATTATGTTTTTATTGCGACAGAAACATATTATTTTCTGACATTCTAGATGATTGGATGCTTTATGTAAGTTTGACATAATTTGAATAAAGGCAAAAATCCCATGTTTCATGCTTTTAAAAATGAAAGAAAAGTTTATAAAAATTTACACTTTGCTAAAAAGGGTTTTATAGTAAATGTCTTATTAAAATTGTTCATAAATTTTATTAAAGTACATAATTATTAATTGATATCAATCACGAAATTAAAGAATTTTAATCTGTATTAAAGTACATAATTATTGATTGATATCAATCACGAAATTAAAGAACTTTTGCTCTTTTTGTAATATACACGCGATACAAATTTACTTTAATCTGCTCTATTATCTTAAACTTTTTGTACAGTTTCAAGTGACACAGCTGTTCTTTCCTTCTTAAACTTGATTAAACTTATAACAGCTTGCAATTCCGAATACATTTTTGTGTTGATCATTAATGGTTACTACTTAACTTTATGACCTAAGGAAAGTTGTTTCACATAGCTTGACATTTATAACAGCTTGGATTAAAAAAATATATATATATTGTTTCAAGACGAGAAAAATACAAGTTTATTAAGATATGTGATAGAAAAATTTATAGTAAGTCGCAGCTTTAAAGTTTAGGTTTTTAATGCGACTCAGACATGTTCTTTTCGGACATACTAGATGATTGGATGTTTTATGTAACCGTGACATAATGTGAATAAAAGTAAAAATCACACGTTTCATGCTTTTAAAAATGAAAGGACAGTTTATAAAATTTTACACTTTGATAAAAAGGGTTTTAAAATAAATGTCTTTTTCAAGTTGTTCATTAGCTTTATTAAAGTACCTAATTATTAACTGATATCAATCACGAAATTAAAGAACTTTTGCTGTTTCTGTAACATACGAATTTTTCTTTCGTTTTGAACGGGTTTTAAAATAACTGTCTTACTAAAGTTGTTCATAAGCTTTATTAAACTACATAATTATTGATAATTTGAAGGAAAGCAAAAATCACAGGTTTCATGCTTTCAAAAATAAAAGAAAAGTTTATAAAATTTTACACTTTAAAAAAAAAGGGCTTTAAAATAAATGTCTTATTAAAGTTGTTCATAAGC
The DNA here is from genome assembly GCA_963931845.1 of Maratus michaelseni. Lineage (NCBI taxonomy): Eukaryota > Metazoa > Arthropoda > Arachnida > Araneae > Salticidae > Maratus > Maratus michaelseni. Next base: position 345,993,399 of record OZ007590.1, on the reverse strand, counting down.
TTTATTAAAGTACATAATTACTGATTGATATCAATCACGAAATTAAAGAAATTTTTCTGTTTCTCTAATATACAAATTCTTCTTAATCTGCGCTATTATTTTTAACTTTTTGTACACTTTCAAATGTCACAGCTGTTCTTTTCTTCGTAAAATTCATTAAACTTATAACAATTTGCAATTCCGAATGAATTTTTCTATTGTTTCATTAATGGTTAATGTTTAACTTAACTGTATGACCTAAGGAAAGTTGTTTTACATAGCTTGTCAGATTGTAGTTTATTGAAATGCTTTATCTAATGTTTTGAATTTATATAATTATAATACTTTTATTTACATACTTAAAATATCACAGCTGTACTTTTATGCTACAATACGACCAAATTCATTACCAGCCGTATGTTGCATTTTATATAACATTTTATATTTTGTTTCAAGTGGAGAAAGATAGAAATATGCTAATAAATGTGACCAAAAAAATATTGTAATTCACAATTTTAAGTTTTTTCTGAAATTCTATAAGTTTCGGGGCTTTATATGAGCTTGTTTTGCTGTGAATTAAAATAAAATTCCCTTTTTTGAAATTTCACGAGGATGGCCTAAAAACTTATAAACAGATTGTTAAATATGATTTTACACACACACACACACAAACACACACACACACACACACACACACACACACACACACACACACACACACACACATATATATATATATATATATTATTATGTTCATAAAATTGATTTAACCTGTTTTTTTTTAATTCATAAATGATTAAATTAATAAGATAAGATATTGTAACAAAAGTTGAATTTATATATTATTCAAAACAACGTCATCATCAGTAATATGCATTTCAAACAGCGATTTATGGTTTTCAAATTATAATGCAATAAATGCGTATAAATAATGGGTTTCGTTCATTTAAAGTTTATTATTATTATTATTATTATTTAATTACATATACTTTAAAAATATTATGAAATTTTGCTCACGAACATCTTAAATATTTTGTTTATGACAATTGTGAGGATTTATAATAAAAAGACAACGAAGTGAAATGATTAGAACATTAATTTAAAGTTTGGAACTATTTTTTAAAAAGATAAGTACATGACATAGTTACTCAAGAATGAAAATTTTTAAAAAAAATTGATCAATTTCATTTTTAATAACTGTTATGAAAAATATATTTTTCATCTTGTACATAAATGTGATAATTTCATGTACGTAATGTTTTTCATCTCTTAAATCATAATTTATTGTCAAAATCATTTTTTTAATGAAATTATATTTATCTTTGCCAAAGCGGGTGTTTTAAGAAATATGAAAGCAGAATAGCGTTTGAGAGTTCTAGAAAGAGATTAATGACGTTATATATTTTAATTAAATAATCTTTTCAAAAGACAGTCTGAAAAGTAAATTTATTTCAGATTAAGACTTATAGGCTAACTAAAAGAGATATTAAGGCTGCTGTAAAATTTAAGAAATTTAATTAGCTAATGTGGGCGAATTTGATAGTAGGAAACGATTGAGAATATAATATAAAGGTATAGTTATATAATTTAGTTTTAATTAATGAACGATGTCTGGTTGATTTCTTTTTCGAATATTTTCAAAGAAGAACTTAATGATTTCAAATAGAAAATTATTTATTTAAGTGTACATTATAATGAATTTCTATAAATTTTAAAGTACATTTTGTTTACATAGATCAGGAGCATTTATAATAAAAATACATTGAAGCGAAATATGTAAAATATTTTTGAATATATTATTAAAAAATTATGAATATTTATTTCTGAAAAACATAAAGCAACAGCACCGTACAAAATAATCTTCTTCGTACATCCCAAAGAACTTTTGTTAATTGTTTTAATTTCAATGTTTAAAAATTATTTTTAAAAAACATAACTACATAATATATTTCCTAAAATTATAATTAAAAGTTTTGAAATAAAAATATTAAAAAACTTTTTTGTCAATTTCATTTTTAATAACTATGTCATTAATTATATATTTATATTTTTGTGCTTAAATGAGATAATTTTGTGTGTGCGTGTATTTTTAGTTTAAAATAATAATATTCATTTCCAAAATCGTTCCTTTTAATGAAATTATGGTTATTTTTATTTAAAATTTTTTTAAAGGAATATCAAAGTAGAATAACGTTTGAGTATTCTAAAAAGAGATTAAAGATATTATGAATTTAAATTAACAAATTTTTTAATAGGAAACCTTAAAAAAATATATTTTAGATTAAGACTTATACACGAATTAGATGTGGTATTAAGGCTTCTTATAAGTTCTATATAAGAAGCTTATTTAACTAATCCGATCTAATTTAATAGTAGGAAATGTTGCAGACTTATACTCTTGAGGTATTAGGAAATAATTTAATTTTAATTAATTAATTCGTATCTGATTGTTTAATTCGTAGAATGTTTTGAGAGAGCAACTTAATCATTTTAATGCGAAAATTATTTATTTAAGCGGATATAAAAACGAATTTCTAGTATTTCAACAAAATATTTAAAATGCAGTCATAAAACAACAGGGAATTAGAAGTTTTTTTCTACTTAAGCAGTTCCGTTTCTGACTAGTAAATATTACATTTTTTTTTAACGAGATTAGTTTCTTAATTTGAAAGTAATTATTTTCATATTCCTTTTTATAATTTTATAACTACTTACTTAACTTTTTATATTCGATTTAAGGTATTTAATTGATAAATTGAGATTTATTAAAATATTTAAGTATATTGATTAAAGTATTTAAGTGATTTCTCACTAAAATTACATCAAAATACCAATTTTCGAAAAAGAAATATTTATATTAAAGTGTAAATACTCATTAAAGTGATAAAAAACATAACACAAAAGGTTTAAAAATACCTTTTAATGTATAGATGACACATGTTTCATGCGCTCTAACGTCGACTTCTTCAAGATCACAATTATAAATAAACTATTTCCAACAAGTTTTTGAAAATGATAAACACAAATCACGAGATCACATGTCTAATGTAAGCAGATGCTTAAATTGGTCAAACTGGAAAACGTGAAAATGATTATTTTATAGCTTTTTTAATTTGTAAATCATCGCGTACCAAATTTTAGGTAATTCAAAAGAAGCTGATTCGTTGCATATGTTCTCGTTTCGAAAATATATTTCTATTGATTAACGGATAATAGATGGGAAGTTAACTCTTGATGGAAAAATTATTTTACTATTCTTGAAATCAATCTGCAAAGGCTCTATTCTATGTAATCTAACATAATGTCATATTTGGTATCTGACATATGTTATTTTATAAGGTATTTTAATTAAAAGGTAATTTTAAGCTTTTTGTGTTATGTTTTCATCACTTTAAGCTGTAATTACACATTAATTTAAAGTTAGCAAGTCATTTTATAATATTATTTGTAAAAAAACTTAATTTTAAAATTTTTATTACTGGTACGCCCGAAAGATTTGTATGGGAAAAGAAAAATGCCACTAAAACAAAACTTATTCTTTTCATATTTCTTATGCATTGATGCATCAGTTCTTACAGATAAATGTAAAAAAATAAAAGAAAAAATAAAAGAAAATGATCTCATATAAATAAGACCATATCTCTAAAGGTTAAAGACATCAGAATCATTTTTATATATTTAAAAATATTGATGTTAATATTATCTGTTAAATGAACTTTTTAGTATTTTAAAAATAAGAAAATGAAATGGTTTTCTTTTTATAATAGTGCATAGTACAGCATCTTACACAGGTAAAGCGTATTAGTTATTTTCTGTACAATTGTACAGTAAAATCCCCATGAAAAATCAGACACATGATGAGAAAACTTCCTTGTAAATACTCAATAATCGCTTAATTTAAATTTTTAATTTGAATAAGTAGACTAGCGGAGCTTTGTGCGCTTTGCTGGTCCGTTATTACTAGCATTGTTTATTGTTATCCTTTTCATCTTAAACGTAGCCATCATGAGAAATTCCAAGCTTCTAGAACAGCTATATCACAGAAATCGCAATTTATCGCAATCTAAGTACACTGAAAAAATGACCGATGTTTCTTATTTTATGAAAATATGCTATAACCACGAACGAAAATATAATATAATCTTCTGCGTTATCCGAAATTTCAAATAGCATGTTACATTGTCTTTTGAATCCCCAGAAACGAAAACATCTTCAAAATTTAAAGAATAATTTATAAAAACAAATTATTTTTAGCTGCCCGAATTTTTCAGAAACGTTTCCGAAGGGTTTTTATAGTGTATTAATTAGTGTCCTTAGCCTGGAATACCTGTTTTTCGAATGCTATCCATTCTGAAGTAAACATTTCCATGCTAAAAAAAATGTTTAACAGACAAACATGCAAAATTAACAGCGTTAACAATAACATTAAAATTAAGATTGTTTATTTACTCTTTCATGTATAAATTAACTTATGCGGCTGAAAACGTGTACTTGAGAATGGATAGCATTCGAAAAACAGGTATTCCATCCTGAGAACTATTAGAAATATTAACCTCATCCGACTAATTTATCACCAGAAAAACCACTTTCATTTCCTTTTTGCAAAGTGGAAAGAAGGAACGACCTTGAAAGAAAATAGCTTTCACAGTGATCAACATTTCTTTCGACTCATAATAAATTGCTTAGTGAGATTTATGACCCTACTCAACTCTAGATAAATGTTTCAAGAGATCTACTAAATTAATAAACTGTTATTATGTGAAATAGACTAAAAAACATTTGTACAATAATTATAAACATTGTTATACTGATTACACTCTTACGTTCAGACTCTGCAATATGTGTTTTTTCTTCTGACGTATGAGTAATTCCAATGATGCAATCATGAACTATGAACTCATTCTTTTTTTACTTTAATTTTCTCAGTCCTCTCCAAAATGTAAACGCGTAAACCACTAGAGCGAATAAGCTCTAAAATGTCATATGAATATAATCTAAACCTAATTGTTAAATGTTAACGTTATTGTAATGTCCATCTGTTCTAATTTAGTGAATTAAATAATCAAGAATGTGTTTTAAAAGAAGTTTAATTATTTGCAGTCAAAGCCTAATTAAATACTTAGTTTTTCAGTGAAGTGTTCCATATGATCGATTTACCGATCCCTTGAATTTACGTGGATTATCTTACACTTTAATGGATACACAATTGGAGATTAAATCATGAGATGCACCTTCAGAAAAGGTAAGAAAATTTATCTTATCCTTTTTAATCTTCTTGAGATAACATCAGCGCTCGATCAGTGATATCGAACTCCTCCTTCAATGATTATGAGACTGAAAAATTGTCTCAGAAGGAAGGTGTGAATTAAAAACTGAAAAACTGAAAAACATTTTAAAACTCATTTAGAAAGCACATAGAACTAATTTCAAAAGAAAGAAAATAAATATAAGAATCTTTAAAGAAATAATTAAATAAAACTTAATAAAAACAATAAAGAAAAATTAATCGAAGAAATGGCTTTCTCAAAAGAAACACAGATAATTGAAAAGTTAAACCAAAATAACTATTCTATATGGAAGTTTAAGGTCCAAATGTTATTAATCAAAGAGGATTTATCTGAATTAATAACAGAAGAACCACCAAACCCAATAACACCTAAATGGCAAAAAAGGGACAAGAAAGCAAGGGCAATAATTAACTTAAGTCTTGAGGACTCACAAATCGTTCATATCAGAAATTTAACCACGTCAAAGGAAACATGGGACACATTAAAAATATTCACGAAAGAGGCAATCTGTCAAGCAAACTTTATTTGCTTAGAAAATTATATGGAGCTAAATTACAAGAACATGGCAATATGCAACGTCACATTACAAACATTCTTGAAACCATCGACAAACTCTCCGCAATTGGAGAAAATATAAGTGAATCGCACATATCAGCACTATTACTGTGCTCACTTCCACCTAGTTACAACACACTCATAACGGCTCTGGAAGCCAGGCCGGAAAATGAATTAACACCAGATTATATTAAAAATAAACTTTTCGACGAATATACTAAACGAGTAGAAAACTCAGAACCAACCGAAAATTCGGCAAAAGCGTTTAAAACACAGAAAAAGTACGTAAATAATGATTACAAAAATCATAATAAATATTGCACGTATTGCAAACAAAATAATCATAACTATAAAGAGTGCTGGCACTTAAAAAACAGAAATTCACAAAAAGCTACACCGAATAAACAAACATTTAAACCAAAGAAGTTTACATCGTCGCTCTGCTTCGAAAACACAATAGGTGATAGTGAAAATGATAGGTACGAAACGAAAGAAAAAATAAATAAAAACGTACAAATAAATCATAACAAAAATCAAGATGCAGCATTTATAATCGAAAAGCCCGGAAAACCAACCTGGATTATTGATTCCGGAGCATCTTCCCATATTGCGAACAGCAAAGAAATATTTACTGAAGTAAAAAACACCGAACAAACATCCGTAATAATCGCGAACGGAAACACACTCAATTCCTATGGATCCGGTGAAGTTATGATTACAACAAAAACATCAAACGGGGACTCAAATAAAATAAAATTAAAAAACGTGTTATATGTTCCAGATTTGGAAACAAACTTAATTTCTGTGAGTAAAGCAACTCAACACGGTTACAAATTAATATTTGAAGACCACAAATGCATGCTATCTGGCAACGGCAAAACGTATCTGGAAGCGAAAAAGAAAAATAATTTATATGAGGTAATTCTCTCAGATAAAGATATCCCAAACACAGCAAATATCGCAAACGACTGCAAAAATAAAGAATGTCTAGAACTTTGGCACAAACGCCTAGGTCATAGAAATTACGAAAGTATAAAACAAATGATGAAAAACAACTTGGCCAATGGCATAAAATTAAATAACTGCAGTCATAGTACACACTGTGAAATATGCATAAAGACAAAAACTACTGATGCACCATGTCCAAAATTATCTGAACATAAAACGACACAGGTACTCGACCTGATACATACAGACGTCTGTGGACCGATAAGAACAACCTCTTTAGGGGGAAAAAGGTATTTCGTCACATTTATTGACGACCACTCAAGATTTACTGTTATATATTTACTATCTCACAAAGATGAGGTCTCAGACAAAATAAAGGACTATATTCAAATGGTTCACACACAATTCGGGAGGTATCCCAAAGCAGTCAGATCAGATAACGGGGGCGAATACATCGGTAAAAATACGGAGGACTTTCTTAGAAAAAGAGGTATAAAACACCAATTTACTATTCCACACTGCCCGAGCCAGAATGGGATTGCTGAAAGGAAGAATAGGAGCCTGATAGAAATGACCCGAGCTATGCTCTCAGAAGCTGGGTTACCCCACAGGTTCTGGGGTGAAGCAATAAATACAGCAACACATCTCCAAAACAGACTACCAACAAAGGCTACAAATAAAACTCCGTACGAAATTTGGTTCGAGAGAAAACCAAACTTACATTACCTTCGAGTATTTGGCTGTAAAGCTTATATATACATAAACAAGATACATAGAGGAAAATTAGATAACACAGCCAGGGAAGGAATATTTATGGGATATGATAACCACTCAAAAGGTTATAGAGTATACACTAAAAATAATGAAATCATAATCGGGAGAACTGTAAAATTCTTAGAGAATAACACACACATTCTGAATGAAGAAAATAATGAACCAGAATGCCTGCTTGATAACAAAAATTATATTGAAACGGAAATAAACAATACAGAACAAACACAAGCAGAACCCGATCAAAACATTCCTACATTAAGAAGGTCAGAAAGGACAAACAGGGGAGTTCCACCCAATAGATATACATCCGATAGTTACATCTGTATAGTAAAAAACGATGAAACAATAGAACCGAAAAATTGGAAAGAAATCAACGAAATAAAAAATCTTAGAGAAAAAGAAAATTGGCTCAAAGCCACAGATGCGGAAATAGAAGCGCTAATGAAAAACAAAACATGGGAACTGGTAGAACCACCACCAAATAGAAAAATAATAGGATCAAAATGGATCTTTAAAAGAAAAGTCGATAGCTCAGGAAAATCACCCATATATAAAGCAAGACTTGTTGCACAAGGATTTAGCCAAAAATTCGGTGAAGATTATGACGAAACATTTGCACCAGTAGTGCAACATACCACCATTCGTGCATTTTTAACCGCAGCCGCTTATAAAAATCTAGATGTACACCATATTGATATAAACGCGGCATTCCTTCACGGAAATTTACAAGAAGAAATTTACATGCAACAACCAGAGGGTTACATAGATAAAAACTCTAATTATAAAGTTTGTAAACTAAACAAGACCATATACGGTCTCAAACAGGCAGCAAGAGCCTGGCATATGAAAATAGAAACTTCATTAAAAGCACTCAATTTCTCGCAAAGCACAGCCGATACATGCTTATTCATAAGAAAAGAAAAAGAAAATTTCACATACGTAATAATCTATGTAGATGACATACTTATTGCAAGTAAACCGGAAATAATAAAAGAAATCGTGAAAACATTAAACGAAGAATATGAATTGAAAAATTTAGGACAAATAAAGAGATACTTAGGAACCGAAATAGAAAAAATACCGAACGGTTACGCACTAAACCAAAAATCAAAAATTGAAGAATTAGCTAAGAAATTTAACCTTGAAAATGCGAAACCATACAGTACACCAATGGAACCCGGTTTTAATAAAATAGAAGATGAGGAAAATTTGTTACCAAACAACACAGAATATCGAAAAGCGATAGGATCACTTCTTTACATCGCGACAGTTACTAGACCAGACATATCAGCACCAGTCAACATCCTTAGTAGACGTAATGAAGCACCGCGAAACAAGGACTGGAATGCAGTAAAGAGAATTATCAAATATTTACACTGTACGAAAAATTTAAATTTGGTTTTAAATACAAAAAAGTTACCTAAATTGGAAGTATACACCGACTCAGATTGGACCGGAGATATAACAACGAGAAAATCAACTTCAGGCAGTATTTACATGTTGGGAGACAATCCAATACAGTGGATCACAAAAAGGCAGACATGTATTGCCTTATCATCTGCTGAAGCAGAATATATATCTGCAGCAAATGCTTGTCAAGAAACTTTATGGTTAATTAAATTACTGGAAGATTTAGGATTAACTCAAGAAAAACCAATAATAATGCATGAAGACAATCAAAGTTGCATAAAAATGATACACAACGAAAAGTTTGGTAAGCGTACCAAACACATTGACGTCAAATTTCACGCCATAAAACAGCTTAGAGAAGAAGGAATTATAGAATTAAAATATTGTCCTACAGATCAGATGATAGCAGACGCGTTAACCAAGCCCATACCCAAACCTGCACTGGAAAGACATAGAAATTCAATGAAACTTTTTATGATCAATTCCTCGGAAGAGCTTAAGGGGGAATATTAGAAATATTAACCTCATCCGACTAATTTATCACCAGAAAAACCACTTTCATTTCCTTTTTGCAAAGTGGAAAGAAGGAACGACCTTGAAAGAAAATAGCTTTCAAAGTGATCAACATTTCTTTCGACTCATAATAAATTGCTTAGTGAGATTTATGACCCTACTCAACTCTAGATAAATGTTTCAAGAGATCTACTAAATTAGTAAACTGTTATTATGTGAAATAGACTAAAAAACATTTGTACAATAATTATAAACATTGTTATACTGATTACACTCTTACGTTCAGACTCTGCAATATGTGTTTTTTCTTCTGACGTATGAGTAATTCCAATGATGCAATCATGAACTATGAACTCATTCTTTTTTTACTTTAATTTTCTCAGTCCTCTCCAAAATGTAAACGCGTAAACAACTAGAGCGAATAAGCTCTAAAATGTCATATGAATATAATCTAAACCTAATTGTTAAATGTTAACGTTATTGTAATGTCCATCTGTTCTAATTTAGTGAATTAAATAATCAAGAATGTGTTTTAAAAGAAGTTTAATTATTTGCAGTCAAAGCCTAATTAAATACTTAGTTTTTCAGTGAAGTGTTCCATATGATCGATTTACCGATCCCTTGAATTTACGTGGATTATCTTACACTTTAATGGATACACAATTGGAGATTAAATCATGAGATGCACCTTCAGAAAAGGTAAGAAAATTTATCTTATCCTTTTTAATCTTCTTGAGATAACATCAGCGCTCGATCAGTGATATCGAACTCCTCCTTCAAGAACACTAATTAATACACTATAAAAACCCTTCGGAAACGTTTCTGAAAAATTCAGGCAGCTAAAAATAATTTGTTTTTATAAATTATTCTTTAAATTTTGAAGACGTATTCGTTTCTAGGGATTCAAAAGACAATGTAACATGCTATTTAAAATTTCATATAACTCAGACGATTATATTATATTTTCGTTCGTTGTTATAGCATATTTTCATAAAATAAGAAACATTGGTCATTTTTTACAGTGTAGGAATTTCACGTTCTAAAATTTACAAAGCTTTCAGTAAATGTCAACAAATGTCAAAATTTTCAATAAATGTCAACAAAAGATAAAATGTTACCAACATAAAATGTACTTATTTTATTACGAAAATTAATCATCATAATAACAGACGGTATAAATATTTTTCTCATTGAAATAACAACGATGTTCTTTTTACATTGTCTTGTATTGGATATTGGCGCATAGTATAATTTTAATGTAACATAACTGTAATTAATTGTTTGTAAAAGTGTAATGAAAATTAATTTCATAAAATAAAATTAATAATATATAATATGATAATCTGCACATAAAATAAATTTTGTATTCATGCATTTTTGCATAAGAGTACAACAAATATTGCACCAAGATCTGAATATTTATAAAACTAGTTATAGTACGAACCCACCTCATTTGACACATTTAACGTAAAATTTTTTAACTTGTTAAGCGATGACTTACCTTTCCGTAATGAACCCTGTCTCACTTGATACAACGTTATAAGAAAACTTTAGTTAAAATTATTTGTTAATACCCTAAATTCTAGTTAAAACAAAAAAAAAACATTTATAACATTAAAAAATAATTCAAAACAAATAGAAGCATTTTCCATACAGCAGAACAAAATATCTACTCATATTATATTATAATAATAAAATTACTTATAGATAAATGAAAGTGTTAATATAGATAATGATATCTGCAAAGAAAAACATCTTCATAGAATTTTGTATAGACTCGTTTAATATATTATGTTTAGCTATCCTTCAGTATGCAATGCTGTTCAAATGTCATCGAATTTGTAAGACAGAATAAATATTACCTTATGTTATTATAAACCTGTAAATTTCCACTTACAGATAGTTAGCGTGAATTTCCTCCAGGGAATTTACTTACAATAACAGCCGACAGATATTCAGTAGACTTGTGTAAATTTTGAACATTTATATACATATATATATTAATTTAACAGAAAAAACGAATGTTTTGATAAAATGTATCCAAATATTAATGTCCAGATTATGTTTTAAAGTATTGAACCAATGACAGATTTTAAATTACAATAATTTACGTTTTTATTTGATTCTTTATAAACATTATATATTTTCAAGATGGTAGGAAAAGTTAGTCATATAGTGCGGTATATTAGAATAAGAAACATTCCCAATATATGGTGATTTTATAATTTCCCAACATTTACAAGATATAACATGTTGGAAATTGTACGTCAAACCGGACAAATGCGGTGAGTTCGTACTGTTATTATTTTAGTGAAATGGAGTATATCGTCTGTTATTACCATATTATTAATTTCCTTTATAAAATAAGTATATTTTAAGTTGGCAGCATTTTATCTTTTGCTGACATTTTCTGAAAATTCCAATATGAACCTTAAGCCAAGCTTAGAATATTTCAGAACGCGAAGTCCATATTTAGACTCTTCTTCCATTTAATATCTATTTCTCCGGAAATATCTATCCAAAAAACTGTCAGTAGATTATATGATTGCTATGGTTAAACAATTTTCGTATACAAATTCGGTTTATAAATTCAGTAATACGAAAATAATATGACTCCATCTTAAATATGACCTAATCACCAAAACAACCTAGAATTATTACCTATCATGGGATATCATTGAATTAATTACATATGATAGGATTTTATAGAATGTAGAAAACTTTTATTAATATCTTTTTAAGTTTTGATTCGAGTTTCATAAAATTTGAAATGACTCGACAAAATTCTGCAAAGATTTTATACATTAAATTTGAAATCCGTTGGTTGGGTATTTTTTGCGCTGTTATATGCGAATAGACGGATGTACAAGACGATTTATGGGTCTTACGTATTTAGAGAATTAAGAACGCACATAAAAATGATTAGTTGTTTTTTAAGCTCAACTATTTTGACGTCGTTTCTTAATCTATACAGTAAGTTGTAATTGTAACGATTTATAAATACACAATTTAGCAATTTAGCCACAAATTTCACTTATTGAAATAATATTGAAGTGTAACTTATTCGGTAAGAAACGTTAATATTATATTCCCTTTATTTTTATTGACTTATTTAAGGTATCTCATATGTAAAAACTGTCTTTAAATGGGAAATTTAAATAATTTTTTAATTATTTAATTTAATTTGTAATAGATTAATTTTTTTATCCAATTATTGTGTTTGAGTGCCATTGTAGATAACATAAATTATGAATATACAAAATATATGAATATATTGATACATTATGAATATAATGATATTTCTTGAAACCCAAGATTCATTTTCATCTTTATTAGCTTGGAGTGTTAAATTACAACGTGGATTTTTATTCAAATTGTAGCTTTCTTAGCATTCAAAACTAGTTTTATCGTATTGGTAATTGTACATTCTATATAAATGCATTGTTGTACGATGTACATAACTTAAATGTACATAACTTATACATAACGTGAAATATTTACTTTATTAATAAATATATCAATTTTATTAATAAATATATCAATTATATTTAATCAGAAATTGGTATTTATCTTACATTATTTGTTACTTTTTAGAAAGAAAAAGTTTATTTTTCTAGAATTGAAGTATATTACATGTTTTTTTTCTGTTTTTAAGTGAATTATATTTAAAGCTTTTTGTGTTGAAAAGTTTTGTCACTAATTGTCAATTAAAAATATTTAATGGTACCATAAAACATAGACATTATGAGAACTTTACAGTTTAAATAAACATAATTATGTCTTTATCTAAATTATAAATTGGTCCGTACTTATTTAATTGTTCTTGGATATAATCAAAACATCAGTCCAATACTTTCGTGAAATATAATTATATTTTTAAATAATTAAACAGCTCAGTAAGGGTACAGGTAAAAATAATCTCACCTAATTGTTTAAATATAGATTCGACATATTTAAGTTATTGAGTATTATTCTTTAAATTTCAGTCTCTATATTAACATGACGGGATAACGTTTTGTACAATCCTATAACATTTTTAGCTTGATTAAAGATATATTAAAATTGGTTAAATGCAAATATTTCGTTAACAGTGTCACATATCAGGTGAAAAACAAACTTAGAAAAACAGAAAGCAGAAGAAATTAGAAGTAACAAAATCCAAAATATTCTTTTAAAGTGAAAAACTTTGTAATCTAGAAAGTTTTACATCAAACTTTACAAAGAAAACAAAATGTTTATATTAAAATTTAAATACGCTGTTTAAAAGCTTACAGTACGAAGTAAACTGTGACAAAAATAAGAATTTTTCAGACACGAAAACTTGGATTATCTCTTAGTGTAAACACATCGCATCTTTTTAAACTAAATAAACTCCAAACTTTTCATTCAACAAAGTAAATTTACATTTTTGTTCTTTTGACTAATGAAATATTTACATACTTTTTTTTGCTGAAATTTACATATATTAGATGAGTTTTGATCAAAATATTTTTAAATATTGAATTAAGTAATTCACTTCAAAACTTAGTACACGTTAAATTATACACGTCTGAAAAGTAATATATTTATAGAAAAACACATTTCACGAAAAAAATCATTAAAAATTCTTATAAATAAATAAAAATATTTTTACTTCGGGACCCCTTTAAAATGATAAAATCATATTTTATGAATTATTCATAAAATATAACTGAAACCTGGAATGGTTATTTTTAGAGTATATTTATACATGATGGTATGTTATACGGCTAAAAATGTATTGATGAATATTTAGTAATATATAATCATACTTTTTCATTACAGATTCAGTTATAAGAATTGTGGATTAAACAACATATTAAACCGCAGTGTAAATAGTAATTAATAATATTGGTAATTTTTATTTCAGATTTATTTCTATTAATAGAAAATTCTGTTAATATTGCTTTATTGTTTTACTGCTTTTTATATTGCTTTATTGCTTTATTATGTATATTGTAATATATTGCTGAATATTTTGTAATATATAATCCGACATTTTCTGTACAGATTCAATTATAAGAATATATCAAACAACATATTAATCCACAATGTTAATAGCAATTAAAACTATTTTTAATTTTTATTTCAGATTTATTTCTATTCATGGGAAATATCGTTTATGAGTATTTGTTTAATTATACGAGTTACAAAGCATAAAAATCTTTCACATACTTTCGAATTCAGTGCGTTAAATCATTTTCTTTTCTTAAATTCTATCCTTTAAATTAAATTCCTTTCATATTCCAGAAATCCTTTCTGTGGTTTTGGAACTACAATTAAATTGTAGTTGATTGCTTTCACTGAAATTCCCACCGAATGTACATGGTTTAAATAATAGAAAATAAATTATAGATATTGAAATAAGACCTTTGCGTATCCGGACAGTACAATGCAATTTAAGCCCCTACTTCATTTCAAGAATGTTTTACAAATATCATTTTTAATTTCTGTATTTATTAAAGCTTTCTACATATTTACACTACTGTGAAAAACTTAAGATATAAACACAAAATGCTATTTTCTGAACATGTGAGTACTCAAAAGGAAATTCTATAAACAGCAAGTGTAGAACATAGGTACTACCCTAACAGCACAGACAGTCGATGTGAAGTCTTCTTGACATCACAAATGGTCACAATTGTCACAGTCACTACAATGAAAAGAAATGTGATATTTTTTATTCGTCTCATTTTTACTCTCATTTAGTCACTCCACTGAACAGTCACCATGACTGCCGCTTTTTGACGAGTCACCAGGTGACTTTACAATGAAGTCATCTTGTGACTCTCATGTGACTGTCATTTTGACACTCTATTGTAAAGTCATCATGATAGATGTTCTGTGACGATTTCCCAAGTGACAGAAAATGAAATAATCTGGTGACTTGTCACAAAGGAGTACAATGATGACTTCACAATAGAGTGTCGATCACCGAAAAGTCACCATGCGACTTCATAGTGACATCATTTGGCGACTCATCACAATGCATAGCTCACAATGATTTCAAAGTTCAGTATTCAACTGACAGTGACTTGAGAATCACAAGGTGACTTCATTGTAATGTCACCTGGTGACCCATCACAAAGTGACAGTCACGGTGACTTTTCAGTGTTAACAATCATTTGAGAGTAATAATGAGACAGTGAAATATCCCATATTTTGATTCCCCGTAGCGATTGTGACACTTCTAACCATGTGTGACGTCAAGGGGATTTCACATCGACTGGCCGTGCTGTTAGGGTAGTAACTCTTTTCTACACTTGCTCTTTATAGAATTTCCTTTTGAGTACTCACGTGTTCAGAAATTAGCATTTTGTGTTTGTTGCTTAAGTTTTGCACACCAGTGTATACCTACTATTAATTAAATTTTAGTCTCTATATTAACATAACGGGTTTACGTTTTCTACAATCCTATAACATATTTAGCTAGATTAAAGAGAATAAAATTGGTTAAATAGAAATATTTCATTAACAGTTCCACATATCAGGAGAGACACAAACTTAGAAAAACAGAAAGAAGAGGAAATTAGAAGTAACAAAATCCCAAAATATTCTTTTAAAGTGGAAAACTTTGTTTGTAATCTCCTCATTAGTAATCTGAAAGTTTTATATTAAACTTTTCACAGAAAATAAAATATTTATATTAAAATTTAAATACGCTGTTTAAAAGTTTACAGTACGAAGTAACTGTGACAAAGATTAGAATTCTTGAGACATGAAAACTTTGGACTTTCTCCTAGAATAAACACATTGCATCTTTCTAAACTAAGTAAACTCCAAACTTTTGATTCAACTACGTAAAATTACATTTTTGTTCTTTTGACTAATGAAAAATTTACATAATTTTTTGCTGCAATTTACATAATATTAAATGAATTTTGATCAAAATATTATTAAATTTTAAATTTATGAATTCACTTAAAAAAATACTGCATTTTAAATTGTACACGCCTGAAAAGTAATCTTTATAGAAAACACATTTCACGAAAAAAATTATTAAAGAATGCCAATAAATAAAGAAAATAAAATGTTTTTCCCAGGAAGCCTTTAAAATGGCCTAATGATATTTCATAAATTATTCATGAAAATTAACTGAAACCTGGAATGATTATTTTTAGAGAGTATATTTATTATATGATGGCATGTTATATGGCTAAAAATATATTGCGAATATTTAGTAATATATAATCCTACTTCTTCATCACAGATTCAAATATAAGTATATATTAAACAACATATTAATCCACAATATTAATAGTAATAAAAAATATTTTTAATTTTTATTTCCCATTTATTTCTATTAATAGAAAATATTGTTTATATTGCTTTATTGCTCTATTGTTTATATTATAACATATTGCTGAATATTTATTAACATATAATCCTACTTTTTCATTACAGATTCAATTATAAGTATATATTAAACAACTTAAATAACATCCAAAATAATAATAGTAATTAAAAAGATTTTTAATTTTTATTTCAGATATACTTCTATTAATAGGAAATATTGTTTATGAGTATTTGTTCAATTATACAAGTTACAAAGCTTAACCATTCTTGCACATATTTCCGAATTCAGCGTGTTAAATAATTTTCTTTACTTAAGTTCTATCTTTTAAATTAAATTCCTTTCATTTTCCAGAAAGCTTTCTGTGGTTTTGGAACTGTAATTAAATTGTCGTTGATTGCTTTCGCTGAGAGATTCTCACCGAATATATATGGTTAAAATAACAGAAAATAATTTATAGACTGAAATAAGACCTTTGCGTATCCAGGCAATATGATGCAATTTGATCCCCTATTTCTTTACAAGAATGTTTTACAATATCGCTTTTAATTTCTGATCCTATTAAAACTGAAATATTTTTTATCTACTGTATTGTCAGCAAATCATACCTTATTAGTTAGTGAAATAAAGATATTCAGATATGTCTACTTCATTTTTACACACATTCAATATTCAGAGTTGTTGCAAATGCAAAAATACATAATACATATACCATGTAATTAGGTCATAATGAACAGAGGAGAGTATATTCAACTAGATAAACGTGTCCAACAGATAAGAGTGAAATATGCCAACCAGGATATCGTCGGGATAGCTCTGGAGGGAGAGCGTTGGTACGGCAAACAGAAATACCCAGGTTCGAGTCCTGGTCCCAGCATATTTTCTCTCTGTTGGAAAAAATCTCAACTATGATACTCCAACTGTTACATGCTAAAAGTAACAAACTTCAACTATCAAAGTGTACCCGACTCTGACGTCTCACATTATCATAAATAAAATCCTCTCATTCCCCCATCCAGAGAAGAGTGAGATGCTATCCAGCCACATTTAATGCACATTTTTATTGAATTAAGTCTGGGTAGTTTGTTATCCTTCCACTGAATTAATTCTTATCATCTTCATAATCCAGTAAAAAAATCTTTTACGGGGATAAAAACTTCATTTTTATTATCCAAAGGCTTGAGGCAACAAGAGAAATATTGCTCCTTACAGAGCCAGAATAGCACTGGACATTTTCATAAAGATCCACAGTTAACAAAAATGACATGATCAAACACAATTACACCCATCCTGTTAATATAATACTTATAATTGTCCAATTATAACATATTAAATTATCTAAAAATCATTATAAAAATAATAAATCTCCATTATGAGGAATGTAATCAATTATGTATTTTGTAAAGTAAACAAACTGAGTTTTTTTTTATACTTGATTATTTATAAAATGAAAGTATAAACAATTAATTACTATCATTTAAACAAAGTTGACAATACCCCCAAAATATCATGAATGAAGCTTGCATTTTGCTGATAAAAAAGGAGGGATGATGCATTAGCAAAAAATATAAAAATAAAATAAAATATGATTGCACTTCACAGATGTAAAGATGCCTTGGTATAATTTTTTCCGTGGTAAATTGTCTCTCGATTAGATTAATGTTCTAACACCAGCCATTGGATATAATTTACCTAGTTGAATATACTTTCCTCTGTTCCTTATGACCTAATTACATGATATACAGCAGTTTCAGTCCAAATATTTTCTCCTTCAAGTAAGTAGAATGAAGAAGTGTGCTTGTGAGAAGGATTATTAGTTTGAAACTCCTGAACACATCTGATTTTGTAAAAATAGGAATACAGCATTTTACCACAGATTTTTAACACACTAAAGAATAACAGTTCCATTTGACGTAAAGCACTACATACACTGTAAAAAATGACCAATGTTTCTTATTTTATGAAAATATGCTATAACCACGAACGAAAATATAATAAAATCTTCTGAGTTATCTCAAATTTCAAATAGCATGTTACATTGTCTTTTGAATCCCCAGAAACCAATACATTTTCAAAATTTAAAGAATAATTTATAAAAACAAATTATTTTTAGCTGCCCGAATTTTTCAGAAACGTTTCCGAAGGGTTTTTATAGTGCATTAATTAGTGTCCTCAGCCTGGAATACCTGTTTTTCGAATGCTATCAATTCTGAAGTAAACATTTGCATGCTCAAAAAAAATGTTTAACAGAAAAACATGCAAAATTAACATCGTTAACAATAACATTAAAATTAAGATTATTTCTTTACTCTTTCATGTATAAATTAACTTATGCGGCTGAAAACGTGTACTTGAGAATGGATAACAATCGAAAAACAGGTATTCCAGCCTGAGGACACTAATTAATACACTATAAAAACCCTTCTGAAACGTTTCTGAAAAATTCGGGCAGCTAAAAATAATTTGTTTTTATAAATTATTCTTTAAATTTTGAAAATGTATTCGTTTCTGGGGATTCAAAAGACAATGTAACATGCTATTTGAAATTTCGGGTAACTCAGAAAATTTTATTATATTTTCTTTCGTGGTTATAGCATATTTTCATAAAATAAGAAACATTGGTCATTTTTTACAGTGTATGCGCAACTTGGATGTATTCTTTCTACTGTGGATTCCTCTATTACCAATGTTACCGATACCTGAGTTTATACAGAAACATGCTTCCTTCTTTAGGGATAATGCATTTATGATTTCAAATATTTTATCATTTTCTTCGAACCCGGAGTAGTAATTGGTCCATTTCGTAATCATCTTTACTTTCAAGATGAAGATATAATTTCTCTTTCAAAGATAAAGATTACTGACCTAATTGCATGATATACAGGAGTTTCCGTGCTATTTCATATTCATCATGTAAAATGCTATACTTATAGCTTGAATGAATGAAATTAGCTCTGCAGTTCGCAGCCTCATCCAACAGATAAGAGTGAAATATGCCAGCCAGTATATCGTCGGGATAGCTCAGTAGGGAGAGCGTTGGTACAGCAAACCAAAGTACCCAGCTTCGAGTCCTGGTCCCGGCGTATTTTCTCTCTGTTGAAAAAATCTCAACTATGATATTCCAACCATTGGATATCATGTAGATATTGATAATGGCGCCATTTGTACGTTCGAAATATGTCAATCCATATATTAAAAAGTTTTTTATAAGTCTTTTGTGTTCAACTTTTAGCACTTAAGCATTTAAATCTGTATTTTAATGTTAATTAGTGGTTTTATTATATGATTATCAATAACAGTTCATTGAAACTCATTATCTGTAAAAACCCTTCACTGTAGACGTACTTCTTCCCCAACACATATCATGTGCGTGAACGCCACGTTAAAAAAAAGTGCACTTATATTTCAACCCGTTTCGCTGATATGAGTACTGACTGTGATATTTTTATCTTATTGTTTTGATATACAATGTGTTCTATACTCTGTTATATTACAGTATTTCATTTCTAAAATGCGTGTTTAAATCTAAAGTATTAAAAATTATTTTACAGAAGACCATTGGAAAATCAAGTTTAATTTCATTATTTATTGCATTCCAAGAATTTAGCTAATAAATATTGTGTTTCTAGTCAATTCTGTTTTATTTTTAATGAATTATTAGAACAATTAGAGGAAAATTAATTATAGAATTTCAATAAAGATAATCGTTTACAAAGCTTAATGATTACATGCAAGAATAATATTTTTCAATGTATAAGTTAAACCTACAATGACTTGAAACTTATTTTTTCTTAAATATAATCAATTCATTGAATAATTTCATGTAATGCCATCGGCAGTTATGTTATTTAAAAAAGTCTTAAAATACAACTTATTGATATTATATTAGAATAATACACATTGTTTCTTGTTAAGAGCCTATTTAGGTGAAGAGGAAAAATTTTAAAGCTGAGATTAAACCAATGAAAACATTTTTTGCCAATTTCTCGTTTGCTTTTCAATATTTTAAAATGTTTCATTTTGTGCAAAACGTATCTCAGGTCAAGGTCTAACGTTGTACATTTGTACTTTTTGGATGTTTATTGCAGTTTCTTCATTCTGGGGATTCTTTCAATTTTCAAGACAACCAACCATTTTTTAACACTTTCCTACTTAGTTGAAAAAAGTTTATGACTTCTGTTTGTCTGGCCGTCTGCCGTCTGTACGTCCGTCCGACCGTGCTCTAACTGACGCAAATATACTCGAATTGCTCTGAATTTCTTGTATGTTATTGTCGTTTACTATAGCATGATCCCTATTGAAAATGAAGTTTATAGCATTTGTAGTTTTTTTACAAGGACAGTCAAAAGTATTCCGTTACATTGCAGTCAATAGAAAAAAATCGTTTCAAGTTCATTTTGATGATGCTACACCATTTGAAACATGATAAAATTGATATAAAATTAGTAAGGACACAAAAACATGCTTTTTGTAGAATATGGGGTTCAAACCATTTATTATTCATTTACAAAGTCAAACAAAAGAATTCTGTTTAACATTGTTCTACGGGTGAAAATGGTTTGCAGTGTAATTTAATGATGTTTCACTATTTCAAACATAATGAAATTTATATGCATTACTGAGGTGCACTATAAATTGCTCACTTAAAATTATGATGTGAATTGCGTTTATCGTTCATTTACATGGGACACAAATACATCGGTAACTGTATACGGGTAATAATTACAGTCTATGTGTGATAATTGCGTTTTCAAGATTAGTTTGCGTTTTTAACTAAAGTTTTGCATAGTACGTAGTGTGTATAAAACCGGTAGATTATATACAGGGCTACACAAGGGAATTCGTAAGGGCGTAAGTACTACAGACTATGGCATTGATTTGCTTAGGGTAACTTTTAATTGTGTTACACATTTTCCTGAAGTTTCTGGAAAATAAGTAAATTCATGTACAGTGCTGCGAAAAGAACAAGGTACATTGCCGTTTTTGGTAGGTAATTGCTGAAGGTTTGATTTACGTTGACTTTTGCGTTTTTTATCTCAATTAAATTTTAGCTTATTATAGGGTGTGTACAAAATTCTTTAGATAATATACAGGGCTGTACAAAAGATTTCAAGTGCATACCGATCTATTAGCCAAAATTGTTAAATGTGAATTTTATAAATGAACTAAATTTTATCAGGCTATGTATAATCATGCTGCTGTATCAAATTGTATGTTTTATCTATGTTTTATCATGCAATGTATACTATGTATATATCCAAATACATAGATCTTATATAGGGCTGCACTAAATAATTCGACTACATTTTTTCATGAAAGGTAAATGCTAAAACTGGACTTTTAAATGTGTTATATGTTTCCTATACTGCTTACTACTTACATATGTTCTTCCACTTTATTTAAAGGTGAAGTTTCGTTATAGTTTTCTGGATGTGTTCGAAAGTGTTTCATAATCTATGATTTTTCGTTCTTGTTTAAACGGTCTCGGGGAAAAAACTGCAAACAAAATTGAAAATGTACACTTAAACAACGTTAGACATCGATTTCGGATAACACCCTGCAGAATTATTTAAAAAGATAGAAAAGCAAACGAGAAATTTGAAAAGCATCATTTTGTTAAAACTTACTTTGATAATGTCATCGCATGACTAGTATAGGCTCTTAGAAAAAATACTTCTTTCTTTTAAATTATGTTACATCTAATTATCTTAATTATTTATTATAAATAAATTATTTTATTGAAAACATGTTACGATTTTCTTTTTATTTCTTCTGCCAATAAAAAACAAGAAACAAAAATAATGCTTCAAGCATAGATTACGAAGCACTTTCCAACACGTTATGTATAACTTAACAAAACATCGCTATTTATTAAGGTAAATAAGATACCTAAGTAATTGTTTTAGAAAACGCGCATAACATATTTCGAAAATAGGATTCACTAATTACCATCCATAGCCAGAAAAGTAGTTCAATTCTTTTGTGCAGCCTTGTATTTGATCTATAGATTTATATATATTCTACATATAGTATGCTAAAATTTAATTTAGAATGAAAACATATAATAGGGTGATAACTCACCGTCAGCAATTTCTATCAATAGGCGGAAACATACTTAAATTATTTTGCACAGCCCTGTATATGACCTACATATTTTTATCCTCGTCACATATTAAGCTAAACTGTAATTCAGACAAAAAAATACGCTTAACCCTCTAATGCCCATGGTAACATATCTGCTATCACCACTGTTTCCAATTAAGTAGATTTTTTTATTCAGATATTCAATATTCACCCCAGAAATTTAAAATAGCAATATTTGTTTAATTTAATAACAAACATTTCGTCATCAAATGAAGATTAAATTATTACTGAAATTTCCTGGTATGAATTCAGATTTTCGGAATTTCAGAATTTCCCGAATGTATTCTACCATGGGAATTAGAGCGTTGAAACTGCTGAAATAACAATTTTGGAAAAATCATCCATAAGTGGTCATTCATCCAGTTCTTTGGATTGCCCTGTATATGATTTTACATATATTCTACAGACATGCCCTAGTATACTATATATAGTTCAGCGTGACAATTCTAACTCAATTAAAATCACCCCTCAAGAAATCCACGGTCATACACAGTACTGATTATGATTTTTTAAAGTAGCCGTACATATGATCTATAGCATTTATATACATCACATATCTCAGGAAAATACATATCTCACATATCTCAGCATTTATCTCAGGAAAAGTGTGTCTAATATGGAGTGTGACCATCGTGCACTGCTATAAAAGCCTCACAACGAGCTCTCATATTGTTTATGATGGTATCAATAAATGCTTGTGGCAACAAAGGCAATCTTACAAAAGCGTGGCTTTTAACTCCTGGCGGGTACTGGGAGTGGGTCAGTAAGCAAAGGATTAGTTAAACTTAAAAACGTATATCATAACTTAAAATGCACTTCCAGCAATTATCACTAATAGACAGTATTTCGGATGCAATACTGTATTCTAAATCTTTTGTGCGTCTCTGTAAATTAAGTATAAATGCTGTGCACATCATATTCTGCTGAAAATACATTGTAGTAAACCTCGGTAATGTACCGGGTGCACCATAATTTCGTTAAAACGAAAAAAAAAAAGTAAAAAAAATAAAAAGAAACAAATGATGCTAAAAAATTCCAGTTTGCAGGAATGGGATTAGAGGGAGATCGGATTTTTTTATTAACAAACAAAATTGTGGTTAAAAAAATATCGATAGGTAGCGCTGGCACGCATAATATGAAGCAGATGTATGCAAATTATTCTTATAAAAAAGACACATTTCTGCGAAACGACTGAAATCTTATTCAGTAAATAAAAGCAGTATCCCATTACATGAAACAGTCTATTTAGCCGGCTTCAGTCATTTTCCCGTGATTAATTTTCTCAATACGCCAGTTGCTGATTCCCCAATCTTGTAAAAGTGTTTAACCAACACCGCTTGACTTAGTTGTAACGATGGCTTACTGACGGCATCTATTGAAGAATCTCTGTGCATTGAGGGGTTTTATTGAATGCCTGATTTGTATAAATCTGCTTCATGTGCATGCAGCGTCATCTACCGGTAATTTTGAAACAAATTTTTGTTGTTATAAAAAAATTCGATCTCTCTCTAATCCCATTCCTGCAAACAGAAATTTTCAGCATTATTTGTTTCTTTTTACGAACAGTATATCAATGTCATTATATCTGAAATAGTGTAGTATAACTAAAATACGTTGTAAACAGTTTTCTTCCGTAGATCATTATGTAACGGAATTCTTTTGCGTTCCCTGTAAATGAATAATAAATGTTTTTCACCGCATATTGTACAGAATGCTTGTTTTAGTACGTTTCATTAATCCATATCAATTTCATTATGTTTGAAATTGTGTAACATCATCAAAATGCACTTGAAACGATTTTTGGCCATAGAGCATAATGCAATGGGTCAGTTTTGAGTGACCCTGTAAATGAACTATAAATGCTACACGTTCTATTTTCAATAGAGATCGTGCTATTCGTAGAGATCGTAAATGCCAATAACATATAAAATTTACAGAGCATTCCGAGTATATTCACGAGAGATAGAGTTCGGATGGAAAGACAGACGGACAGACGTCCCGACAAACCGAACTCATAAACAATTTTCAACTATTTTAGAAAGTGTTAAAAACTTATATTCATGAACAAAACTACATTTTTGTCGATACTGCGATAATATATATATATATATATATTTGAGAAGTTAAGATAAATTTCATTTAATATTTGTAAAATGAAAAAAACATTTCATAATGAATGTATTAACGAATATAAAAAAATAATACATAATGAAATTATTGTAGAAATATTCAATTGAATAAAATTAAATTTCCTTCTTCCTACATTTTTCAGGAAACAAGGTTCCTCAACTCTTTTTTTAAATATACCGAATCTCAGAATATTTGTGAAAAGAAAAATTCAATAGAGAAAAATGTGAAAATGTAAAAAAAGAAATCACAATTCGATAATGAGAAATATTGAGCATTAAAAATACCGTTACTAAGTTAAATTCAAATATTTAATGGCATCCGTTTCACTATAAAATGTCGTTATGTAACTCTAGCGTATTTCTTTTAAGGACCCGCATGGAAAACTTAAACTGCGTGAAATATTTTTTAATGTAATGTTTCTATCCTTCCTGATAAAAGAAAATAATTAGGGTTATATTCAACTCTAAAGCAATTCATACTTTTTACTTCTTTGGTTTCATCCACATAATTCTATTCAAACGTAAAGAATGAATAGGAAATCTATAAGTTTGGTATTAAACTTGAATCGAAAAAATTCAACCTTACGTGTTTCCCATTTTAATTGGAAAATACGATTCTTTTTGCGAGATAAATGTGTTGCGGTATTAAAAAGAAAAGAGAGGAATTTATTCGGTAGATTTGTGAAATACGAAATACTAGGTAAAAAATTCGTATAAACTTTAAAATATTACAAAAGAGAAACAAACAATTATATGAAAGTGTGGTTTTCTTTAGAAATATTAATTAGTAATTAGTAGTTAGTAATTAGTCATGTATTTTGCTTAACAATTTGAAAGGCGATGGTGTATTATATAAATACTTAATTTTAATTCCCAACTACCAATTGGCACCCAGAATTTTTTAATAACATTCTGCTCTTTTAAAGTAAATGAAGAAAATATTAATTTTCAAATCCATTCTTACGTAAATTCTGCTGAACTTCAATCATTTCAACATTTTGGCAACAGAATTACTTTGGCTCTTAAAGGATGCATAGCTAAAATAGTTGTAGTTAAAATATGTCACAGATGGGAGCTAACACGATTGCAACCTCTGAAAATATGCATATATATATATGGATGTAAACAAATTAACTACTCGGTGGATCCTTTTCCAATTTATTCATCAATCTATTGTAGAACAGTAAGAAACTTTCCTATGACTAATCAATCTTTTCTGTATAATTCATTTCATAAACAGGGAGACAAATATGAACGTTCACAAGAGGAGAGCGGCCCATAACCCGAAAAAAATAATACAATTAAACATGCACTAAAAATTGCTAACAATATGTATATTTATGTTTCCTCCTCTGTTTGAGTACGGTGAAGATGCTCTTGCCTTTCATTACTTCTATAACTGTCCTTCAACAGCTCAATGGCATATTTGCCTCCTGTTCAACCGGAATGTTGGCTGGTTAATATTTTATAGCTTTGCTCTCAAAGTTTAACACCATCTCTAACTTTCTATGTGACTTGTCTATCTTAATCCATCACTGAGCCAGGGACTTGTGTTCCTCGTTATTCATTGCCCATTGCCGGGTTGGAGCTTTGTATTCTCTGGCAGTTATATTATTTTGTACAATTGTCTTTTTCACACAAACATTGTGAAACATTGATCAACAATATTTCACAATCAACAATGTTTCACAAATATTGTCCTTATTCACTGCCCATTGTCGGTCGGAGCTTTGTATTCTCGACAGTTATATTATTTTGTACTATTGTGTTTTTCACAAACATTGTGTTCGTTATATTCATATATTTATTTAGCTATTATTAATCAACTCGTCGCATGTCGCATTTGCCGTCGCACTCCGCTTCGGCTGAATTTCTTTTGAGACACCAATAAAGATGACGCGACGGCTAGGAATATCTATGCTCTACAATCTTGGTTTCCTAGTCTGAGACTTCTAGGGCAGTAACGGACAAACATCCACTAGAAAATAGATATTGGAAGCAAGTAACAATGCGTGAGAATGTTGCTTGCAGCATGTCCGGATGGATATGGAATCAATTTAACATAGTTTAACTCGTTTCAATTCCATAAAAGTTATAGGACATGAACTGTACGGTGGGATTTGGTATAGCGTCACAACAAGAAATGCACTAGTATCAAAACTAGTAGCCTAGCAGTCACTTGGTCTTGCATTTCCTACTAATAAATTTCCGCTCACCAAAGCAGTCTTTATCTGAAATACCTTAACTGGATGAATATATCTTAAGGTTCTAGTTCTGTAAAAATATCGTAGACTGAGTAATTCTTCCTTGCAAAAAAAGTTCTACATGCTTGAGATAAAGATATAAATAATCATTTATTAAATTTTTCATTGTTTTAAACCTGATTTGAGAATAAAATCCTGTATTATGTTCGAGTTGTTATTTATTATTTCAGATTAAAAAAGAATAAAAAATCGACAGATAACATTTTTAGAAGATCTCTAGTAGTATAAAAAATCCGTCAACTCTATTGATTAGTGTTGCCAATTAAATGGGTTTTATATTTAAAACATCTACCAGAGTACCCGAAAAGGTAATGTTGATTTATTTATATATTTGTTTGCTTTTGTTTGCCATTAACACAGTTGCCAAGTCTCCGGATTTTTGCACACCAGTATTTTTTTACAGAAAATGTTGCTCTTTTATATCGCAGAATGCTCTGATTAAACAAAACAACATTTTTTGTACTAAATTACTGGTATCCAAAAAGCTGGAGACTTGGCAAGTATGCATTAAATAACTGAAAGATTTTGATTGGAAAATTCAGGTGGGTATTCTGAATAACAAACGCGCTAACCAAGCAACACTGATCAGTGATCAGCATAGTCTCTGAACCTTTTGACACTAAAAATAAATAAAATTTGTTACACGTATTTAACATTAACGACTTCAACTTTTGAAATTTATTCCAAAAAATGTTCAGTACTACAAAAAAACTTCAAAATATTAAACTAAATTTTTGTAGTTGTTTGGCAACAAATAAAAAAAGAGTTGGAACATGTCCTATATTTGCATATATCTTAGTGTCTAACTCCTCTCTTTAGGTAGCAAATTTCTGTATAACTTTTCACATTAACAATGCTGCTTTTTCGGTTTAAATTAATATGCGATTTGTAACAACAGGATATACGAAATTTTTATATCAATTCGTTATTTTTTTTTTCAAATCTAAAACTCACCAAAATCAACTTCAAAATAGAATTCAATATTTACTTTACATCTGTAAAAATGAGAATTTTCAAATATTGATCTTTTTAATATTGTATCTGTAAACATTCTGCGTATTTTAACTAGTTATAGGCACGTCTAATGTAAAACTGAAAATAAATAATAGTGCTTAGTTTAAGCAAAATTAGTGTTGTCCAACTCGTACCACACCCTGCCTTCTATATAGAGGATATTTTAAATAGTCTTTTAGAAAAAGAAAAAAAAAACATTTTTTCATAATTATTTTTGTCTTATAGCACTTTATAGAAAATAGTAGGCTATGCCAGGGAAAGAAGATTAGAGGATTTAAACGGGAATTTCGCCAAATTAGCTTCATAATCAATTATCCCCAATTTGGCTTCATATATGGCAACTTATTTTTGTAGCCAAATTTGGCGATTTTCGCCAAGTTGTCCGAAATTTTGCGCTAGTGTGGTAACCCTGTCATTAGTACTTTTCAAGAAATAGTCATTATATTCATACGTATTCATCAGTACTTACTCATTTATATATATTTCGTATAAATGCAAATGTCGTAATGATGCGGGCAACATTGTGATTAATATGGATGAATATTGCAACCATGGAGCTATTTTTTTTCAATTAATATTAAACAATTGCTACGTTATTTCTATAGAGAAAAACATGTTTTGGGTCGACGTTGCCTCACTCCTCCTTAGGGATCGAATTTTTAAAAAAATCAATGTACAATTCATGTATTACCCTCAGGACTACAAATATATTGCAAATTTCAAAGCTCTATGTCAAGAGGAAGTGAGTGAAAAATGGGTGACAAGATTTGACTGCCACATACATAAAATTGCATGTTAAAAGAAAGCATGTAATTATTATAAATCGACTGTTAATGAAGAAGATGATAATTTTCAATTAGTTTTACGTTATACAGTATCAATCATTTTTTGTCAGATTAAATAAAGAAAACCTTTCCCTTTCACATTGTGTTTATTTTATGAATGATTTTTAAAAGAATAAATTATTTCTGTAAATTCAAAGTGCGAAATGATTATTATAAATTTTGCATCGAATAAAAGTTTTTCCTCCCTTTTTAATATTTACCTTCCAGGAAGTTAAAAAAAGTCATTAAATATGCTTTGTTTTAAATTTTAATTAATTCACCGCGTAAAAAGTACTTGAAATATAAGAAAATGATAATGAAATTTTATTTCAGAGATTCTAGAGATGAGTTATTTCTAAACATGTTTAAGAAAAAATTCTAATAATTTATGAAACGTAATACAGATTAAGGTGATATCAGTGACATGTCTATAAGGCAAGTTTCATATATAGAATTTGGAGAAAAGGGTTATTTTATTATGAAAAACTTATTTTTATTATACAACAGATAGTTGTATAAATTTAATTTTTTATTCAATAATTCCAAATTTAACTAACGTGTAAGCTGGATACGATCATGCATTTGTAACTTTTCATTTAGACAAAGTTTCAGCGACAACAAATTCAAGAAATTTGTATAATACATTCACATTAAATTTGCATTCTCATACATATCACTTTAAATTTGAGTGGTTTTAAATTGTGATATGTGTATATGAGTGTGTATATGATATGTGTATGTGATTGTGATATGTGTATACGATTGTGTATATGATTGTGATATGTGTATATGATTATGTATATGATTGTGATATGTGTATATGATTGTGTATATGATTGTGATATGTGTATATGATTGTGTATATTATATGTGTTAATTTTTCTAAAAATTTCAGTTCCAATCCATTTCGTTGAAAAAATCATAAACAAATTTAAAGAGAAAGATGAAGAAAAACGAAATACAGGTACAATTAAAAGTTTGAAATTTTGTAAAGTTAACTACATCCCAAGGTTTTTTGAAAGTATGAGCAATTTCCTCTTTATGTTTGGCATTACAGTAATCGCAGTCCCTCCCCCAAAGTTGCGGGTTTTGATAAACAAGAAAATTGTCCTAATCCAGGCTATTAATAGATCAGAGGTACATATTATACCATCCAAGAACGATAACAAAGATTTTATATACGTAGGGATGACACTGAGGAAATTTCGTGACAGAATAAAAGAGCATGAAACAGATCTGAGATTAAATAGACCCCACACCGCGTTAGCAAGATTAGCACAAACTGAACCTAAAAATTGTAGATTTCAATAGATCGAAAATTATATTCCGCACAAGTAATCACCAGGAAGCTAACATAAGAAAGTCTCTGGAAATAATATCTAAAAAAGAAATAGTCTGTAATGATGTATTATTATATGATATCCACGCAGTCTGGAATGAATTAATACATGATCGATTAACCTATACTTGTTTTGAAATATTGAATGACCTCTCTCATCCCACCTTATATTCCACACCCTTGAAGTAAAATGGATTTTTTCGGGCAAGCTAGAAGACGCGATGAGACAACAACTCAACTTAACTATTAGTTTTTCACTGATTGTGAACGAGTAAGTTCGGTTGAAAACGTTTTGAATTTTTAAAAGAACTTTAATGTGCTTTTAAATATTTTTATGTATGTTTTGACGCACCTTCAAGCAATATATTTACATTTAGTTGTATCTTTATGAATTTTAATGTTCAATGACGTTCAGTAGGTAACCACAATCTGTTAAAACAAATACTAAAGGCAAACCACTAGTTTATTATGAAAAACTTCAAAGGCCTTGTCAGGAGTGCGAAAGGAGGGATGATAGTCAATTAAGTTGCATAATCCTGTTTGAAACACTATTCATTTCAGGAAACTGCAAGTTACGTAAATTCAAAAGGGCAGACCATTCAAAAGGTAGAACAAACAAAGCAAAAGACAGGTGTGCCTTTTTGAATTTAGCTATTTTGGAATGCTCTTGGACTGTCTACATGCTCAGCTTCTAATTTGTTTGTTTATAATAACTGTTATCTAAGAACAGTGGTTCTTAAACTTTGTGATATCTTGGATCCCCTTTGATGTAATAGGCATTTCATGGATAACTAACAATATTTTACTTACATTAAGATAAGAAAAATGTATTTAAATGAATACACCCTATTTATTTTTCATTACACATAATTTCACACTATCACGTTTAGTTTTCAGCGTTTGGAGAAAGCAGTTGCATTAATAAGAAAAATAATTCTAACGTACATTTTAAGAAATATACGGCAGATTCCGATTACTAGGGACACAGTGGCACATTATTGTTCACTATAAAGAGATCGTCCCAATTATAAGAAGTAAATTTATTTATATATTTTTAATTTTATTTTTGACACCATTAAATGGCTGTCCTAATTAAACGGTGTCTTAAATAAGCGTAATCTACTGTACATACTATTATTTACTATGAGCGGGTTTTTTTTCAATAGATGTACAAGTAGGAAAAGACTCTTTTGCAGTGAATGAAACACCTCCGCCATGCAAGCAGATCGTCGTTGGGCAATATTGCTCAAACATCAGAGGCATCACACCCAAAAGACACCCACCAATTCTGGCATAACCCCGAGTATAAACTACATGACATCCGGCCGATGCGACATAGGCTCCCTCTCATATGTACTAAAGGGACCAGATCAGATCCGGTTCACGGGGATAAGACTATGACATCATCACCCCCAAGGTCCTCTGAAAACCCATAGGAACAGTAAGAGGCTGAGAAACTAATCAAGGGCTCCCTTCCGAGATTTGCTTTACCCCGGTCGGAAACAAGGAGCACCTAGAAAGGTCACCTCTGGACTTGCTTCCAGGGAACCGACAAATACAAAAGTAAAACTGTTTAAAGCACTTAACTACGGATTGAGGAAAAATTAGTCCCCCACTACCGTCACGACCCAAGGTTACTAGGCTTGTGGCGCCATATGGTAAAATAGTAAAACACGGCAAACATTGGTCCGTCCAGACAAGTCCGTTTGCTCACCTTCGCCGGATACGAACACCAGCTGTACAGGTCCTTAACCGGATTCCGATACACAACCGGCCCCTATCTGCAACTGACTGTCTCCGGCGTCCCCGACAGGGCCCTGTGATCAGCCAAGAGAAGTACCCATCTTGGCTAGTCTCTGCTAGACAAGTGAGACCCACTCCGCACGATGCCGGGGCAAGGCCGGATTACCTCAGGAGGGCCTTAGATCGCTAGGCATGATCAATGAAAGTCTAGAAAGCTCATGGACCCGTAAGTGGTTCTATGTCGGTACCGGCTCCCGTCGCAGACCCTGCTTTGTCAAAATCTCACAAGTGAAACCGGGCGCTACGTCATTCTCCCACGCATAACCCGGGTTGAGTCGGGACCCCCTCGAGGAGCCCCCTCCCGCAAGTAGGATATTAAGCCGAAACACAAAGTAAATAATTTGACTTTGTTCAAAGTTTTTCCCTTTTCCGCCTTTTACGACCACCTGCCGTTCTGTTCGCAACGGAATTACTATCTGATTGTTTGGTTTTACACATTTTGCAATACCCTGAAAGGAATTACTTTTAAATCAAGAGTATGGAATTCAGGGTTGTATCGGGTAGCTGCCCGGGTACCCGCGCAGCTACATGCCCGGACTGTTTTTTTAAACCAGGATTTTTTACAACCCTGATGAAAATGCCCTGACTATGGTCCATTATTTTGAACTTTTGATGATGTCTGAAATCCCTTACATAATGTCCAAATGATCTTCTATGCAATTTGTCGTTGTAATACAACTATTATCTACAGGGATACAAAGCATAAACTTTACAGAAAATATTTAACTTGTCTCTATATTTTCCATATCTACGACATTTAATAACGCTGCTTGTCACGCCAACCAAGAGGCAGACTATTATATACTTGTATAACAACTCAAGTGGAATATGATACTGTGAATTGTTACTTTTCACAAAGACTTTGACTTTTTTGCAATTAGCTATAATTTAGCTGCTGAAGTGTGAAAAATTATTACACTTCACAGATTTGAAAGTAGTTTGAGCATGCTTAGAGGTTGAGACAAAGCAGAGTCATTAATTGTCTAAAATTCAGTGTATTTTTTAAATTGGCGTATACAAAATGTATTAGCTATTTTTAAATATGTGATTTATTTCACATTCTTATTTGTAAAATGAATTTAATTCACAAATATAAAAATTCGGGTATCCATTTTGGGAAATCCTTTTATTGGGAAATCCTTATACTTGGGCCATCCTGAGTGAGCAGAATTTTGCTGGATTTGTACAGGAAATGCATTGCTTGTACAGTCTTTATATCAGAGTCTTATATTTGTCGGGATATACAAGACGATAATACAAAAATGTTGTTTGATGTCAGCCGTACACGAACTCCTATGAACCTCTTAAGAGAAAACACATTTTATGTATTTTGGTACCTTTGACCCATCGAGTATATTCTGGAATTTCTTTTGAAAAATCGGGTTATCTCAAATCTCATCCGCAAAGGCCAGAAACCGGCACAAAACCTTCAAAATAATTTCATCTACCCAAAAATTCAATTGTGCGTTCACAAATTCAATACTCGGTTGTCTCAGCAGTCTTATGCTTTCCAATTCAACCGAATCCATATCCTACCATAGTATATATAACAACTTCTCAACCACAAATCTCTCATTAACATATTATTGAAAAAAATATATTAGAAAAAACGTGGCAATCAGATTCTCGGAGATTCAGACGTGCTTTGCGAAATAACTGAATGATTAGCTCATCCATGCGCAAATGTTAGAATTCAAGACAGCAAGATTGCACTGAAAACTTCAAAACTCACTTGATCACTCGTGCTTTTATAAAAAGTAGCTAGGCCCTTATGCTACAAACTACCTCATAGGACAGTTTTGCAACAAAAACTCTGTTTCAAAACAAATTCAATTTTTGTAGTTTTTGAATTGACCTATTCAATTATACAGGTAGTGTTTGTTATACTGATTTTGTAAAATATATCTTTAGATTTATTAAAGGCAATAAAATATAATAATTAATATTATTTCATTAACAATCTCACCATTCTCGAGAAGGCAAACTCGGGGAAATAAAAAGATGAGCAAATTAGGAACAACAAAATACAAAGATATTATTTTAAATTAAAAAGCTTTCAATCTAGAAAGTTTTATATTAATTTTTCCCAGAAAATAAAACATTTATATTAAAATTAAAATATGTTATTCAAATATTTGCAGTAAGAAATAACTCTGGCAAAAATTGAAGTTCTTGAGGCACGAAAACTTTGGCCTTTCCTTTAAAGTAAACACATTGCATCTTTCTAAACTAAATAAACCCATACAACAGAGTACAATTGGATTTTTGTTCTTTTCACTAATAAGAATTTCACATAATGTTTAAAGAAATTTAATTAATAAGATAGAGAAACATAACTAAAAACAGTTTAAGCTTGATAAAATATATTTTAAATTAATCTTTAAAAAAATCTTTATTACATATTACATGTACATATATATAAAATTATTAATACAAGAATAATGATAATAATAAAAAAATTATTAAACAGGATTTTTAAAATTATATTTTATGAAGTCACAAATATGTATTTATCTAAATTATGAATGGATCATTAATATAATTATATAAGACAAATCACTTATAATGATTTAATATAATAAATTAAAATTATACAGACATGTGCTAAAAGTGATTAGAGAACAGTTAGCAGAAGGATTACGAAAACTTTTCAATAAACAGGTCTACTGATTTCGGGATACAATGGACGATATACTCAAGAAAATAAACTATTTTCGCTAAAAAAGTTTTTTTTTGCGATAATAGTTTATTTTATCATTACTGATCTTGAAAATGTTGCCAATTGTGTATACGAGATTAGTAGATCTGTCATTAAAAAGTTTTTATAAGCGCTTAACTGTATTTTTAGCATACATGTATAATTATTTTAGGTCATTGATTACGACATCATTTTTGAAGGAAATGAGAAAAAGCAGTTCGGAGTTTTCGTTAAATATAATATTTTTTAAATTAATTATAAAGTATGTACAGCATGTCGAAAAAAACTTACATAATCGTTTAAATATAGAATCTACATATTTATGAAATCGAGCTTAATTCTTTAATTTTTATACTTAATATACAAGACAACATATTATGACAATGTTTTTAATATGATACAATACTGTAACATTTTTACCTTGATCATAGGAAAAAGAGATTTGTTAATTAGAAACATTTTGTTAACAGTTTCACAAATCAGCAGAAAAAAATTAGTAAAAAAAGAACGAAGAGGAAGTTAGAAGCAACAAAATCCCAAAATATTCTTTGAAAGTGAAAAACTTTTAACTCTAGAATGTTTCACATTAAACTTTTCACAGAAAACGAAACTTTTTATTAAGATTGAAATACGTTATTTAAAAGTTTGCAGTACGAAGTAACTGTGACAAAAATTGCAATTCTTGAGAATGGAAAACTTTGGACTTTCTTCTAGAGTAACGCATTGCATCTCTCTAAACTAAGTAAACTCCAAACTTTTGATTCAACTAAGTAAAATTGCATTTTCGTTCTTTTGACTAATTATAAATTTACATAACTTTTGGCTGAAATTTATATAATATAAAGGTGAATTTTGATAAAAAAAAATTTTAAATTATTTAATTTACGTACAAAAATACTTTAATACACAGTTAAAATGTAATATTTGAAATTAGTACAGTCTATTTCAAATTACGTTTACGAATAAGTTTTTAAGTTAACCAATGATGTTTTTCTTAAATTTGCTATTTTATTTCACAAAATATCGAGATTTAACCTTTATATCTGTTTATAATGTCTATTAATGTTTAAAGGCAAGTTATAATTTTAGAATGTATTTTATATAGAATATGTGTACATTTCTTACTCATTCCTCAATATCTATAATAATGAAAGAAAGTTGTTTGTCTGTGTGTTTGTTGACGATGGCTAGCGAAGTCTGCATCTGTCACAGGTCCTAAAATTTGGACTTAAGTAATCCAAGGCATTTCTAGTCACAACGCCACCTGAATCTTGGATTTTCAATATTTTGATAAGTACCAGATATATTAATTAAAAACTCATATCTTTCTTTGATAGGCGGCAAAAGCATCCACCCTGTAAAAAAATTTCGTAAAATTTCAGTAAATGCACCGTAAAATAACGGTACTTGTACCATTTTCACTCTTTACGGTATGTACTACCGTACTTCTAAAGTATATTAAGCGTAAAAAAACCGTATATGTGCCATTTCGATTATAAACGGTATTTATACTGTAAAAGGATTGTTTTTCAGTAAAAAATTGCTATTTATACCGTAAAATAATTATTTTTCAGTAAGGAAAAAGCTGGTAGGCCCGCCTCGGTGTACGGATACCCCTGAAATGATGCTCTTGCTCTTGTTACGTAATGCGTCCAGGCGTGAGGAGAGGGGGGAAGTGCAGCCGGTACATATACTTTAAATATTTTTCGGTACATATACCGTCCAGTGAAATTACGGTATATATACTGGTCACAAAGTTGCCAGTATATGTACCGCAATTCTTGACCAAATTTTTTTACAGCGCAGAACCCAATTTACGCAACGGAAGAAACAAGAAAAGGGAAACACGAGATTTTTTTTTTCTAGTTTTAAATCCATGTAAATCGGCAAAAACGTGCGGTACAGCTAAAATTGGATAACATATTCAAAAAGATCGCATTCTTGCGTCTCAAATGCTGCGATCAATTCGAAAAAATATCGCAATTAACTTTTTGAATTTTTTTTTTTCGGGTCGTTTTTTCAAAATACGATTTTCACAATTACGTGAAAGCCCCTACGGACGCGAGTCTAAAGGTATTGATAAACCAAATCTAAACTCTAAAAGCTAAAACCTTTTCTAATTAACAATGATAACGGTTTTTAAAAATACGAATTATAACATTTTTAAAAACACTACCAAACATAGGTAGTCCCGCTTGACGGAGACAATTTTTTTTCTATCCTAAAAGTAACTAAACGTCCATATTTCGACACAATTATTTTAGAGAAAGTCGGTATATAAGATTTACAGTACCTACAAAATTTTCGAAACATTCGAAGGTGCAGAAATATAAAAAAAAAAAGAAAATATGAGATATTTTCGAAAAAATTAAATGCGAAAAAGCGGAGTGTTTCGGCGTGGTTAGCTCTGCTTAGACTCATGTTTTTACTACTATATATGCATATTTTTCATATACTTTGAAAGAGAGTTTGGATACAGTTATATTTATAACCGATTGAAACTTCAGAGAGTTCGGAAGATGAGAACTAATTTTTATCGTTATATTAAAGGAGTCGACGTGTAAAAAAACATGCAAACAAAAGCAAGAAGAAAATATATTTCTTTTATAACTAGATAACAATATTTTTTCACGAAATTTTTACATAGACTGCAAAACCATTTTATTTATTACCGATAAAAATTTGAAAGAGTTCAGACAAAAATAACTTTTTTTTTTCAAATATGAAACTACCCTATGTTAAAAAAGAAGAAAATTTCTTCGTACAAGCGTTTTTATCACTTAATATCAATATCTTTTCACGAATATTTCCCTTAAAAATATAATTTAATACAAAATCGGGCTAAAGATATAATCTCATTAAAACTTGATGATTTTTTTAAATTTATCATCACGGTCCTAGGCAACGCCGGGAAGAATATATTTGTTAAATGATGGTATGTTATATGGCTAAAAATATAATGCTTAATATTTAGTAATATACAAATCTACAATTTCTATTAATAAGAAATATTGATTATTAGTTGTTTAATTATACAAGTTATAAAGCATAAATATTCCTTTACAAATATTCGAATTCAGTGTGTTAAATAATTTTCTTTTCTTAAATTCTTTCCTTTAAAATTAACTTCTTTTCATTTTCCAGAAAGCTTCCTGTGGTTTTGGAACTGCAATTAAATTGTCGTTGATTGCCTTTCCTGGGAAATTCTCGTCGAAAATACATTGTTAAAATAACAGAAAATAATTTACAGACTGAAATAAGTCCAGTACGTATCCAAACAATTTAATTCAATATGATCCGCTGTTTCTTTTCAAGAATGTTACAAATATCATTTTTATTAACACTTTCCAACCCAGTTGAAAAGTGTTTATGACTTCGGTTTGTCTGGCCGGATGGCCGTCTGCCGTCTGCCGTCTTTCCGTGCTCCAACTCCCGTAAATATGCTCGGATTGCTCTGCAATTTTGATATGTTATTGTCATTATCTGCAGCATGTTCCCTATTTCAAAGGAAGTGTGTAGCACTTATAGTTTTTTTACAGGGACACTCAAAAGAATTCCGTTACATTGCGGTCTATGGAGAAAAATCATTTGCGGTTTATTTGAATAATGTTTCACTATTTTAAACGTATTGAAATTTATATATATCACTAAGGTGCATTAGAAGAAGCTTAATATGGAATAGGGTGTGCATAGCACTTATAGTTACTTTACAGGGACAGTCAAAATAATTCCGTTACATTACGTCTATGGAGAAAAATCGTCTGCGATTTATTTAAATAATGTTTCACTATTTTAAATGCATTGAAATTTATATATATCACTAAGGTGCATGACAAGAGGCTTACTACAGAATAGTGTGTGTATAGCAGTCATCGTTCATTTACATGGACACACAAAATAATTCTCTACTGTCTGTTAACAATAATTCCAGGAAGTGCGTTTTAAGTTACTGAACGCGATTTTAATTTTAACTCGCTTTTTGTCTATTACGTGGTGTGTATAAATGCTGTAGATCCTATACAGGGAAGCACAAAAGTTCGCGAACACATTTCCGTTTATTGAGAGAAACTCCAGACGGAGAATTTTAAACTGTGCTACGCGTTGCCTAACTGAACTAAAATTTAGCATCCTATGTAGTATATATACAAATCTATAGATCCTATACAGGACTGAATAAAAGTACTCGGATATTTTTCCGAATCTTGTATATGTTGGAAATTCCTGAAATTATGTTTTTAAATATGTTATACGTTTTCCAAATTGTTTACTTAGATGTTATCTTTTAGCTTATTAAACGGTATGATTTGTAAAATTATTTTGGAAGCGTTGGAAAGTGTTACATAATCCATGCTTGACGCATGATTTTTCGTTCTTGTTAATTTCTAATGTTGTTAACAGTCAAACGTTTTTAAATTCCTACTAACACATGGGTACTAACACAAGTTCCCGGTCTAATAAAGAAAACACAACTTTTTTAACAAAGCTTTATAACTTTATGACTTTATAACTTTACAAATTTAATAAATAACATAACTTTAATAATAAATAATAATAATTTAATAATAATAATAATAATTTAAAAATAATAATTTTATAATAATAATTTAATAATAATAATTTTAAAATTAATTTAATAACAATAATTTTATAATAATAATTTAATAAATGATTAATAATAATAACTTTATAATAATAATTTAATAAATGATTAATAATAATAATTTAATAATAAATAACATAATTTATAACGAAAAAGCTCCAAACAGTGCTCAGAACTCGTTGTTGTTTTTGGTGAAAGGTCAACACGCGCGGCAGCCACTTTGACAACAGCTTTTTCATACACAAATGTTCATTCAAAATAAAACCTACACGTTCCTTGGATATCTTCAGAGTCTCAGCTATCTCCTGCAACTTCACTTTACGGTTCCCCAAAACGGTTTTGTGGACTTTTTTTATGTTTTCCGGAGTAACCACCTCTTTTGCGTGGTGCATCACTGGTGCCCGTACGACCACGTTTAAATTCAGCAAACCAGTCAATAATGGTTGATTTACATGGTGCAGTATCCGGATAATGCTTATCTAGCCAAGCTTTTGTTTGAACGGTATTTTTCCCCATCAAATAACAATTCTTGAAATTCTTGTTATCCATTTTTTTGTTTATCAACAAAGTCGTTCAACTAAAACCACTCTAACGTCTTATCCACACGGCGAATCGTCATGGCATTTTTTCTACTACCTTTTAAAGTTTAGTATTTAGTAAAAAAACATCGGTTTGGCTATTGCAACGCCATCTGTTTGCCAGACCGGGAACTTATCAGCCCATGTGTTATTAGCTCACACTCTCTCTATATATATCTTGTTCAAATTTTCAATCGTTAATAAAATATTTTCTATTTATCCACTCAAGTTCAAATAAATTTTTTAAAACTTGTAGTGGATGACACTTTTAAATTCCTACTATTAGATCACATTCTCTCTATATATATCTTGTTCAAATTTTCAATCGTTAATAAAATATTTTCTATTCATCCACTCAAGTTCAAATAAATTTTTTTTAAACTTGGAGTGGATGACACTTTATGTTAATACAGTTTTTTCAAATAGTAATTCATTAATTAAATTTAATTAATTAATTTTAGTTTTAAATGGGAGAAAAAAATCCTCCCATTATTTTCATAAATGAAATGAAAGATTTATCTCAAATTAGTGATGCCACAGAAATAAAATACCGCTACGATGATTATAAAATAATGTTCAATAAAGATAACGTGGGAAATTAATGCTGCACGGGTTTATTTTATATATTTATGATTAAAAAGTAGGAATTGACTTTTTTATATATATATATTACTTGTATATCTATTGTATTGTCTGCAAATCATACCTTATTAAGTAGTGAAATGAAGATAGTCATGATAAAAAAATAACATACGTCGATTTCATTTTTACAAAAATTCAATTTTCAGAGTTACTTCAAATTCAAAACTTAATATTATACTAGCTACTATGCAAAAACTTGTAAAATTATATGTACATTCATAGCAGCAAGAATATGAGATTTAATAAATTAGAATCTGATTAGATAAAATAATATATTTTTCTAATATTTAGAGTTATATTACTATGATAAAAAAGTTCAAAGACTCACTTTATTTTAACGGATACGATTTTAAATGATACGGTTAATCGGTTTACGGTTAATACGGATAATTTAACGGATACGATTTTAATTTCATGTGTTACAGACTAGAGATGAGTTCCTGATCTTTTATCGGAGCCCAAACCTAACGATGTGAAATTTAAATTCGCCCGAGCCTGAAAGATATTGTAACGTCAGAATCCGAGCACGCCCGAGACTGAAAGATTTTGTAACGTCAAAATCCGAGCACGCCCGAGAGTGAAAGATTTTGTAACGCCAGAATCCGAGCACGCCCGAGCACGATAACAAAAGTACCCACTAGGAAAATGTTCGTAATATTTTAAAATTGTTTCAACGTTAATTTTTTTCATTTAAAATATCTTCTTAGATACAAATAAGTATTAATCCTAAAAACTCTCTCATGGTAACGTTTTGTAATTTTCATGTCTCTGTAAATCTGTTCAAAATGACAAATTTGTTACTTATTCGCAACCACTGGTGATATCTGCTAAAGTCACAATTTTTATTACTGTAAAATATCATTGTACGATTACATCAGAAAGACACGAGTTCTGTTTTTCAGCTATTCTGAAAAAGTATTTAAAACAGAAATTGAGGATAGACAAGGGATATCCCACAGCTTCTTTATCATAACGAGCAGGGAAGACCGAGCTATGCTCGGTCAAAATTATATTTGAGTTCAAATATCATGACCCATGACCAAAATGACCCACTAATTGAATATTCTCGAACATGTGAATTAGCCCAACAGTCTTCTCGTGCCCGAAAAGCATAGGATGCAAAATTTAGTGTAAATTGAACCGATTTTTAGATCTTGACCCACAATGACCCAGAAATAACCCACTAATCAAATTTTCTCGAACATGTGACCTAGCCTAATTATTTTCGCGTGCCCGAAACTCGTAGGATACAAAATTTAATCAAAATCGTTTGAGCCGTTTTTTAGATAAAATTAATTTGACCCGCTTTGACCCAAAAATGACCCACTAATCGAAAGTTCTCGAACATGTGACCCAGCCCAATAGTCTTCTCGTGCCCGAAAATAGTCGGATACAAAATTTCGTCAAAATCGTTTGAACCGTTTTTTAGATACAATTAGCTTGAACATGATCCAAAATGACCCAAAATGACCCACTAATTGAATTTTCTCGAAAATGTGACCTAGCCCGACAGTCTTCTCGTGCCCGAAAACCATTGGATGCAAAATTTAGTGTAAATTGAGCCGCTTTTTAGATCTTGACCCACAATGACGCAGAAATGACCCACTAATCGAATTTTCTCGGACATGCGACCTAGCCCAATGCTTTTATCGTGCTCGAAACTCGTAGGACACAAAATTTAATCAAAATCGTTAGAGCCGTTTTTTAGATAAAATTAATTTGACCCGCGATGACCCAAAAATGACCCACTAATCGAAAGTTCTCTAACATGTGACCCAGCCCAATAGACTTCTCGTGCCCGAAAATGGTCGGATACAAAATTTCGTCAAAATCGTTTGAACCGTTTTTTAGATACAATTAGCTAGACCATGACCCAAAATGACCCAAAATGACCCAATAATCGAATTTTCTCGAACATGTGACCTAGCCCAATGGTTTTCTGGTGTCCCAAAACGGTAGGATACGAAATTTCGTCAAAATCGTTAGAGCCGTTTTTAAGATAATTTTTACATATATATATATATATATATATATATATATATATATAACCACCCACAAGATTTGCTCGTATTAGAATATATGATAATACTTATCATACAAAGGCTTCAGAATAAATACAGCATATTTCTCCTTATATCCCATAAATAACAACACAATTTCCTTTCAAATATGTTTTCAAATGATTGCAAAATACTTTAATAAACTTAGACTACATTCTTCTTTCTCAAATTTTCTATTTTTTTTCAATTTGTGTATAAATAAAGTTTTCAATTTGAGACTGTTCCGGTTTGGACCCGAGATCGAGCCAAGCCCATCTTACCCATATTGCACACAACCACCTTAAAAATACCGGGTGGTTATAATATTAGTATCTCTATTTGAAGCTGTCTGTAGCTTGAAGAAATAACCCGAATGAAACCAAAATCGGTACACTTACTATTCAAGAAGGGGGGAGAAGAATGGGACAAAAAAAATTACAACACTCGCCAACAGATGGCGGTCTTGAGTTTGAAATGTAATGTGTAATAGAAGAACAAAGAATTAACGAGTAAAACCAGATGACTTACCTAATTTATTGGAAAATGTCACAGATAACGTGGTTGCGCTTTCGCATGGCAGTGCCGATCAAGTTCAGGTTCCACTTATCCATTGTGCTGGGGGACACAATCGGGGCGGTGCACGACGGGCTCAACTGCGGAATGTAACGCATCAGGAGTGATGTTTTGCACATGTTGTAATATGCAATCTTTTAAGTCATTGATGTTTGCGACACCTCCACGGAACAGAATATTACACATTGCATTTCACACTCAAAAACGCTATCTGTCGGCGATTATTGCATTTTTTTTAAATTGTTACATTTTCTTCCCTCTTCTGGAATAGTAAGTGTACCGATAATGATTTCATTCTGGTTATTCCTTCAAGCTATAGACAGCTATACTTATATTATACCTATATTATACTTATATTATACTTATATTATATATATATTATATTTATATTATAACAGATATACTTATATTATAACCACCCGGCACTTCACTTCTGCGTTTGTGAACTTCTGTCAGCGCAATTCTTGAAAGAACTTCTCGAAGTATTTAGACGAGATGGTCTTTATTGCGTCCGTCTTTATTGTGAAGTTTCTGAAATTTAGATGGACAGCTTTTGTTGTAAATACTTTCACGGACACATAGCTCTTTCGCCGTAATAACTGCTGTAACATGTGCAATGTTTTTTGTTGATTTATCCAAATACTGGCAGAAGTTACTAATTGCACAGTTTTCTTCAAACACCAATACTGTTTTCAACCAATGAAAACTATTACAGTTCACAGACAAGCCCTGCACCGTGGGCATTATTTCCTATAAATAAATTATTTTATTGACAAGAATTTTGCGAATTTCCGTTTTATTTTTTCTGCAAATAAAAAAAGTAACAATGCTATATTTGTACCTGTACTGCCACGAAAAAAATATTCGAGAAGTTCAGATTAGTTACTTTAACCGGGAAACAGTCGCGTACCGGTCTTTTTGCCTCCATACTAATTATTGTCCTGCAAGCCATCTTCCCTTACAAATACAATAGTGAAATACCATTTAGGGAGCCTTAAATATTTCTTCAATATCATAATTGAAGTTACATGACATTTTAGCCTTTT
Organism: Maratus michaelseni; assembly: GCA_963931845.1. Taxonomy (NCBI): domain Eukaryota; kingdom Metazoa; phylum Arthropoda; class Arachnida; order Araneae; family Salticidae; genus Maratus; species Maratus michaelseni. The sequence continues at coordinate 345,948,927 of OZ007590.1, read as the reverse complement.
TATCAAGTATATCTTGACATGTAAAGCAGGAATTCGTCTAAAAGACCATGACGTGGTAACTCGTGACAGTTAATTTTCAACCTTTCAAAATATTTCATGGCTCGTGAGAGAATTCACTAATTTTAGTAACGTGCAACTTTATAACTTCAATGAAAAGTAATAGCTGAATAATTAATAAAAACTGTTTGTAATTTTATTCTTCTCCGCCAGCAAAAAATATGCGGCAAAGGGACCTAACGCGACCAGTAACGTTCTAAAAAAAATCTCTGACGGCTCGGCCTACAGGCACAGGTAGATTTCGAAGGTGCAGACCGTGGGGCGCCTGTTTATTGGGAATTGCAGAAGAAACTAATTTTTTGCCATGATGCGCAGTTGGGACCGCCTACTTTGAAATCTACCTGTGTCTATACGTGGAACAGGCAAGGATTTTTTTTTTGTAAGGGTTGGTTCTATAAAAAAGTTGTAAATATAACAGTTGTAGATAATATTAACAGGATTTATAATAAATTTAAGCTGATTTGATATATTGTGAATTGACAAACTTGTGATTTTTTTTCTTTTTAAACACTATCCCCCCCCCCCCTTGAGGCCATTTTTAATGATTTCAAAAATCTACCATACATAAAGTTTCGGCGCTTTACCTAGAAGTAATAATAACTCTAAACGAATTCGATTTGTAGCATAATTGAGAAGTTACGTGTATTTTTTCTGTTTCCACAAAAAGCCCCCCATTTCCCTCCCACACTTGGTTCGATTTTGTCCATTAACGAACTTGACCCAGATTTTGTGCCCCTTAATTTTATGCATAAGTTTGGAAGAGATTTGTGCAGAATTATGGAAGTTATCGTGTTCATAAAAAAGTGATATAGATAGATAGATAGGTAAAGTTTTCAACTGGAGGTGGTTTGGGATTATGGGAGTCAGATCTGCAAATTTTTTCCAGAAATTCCAACATCGGGGAGAATGTAATAGGTACTATTTCTTACGAAATCTACCTAAAACATAGGAGTACTCTTGGGTTTCTTTGATAATTTAAAAACAATTTAGAAGGAATGTACTAGAAAATATAATAACAAATAAATGGATAATCAAACTTTTCCAGAAATATTCTTTTCGTTTGATTAAAATTAAATTTCTTACTTTCTACATTTTTCTGGAATTTGAAAAATCATTTTTTTTTAAATATACCGAAACTCAATTTATTTGTGAAAAAGAAAATTCAATAGAGATGATTATAAAATTGTTAAAAAGAAATTTTGTTTTCGAACACAGTTCGATAACGAAAAATATTCAACGATTTAAATTTCGTTTCTAAGTTAGATTCAAATATTTAATGGCATCCACTTTGTTATAAAATGTCGTTACGTAAGTCTAGCATATTTCGTTTAAGGACCCGCATGAAAAATTTAAACTGCGTGAATAATTTTTTATTGAAAGGTTTATATCCTTCCTGATAAAATAAAATAATTAGGTTTATATTCTATTATAAAGCTATTCATACTTTTTACCTCTTTGGTTTCACCCGCATAGTTCCATTCAAATGTAAAGAAGGAATAAGAAATCAATAATTTTGATATTAAACTTGTATCGAAAAAATACGATTCTTTTTGCAAGAAACATTTCATGTGTTATAAAAAATAAAACAAAATAGAAATTATTCGTTATATTCGTGAAAAATGAAATGGGTAAAATGTTCTTATAAAATTTAAACTATCACAAAAGGGAAGAAATAACTGTTTTAGAATCATTGCCATGTTTTTTTTTTCATTTCAAGGACAGTATCATATTAAACAATAAATTAAGGGGGATTAGTCCCCGTCCCTCGTCCCTTTATATTTAAACAATGAATCCCAAAACTAATCAGGGAAGCGCCTTATCACAATGAACCTATATACACAATTTGAAGAAAATCGGATAATTCTGCATGAAAAACCCATTTATCTAAATTAAAGGGGTTAGCCCCCTTTCCCTCCTTTATAACCCCTTAAACAATGAACTCCCAAAACTAATCAGGGAAGTGCCTTATCACAATGAACCTATAAACAAAATTTGAAGCAAAACGGTTATTTCTGTCAGGAGTTATCGCATTACGTACATACAGAACCGGCGGCGGGCACATTAGCTCTCAGACTTTGATAGCTTGTGAGCTAAATAATTAATTTAAACTCCCGACTGCAAATCTGCAACCAATTTTTTTAACAATATTTTTGTTTTATAGGGTATATGAAGAAAATAAGTTATTGATTTTCAAATTCTTGATACAAATTCTTGTCAATCATTTCAATATTTTAGCAACAAAGTTCATGTTCTCTATAAATGGTTAATAGCAAACACAGTTGTAGTTAAAAAGTTCGCCGATAAGGGGAACTAACACGATTGCATCTGCTGGGAACATTCAAATGAATATGATTGATAAACTTCTGACTACTCGGTGGATCCTTTTTTGATTGATTTATCAATGCGGTGTAGAACAACAAAAAATTTTCCTATGACATATCACGTATTTTTTTTATAATTCTTTCCATAAACGGAGAGAATTTTAAGTCCCAACGGCCAATCTGCAACCGAATTTTTTTCATAATGTTTTGCTTTTATACGGTATATGAAGAAAATAATTTATTTATTTTTAAATCAATTCGTTTGAAAATTGCTATCAATCATTTCATTATTTTAGCAACAAATTTCCTGTTATCCATAAAGGGTTAATAGGAAAAACAGTTGTAGTTAAAAAAGTCACCGATAAGGGGAGCTAACACGATTGTATTTGCTGGGAGTATTCAAATGAATATGGTTGATAAAATACTGACTACTCTGTGGATCCTTTTTTCGATTGATTTAACAATTCGGTGTAGAACAACGAAAATCTTCCCTATGAAAGCTTTTTAAATAATCGATTTTATTAAACGGAGAGACAACAAAACAGGTTCACAAGAGAAGAGCGGCCTATAACCCGAGAAGCATAATACAAACAAACAGGTACTAAAAATTGCTAACAATTTAATTATTTATGTCTATGTTACAAGCACTTCTCTACTAGATAGGAGATATTGGCAGCAAGTAACAACGTGTGAGACTCGCTGCATAAAGCATGTCCGGATTGATGGATGCAATTACCTATCGTTAACCCTCTGACCGTCGAGCAAAAGGTCAAAATTGTAATATTGTTTTCTATGTAATTTTTTTTAAATGCTAAAAACATTATAAGGTAAAGCCAGGAGAGATGGCACGGTCGGAGAGATTGCGCACATAGAGGTTCGGGGGGAAGGAGTACAGTGAGCACGCAGCGAATCCAGGTAATTGTACAACAGCAGTAGTGAAGTGTCTACTGGAAAGTGCACGTTGATTGTTTTGAGCATCTAAGATAAAACATTGCTGTTTTGTTTTGTTTTCCCAAAGTAAGTACTTGAATTTTCATAGCTATTCCTCAGAATTTCTATACAATGTCAGTAGTACAAAATATTTTTAACTTAAACGATTTCTCATTAGCTACTAATCTAGCCTAACAATGTGAACATCAATGGTTCGTTTTAGTCGCGGCCATGTTTATATAAAAGGCCGCACAATCTCTCCTATCAAAATTAGAGAGTTTGCGCATCTGCTACTTAAGAGAGATGGAGCATTGTTTCTATTAGTTTCCGAGCTAGGAGAGATTACGCAGCTTATTGGTAAATTTGCCTAAAAAATGAAAAATGAAAATGGACTAGTTTTAAATTAAACGCGTTATCAAGTAACTTAATGCTATTTTTATCTGGACTTGCTTTTTCTGATTCTTTAATTTTTATCCTTTTAATTAAATTTTTTAATCGTTTTTAAAATTATTTCCTTTTTTCTGATTCTTTAGTCATTAGGATGAAATATTCACTCCTTATACAATAATATTTGTTCACAAAAACCTTACAACAATGTCATTTAAATATAACTAGATGGAACCCGTCAAAACTTGACGGAAAAAAAAATACTATAACAATATCAGTAAAATAAGCTTCTTTGAAGGGGTGCATATGAAACAGTTTCTCAAACATTATATTTTAAAGGTTTTTTCCACCAGTCAAATACAGTACTATTTCCGGTGCAAACTCCAAACAAACAATCCGTAAACAACTGTGTAACGCAAATCCGTTTCACATTACCGCCAAATTCCCCACGGCAAGAAAAGAATTTCATGGACGTATGAAGTATCATACAAAAAGTATATTCCTACGTTCATCTCATATTCAGTAAATAAAAGAACATAGTAAATACATCACACATCTCCCCCCCCTCCCACTGTGATAATGCAACCGAATGAGCTCCTATGCACATGTGCATTGCACCTGCCCAAAAGCACCGTCGAAATTCGATGTTAAAAAAGTTTTAAAATGTTTAAATTAAAAGTTTTAAAATGTCCTCTTTAATCATTTTTCGTTACAAATCCATATCTTCTAAAACGAATCCATTATTTTAAGCTAATCAATTTTTATGTAAAGATGAAGAACTTTTTTACAGTACTTTTTTTCAATCTGCAGATGAGGGAGATTTTTAATGTTTTCAAGTGTAATTTATTTGTACATGCAAAAAAAATGCAATTCCTATCATATTCTGATATTTGCTGGAACATATACATCAACGAATTCAACATATCAATTTTATGTTCAACATTAACTGAAAATAGTTTTTTTTTTTTTTGGGGGGGGGGGGGGGGACAGATTTTTGTTTAGCGCCAAAATGCTCTATCTTATGGATAATCTGATTTTATGATTTATCACTGTGTTTATTATTATTATTATTATTATTCACTTTTTATGATGATTAGGGAAATCTACTTTTAATTGTGGCAATTTTCCCATGGGCTATTTTACATTATTGAAGCAAACTGGTGGTCATTGATAAGAAATAATTGAAAAACTTTTCATGCTTGAAAATTATTTAAAAAGTCGTTAAATTAAGCGGTAGTTTTCAAATAAATTTCCTTCGAAAGCTATTTTTTTTCTAATTGATGATGTAAGAATTAAAATTGTAAAATGTAGTAAAAAATAGAAATTTGTAGTATTTAGAAGTGATGTAAGCCCGATGAAAGCTAAAGCGATAGCGCCGTCTGTTGTCACAACCGTTGTACATTTTTAAGAATTGCCACTGTATTTTGGCTGGCGACCAAAAGTAGAAAGCCATTTTTTGACATCGAAAGCGAAATTCACAGTGAAAGGAATAGGACTTTGCGCTAATAAGGAACTGTTAAATTAACTTATAATAAACCAACCAAAATAATTCCTATGAAATTAGTCTTACATTGTTTATTCTAGCTAAAAATACAATCATTATTTCAAGTTTTTTTTTTTTTTTTTTTTTTTTTAACCATAATACTATTTTTAATAATTTCAAATTTCCAGAAATCCTTTTCTTTTGGGATTTTTTTTATTAAAAAAGAAAAATTTCTAACCTATAATTAAAAAAAAGGGTAATTGGTAACATGTAATCAACGTATGCAATCAAGATGAAGCAATCAATGACGACTCCAATTCTAAACTTTATAATTAAGAATGGAAAAAAATCAGTTAAAATTACACATGTTGACATGTTGACACAATCACATACATTTTTCTCTTTAGTTTCATCACTGTTAAAATGCATTTCAAGCTAAGCATAACGTCATTTTCACCAGCGCAAACTTTTCACACGTACTTTATATATGTTACTTTAACGCTTAAATACCACGTATACAAATAAAAATATATTTTGTATTTAACTGTAATGAAAAAATGGCATCAACAAAGTTATAATGCATAATGATAAAATAAACCCAATAGACAATATTCCCGTGACGTCACAATAAATATGAATTTTTATTCGCTTATAAAACACGCCGATAAACATTTTTACCGACATTTAACTTGCAAATTAAAAAAATCGGCCTAAATTACACGTGCTTTTAATATTTATTATTCCTCTTTTATCTTCGCAACCATAGAGCTTAGAATAAACTTTGTGCTTGAATAAACTTTGATAAATTTTTTGGTTTTATTACAACTGTTCTATTAAATTACAACATAGCAACAAAATAGCATTGGAAATGCATAAAAAACAAATGAAGTAAAAATTATGCATGGATAGTTTACAAAAAATTAATATTTAGATTTTTTATTGTTATTCTTTTGAAAGCTTTATCTTACTTCAAACATGATATAAAAAACATAATTATGTATATGAATATAAACTTCAGACTATCAATCATTACTTAATGTTTTACAACAACATTATATTTGTAGAATTATATTAATTTCAATAATGCTAATATTGCAGTGAAGCCTACAGCATAGTGAACGGATATATCAGTTAGGCCCCTCGAAATTGCGCCATAACATGAAATGAACTGGTGTCAAAACTAGCAACCTAGCTGTCACTTGATATTTCATTTCCTACTTATAAATATCTGCCTACCAAAGATCTTTATTTGAAATACCTAAATTAGATGAATAATACGAAAGGTTATCAAAGTTCAGTAAACTGCGTAATTATTCCCGGCAAAAAAGGCGCTACATAGTTGAACTGAAGACTTCAATGATCATTTATTATTTTTTTGTGTAATTTAAACATGATTTGAAAAAAAAAAATTATAGATTCTGTACGAGTAGCTTCATTGTTTCAGATTAAAAAAAATATATATAATTTCATCAAATAACATTTTGAGAAGCTAAACTAGTAGAAACAGAGGAGCTAAACTAGTAGAAAGATTTGTGAGACTATGTTGATACGTGTTGCCAAATGATTACGTTTTTTATTTAAAACATCTACCGGAATATCCGAATAGTAATGTTTGTTTTAATATATATATTTGTTTACATTTGCCTGCCATTAAATATAGGAAAAATTTGCATTTGAAAATTATGGTAGATGATTTGAATAAAAATCCGCTAAACAACCAACACTGATAAACGTAGTCTGCGAACCTATTGAGCGTACTAATAAACAAAATTTGTCACGTGGGTGTAATTTTAATAACATTAGTTTTTGGCATTTATTACAAAACATGTTGAATACCACGAAAAGAAAAAAAAAACATTAAATTATGAAATTTAACTTTTGTAGTAGTTTGGGAACACTGACAAAAAGAAATGGAACATGTTCCGTACTTTCCTCTAGCTCAGTGTCCAACTCTTTTCTTTAAGTGTTATATTCCGTATATTACTAATCCGGTTAACACTGTATTTGTAAACTTTTTTGCGTATGTTAATACGTTTATAGGTGTTTCTTCTAGCGTACAACAAAAAATAAATAAAAGTGCTTAGTTTAACCAAAATGAATGATGTCCCACTCCTGCTTCCCTTACCCCCTACATAAAATATATTTTGTCTTAATATTATACACATATTACTGGGAAATTATTCAAAATTTATTATAAATCTAGTGTTGATAAAGAAGATGATTATTTTCAATTAGATTTCCGTGATTCAGTATTGATCATCCTTCTTCAGTTTAAATAAAGAAAAATTTTCCATTTCAAACTGTCTTTATTTTATGAATGATATTTAAAAGAATAAATTACTTCTGTCAATTTAAAATCTGAAATAATTATTATAAATGTTGCATCGAATAAAACATTTCCATCCCATTTTAAAATTTACTTTACAGAAAGTTAAAAAAACCCATTAGTTGTACTTTGCTTCAAATTGAAATTAATTCTCTGCGTAAAACAATACTGACTATATGATGATAATGAGTTTTTCTATACGATTGCAGAAAATGAGTTGTTTCTAAAGATGCTTAAGATAAAAATTCAAACATTACGTTGCGTTAAGACACTTCAAGAAACATGCTTCATGTAGTATGCGTTTATAATAAATTGTCTGTCACTATTTAATATAATTTAATGGTATAATACATATATGTTTTCTGTGCAAAGTACTGTAACGAACATCTGTTTTAACGATCGTTGAATATACAAGCTGATTATAATTAAAGTTGCACTTTCAAATAGCTGTAAAAAAAGAATCACTAATCAGAATGACCTGATATTTTATTTGAGTATACGTGAAGCAATGGGAATTTGTTTTGCGAAAGGAAAAAAGAGGTTGGAAAGGTGACCGATAGATGGCACTGTATCTCGTCAATCTTGTCTCGTTAATCAAAAGACTTAATATGACGTTATGGTGCTTTTTGTTCAAAGGCTATCCACCACGATAAAGTAGTGCTACAGAGTATAGGAAAAATCGGTTTTTAATTGTCAAAAACCTTAGAAAAAACAAAAACCGATTTTTTTATGTTTATATATATTTTTATATGTTTACAGTTTTATACAACAAATGGGATGCGCAGTTGGAACATGTAAGAATACTCAAACGAACGTTTAAACTGGATATAATCATGCATTTTTAATCTTCGTTTAGAGATTCAACGATTCTTCATTCAGAGATTCAAAGACTCAACGACAAAAATATCAAGAAAAAAAATAAAATAAATACATTTCCGTAATACGTATTGGCACATTTAATGTCCGTCGTTTTAGACGGTGCTGATAGCCTATTTACATGTTCGCTTGAATAACAGCTGTATAAATTGATTTAAATATATAATCACAGAGAGATAAGTCAACTAATTTGCTTGTAGTGCTTTGTACCTTAGTAGATATCGTTTTTATTTTTACTGAAGGCCGACCATTTTTGTTGAATTTCCGTCGTTTTTGAAGGGGGTGATAGTCTATCTACCAGTTCGCTTGAAGAACAGCTGTATAGATTGATTTAAATGTGTAATCACAGAGAGATAAGTCAAGTAATTTGCTTGAAGTGCTTTGTACCTTAGTAGCTAACCGTTGTATTTTAACTGCGGGCAGACCATATGGATTGAATTTCCGTCGTTTTTTAAAGGGGTGATAGTCTATCTACCAGTTAGCTTGAAGAACAGTTGTATAAATTGTAGTTGCACACCTCAAACGTGCAAAACTGTAGATGGTAAGAACCAGTGTCGTATGCAGAAAACTTCAGGGAACATTATTATCAGTAAAATCATGACTTATATAAATCTTATCGATCACGATGACCCTTCTATCTTCTTAGGATTTCATTTTAGACACTGCATCGATATGTGATTCTGAGTAGTCTAGTTGTACCCCACCACTCCTAGAAGTTTCAGTTTTTAATCACCTGTATACAGATAGATAAATAGATAGATGAATATTTGTATCTTTATTACCAATCTCATATTCTACATTTATGAATGATTCGCTCCCTATGTATAAATACACTCGTTTATATACGAATATATAGTTTTTTCGTTAGAAATAATATTATTGATATTCGTTTCCAAAAGCGGGCTAACCCGAGAAAAACCCAATCCGAAACCTACTCAAACACAAAACAATTATATTTGACCAGACACGAACCAGGCACACAACGAAAAATAATGATGCCAACCGAAGTCGTACCCAATTGCAAGTTGAGTGTGGATAAAAACGTTGTTAGACGACACGATGCAGGAAACGCATGAATATGCAAGAACCTTGAATTCTAATACCAGTATTTCCGACGAGTAATCTGCGTCTTAATAATTAGTTGAAAATTATTATAAAACATTGCTAAAGACTACAATTCGGGAATAGTGGTGTGTGATTTCAAAGATCATACGAATTTTAATCCTCCTGTGCATTTAAGTATTCTATTAAAAAGGAATTTCATTAAAGTATAAATCTGAATTCTTTGATTGCAATCTCTGAAATGTTTTTTTATTTTGTTTTATTGATGGTTTGTTGCAAGAAATATAATATCAGCATCAAGCAAAGACACAGACGTCGTATTTTATTATCTTCTCTATATAATATTACAAAGCGCAAAATAAGACTTTTAAAATTTCGTTTTAGAAAATATTTTTAAGATACTTATGTGCATTCGAAAGTATGCTGTCAAAAACAGTTCTCTGTTTTGCGTTTCGTAAACTTTAAGACTTGTTTTGGAATTTTAAATTCTCAACAGCTAAAAACGTCTTACAGTGATCCGTAGTTTAAAAAAAAGGAAATATTTGAAAATATACACTTTCAACTTTGATTTCAACAGATGCTTTTCTTACTATTTTTTTGAATACATTTCTTACGTAAGTTTACATTTATGATGCTTGATATTTTGATTGTACATTTGTTTATTTTAGGCGACTTTATTTTGTTTTTATTCTTTTAAATAGGATTTGAAATATTTTTGTTATTAAAATTTCTATATAGAAAGTATATACGAGTATAAAATACTCGTAGATGATCTTAAAACATACGTTAATAATATACATTTTATTCTGCAAATGAGTTTTACTTAAATATTGTTTTATTTAATAAGGTATTCTGAGAAATAGGTTTCAGAATTTGCCTTTAAGGAACAGGAAACTTTATTGGTAATTCACACTTTAATTGCATAATATTCGGAGATGATATAGAGAGTATATTTTCTTTTATTACATTTACACAGCAGTTATGTTAGAGAAAATGCTTAAATTCATTCATTAAGTAATGTTTCATACTTTATTATATAGCTGTTAAGTAAAAATTGAAATCTATAAAAAATTGCGGTATAGTATTTTGCTATAAAAAGAATACACGGGTGATACAGCTCGCTTTACTAACAGGATCGAACAGAAAATTTCTCTATCCTCACCTGAAACGCTGCAGTACATTAGCGCATTACACTAGTCAGCTTTATGTTTTTTTTGGTAATTTACATTAATTTTCATTACGGTCTGATATAAAGGTGAAAATAACTGTTCATCAGACGCCACTTTGCGTTAAAAAATTTACTCAACCGGCAAAATAATGTTCTTCTGAAATTTCAATCGATTTATTTTCAACTAAGCTGATTTCTTAAAAAAGGTGAATAAGGTAGATGAACCAAAGGTGGCAATTGTTAAGCTTTGAGGATTTTTTATAATTTTCTGGTTGGGTATGTGTGACTGAATTTTTATTTGTAAAATTTTATGCTTATCTCTAACACATATCAAGTATATTTGTAAAATAAAATTTAATTACTTTTATAATACATTTCCAAAATTATAGCCTGTGGGCCACCTTCGGCGCATAGTGTTCCAATGGTGGACCATGTATTGAAATCACTTTTAAAATGTGAAAATATACTCGGTAAACTATTTTGCTTACTATTATGCTCTGATGATCCTTTCCTTCGTTTGATATATTTCGAGTTTTTTCTCTTAATCTTCTTATCTTACGACACAAAAAGACGTACAAGCACCTTTTTTTGCACGGAAGTTCAGGGATTTTCTACTGAGAGTTAATAACTATTTTGAGTGATCTCTGGTGTTAACAATAAATGACAATAAATTTCTTCAGTATGTAGAAACTTTGAAAATCACCCTTACTACACTGAATTCCACATTTGTTTTCTAAGGTGGCCACATTCGGAACATGCGTATTGTCGCCAGTTGTACAACGTAAAAGTATTAATCTGATAAATTTACTAGAATTGAAGTAAATGTGGTTAAAGCGAAAGAAATAAGCTTTCAGAAAACGTATCATAACTCAAATTTCTCATAATTTAAACACGTGTAAATTAAAATATCTTCTTACCTGGAAATTAGAACGACTAGTCCTCAACAGTGAGATCACTGCATAAAATGTCGGAGAATCGATAGCTTTAAATTCAGCCACGTGCACTGCAGATAAATGATTGACATTGCAGTAGCACGATTTTGTGGTTATAATTTAAATTAATCCCAATTTTGAGAGGTGGGCTACCTTAGGAACACTGGCCACGTTTGACTCACCTACCTTATTTGTTTTTCAGGGAGGGATTTTTTTTTTTTTGTCGACCAGTGTCATTAGCGCTTTACAGATGAGTTACAATTTGCTTCTCATTTGGTATTTATTGATGTCTATCTATTGGTATGTCCATCCATTTAAAATTGTTTGTAAAAATAAAGGTTTAATATATAAAGAAACACAGCTGTTGTAAATTTCCAATATAAGTAAAATATTTATGATCTGTGTGTTTTCAGTATTCTGCTTACCTATATGTCTGTCCGTATGTCTGTTTGTCAGTGATATATCAGTGTATAGCTACAAAATTTATAAATTATTGATATTCATCACGCAGTGTTCCCTACAGAACATGTGTTCTATAATGGTAATTTTCGCAATAAATAATTTTTATTGTTTTAATTCCTCATTTTAAAACAAATTACTCCATATAGAATAGTAATGCACATTAATGATTTTTCTAAATGTTTAAAAATACCTAAAACTGTCATTACACTGTCGCTGAAACACATTTACCGAAATTCCAAAACGTCTTGGTAATGACATTTGTAAAGTAAAGCCTACTTTAGGACTAAATTCTAACAACTGAAATCTTATAGTATACTTATTTTCAAAGCAGTCTCAAACATTTTTTCTAACTCACTAAGCATAGTTAAATTACATAATTGGAATCTGATATATAATAAACTTCATAATGACCCATTGTAAACACACTGACTAACATTTTAGAATGCAAGGAAGAAAAGAAAGAAGCATTTACAAAGTTAAAAAAATGCATATCTGCTTCTAAAATATTTGAAACTGTACAATCTAAAAAAGTTATCAATATGAAAACGACATGTAGGGGAGATCTGAATGAAAAGTTACTGTATAGCTTGGTAATGACAACCTCAAGAGTCAAACGTTAAATAAAGAGAAATAAAAAGGTTGCCAGTTAAGTCTACTGTGTCAAATATGTAATAAAATAAAGAAAATAAATATTCTCAGATATCGTTAACTTTGCTCTACTCTTCTTAAAAATTATAGTTAATAAATTTGAGGTTTGGGAGATCCCTTAATAATGATATTTACAATTTTCAATTTTTTTTAATATTGATTTTTCTTTTTATACTTAAATTAATGTCCAGTGTAGGGCTTAAAAAAAAAAAAAGTTGACAAAAATTTTAGAAATTCATGGATGAGTTGCCTAATTTATATTTTTTGTCACAAAATTTAACTATATCTGAGAAAGCTCCTAAAATGAATTGCATGGTGGCTTGTAGCCTTTTTACTGGCGTATATGAATACGAATTTGTGACTCAAGCAAACATTTCTTAGTATGTATCTTAATCCTTTATTGTATTATTTAAAATGAAAAAAAAGAAGTTTATGAAAGTTGATTGTTGAAATCTACAAATTGATCTCTATATAAAAATTTGTACATTTCAATTTTCTAATGATTATATTCGAAATTATTATATTTAAATATATGTAAAAATTAAAATCTGTTATTACTAATATTTATTAAGTAGAAATACATCTAACTTGAAACCTATTATTTATTTTACTATATCCAGGATCTGGTATAGCGCACTAAATATATCTGACAATTTTGGAACATAACATTCGCAGTCCCCCCTCCTACCCCATTTCTCCTCTTAATTCTCCTCCTTCCCCCTTCTACTTCCCCTCCTCTTTCCCCTCCCCCTCCTTTGAAATAAACTTGTCGCGACTATTTAACCATCGAACATTCTTGAACATTCACACCTCTAAAATTTCACCTTATGACGGCTGTTTTGTAGCAGTTGACAGCAATCGGGTTTTAAACAATTTTTAACATCTTTTAACGGTTTTTATGTTTCAAAAACCTTTCATGTATTTTAGCTCCTTTTTAGTAAAATAAATCATAGGTTTTAAGTCTTATATATTTCATTTAATAATCAAGGTGAACATGACGTCCGAAATTTATAATTAAACTATATTTTTATAATATTTATTAAATAGCTTTAAAAAAGAGTGTTTTGCAATATTATATTTATTTTATTTTTTCCGCTTATGTTTTGCTGTTTAACTCAGCATAATACAAACTGCTCTTTGATTTTTCTTTTAACTGAACTCGGCACCCTACAAATATCAAAAATTCATAAAAAATTTGATTTTCAAATTTTATTTTGTTACATACCACATGCTTACGACTACATCCTATCAAAATATCAGGCTGATACTCCCTATAGAACAACAGTTACGACTGATTTAACAAATAGCCCAGTCAAATTGTAGTTTGAGGTGGAAAATTCTGGTGTAATTGTTTTTAGTGGCTTATTTTATGTTTTTGGGGGTGCTGAATACGAATCTGAAGTTGTCCAACAAAATTTCTTTCGGCAAATTTGTTTTTTTTTACAGAAAACCTGTAAAAAAACGGACTTTTTTCGTTCTTTTCAAAATAACTCCAAAATTGTGCAGTTTGAGTGAAAGTCGGCAATATATGAGTTAAAGAGAATAAAATTTCCTACATTTTATGTAATGAAAGTTTTTTTTTTCTATGATCAATGGTTTAGCCGTGAGAGTGCCTCAAAAATGGGTATTAAAAACAAAAAACTGTAAAAAACGGGAATTACGGCACTCTATGTCGATGTAACATGGAAACAAACCATTTAACGCAAATACTAACCATCAGTGATACTAAAGATTATATTATTGACTTCATTTTATTTTATTTCAGGTAGGGGAAAAGTGTGGATCTGGCACCAGTGGAAGTTAGGAGCAGTGGAGTATCTCCACCCCTCTCAAGCGTCAAAGGTGCTCCTCCTCTGGAGAGCTCGTACTCTAAGAGAAGATAAAATTTTGAAAAAGGGGGTAAAATTAGGTACAGGAGGTAAAACTATCTAAAATCGTCGAAAAACAGTAATTTTTGGAAAATAGCAATAAATACTTTTAAAAAAATCAATTGAACAATTACATAAATATAATAATGAATCCTCTTCAGACACACAAACAATATTTTTAATTCAAAACTTAACATTTAAATATGTGTATTTTTTGCTCCCACCCCCCGTATTCTAGAAATTTCTGAAATGGCAGTTAGCTTGCAGGCAAATATGCAACAGATTTTCGCCATTTTAAAAAGATATTTACTGAAATATACAATTTTTTTAAAACAATATGCTTTTGAAAGAACTGTTTATAATGATTATCACCACAGCAAGGGACCTTGCGCAACAACATAACACTGTAGTTATCATGTGTGAAGATGTAAATTTGCTGGTGATCATGATTGGTCTCTTTAGGGGCATACATTCAAATCTATATTTTTTACAGCCAAGCAAAAGGACAGTTTCACCACTCATTTTTTCTCCTGACTGCAAACTTGAACAATCAGTTGCTGACAACATATTATTTTTACATGCCATGAGTGGTTGTGATACTACTTCCGCCTTTTCAAAGTATGAAAGATGAGGTTTCTTCAGAATCTCAAAAGAAACCCGGCATTAATTAAAACCATTGAAAATTGTAAAGACTCTGTTTTTGACGTTTTTTGACTTCCTTGTACAAATTATCTGACAAGGAAACCACGTCATTAAACAAATTGAGCCATCCATGCTACCTTAAGACTGCATACAAGGCATCAACCCATTTGGCGTCCCTACCTCCTACTGAGGCTATGCAGCTAAACAACATTCATTAAGGGTGTATTATCAAGTTCAGCAATGGCTTGGGAATGAAAAAAATCCTGAACAATGGGTTTGGAAAAGCACCAGAGATGGTCTAGAGCCAATAACTACGCTAGAGCCACCAGCATCTCAAGCCGTTCTCAAACTCATTTCTTGCAAATACAAGAAGACACGCCATAAAAACTGTGGGATGTAAAAAAACAGGCCTCAACTGCTGTAATATGTGTCTGAACTGCGAGAGCAGTTGTAATAACATGCATAACATTGAAATAGAAGAAAACGAGAATGACCCAGAATACCCTGAAGTACTTGAAGGTAATTATACGTAAATCATTCCATTTCACATTTGTTTTTTCTTTCATTTTTAATTTGGTGTGGTCAAAATATGTATCCCAATACAGTGTGCATAACTATTCACTTTTTAAACAATTAAAACTAAGTCATTAAATAATTTTTAAAACACTGGTACGTAGCTTATACTTAGTACGTGGCTATACTTGGTATAATAGCTTTTTCGCTCCCTGATTTAGGGTCCAAAAGTGACCTATTCCTGAAATGAGCTATAAAATAGGGCTGATATTAAAAAGTGGTAAAAATAATATTATGATAAAACGCTGTATGAATCTTAACTTAGTTATAATTAATTCCACTCTTTTAAAAAATATTGTACGCACCAGTTCTTCTCCGGAGCATAAGTTTCGATCCTCGGGTCAAAAACGGCTTTTCGCGCCCGTATGCATAAATAGTTCTTATATAAGTAATTTCTTTTTTATAGGTGTAGAAGACCTAGAAAACATACCATCAGAAACCATGAAACCATTGGCGAAGAGGACTCAGTTTGACTGAAAAGTTCATTTCAATGTCAATAATAATTTAATAATTAATATTGTATAAAATACATACATACCTATTTTACTTTATTATTTAACATTAAACAGTTTTCATACTAATCAATCGTGAATCACTAGTTATCATTTTTTGTACCTATATAACCTAACATCAACGTTTTACATATCTGCACACATGTATAATGATGCATTTAAGTTATATGCCTTCAATAAGGAGGCGGATGACTACTTCGTGCATTCGTAATTACTGTTTTCATAACTATTCAAGGTCCAAGAAAATTACTTGCACATAAATTGTAGAGAATTTTATCTACTTTTTTAAAGTATAGTATAATGTATGCAGTGAAATGTTTATTTTTAGGTCTTATGAACAGAAAGGCTGTAAAAAAATGTGTATTTTGCCATTTTACGAAAAGTACTGTTTTTCGGCGATTTTACTTAGTTTTACTTCCTCTACCTAATTTTACCGCTTGTTACAAAATTTTATCACCTCTTAGAGTAAGAACTCTCCGGAGGAGTAGCAACTTCGACTCATGAAAGTAGGTGGAACTGCTCCACTGCTCCCAACTTCCACTGGTGCCGGAACCACACTTTTCCCCTACTTTAATTGCATAAAATATAGTTAATCATATAATCTTTAATATCACTGATAGTTAATATTTGCGTTAAATGGTTTGTTTCCATGTTACATCGACATACAGTGCCGTATTTCCTGTGTTTTTTTTACAGTTTTTGTTTTTAATACCCATTTTTGCGGCACTCTCACGGCTAAACCATCGATCATAGAAAAAACTGTCAATATATAAAATGTAGGAAATGTTATTCTCTTTAATTCACAAACTGTCGACTTTCACGCAAAGTGCAAAATTTTGGAGTTATTTTGAAAAAACCCGAAAAAAGTCCCCCGTAAAAAAAAAAAAAAAAAATTGATTTGGTTGGACAACTTCAGATGCGTATTAAGCACTCCAAAAAACATAAAATAAGCCACTAAAAACAGTTACACCAGAATTTTACACTTCAAGCACTGTTTGAACACAATTTTACTGGGCTAAAACATCTGTTTTCATTTTGTATGTTTAAATACCACAACAACTTCTTTGCAAATGAAATCTTTAAACCCATTTATCTTAGTTCGTGTTTTTCAGATTTTTCTTGTTTTCAAAATGTTAAGGCTTTTCTGGATATGAGTGAAAGTGCTTGAATATTTTTCTAGTCGAACATCATACTATATGTAAGAGATTTAAGGATCCAATTTTTAATATATTGATAACTTTTTTGAAAAAATCTCATATGTGCAAAAACTGGAAATTTTTTCCTCTTTTTGTACTTGTATTTAATTAATATATTTTTTTTACTATTGATATTAAAAAAAATCGATGCCTAAATCTACCCAAAATATATCATTGATGACCTGCAGAAAAAAATTAACTGAAAATTAAGAAAAAAAAATATACTAGTAACGTTTTGAAATAAGTGGTTGAAATTGATTTTTTTTTTCGATTTTATTGAAAAAATAATTTTATTTTTTTATATTTTTGATTAAATTATTTCAATTGCTTTGGGTGCCGAGTCTCTTTAAATTCTTTAGAAGCTGTTATTCCTGTCACTTAAGTTTAAAATGAATGTGCATTATTTTCTTTTTCCTGTAGCAAACCAATTGAAATGACCTTTTTTTCTTTTTATAGAAAGCTCGTGCTCTTAAAACCACAATCAAACTGTAGTTGATTGATCTAGATGGGAAATCCTTACCGCAAATACATGGTTCAAATAAAACAAAGCAAATTACAGCCTCAAATAAGACCTTTTCTACACAGGCCTTCTTTTAAGTTTGATTTGATATTGTATTTATTCTAAAGAATAGGTTCCCTTTATCTTTTTTTTTAATTGTGACCAATTGAATGATGTTGCTCTAGTATAATTTTTCTACATGTTGTTCTTTTTCAATAATTAGGATAAATCTATTCATAATGATAATAATAATAGTATGCTTCAATTTCTGTAAATACAGTTTCTTGAGTTATTATTTAAGATAAAGAGACATAGTATACTGATATCAATAAAAAAGAAATTATAAACACTGCGAATATGAACTTGTCTATTTAAATATGCTGTATAAATAATACCATCTGAAATTAACAAATTTTCACTTTTTTAATTTTTTAATTGAAAATACATTATACAAATATACATTTGAATTGAGAAATATTTTACAAATAAAATGTACCACTATTTTAAATGATAATGTATTTTAAATGATAGAGAAAATTATTTGCTAAAATGCAATAGTTATGTATGTTGAAAAATCTTTTAAAACATCGGCTATGATGTCTTACATGCATGCACCCTTTATTTTTAATTGATTATAAAAAAGAAAAAAGTCGCCAAATTTTGGAGATTTTTACCTTTAGTGGTCACTTGGCTATTGTATTAAGTTATTGTTTTGGCGTGGGCTTGGAAATTGCGCCAATCATAAAATCGCCAAACGTGCGTGAATGTAACACATATGTTCCAAAATATCTTAAATAGTGCTAAAATTATGAACGATGGGCGTATTCTGATTGGAGTGAGACTGTCTGCATTTTTGAAATGATGAATGGATTGTGACACTCGCTTCTTACACAAAAAATGTTTTTTGTAGAGTGCTCTACCACACTTTATGATTTGTACAATCTTTCTTCAATCTACATAATAAAAAATACAAAAAATAAGAGCAGTTATCGATTGATATGTTAAATTATTTACTAAAGTGGAATAGTTAAATAAGCATGTTGAAAGATCCTTTAAAATATCTTAAATAGTGCTAAAAGTATGAACAATGGGCGTATTCTGATTAGAGTGAGACTACCTGTATTTTTGAACTGATGAATGCATTGTGACACTCGCTTCTTATACAAAAATTGTTTGCTGTAGTGTGCTCTACCACACTTTATAATTTGTACAATCTTTCTTCAATCTACATAAAAAATACAAAAATTAAAAGCAGTTATTAATTAATATGTTAAATCATTTACTAAAATGCAATAGTTATGTAAGTATGTTGAAAAATCCTTTAAAATATCTTAAATGGAGCTAAAATTATGAACAATGGGCGTATTCTGATTAGAGTGAGACTACCTGTATATTTGAGCTGATGAATGGATTGTTATACTCGCTTCTTACACAAATTTTTTTTTTGTAGTGTGCTCTACCACACTTTTTAGTTTGTACAATCTTTCTTCAATCTAGATAAAAAAAAATACAAAAATTAAAAGCAGTTTTCAATTGATATGTTACTTCATCTTTTCTTTCCTTTATTTATGTTTGATATCTATTTTTTATATTACATTAGCTATTTGACTCAATGAAGCAGCGTGTACTTTCATTTTCCCGAAGAAAATAATCCTTTTTAGTGGGTTTTGTTCTATCGGTGAAGTTATTTCCCAATCAAATCGTTGCCCAAATTAAACAGTGTTTCAATAACTCGACTACATTGTAAAATATAAAAAAAACAATTCAACATATGAAAATTACGGGAAGAATTTGAATTCATTTAAATTTAAATTAGAAATTAATTTTTTAATGACTTTTTCAAATTTCCATGAATTGTATTAGCATATCATCGATATGACTAACAGATCAATACGACTAAAAAAAACTCGTTTACTATTTTGCAATATGTAAATAAATAAACATAATGGTACTTTTCGGTTAGCCGGGCAACAGTGATATATATACATGTATATATATACACACACACACAGATATATACAGATATCTACATATACATATACAGGATGTATCTGAAATGCTTCAACAAACTTAGAGGGATGATAGTACTCATGAAGACGAACAAAAATGCAATGCAACATAGGGTCGCAAATAACGTTTAACCCTTTTAGGGGCAGTGGTATGTTTATGAAACCACTTAATTTTAATTCCAAAACGCCACAATGGCACCAGAATTTTGTTAAAAATCTTTTCCATTTAATATGTATGTGAAATGTAGCCTTTTTCTTATTTACAAACAAATTTTTTTGTAAATTCCGGTGCCAGTCATTTATTTCAACATTTTAGTACTAAAAGTACTTTGCCCCTGAAAGGCTTAAAGAATGAAAATCGAGAAAATGCGTCTGGAAATGGACAAACTGAGACAAGAAAGAAACACTCTAGAAAATTATTTATTGCACAGAATAAGTACAACACAGCTCGTGATGTCCAGAGGAAACAAATATTTTACAACAATTGTTCAAAGTGTCGACCGCGGACATTATTACACAGAGTACATCTACGGAACAACGACTGGCGGAAACGCTATGTGTAATAATGTCCGCGATCGACACTTTGAACAATTGTTGTAAAATATTTGTTTCCTCTGGACATCACGAGCTGTGTTGTACTTATTCTGTGCAATAAATAATTTTCTAGAGTGTTTCTTTCTTGTCTCAGTTTGTCCATTTCCAGACGCATTTTCTCGATTTTCATCCTTTAAGCCTTTCAGGGGCAAAGTACTTTTAGTACTAAAATGTTGAAATAAATGACTGGCACCGGAATTTACAAAAAAAAAAAATTATTTGTAAATATGAAAAAGGCTATATTTTACATACATATTAAATGGAAAAGATTTTAGCGAAATTATGGTGCCATTGTGGCGTTTTGGAATTGAAATTAAGTGATTTCATAAACATACCACTGCCCCTGAAAGGGTTAAACGTCATTTGTGACCCCATGTTCCATTGCATTTTTTGTTCGTCTTCATGAGTACTATCATCCCTTTAAGTTTGTTGAAGCATTTCAGATACACCCTGTATATACATACACATATATATACATGTATGTATGTATATATATACATATATGTCTATACATACGTATTTATATATGTACATATATCACTGGCGCCCGGCTAACCGAAAAGTACCAACATAATTGATACTACTTTCTTTGCATGTTTGTATTAATCAGATGATCAACATTTGAAATCCAGTTAAATTTCACATAACATTTTCACAGATGTCGTTTCTCGTGTAAGTTTTTATGCTTAACCCTCTGACCCCTCAATTTTCTTTTTAAAATCCTCTCGACCTATATTTAATCGACCAGTATCTCTTCTATTATTACACATTCTCACCTTTTGAGTGTGGAATTCTTAAAACAAAATTGCTTCCAAAATTGCGTATTATATAAATGTTTCTACAAATTGTTTGCCTGTAAAAATCGCGGGATAAGCGGTCAGGCGGTTAACACATTCGCAGCGAGCATTCTTTACAGAATTTTTAATCTTTTATAACCTGTTTTTTAAAATAGAAATGTTTGTCTAATTTAATCGTAAGATAGGTTAGATTAAATGAGGCAAAGTTTTTAAATACAAATTACTGTTAGGAATAATTGAGGATTCTAAGCACTTTATGAGTCACAGTCATGTTTATGCAACGCTCGTCGCCACATGAGTTAAACCCTTCCAGTGGCAAAATAATTTTGTTGCTAAAATGTTGATTGCGATTGGGAATTAAAATTAAGTGCTTTAAACATTACTCCAACGCCTTTCAAAAGGTTTAAAGTCTATACTACATACGCAAAAACACTGGCAAGTTAATATTAAACCAATGGTAGTCTTCTTTTCAAGTTTCTAGTTTGAATTTCAACATTTTTAAGGCACTCGATATTTAAAATCGATGGCTAAGTGTGTATTTTCGTACTTTTTGTATGTTAGTTGCAGTTTCTTTTTGTTGTTTTTTTGTGGGAACATTAAGTTTTGGCATCGGTGCAGAAATTAAAAGTTTAAGCAGACAAAAAATGATCTCTTTCGTAAATTGTTTTCTATATAGGTTTCTGAAGTTTATGCATCAATAAATATCTTTCAATCTACGGATTTAGTATAAAATCCACGATCCCAAAATAATATGGACAACATAATATAATTGCACTTTCTGTAAAGTAGAAGCCACGCCCTTCAACAACGATGTTAATTAAATAAAAACGAGAATTCTCGTTCCTGTTCTGAAATATGTTAATATAGTTTAGTTTGTAGTTTGCGCAATCGAAGAAACAACTGCATGACAGTTATAAATGGACATACAACATAGTATTAATATATTGTACTGAACTTACTTAGTTCTCCAACGTATTTTGCGTTTGAGTCAGACATACACACAGGAAAAATTTTCGAATTAGCTTTTGGAATTTTAAAGTTAATTCATATTTGTATATCAATTATGTGTTAATGAGTCTGCACACATATAATCACTACCATGTGAAACTATCGAATATGAAAAAAATGTATTTTTTAATTCTTTTAAAAATAGGCTGAATGTCACCACTACATTTTATTATAATTCTCCGCCTAGTAAAAATACTAGTAAAATTTCTTTGAAGAACAGGGAAATTTTCAGAAAAAAAGTACTTTAACGCATTAATTGCCAAAATTATGTGGGAGTGGTCTTCGATATTTTTACTGAAATTCGTTTCCCACCATAAATGCTGAAAGATAATATTTGGTCTTTTTAATAGCAAAGCTTTTGTCGTTAAATGTCGTTATTTTTTAACATATGTAAATAGTGGTGGCTGGGGAAGTTTTGTTATCACACACTTTTATTTTGAATGTTGACAACCACGAGTATACTCATAGTTGTCAGCGATTGGGTTAAGTAATCACGAAATGTCTGTCAGAAATAAAGCAAAAATTTCTATTTTAAATTTCTGATATGTATTCGAAATTTCTGAATAAAAAAGGAAACCAAACGGGCAACTCTGATGAAGAATACTATTAAAATTTATTGGTGACAATCTGAGCATTTTTAAAAGTAATGAAAAAGGCATTTTTTTACATTCCATAGTTTGACATGGTTACGACGATATTATCCTCAAATATTTTCAATATCAATCTTAACATTGATAATTTTTTCTTCTGGAAATTTCTAGTTTATTCCTAAAATTTGGACATCAATGCATGTTCAAATGTAACATTGTCCCTAAAACTATTTAATATGTTTTAAACTTAATATTTTATAAACACATCAGATATTGTACTCAAGTATGAATTAATCAAAATGTCTCTCCGGAGAACTAAAAACTAATGTCAATGGCATTTTTTTTAATAAAAGTTTAGAATTCATTTCTTCGTTTACAAAGAAAATAGATGTAATAAAATCAGCAGTATTTACAATTCCAAATTTACTAGTACTAATGATGATTTTTTTAAAATTATAAATGGAAAAAAAAAGTCAATGAAACTTTAATTTTGTAAGGCAAGATATTTCAGTTAATAAACCTCTTAAAAAATCGCAAAACTTTTCAAAGACATATTTTAATGAAAGATAAAAGTGCAAAATCATTTTTCTTATTTGACAGTTACAAAGCAACGTTACATTAATAATAGAAAAAAAAGATTAATGTCTTATCCATTAGAAAGAAAATGAAGGTGCTAGATAATAATTAAAAAAATATTTTCGCTTTGTGCAATCTTTTGATTGACTTTCGAATTATATCGTAGAAATCTGTGAGAGAAAAAAAGTTAATTTCTTTTTCAATATCCAACCTTTTATAAAAATCGAATTAAAGTGTCTTTCAGATTTTATCTAGTAGTTTTTATTCTTGCTATCTAGGTTTGATCGAAAATCCATTAAGGCTTATTATAATATTTTCTTTTTTTATATAAAATAAACACTTAATGATGTTAAAAAATGTATTTTAAAGCTTTTTGGATGATAACATTCTGTTATAGATATACGATATTTTCTTAATAATTAAAAATGAGTTTAAAAACTGATCGAACTAAAAAATGTGTAAAAATGTATAGTAAAGAAAATGGAGAATATCCCCGCAACAATTTTGCAGTAAATCATCGTAGAAAAATAACAATGGTAATAACTGATTGGTAATAACAACTGCTAATAACTGTTATGCATTAATTAGGGTTATATACATATTACAAATTATTTTATTTCTTTTATTTATTTATTTATTTATTTATTTGCGAAATACACTTACTTTTGATAGTGTATATGAATTCGTTTGAAGCAATCAGCCCAGAAATGTCTAATTTTATGTTTTACATAAATCTCTATGAAAAATTATTTAGGGGTGGTCCATATATTGTGAAAATATAACTTATGATCATTCAGCAAAAAGTATCCAGAATATTCAATGAGCAACCAGAAAAATAGTACGAAATATCTAAGTATACTTTAAAATAACTATATAAAAGAAAACTTTGTATAACTTTTTCCGATTCCTCTTTAAGATTTTCTTTTATGTGGATGCAAGCGATAACAGACGACGGTACTCTTAGACCGTGAAAAAATAGATATTCTCCGAGTCTCAAAAACTAAGGACAGGAATGAGCTGTAAAAAGAGATAAAAATGCTTTAGACGACACGACGATTATTATTTTATGTAAGAAATATTGTAGGTCATAATTTTTTTTAAATATGAATTTATCAGTAATTTTCATAATTAAAATATGTTTTTGAATCAAAAAGTACAGAGATTACGTTTGGGTATATTCTTCCTATTTCATTAAAAAAGTAGAAATTTGATCGGGTTATTTTTAAGATTTTAAGCATTTTAACACTTTGCCGTCAGTCAATACCACATTGGTGTCGTACGAAAAGCTACTTAATTTTAATCATTAAATGCTACATTGGCACCAAAATTTTGGAATGAAAAATCCCCTTTTAAAGTACATGAAGAAAAGATTTGACTTATTTTTGATCAAATTTGTTTCTAAATTCTGGTATCAATCTATCATTTCAACATTTTACGAATAGAAGTATTTTTACGATACATACGGACGGCAAAGATATATCACAAATATCAGGTCAATTTAACATTAGTACTCTTAAACTTTGACTTATTCTAAGCAGATATTTAAAAGAAATCCATAAACTATGTACTTTTCTGGGCTCGTTTGATGCAAGAAATTCAAAGAAATTGTGAAAAATGCGAGGTAAATTATGAAAACAAGAATTTTTGTAACATTTTTAACATATAGAAGACCCCTAATATATGTATAAAATTTAATAGTAAATTTTATGACAAATCGGTTGGTACCACTATCAATATTACATGATTATTTGCAGTCGAATTAGTAAGAGGGGTATAGTTCTTTTACACTTCTTTCTGTACATTGTTTTCCTTTCAAAAAATGTTGTGACATATTGTGTCTTAACCCCTTGAGGACGAGCGACACATATACGTGACGCATAAGATGCTGAGAATCCTTGATTATTCCCACCAGTTACTTTTTATTGTAAGCTTTGCCTTATTTAATGATAGCATTTCTGTGGTTCAATTAGGCGATAATTTCTATTTTGAAAAACTGGTGGTAAAAGATTAAAGATTCAGTAAAGGACGCTCGTCGAGAAGGGGTTAATGTCATATATTAACTTAAATTTTTTGTTAAAAAATGCAAAAACGTCACTTTCGATGAAAATATCGATTTTTAATTTTTACAATAATATTAAAATCCGATCTTTTATCTATCGAATTCTGCTTTAATCGCGTCTGTATCTGAATTAGAACCCGAGTTACAGCCGTTTAAAGTTACATCCATTACAGCTTGCCGAATAATTTTACAACCGGAAGTAAGCTGGAATGTATGTTTACATTCTTCTTTTTCGATATTTAGAATTTAAATTGCATTATATGTTCAAGAAAATACATGGAGTATATAATTAAACCTTTAAAGAATAATAATTATTTTTATAGCAAGAACCGCCGTTAATCGTTATTTTTAGACTTTTCTCAAAATGAAGTTTTTCAGATTTTTACTGCACGCAAAACATCCTATACCAAACAATTATGCATGAAATGACTTGAAATTTGTTTTACTTATTTTACAAATTTTTATTGAGGGAATAGACTACAATCATGATGATATATTAATTACTTTTATATTTACACTGATATAAGTTAAAAAGTTGCCAGACATTTTACGAATTTTTCATTACATTAGTACTTCAAGTGCCATAGCTTCAGCGATATAGATCCTATTATAATACAGCTACTCCTAGAGAAATATATTTTCTTTATTATGCAACTTACAAAATGTGAATGCATTGATTTGATTATGAGTTATCATGTTTTGCACAAATATAAATTTTTCCCATAATTTTGACTATTTTTCACTTTAAAAAAAATATTTCTGTGTAATTTCTAAAATCTTTATATAAATTTCAAAGTTTTAACTTAAATGTCATTAGGAAAAATTGGTATATAGAGAAAATTTCAAAATTTCAAAAAATCTCCTCCGAAGTTGTGCGGATACCTTTATATGGGTAAATGCATTCGACGTAAAATTTTGTAACACTCCATATTAAAAATATTAATGATTTTTGGCATAACTACTAAATAAAAAAAAAATTAAATTAAATAATAATTATTATTACTGATATATATCGTAAACTTGGAAATTGGAACGAGTTTATTATTTAGAGTCACTGGAGCCACGGTCTCCATATGTTTAGTATGAGCAATCTGCATCTTAGATTTATGACAGTAAACAAAATTTAGAAGAACACTGGAAACACATTAAATATAAATGGGTACAAGAAGAGCAAAAATTAAACACAAACAACATCAAGACCTCTTTCAGCCAGAAATAAATATTACAAAATATATTAAATTAATGATACGGAAATTTAAAAAAAAGGTAAATGAAGCCTATAAAATATTTACAGTTAAAAATAAATAAAAAGGAGAAAAATGCCATCTACATACAAATAAAAATATACAAAGGTCCACGAATATATATCCAGCCCTAGCAATTGCTAGCTGAAGAAAGAAGAGAATGGTGTTAGGGCTCAATAACGTCTGAGATATTCATCATAATCAGAGAGATTGAACAGTTCGGAATTAGGAATAGAATGAATTTTATCAAAAACGTTTATTGCAATATTTTTAATAATTTTTCGAATAGGATTTAATTTAAGGTCATTATGAATGGTTATATTCTTGCAATACCAGGGGGCTTTCCTAATACCTCTTGATTTTTTTTTTTTTAATTGACGCCCAGAATTTTTTGGGTGTTTGAATTTTTAGCAAAACTCCAGATCGGAACGCTGTGCAGAAATATGGGGTTAAGTACCGTTTTATATAACATATACATTTACCATGCTCATCTCATCACTATACATGAGGAAAGAAATATCATTCTTAGGCTTCCAAAAATTTACGGATGTTATATTCGATGTGATTGCGCTTCGTAAGAGTACTGTCTAGATACACACTTAAATATTTCACCTTCCAACCAAAGTGCACTAATCAGCCATTTACATTCAATTGCGATGGTACATTGTGTTTCTTTGAGAAAGAGACGGCAGTAGATTTATTACAGTTAACTTTAAACCTCCATTTAAGAAAAATATTTCAAATAAGTGTATGTGCGACTGAAGATGTGAGCGTATTGAACCATATCAATATTACGTACCATGACTGAAGTATCGCCTGCATAAAGTGTCAATAAAGTGTGTGGTAAACGTGGTATATCATGTACATAAATCTTGTATACCTAGGAACACAATTTGGAACCGTGTGGAACTCAGCATAAATTTAATTGGTTAAATATGTATGTGTTATTTTTATATTTAAAATTTTTGTAGCGGATTTTTTAAGGAAAATAATTTAATTTCTTAATGTTAAGTATATCCAGCGTAATAAAAAATACTACATCTTCAAACTTGAAGTAAAAAACAGCCAAATTAAAATTAATATTTAATTAACTATTTTAAACTTGTGTTTCTAGGTGTAAAGTAACATAATGTATCCATTTATTATGTTAAAAGTTTGATTGCATTATCCAAAATAATTTTGAATAGTTCAATTTCTGTAAGAAAAAAAAACACATTGAAATTACATTTGATTATTTATATATGAACGAAATTGTAAAAAAAAAATATATTTTAAATAATAAAGTATCGTAAATTGTGCACAGAGTTTACTCAGTTTTGAAATGCAAAATATAGTTTTTGTTTTTATTTGTCTGTTTGTTTATTTATATTACATAGTATAAATAAATGAGAAAAATGGTTTTACGCATTTAAAATGAATAACAATACGGATATAAAAATGTTTAGAAAACCGTTCACTAAATATTTAAACATGGAAAATTATAATGTTTTTGTATAAATAATTTATGAGAAAGCGTTGAAATTTTCAATTACATTTTTACGGAACTTAATTCGCTAGAGAGCATGAAGCTAAAATTAATGATGTATAAACAGAATTGCCTATTGAAATCTCTTGTTAATATTTTATAGTGTGGTTTAGTTTGCACAATCATAGATAATTTTACATCCTTTAATTATTTTCTGAAAAAAAAACTATATATGTTTAAAAAATATTCAAATGTTAATGTAACTTTTTAATTACCATAATATCAACAAATGGGTACAAAGATCTGGCCCATTTTGATTAATATAATACACAGCTGAAAACGAAAATAATATAATTTAAATACACTTAGTTAAGATTTGGTCAGAGAAAATATATATTTTTTTTAGTTGTTTTTTTTTAAGTTTTTTTTGACGAATGTACATCTTCAGAGAGATAATTTTTTATGTTTTCCTCGTTATTCACATGTGTGCAGCCATTACCGAGTTCTTGAATATATTTTTTATGTGTGTTATGGAGACATGGGGAACATATAGACAGCGTTATGTAAATACTATTGAGATATGGAAAAATTATAAAGTTGTGGTAAGAGTTTTTTCATTGCTTTGATCTGTTGAAGAGAAATAGTTTTTCGTATGACGGGGGGGAGAGCGTGATTCCATTAGGCGTGTTTGTGAAACTATTCTAATAAATAATGCTTTGAAATTTCAAGTGAACTGCCTACATTTTCTCTGCTGTTGGAGAAACTTGCTGTGGACCATCATGTCTTAGACTTGTGACTCAAATAATAATTTTCTGGTTGAAACAAACACTGCAATATAGCGATTCTAACAACGATTTAAAACCTTCAACTAAGAGAAATATGTTTCGAGGTAAAACGCCATCGCTTCTGGTCTGTCTGTACGCCATTTTGAGTATGTATGTGTGTGTATGTATGTATATATGTATGTATGTATGTATGTGTGTGTGTATGTATGTATATATGTATGTATGTGTGTGTGTATGTATGTATATATGTATGTATATATGTGTGAGGGGGTGTCCATAATTAAATTGCTTTTCGCTGGATGTTTCTCAATACCTTTAATGATTTAATTAAACTTTCCCAATGAATGGATACGGTTGTAGGCAGCTCTAAATAGAGAATCTTTAATTATGGACATCCCGTATTTATATAAACTGTAGATTGCATAACTTTTGCAATAGCTGTTACATTCATTACATCCATTAACATTCAAAATATTCTCGTTTGTTTTCTTCTTTTCTCCTATCAAGTTTAACACTATTTCTACCGGAGTCAAATTACATTTCTTAAAGTTTTGATTTATGTTTAGTTTACTTCTCAGTTTTTAAAACTAATAATTATAAAAAAGTCTTCAAGTAATAAAAATTATTTGTGTTAATTCTTTAACCTAAAAATGACAAATAAAATAACCATAAATCATAATATTTTAAATGGTGTCATTCATTGTAAAAATATTTTTGAGTTTGTAAGTATAAAAGATTCAGTAGTCTTAAAGACACTATATCTGAAATGCCTGTATCTTAAGGAAATATTTTAAGATTTTTCATTTAATAAATTTTTAGACATTAGCGTATAGATTTTGTATATAAGTTAAAATACTTTTTAAACTATACTGACATAGTAAATGTCTTTATTAAAGTTGATAAAGCAACATCATATGTAAATTTAGAGATTGAGAGGTTAGTATATTTGGCTGAGCTTATTTGTTTCGTATATTAAAAACAATCATGTCTCATGCCCGATAATTGTCTAAAGCATGACATCCATACCAGTACAAAGAGAAGGTTTATTTCTTTGTTTCTTCTTAATATACATACTTCATATTTAATACAAAATTTAACAGTTTTGTCTTAAAAAGTTAACAAACTTTTTAACACTTGTCTTACTCCTATTTATTGAAATCAAAGACATTTAATGTGTGTTCATAATTTTCTCAGAATATGTCCCCATTTACCATAATGTTATTCGGATTTTGAAACAACGGTTTTTTTTTTCGAAGGAATTACTAGACGTTTTAGTTTAATGAATACATTCCAGATATTTGCAAGATCAACTGTACAAATTTGGTTCATATTGGTTCAACATTTTGAACGTTGTCGCGTGGACATGTTTTGCATTATATATATATATATATATATATGTGTGTTATTCGGTAACATATATATATATTCGGTATATATATATATATATATATATATACAGCGTGTCCACGTATAACCTGACCGACCTTTATTTTCGCAACCGTTGGTCCTAGATGCATACTTCCAATTACAAAAATGGTTTAAATAAGGTAAAGAATTACTTTTAATGCGATTTGGGTCAAGAAAAACATTTATTAAAAAAAATACGAAAGTTAAATTTTTATACGGTCCCCCGGTCCTATAAGTGATATTTAGTAAAAATTTACTGTGACACTAACAAGTACGACAAAGAAAGTCCCATTCATCTAACATTAAAATTGACCGAGTTATGAAACTTTTTTGCATCTAAAAAGAGATGATTTCGGCCATGCTTTCAGGGGTCGTATATAAAGTACTTAAACTTATTTCAAGGTATCTGCGCTTTGAAAGAAATCGTTCCGAAAGAAACTATTACGATTGAGTTAATTTTTATTAGTTAAGTTTCAGATTAATTAAAATAATTGTATTTTAACATATGTTTTATTTTGAAAGGATTTGAGGCTATGATTTCTTTTAACAAAAATTATGTTATTTTCATAAGATTTTATTTAACTTGCAACGATCGTCTTTCCAGTTTAAAATTAGTACTCGAAGTTTAACTCACTTTCAAATGTCCGATCAAAGTTAAATTTTACATACTGACTTAAATCCGATGACAATGTAATATTCTTATGATTTTCGACGCTTACTATCTTATACATACTTATATTAGAGGATAACACAAAAAAAATTCGGATAGATTATCGTCAACAAGTTTAAGAAAGAGTTTTAGATTAGATAATGTAAACCTACGATGGTTGTGTTTTTTAACTTTTATAATTACGTTTTATGTATTTTTTAACGCTGAATAAAAAATTGCCTTCACTTTTAACCATCATGTCAGGATTTTTCGCAAATCCGAAATTTCAAGGTTAAATAGCGAAAAATCTGTTACTATAAAATTGATGTAAGACTTTTTTATTCAGTTTAATTTTATTTAATTCAATAATTTATTCAATTTTTCGACTTATACTAGGTTTCTTACAGCTAAACAACTCAGAGGTCCGATGAGGTTGGAAGGGGAGGAGGGTCAATTTTAATTTTGAAATTTGCGATTTGAGAAAAATCCTGACGTGATGGTTTAAAATGAAGGTCATTTTCGGATTCAGCGCTAAAAAATACATAAGAATCAATTTTCAAAAGCTAAAAAACAAGCCACAACCCAAAATTTGAAAGACAGTGCAATCTAACAGCATTTTATAATCTGTATCATTTTGTAAACAATTCAGGCTGTTGTTTTAAATACTTTTATTTAACAAAAATTCAGTTATTTTTATCCTCTTATATGTTCAGTAGAAATTGTATATTTTGCATTAATATGTCAGAATGATTATAGATTTCACTTTCATATTAGATTGCAATGTTAATTTTGCTCTCAACTATTTTTTTTTTTTTTTTTTTTTTTTTTTTGATATATCTGAAAATTATTTCTATTTCTACTACATTTGTGAATGACCCCTATTTCGCAGCAAAAAATATACTCCAACTTTAAACAGTTATTACTCGGTGAGTTTTAATGTTAGATGAATGGGACTTTTTTTGTTTTACTTGTTAGTGTCACAGTAAATTTTTACTAAATATCACTTATAGGACCGGGGGGCCGTATAAAAATTTAAGTTTCGTAATTTTTTAATAAATGTTTTTCTTGACCAAAATCGCTTTAAACATAATTCTATACTTTATTTAAACCATTTTTGTAATTGGAAGTATGCCTCTAAGACAAACGGTTGCGAAAATAAACGTCGGTCAGGTTATACGTGGACACGCTGTATATATATATATATATATATATATATATATATATATATATATATATATATATATATATATATATATATATATATATATATATATATGTGTGTGTGTGTGTGTGTGTGTGTGTGTGTGTGTGTGTAAACAATACAATTGCAATAGGTCGATTTCTAAAGAAATCAAACTTATATAACGTTAAAGAAAATTCTTATTTAAATTTTAAATTACGATTCAATTCGAACTATGTAATCAAATGCTTGATAAGGATCTGCTACTGCGCAAACAACGCTTGGATTCTTACTCTTTGCTTTTGCTGAATAAGGTTTAATCAAAAGTTTTTTTTACTTTTGCTGAAATTTAGATTCAATTACATTTTCAAAAGAAAAGCTGGCGTTAAAAATTGATTGTGTTTTTATATAAATAATTATTCTTATTCTTATCCGTGCGAACGAAAAATATCCTCAAGACACTATAAAACATTTTCAAGAGGCGATAATTTTCTATCGCATCCTGTGATCTGACTAAATAAAGACGTTTTATTACACTATAAATTTGTAGCACTTGAATTCAGGCCTCCTCTCTCCATAACACTTGATATTCCTTCACTCTGTATATGTGAAAATATGCCCTGTATAAGTCGGGCGTCCTGACAGAAACTTTAAAAATTAACTGAAATTAACAATATGTCGCTTCATGTAAAATTTCTATGTACTGTGAAGTAATCGCTAATAAATTAATGTTGCTCCAGCAAGTCGTTTAATTAATAACGTTACAGTACGTAAATGTCATGACGTATGTGTTCATGGAAATGTCATTGATTGCATCAGAAATAAACTGAAGGTGTTAGATTGACCAGTGTCACTATTGGTAAATGTGAAATCTTTCAGTTCCGCGCAAGGGTGAAGGGATGCAAGTCCGTACGTCAAGCGGACATTGATTTTTTCTTTCCAGGAAACTTGATTTAAAATTGTACTTCCTTTTTATCTTTTTTTTTTATATAAATTGATTAAAAATAACTCACATTTTAATTTATTTCTTTAACAAATGGTAGTTATTCCGATCAATTGTCCTTCAACATTTGTTTTCCTGTTTTATTAAATTATGATATAAGCTTGTCTTTAAGAGATATTTGTTTACTTACAATTTATTGTAAATCAGTTCTTTCCGTTTGTTTGCGTGCATGTTCATGTCGATTAAACCAAGTATGGTTCTCATGCGCGATTTCAGTTCTGTAATGTATGTTGAAAGCGGCGAAAGTACTTGTGAGAGTGTAATGGCCATGGAACTTATAGACCAATAAAAGGTTTAACTGCAGCACAAAGATAAGAATGATATCATAAACGCAGACCTGCCAAGTCTCCGTCTTTTTGGATACCAGTAATTTAGTACAGAAAATGTTTTATGTAATCGAAGCATTTGGCGATTTGAAAGAACAACATTTTCTCTAAAAAATTACTGGTGTTCAAAAAGCCGGAGACTTGGCAACTCTGCAAACGTATGATACATTACTAATAACTGGTCAATCTGATACATTACAATAAATATTTCGCTAATTATTGTGTTATGAAATTGCCCAACTAATTTAATTTCACTCTATATTATAATGTGGATTCCATTGGAAACATCTACAGCTGTGAAATTACATGTACAATCTGCTTTTCCCTGCATCGTTTAATTTAATTTATTTTAATGATTCTTATCAAATGTAGATGAGTTCGTCTCTGCCAATTTTTCATTTGTTTCTTCCGTTAATATTTTTATTATTCAGTGCCGTAGTTTTTTTTTCTCATTTCCTAATTAAATACTTACTACTCACTAAAATCGTAAAGGAAATTTTCGCTTTAAAATTGACATTAAAATCCCAAAATAAAATAGCAGACGATTTTTTTACGTTAAACTGTAGAATTCTAAAGTAGAATAAATAACTATATTTAATATGATCAAACATTTTTGTTTAGTAAGGAGCAGTTTTTGAATTATTTATTAAAATTCACGAACGTTTCACTATTCTGTTTTTGTTGTTGTTGTTTACAGCAAACTCAATCTAACATCATGCATTTTTTATCAACAAACAAAATCGACTCAATCTTATCATTTTCAGAAAATCATGTTATGAAGAAGCAAAAATAATCGAAGACAATTTCGAGAAAATATAAACTTCTATTCGTTTTCCGATATCGCAAAAACTATTCGCCTTCTGACTCTGGATAGCAAATATTAAATTTCCTAAGCTTTTACTTTAAAGATGCTCTTTATTGTATATTTATTTTATTTATTGCTGTTTTAAAAGGAAAAATAGCATTAATTTAAAAAGTTCAGTCTGAATTTCCAGTAATGTATTTGCAAAGAAAAAAGTGGAAAATGTGTTTATAAATTTGTCATCTGTTTTAAAATTTATTAAATATTATTGGTAAAAGTTAAAGGAATATGTGAAAACTGGTTTAAAGAAAACTGAATTCTAATTTTAATCTCTAAGTAAACGGATGTTTGGAATTAAATAATTACTATTAGTAGTTTACGCGCCATATTTCAATTAATTCAAAATCAAATAAACACGAAATTATTAGTTTTCATTGTAATATTTTTAGTGTTAAACCATAAAGAGTGAATGTTAACATAATTACTTTCGTATTTTTTATTAACATCTTATAGTTGTTAGAGAAGGAAAATTTCTATAGACATATCATTGTATACTTAGAAAATTAGTATATACGCAAGTATATATTTAAAGAGAACAACAATCATTAGTCTTCATTAATATCTTTAAAAATATATCTGCTAAAAAATGTACGACAATTCAAAAATTGTTACTTGTCTATTGTACTGTCAATCACTTTCTGTCGCCAAATAATGGAATTTAACACCAAAATGTATAATTATTGGTGATAGTTAAATATTTCCAATTGTATCATTCGTTACGCGTTCACGATTTTTAGCCAATACCCGCAGCTGAATGCCTCGTTCGACTACTGAAGATTGTCAGGAAGGTATCCTTCCAAACAATGAAAAAACAACGACATTCTCGTCATAAAACTCTCAGGATAAAGCTGTCCGCATCGAAATTTCTCTTTTATGATTTTGTATACGACTGTTATAATTAAGTTCTTTAGTGGAATCTAATAAACGACAATAATAACGGAACTTTTGGAATTATTTGTGGCTGAAATCAGCTGGTTACGTTTTAGGAAAACTATCCAAACATCTCGGCAAATCTTTATTGTTTGATGGTAAGGCGATAGAATATCTAAACTTTTATGTAATAGAACCAAGTTCTAGTAGGGATTAATGGTAATAATAAATTAAACATTAAATTTACCAAATTAGAATTAAATAAATTACATAATTTAAAGCACACGTTGTGTAATTTTGAAGAATACCCACTTATGAACTATTAGTTAATGATGCAAGCATGACACTATTTACATAAACTAATATACTGTTCAGTTAAACCTGAAAATAATGAGTAACCATGATGCATTAAATGAAAGACAATGTTAATTTTAAAAACATAACAAGGTTTGTTTACATAACTGTTTACAAAGAAAATGAGAAAATATTAAATAGAAACACCCTAACACGTAACATTCTTCAAGGATCACACGAGCAAGTATTTAACAATTAATTTAAAATTCATTAATATTCTTAATTACTAAATA
This sequence comes from Maratus michaelseni, assembly GCA_963931845.1. NCBI lineage: Eukaryota > Metazoa > Arthropoda > Arachnida > Araneae > Salticidae > Maratus > Maratus michaelseni. The sequence goes on along the minus strand of OZ007590.1, from coordinate 345,912,974 downwards.
TCACTTCTGTCTAACATTGTGCAATATTGGGTCGTTTACCATTAAATGAACATACCAAATATCATTCTGAGATAAGTGCATTATTTCTTAGAATAAAGAGACTAACTTTTCCGACAATGTCACATACCCAAATACACAAAACAAAAATATATATTTGAACAACAAAACGAAATTCTAATACGAGGATAAAATTTAAATGGCAGGTTATGACATCAGGATATGTAGAGATTTCACCTCGGAAGTCGGACATCAAAATATTTCTACTCAAGCACTCTCCCATATAAAGAATAATATAAGGATCATTGGTCAAAATTCATTGGTTTTCTACATGGAGTAGAAATAATTTCATCCAATCTAAATTTGTAAATTTCAAAACTATTGTGTTAATTAATACTTTTAATAATTTTAACATTATTTTAAGAAATGATTATGTTTTGTTTAATAATACATAATTTATAAATGCACAATTCGATTTGTATCAAAATATATATTCCTTTACTTGTCTTTGGGAAGAAAACTGTGATAATTCGCGATAATAATTAATCTTCCTCAAGCAATCTTTCTTTTAATAAACTCGCACATATTACCATCTTTTGATTTCTATATATATGCACCTGACCAACTATCTAAAGAAAAAAAACATTCAGAAATCGAAAAGAGGCAGAAAATGCATCTTTTAAACTTTATTGAATAACAGCCAAATGTATTTCTAAATGGTATTGAAGAACCAGTAACACTTTGGCAGATGCTTCTAATCGCCAGTAGTGTCAATGTGTTCGCGATGGCTAGCGAAATCTTCCGCACGTAGATGTCTGAAAATTCGGATGATCATAATCGAAGGCGGGTACAAATGCACCTGTGATTCAGAATTTTAAATTTTCTTAATTCACACATATCTTAATTAAAAACCATAATTAACTAAATGACGCGATGCCACAGATCGTGGAGATTTCCAAAGCATTCCGGTATTTCACAAGTAGAGAAGAAACAAAGGAGGAAAATGTACAGTTTTTTTCGCGATTTTACAAGTCCGCATCGGCTTAACAAATCAAAATTAAATAAACAAAGATTTAGCCATCGTACTTTTTTCGATTCTAACGGTGTTATGATTTTTAAAAATACATTAATGCTTATTCTTACAAAAAAATATTTTTCAAACGTGTATTTTGTTTTTTTTTCTTTCCGCATCATTATAAGTTCGCCTCCACTTTTCTGAAAAAAAAAGAAAAACCATTTGTGTGGGGTACTTTTCTGATTGCAACAGTGTTATTGATTTAACAATACTATATTAATATCAATTCTTACAAAAGAAATATTTTACGGATGCCGTTTTCGCGATTGTCGTTTCTCCCGCAATGTTTTAAGCATACGTTTTTGTGAACAAAATACGACAAAATAAAAAATAAAAAACGAAAACTGCCCAGTTAAACTGAGGGCATTGAGCTCACAGGCTATTCACACTAATTGTATATTATACACTTATTTCAAATTTGTGGCCTTACCACAATGAACCTATATACAAAATTTGAAGAAAATCGGATAATTCTGCATGAAAATCACATTTATCTAAATTAAGGGGGTTTCCCCCAGTTTCCCCCCTTTATACTTACCCAGTGAACCCCCAAAACTAATCAGGGAAGCACCTTACCACAATGAACCTATATACAAAATTTGAGGAAAATCGGATAATTCTGCATGAAAACCCCATTTATCTAAATTGAGGGGGGGGGTTATCCCCCCATTTCCCCTCTTTAAACTTAACCAATGGACCCCCAAAACTAATCAGGAAAGCTCCTTACAACAATGAACTTATATACAAAATTTAAAGGAAATCGGAAAATTCTGCATGAAAAACCCATTTATCTAATTTGAGGGGGGGTTAGCCCCCCCTTTTCCCCCTTTATACTTAACCAATGGACCCCCAAAACTAATCAGGGAAGCGCCTTATCACAATGAACCTAAAAACAAAATTTGAAGCAAAACGGTTATTTCTATCAAGAGTTATCGCGTTACGTACATACATACATACGTACATACGTACATACATACATACAGAACGGGCGGGCACATTAGCTCTCAGGCTTTGATAGCCTGTGAGCTAAAAATACTGACTTATAGACAATACCTTTTTCTTTCTAACAATGTCTTTATTTTTAAAAAAATATTAATATTTACTATTTAAAAAAAAAATATTTTCTGGAAGTCCTTCCACGAATTCGTCAGAAATATTTTTTCCTCAGTGGTTTCCCAGAATTCATTGTAACTGAAACAGTGCTTCTACTTACTTTCGATTTGAGCTTCATTTCAGGTTTGAAGTGTTTTGATTTTTTTTTAAATTGTTGATGCGAGATATCATTTTATGTTTTAAAAGAGAGTGGAGGCGTATATTTAGGTTATCTCGAGAACCATTGGTCAGAATTTGAAATTCACTATATCTAAATGCCAGAAATTAAATTGATAATGGTATACTCTGCCGAAGTCAGTGTAACCTCCAACCAGTTCGGTTGGAAGGATCTTCGTTTAAAAATATAAAATCATTCAGCACTGATTTTAGGTGTATTTAAGATTATTATCATTTACGCGGGCATCGCCTGGCGGGCAGCTCCCTTTAAATTAACCAAAGCTGTTTACAAAGCTGCTTGAAAAAAAACAAACTTGGTATAGCTGTTATCACAGCTGCATGTTGTTTTTCATTCTTTTCCTCTAAATCCGCCATTAGTTTCTGAATAATCTAGTACACAGTCAAAATATAATAAATTCTCTTGATTTGTAGAAGTTTTGAAGTACAATATAAAAAGGGTTTTTGATTTGTAACACAATGATTTTCTTGCTCCAATAAAATGCATGCTTGAAACTATTAAATATATATACTTAAAACTTTTAAACATTCATGAAAAAGAAGAGATTATTTAAGAACATGAATTAAAAATATTTCAGGAATATATCAAAGTTTTAATACTATAGAAACAAATATTTGTATATAAAAATGACGATGTCTAAAAAATATTTCCTAAAAGGCCTTATTTTTCTGGAACAATCTCTTTATTCCAAGAAAAGTGTTACATTTTTTCTTGTAAGGAAAAAAAGATCACAAGCACGAAGGAAAAAATAAATGTCTTACGAAAGACATAAAAAGTTTCTGTTCTGTGTTTCTACAAATGGAATTTCCCTTAGCCAAGTTATTAAATTTTTCAGTATACTTTACTTCAAAATTGTTCTTCTTTGAAGGTAAATAAGATTAATTAGAATTGAGATGAATTGTAGTTTTGTTTCAACTTGTATAAAGCCGTATATTCTTTATATTACGGAAGCGTAAAATGAAAAAGTAAACGTCAATACTTTAAAAGTTATTGCTGGACAAAATTTAATAAATCCATTTGATTGTAGCACTTGAAGTTAACTTTTAAAGATAATAAGGCATACAACCAGGACTTCCCGGTATAGAGACTATAGGTGAAAACTATTTATTTTTTTATTTAAAACTCGAATAGATTTTTTATATTTAACATATTTTTAGATTGCCCCTTAACAACACTACAGAGCATTTTTATATGAAATATGTCAATTATATAGTCAAATAAAATTTTAAAATCTATTAAGTGCGGTAATTTCGTATTGACCTCGCCCCAGAATAATATCTGAAGAAATCGCAAAAAAATTCGTTATTTACAACAGTTTTTTTTTTTTTTTTTTTTTTTTGTTAATTTCAGTGGTTTTAAGGGCTTATTTCGATTACATATCTTTGAAATATGTGTTTTATTTATACTATTTCATTTATTGTTTAATGAAGCTTTAATTTCGTTATGAATATTAGACGGAAACAAATGCTGAAATTCTTTATTATTTAAAGTGTAAACGGATTAATATTTTGTAATCATCGGCAAGCGATAAATTAAAAATAATCATACTTTAAATTTAATTCAAATGCCATAATAAATGAGTAAATTGCGATACAGTTTTCAAACAAATTGCATTTGATAGTAGATTTTTCCCTATATAACGGTGTGAAAATTGAAAATGTCTGATGTTTAATTATTTAAGTAATGACAGTAGCAAAAATCTCAAAACCGAAATTTCATCGTCAAATGTTGCCATTCGCAAAATGACGACAGCGTTACGAACGGACGCGTTTGTCCTTTAAAATATAGATAGTCTAAAACAGCCATGCTCATCCTTTTTTCGCACCGGGCCACAAACATATGTATGCTAAGTTAGGCGGGTAGGCCGCAACACTCTATACTAATATTATAATGTAAAAAGCAAGTTAATTTAAAAAAGAAGATAATAAAAATATTATAGCAATGCAATATAAGAAAATTAATAAAATCGGTATTAACTATATAAGTACAAAGTGTAGAATTTTCAAGTTTTAAAATTAGAAAATCAGGAGAATTTCTTTAACAAATTTAGACTTTTCTCTATCGAAAGCTTTTTTATCTTTTTAAACTGTAAATACATGTAGTACAATTTCAATCCATTTAAAATAATGCTGGATTGGCGTTGAAGTGTAGAAAATACACACGTCACTGTGATGTAAATGACACTACATGTAAAAAGAATTTTTGATTAAGCAAAGGACATTTATAATGAATTAACATAATTTTAAATCGAATATAAATAACAGGACTGATTTCGTCTCCTTCTAAAAAGATACAAAGCAATGTTAAAGGTCGTCCCCTCGCGGGACACTTGTGGCCCTCGAGCCATATATTGGGTATAGCTGATTTAAAACGATATTTCAACTGTAACACAACACGAATATTTACTTTGTAATTCAATAAAATTTTTTAGGGAATATGTAGCTAAATAAATGTGCAATTACATAATGCACATGCGATTTTTAAATACTGGAAAAGTTTTCATATTTGAAACTAAAATAAATAAGGAAATAGCAATTCATAAACCTATATTCAATTTCAAACTACTTCTTATGGCTCATTGTTTGTTTACTTTTTAAAAAACAATATTTTATAAATATTCGTTTTAATATTGAAAGAATAAGAATAATAAAGTAAAATCAATAGGCATATTTAAAAATATAATGTGTTTACCAATGGGTATATGAAATAAAATAAATAAAAACATATTTTAATAAATATTACATGAAATACTTTTTTTACATTTCTTTGGTCTAAAATATTCATTAATATATATATTTAACATGATTTTTGTGCATTTAGATCAATCTAATGTAAATAGATTTGTACACGATACTACATATTCATTATAACTCAAAAGTATAATATTTCAGGAATATTTTTAGTTCATCAATACAAAAAAAAAAAATAATAATTGGATATGTTTTTAAATTCAAGGTGTTATCAAATGACCTGCTCAACAACGTGAAACTTTCTGCCACAATTTTCACTCATTTTTAAACGCAAAAGCATAAAATTAGCAGGCCTCACTATTCAAGCGATTTGGAATCGAAATGAGTTTTCCATTTTTTGATAAATAAATGACTTATCGAGATATAAGCAATTCGTGTCACGTGGCAACACGATTTTCTGATTGTTTGTGACGCGTGCCGTGGCGGGAATTCCGTTCAAACTGCCGACTTTGGCTGTATTTGCTGAAAGTTCTTCTGCCTTTACCAAAAAATAGAAAACGTATTTCGATTACAAATTTTATGAATTAGAATACCTGTCAATATCATGCGTTTCTGAACAAAAATGAATTTTAAAGTATGTCATAAATTTGCCAGTTTCGATTTAACAACATCCTTAATTTAGACTTTAAAATAAATAAATATGTTGTAAACTTAATGCAAACTTTAAAAAAAATGGACATTTCTAAACTTATTGTGAGCTTAAAAATAATTGGATATGTTTTTAACTGAATGACACTTAAAAATAATTAGGATATCTTTTAAACTTATTGTAAGCTTAAAAATAACTAGATATATTTTAAACTTAATGTAATCTTTAAAATAATTAGATATGTTTTTAATTTAATGTAGACTTAACTGGATGTGTTTTAAACAAAATAAACTTCAAAATAATTGGATATGGTTTAAACTTAATGTACTTTTAAAACAAAAAAGCATGGTAAAATCCATTAATCACAACAAAGAGATTACGTAACAACAAGATAAATGAAAATGTTTAAGGTAAATCGGTTTTAATTCCTTAAAAATAGGTTGAACATAAAAACTGCAATACCTAAACAATATCTTCAATTATGCCCTATTCCCGTGTTCCAAAATTTTTATTCTGAGTAAACTATTACTTTTTTCCTGTAAAAAATCGCTAGCACCCATAAACATAATAGATGCCTTACGAAATACATAAAAAGTTTCTGTTTTGCGACTTTTTTTAGAGCCAAATTATTAAAATTTTCAGTCTTCTTTATATGAAATATGTTAGTTGCTAAACAAACTGATTCGAAGTTTTCTTTTAAATTTTTCAAAGGAAAGTTTTTCTTTTTTACAGAAGTGTAAAAAATAAAAATAAAACACGAAATAGTGATAAAAATCTCTAGATTTAAAGTTAATACAGGACAAAATTTAATAAATAAACATGACTAGTAGACATTTTAAGATGCAGTCTAAAAGGGGGTTTTATTTGTAAAATGAGTATAAATATATTTTTGTTATTCAATAAATTTCTTTTTTTAAATGTTCAACCAATTCATGAGAATCAAACAGCATTTGTTTGAAAATTCCATAAAATGTTAAAACAAATTTCTTTAGAAGTTATCTCTTATAAAAGAAAGCGTACTGAATGTATATATATATATATATATATATACAACCTATTTTGTAATATTTATTAATATCTCCAATTTAATTTTCTATTTTTTGCCTTAAAATACTTTTTTATCCCTTTCCAAATTCCTATAGCCTTGATGGCTTTTTCTGTTCTTTTCCGTTTCAATTCATTATATTTCAAAAACATTCTATTTGATCAAAAGCCTTTTTTTTTCTTGAAGAACCGCTTCAAATGTATTTTTGCGCGCTTTTATGGGACCGATTACTCAGTTTTGATGCTTACGTCGAACGAATATCCAGCGTGATTTCATTGGTTAGAACGCATTGCAACATTTCTATATCTACGCGTTACATATAAAGATTCCTGCGCTAGATCAGAAGCAGCAACTTATTTTCTATCTAGTTATTTCAATAACGTGCCGATGAAGACCCACTCAATTTTTCTGAAATAATGTGATGCACTTTACCATATTTTATCTGAGTAATGAAATATCATCTATAATATTTCACATAATGTTAGATGAAATACCATGCTGCATGTAAGGTACTTAGCCACATTTTCTGAAACAAAAGTTTGGCGATGTGATTTTGTTAAGCATTGGCCAGTTTTCGTCATCTATATATATATATATATATATATATATACAAGGTGTCCACGTATAACCTGACCGACCTTTATTTTCGCAACCGTTGGTCCTAGATGCATAATTCCAAATACAAAAATGGTTTAAATAAGGTAAAGAACTATTTTTAAAGCGATTTGGGTTAAAAAAACATTTATTAAAAATTACGAAATTTAAATTTTTATACGGTCCCCCGGTCCTATAAGTGATATTTAGTAAAAATTCACTGTGACACTAACAAGTCAGATAAAAAAAGTCCCATTCATCTACGATTAAAACTGACCGAGTAATAGCTGTTTAAAGTTGGAGTATATTTTTTGTTGCGAAATAGGGGTCATTCACAAATGTAGTAGAAATATAAATAATCGTCAAATATATCAAAAAAGTAGTTGAGAGCAAAATTAACATTGCGATCTAATATAAATGTGAAATTTATAATCATTCTGACATATTATTGCAAAATATACAATTTGTACTGAACATATAAGAGGATAAAAATAACAGAATTTTAGTTAAATAACAGGATGAAAAACAACAACCTCAATTAAGATTTTAAAATGCTGTTAGATTACACTGTCTTTCAAATTTTGGGTTGTGCCATGTTTTTTAGCTTTTGAAAATTGATTCTAATGCATTTTTTAGCGCTGAGTCCAAAAATGACTTTCATTTTAAACCATCACTTCAGGATATTTCTCAAATCGAAAATTTCAAAGTTAAAAAGCTCAAAGTTAAAACTGATCCCCCCTCCCCTCCTAACCTCATCGGACCCCTGAGCTATTTAGTTGTAAAAAAACCAGTATAAGCCAAAAAATTGAATAAATTATTGAATTAAATAAAGTTAAACTGAATAAAAATGTCTTACATCTATTTTATAGTATCAGATTTTTCGCTATTTTTTAACCTTGAAATTTACGATTTGCGAAAAATCTTGACATAATGGTTAAAAGTGAAGGTAATTTTTTTAGCGTTAAAAAATACATAAAGCGTAATTATCAAAGTTAAAACACACAACCATCGCAGATTCATGTTATCTAATCTAAAACTTTTTTTAAAACTTGTTGACGGTAATCTATCCGAATTTTTTTGTGTTATCCTCTAATATGAGTATTACTAAGATGGTAAGCGTCGAAAATCATAATAATATTAGATTGTCATCGGATTTAAGTCAGTATGTAAAATTTAACTTCGATCGGACATTGGAAAGTGAGTTAAACTTCTAGTACTAATTTTAAACTGGACGGACGATCGTTGCAAGTTAAATAAAACCTTATGAAAATAATATATTTTTTGTTAAAATAAATCATAGCCTTCAAATCCTTACAAAATAAAACATATGATAAAATACAATTATTTTAACTAATCTGAAACTTAACTAATAAAACTTAAGTCAATCGTCATTGTTGTACGATTTCTTTCAAAGCGCAGATACCTTGAAATAAGTTTAAGTACTTTATATACGACCCCTGAAACCACGTTCGAAATCATCTGTTTTGAGATGCAAAAAAGTGGTATAAGTCATGCATTTCAAAGTTTCATAATTCGGTCAATTTTAATGTTAGATGAGTGGGACTTTTTTTATCTTACTTGTTAGTGTCACAGTAATTTTTTACTATGAGTTAAAAAGATGGTATTAAGATGGTAAGCGTCGAAAATCATAATAATATTACATTGTTATCGGATTTAAGTAAGTATGTAAAATTTAACTTCGATCGGACATTGGAAAGTGAGTTAAACTTCGAGTACTAATTTTAAACTGGAAAGACGATCGAGGACTGTATAAAAATTTAAATTTCGTAATTTTTAATAAATGTTTTCCTTGACCCAAATCGCTTTAAAAATAATTATTTACCTTATTTAAACCATTTTTGTAATTGGAAGTATGCATCTAGGACCAACGGTTGCGAAAATAAAGGTCGGTCAGGTTATACGTGGACACCCAGTATATGAGCCGTTCTTGGTATGTGTGTGTGTATGTTTCGTATACAAATCTACAGTTTTTGTCTGATTTGAACGAAACTTAATGTTTATATGCTTTAGAACATAAGTAAAATTACTGTCAACTTAAAAAAATTCTCAGACTATTCTTTACCACTTTGTTCAAACATCTTCCATAGTTTACCATTACAGAAACATATATATTTTTCAATTTCTAATGCAATTTCTTTTCCGTTGCCATAAAAAGAAACTGCGTATGGATAATATTTTTATAAACGAATAAAATTTTCGATTTACTCACTATAATTTTAAATAAAAAACTGGCGTCATTTTGGGCAGATGATGTGATTTGTTTCGTATATTACAAAGATATAAGTGCGTTTAAATTTATTTACAGTGCGTACATTTTTAATTGTGTTTGGGGATAAAACATAAACAACGTAGCTCCTAATTTTACAAAGGTAAATTGTTTCGACCAGTTTGTTCATATTAAATTAAATTTTCCAAGAAATAAAAACATATTTTTGCGTATTCAAACTTCATGATTCAATTTAGTCTACATAACCAAAAATCGTCTGTCAAACATTGACATATAGAAATCGTTACATCGTAACTTTTGTCATCTTTAGCTTCAATCAAGGATGCATATTTAAGCTCCTAGCATTTAGATGGACAATAATTGCCCACTATTAATAAAAAATTGGATTTAAAGAAAAAAATAAAATATTTTTCATTAATTATTCTTTAAATATGGTTGTTAAAACAAAAGGGATTAATAGTAAAATAGTTTATTGGGAAAAAAAAATGACTTGAAATTTTTATATGCAAAGCATTCATTTTAATTTTAAAAAAAACTAATATATTTTTTATAAGTTCGACAAAGTGGCATCTTTTTCATTTCACCAGCTTCGAAATTATATTACAATTCTTAAAAGAACAATATATTTTTGAGAAATAATGTTTTGCATCAAAAATCACATAATTTTAAAACGCAATTTCAGCAAATTCTGTTTAAATTACATTGTAAATATAATTTCTTAGTTAAATTTAGTATTTAAAAATATTAAGGTTTATTTTTTTTCTATGAGTACAATAATATTGGATTAATATTGGAAGCGCTTTCATGTTTTAAATAGACAATGTGCGTGTGACATCACGCACTCAAGCAAAGGCGTATTTCTCAACGAATTGTAGGCAAAATGTAACACTTCTTGCAGAGTTAGTAATCCTTTTTACGCAAATTCAAATACGCAAATTGAGGGAGTTAGAATAACAGCGGAGTAAGTCAATATTAAGTAATTTGAAAAATGAAGGGTTTTGTGAAACTTGTCGTATTGCCGTTGCATTATGTGGTCCAACTTATTTTTCCCTCTAGTGACTTGCTAAGTGAACTATGACTTATTTGACTGTCACACTGAATATACATTAATATACGTTCAGAAAAAATATGGCTATCTAGAATTTTCAAATTTTTGACTTACTCTACTGTCATTCTAACCCCGTCAATTGTGATATGAAATGTATTTTCTACTATAAAATATGATAAAGAGTTTGTTAATTCTATAAGTTGCTTAATTAATGCATTAATTTTCTTTAAACGTTACGTGAACGAAGTCACGGATAACAGCTAGTATTGCTATAAAAAGTACAACTTTCCAATGGAGAGTCAGCCAAATTATCGTTCAAGTACTCGTGAACATCAGTACAAGCTCCTCATTTTGTAGCCAGTATTTAAAACAATAGGATGAGTGGGACTGTAAGATTGATGTGGATCGCGTAACAATATAGTAAATGAATAACAATCCACGAAAAATCATTTTAATATTATTGAAATAAATTGTGGAATGTAAAATCTACAACATCTAAAAAATCTTTCGAATAACGCAATATTTTTGTATACCAATGTTTTTATTCACAAAAATTTATTACATTTTTCCTACTAAGAAAATATTGCTAGCAATAAGGAAATAGTACCGATCTTACGAAAAATATGAAATTTTCCTATTCTGTGGTTCTGACGTTAGGATTTTTTTAGTTATTAAAATTTTCCATGTATTTTACCTCAAAACATTTTTTTAGAAGCTAAATCATTTAAAATTGAGTTTTGTTTAAAACTTTAACAAAGAAGAAAAAAGTTTTCCCTTATACGACAATATGAAAATAATGGAAAGGGTAAGTGCGAATTCGACTCGCACCCTGAGAGTTCTATATTCTTATGTTATATCGTAGATCTTAGAAACTCGAAATATTTACAAAACAATGGAGCACTGGATCTTATTAGTTGATATACATTTCAACTTGATACCTTTAAATGCTCTTGAAAAAAGTGATCTTCACAGGGAGATGGTCCGACGTGTTTGTTAAATAATAAATCGACATAGAACTATAAATTTTCGTGTTTTACCCTCTGCAAGTGCTATAAATACCTTTCTTTGCGCGAAATTTCAGGATTCTACGTCAACTTGAAGTGTCCCATGGGTTGTGAAAGTGAGTTTGTATATATATATATATATATATATAACTTCGTTTTAAGGTCGTAACATTTTATTACATTGACTTAGAAACTGGAAATAATTTTTTACAAAACAATGATGTATTGTTTATTACGGCCTTTTTTTCTACCGAGAGATATAGTACGAGGAGAATGCACCCTCTGTGGGAGGCTAACTAAGGGAATCTGACCGTATTTAAGCAAGGCTATCCAAAGTCGAAGAAAACCACAATTGGGGCGACGGGACCGATAGGATTTCAATCCAGCACCTTCCGTCTACTAGCTATGATAGCAGATCCTCTCAGCAGCTGGTGGGCATCGAAACAATCGGGCAATAGACCTAATTATTTGATATTAATTTAAAATGGATACCTTTAGTTATTCCTGAAAAAGTAAGTGTATTCACAGACTGACGGTCAACAGAGTGATCCTGTAAATGATCACTATATATATATATTTATGTACGAACCGTAAAATAAATAGTGCTAAATATGTATAAAGTTGATACTGGAACAAAATGTATTACTTTACCTTGACTAGTACATTTTTAAAGTACAATCTAAAAGACTGTTTCAGTTGTACATGATTATTTTTTAGGTGTGTTCGTAATTATATAAATACCTAGCACCTATAGCCGTCGTCTGGTTCGTCCGTATGTTCGTCTGTTTCATATAACAGCACAAAAACTACCCAACCGAATGGTTTGAAATTAAATATATATAATAATTGCAGAATTCTGTTGAGTCATTTCAAATTTTATAAAAATCGAATCAAAATATAAAAAGATAATAGGATTCTTCATTCTATTAAATCGTATCATACTTAATTAATTCAGTGATATTCTATGATAGGCAATGATTCTATGTTGCTATGGTGATTGCGTCTTATTTAAGATCGAGTCATATTTTCCCGTATTACGGTATTTAAAAACCGAATTTGTGTACTAAAATTGATTGATTATTTCAATCATATAATCTACCGACAGATTATTGGATAGATGTTTCCGGAGAAATTTATATTAAATGTAAAAACAGTCTAAATGTGGATTTCAAGTTCTGAAAATTTCAAAGCTAGGCTTAAATTTTCCATTTGAATTTTCAGTAGATGTCAACAAAAGATAAAATGTTTCCAACTTAAAATTTACTTATTTTATTACGGAAAATAACCATATCATAATAACAGACGACATAATTCATTTCACTGAAATAATAACAGTATGAACGCACCTCATTCGTCATGTTTGGCGTACAATTTCCAACTTGTTTATTTTTTTCCCCTTGACGTTATCTTTTAGCAGAAAATACTGCGAGACATCGGGTAAATTTTCATCTCACCAACAACAAATTATAAATAATATTAGATGTTTTATTACGCACCAGCATTTTTTGAACAAATAAGTATGATTAAATGTCTTAAGTATCTATGACGACACGTATAACGGAAAAATAGTGTAATAAATACAAAACTTTTCAACCATTTTCTTTTTAATACTATTGAAATAAATGTTTGAATTAAAAAACAGCAGTACTTAAAAAATCTTTTAATTATGCCTTGTTTTTGTGTCCCAATCGCTTTATTCCCAGAAAAGTATTAAAAGTAGGAAAATATCGCTATCACGAAGGAAAAAATAAATGTTTTACTAAACACAGAAAAAGATTATACTCTGTTTTTCCACAAATGTGTTTTTTTTTTTTCGTCCAAGTTATTAAATTTTTCAGACAACTTTACCTCAAAATTGTTCTTTTTAGAAGATAAATAAGCTGAATCACAGTTTTGTTTCAAATGTTATAAAGAAAGCATTTCCTCTTTAGGGAAGTGTGAAATAAAACAAAACGGTTAAAGTCTATACATTAAAATTCAATACAGGCTAAAATTTAATAAATATACTTGGCTATTAGAAATTTTAAGTACACACTAAAAGGTTTTTCATTTGTAATGGGATAAATACTGCGAGACATCGTGTAAATTTTCATCTCCCCAATAAAAAAATAATAAATAAAATTGGATGTTTTAACACGTACCAGCATTTTTTGAACAATAAGAATCACTAAATATATTAATACGTATGATAACGCGGATCACGTAAAAATAGAGTAATAAATGAAAAACCTTTCAAGCATATTCTTTTTAATACTATTGAAACAAATATTTGAATGTAAAAACTATAATACTTAAAGCTGTTCTCAAATCCAAACTGGCTACTTTAAGACATGTTTTTTTATTCATTTTTGTTCGGAACTGCATGAAATTGGCAGGTGTTTTTATTCAGAAACTTTGTAATCGAAAAATGCTTTCCATATTTTGGTCAAAGTAGAAGATCGTTAGAAAATACTGTCAAAGTCTACCTTTTGAACCGAATTCGCACCGCGCCGAATCGAGCAAGGTGATAAACGCGTTGTCACGTTACACGAGTCACCTATAACTCGACAAGTAATTTATTTATCAAAAAGGGAATACTAATTTCGATTCCAAATTGCAATCGTCAGACCTGCCAATTTTACGCCTTTGCGTTTAAATATGAGTCTGAAATTGTGTCAGAAAGTTTCGCGTTGTTGAACAGGTCATGTGAAAACCACCTTAAAATTTATTTTGATTGTGATTTGTTTTTGAGCCGCGATCTCTTTATTCCCAAGAAAAGTATTAAAAGTAGGAAAATATTGCTATTTCGCAGGAAGAAATAAATGTTTTACTAAACACAGAAAAAATATTATACTCTGTTTTTCCACAAATGTGTTTTTTTTTTCGTCCAAGTTATTGAAATTTTCATTGAATTTTTTGAAACTTTACATCATAAATAAGATGAATCTGAGTTTTGTTTCAAATGTTATAAAGAAAGCATTTCCTTTTTAGGGAAGTGTGAAATTAAAAACGATGGTTAAAGTCTATACATTAAAAGTCAATACATGCTAAAAATTAATAATTATACTTCGCTATTGGAAATTTTAAGTGCACATTAAAAGGTTTTTCATTTGTAACGTGATAAATCTTTCGTAATTATCATGTTTATTTTAAAATGTTTTTGTTTTAATTTTGAAATTATCTTTCTAAGCGAATTTGTGCTTTGACATACTCTGTATCATTGAAAAAGGTTGGCCAGATTTGAAAGAATCATAACTCTAAAAGTAATTAAGTACACACAATTATTTCCTTTCCAAAGTTCTCGGCAATTATCCAAGATTTATTAGATGTAGTTGTTTTAAAGTCGTGACATTCAGACGATGCGCTGAATCTATGATCTGAAAATGCAAATCGTGCTACACATTTTCAATTTTCTTCGAAGATTCCAGAGTGGAAAGCGTATAAGTCTGAAACTATTAGAGGTATGCGAAAAAATGTCCAGTATAAAGTTCCTCAGCATTGTGGATTTAGTAAGAAATAATCCACTATGTACACGAATAGCCTAATCAAAAAGTGAAAATTGCGAATATGTGGTGCGATTTGCATTTTCAGATCATCAATTCTGCGCATTGTCTGAATGTCACGATTTTAAAACTGCTACATTACAAATCTTGGATAACTGCCTAGTACTTTTGAAAGACAATAATGGCGTTTACTCAATTAATTTTAGAGTTATGATTCTTTCAAATCTGTTCAACCATTTTCGATGATACTGTACAGTGAAACAGAGCAGAAAATCTATATGTATATTTCTTTTACGTGGAGCAGAAATAAAACTGAAAATAAAACTGAATAAAATTAAACTGAGTTTTCTTTCAAACTTTTTTAAAAAGGTTCCTCCTTTAACGGAAATGAAATTTAAGAAAACCAATAACGCTTTATTTTTGTGTCCAAGTATTAAAATATTTTGCATAATAAAAAAAATGCTAATACGAAAGAAATAATTAAACTGATAACGTAATAATATAGTAAATGTACCAATAATAGTACCTATTAAATTTTTAAATTACGCTTTATTTTTGTGTCCCCATCTCTTTATTTTGAGAAGAATATTAACAATTTTCATGTAAGAAAAAAATTTGCTACCACGAAATAAAAATAATAACACGGATCAAATAATAATTTAGTAAATGAACTAAGAGATTTCAAGAGTATTCGTTTTAATACTATGGAAACAAATGTTTGAATGTAAAAACTATAATACCTATTACGTTTTTCTAATAAAGTTTTATTTTTGTGTCCGAGTAGAAATTTTTTTTTACCTAAGAAATAAAAAAGCTAACACGGAAGAAATAATGAAACAGATCGCTTAATAATATAGTAAATTAAATACGTTTCAAGAATATTCGATTCAATAATATTGAAACAAATATTTGAAAGCAAAAACTACAATACATATTTTTTCAATAACACCTATTTTTTGTGTCCCAATCTCTTTATTCCGAGAAGAGTATTAAAAATTTTCATGCAAGAAAAAAAGTTGCTACCACGAAAAAAAAATAATAACACGGATCAAATAAAAATTTAGTAAATGAACACATTTCAAGAGTATTCGTTTTAATACTATGGAAACAAATGTTTGAATGTAAAAACTATAACACCTATTACTTTTTTCAAATAATGTTTTATTTTTTTTGACCAAATATTAAACTTTCTTACATAAGAAAAAAATGCTGACACGGAAGATATAATGAAACGGATCACGTAATAATGTAGTAAATGAAATACATTTCAAGAGTATTCGATTCAATAATATTGAAACAAATATTTGAATGCAAAGACTACAATACCTATTAAGTTTTTCAATAACGCCTTAATTTTGTGTCCCAATCTCTTTATTCCGAGAAGAGTATTAAAATTTGTCACGTAAGAAAAAATTTGCTACCACGAAAAAAAATAATAACACGGATCAAATAAAAATATATTAAATGAACACATTTCAAAAGTATTCGTTTTAATACTATGGAAACAAATGTTTGAATGTAAAAACTATAATACCTATTACTTTTTTAAATAACGCTTTATTTTTGTGTCCAAGTATTAATTTTTTTTTTTACATAAGTTAGAAAAAATGCTAACACGAAAGAATAATGAAACGGATCACAAAATAGTAATGTAAATGAAATAAATTTCAAAACTATTCGATTCAATAAGATTGAAACAAATATTTGAATGCAAAAACTACAATACCTATTACGTTTTTCAATAACGCCTTGTTTTTGTGTCCCAATCTCTTTATTACGAGAAAAGTATTAAAATTTGTCACGTAAAAAAAATTTGCTACCACGAAATAAAAATAATAACACGGATCAAATAAAAACTTAGCAAATGAACACATTTCAAGAGTATTCGTTTTAATACTATGGAAACAAATATTTGAATGCAAAAACTACAATACCTATTAAGTTTTTCTTTAAGGCCTTGTTTTTGTGTCCCAATCTCTTCATTCCGAGAAGAGTATTAAACTTTTTCACATAAGAAAAAATTGCTACCATGAAAAAAATAATGACATGGATCAAGTAACAATGTTGTAAATGAAACACATTTCAACAGTACTCGTTATAATACTATGGAAATAAATGTTTGAATGTAAAAACTACAATACCTATTAAAACTTTCCAATAATGCCGTATTTTTGTGTTCCAGTCTCTTTATTTCGAAAACACGAAAACATTTTTACGTACGAAAAAATATTACTCGCATGAATTACTCGCACTTATCACGTAGAAATATAGTTAATGAAACACATTTCAAGAGTATTATTTTTAGTATTATTGAAACGAATGTTTGGGTATAAAAACTACAATACCGATTAAGATTTTCCAATAAGGCCTTTTTATTTTTTGTCCCAATCTTTTTATACCGAGAAGATTATTAAAATTTTTCAGATAAGAACAAAATTGCTAGCACGAAAGAAATAATAAACATCTTACGAAAAACATAAAAAAATCCGTTCTGTGTTTCTAGAAATGGAATTTTCTTTCGGACAAGTTATTAACTTTTTCAAAGTACTTTCCCTCAAAATTGTTCTTGTTAGAAGTAAAATAAGCTGAATCTGACATTTTCTTCAACTTATTTAAAGAAAAGTTTGCCCTTTTGCGGAATTGTGAAAATAACTTTAATACTAGAACAACCGGAAATTTTACTCAAGTTTTTTAAAAGAATTTCACACCAGAAATTTTATTTAAAACTACTTAACTTATTCATTTGACGTATTTCTTTTAATTCGTAATTTATTTTTAAAAGTAATTTCTGATTCGGATCGGAATATATGCATTTGGTAACCCTCAAAATGGCGGTTCGTGGTAGTTTTAGTGTTAAAGAAAAAAATATATAATATTCTGTAGACAATCTAAACGGATACTTCCTTTGCAGAATGTTGTTTTTTTTGTTTGTAATTCAATAAAATGATTTTTAACCCTTTATATCCTGAATTAATTTTCCAACTACTTTATAAGATTCTCAGAATCCTCGATTATTCCCACCAGTTTTTTTTTTTTTTTTTTTTTTTTTTTTTTTAATCTAATCCTAGCATTTTTGCGATTCAATTAGGTGAAAATTTCTCATTTGAAAAACCGGTGGTAAAAGATTAAAAATTCTGTAAAAGACGCTCGTCGCGAAGCAGTTAAAGTGGTACTTATAACTACCGTCTGGATAAAAAGGGTTAAATGACCAATATATAATAATAAAGATAAATGTTTGTGTGTTTGTGCGTTTGTCGGCTGCGTTCTGAAGTGATCGCTGCACGCAGAGCTATAAAATTTGTTGGGAAGCTACCTCTATGTATGTAATTTTGCACCTCGAAGACCGTCTATGATAATAAAAACAAAAGTTTGTGTGTTTGTATTATGAAGAAACCGCGGCATGCAGAGCTACAAAATTTCGTGAGAAGGTACCTCTGTGTATGTAGTTTTGCACCTCGAAGCCCGATTTTGGAATTTGTGAATAGGTGTTTTTAATTTAATTTTTTATGCGATTTGTAACTTTTTTTTTCACGTTCTGATTTGATTTCTCCATATTAGTAACAGTAATCCTGTTCCAATCTTTTAGCCCAATATAGTAAATTTTGTCCTGTATCCATTGTCTCAAATTTCGTAAAAATTGTCCCATAATTATCCCAATTATTAATTACAAATCCTTTAAAGATCTCCCGAAAATGAAATATTTTTATCTTCAAATTTTATCTTAAAAAAATAAAACAACTACCGAGGGGTCGACTTCGTCTTTCATTTACTTGCGCAATAGTTTGCAATAGTTAGCGCAATAGCTTGCGCAATAGTTAGCTATGCGCAATTCATTTACTTGCTATCCATCTCCATTCAAAAAAGAAAGGTAAGAAATTACAAGGTAATTTAAATTTTTAAAATTATTTCAGGTGAATCAGGATTTGAAAATTTTCATATATACACAAAATAAATTTCCATTTCAGAAAAGCTAATTTAAAACAGAATCCGCCAGTATATATATATATATATATATATATATATATAGATAGATAGATATATATATAGATAGATAGATAGATAGATAGAGAGAGAGAGAGAGAGAAAGAGAGAGAAAAGAGAGAGAGAGAGAGAGATTTACAACAGCAAATTTTTAATGGATAGAATTAATAAAGTAATGCAAATTTCAAAGTCAAAACAAAAAAATAGCGCCATTTTGTTTCTATTTCAAAAGTTAACAATAATTGATAATGTTAAAGGTTCTTGGTTTAATTTTGAGGGGGGAGGTGGAAGTGTCCGGTCGCAATTTAAATATAGCGTTAATGCTCTGATCAAACCCGCCTCTCCTTCTGCCCTCCAAATCTGAGCTTTTTAAATATTGGTCCGATTCAAGCGAAATGTATTCTAACATTCTTCCTAGGGCCCCCAGGAAGTAAATACACTTCCAGATCATATTTTCAGCCATTGATCACCGCCATTTCTGAATATTAATACGGTACTATAAGCAGCGGGAACATGTGATGGAGTTTCGTTCGGAAAAGGGTTTGTTTAGAACACAGAGTGTCCATAGTGGTGGAAAGTGGAACTAAAATATTTTACAATTAATATTGGTTGGATTCAAATGAAATCATTTCTAACATTCTTCCCAAGTCCTCCAGGAACTAAACAAACTTCAGTATCGTTTTTTCAGCCCTTGGTTACCACCTTGTCTGAATATTAAGAATCCAAAGGAGGGGTTCCTCGCGTTCTATGTGTCTGATATCAACTACAATTGGTTCAATGAACTTAACATGAACTAATTAAGATATAGATTTGGACCTCCCTGTCGGTGGAATGTGGAACTAAAAGATTTTCAGGGCGTGCATGGCACGATTGCTATACGGTGCCGTAGGCAGCGGGGATATGTACAGTTTCGTTCGGAAAGAGGTTTGTTTAGAACAAAGTGCCCCCTCTATCTGTGGAAAGTGAAACTAAAAGACTCCATGTAATATTGGTCTGAGATATATATGGAACTAATTAAGATATATATTTGTCGTGATTGTTAGAATGTTTTCGCGGTTTTTACTATTTTTTGACTCAATCGGTCAACGCCGGGAGGATCAGTTACTCATTAATATTATAAATAATTTGGTAGAACATTCAACGAAATATTCAACCGAAAGAATTTTTTTAGCTATCTCTTTTAAACCAATTTATATTGAATGTATATATATATATATATATATATATATATATATATATATATATGACGATATCCTTCAAGTAGCTGCACTGCAACTGCATGGAAGCAACCAATATTCGAAAAGGTTTACTTCGACGAACACAAATCCAGTGTCAATGAAGAGGAATGATTGTCTTGCAGTCATGTCAACGTGCCGAAACTTACAAGAACCTACAGTAGTCATGTGAAAGCACTCTGAAGCTAATGTTAATCCTATGAGAGCGTTATTTTGAAATTTCTTGCTTGCATTTGAATATTTTTAAATGATTGTTTTTGCATAGGATAGCTGACGTGAATCTCTAACCGAGCTAGTTGTTACTTTTCCGATTTTGGTTTCCGATGTTTCGTATAAAGTTACTTTCACTTTCGGAAACGGTTCAGAAATTTCTCCATAGAAAACAAACAAAAATCGAAAATGTAAAACCTAGCCTAGTTAGAGTTTTTTCACCTCAGTTATCCTATGCAAAAAAAAAAAATGCAAGCGAGAAATTTATATATAACGCTCCCATAGGTTTAACATTAGCGGGAGCGTTTCTTCGTATGAGTAGTGCAGGATCTTAGCCAGGATGCGCACCCATATAAATACAATCAAATGGTTTCAATTAAACGTAGCAATGGTCGAATACACATTGGTGTTTTCCCAATTGCAATAATCACAAAAAATAAAGTCAATTCATTTACTGCCATTTTTTTCACATGGTGATGGAACACGCTCTATCTTTCTTCTATATCCTAAAGGACAAATGTGTTCGTGCGTAACGCTGACGTCATTTTGTGAATCCCAACACGTGACGATGAAATTTCGATTTTGCGATTTTTGCTACTGCAATTTTTTTCAATTTCTAAACATCGCACATTTTCAATTTTTACACAGTTATACAGGAAAAAAATCTACTTTCAAATGCAATTTCCTTGAAAACTGTATCTTGATTGACAGATTTATTATGGCTTTTAAAATAATTTTCAAACTTGAATTAACAGGCTTTGATATATCCTACAAGCTTTGGCTCCTGGCATGAAACCAATATCGCTTTTATTACATTTAAAATTTTTATCTGAGTACACAACTGCTATTTTTCATTCAAAAGTGATTTTTGTTATTGTTAGTGGGCAATCTCAAAAAACTTATTAAATTTAAACAAGTAATATAAAAACTTTTTTTTAAAGTCAATTCCTACTTAGGTCAAATAGAAATTTTGGTACTTTTCGGTTAGCCGGACGCCAGTGATATATATATACACACACACACACACATATATATATATATATATATATATATATACACACACACACATATATATATATATATATATATATATATACACATATATCTACACAGATATATATATACATATATATATATATATATACACATATATGTATGAATACATATATATATATATATATATATATGTATATACATATACATTTATATATGCACATGTATCACTGACGCCCGGCTAACAGAAAAGTACCGAAATTTTTTTCCAGCGATCTACACGCTTCGCCACAGACGGTATTTATTATTAAATTTATATCCTGCTAAATATCTTACATAAGAGAAATTTTTGAAATGTATTAAAAATTAAATAAAAAATAAATAGCTAAAATATCAAAAATTACTAGCTCGAAAAGTATTTCTCACTAAATTTTTAGACAAACTGCGTTAGAAAGTTAAAAAAAAATTGTACTTTTCTTGATATAAATTTAAAATCTAATAATTATGCCGTTTTTCAAATATTGAATTTCAAAAATTACCAAACTTCACACTAAAGTGCCATAGCGATGTTACAGTTAACGATAATACAGTTTTTTTTTTTCAAATATTAAATAATTAATTAAATTTTATTATTTAATTTTAGTTTTATACTTCATTTCTGTTCAAAAGTAGAGACTCACTCCACATTTATAGTCTCTTTCGCCCGCGAGCCGCCTGATCTTCGTCCGTGAACAGCCCCATTATCTTTTTACGTGTGAAGGTGAGACTATAAATATGGAGTGAGTCTATACTTTTGAACAGAAATGAAATATAAAATTAAAATTAATTAATTAATTTTAATTAATGAATTAATATTTGAAAAAACTGTATTAACATCAATTGTCATCCAGTACAAGTTAAAAAAAATTATTTGAACTTGATAGGATGAATAGAAATTATTTTATTAACGATTGAAAATTTGAACAAGATATATAAATATATAGAGAGTGTGTTATAGTAGTGAGAATAGTAGGAATTGAAAAAATTGTTAGAGTTTTGAATTAAAAGATTTATTTTTTTCTGTATTTTGTAACTCGGGGAGCCCGGGTCGGATTCCATAGTTAAATGAATAGAGCATTTTGATGAAATGTACGTAAGACAAAATATAATCAATGAAAATAGACGAAATTCTATGAGGGGTCACCTCTTCTAATGCCGTTGTTATCTTTTAAACAGACGATATATGCACGCAGGAATTCTCTTCCGAGTCCATGGAACTAATTTTATACTCCTGACGGACGATTACAAAAAAGCGCACTTCACATAACTTTTATCCAACCAAAAATCTCGAATGTTTCTATCTACTGCGCAAGTACAAAATTGGTGCAATGAAGTTTCAAACGAGCGGGAAAAAAGCGTCTAGAACAATCTGCTCTCATCCGGGCCACATCCAACGAATGAAATGAAAAGAAAATAATAATACGCCGTCGAATGAAAGAAAAGATAACAATAACGAAAAATCATGCGTCAAGCATAGATTATGTAACACTTACCAACGCTTCTAAAATATTTTACAAATCATCACCGTTTAATAAGCTGAAAGATAATATCTAAGTAAACAAGTTGAAAAACGCATAACATATTTAAAAACGTAATTTCAGGAATTACCAAAAATATTCAGAAAAATATCCGAATACTTTTATTCGGCCCTGTATATAATCTATAGATTTGTATATATACTACAAAGGATGCTAAATTTTAGTTTAGTTGGGAAACGCGTAGCACAGTTTAAAATTCTCCTTCTGGAGTATCTGTCAATAAACGGAAATGTGTTCGTGAACTTTTGTGCTGCCTGTATATGATCTACCGAATTTATACACACCAAGTAATAGACAAAAAGTGAGTTAACTTTAAAATCGCTTTCAGCAACTTAAAACGTACTTCCAGGAATTATTAACAGACAGTAGAGAATTATTTTGTGTGTCCCTGTAAATGAACGATGACTGCTATACGCACAATATTCTATAGTAAGTCTCTTGTATTACACCTTAGTGATATATTTCAATTTCAATACGTTTAAAATAGTGAAACATTATTTAATTAAACCGCAAACGAATTTTCTCCATAGACATAATGTAACGGATTTCTTTTGACTGTCCCTGTAAAGTAACTATAAGTGCTATGCACAGCATATTCCATATTAAGCTTCTTGTAATGCATCTTAGTGATATATATCAATTACAATGTGTTTGAAATTGTGTAACATCATTAAAATAAACCGCAAATGATTTTTCCCCATAGACCGTAATGTAATGGAATTGTTTGAGTGTCCCTGTAAAAAACTGTAAGTGCTACACACTTCAGTTGAAATAGGGAACATGCTATAGATAACGACAATAACATATAAAAATTGCAGGGCAATCGGAGCATATTTACGGGAGTTAGAGCACGGCCAGACGTCCATACGGCAGACAAACCGAAGTCATAAACACTTTTCAACTAGGTTGGAAAGTGTTAAAAATGACACGAATACAGATTAGAATTTTGAAAGAAAGAAAATTAGAAATAAAATATTTAGAAATGAAATATTGTAATTGAAAAAAAGAATTTTTTTAGATAGGTTAATAATTAAAATTATGTATCCTATATAATATATAAGATATTTATACATTTAGTAAAAACTCAGCATAATATACTCTGAAAATTTCTGTGCACTAACATAAAATAATAATAATAATTGGATAATTGTTACTTAGTAGCATTTTCTGACCAAAACATATGTCCATATATTATAAATATGAGTGCTGACGCTTATAACATAATACTTTTGAAAAAATATTTGAATGTGAAAAACTAGAATGCTTAAAAAATATTTCCATTAACGCTTTTTTTTTAATCTTTTTATACAGAGAAAATTATTATTTTTTTGTCTCGTAAGAAAATATTACTAACACGAAAGAAATAATAAATATATTACAAAGATATAAAAAGTTTCTGTTCTTCATTTTAACAAATAGATTGTTTTTCGGCAAAATTATTAAATTTTTCAAAAGTACTTCACCTAAAAATTCCCACTTTCTGAAAAGTTAGGGGCAGTTCCTTTTTGAATTTTGAATTGTGTTATTTATTGTTCATGTTTTTGTATTCCTATAGTCTTTAATCTTGTTATTGCACCTACATTTCATCAAATTTTATAAACAATTATATAATTTTGAAATATTTATATATATATAAATATATGTGTTCGTTTGAATCGGGCCAATATTAAATACAAAATATTTTAGTTCCATTTTCCAGGGCAAGGGGACGCACTCTGTTCTAAACAAACCTATTTCCGAACGAAACTCCGGCAAGTGACCACTGATGTTTGTGTGTAAGAGAAGCCACGAGTCTCCCATTGTGCACTATGATGGTTGCATATCGGTAGCTGTAGTGGTTGAAAGTGGTCGACCTAAGGCATTTTCATATTTCGAAAATAGACGTGTGTGTCCCTATATTTCCCTTTGCAGCCACAACTACCCAGCGCAGACCACTGGTGTTTGTGTTTGGTAGTAGCCTCGAGTCTTCCATCGTGCACAATGGTAGTTCCAAGTCGGGAGCTGTGAGGGTGTGGGAGGTACGGTAGTTGAAATTGGTCCATCTAAGACGTTTTCATATAGACGTGTGTGTCACTATATTTCATTTTGAAGCCACAAATACCCAACGCAAACCACTGGTGTTTTTGTGTGGTAACAGCATCGAGTCTCCTATCGCGCACTATGGTGGTTTCATATAGGTGGGGTGTGGGATTTATGGTGGTTGAAAATGGTAAACCTATGGCATTTTCATATTTCCTCCAAAGTGTTATAAAAAAATGTTTGGAATCTTTTTCAACGGAAATTGGTTCATTCAACTTTATATGAACTAATTAAGATATAGATAACTCAGTAAGATGATTTCGCGGCTCCTATCGGTGGAAATTGAAACTAATCGATATACGGCGCTTGCGTAGTACGCCTGCTATATAATGCCGTAGGCAGCGGGGAACGAGTGCCGGAGTTTCGTTCAGAAATAGGTTTGTTTAGAACAGAATGCGCGTTGAAAATGACTATTTTTTTATCGAAACCGCAGAAGAAAGTTGCTGATTTCTGGACAATGCCGGACAGATAACTTAGTTTAAAAAAAAAATCTAATCAAAAGTTCAAAAATCAGGCTTTGAGGTGCGAAACTACATACATTAAAGTACCTTTCTACCAAATTTTGTAGCTCTGCGTGCAGCGGTCTCTTCACACTCACACTCACACACACAAACTTCCTTCTTTATTATATTTATAGATAAATTAATTTTTTCTCTAAATTTGAGAAATTTTCCGTGATTTATTGTCATATGAATAATCCTCAAAATAACTTTATTCGTTAGGTTTCAGTAAATGATATTTTCCTTCAATTTCAGTAAAACTTAAATTGTGTAATTTGGATAACTACTTTTAATATTATTAATAAAAAGTGATTTTTCCCCAATTCGAAAAAAAAAATCGGAGCCGAAAAAGTTTAGAGTCCCTATGAATCATCAAAAAATATCAATATTATGCGTCTTTAATCATTTTTTTTTTTTTGCATTTTCTCGTATTTAATACGCAAATCCTCTACAATTTAAAAAAAAAAAACGATACCGCGATGATTATCATATATATATATATACTGGGTGATTATAATTAAAGTTACGATTTCAAAAATCGATAGTTTTAAAACTACTGGTCAGAATGACTTGATATTTTAGCGGAACAATCGTGAGACAATGGAATTTTGTTTGGCGAAGGAACAAAATAGTTCCAAAATGTGCCGATAGATGGCGCTGTCAGGGTTCACTTTGTCTGGAGATATGCAAATTACTACTACGTGGCAACTCTGGGTACCTGAAGAAAGTTGTTTACAGCGGGCGAATTCAGAATCTAGCCGACTTGAAGGCAAGCATCACACACCACACCCATTGCATCAGTACAGATATCGTCCGATGTGCTGTAGAGTATGCCGTTTTGAGCTTACAATTAGTAGCTGTACAAGGCGGAGGGCATATCGAACAGCTTATGCTTTAATCATCAATAAAGCGTTTGTTCCATAAAGCTTTTTTTTTTCATTTTTTGTCATTATTGCTGTTGTTGCTGTAAACACGTATTCTTGTCTTTTCGCTGATACATTTTTAGTAAATCCCTGAATTCTATTTTTTCCCTTTTGGCTAACAACATTCCTGTGTTTAAAAAATACATTTTTGGTCTTTCCCCAGACATTACCCTGACAGCGCCATCTATCGGCACAATTTAGAATTTTTTTTCTTCTCCAAATAAAATTCCATTGCCTCACAATTGTTCTGCTAAAATATCCAGTCATTCTGACCAGTAGTTTTAAAATTATTGATTTTTGAAATCGTAACTTTAATTATAATCACCCGGTATTATTTCTTTTGTTAACATACCTTTTTCTACGAATTTATGAAACGCACAACAACGAATGAGGTATCACTCGAAAGGTTTTTAAAGTACATTCGTATTTTGTTACAATATACTTTTTGATTAAAAATTGCAGTTAATTAAAAATTAAATCAGAATTGTTATTATAAATGAAATGAAAGCTTTTTTTTTTCAAATCAATGTTGCACAAAAATAAACTACCGTATCAGAGCATGCTCAAGAATGATTATGAAAAATAATAAATAGTACAAAAGAGATAAAATGTGATGTTTTCTCACGGGTTTACTTTATATTTATGATTAAAAACCAAAATTGAAATTGAAATGTTTTGAGGAAAAATATATTATTGATCGATCGAAGCAGTGGTGTACCATTTCATGTGTACCATAAAAGGTATGATTTGTTATATTAGATTAAATTGTAGTTTAATTGTATTTCAATTTATTTTTCTTTGTCCCATGTTTTTAGCGGAAGAGGATGACTTTATCCTCTAATGCAGTTAAAATACAATTGTTATTATTATCATTTTTCTCGCTGGTGCCTTTTGCTATATTCGAAGAGATTTTACTGTTAGGAATAAATGAGATGATATTCTGGCTTGATTAATGTTGTTTGCAGATATTTTTATCCTTAATTTTTCAGTTGTTTAAAAAATATTAGATATTGCTAAAAAATATTACACTGCAGTGCGAAATCTTCACACAGATCAACTGGTGCGCAAATCGAAGCCCAGTTTGTTTCTAAAATAATTCGTTTCTAAAATTCCAATGTATTCCCAGTTTGTTTCCCGAATGTTTCTAAAATAACATTTCTAAAAAACATTTTCTAATGATAGCAAAACATTGTATAACGCTTTCTTATGAATAAAATATTTTTTATTTGTCTCAGTCACGATATATTAACAGAAAAACAAAATAGTATAATACTTTCTAGTTCCTACTTCATAATCTGAGAAGGTATAAGAAATCAAATAGCATCCCGATTGTTTTTATTTATCATCTCCATACACTTTTTGAGAATTAGGTAAAGCTTTTACGGAAACGAAATGAAGCGAAGATAAATGTTCATGAAATAAGAGAAATAATTCAAATGATTAAGCTCTTCGAAACACAATGTTCTGTAAGACCGTATATAGAACAATTTTTAATAACTGTTTATATCGATATATATTGTGCATATATATCTAGACTAATAAAAGACATACTAATAAAAGAAAGTTTCGCTGTGCGTGTGTGTGTCTGTATGTCTGCGATAACGAGCGAAATCTTGCGCTCCTAGAAATCAGAAAATTTAGGTGAGGATAGTCCAGTGCTACTCCTGATGCACCTGAGTCTCAGAATTTTAATATTTTAATAATTAACAAAAATATTAATTAAGACTGATCAATAACTCTTTTCTTTCTTTACGATTCCGCTTTCAGCACTCGCGCACACCCAAAACCGATTTACGGCTACAAACGACAAGGAAAAGCCATTTAAATGAGGAATGCGTTTGTTTCGCAATTCTGCTTTAACTTCCATCGACTAAACCTTTTGTTTTAATTAAAAACAAAAGAAAAACATTTTCTGAAAGATAGCACAATTACGTCTCACATGCCGCAATCAATTCGAAAATAAAATTATATTAAGCTCTTGTAAAACATTTTTGAAAAAGTGTCGTTTTCCCAGGTTAATGTTTTCCTCCTTACGGCGATGCTCCTCAAAATCGTAAGTTTAGAGATACAAAAAAACCAAACATATGCTCTTAAAACTTAAACCTCTTTTCTAATAGACAGTATAATTAGTTTTAAAAAATACAAATTTTAACATTTTTAAAAGTACCGGCGAACGCAGGTCATTTTGCGCCTCACGAGAAGATTGTATTTCTTGCGTTAAAAGTTACTAAACGTTCGTACTTCAATTACTCTGTGTTTGTATGATATCTATGGTGCAACATCTGTAGGAACAAGTGAAGCGATCAAAGTTGCATGATTTAATTTTGAAAAATCATATCGAGTTAACGGTATGAGTATCAAGTCAGTTTATTTAGAAGAAATCATTAACTCATCAAATTTTATCCATACCAGTTTCAGTTTGTTTTTTCAACATTTGGTAGCGCTGCGCATCATTGACCTTGAAGTAACGTAGCAGATGCTTATTTGATCATTCCATTCACTTAATGCAATGCGTTGGCGAAGTCACAACAAAAGGCTTAGTTTGTTATCTGGCTTATAGAAACCGGATCTGTTACCATTGTAAAACGGAACTTTCGACGCGAGTATGGTGGTAATGCGCCTATGGACAAAACCATTCGTCAGTGGCTACCTGCGTTTAAAGAAACGTTAAGTGTGTTAAAAAAAAGTCACCTGGCAGGCCACGACTGTCAGAAGAGAACGTCGACAGAATCCGTACTTCATGTGAACGAAGTCCGAAAAAATCGTTAAGAGGACGCTGTCGAAGGGTTTCGACGAAGAGGTTGAATACCGTTTGGATGTATGCCGTGCCACAAACGGGGCACACATTTAAATCTACTAAATGGTAAAAATCTTGATAAATTTACTTTTAAGTAGATATATATAACAAACCTAATTTTATGAATGAGTTTTAAAAAATTGCGTCGAAACCCCGGCGTTCTTTTATGGACACCATTTATAAGGAGAAACAAAAACAAGCTAAAGTTATCTAAAAGAATTTTTAAAACATTACACATCAAACATCCTATTATTTTAAAATGCCACATAAAATATCATATTCTTTAAAAATAATAAAAATAAGATAATTAGATTAAAATGAACAAAATATTGAGTTTTCTGCCAAATGCTATATGGGTTACAGCACGAGAACGATCGAGCCAACCAACAGCGACAGAGTCTCGAGACGATCATATCATACAGCAAACAGATGGGCGTTCACCTACGAGTTCATGTAAGAAAATAAAGGCAGCTACGGTTGTGGAAAAGGAAATGTTAGCTTGATGTCCGTATCTGGGCCTTTAAGCAAGAGTTTTGGATTGTCATCGCAAATAGCAAAAGGTCTTAAACGTTGTCATAATCATGGAGTGTTCTTAAACTTTTGATAGTGACTGAAATTTTATCACATCAGAACGCAAATATATCAAAAGATTTTTCTTCTAGACTTAATTTACTTACAAATCCAACAGTACTTCTGAATCTATGGAAGTTATTCTCCAAATGGTAACTTTCTATATGTTTTATAAACCTAAGTATTGCACTGTTAAAAATTTGCAGCAAACTGTCCAGACATCCGACTTTTTTTTTTTTTACAGAAAACGGATAGATGACGATTATTTAACTTTATTCTGACTATAAAATGGTCAATAATACGGTCATAATACATTCGAAATATGGTAAAGTAACCATTATTTCCTAAAAAGTTTTAATGCCTGGACAGAAAGTTTGAATGCCTATATATAATGACAAAAAGTTTGAATGCCTATATATATATATATATATATATATATATATATCACATTTTATAGACACGATAACTCCCATAATTCTGCAAAAATCTCTTCCAAACTGATACATAAAATCAAGGGGCAGACAATCTTGTTCATGTTCGTTAATGGGTGAAATCAAATGGGGAGGGTGTTTGTGAACACAGAATAAACCCATAACGTCTTAGTTATGATACATATCAAATCAGTTTAAAGTAGTTATTACTTCTAGGAAAAGGGCCAAGA
The DNA here is from genome assembly GCA_963931845.1 of Maratus michaelseni. Classification (NCBI taxonomy): domain Eukaryota; kingdom Metazoa; phylum Arthropoda; class Arachnida; order Araneae; family Salticidae; genus Maratus; species Maratus michaelseni. The sequence goes on along the minus strand of OZ007590.1, from coordinate 345,882,328 downwards.
ATGTATGTATGACAGATTTTTGATAGCATTAAAAATAGCCTCAAGGGAAAAACAAAAAACAAAATAGGTTTTAAGAAGAAGAAAAATTCATAAATTCGTCAATTCATAATATATCAAATCCACTTAAATTTATTATAAATCCTCTTACTATTATCTACAACTTTTATTCTGACGAGTTTTTGATAGGACCAATTCTTACAACAAAAGCAAAAAAGGAAGGGGTTGTAGAAGAAAATATAATAATCACATCTCCATTAATCCGCCAATGCGATAAAAAGTATCATTGGCGTGATAAAATTTTTTGACGAACTTCAGAAATGCTGTAGATAGGGTTGCATTATTAAACGCGTGCATGTCTGATTAAAAAGAACAGCATAATGTAAAATATGATGTGTGGTTCATTTAATGAAACAATCATTTACCTCTAAGCAGCATTTAGTTTTTGATTGTGAAATTAGTAAGGGAAGGCCGGGCAAAGTGGTCACCCTAAGGTTTGGTAATTTTGTGTTACCCCTTAAAATACATATACATAACTGAGAATTTGCATTGAACTAGAGTGACTACTTAGAAGTGTAAGGGTATTTATAATTTTTACAAAATAATAAAGTGGAAGTGAGAATTTTTTTTTTTTTGAAAAAGGTCAAAATGACCACTTTGCCCGTCTAGGTCCAGCAAAGTGAACAAAGGGGTTGTATTGTATGGGTGCATTATATTGGGTGACCACTTTGCCCACCCTGGCCACTTTGCCCGGCCTTCCCCTACCTAACTTCGAAATCTACCTGTGCATGTAGGACATCCATGGCCACTTTGCCCTATCTGTATAAAAAAATTGAAAACACTATTTAAATGATTATAACATTTTTAATGCCATAACAAATCGTATGAAACATAATGAAAGATTGAAAATGGTATGAAAATCCAATAAGAGTTGACAAACCCATATAAAAAATTATAAATCAGAATCAAACACTGCATTTTTCGCAAATGAACTCACGTCATTTTCTTCGCGAAGTGAACAAGCCTCATGAGCCCAGAGGTGACAAACATTGCACCCGATCCAAACTTCATCACTTGATACAATCAACGGCCACTACCCTGACCACTTTGCCCGTTTGGGAGCCATGACAACAAAATACGTTCTACAGTGGAAACTAATGAACAGTAAGCGACCACTCACCCACCAGTGTGAAGCTGAAAACATGCTCTTTCTTTACACATTCCATAAATAAAAGCAAGTACAACAGGTTATTGTTAATTGAATAAAATATAAGTCACTTACCTTAGATGACAAACTTCAAAAACTGGAAAACCCGCTCTAAAATTATAAAGCATTGAACCACATTATTCAAAGATTGCCTGGTTACGCACTACCATCAAACGAAATAGGTTCGTCACAAACCACGCAATGCCAGCGTTCTGGTGACGTCTTTTATATTGGGTGACCACTTTGCCCACCCTGGCCACTTTGCCCGGCCTTCCCCTATCTTACTTCGAAATCTACCTGTGCCTGTAGGACGACAATTTTTTTTAACTCTATTCATAGCACTTTTTGAAAATAATCTCCTACACTTATATACTAGAATGCTTTCGAGAGAAAGCAAATAACTTTATTTGTAAATTGTTGTATAAATGAATATAAAAATAGTTGCCAATCCTAGAACATAATTAAACGATTAAAGGTTTTTAATTTATAAAATTATATTTTTTCTAAATTTAAATGATAATTTTAGCATAAAAACATAATAGAAAACATATATTATTACATAAATACAATACGTTATTCCGTAATATTTTTTTTTCATTTTTGACACAATTGATGAAAATGAATCACAATAAAATAAAATATGCAGTTAATTGTAATTTTTTTTTCTCTTGAACAACCAAATTACGCTTTGGTAAATCCGTAGTGCTGTAAATAAAACTAAAATTATCTTCTGAAATCTCTCAAGAGCTTAGTAAAATTAACAAATTATACATATATATATATGTGTGTATGTGTGTGTGTAATTTAAAAGCAAAGTATCTATTCAATTACAGCATAACAAATCTAAAACCGATAGTAATTATTTTCAAATCATTTTTTATGTTTAACATACAATTTATTTTAATATATTCATTTAATGAATGCTTTTTTTTCGCCAATCAAAATTTTATTGAAAAAAAATATCTCGTAAACTATTTTTTTTTTAGTTTATTCCAAAACGAATTTATCTTATTAATTTAAAAATTCTGAAAACGCCGGGGAAAATGCAAAATAGATGTATTTGAATAATTAAAGTGACATGTTAATCTATTTATTTCCTCGCGTGGGTAGAGGCTTTAATAAAATTATGCATCCATTGTCTATTCTTCAAGATAGTTTCGTTATATCATAGTAAGGACTAAACGTATATATTAATAATAAAGTATGATATTAAATTCTGCTTAACTGCTAATAAAAAACATTTAAGTTTGAAATAATATTCCATATCTTATAAAATTTTTAGTACATAATAGAAAATATATTAATGAAAATTGTAATTTAACGAAATTATACTTTTAAAATACACTACTGGACAATTGCTAAGGAACAGACCAGGGTTGCCAGTTTAGACTTTTTTTTTAAATTCAGAATTTCCAAATTCATACCAGTAATTTCAAAAGAAGAATTATTACCTTGAGAATGTTCAAAATTTCTTTTATTAAATAAAACAAAATTAACACCTATTAATTTCTGATGTGAATTCAAAATTCTGAATTTAAAAAAAAGTTAACCTGGTAATCCTGAAACAGACACAATTTTTGTCATAAGTAATCATTCAAGCCATGAATTATCGAAATGAAATTTAGTGCATATTTAATCGAGGTCCTTATGTATCTTTATTATGGAAAAGGATACAGATATTAGCATAAGACAATTCATGATGTGGGAAAGAAGAAAATATGCTTCTGACAGCATTTTTCAACAGTTACAAAAGAAGTTTGTTCTACCAAAGACAAAACACATATGAGTTAGTGAGTATGGGGTATGAACTCCTCCGACGCTGATGCACATTTTCCATCGTTTGTGATTGCTGTTCACTAACAGTTGAAGAGAGCTTGGAGAATTCTGTCTCATTCGTGTCACAGGGTGATTTTCCGTTCCTGCATGGTTCAAGAAGAGTTCTGTCTTTGAGCAATACGTCTACCAAGTGCATCCCAAACGTGCTCTATAATACTCATGTCCGAAGAATAAGCAAGGTATGTAATATGTTCAATATTATATTTTGCTAGTGTGAGAGACACTTCAGCTGTCTTATGTAGACTGGCATTGTTATCCATGAACAAAACTTCTGGAAGACACTGATGCACATTTCGCTGTGCTTGCTGATTATTAAACAGTTGAAGAGAGCTTGGAGAATTCTGTCTCATTCGTTTCACAGGATGATTTCCAATTCCTGTATTGTTCAAGGAATGTTCTGTCTTTGAGCAATACGTCTACCGAGGGCATCCCAAGCGTGTTCTGTAAGGTTTACGTCCGGAGAAAAAGAAAGGTATGTCATACATTCAATATTGTCTCCTGCTAGTGTGAGAGACACTTCAACTGTCTTATGTTGGCTGGCATTGTTATCCATGAGCAAAAATTCTGGACTAACTGCATCAAGGGAAAGACAGATATAACCACGGGAAACGACTATGTAATGCCACTGCGATGTCACTAACAATCAAAATAATCTCAAATCAAATTCAAATTTCAAATGTGTGAATCAGAATTCTGCCATAATGCCACACAATCAGTCTTTGGCAGTAATTATAAGTTTCCTGGACATTCTGATGATGGGAATGAATTCATCTCGCTTTCCACACTGACCGGTGCCCAGAATCACTGTTTACAGTGTAGCGCGATTCATTAAAGAACATGATGCTGGACCTCTGTTTATAAACCCAACGAATATGCTCTTTATACCGAAGTAAACTTTCCCTACAATGATGTGTTCATAGTGCAATGCATGTAACAAGTTTCTGTGCATCAAATCAAACATTATTTAATCACCAAGAAATGTTTCTAGCAAATAACCAAGTACCAGTAGCGTTGCCAAGGTCCGAGGTCATCTGATATGGAGTATCATTTATGGCCCTCGTGATCACTAAGCTGACTTATCGATAATCTTGAGGTGTGATTCTCCTACCATGTCATCCAGAATGCCTTTTCGTAGCTGTTCTGTAACCAGAGGTCTTTTTAAACCACAAGATTACACTCTCCAACACGTCTCTTGCTTTGATAACTCGAGTGTCACTTTCCCCTACCTTGAGATACCCAACTTCTCAACCATGATCTTATGCATTAAAATGATGTCTTCGATGCATTTAACAGTCAATACCTGTCGTCCAAAAAGGAAATTTATAACTATATTTTCAGAAACCGACATTGTAAATTTCTCATCAAATGTTACGCGTACTACTTGCAATTTCAATAAAGGAAACTACGTCGACTTTAATACAGATAAAAGACCTTACCATACAACGTCAATTTTTCTATGATTGCGTGGCTTAATGTAACGCAATTCCTCACAAAATCGTTGTTCCTTAGCATTTGTCAGGCAGTGTGTATGAATATAGTTCACGTTCCCATATTTTATTTTCCCCCCCCCTCACCTATTTGTTTAGTGGTTAGGGCGCTGACTACTAGATAGAAGGTGCACAGTTCGAATACCGACTCAAATATTGATGTTTGTGGTGTTTAAGTTTCTTTTTTAAACGGAATGTTTAACCTTCCTGTGCAAAACTTAACGTAGCGCTCGCAATCAACCAACCCAAAAGTAATCTAATACAACAAATAATACAGTTAGAAAAATATTACACCCACGTATAAATATGAATATTATTAATCATGTTAAATATTTTATATTTTATAAAATATTAGAGTATTTTAGAAGAATATTAAAATGCACAAAAGTGCAAAATCTGCAGTGATGACATATAAAATGACAATGACATATAAAAATACTGACTAAATTTAATTTCTGCGATTGTTTTAGTGAACATCAAATAGATAAAGACAGTTAAATTTACATGTGATTATTTATTGAAGTTGACAATATCCTTCAATATTATAACCTCGCGGATATGTAATTTCGAGTAGAAGTATTTCATTTTCAAGAAAATGATGGCAATAATTGAAATTACTCTTGCGGAAAATTAATGTAAAAAGCAAAAAAAAAAAAAAAAAAAGAAAAGAAAATGTACATTTTCTAGTGCCAATATGAAGTTTCTAAACAAATGGGATTTCAGTTTCTATCGAACATTATAATGATTATATATTATATTAGTATACCAGATCATCATGCATTCGTATTAATTGTGAAGAGCAATACTAGTACAGATTTATCTTTTCATATTATTTTTATATTTAAAAAACAGATTATCTCCTTTTGAAAAATTATTTTATATTGTCAGTAAAAACATACATCATCATTAAAAACATATTTAGTTAATTTCTTTTAAAACATATATAAACACTGTCTAGAGTCTTAATAATCTATATTGCATACCCAATATCATGTACACATTCGTTTACTAGTCTTATCCTCACTTCCTGTAATTTACATTTCCTATTTGCTGTGTTTTTATTCTTCTGAAAAAACATAAATTTCATTCCGGTATATAGATACATCTACACTACACTGCTTCTTCGAATCGAAATACGTTTTCGCCTCCTTACTGGGGCATCATCAGTTCGAATGGTTTTGATTTAACTTCTTTAGTGATGAAATCCACTTTGCAAGATTTTAATTTAATTTTCATCTCACTTCACTCAATATCTAATATCCTGAAATCCGCAATTAGTAATCTTTGATTATTTGTATATTTCTAAACATATAAGATTTACCAAAAATTCAGAAAATCGCATTTTTAACAGCGTCATATTAGCCTAATTTTATTTAGTTTTCTTTTTCTGATATGCTAAAATTCAATTGTTAGAGAACCGTTAAATGAAAACAGGAGAAAAAATGACATACGCATTATTTCAAAATTGTAAAAATCATAAAAAAATATATTTTTGAAGATATTCACAAAATTTCTTGAAAAATTATACAGAGATTTAAAAATGTCCGGGAAAAATATTGACAAAATTTTAAACAGATTGGATTAATTTAAGATATCGTATAGCGAAAATTTAGCATCAATAATGTAACATTTAAATCAACTATTCAAATATGCCCTTTTCATTTCAGTGAATGATGAAATACGAAAATCTTCTGAATTCGCATAGAAAAGCATTATGCCGTAAAAGAAAATGTTCCATATTTTGAGAACGAATTAATCAAATTTAACCAAAAACTATACAGCTAATTACGGATACCTCACAAACATACCTACTTAATTACATGTTAATCGGATACATTTTGCGGCAGTTATTGCGAGACATACAGACAGACATCAATAACATTTTGGGTATCCACAGTAAGGCTAAACTGACAAAAATTTATGTTGGATAATCTAACGACGGCTAAAATTGGCATTTATCTTTTGTTGGAAACGGAAGCGTAAAGGAATGAGCTCTGTGTTGAAATTACTGAGTTCGTGACCTTAAACTATTATTGTTAAAACGTTTTAGCACTACCTATTCATTTTATGTATTATAATCATAATATAAGAACAAGGACTACATTTCTGAATAAATAAATTAGAAAAAAAACTAATTTTAGAAATTTTAAAGAACATATTTCTTAAAATCATCGGAAATCAGATTTAGCAGTCTCAAGTAAACTTCAGATTTATTTTTTACTTTCTTCTATCTAAAATAGAAGAAAGTATTAAAATCGAAATTTTTGTCGACGGATTTACACGTTTTGGGTGTTAGAGATCCCGAAAAACGTCATTATACAAAATGCGAGGCTAACGAAAAAGAAAGGCTACCCGCGACCTACGTTATACACGGCCGGTGCATGACGTTTAAAACGTCACATGGAGTGGATCATTTTTACACCGCGATTGGTGCAAAGCGGCGCGCCCACCGTTTTGCACCAATCGCGGTGTAAAAATGATCCACTCCATGTGACGTTTTAAACGTCATGCATCGGCCGTGTATAACGTAGGTCGCGGGCTACCGCGGTGCTTTACGCGTATCTTTTTTTACAGATCGCGGGAGTCACGTGATGCTCGAATGTACCAATGCAGGTATACGAAAAGAGCATCACGTCACTCTAGCGGTCTGTAAAAAAAGATAAGTGGAATGCACCGCGGTAGCCTGTCTTTTTCATTAGCCTCGACAAAATGTCTGTCTGTCCGTTTTTGTGTATATCGTACGTTTATTGCGCGTTTGAGGCGTTGTAATAGCAATTTTTGTGTCATTTTCATTATTGTACCATCATCAAGTGTATGGATTTATGCACGCAATTAAACCAAACTTCACTTATACGTTTTTTGGCTATGACCAGGAGGTTCTACTTGAATTTGTAGATATTCCGTTGGAAGGGGCGTTGTGATAGAAATTTTTGTACCATCTTCATTGGCGCTGTGATAGCGAATTTTGAAGTATTAGCATGTATAACATAGAAGAAAGTTTTGGGATTGGCACATTCGACTAGCTTAATTTACTTTTTATGTAGAACTCAAGGTTCGTATAGTTAGTTCTACGAGAATTTTTTAATAATTTTTTCTCCTTATTTAATCACAGAAAAATACTACAAGTTCTATGATTAAACAAGACGGTTACAGATTCTGTGATATAAATATTAAATGGAAATTTTCTAAACAAAAAAGAGTGGTGCAGGCGACTTTGAAAATCCCAGGAGTGTACGCGCCTTGAGAATTTTTAAAATATACAGTTTGTTTTTAATACAATTTTATGTATATTTTTAAGATTATTTAACATAAATAAAGTAAGTGTAGAATCAGAAATATTTAATTAATTTATAGATGCTAATATTTTAATATTAAAAAACATTAACTAAAAAAAACAATAAAGTTTTTCATACTTGGTGGATTACTTTAATTTTAAACTCTTTTTTAATCACTTATTAATGTAAAAAACATATTTTGTGTAGTCTTCAACGAATTTTTTAGAAAGCTTCGTGATTCATCCTATTTTGTAGTTAAGCTATTTTTTTATTAATTTAAAAATATCCATTGTAAAATATGCATTTCGGATATGTTTTATGTATTAGTATTTTAATGAATGCCATATTACAGGGTTTTTATGTTTTAAATATTGCACACAACTGTCTTCATTATTTTACCAATTTTTAGAATTTTGAAAGTTTTGGCTTCTTATACATGTGTAACAATAGCAGTATATTTCCTATATATATGGCGTAGTATATTAATACTATGTCTTTTATTATTATTATTTTTGTCGAGAAAATATTTATAGAAAGACTCTAATATTAATAAAGTTTAATACTGGAATATTTCCATAATTATAAATAAGTATTTGAATATTACTTCATGAAGGCTTAAATAAAATAATTTTTATATTTAAATTAACAAGCAACATTTATTTTATCTTAAAACAAATATGTATTTTATATTAACACTAACACTTATTTTATTTTAGCTTTAAATATAATTTTAACATATAAACGCGTCTGTTACTAGTGTCCAAATGCAATTTGTTTATCAGCCTCACATCTCTCGTGAGCTACCTCATCATACCACTCATGATTGTAGAGCAAATACAACTTGCAAATTTTACGTCAAACGTGATAAACGAGGTATGTTCAGACTATAACTATTTTTATAAATATTCAGATCTTGCTGCAATAGCTGTTGCACTCTTATGCAAAAATGCATGAATACAAAATTTATTTTATGTGCAGATTTTCACATTATAGATATTAGTTTTATTTTACAAAATTAAGTTGAAATACACATTTACAAACAATTAATTACAATTATGTTACATTAAAATGTTAAAAGGCACAAATATCCAATGCAGGACAATGACAAAAAAAAATCATCGTTATTATTTCAGTAAAATAAATTATATAGTCTATTATTATGAGACTAGCTGGCTAACGCCCGCTAGCGGACACGTAATTACATCGGGGTCTCGAATTCATACATACGTCGTAAAAACTGTCCTAATAAAAAACTCTATCCCCTGATTCGTCATTCCGTGCGTTCGGAAAGAAGGCGTGACCATTTGAAGTTTTGCACGGCACTCTTCCCTGCCAATTTCATTCGCATTCTTTTTTTACACCAGGCAATATCGTGAACGATTACCTCCATGGTTTAATATTTAAAACTTTCACGATGAATGAATTTTTTGTGTTTAAAAAATCTTCAGAAGTGTTAACATTGTTTATAGTGATTATGTAACAATATTTGTCTTTAAGGTGCAAAAATACTTAATTAGCAATCACAATGGACGGATCACAATGAAAAAGTACAAACGCCTGGTATATGAAAAAGTGATACGGGCATCCCAGAATTGTTGATGAAAGTCAAATGCTTAGCGATTTTATTATATAGATAATTAATTTTCGTAATAAAATAAGTACATTTTAAGTTGGCATCGTTACATCTATTGTTGAGATGTATTGAAAATTTCAGGGGGCAACTTAAGCCTAGTTTTGAAATTTTCAGAACGTGAAATCCATATTTAGATTATTTTTTCCATTTAATATCTATTTCTCGGGAAACATCTACCAAAACAACTGTCGGTAGATTATACGATTGCTAGATAATTAAACAATTTTAGTAGACAAATTCGGTTTTTAAATTCAGTAATACGGAAATAATATGACTCAATCTTAAATAGGACGTAATCATCATAGCAACCTAGAATCATTACCTATCATGGGATATCATTGAATTAATTACGTATGATAGAATTTAATAAAATGAAAAAAGAACTTTTTTTTATTAACATCTTTTTAAGTTTTCATTCGATTTTCATAAAATGTGCAATGACTCTACAAAATTCTTCAACTATTATATATATTAAATGTCAAATCATTCGGTTGGGTAGATTTTGCGCTGTTATATGCGGACAGATGGACAGACGAACAGACAAACGGATTAAACGACAACTATATGTGCTACGAATTTATATAATTACGAACCACCTAAAAATGATGCTTCAAAATGACTAGAATAATAAATTATAAGTAAAAAACTCTTTATAGAGAAGATTTTATTATAATGTACTAAAAAGGGAAAAAAATTGAAGGATAATTGACTAAAGTAAATACCTTTTTAAATACAAATAAATTAAATTGCTAGTGATTTTTTATCAGTTTTTTTTTAAATAAAAGGGATTTGCAATTTTAAATGCAGCCAGGCAAGAAAACAAATTGACCAACATCCGCTTGAGGATCGAACCTACATCTATTCACCGCTGTGAGTAAATGAAAGACGTCGCATGAAATGAAAGGTTCCCAACCTTTTATTGGCTGTGCACCACCTAATCTGTAAAATTACGACGCACCTCCCCACACACACCCACACATGTACTGTACCATGTATTATTTAAAAAGTGAACTCTATCCCTACGGAGAAAGTGTAACAGAGATTTAACAATAACTATTCACTTCAAATTTTTGGACGTATCAAAGAGAGAAATTTTCTGTTAGAAATACGTTTTCAGCACAATTCAATGTGCAATGAGTCTCCACATCTTCGCCTTTGTGCTAAAAACAGCCTGTTGCCCCTTTTCTAAATTACCAACAAACATTAAACAAAATTAACAAACAAAATTAAACAAACACAATTAAAAAAAACAATTAAACAAAAGTCTAACGTTATATGGTCTGCGTTTTCTTCGCAAAATAATTGAAGAGCTCTCAAAGTTAGCATTAATATTGAAAACATTGACACATTTTATAATTTATTTTAGTAACTTAATAGGAGTTGCTTTTTGATACTGAATTTTTTTTCTATGGATAACACAATACACAAGTAGCATTTCAAGATTCTCATCTTTATTAATTTTAAGTGACCAGCAATATCCACCAAAACATATTTCTCTGTTTTCACTTTCCTATTATCGTTAATTGACTGAGATGTATTATCTGATTTTATAAATTAAAAGTATATGTCATATACACTGCTCAAAACAATTAAAGGATATTGCAGTTTTAGGTGGATTTTGTATCTGGGAAACTTTTTAGCTGATTGATACATGGTCGACAGACATAGTAGGTTATATGAGAATAAATTACACATGTTTGGCAGAAAAAATGCATTTTATTGCGCATTTGTGTACAAAAGGAAAAAAACACAATTTGTGCATATGAGAAAAAAGAATAAGAAAATGTGTTTTCTTCAAAGAAAAACATTTTCAGTAGGGGGTATGTGTTTCCACGGGCGGCCAGCAACGTTGAACACCTTTAAGGCATGGACTTAATGAGGCTATTAATGACGAGTTGGGGTATTCTGCCCCACTCTTCCAGAAGAGCTCTTTCCAGTTCTTGGAGAGTTTGTGGGGGTTGTTGGCGGCCAGAAACTCGTCTTCCTAGAGCTTCCCAAACGTGCTCGATTGGATTCATGTCTGGAGAACACGCTGGCCATTCCATTCGAACGATTCCTTCCTCGAAAAGGAAATCCTCCACCAGGTTTGCACGATGTGGCCTGCAGTTATCGTCCATTAAAATGAAGTTATCTCCGATTGCTGCAGCGTAAGGGACTACAATAGGTCTGAGGATCTCATCCCTATATCGGCGACCAGTCAGAGCTCCATCTCGTATGATGTAGAGGTCAGTGCGCCCGTCAATGGAGATGCCACCATACACCAACACTCCTCCACCGCCAAATCTGACACTTTCGTGCACGAACGCAGGATTATTCCTACTGCCACGGTCCCTCCAGATGAAAATACGCCTATTATCCGGATGCACAGAAAAACGGGACTCGTCAGAAAACAGAATATTGCTCCATTCATTTCTCCTCCAGTTGACATGCTCGGTTGCCCACTCCCTGCGGTCGCGACGATGCCTTGATGTTAATCTAACACATACCATCGGTCGGCGAGCATACAGACCTACAGCATGGAGCCGGTTTCGGACAGTCTGAGTTGAAATCGTGGTGCCTGTAGCCGAGCGAAGGTGTTGTTAGAGAAGAGTAGCGTTCATGTTTCGGTGTCTCCGAGCTGTTAACGCTAAATACCGATCTTCATTGGGCGTTGTTGCCCGTCTACGACCTTGCCCTGGTCTTCGGCCTGCACATCCACTCTCCAAAAAACGGTTCCAGATCCTGGAAATGACACTTTGTGACACTCCAATGGCTTGCGCTACTTCGGCTTGAGTTTGGCCACCTTCTAACCTATCAACAATTCTCCAAGCTTCTGAATCTGTCAAATGACTTCGCTGAGACATCGTACTCATCGAAACAAAGCAATCACTGAATGCCGATCATCCTTGTCTTCATTCTCTTTTATCCAGTTGAAAGTCAAATTTCATTCGCTGCCGCTGAAGCGACGTTTTTGACGTCGAACTCAAAATTTGCATACTCCACAGTTTGAAAACCAGAAAAATTTGCTTTTGTGATTCTCTTCTTCTATTTTCGGCAAAAAAAAATCGTTTATATCTTTATTTTATATAAAACTTCAAATATCCTTTAATTGTTTTGAGCAGTGTATTTATTTACTGTGTAGGAAGTCTGAACTATTAGATTCGAAGTCTGATTTTTTAAAAGTTGATTATACCTCATTTAGATAATTCGAATATTTTTAGGGTAAATATGTTCAGGAGAGTCAGATTTAGATATACTCTATACTCTATACTAATTTCACTTGTAAAACCATCTTCATCTGGCATATAGTGAAGCGAATAGAGATACAAATCTTATTCATAAAATAATAAAAGTTCGAAATAAATTGTAAAATATATTAGTAACCAAATAAATTATACAAGTTTTTAAATGAATGTAATTTTTTTTAATAAAAATTGTTTGTATAATTATTCTGGATTAGACTCTGTTTTAACTTTTGATTTGGAAATGTTTCAAAATTCAACGAAAAACATGTTTTTAATTTTATTTTTAAATTATGCATGTATTGCTTATATTTTTAGTCTACAACATTATTTTTCAAAAAAAAACCCTCCAGGGAATGCGTTATAAACGAATTTGGAATTGCGCTCCCCTAAAAAGTCAAATTGCCCCACGTTGGGATATTAAACAAAATATTAAACAAGAATACTAATTATCTGGTTCATTGTCGAAACAAATAGTTCTGTTATGTCATTGGATACTTTTTACAAATTATTAAATGTTTAGTTGAGTGTAATTAATATGTTATTGACAGTAAACACAGAAAAATGCTGAATTTTTATAAATATTTTAATGCTTGTTTTACGAGCAACTGATTTTGACAAAATTAATGGGAGATTATGTTATGAAGTGTAATTATCCTTGAATGGCATAAAAGCTCATTAAAGGAATATTAATTTCCTAAATATATGTTTCTTATACAATAGGTTACAAAAGATTATTGTTACGAAGTACAAAGATGTAACGTGTTTTTAATGCGAATTTAATTCTTGTTTAAGCATAAACATTCATATTTTTATATGATTATTAATTTCATTACAAGTACATATATATATTTTTAGAACAATCATACTAACAGCTGAATTTCAAAACAAATTAAAAAATGTTTTTCCGATTAATAAATGGGTAAGTTCTTTAAATTTCTTTTACATATAGTAACTAAAAATGCAAAATAAATATTGTTAATTAATTTGAAAATAAGCAGAAACACAATAATCGTACCGGCCAATTTCTTAAAATATTTAAATTATATACAGAGTGATTTATTCACTACTAGAGCAACAAACTTTAAGAGTTGATGGAGCACATTTCAACAAGCATTTTTTGTATAGGAAAAATGGATCCCAATAATTTTATTTAGTCATTAATACAGGGTGTCTCATTCCAAGTCGAACCTTGCTTTTCATTCATAACTTTAACTGTGATGAAGAAAATTTAGGGATATTTTCAACAGACTTACTTTACTTGGAAGTATGGAAATATCACCGGAAATGCACTTTAATTAGATCCATAAACAGGGTGGCTAGTGGTCAGGGAAAAATACAGTAAAAAAAGGTGATAAACACCAGTATATTCTTATAGAAAAATTTATCTTCATTATTTGATCAAATAATCAATTTGAATTTTTCTAAAAGAATATACTGCTAATTATCATTTTTTTACTGTATTTTTCCCTGACCACTAGCCACCCTGATAAACTCATATTTACTGTGAGCTTTATGCAGAATTACAGAGTAACTAAATAGGTGTTATTTGGGCACAGATAGTGGCTATCTCCAGCAATTTATGGGCGGTTTTTCCATTTCATAGAAAGCAATGAAAATCTTTTAAAAATATCTAGAAAATATCATTTAAAAGATCATTTTTGTTACAGTAATGAATGAAACTCCCTCTTCGGCATGGAGTGAGACACTGTATTTATGTATGAAAAAGTAGATTGTCGCCAATCTTTCGTATACAAAAAATGTTCCTTGCAGTGGCGTAGCCAGGGAGGGGGTCCAAACGCTCTCCATACCAGTAAAATTGTAAAGTTTTCTTCGCCTTCATTTTCGCAGAACGTTCTCCGATTGCATAAGGCAAAGAAAACTTTACAAAATTAGTGGTACCAAGAGCAGTTGGACCCCCACCCTGGCTACGCTACTGGTTCCTTGCAGTGGTCTCTATCTCCTCTTAAAGTATGTCGCACTGGTAATGAATCACCCTGTATATGTGTACGTATATGTATCTTTTTAAAGACTTCTTAACTTTTATTCAGGATGCTTCACAAATGTTTCATTAGATTTTAAATGGCATAACTTACGAATTATTATTGAAAAAAAAAAACAATTGCTACGCCTTAAATCCCGATATGAAATTTAAAATCAATCACTTCTTTATTTTTCATTTTATTCTTAATTCTTTTGTTTTTCCACTTCTTAACTAAATTAAATTCGTTCCAGTGTGGTTGATAACCCATTTTCTGTAAAATCAATTCCAGGACATTTAACAGATTTAATTGGTCTTGTCGAAAAAAAATTAAAAAGCTTATCTGATGCTTTTGGAGTTATATGCTCGAATATACGAGGGAAATTCCGGAAGTAAGTTTCGTCATTTTTTTGCACTTTATTACCAAACGAATACACCATAGCATCATAAACTACACACCTTGCACTATTTTCGACATAGTCACCACGGACATTGAAACAATTGTCGTAGTGTTTCACCCAGTTTGTAGAAACCACTCTGGTAAAACTCGGTGCCCTGCGATGAAAGGAATTGTCGCACAGTCTGCTACACCTCAGCATTGTTTTGGAAGTGACGACGTCCTGAGAGTGCGGCTTTCAATGCAAGGAACAGGTGAGAGTCCGATGGGGCAAGATCGGTGCTGTAGGCCGGGTGATCCAATCTCTCCCATCCGAAGCAACAAATCTGATCTTGTGGGGACCTTGTTATGTGTGGTTTCACGTTGTCGCCCAAGAGCACAACACCTTCACTGAATATATCTGGTCTCTTTCGTTCAATGTCAGTAGTGTGTCTGTCATCGTGATTTGTATTCGAATAACCTCGGGCACGCCGGTCTGCTGCTGCCGTCATTCCTCTTCCGCTGACGCTCCTTTTGTGGTTGAACCAGCAATGGGTGTGGATTCTTATGGGGATTGTTAGTTTCACCTGGTGTTCCATCGTCTCTTTCAAAAAGGAAAAAAAAAGACGAAAATTACTTTCGGAACGTCCCTCGTACATACGTACTTACATGTATGTTAGTGCAGATAAGAAAAGATCGACAAAAATATTAGACTTAATTTACATCTGATACAATGGTTTATATGGGTGAGGACAGTTGTGAAATGATATCTAAAACAGCTGGAAATGGTGTACATTCGTTACAAATGAAAAATAAAAAAGGAATTATCATATTTTGCGTCATAAATTTTTTGTATCTTTCTACTCTGTGTGCATCATGAAAAAAAATATTAAAAATGTGTTCCAAGTGTGTCGGGAGTTGCAAGTTGCGAGTGTTATTACAAGTTCATGCACAGTTCTATGTACAGTTTACGTATGTAGTTATGTTGTTGGTGGCAACCATTTGAAGGATACCATTGCATAGCTGCCAACTTTTATGCTTTTTTTACCACTAAAAATTAATAGACATGTTTGCCAAATTGAATCTCGTGATTTCGGAGATTTAATAAGGAAAAAATTACTACAAAGTTTTAGTGGAAGGAAAAAAGCGTAAAAGTTGGCAGCTATGCCATTGTGTTTTGTTAGCTGACAGTTGACGAATTTTTTTCAATAGTTTTCGGCTCAGTTTGACTTAACACAGTTGTTGATTAATCGAAAACAGTGTTAACACATTGAGGAAAACACAGTCGGGGAAAACTCCAACCAGTAAATTTTAGTAGACATTTTGCCTTATTTAAACGCTCTAGTCACAAACAAATTACTGTCTTGACTAAAAACGAAATTTCTCTTCATTTTTACTGGTGGAAGATTATTCTCTTGGTAATCAGGCTCTGAACGGGAGACATGAATTCACGTATTTTGGAGATCTGCATTTCAGCCCATGGGCGGTGCTTTTGTGTTTCATATGTTACATTATTTCACAAAGAAAATACCCAAAATCCGCATTTTTACAAATAGAGTACTATGCATATTAATAGTTCAATTAGAAACAAAACCATTATTACATACATATTTTTATAATAGAAACACAAGGTGATAAAATTTTTTATTAAATAATGGAAAAAGCAAATGTAACGCCCATAGGCGGGGCTTCATGTTTAAAAGACGAAAAGCAATTTTTTAAGTAAAACTGGGCAGAAATGTAAAAAAAAAAAAAATCAGTCAACTGTCAACTAACAAAAGAAAATACTTTCCTTCAGATGATTGCCACCAACAACATAGCTACATGCGTAAATTGTACATAGAACTGCTCAAGAAAACTTGTAATAACACACACAACTTGCTACTCCCCCCACCCCCGGAGCACATTTTTTTTCTATGATGCACCCAGCGTAGAGAGTTGAAACTCACACCAAATATACATCATACCTCGTAGTATTTTTGGTCTAAACATGAAGGTGGTCACTGAAAAATGTCGATATATTCTTAATTAAAAAGTTCAATTAAAAACAAGGAAAATTCAGTAAAACTGGCTATTTTGCAGAAACATATCTGAAAATACTACCCACTATTTGTATTTTAATATTACACATCCCTGTTTTTTTTAGGATATTCGATCACTACTTTCTTCACAATGCACCTTTTTCCAAAACGCACATAAATAGTCATAACTGCCTATGGGTTTGAGATATATGCTTCAAACTTGGCAAAAACGCATCTATATTAAATGGCTATCGATTCATGTAGGACTCGATCTTGTTGACTCAAGGGCATATTTTACTAGGAAACCTGGTTATACCCTTTGTACGTACCCTGGATATAAAAAAAAGGTGAATAACATTCTAAAAATATTTTAAGCCTAAATTTAAACCAATATAATAAAAACAAAACTTTAGGTTATTTTTGTTTAGTAAAATATTTTAAAATATTTTAATGTGGAGTATATGCATACATGTATATTACACTTTTTGTCTGTTAAATTATACTTTATGGTAGATAAAATAAATTTCAACCGGAAATCTGTTCATTGATTTAAATACTCTATACATCTGCAATATTTTATTACAACTACTTTAATGCAAAAATTTTAAATGTAGAATAATTATAGATATGAAATGGGTCATTATGAGTATGCAAGATGACTATAGCATAATTGTTTTTCTTTAGTATTTCTATCATTTTTTATGATTGAAATTTCGCTGTAGGAGAACTTAGGGAATCAATGTTTCTTCTTCAGAAAAATGAAATATGCCATGTTTATATTTACCATGAATAAAAACTTACCATTTTATGCTCCGTTTTCTACAAAAAAAAACATGTATTATGATAAGGATTTTTTTGTAATTATAAAAAATATGCAAAAACATTGACAAATATTAAAGAAATACTGCATAAAAATGAATTCATTTTCTTGGTATATATAAATAACTTTTTTTTTACTTCTTTTGAAACACATAAAGATAAAAATTATTTTGATATGTAGATATGTGTAAATATTAACTTTTAAAAATGTACATATTTGTATATATTTGTGAAAAGCTAGGAAAAAATTCATCAGCACATATAAAAAAATTTATATTTTTTAATGCTCTTCCTTATTTGAGTAAAATGCATACAGCTCCATTTTTTTCTGATATCATAAATGGAAACACACTCTGGAAAAAAAACATGAAGGAATTTTAATTTTTCTTATAAAAATTCTTTTATATTTTAAAATGATAAATCAATGCTTCAAAGATTATTTGTAATCAAAAGTAGTTTGTTATACACTATTCTATAGAGTACACTTGGAAAAAATAATTTTAAGATATCATAATAACTGGGATAATTGATAATTAGAGCATGTGACAAGTAATTAGTAAATGTGTATGTTTCCCTTATGCTATTTGTTTTAACTGATTATCAAGTATTATGAAATACAGGATGTTTAAAAAAGAACGACCTAACTGTAAATCAGTATATTTATCGAAAGACGAAGATTCTTTGAATGGAATGTCGCTGAATGAGGCGTGGCCTAGAGTTTTAGGACATAGCCCTTAGGGGGGCTACTTCACTTGCAAAAATTAATTATGAGACAGTATAAAAACTATGACACTATTAATAATTAAAACCTGTGACAAGTAATTATGTAACTATGTATCTTTTCCTTATGTCATTTGTTTAAACTCATCATCATAAAGAAATACAGCGTGTTTCAAAAAGAACGACCTAATTGTAAATAAATTTATTTATGGAAAGGCTAAAATTTCATGAATGGAAAGTATGTCACTCAATGACGCTTGGCATAGAGTTCTAGGAAATCGACCTTAGATGATTCTCTAAATGTACAAGACGAAAGTTCTTGGCCTCCAAGATTTACAGATATTACCACCTGTGAGTTTTGGAGATACGTCAAGTAATGTATTTTTTGCATCGTTGCCTAAGAACCTACAACAGGATATTAGCAACAATGATTTACGTTGATGCTATTAACCTAAACATAGTGTGGGACAAATTTAGTGAATTTAACTACCGTCTTCATATTATTCGTGTTGCTGTTGACGAACACACAGAACACTTATAATAACGTTGATGAAATATTAATACTTTGTGAGTACGAGGGGCATCCAAAAGTAAGTTCCGTAAATTTTTCTTTCACATGGAAACTTTATTGCCAAAACAAAATAAACCATAGCATCACGCACTATACACCTTACACTATTTTTCCACATAGTCGCCACCGACATTGAGACATTTGTATTACTCTGCAATTAGTTTGAAGAAACCACTCTGGTAAAACTCGGTGTCCTGCGATGCAAGGAATTGTCACACAGCTTGCTCCACTTCAGCATTTTTTTATAAGTGACGTCACGAGAGTGCAGCTAATAATGCAAAGAACAGGTGAAAGTCAGAGGGGACAAGATCAGGGTCGTAGGCCGGTGATCCAAACTCTCCCATCCGAAGCGACTAATCTGATCTTCTGTGAGCCTTGCTGCGTGTTGTTTTGCGTTGTCGTACAAGAGCACAACACCTTCACTCAAGAGCCCTGGTCTCTTTAGTCGAATGGTGGACCTGAGTTAGGTGAGGGTTTGTATTCGAATAACCTCGGGCACGCCGGTCTGCTGCTACTCTTTCTTCTTAGCGCTCTGCGCATTCGTCATTCTTCCTCCGCTGATTCTCCTTCCGTCCTTAGACCAGAAACAGGTGTGAATTCTTCTGTAGATTGTTTGTTTCACCTAGTCTACCATCTTCTCTTTTAAAAAAAATGACGAAACTTACTTTAGTAACATCTCTCGTATTTTGCACTTTGTTTCATCATTTGACTCTGTTTTCATTATACAACAAAGGTTTAAAGTAGGGTCATTCTTTTTTAAGCATCCTGTATAATGTATTTCAATAGGCATTAGTACTCGACTATTGCGAATGCGTTGAGGTATATATTTAAATAGCTTTAAAAGAGAGGCAGAAGCTTATAAAACGAAAGTAAAGACATGAAAGAGGTACTTCGTATCGTTCATTTGGGTTGTGATGTTGTTTTCACGAATTGCTGATGATCACGAAAAGAGAGAAAATACAGTGAGGGCCATGGACATTTCTCAGATTGAGGTAAAAATCAATCTACTATGAGCTACAAAAAGTAAAAGCAATTGCTATTGAAGTCCAAAAAGCAAGTGCGAGCCACACATGTGTCTACACAAACAGTATATAACTAATACAAACATTCCAGAGTATTTATATTCAAAGAGAGAAAGCAAGTTTTAATACAGTAAAAAAAATGCTAATAAGTTGTTCTGAGGTAAGTGGTGTATGTTATTGAACGCAGAGTGGTTATTACTTATGTTGTAATTTAGAATACATTTCCTTTTGCATCATCCAAACCCCCTTTCTACTTAAAGTTTTGCAAAATCAAAATACAATTACACCTACGCAGTGTAGAAGTAAAAATGTACTTTGATTTGCTGATAAAGAGACAATGAGACTGTGACGCATGTGCGCAACATTGTGTTTATTCCGTAACTGTTTAGAATATTTTTTATTAGAACGTTTAGTTTAGTTTTGTGATGATGATTGTTTGAGAGCGTTTCGCTCAGTTCAAAAACTGTAAATAATTAGTATGTTTTTTCGTCGTGTGATGTGTTATTAAATACCTAGTGATGTATAATAAGATTTTGAATTTTATTTGTGTCAAGAATTGTCTCTCGTGAACACGTTTCGCTTACTGAAAGATATGGATTATTGAAGATTCGGAGCCCCGATGTCCCGTTGGAATTTAGAAGTAAGAAAATTTGTATCTTACCAATTTTATTTTAACTAGAGTTCTAGAAATCAATAGTATCAAATCGATTATTTATATGTGGTCAGCTTTGACTGATACGTAATATAGGCAGTCGGAGTTGTCACAACTTATTTTTCTCTGACGAAGAAAGTTCAATCTTAGGATTGATATGTATATGAATGCTAATGACACTATCATAATGACGACAATTATTTTTACTCAATGCCACTGGCATTGAGGAAGAAGTTTGATATCATGGCTTTGCATTGCATACGGCAGGAGCTCCCAAGCCCGCGAGCATAAAAGATGTAGTTTGCCACTGCTGAGATAAATGGTTCAACCCCACTTGTCTCCATTTCACACACTTTGTGGAGTTCCTGGCTGCAATCTTCAGTGTTCTCTTTACCTTGTGTCTGCCCTGTCATCATCACAAAGAACACTTATAACCGAGCATAGTTGCTGTAATGCACACAAGACGGATGTATGCATTCAACTAATAAAAAAAAACTGATACAACCGGAAAAGTCTGTTATATAGAAGTACTAGAACGAAATTTGAATCTTTGGGAGATATTCATGTTTCTTATAACATTCGATATATTTTATTTTAATAAAACAGGAAAGATAACCGAAATGCAAAACATTTCGATTGGAAACTCTGTAAAAATTCAGTTTAAATTACGAACCAGCATTTCGTTATTTTTACATTGTGTATAATGTCTTCCATATCGTGTGAATTATTATTTAAATTTTTTTAACTTAAGCAGATCTGGGGTGTCAAAATTTTATTTTCTTTATTTATGAATTGTTTTCCTCAAATGTATATTTCTATGAAAATTACTTTTTCGGATAACATTTTTTTGAAAACCTTGAAAAAAAATTTAAATTTATTTATTTATTGATATAACTCATGAACCACATGACCCATTTTATTACTTTTTTCACTATTGTGTGTTAAAAATGTTTTTTGTTAATTTGTCTTCAAGATTTATAAAAATATTACTTACAAAAATTAAAATAAATTTAAAAACTAAAACAAAAAATTTTTTGAGAGTGAATTTTCAGTTGTGAGGAACATATTTTTGAAATTTTCACATAAAATTAAAATTTTTGTAGACAATTTATTAAAAACATAACATAAAACACTGTACAAACTTTCAGACACATACCTTTTTAAACATGTCAAATTATGAAAAAATCCATACTGATGGACAACATTTTTTTTGAGAGTGACTTTTCATTTGTGAGGAACATATTTTTGAAATTTTCACATAAAATTAAAATTTTTGTAGACAATTTATTAAAAACATAACATAAAACACTGTACAAACTTTCAGACACATACCTTTTTAAACATGTCAAATTATGAAAAAATCCATACTGAGAAAAATGACTTTTAAATTTCAATTACGGGGAGGACAGATCTGATAGTACAACACAAAAATTCTTACATATGCTGATGTAAACATCGTATCAATGCACGGTTGGGTTTATTTGACTTTCCAATACTAGCAAAAAGAATTAAAAAGGCATTTAAAAAAATTAATCTCTGTGCCCCTTAAACCAACTACCTCAAAACTGATTTCTCATGATTGATTATTTTCAATTTATCCATAGAGGTTTCTTCATGCTGAAATGCGACTATATAGGATTTCCTGATCCAAAATGTATAATATTAGAAAATAAAAATTAAAATTGTAGAAATTGCCTGTCCCAAAAACACTAAAAGCCATTATAAAATGAAAATAAGTCTATAGAGCAAAAGGCGAATCAATAGTCTTTTTATCTTCCAAGAAAATGAAGCAGGAATGGAGACATTATATTAAATCTAAAAATAGGATTTATGGAATTCAGTTAAATACGTAAAATACTTTTAAAAAATACGTATTCCGCATTACGTCAAAAGGATCATGTATGAATACCACATAAAAGTACGACTAAATTGGAAAATCTTTTGCAGATTTCTTACTATAATTGAATTTGAATTCATGATAAAATATGTCAAAAGTTGTAAGTAGTTCTTCTTAGAAGATTTGATACCTTAACTGAAATAAGGTTTTAGATTTGAAATTAACTTACATTAAAGAAATATGTAATATCTTTAAAATTTCTTGTGATTTTCCATGAAATAAAATGTTAGTAAATTAAAATATGTATAATATACAATTGTGGAACATATTTTAGTGTTATAAACTGGTGAATAAGAAGAACCATCGTTGTAATATTAATTTATTCCTGGCTGCAATCTTCAGTATTCTCTTTACCTTGCGTCTGCCCTGTCCTCATGTCAAAGAAGACATATAACCGACCATAGTTGGTGTAATGCACACAAGACGGATGTATGCATTCAACTAATTAAAAAAAAACGGATACGACAGGAAAAGTCTGTTAAACAAAAGTATTAGAACTAAATTTGAATCTTAGGGAGATATTCATATTTCATATAACATTCGATATGTTCTCTTTGAATAAACAAGAAACGATAACCGAAATATAAAAAAAAAAACGACTGGAAACAATGTAAAAATTCAGTTTAAACTTCGAACCAGCATCTCATTATTTTTACAATGTGTAAAATGTCTTCAACTTCATATCAAGTATTAGTTGTATTATTTTTAACTTGAGCGGATCTGGGGAGGTCAAAATTTTATTTTCATTCTTGAAGAATTGTTTTCCTTAAATGTATCTATCTATAAAAATTACTTTTTCAGATAAACAATTTTTGAAAACTTAAAAAAAATAATAAATTTTAAATTTAAATTTTATTTAATTTTTATATAACTTATGATCCACTTACACGATTTCATTACTTCTTTTCACTATTGTGTGCAGCAAAAGTTTCTTGTTAATTTGTTTTGAGTATTTGTATAAATATTACATACAAAATTTATAATAAATGTAAAAACTAAAAAAAAAAAAAAAAAAAAAAAGGATTTTTGGGAGTGATTTTTTAATTTGTGAGGGGGATATATTTGAAATTTTCACATAACATTTAAAATGATGGAGACAATTTGTTAAAAACATAACAAAAAACACTGTAGAAATTTTTAGACACATATCTGGCAAGAAAGTTTACCCATATCCTTTTAAACATGTAAAATTATGAAAAAATAAATTATGTGATAAGTGAATTTAAATGAACAGTTACGGGGAGGACAGATCTGATAGTGAAACACAAAAATGTTTATATACGCTGATGTAACCATCGTATAAATTCGCGGTTTGGTTTATTTAATTTATTTGACTTTCCAATACTAGCAAAAAAGAATTAAAAAGGCATTTTTTAGAATTTTGTACCTCAGTACCCCTTAAACCAACTATCTCAAAACTGATTTCTCATGATTGATTATTTTCAATTTTTCCATAAAAGTTTCCTCATGATGAAATGTGACTGTATTTGATTTTCATATCTGAAATGTATAACATTAGTAAAAAAATTAAAATCGTAGATATTGCCTGTTTTAAAATTACTGAAAGCCATTATAAAAAAAAATAATAATTCTATAGAGCAAAAGGTGAATCAATATTCTTTTTATCTTCCAAGAAAATGAAGCAGTATTGGACACTTTATATTAAATCTAAAAATAGGATTTATGGAATTCAGTTAAATGCATAAAAGACTTTATAAAAAAGGAATTCAGAATTACGTCAAAAGGATCGTGTATGAATACCACATAAAAGTACGACTAAATTGGAAAATCTTTTGCAGATTTTTACTAGAATTGCATTTGGATTCATGAGAAAATAGGTCAAAAGTTGTAAGTAGTTCTTCTTAGAAGATTTGACTCAAATAAGGTTTTAGATATGAAGTTAACTTACGTTAAGAATATGTAATAACTTTAAAAAATCTTGTCGTTTTCCATGAAATAAAATGTTATTAAATTAAAATATGTGGAATTTACAATTGTGGAATTCATTTTAATATTAAAAACTTCGTATAATTACTCTGATGAAAAAGAAGTACCACAGTGTTAACATATGTATTATGACATTTGTAGTCACGCTATAATCTTTTAATTGTAATTGTTAATGTCATTTTGTAAATAATGTAGCTACCGATTGAATCAAAATAATGATAATAATTACGCTATAGTACCAAATCATCAGTTGCTTTCTTATGGATCAGCTAGTTAAACAAATTAATATGAGTAAAGAAAAAACTATTTACAATATTTATTTTTTTGAATAAAATAATATAATAAGGTATCTTGAGAAAATAAAATTATTCTGTTGAAAATTATTCTGTTCGAAAACATCTAATTATGCTCAATTTATGGTTGAAATAAAATTTTATAAAATGTGTGTAGAGCACACTTTATGTTTTCATGGACGTAAAAAATGAATAATTACGCGACATCAAAAGAGTGAAATGTTTCAATTTAAAATTCTATTTAATTTACTGTAAGCAATTTAATGATTTATTTTTCTTACAAACTAAGAGTACTTACAGAAAATAACTTCACTAATGGAATTAACTTCAAATAAAATTTTGCTATCCTTTTATGTAGCATCTAAACTATTAAAAAAATACTATTGTTATTATTATACTTTCATGAGAATTTGCATAAAACATTAAACAAAGCATAATGCGGTTTTCAAATGTATTACAAATTAATTAAATGATCTAAAAATCATGCAGACAACTTATTAAAAACAAAACATAAAACTCTGTATAAACTTTCAGACACATATCTTGCAAGAAAGGTTACACATATCCTTTTAAATACGACAAATTATAAAAAAAATTCCATTCTATGATAAGTGAATTTACTGGGAAGGTAGATCTGATAGTAAAACACAAATATTTGTTATATATGATAATGTAATCATCGTACCAACAGGCGGGTTGGTTTATTTAATTTATTTAACTTTCCAGTACTAGCAAAAAAAAAATTAAATGCATTTTGTTTATGTTTTTGACCCTCGGTATCCCTTAAACCAACTATCGCAAAACTTATTTCTCATGATTGATTATTTTCAATTTTTCTATAAGAGTTTCTTGATGCTGAAATGCGACTGTATTATGTGATTTCCAGATCCGAAATGTATAACATTAGTAAAAAAAATTAAATCGTAGATATTGACTGATCCAAAAATGCTGAAAGTTATTATAAAATCAAAAAAAAAATTCTATAGAGCAAAAAGCGAATCAATAGTCTTTTTATCTTCCAAGAAAATGAAGCAGGAATAGAGATTTTATATTAAATCTAAAAATAGGGTTTATGGAATTCAGTTAAATGCATAAAAGACTTTAAAAAATACTTATTCGGCATTACGTCAAAAGGATCATGTATGAATACCACCTAAAAGTAAGACTAAATTGGAAAATCTTTCACCGATTTTTTACTACAATTGCATTTTGATTCATGAGAAAATAGGTCAAAAGTTGTAAGTAGTTCTTAGAAGATTTGATACCTTAACTGAAATAAGGTTTTAGATTTGAAGTTAACTTACATTAAAAAAATATGTAATTATTTTAAAACAACTTCTTCTTTTCCATGAAGCAAAATTTTATTAAATTAAAATATATGTAATTTAAAATTGTGGAAGCTGTTTTAGTATTAAAAACTTCTTATCTTTACACTGATGAAAAATAAGTACCACAGTGTTAATTTATGCATTATTAAATGTGTCTTTACGCTGAAATCTTTTAACTGCAATTTTTAATGTCATTTTGTAAATAGTGCAGCTACAGATTGATCAAAATATTAAAAATAATTCTGCTATAGTACCAATCATGAGTTGCTTTCTTACAGTTCAACTAGTTAAATTAATACGAATAAAAAATACTATTTAACTGTCTTTATTTTTCGAAAATGTAATTTAATAAGGAACTTTGAAAAAACAAAAATAATTTGTTCGACAACATCTAATTATGATCAATTTACTGTTGAAATATAATTTTATAAAACGTGCGCAGAGAGCTCTATAGGTTTTCATGACAGTAAAAAAGGCATATTTAATCGACATCAAAAGAAATATGTTTCAAAGTAAAATTATATTTAATTCACTGTAAACAATTTAATAATTTCTTTTTCTTACAAACTAAGAGTACTTACAGAAAATATCTTCACTAAATGCAGTTAACTTCAAATAAAAGTCTGGCATACCTTTGTTTAGCGTGTAAACTATTAAAAATTATACTATTGTTATTACTATACGTTTATGAGAAAGTGCATAAAACATTAAATAAAGCATAAAGCAGTTTTCAAATGAACTAAAAATGAATGAAATGGATTAAAAGCGTGCAATGAATTAAAAATCATCAAATGAATTAAAAATCATCAAATGAATTAAAAATCATCAAATGAATTAAAAATCATGCAGACAACTTACTAAAAACGTAACATAAAACTCTGTGCAAACTTTCAGACACATATCTCGCAAGAAAGGTTACACATATCCTTTTAAACATGACACATTAACCCGGGAGAACTCGCGCGTGAGATTTTCTCTCACCATCATACTTTTTTTGTCGCAATAAGACTCTTATTTAAACCCTTTTTTTTCATTTTAAATTAAATTTTAGAAACTTTTTTTTAATCATTTTACATCTTTTTGTGAATAAAGTATTAAGACCAAGAATAAAGTATTAAGTTCTGGTGTGACAAGAAATCTAGCGAGTGCTCGCGGGTTAAATAAAAATCCATTCTGTTATAAGTCAGTTTACGGGGAAGGTAGATCTGATAGTAAAACACAAAAATTGTTATATAAGCTTATATAATCATCGCACCAATTTGCGGTTTGGTTAATTTAATTTATTTGATTTTCCAGTACTAGCAATAAAAATTAAAAATGCATTTTTGTTTAGAATTTTGACCCTCGGTATCCCTTAAACCAACTATCGCAAAACTGATTTCTCATGATTGATTATTTTCAATTTTTCCATAAGAGTTTCTGGATGCGGAAATGCGACTGTATTTGGTTTCCAGATCCGAAATGCATAACATTAGTACAAAAAATTAAATCATAGATATTGACGGATCAAAAAATGCTGAAAGTTATTATAAAATGAAAAAAAAAATTCTATAGACCAAACAGCAAATCAATAGTCTTTTTATCTTCCAAGAAATCGAAGCAGGAATGGCGATTTCATATTAAATCTAAAAATAGAATTTATGGAATTTAGTTAAATGCATAAAATACTTTAAAAAATACGTATTCAGCATTACGTCAAAAGGATCATGTATGAATACCACATAAAAGTACGGCTAAATTGGAAAATCTTTTGCCGATTTCTTACTATAAGTGCATCTGGATTCATGAGAAAATAGGTCAAAAGATGTAAGCAGTTCTTCTTAGAAGATTTGATACCTTAACTGAAATAATTTTTTAGATTTGAAGTTAACTTACATTAAAAAAATATGTAATTACTTTAAAATAACTTCTTATTTTCCATGAAGTAAAATTTTATTAAATTAAAATGTATGTAAATTTGGAAAAGTGTGGAAGCTGTTTCAGTATTAAAACTTCTTATATGTACACTGATGAAAAAGAAGTACCACAGTGTTAATTTATGTATTATTAAATATGTCGTTACGCTACAATCTTTTAACTGCAATTTTTAATATAATTTTGTAAATAGTGCATCTGTAGATTGATTCAACAAAATAAAAATAATTCCTATAGTACTAATCATGAGTTGCTTTCTTACAGTTCAACTAGTTAAATTAATACGAATAAAAAATATTATTTAACTGTCTTTATTTTTCGAATAATATAATTTAATAAGGAACTTTTAAAAAACAAAAACAATCTGTTCGACAACATTTAATTATGATCAATTTATGGTTGAAATAAAATTTTATAAAATGTTTTCATGACCATAAAAAAAGGCATATTTACGCGACATCAAAAGAAATATGTTTCAACGTGAAATTCTATTTAATTTACTGTAAACAATTTAATAATTTCTCTATCTTACAATCTAAAAGTACTTACAGAAAATATATTCTTTAAATGGAATTAACATCAAATAAAATTTTGGCATGCCTTACTAAATTATTATAATGATACTTTCATCAGAATTTGCATAAAACATAATATATATATATATATATATATATATATATATATATATATATGAATGCAATTTTCAAATGAATTAGTAAAATTTTTGTTGTTACTATAATGTAGGTCTTTTATCAACGGTGCATTTAAAATTTTAATCGTCTTTCATTAAGAAATAAGTAATATATATAATTTTTCGCTTAACTTCAGCTAAAATGGATTTTTATTCGAACTAAAAATTAATCCGCCACTGTACAAAGGCAATCCGTTGATTTCCAGTAGAATTTCCGAAATATTACGGATTTTATCTCATGAAAGTAATTTCGTGTATGTATCAAAAATATGTACAGGGTGTTTCACGAAGGATCCCTAACTTTGAAAATGAATAACTTAGAAACGGCGATATATAGAAACATGAAACCAGTGGTACGTTAATTAGAAAAAACGTAATAATCTGATACAGAAACATCAAAATTTTAGTTTAAAATAGCGCCGATAGATGGCGCTTCAGACAGCATTAGATGTTCAGTCGTCGAATATTTCGCCATTGAAACGTGATTGCTATTAGCGCATAGTGAAATAAATTCTGGAAGTGACACTGAAGAACATTGTTTACAGCAACAATCACTTAACACTCGACGAGCTGGAGGAGGTTATTTGTCAAGCTTGTGTGGTGATTTCCGGTGGCATACGACAGAGAGTCACGGACAATTTCATTCTTCGTTTGCAACATGTGTGTGGTATTAAAGGTGCACATTTTGAATCCCTTTTGATGTGATGCAGCCTACTTACGGTTGAGCCACCTGCAGCGTATTCTATCGGGACATTTTGGTACTATAATTTTTGAGGTTTCTATATCAGATTTTTATGGATTTTTTAATAAACATACCACTGGTATCAAGATTCTATCTATGACCGATCCCGAGTTATTTATTTTCAAATTTAAGAGTCCTACGTGAAACACCCTGTAATTGAACATATCTTTAAGAGATAAGGTTCAAATTTCATTTTCTCTAAAGCTGTAAGACAAAACAAAAAAACCCCGTAAACATACTGAAATTCTTAATGTAGTGTAAAAATATAAATAATCCCAATGCCTTAGTGAAAATGAAAAATTCGCTATACTCTTAGCACTATTATCTGTAAAGCATATTCTTAAAACCATACTCGTTAATTTCTGTCACATTCTTGAAATCATTTCATAGGAGAAATAAATTCAATACAACTACGAAAAGTGTACTGAATTTCAACAGAATTTTGTTTTACAGTGATAAACTGTAAAATTACTATGGTGATATTCAAGTTAATATATATTTTATTGAAAATTGAAAAACATATTTAAAATTTAAAGATAGATAGAATAAATTGGTTTTAATTTAAAGAATACAGCTTCCTAGAATAATAAGAATCCTCATAATCAGGGACAGCAACAAAGGGGAAGCAGCGGGGGCTACACTTTGAAAATTTATGTTCAAAAATGCAAAAATTCCGGTATCAGTGTTGTCTGAAATCCTGCGTAATTTTGCGGAAATCCATGATCAAGTTGGATAATTTTTTAATTTTAGTTTAGAATCTATAATTTCTAGTTGTTTTTATCTTCTAGCGAAGAATGGTAAGTAGTTTGAGGGACAATGGACAAACTGGAAATTCCGTCACGAAACGGAAAACTACTGGCGACACACTTGCCATCAATCTCACACAATCTCTCGGAATTACGATTGAGTTTAGATTTGAAAATTTCATTTTGATTTTTTCTTCGGTTTCAAATGCGTAAACTGAGGGGAAATGACAAAGAAAAGTTGGAAAGTTTAAATCATTATTAACGGTTAAATATATATTAAAATTTAAAGATAGATAGAATAAATTGGTTTTAATTTAAAGAATACAGCTTCCTAGAATAATAAGAATCCTCATAATCAGGGACAGCAACAAAGGGGAAGCAGTGGGGGCTACACTTTAAAAATTTATGTTCAAAAATGCAAAAATTCCGGTATCAGTGTTGTCTGAAATCCTGCGTAATTTTGCGGAAATCCATGATCAAGTTGGATAATTTTTTAATTTTAGTTTAGAATCTATAATTTCTAGTTGTTTTTATCTTCTAGCGAAGAATGGTAAGTAGTTTGAGGGACAATGGACAAACTGGAAATTCCGTCACGAAACGGAAAACTACTGGCGACACACTTGCCATCAATCTCACACAATTTCTCGGAATTACGATTGAGTTTAGATTTGAAAATTTCATTTTGATTTTTTCTTCGGTTTCAAATGCGTAAACTGAGGGGAAATGACAAAGAAAAGTTGGAAAGTTTAAATCATTATTAACGGTTAAATATATCTTAATTGTTTCATTGTTTTTCTTTCTGGTTTTTGCTATGTATATATATTTCAATGATGAAAGAAAACATGAAATGGTTCTGTGAAAGGTACTACTTTTTAGTTAAAAATGCCTCTTGTATCAAACGTGTCCGTGTGTAACGCTGACGTCATTTTAATGTTGGCAACACCAGATAATTAAATTTCGTTTTTCCTGCAATTTTTTAAACTTCTAAACATTGTACATTTTTTATTTTTACGCTTCCGAATATGGAAAACAAAATTACTTTCCAATGCAATTTATTGAAAAATATTTCGCCTTTTTTTTTTTTTAATAACTGTGTAGCAATTTACTCATTTTTTATGGTTTTAAGAATATTTTTCAAGCATGATTTTTTTTAAATCTATCTTTATCGCGTGCAGACGATTATGAAAGATAAATTCGTTTGCACTCAAATTAATGTAAATAATTCGGCATTTTTTTCCGGCTTATATTCCATAACGAAATTAAAACGTCAAGAAAAATAAATAAAATAATAAAACATAAATAAAACAACAATTTAAGACATGTAATCGAACTACACACCTCAAACACTGAAATTATCAGAATAAAAAGGCTGTAAAAGTATAACTTTAAATAAATTTCAAAAAAAAAAAATTCATATATAATTGCTATTCTGCATATAAAAATAATTTTTGATATTTTTAGTTGGCAATCTAAATAAATATATTAAAGAAAAAAATCTTTTAAAAATTTCAATTTAAAGATAAAAATGGTTTTTACCTATATTTGGCAACCCTTTGAGACCATATTGGATCCCTTAGTATCGACAGTAGCACAGTCTAATCGGTTTGCCTACACAGGTGTTTCCTTTATCCTATAATTGTACCTGGAACGTCATAAAAATAATCAACAGAACATCTATAGATGGGAAATTTTGACAATCCTGTGACTGTCTGTAGGAGAATTTCAATAATCCAGAGGATATCGTTAGTTTGAATGTGATATATACTGTATATTTTGAAGGGTAATGTGTTGTCAGGGATATGTGGTTGCCATTCATCACAGGTTTTTGTCAAAAACAAATTCAATAAAATTTTGTTACACGAGTTGTTCGTTAGAAGTTGAAAAATTTGTAATAAGATTTTCACCAATGACAAATCGCCATAATTTATGTTTTAGCAACCATATTAATATTACTTGTAAAACTTTTGATTGACCCAATGTTTAGCTTTCAATGATTTAAGGAAACCAAAAATGGCTTTATAAAAGGTATAACTTTCTAGTTAAAAAATGCCTCTTTGTAAGGATTTTCTTCATCTTATAATTGTCCATGTAACGACATAAAATATCATCAACAGAACATATATAGATGTGAAATTTTGACATCCATAGACAATCCTGTGACTGTCTGTAGGAGAATTTTAATCTTACAGAGAATATTGGTTATTCTCAATATGATACTTACTGTATGTTTTTAGGGTGTCAGTTTGTTGTCAAGGGATATTGTGGTTTCGTCAAAAACAAATTCACTAAAATTTTGTTACACGAGTCATTCGTTCGAATTTGAAAAGTTTTTAACTGTAGTTTTTGTTTGATGAATCATATTAATAATACTTGTAAAAATGTTGAAATGCATTTCGTTGATGCATGGGTCCTAAATTATATAATTTATTTTGCGATTTATCTTCTACTAAATCTGCAGAATTATTGAAGTATGAAGAGATTGTTGATCTTATGCTGAAACACTAAAGCCCATCCCCAAATAAAATTTGCGAAAGAATTCAATTTCGTAATACTAGTTAAAAAATGACTCTGGTATATGGATAGTAGTGCAGTCTGGTCGGTCTGACACTTCAAGGGTTTCCTTCATCGTATAATTGTCCATGGAACGTCATAAAAATCATCAACATAACATCTATCGATGTGAAATTTTGACATCCTGTGACTGTCTGCAGGAGAATTTTAATAATCCAGAGGATATTGCTAGTTTGAATGGGATATCTACTGTATGTTTTCAGGGTGTCAGTGTGTTGCCAAGGGTATTATGGTTGCCAAGCATCACAGAATTAGCAGGTTTTCGTCAAAAACGTATCCACTATAATTTTGCTACACGAGTCATTCGTTAGAAGTTGAAAAGTTTTTATTAAGATTTTCACTAATGACAAATCATCATAATTTTTGTTTGATCAATCATATTAATAATACTTGTAAAAATTTTCAAATATATTATAGTTGACGACAAAACTACCATCGTGATTTGCAAAATCATATGTTAGGAAGTACTCGTTAAAGTTTTTTAATAAATTTTTGTCAGTTAAAATGTCACAAGAATTTCTTTTCCCTTCAAATTTTGTCTAACTGAACTATTTTTTTTATATTTGTATTTCTATAGTTATCTTTCAGATTTAATCTTTAATTCCACAAGATAAATAAAAGTACTTTCCTAAAATTAAATTGCTAAAGCTATAAAAAGAAACTTATGTAAAAAATAATTACGTTTCTTATTATTAATTTCATCAAGAAATGTTGGAATCACCTTCTTTATTTTAAAATAATTTTTTCAGCTTTCATTAACTAACCAATTCTTTGTTTATATTATGTAAAATTTTCTAATACTTTCATACTTCCTTTTTCCAATATTTTTTATTTTCATAGCTTCGAAATTATAATGCAACTTGAAAGTGACAACTAAAAAATCCTCCGACGCTGAAAAACTGGCTGATACACCTGAGACAAAGTTTTCACACATTTATCTCTGTCAGTATATAAGTATCGAGAAACACTGATCTAGAACATTCTGTTAGTTTCGTTTCTGTATTTGTGTATGAAATTATACAGATAATTATCAACTATTTTTAACCATTTAAATCATTTAAGTAGTACTGATCTTTCACATATGCTGAAATTATCCAATACGATGAAAAGAATGCATTAAGTTTTTAAAAAAGCTTTAGACAACAAAGAAAATTTAGTTTGCAAAAAATCATGAGAAATTTATTCAAATAAATTATTTATTAAAAAAAAAGACTAAAACAACACTAAAAAAATGTAAAAGAATGCTATAGCACCCTGGGCTTCTTAAAACTCCATTAAAATAATATTAACCCTGAAAATTTTACAATAGTTTATTTAAACTATTATCTTTCAACATTTTAACAATGATAAAATACGTCTGGTTTTGACGTTTCCATTAAAAAGTTGTTATTGTGAGTTTCAGTTTTTATTAATAATGCCAAATTAATATTCTCTTCATAAAAGTTTATTTGAAAGAAAAAATAATTCTAAATTGTTAAGTCTCCAAATTTTAATAATCTATTCTCGTTTAATATATTCTCATTTGTGAGAGAGGCTTTATTCAAACTATTAAAATAGATGCTTTATATTACTATATATATAAAACTTAATCAACGCGATAATAGTAGGGCTTTCCCTTGTTTAAATTTTGTTTCTGTCATACCCCATTTTAAAAATAACGCTTATTACTGGGCTATATACATACATATATAATATATATGTAATATAGTGTATTGTTAGTGTATATAATAGTGTATATAATTAGTGTATTGTTCTTTTATACTAGCAAGCTACGCCCGCTGCGCTGGTCAGTTTCTACAAATGAACCTTGAAGCAAACAAAATATATCGTTTAATTTGACCTTGTATTTGAAAGCAATCTGTATATTTACCTGGAATATCCTTCCACATTACTGAAAAATGACGTGATTGCGCTATTATATTTTCTAATGTGCAGTCAAAATTTTAGCTGTTAAGGACCAACTCTTTTATTTGGTCATTTACAATTAAGGTTTGCTAAAGAATGATAAAACTATATGCAATATACTAAAACCATCACTAAAAATTATCGAACTAACAATGCAAACTAATTAACAAAATCCATTCAGTAGAAGTTTTTATAAAGGCTAATCTTTTATAATCGGGTTCATCTGATTATAGAACTTTTCCACGTAATTCTAAAACAGAACAATATAAAATATACTAAAACCATCCTTACAAATTATCTACTTAACAATGCAAGTCGCAAAAAATACGCCCAGTAAAAACTTTCAAAAAGGCTAATCTTTCGGAATCGGGTTCTCCTGACTGTATAACCTTCACACAACTGTTTGACTATGCAGCGTAGAACAATATGTAGTACATTAAAACCATTCCTGAAATAGCATCTGACTAACAATACACTGATTTTCGAATTTCCCCCTATAATTCTAGAACCAAGCAACGTAGAATGATATGTTATATAATAAAACTTTCCCTAGAAAGTTATCTAAGAGTGTAGGTTTCATCGAAATCCATTCGGCAAAATCTTTTAAAAAGGCTAATAGTTCATAAACGGATTGATCTGATTATAGAACTTCCCAGAATAATTCTATAACTAAGCTACGCAGAACGGTATGTTATACAATAAAACCTTCCCTGAAAAATTATCTTATACAGTTTAAGCTCTACGAAAATCCATTCAGCGGAACTCGAGTTATAAGCAGCCGGAACTAAATTTCATATATGTAGAAGTAAATAGAAGTATATTGCCATTAATATAGTTTGCATTTGAATTTAAAAAAAGGTACTTTTCGGTTAGCCGGGCGCCAGTGATCGTACACTTGAAAAAAAAAGCACCTTTTGGCTTAAAATCTCTCATCAAAACTGTTTTTCTTTTCTTTCTTTTTTTTAAATAAAATTAATAACAGCTTTTTCTTTTATTTTTCCAGCTGTATAGCCATTTCAATTCTTTCTGCATCAAAAAAAAAAAAAAACCTTTTGGCTTAAACTCAAATTGTTTAGGATCAAAAGTAAAATCAAAATCGCCAAAAACAAAAGATAAATCGCGAAATATTGTTTCGATAGCAATCTTGCCCCTTGAATAATTTTTTAAGCATTGCGAACATTCCCAATCATGTTTAAATTAAATATTTTCGTTTTATAATATTCTCTCATCAAAACTCTTTTTTTCTTTCTTTTTCTTTTTTTTAAATTAATTTAACACAGTTTTTCTTTTAGTTTTGGAGATGTATAGCCTTTTCATTTCTTTCTGCAACAATAATGATCGCCAAAAATAGCAATGGTAACCTTTTCGGCCAAAATAACAAATGTAAACAAGTTGGAAATTGTACGTCAAACGTTACAAACGAGGTGCGTTCGTACGCACGTTTTAGAATTAAATTCATGATATCCCGTGCGTAGAACGGGTTAAACAGCTAGTTAAGTATATATTTTATGACACTGTTCATACAAATATCTTAACTAGTTATATAAATATTCAGATATATATGTATCAGCTAGTTATATAAATATTCAGATCTTGATGATTTTTAATTCTGTGAAATGAATTATATCGTCTGCAGATTAATTTCTGTCATAAAATAAGTATCTCGGTCGCTTGACGATTTAACATCCATCAGAAGCTCATATAACAAAAAAGCACCGATTTAAAAAAAAAATCAAATTTCTTAATAAATATTTTTATTAATATCTCCTAAAGTTTTGATTCGATTTTGATAAAATTTGAAATGTCTCGACAAATTTATGCAAAGATAATATATTTCAAATTGCAAACCATTTGGTTGGGTAGTTTTTGCGTTGTTATATGCGGACGGACAGACAGACGGACGGACAGACAGACAGACGGACGGACAGACGGACGGACCAAACGACGACTATAGGTGCTACGTATTTATATAATTACGAACGCACCTAAAAATGAAATTATTTACGACATCACATTAAAACCTCAAAAATAACAGTATTTCTCCACTGTTTAATGGATGTTATTATACATATAAACCTTCCTCTTGAATCACTCTATCTATTGAAAAAAACCGCATCAAAATCCGTTGCGTAGTTTTAAATATTTAAGCGTACATAGGGATATAGGGACAGAAAAAGCGACTTTGTTTTATACTATGTAGTTATATGTAATACATACAAATATATGTAATATATATATATATATATATATATTATGTTGACTATTTAAGTCATCTTTTTTATTTAAAAAAATCTTAACAAGCACTATATTATTTACAGTTACTATTATTTACACCACTACAGTTATTTAATTCCAATGTGCTTGCTTATTTTGAAATTGTTAAATCTTATTTGATCGTTGGTTAAACTTTAAAGTAGTCGCGCTTGTGTGTCTCAGTGGTTTCTTTTTGCTTTTTTTATGTAGATAAGTTAGTGAAATATTTATATATGAAAGCTATATACATACATAAGTACATGAACAATGTATAGCTCCCAGCTATTTTCTAAACATGTGACACTCTAACGCTAATATAGTTTATTTTACAAGCCTTTAAAATTCAAACAATTCTAGTTCATTATTCTACCTTATGGTGTTCTGGTGCGCACATCCGTTCGAATAGTCAGTGTTTACTCAATAGTTGAGTTGGGTATAGTTAGATAGTGATACACAAACTATTCCAAAAAGAGTTTTCTGGACACAGTGTTCACCAATGTGGTAAGCAAACCTTTAAAATTCAATGATTTAACCTTGGTGTTTAAACAGAGTTTTGGCTGCACACAGTTTAGAATAATGCCACTTGGGTATACTAGTTCCCTCATTTAACACAAGATAAACGGAGTTAGTGTACTCACTTAGATTGAAAACCTTCAAATATTTTTCAAGCAGAATTCTGTTTATTAAGCTATGTTGACAATCTCGACAATTTAATAAACTATTAAAATGTTTGTGTTTATTTAAATACTTGAACAAAACAAGTTCTAGATGTATTTACAAGGCCTTTTCTGTAAAGTCATCGTGTGTCTTCGAAAGTAGCGAAGACATGTAGACTGTTGTAAGTAAAGTAGTTATTTAACCCAATTGAAAATAGTCCAAAAGCGCTTAATATATTTCATCTTTAAAATTTCAATAATCTTTGACATTTTTCTCTCATATTCATTTTCGTTCAAGCTTTATTTTATCAAATATTGAACCTGTCTCCATGAATTTCTTTTTATCACGTCCACCAATTCGTGAAGGCCACAATAAATTCATGAACACCGGGTCTGTAACTCTATAATTCTAGAACCATAAAATCGGTCTTCTTTAAAAACCAAAAGGTACATAAGACTTTCAATTCTATTTATTATGTTCTGATTTTTTCTTTATCTTGCAACTTTTTTATAACTTCCGAATCATGGTATGTGTCGTATTGTTGATCATGTACAGGGTTGTTATAATTAAAGTTCGCCTATTCAGAAGGCTCTAGAGCCGGTTCTATGGTTCCAAACGAAACAACATTTCACTAGTTCGTAGTTGAAGAGATGCGCGCTCTGCGTAAATCGAAAAAAAATAGTTAAAATATTTGTCAATAGGTGGCGCTGCGCCAATATTTACGCCGATATTTCCAGATTCCTTTATTTTGTAAAAAAACAAAATACAGGAAATTTTTTTCACAGTTGGTAAAAGTAAACTTTTTCAGATTCGTTATATCAATTTCGGTCAATCTAGATGAAACACACAAAATCACAAAATTTCACCCAACGCTTGAAAAAGATCACATTTTATTCAAATTTTCGACGAACGACGTCAAAGTTACGTCGCAATTTCGAAAACTTGAAATACCCATTTAACCACCTGACGATTTAAAACTTGCTGATAAAGTGTGCCTGTGATTTCTTTGACACTGGAACAGTTGATTGTTTCTGAAAAGCATTTGAATCTACGCTTTGTGGAGAATGGTAACTTTGAAATAAAAGGCACTTCTTGTAAAGTTAGGCATAAACACGATATTGGGACATACACGATCGCACCGTCTTGCATAAACACGATATTTGGAAGACAGTGAGGCTGCCTTCCAAATATCGGGTTTATGCAAGACGGTGCACCACCGCACATTACTAGAGCAGTTCGGACTTTCTTAACAAGCCATTTTACAGAAGGCCGCATCATAAGTTGTTATTTTCAAACAGTCTGGCCACCACGATCGCCTGATCTAACACCATGCGATTTTTGGTTGTGGGGGATTTTTGAAAGATTCTGTATCTACAGACAGATGTGAGACAATCTCTGATCTGAAAGACAGTATTAAACTTTATATTCGCTCAATCTCACAGGACAGTTTACGCAATGCTGTAGAAAGCACAATTCTGAGTTTTGTTAATGCAGATTACATCACATGAAATTATATTCATTTTTCTGTATTGTTTGGAGTCATAGGTCAGGCTCTAGAGCTGTCTGATTAGGTGAACTTTAATTATAGCAATTCGCAGTTCCTCGTAGTGTGTTGAAACTTTTAAGGGGACCGTGGACCTTTATTTGATCAAAAATCGCCCCAAAAATCTAAATTTATTTTTATGTGTATTAATTATTTTTCAGTTTGTACTGAACCATTTGAGAAAAACTTCATGCAGCTGCGATAATTTTTCGCATAGTTACAAGCATTTGAATTATGTACAGAATGAATTTTTCGGTGCTTTAGTAAAATTTATACATGTTTTTTTTTCAATACAGATTTTACACGTTCTTTAAATTTTTAAAATGCTCCATGCGTTTTAATTTTGGTTCAAAATTCCTGAAATTGATAAGGACGAATCTTGATACTGTTTACAAAGAAACTGTGTAGGCATTTTATAATTAAACTTCGTTAAGATAATTAAATTTGATTTATAACTTATTAAAATGCTAAATTTTGATGAAAATCAGAATGGAATTTAGAAAAACTCTGTCAAAAATTAATTATTCGGGGGATTAAAAAACTGATACACAGATTTGTTTGTAATATTGTTTTAAGTGATCCAAATGCTAAATCGGGAAAATATCTTAAAAATTAAGACGGAAGGAGCATTTTAAAATTTGGTTTATAAATTTAATTTTTTTTAATCTTAAAATTATATTAAGATTGGGAAATTTCCTTAAGGTATTCTATATACTTATGGTTAAATCTATATATGGACAAAATTTCATATATCTATGATGAAAAATAAAATAATTCAATTTTAACGTCCACCGTCCCCTTAAATTTGTGTGCTTCGTCTGGATTGACTGAAATTGATACACTATATTGCCAAAGGTGACCGGTCACTTGCGATTTTAGACGTTTTGTTTACTATCTAGAAAAATATATGAGGAATTAACCTGAAACTGCAGGTGTTTAAACAGTACAGTATAGGTTATACATTTCCGCGAAGATTTTTTCACGAAACCTCATAGGGGACTGTGAACAAATTGAAAAATAAAGAATATCTTTTGGATGACCCTGTAAAAACTAATATAGCAAAGGCGTTCAAACTCGAGATTATTAATAAGTGTCTTATTGTAATATACTGTGTTCATTGTTATGAGGATAGCATGCATACTTGTAGAGAAATTAAGGTTTCTATAAAAACAGACCCAAATTTCACCTAGTTTTTTGCTTATAATTTGCAGAGTTCTTAATATAAAAAAAAAGTTCTTTTCAGAAAATATGACAAACAACATTGTATATAATACTCTGCAATCAGAATTAAAAAATAATAAAAATTTGATGAATAATGAGCAGATTTACTAAAACATGCTTCACTGCGCATGCGCGAATGCAATCAAATTATAATATGCATAA
Source organism: Maratus michaelseni (assembly GCA_963931845.1). Taxonomy (NCBI): domain Eukaryota; kingdom Metazoa; phylum Arthropoda; class Arachnida; order Araneae; family Salticidae; genus Maratus; species Maratus michaelseni. The sequence goes on along the minus strand of OZ007590.1, from coordinate 345,841,640 downwards.
TGCATTAGCTAAGTATATAGAGAAACTTTTGTTAAAGTCTCAATATCATAGCTTGAAAATTCTGAAAATTATCGTCGATAGAATAAGCTTGAAACCCGTTGTTCCCCAAAAGAAGCAAAAAGATGAGGGGTTGTATGAAATATCTGTTGATTAGTGCCAAGATAGCGTACACAATACTGCACGTATTTGGATACAACTCCTCATATTTTTGCTTCCTTTTGGGAACAACGGATTACAAACTTATTCTATCGACGATAATTTTCAGAATTTTCAAGTTATGATTTTGAGACTTTCACAAAAGTTGCTCTATATACTTAGCTAATACATTATGCATATTATAATTTGATTGCATTTCTGCATAAGCAGTGAAACATTTTTTAGTAAACCTGCTCATTTTTCATCCAATTTTTATTTTTTTTAATTCTGATTGCAGAGTATTATGTACAATGTTGTTTGTCATATTTTCTGAAAATAACTTTTTTTTATATTCAGAACTCTGCAAATTATAAGCAAAAAATTAGGCGAAATTTGGGACTGTTTTTATAAAAACCTTAATTTCTCTACGACTTATACATGCTATCCTCATAAAAATGAACACAGTATATTACAATAAGCAACTTATTAATAATCTCGAGTTTGAACGCCTTTGCTACATTAGTTTTTACAGGGTTATCCAAAAGATATTCGTTCTTTTTCAATTTGTTCACAGTCCCCTATGGGGTTTCGTGAAAAAATCTTCGCTGAAATATGTAACCTATACTATACTGTTTACACACCTGCAGGTCCAGGTTAATTCCTCATGTATTTTTTTAGATAGTTATCAAAATGTCTAAAATCGCAAGTGACCTTTGGCGATATAGTGTATAATGAATCTGCAAACATCGCCTTAAATATTCGGCAATTTTTCTACTGACGAAAAATGTAACTATTTTTTTCGATTTTCGCAGAGCGCATCTCTTCAACTACGTACTAGTAAAATTTTGTTTCGTTTGGAGCCATAGAACCGGCTCTAGAGCTTTCTGAATAGGCGAACTTTAATTATAACAACCCTGTATGTTCTCATCACATCAGTAACTTTATCATTTTATTGTCTCGTCGGTTGACAAATGTGCACTATTTACTTATATTTTTGCCGTACAAAAATATAAGAATTTTTTTTTCATGTGCCCATGTTCCTAGGCACTGATCAAAGTATGAGATATATCCACTGCTATACCTCATTTAGGTATTCATGTGTGTCGCGACCCTATGTTTTTGAGCCATTTTTCCCATTTTTCCCCTTTTCAAACGATTTCTCCATTCCTCTCTTGTCTGTTCTTTCTTGTTTTTATCAATCTCGTTGTGTTTCCTTCTTCGGAGGTGAGGGCGATTCTCCATAATCGGATATCAATCTGTCTATATCGACTTGTGGAGTAACTGTAAATCATCCACGTTGTTTGGTTGGTTTGATGATACGGGCACGACCTATGACCGTAGTAAGGAGTATCCCGACAGTCGAGGGAAACTAACACACTGATTTGGTCTCTGCTTCAAATAGACGGCAAGGGCATATTCGTTTCTTAAAGCATCAATCGGCTGGTCAGCTTATATGTCACTGGCTGTGTATCAAGTGAGCGGTCACATACTACTCATCTTGTTGAGGGTGGAGATTGACATAGGAGTGTCTTGTGAGCGTATGGGCCCTGGTTAGCACTGATGCACAAATGGACATCCCATTGTTAGGATCTGTAAAACCTGGTGCGGCCGGTGTCTTAATAGACATTTTTATTATTGTGGATGGAAGCGTTGCTTTACTTTCTTATACTTCTCTTGCATGTGGAGAGCACCAAGTTGTACAGAATAATTTTGTAACATGTGTTTTTATAATTAAACGCACTGGCAATGTTTCTAATTGCTCCACGAAGAGAACTTTGTCGTTTCTCATAGCTAAAAGTTTCCCGTCTATTCTTGCAGACATCTACACCCTCAAAAAATGCATTCAAGGGACTTGCTGGTTGAGGTTTCATCAATCGAAAAATTATCAAATATAATATGTACGACGAGTATAATACGTAAACAGAATTAAAACCCCTTCCGCTTATGTCTTCTAGCGTGATTTATAATCTAGACAAGCCCAAAACCTTACAAACTATACGCCAGAATGCTGCATTAAAATTATTAAACACAAACGAAGTGCATTTGATATATAATATTTCTCTGATTTAGAAATAGGTATTCCGTTTTCTATCAGTTTGCTCCTATTGCATATCCAATGAGCGTGCTGTTGATTATATTGCATTAATATATATAGTTTTACAGCTTTTTGTAATTTTTATATTGTCTATTTAGTTTAATAAAATCAATCTATATTAAAACACACATAAATAACGCCTGCATTCAGCATTTAAAGATATACAATTATTATACAGACACGCATACATTAAATACGATGTATGCATGTCTGTATAATAATACTATATCTTTCAAATCAATCTATATAGTTTAAATGTCGATCAATATAATTACATTTTATTATTTAATCTATATGACCTGTCATATAATTTTTCCTCCTCACACTGTACTGCATTACACTACATTAGATTAAATATAATTTCATTTTTTTAATATTAAATAAGTATAATATTATAAAATTAAGTTACGTTCAATCTATTGTAAATAAAAGCTTTTAATTTTTGAGCATTTTTTTTTTCATATAAGACATACATTTACCTTTAAAGGTATGTCAAAACTAGAATGATCAGAAAAATAGTGTATTAATGTATCTTCTTATTACGTTTTTTTGCGACAGTAAAAATATACACACTTTGTCTTTTAAAATAAATATAAATGTCTAAATAAGCTTTCATAAATAAAAATCTCTGAGATACGCCTTTATTTAAAGTTAGTATAACAATCAAAACATTTTAAGATATTTAAAAATTCCGGCACTTTGCACACCTGCCGGTTTTTTAAAAGCGTTTCCATATGCAATTTAATGTATTATTATTATTATTATTTATTTGAAATATTTTATCATTTTAACACAGTGTACTTACGTTGTAAAGCTCAAACATGGTACAATATATTGATAAACTTTCATCTATCAATACGTAATTTTTCTTAAAAAAAATACAAGCAAACACTTTAGCTAGTATTTACTGTGTTAAAGAAGGTAAATATTTATTTTTAATTTCCAACGGTAAAGCCCTTTAGTTCAAAAGGATATCTTGTTACAATTTATAGTAATATTTTGAATTGCCTTTTTCATGAAACTCATCCATGTAGAAAATAAACCTTTTTTTTCTCAAATTCTTTGATACTTTATATGGCTGCACTGTAAACAGATATATTTAAATATTTTTCGCACTTTTATTTAGAAATTTTTAAATAGTTCATCACTTGACTTGCAATGTTTAACAAAGTATCTGTATCAGCTGAAGTAAGATGTAATTTTGATATTTTATCGCATCGAAGAAAAAGAATATCGAACTGCAAAATTTCCAACAGTCATAGATTTTGAAAAAATAATAAATAAACAAATTTTAATTTTAATACATTTTTCCATGCGGCAATATAACACACGAGTTTTGTCTTTTGCGTTTAGTAATAAAAGGAATGATTAAAAGAATATTTTGACAGATTGCAAGAACGCAATATTGAAAGTTTACAGTGTTAATTATTAAAAAATAGGAACATTTTATAAACATAAGTAAAATTTAGTATCTAAATTCATGAATGCTTTGTAAACAAATTTAACACTGTGCATTATCTATATTTTAATCTTACATTTTAGCTAATGTTAGCATTCTTTTAATAATTTATTCTGTTACTAAATTCAAATGAGAAAATCCATATGTTATATTGCCCAACTCAAAAATGCATTAAAAATGGTCTTTGAAAATTTAAAATATTAATATCATTTTTAACACATTTTGCATAACTTATGAATTTTGTCATTTGAATTTAGTAATAGAATAAATTATTGAAAGATCACTTACATAGCTGAAATGTATTATTACATTATTAAAAATTTACAGTGTTAATTATTCAAAAAATAAAGAGAATTTTTATAAACAAAATGAAATTTGATGGGTGAATGGCATACAAACAAAATGGTTAACGTAATTTTTTTTTCTGCATTCTCATCAATTATGTTGAGATAACAAGTCAAACCATGTGTTTGTAAATGCACTTAAAATTGCTATTCCAATCCCAATAAAGTGCACATATAATCCATAAAATGAAAGTAACATTTCTGAAAACTGAACGGTAATGGAACAATTTTAACAAGATTTTTCACTTTTACCGACTTAAAGCCTATACAAAACACACAATGTATATTGCAAAGTACGTACACACTGTCGAATTTAAAAACAGTATGACACTACTGTTTCTAATTAAAAAATTTCTATTTAAATTATATATTATATTAGCATACCAGATCATCAGACTGTTATTAATTGTGGAGATCAATACTATTAGATATTTATCTTTTCATATTATTTTTATCTTTAAAAAACACATTTTTTCCTTTAAAAAAATCTTTTATATTGTCAGTAAAAACCTATATCATCAGTAATCATTAAAACGTATTTACTTATTTATTTTAAAACACATATAGACGCATTCTGATGTCTTAAAAAGGTATATTACATAACCAATATCCTATACAAATTCTTTTACAATTCTTATCCTGACTTCCCTTAATTTACATGTCATATTTTCTGTGTCTTTATTATTCCGAAAATACCACAAACTTCATTCCAGGAAAATATCTACACTATATTGCTTCTTCGAATTGAAAAATGTTTTCACCTCCCTCCTGAGGCATCGTCAGTTCGAATGAGTTTGACTTCACTTTCTTTAGTCTTGGCACGAGGTCATAAAGCTCTTACCTACTTTTGTAATTGTAATACGTTCATTAGAAAAACAGAATGTTCTATTTTTAGACTTTTTATTTAACATTTTTATCGCAGAATTTGAAATAGTTTTTACGAATAAATAAGAAGAAAAATATATATTATTCAAAAGTTTAGCACTGCGTGCACACTGATACTGAGATATAGAAACTTTATTTATTTTCTTTGTTGTTGAACAGTCCAGCAAAACCTGTGGAGCAATGGCCTACATGCGGCCGTTTGTGTGCCATCAGTATGGACTTTTGGCACTTGCAGGCTATTTCTTTAGGTTTTGCTGGGAGAGAATACACATAATTTAGAAAACTGGAAAACATAAAATTGCATTCCATTTGCTGACGTGGATAAATCGATTTTTCAGTATTTAAGTGAGGGTTAAGTTTTTATATCCGAGTACTCTAATAAATTATTTTTGGTTAATAATAACGCTCTGAAAATACATTCTTGCAAGTTTTGTGTTTTGGGCAAGGGCAGTGTTTTGTTAAGAAAATGCTGAAATAATTTTAAACAAAAATATAATCATTTCTAAAGTATTATTGTAAAAATTTCCAAGAATTTTAATGGATAATTTAAAAAATTCGAAAGTTATTGATTTTTATATACAAGATTTATATATACACATTATGACAAATTTACATACAAGGTTACATACATATTATGACAAATACGAAATTAGAAAACTTTTCATATTTCACGTTTTTATAATTTTTTTTACTTTCTCATTATTTTCAGACGCACTTTTGAAGTATATTTAGGTACAACTGTGTTGGCCGTACAATGAGAAGTTGGTTTCCACACTTTTTGATATTACTATTTAACTCTACACTTTTTATTATGAAAACTTGAAACCTAATTAAACAAGTTGACATATGCACTGTTCTAGAAAAAAAAATTCTATCCACCAATACTGCTCCAAAAAATCGTACAAAACACACAGCCAACAATCAAGCAGTAACGTGTACTGCTATATATTATGCAAAAAATATGCTTCAGGGGTCGTCCACGTATTAAAAATTCAATCCAATTTTTCAATGGTGACATGTACCTTTGACACTGTATTTCAGTTCATTGGATTAAATCTGCCCTAAAATTGTATAATGCATGCAATTTTTCTTAAATCTTAAAATACATTTAAGAAATATACCATTTAAAAATGAATGTTAGCAATTTTTAATATGTCGACGATCTTCTAAGCATAATTTATGCAAACCATTTAACAGTAGACTTTATTCAAAATTTGTTCATATATATTTTTATATATTATCGTCATATATATTTTTATATATTAATAGTTATCGTCAGATTTAGTATGGGAGATTACAGTTTTTTCAGGACTGTAAATGTTAACTCAAATACAAATGTCAGTAATGTGTTATGTTATTAGTTTGTTGGAGGAGTTGGCCACACAATGCATAGAAATATTTTACCTCACATTTAAGTGGTGTTCTTTTTTGTCAAACAGTGCTTATTTTTCCTTAGAAAATTTTCCATAGACTTGGTAGAAACTAATTCAGTGAATTTCTTTCGATGTGTATACCAGATTGAATAATGATAATAATATTTTATAAAACCACTGTTTAATAGACAGTTATATCATCAAACAGTACTTTATCTTTAAAAACAATATATAATTAATCTCTCCTTAAATATAAACGCATTGTTTTACTAAAAATAAAAAATAAAATAAGCGACATATTAAAACTTTTTTTAATGAATTTTGTCATCATAAATCAATTTCTGGTAAGCGTAAAAATGAATAAAGAAAAATATTCACAAGAGATTTGCGGTAAAACATTTCCGGTTTTAAAATATTAATCATGCAGTTTTGACTAATTTGTGCGCAAATTACAAAACAGCAGCAGCGTTTACATTTTTCGTAATATTTCTATTTTAAGAGACATGGATTGTCGGTTAAAAATGTCAAATAAGAAATCGGAAATTGCATTAGCATTGACATTTTAAGAAAAGCAAGTGAGTTATGGGTATTAATGTGAAGTTTATCGATAAACTAGAAGTTAGAAAAAATATAATATACCACATCAAAGGTTCCATTAAGTGGTTGAATTGATTAACCATTTAAAAAAAACTACTTAAATAAATAACGCCACAAAGTGGGATTGATAAATTTTTTTTATCGTGCATTATAAAATGCTTTACTGTCTCAAGAGCTGTTTGGCTCGTTTGAAAATGGAAAGTGTCTTCAGAAAAGAAATTGCAACCAAAATCGAAAAGAATAAAATATGTCACATTACATACACTGTAAAAAAGCTCAGAAGCGTTTCGGCACAAGGCGGAAAGGTTTCCGGAAATTTATAGTAAACTTTGTGTTCTCCTCAGTTATTTGTTATTTCGGAGTCGTTACACGTATTTTCGGAAAAATATTCAAAGCGGTGAATTATTCTGAAGAAGTCAGAAACGTTACATTCCATACCGGAAATGTTTTCGAATAGGTAGTGTAAAGTGATGGTTACTGAAAAATTCGGAAATGTTACACTCATTGTAAAGTTTAAAAATGGAATTCGAAATGAAGTAATATTTGCGCATGCTCATCTACTTCGACCTATTGCACATGTCATTATCACGTGATTTCTATTGCTCTGGAGAGGAAAGACAGCTTAAAACAGATGCAGATGCAACGTGTTTATATGAGCTGTAAGTATTCCGTTTTATAATTTCTTTTATTTGAGAGAACAATATGCTTTTTAAAAAAAAAATTAATATTATCAGATTCTATTTTATTGCATATTAATATTACATTTGCAGTTAATCTTTTGTTGTATACACAAAGTTAAATAACTCGTTCGATAGTTTCTTTATAATCTTGTTCCATGAATCTATAATAAATATTAGATATTTGATTGATGAATAATAATGTAGTACTAGTATTGGGGACGTATTATCCCCAAGGGATTATAATCCCTTGGGGACGAGCGACACGTATACGTGACGCATAAGATGCTCAGAATCCTCGATTTTCTCCACCAGTTATTTTTTATTGTAAGATTTGCCTCATTAAATCTTAGCATTTCTGCGATTCAACTAGGCTAAAATTTTTGTTTTGAAAAACCGGTGGTAAAAGATTAAAAATTCTATAAAGGACGCTTGTCGCGTAAGGTTTAATGAAGTACAGATAGCACCGTATATACGTCTTTAACATCTTTTCGTTTTGAGATCGGTTCCGTTTCATAACTATTCTAATGATGAAATGTATCGTTTATATGACAGAACAAATTCCTAATTTCACTTATACTATACGTTTTTCCTTCATTTTTTATGAATCAGATATTTATAAATAAATATAATTGAAAATTTGATTTATAATTCTATAAATAATCTTTTTTAAAATCCGGTCTCATGAATTCCATGCTGTAAACAGACACATATGCATTATGAAAATGCTTTATTTCCCAAAATAGATGTATTATTTTTAATACCTTTAAATAAATATATTTTTTAATCTTGTAAGTATAGATATTATGTCAAAAGACTGTAAATAAAAAGTAAATAATAAGTAAAGTATCTGTAAATAATTATTTTATTTTATGAACTCTATACTTATAAAAATATATTTATTTTCTCAGGTTATCTCAGCACTTCTCAAGTTATACGAATAAAATAATACCTTTAAATGAATATATTTAGATGCATGATAGTTGTAAAACACTATATTAAAAATATTTACAAACAGACAAAACGTTTTTATCAATATATCTATTTATAAGTATACAATTCGTGAAATTAAAACACTTACCACAGATATAAAATATTGTCGAATAGTATAACTCTTTACAAGATTTTTAAAAAAATGTTGAAATGTATTACTAAAATCTATCTATTTATAAGTTTAGGGAAATTAAATATTTTCATTGGACATCTATTTAGAGGATGGAACTCATGAGGCTGCATTTAAAAAAAGACTTATTTATAGATCCATAAATCAAATTTTCAACGTTATTTATTTACAAATATCTGATTCATAAAAAGTGAGTGAAAAACGTATAGTATAAGTGAAATTATGATATAAATGATACATTATAAATGATACATTTCATCATTAGAAAAGTTATGAAACGGAACCGATCTCAAAACGAAAAGATGTTAAAGACGAATATACGGTGCTATCTGTACTTCATTAATACTACCACTACATTATTATTATTCATCAATCAAATATCTAATATTTATTATAGATTCATGGAACAAGAGTATAAAGAAACTATCGAACGAGTTATTTAACTGTGTATACAACAACTTCTAAACTTGTTGTACTTGTAAACTTGTAGTAGGTAAACTAAAGAAGTTTCCAGACGACTCAACTCTGTTCCTACAAAGGAAAATTTGGAAGCCTCTCTTCAGTAGAAGGACATACTCTCAAAGTTGGAGTTATTTTAAAATGACAGAAGTATTTGTCATAGAATTAAGTTTTTTCAAAATTTATTTCGCCTGCAAAAAAAACTTTAAAGTGATATCTTGAGTAGCAGTCTAATAATAAAAGGTGAATAATAAAACGAGTTCAGAAAAATATATATTTTACACCAGAAATTACAGTAAGTTTATGATATTGCTAATTCTAGAGTATAATTCATCTACAAGATCATACTTCATAGGATCATTTCTATAGTATGATTAGCGAGTTCGCTCATCGAACTTCGCAGAAAACCCAACCACGATGATGTGGAGTGGGGTTTCGCCTCGAGCGAATGTAATATTATTTTTAAAAGCGTATTGTTCTCTCAAATAAAAGAAATTATAAAACAGAAATACACAGAAACATTTCCAATACACACAGAAACATTTCCGATGTATACAAAAACATTTCTGATGTATGCAGAAACCTTTCCTATGTATACAAAAACATTTCCGATATATGCAGAAACTTTTCCGATGTATACAAAAACATTTCCGATATATGCAGAATTGTTACTGAATATCTGACTGAAATACAGGGTGGCCATAATTAAACTGCAAGTGTTCAAGGGATGCTGGAGAGAAAACTACCTGGAATATTCCAGTGAAATTTGGTATCTACACGTTTCTGAACATGCGCAAGTCAAATATGCAAAACAAAAATCGCCATTTTCACCCGATAGATGGCGCTATACCGTGTTTCAATGTTTATCGACGGCATATATGCAAATTTTAAGCCCATCGAACATTATAAAAACATCAATACATTGAGTAAAGGCCAGTCATGACTCTGAATAAGAAGGAACGTGCATTGTTAGGGAAGATATACTATCAGAATGGTAGCAATTATTCAGTTACTCTGAAAGAATACCGGCGTATGAAACGATTAAGAAGAGGTCTAATGGATTGAAAAATAGGATTTTAAAATTTGAAGAATCAGGAGAATTGGGCGTTATTCCAGGCACAAGAGGGCGACGTCCCGTAAACCCGGAAAGAGTGCAACAAATTGATGACGCCATTGCAACTACGAGTAGCAATTCAGGAGCCAGTATCCTGCAACAAGTGAGCGCAAGAAGTGTGGTTCGGACATTATCTCTTCCCTGGTCAACTGTGCATAAAGTGTTGCGCCACATTCTGCGGCGTTATCCGTGTAAAATTAAAATTCTTTAAGAATTGAAACCTCATGATGACTACTATCAGGTAGTGTAAATGCGCATAACTGCAGAATATGGGGAACGAACAAACAATACGCTAAACGTGAAGAACCCCTCCATTCCGATTGTGTAACTGTATGGTGTGGAATGACTTATGATTTTCTTGTGGGCCCATATTTCTTTGAGACCCCAACTCCAAGTGGTCCCAAACGCTGTAGTGTTACAGGGACTAGCTACGGTGCGATGTTGAGACAACAGTTGATTCCAGCATTGCAAGAGAGACATTGTTTAGAAACCACGGTATTTATGCAGGACAGAGCACCCTCTCACATCGCTAAAGATGTTAAAAAATTGCTGCATGATACCTTTGGTGCGGACTAAGTTATAAGCAGAGGTTTCGACAACGCTTGGCCCTCACGTTCACCGGACCTTAATCCTTGCGATTTTTATCTGTGGGGACATCTGAAAGATATGGTTTATAGAGAACGACATGCTTCTGTTGCTGAATTGAAATCTAGCATAACGAGACACGTGAGGTGTGTTACACGACAGATTTTAAATGCGACGGTGGACTATGCTGTTTTACGTTTACAGCATGTGGTTGCATCTGGTGGTTCACATATTGACACCATCATGTAATAATTTCATTGAATAAATAATGGCTTGTTTTCCAAAGCGTCTTTATGGATTGTTTAATTTGTGATCTTATTTACGCAAATTTTTATTACATAATACTGTAAAAATTTAATTACTGAAGCGAATTGTATGGAATTTTGATAGACTGTAAATGATATTTTATATTGTTTATATGCCTCTTAGAATGTCATTATGCTCTGTCTATCAATTTTGGAGGTTGTATATGCCACCGGTGAACGTTTAAATACGGTACAGCGCCATCTATCGGGTGAAAATGGCGATTTTTTATGCATATTTGACTTGCGCATGTTCTGAAACGTGTAGATACCAAATTTCACTGGAATATGCCCGGTAGTTTTCTCTCCAGCACCCCTTGAACACTTGCAGTTTAATTATGGCCACCATGTATAAAGAAACGTTTCCGAAATGCACGTAAATGTTTCCAAAATATACAGAAACATTTCTGAATATCTGACCGAAATATGCGGAAACTTTTACGAATATCTGACCGAAATATGCGGAAACATAACAGAACCGATGGGCCACATTGCTGCCCCACCAGATAGAGTAACGTTTCCAAGATTTTTTTTACAGTGTATAGACCTTAAATGTCCTATGAAAAAAGAATCAATAAAAAATATTGTAATGCAAACTATAAATTTGTAAATAACGCTCCATTTGTATAACATTAGCTTAAAAAGATTTCCGCGTGAGTGCAGTTGCTCTGGAAAACCATAAAGCATTTTTTTAATAATACAGGGGGATTATAAGAAAACTATCCCGATATATGAGTTCCTAGCTATCATACTGTTCACAGAAAATGAATGAAATTTTGTTTCATTATAAATGGTTTAATGTATTTTATGTGGTATGCGCTCAAGAATCATTTAAAATACAACAGTTAATCTTAATAGTTACGGTTACAGTGACAAAATTTCGAAACTTGTACAATATACTACAGTACAAAGTATAATAACAGTTACAAGTTTATAATATGCATAACAACTTAAAGTTTTTTGTCTTTTTATTGTTGTAGTTAATGGATATGAAAAGTTTAAATGTTTTACTTTAAAGCCAATATAGACTCATCATAATTTCAGTAGTATCAAAATAATTATGCTTGTGTTTTTATATATATATAATATACCGCTAACCAGGCTTCTGCCTTCCAGGCATGAGTGCTTAACTTGACCAGATAGTACCTGGACGTGGGGCGATATTCGCCTGATCACAGCATGGCTCTGATCCACCTGACAAAAGCCTTGTAGGCATCGCTGCAGTGCTCTGCCACCGTTTTCTTTGTTTGCCGGTTATTGGTTTCTATTTAACATTGTTGAATTGGCAGATTAAAAAAAAAGAGAAAGAGAAAAAGAGAAAGGAATCGATCTTGTAATTTAGAACCTTGATCAGGTGACGAGACCTTCACCTGACTAGATACTTCCAAGGGTATAATTCACAGCGAACTTGGAGGACTTAGCACCCAGGATGGATTTTACATGCACCAGGCGCCATTACCCAGCTAAAAATGAACTGCAGTGAAACTACAAAAAAAATGCAGTTGGAAAACTGCGGTGATTTGGCACAAATCCCTGCAGTTTTTTTGAAGTCGACATAACTACAAATTTACTACAGTAAATTTGTAGTTATGTCGACTTCAAAAAAACTGCAGAGATTTGTGCCAAATCACCGCAGTTTTCCAACTGCATTTTAACTGCACACTTACTGCAGTAAATTTGTAGTTATATCGACTTCAAAAAAACTGTAGGGATTTGTGCCAAATCACCGCAGACTTCCAACTGCATTTTAACTACACACTTACTGCAGTAAATGTGTAGTTATGTCGACTTAAAAAAAACTGCAATGATTTGTGACAAATCACTGCGGTCTTTCAACTGCATTTTTTTGCAGTTTCACTGCAGCCTTTTAGAAATTTATTACAAAATATGTATATATATAAAATATTAATTTTTCTGTATGAAAAAATCAGCACTAAAATCTAATTAAATATTTTTTTTTCATATCTCAATTTATATGCAATCTGTGCATAAAATATATCATGCATACAACAATTAATCATCACTGAAAAATATTTTTTGATCATGGCTGACTTATTCAATTATTATGGTTACCTTTTGAAAAATGAAAGAATTCAAGAAATTGTATGAACGACTTTACTCAAAATAATAATATTGAAAGATGAGTGAAGTATTCATAATAATCATAGTACTTCAATCTTCAAGCAATGATTTTTTTATGGTATTGAATTGTTTTTATTTTTTCAATAGTTTCATTACTGGGCAATTTCTTTGAAATCAAGGACACATGGTTATTGGCTAAAAATTAAAATCTTACTTTTAAAATTTTGTAATAAAAAGTGCAATTTTATAAATAAATTCAATGTGAAGAAGAAAATTGATAATGTGTATTTAGTAATTCCATTGCAACAATAAAAATTGCAATTAAAAATAATTGTATATGAATTTAAAAAAATTAAATTATAATTCTTTATATAATGGCATATCTTTTCAATCCTCTACAGAAATTTCAAATTGATAAAGCAAATAGATGCACAAGAATTTAAATCAGAGTGGACATAACTTTTTCTTTGTCCATTGTAATTTTGTTACCCAAGCATTTAAACATTTTTATAAGATATCCTTGTTTTTTTAATTGCTGTAACTGTTTGATTATTCAATATGTACTTACTGCCTCCCCCCCCCCCACCCCTCCACAAAAAAAAATGATTTTCTTTGTAGCTTGTGAGAATATATATTACGAAGCTTGTGAGAATATATATATTGTGCGAAAGGGATTACAAATTTTTAATATCATAAGCAATTCATAATGAAGTCTATTGTGGCAGATTTAGATGATAATTTTAAATATTAAATGTAGGGGAGACTGGTACACAGTGGACCACTTTTTCAGTTAAACTTTTTTTTTCTCTTTAATGGACAAACCGATCTGCATAAAAAATATTTTTGAATATTCCTTAAACCTTTATACATTTATCATAACATAGTTTTCAATATATTTTTCAAAAGAAATTTTTTTATATGCATCCGTAAAATGGACCGCTATTAGGTATTATCTGAAATATACAATATAAGTCTATTTTTCATTAATCTAAGTCTTTTTTATTTTCCCTTTACGCACGAAATAACATAGTAATATAAATTTACGAGTAACATTTTGAAACAAAAACAAAATGAATTATATTTTGAAAATAATAACAGATTAATACCGGAACAATTGCAATTTAGTTGAAGTTATTACTTAAGTACAAAACAATCAGCGCACATTACAATTTGCAAGTGAAATTCCAAAATACTTATGAGTATGATTGAGCCTGGAACTTTCCTGAAATACTTTTGGGTCTGAGAGCAATATTATGAAATCATTGATATCAACAATAGATTCATCTACAGTTTCGGGAAAAATAAACTGATTTCCATTCAATTTGCATCTCACGAATCTTACTTGAATAGAATAATCACCAATTTAGACTACAGTTATATTTATCAAAGGCAGTAAATACAAAACAAAATATTTCTTACTATATTAAATAAATTGTCATTTTTCTTTGTTTACTTTATTTTACAGTTAAATAACTACTTTTAAACAATATTTCTTTATAGTAAATAAGCAATTATTAAATATTTTGAACATTCTGCATTACAGGAGCAGAGTGGATTGTGGACCACTGTGCCCAGGAGTGGGTGGTCCACTGTGACCCATGTTGAAGTTCAATAAATAATCGTATTAATATTGTTTATAGCTTCCTTTTAAATATATTAACTTTAAAGTTAAATAAAAACAAGTATCTTAGCTTTACAAAAAAGCTGTTTTATCTTATTTATCTACAACCTTTAATTACTAAAAAAATTCAAATATGATGAAAAATTTTACTTTTAGAAGCTCAAAACAACCAATCAGGATAAAATAGTTCAATCTGAGCTAAACATATTTTCTGAAGGCTATAAATAATCAGTGCAGTGCTGTTGTCTATTAGGATATAAGAGAAGCTTTTAAAAAGTTTAAATAAATAAAATATTAGGGGGTGGTCCACTGTGCCCATAGGTCCAGTGTGTACCGGTCTCCCCTACACGAAATTTAAATGCAAAAATTAATTTTAATTGCAACTAATTTTTCCACAATGTAAATTTCAAATTTGAATATTTTTGCATCTCTTAAAGAAATTATCTATATGTGCATTGAATATTTATATAATTTTGAATATATAAAATAAATTATATGAAAGGATATACATACATATATGTAAATTTCTAAATTATATACCATTTACTATGAAATAAAATGTATTACATATATTACAGCTAATAAAAAATAACTGTATAAAATTCATATTAAAAGCAAAACAAATATATGCTTTTCTGTTTTTCTAAAAAAATGCTAAAATTTACAAAAATTACTCTTACCTGCGTCCTGATTTGTCCTTCCAATTTTATCTTGTATACAATTATGGTGCAAATAAGGTTTAAATTAAAAAAAAGAACAGTTTATTAACATTTGATGTTTATGCTTTATAATTTACATTGTATTTAAATACCAAATGTATTTACAAATTCTTCTCACATTTCACAGCCTTTGCTGCCGAATTTAGCTTGTTTCGAATAGTGGCACGTACAATGTGATACATTTACAACAAACTTGCAGGCAACATGGCCCTGAATATCCATTATCCTGGATCCCATTACCATAGTAGACCGCGAAAACACTTATATAAATGCAAATATATGCAATTATCCGTTACCGGATTAAGCAGGTACATTAACCGAACATTAACTCCGCATACATTAACTGAAAAAAAAAACCCTGGATGCATGAAACTCACCATGCAGCAATCTCTAGAATGCATAAAATTCATTCAAACAGCAGTTAGCAACATATATATGTATGCTTCGCATACATTAACTGAAAAGCCCCACCAGTGGCTGAGAGGTTCTGCTCTCGAAGCTGGTAGACGGGAGGTGCTGGGTTCGATCCCAATCGTGCCCGTCGGCCTAATCGTTCGGAGTTTTCATGTTTTTCTTCGAGCCATGGATTTATCCATGCGTAAATACGGGTTAGGTTCCCTTAGAAAGACCCCCACGAAGGGCACTCCCCCTGGGACTATATCCCTAGTGTGGATAACTGGCCGGCAATAATCAACCCAACCCAACCCATTAACTGAAAAAAAAAAAACGTGGATGTATGAAATTCACCATGCAGCAATCTTGAGAATGCATGAAATTCATTCAAACAGCAGTTAGTAACATATATATATAGATATGTACGCTTCGCCTACAATAACTCCACCCCCCCCCCCAAAAAAAAAAACCACTCCTGGATGCACGAAACTCACAATGCAGTAATCTCTAGAATGCATGAAATTCCTTCAAACAGCGGTTAGTAACTTATATATATATATGTGCACTTCACGCACATTAACTGAAAAAAAAAAACCCACAAATTGAATTTCGGAAGAAAAATTACAAATTTCACCATTCAAGAGTGCAAAAATCCTGAATTTCATCCATAGTGTGTGTAAAATCATGAATTTTCTCAATCGTGTGCGTAAAAATAATGAAGTTTGTCGATCATGCTCAGAAAAAGTAATGAATTTTGTCGATCGGCTACGTAAAAAAACTTCGCCATTCGGGAGTGTAAAAATCCTGAATTTCATCGATCAAATGCATAAAAATCACGAATCTCGTCGATCGGGCATGTAAAAATCATGATTTTTAGCGACCGAGTGCATAAAAATCATGAATTTTATCGATCGGCGTGTAAAAATCATGTATTTTGTCGATTGGCTACGTAAAAATCAAATTTCGTCATTCGGCAGTGTAAAAATCTTGAATTTTGTCGATCGTGTGCATAAAAATAATGAATTTCTTCGATCGGCCGGAGAGAAATAATGAATTTTGTCGATTGGCTACGTAAAAATCAAATTTCGTCATTCGGCAGTGTAAAAATTCTGAATTTCGTCGATCAAACGCATAAAAATCATGAATTTTATGGATCGCCACGTAAAAGTCATGAATTTCTTCGATTATGCACAGAAAATCGTAAATTTCTTCAAACGGGTGCGTAAAAACCATGAATTTCTTCGAACGGACGCATAAAAATTATGAATTTCGTCGAATGGACGCTGAAAAATCTTGAAATTTAGGAGAAAATGGTAATTGGGAAATCCTGCATTTGGCTTGTGCTTTCCACATTTTTAATCGCCAGTTTTTAAAGTTTAATCAACAACTGGCGACTGCTTATTTTCACCTTTAGGGGGGGGGGGGGGATCGCAAAATTAGTCGCTCAAGGATTGCCATGGAATGTGTTACCTGAAAGCAGAGGTGGTAAACAATGACAATGTTTTAATTGCCGTTTTACAACTTTAATGGTTATGTGGTGAATAGCTACTGCTAATTTTCACCTATAGCTAAATTCTAAACCTGTTTACATTTTACATGCGACTCTCGGCTTTGAGCAATAAGTGACAGCGTTCGTCCATTATTTTCTGTAATTCGCTAACTTTGTCAATATAATAATTAACACCTTAATTCATTTTTTAAATGTTTATACATAGCCATAAGATAGCTAAAAATATGTACCGACAGACACTTCTTCAAAACTGGTTTCTCTTTAAAAAAAAATTAGATAGATTCAACGTATTTATAAAAGCCTTACTAGAAAAAATATTTCATAGGATATTTGTATTTTCAAAGTTTTGTTCATATTATCTTATTTTAAACTTTTCTTTAATAGTGATGGAGTTAATTTAGAGTTTGTTATTGTGAATTCAAATAACTCATATTTATTACAAAATTAAATTAAATATTTGAGCCTTTTATCGTTACAATGAAATTTATAATATTGTTTAGGTTGTTCTTGACTGTACTTAGCCTGTGTGTCAATACAATTAATGGTTTCTCAAGGTTTTTACATATATTTTCAATTGCTTTTAATCAAAGTTTACAAATAATATACCAGGAGGAAAATAACTTTATAAAAATTATAATTTAATTTAAAGTAATGCTATTTTAAATACTGTCCTCCTGAATGATGATATGTTACATGAAATGTGATTAAGAGCTTTTTCTTCTTTTTCCAAGATAGTTTGCCAAATTGGTATGTTACAGGTGTCAGTTAACATTTTTCAATTAATAACAAAATATTTGTTGCTATATTTTTATACTTGATAGCAGGGGTGTAAAAATCTAGTCGCCAATGGGTAGATTACTACCACTAAATTTTTAATATTCTTCGACTAATAAGAATACTGATAAAATTTAGGTGAAGTATAATAATAAAATTTAGCTGAAGAATACTAATAAAATTTAGTGGTGAGAATTGGCCCATTGACTCCTAGATTTTTACACCTCAGCTTGATAGCTTATTTTAAAATTTTGGATGGTGTTACTTGTTTGTAATAATAAAAACTTTGCATTTAAAGAAAATAATTTTTTTTTAGCTTATTTATCCATTGAACACCATAAAACACATTTCAGGATTCATTTTTTGCATTTTTTATTACAAAATAATGTAAAATTAATATAAGAAAAAACATCTAGTGACCAAAATTTATCAAATTATAAAGCATATATGACATTATAATAATACTATATGTGTTCAACATTTCGTGATTTATGTGGCCGAAAGTTATAGTCATATGATGCAAATAATATATATATAATGACGTATTAATTACGCATAATATGAGTGTTTGGTGTGTAATATATATATATTCATATATACGATGCATATGTAAGCTTGGCGATGATTTTGATAAAATCATAGCTGCAACCTTGGCATAATCGTAATTGTAGGGGCAACAAACTTTAAATTAACTCCATCGCTATTACAGTATTTAAAAAAAAAAGTCTAAAATAAGACAATATGGACGACACATTGACAATACAAATCTCCTCCGAAATAATTTTTTTTGGCAAGACAACGTGGTACTTTATAAATACGTTGAATGTATCTAATTTTTTAATCTATCTAGATTTGTAGAGGTGTCTGTCGGTACGTATTTTTAGCCATCTTATGGCTATATATAAACATTTAAAAAATTACGGCATTAATTATTATATTAACAAAGCTAGCGAATAAGAAAAATAATATACAAACGCTTACACTTACCGCTTACCGCCGTGCCGTCGCCGTCAAAATGTAAACAGAACGATCAGAATCTGAGTTGAGTTGAGATGTAGCGTTTCTTCACATAGTCAGTTACGAAAAAAAAAATCAAAAGGAGATTTACATTTTTCACTTGTTTTTTGAAGTAAAATTTTCTTAAAAACTGGAAGTCATCATGCCTGTAGTTAATAAGTGGAAAGGCAATTTCCGCCTCCCTCGATTTTGAAATTTAAATAACTAAATAATTAAAATAACTAAAATAAATAATAATAATAATAATAATAAACTTAAAATAAAAGAACTAAGAATTTTTCGTTGTGTGTAGGGTGTATATATGTGTGTGTGTGTGGGGGGGGGGGTTCAATTACTACTTTCTTCCTGAATTTTAAAGTTTAAGTAACTAAAATTACGTTTTCTCCGTTTTTGAACAGCATAATAAAATTGGTTCTTTTGAGTAAATTAAAAGAGGAACTAAAAATTTTCCGTTGGAGGGGGGGGGCGTCATTAACCCTCCCTGGATTTTGAAATTTTATTTAATTTTTTATTTTGACCGATTTTGTAAAACAGTAAATTTATTCTTTTTTCGAGTAATTTAAAGTACAGAGATTAAGACTTTTAAACACTAAGAGAAAGTACAAATTTCCCGTTGGGGGGGAAGGGCGGACTTTCCCCCCTTAAATTCCCCATGAAAGTTATTTATTTGTTATTTTTTATATTTATGTGTTAAAAATTTATCTCAAAAGGGGTGGTTCAAAGCAGTGTCCGCTGCTTAACTCGCTGTTCCTCGCTTAACTTAAAAGAGGAACTAAGAATTTTCCGTTGGAGGCGGGGGGGGGGGGGGGTTGCGTCAATAACCCTCCCTGGATTTTAAAATTTTATTTAATTTTTTATTTTGACCGATTTTGTAAAACAGTAAATTTATTCTTTTTCCGAGTAATTTAAAGTAATTAAACACTAAGAGAAAGTACAAATTTCCCGTTGGGCGGAAGGGCGGACTTTCCCCCTTAAATTCCCCATGAGAGTTATTTTTATTATATATATATTTATGTGTTAAAAATTTATCTCAAAATGGGTGGTTCAAAGCAGTCCCCCCCCCCCCCCGCCTGAGGATTTTGATTTTTGTTCAATTTAGTCCCATTAAACTAAAAGTCTTGAAAACAGTGTTAATTATTAATAACAGAGTAAATACGCAATATTGTCAAAAACTGAAAGACTTTAATATTGCTTAGCTTTTAAAACTGCAGATAAATTGCAGAAAATATCTCACAAACTTACTAAAATTAAGTTCTGTAAAATTACCTTAAAGTAACTGCAGTTATACTGCAGATACATCAGAAAATATAATACTGAAATAATGACTGTAAAAATACTTCAAATTTACTACAGTTTTACTACTTTTCTCATTATCTCTCATTAAAGTCTCATTATTTTTTTAATTTATGAATATAACATAAATTCACGTAAACTGCAGTATTTTTGCAGATAAAAGCTCACAGTATTTTTGAAATAAATTACGGCAAAATTACTTCACATTAACTGCAAAATAACTGAAGTATTTTTACAGTCAAGATTGCACTACAGAAAATCTACAGTTGCCTGTAGAAAAACTTTAAAAATACTTCACTTCTGTAGAAAAACTGCAGTTCATTTTTAGCTGGGTAGCGTGTTTTATCATTAAAAAACTGTCACGTCTTAAATAGAATCCCAGGTTCATCTTTATCATTTATCATAAAAACGACTTTTAAATCACAACACTATTGTTTCACAAAAGATTTTTTGCAGAGATTAATCAAAGTTACTTTGTACCATTCTACACAAGCACCAGCAGACTACGATCGATGCGCTTGTCCATTTTTCCAAACAAAATGCTGAATTTGACTTTGTAATTAAAAAAAAGATGGACCTACATCTGGAATGTACTTCTGCATTGCTCAATAGGATATGAACATGATTAGTTATTATGCTATCGTATGCGTTATACAAAATTTGGGCTATAAAGTAGTAAATCTTTTAGTTGATCATTTATAGTAGAGTTTGGCAGGGAAATGAGACCGTTATGACAACGGGAATTAAAATGTTTTCTAGTCCCCACACTACTGAGATAGAGAATAATGATTGCAGAGATTGACCATTGCGCTTAAATAATGTTTGCTTGATTAATTCGCGTTTGGTAGTTCTTGAACTTCAGACCTCTCAGTCTGGCTCTATGTGTGGTCCTGGGAACGTAAATACAATATCACTCTACGTTACGTTATATTGTGTAATATACGTCCTCTTATGACAAGTCTACTACGGTTTTTCATCTTTGGATTTCAGCAGAGTTAAATACAGTCAAAAATGTTATAGAATATTTGCACACAAAGAACAGTGTATAACTTTCATATTTAAAAGATATGTGAATCATAAAAAATTGGATTTTTAAAGCTAAATTGTTGGAATATAAATAAAATAACGTCATTTTCACTGCCTTTCCATTTTATATATCAGTTTCGATCAGGTAACCGTTAACCTAAAAAAAAACCTCAATAAATGATTCTGGTAGAAAAATAAACCTCTAGTTTAGATCCATTAAAACATTCCTAATCTTCCGTAATCAAGTCCATAGCTAAGTTTGACGTCAAATATTAGAAGTGCTTGCAACGATATGATTACAAATTAACCAGAATTAGTTACAAATTGAAATTAATTACGCGTCAAACTATGTTCCATTAAATAATGTCAAATTGCTGTTGACCATATTATCGATCTTTCAGCAACAAACCTACATGCCTTAAATATAACTGACAATGTTAAATAAAGCTAGTTATGAAAAATATTTATTAATAATCTTTTTGGTGAATACTTAATTTTCTTTTGCATTTCTGTAATAAGCGTAATAACACGAAGAAGTTAATAGGTTTGCTATTTCTATTATATTCAAAAGTAAATTATTCTTCTGTCTGTTCAATTGTACCAAGAAAATGCACGAATTTTCCTCTTACGTTTGCCTTCAAACCACGTGTGAATATTTGCCTGATGAAGGAACAAGTTTATATGATCCGAAACAGATATTTTGTGCTCATATTATCATTTTTATAGTGTTCTTATACAAAGTTCTTACACTTTAATTAAATTTACTAGGTTGAGAAATGTAAGTAATTTTGGGATAAAAGAAATAATCCGTAGATTAAAGGTTTTGTTTTGTTATGGAAACTTTGTTAATGATCCTTTTGTTATGGATCCTTTCCAAGTAATGAAAACATTCCCATTCGAATAACTATATTTAATTAAACAATAAATTAGTTGTAGGGAGCTAACTAACTTTATTTTACTTAAATTAAAATGCAATGTTAAATCTTACGAGAATGGGTTTAATGAAAACTTCCATTCCTGAATTTCGCATTTAATTATACTTTCAATACGTAACTTCTTTTAACTGTCACAGTTGAAACAATTTTGTTTAATTATCGTCTAAACAAAACTGAATGCACTTCCTAATTAAACAACTTTAATTAATCTGGTTGTTCATTTTAACATCTTTTGTGTTTTAAAATAAATAAGTTTTATTCTGGTCAGTTCTTTGTTTAAACAATAATGATGTTCAAGAAAACCTTCGTGTTATTTAAAAATTTTACAACACAGTTAAAATTTCATTATCATAAGGTAATGAAATTAATGCTAAGACGTATAATCATAGGCTAATTTTTGCATTCAAGATTTAAACTTTGCATACATAAAATGCAAATATCTGTGAACTGTTGAGTATCACGGAAAATATTTTATTTATAAAGGAATTTTGAAAATGAGGCATGATAAGTAAGCACAAAACTATTTTCCTATGGGATCAAAATTTTAAAACTTCGATGAATACCATTGAATTAAAGACAGACATCTTTCAAGCTATTCAAAATCTTTATAAAACTTTTACGTGCATAGTCATTGTTTCAAATTTATTCTTTGTGAAGAAGAAAATTGAATGTTTCACAAATAAATATGACCATAAAACTAAAACAATAAAACAACGATTAAATTATTGTTATTTTTTTTAAATAAATCATTTTGTTCTGATTTATGTAAGATTTTAGGGAACAGCAAAATTTATTATGCACTCATCATTAAAAATAATTATCATACTAAAATTTGTGAAGAAAAAAAATCTCTTTAATGATATGTATCAAACAATTTTGTATAGGTATATCAGTAAAAAAATAAATTACACACTGCACGATAAAGTAAAGTAATTAAAACACGCTTAGAAAACGCTTAAAATACGTTGTCATATAAATTTTATATTAAGAAGGTTCAATAAAATGATTATATAGAAACGTAAACGAGGTCCTCCGATTACAATGGCTGCTCAATAACGGTATTTCATACTTTTAAAAATAATGTTTATTTCTTACTGAGCAATTATATTGGGTTGTTCGGAAAGTTCCTTCCGTTTGGGAAAACCAATTCGTACCGGAAAATTCTGCCTGTCAATTATTAGACATTCGATATCAGAATTAATGTCTAATAATTAACTTCTAGAATTTTCCGATACGAACAAAGATTTCCAAACGGAAAGAATTTTCCGAACAACCCAATAATTCTCCATTTAATAACGTATGTCGGATCTGTTGAGAGATAGCAAGTGGTAACCTGCAATTAATTTTCCTAATATGTCTTTAAAACATGTCCCTTACATGCTCTATCGAATTTAATACAATATATCTTGTTAGAAATGAATTGTATAATTACGAGATACCAGATGACTAGATATATGAACCGATTGAAATTATTGGATCGTGCATGATTGCGCATAAATATCACACGTGCACCACTTGCAGCTATGAAAAGGTCAATTAAGGGGACCAGAATTGTTTGAAATGAATGAATTCAATTACTTTTCAATTATTATTTTATGTTGTTTGAACCTTTACGAATGTTGTGCTTTTGATTCGTTACGAAAATTCCTAAAATTGCCGCGCAGACAGGTGATACTTGCGAATGTAAAACATTAAACTCAATTACCTTGAAACACTGCTTTTCAGCGATTTTTAAATGATTATTTGTCAATTAGCTAACTTTATTGCTGATATATTTCTGTTTTTTCACAATATTTGACTGGTTTTTTTACACGGGTTACACGATACAATTGACTACCAAATCTTGAAAAAAAAATCTTGGGTGTAATTTAGGCACGCGCTGGGATAAAATCTACCCCAGCTTACAATTATTACTTAAAAATGTGATAAAATAGTTCGTGATCATTCTGAGCTTTATAGTACCTTTCAAGCTGAATGATATCAAGATGGGGTCAAAAAGAATTTACCTCCGGTTGTGTATTTTCCATTCTTTTGTTATAAAAATGGCACGTGGGAGGAAATTTACCCCACGCGTGTTATAAAGTAACCCATAATGATAGGAAAATGTTAATGCAAATGTTTATGTAAAAAATGTAGTGTGCAAATAATAATATAATTTTTCTTTTAAACGTTAACAGCTCTTGCACATACAGTTTTTATATATCAGTTTAATGTTTTTTTTTTTGTATTTTCATGGCTGAATTTGGATTGTAAAAGCTTTGTATGTAATGATATGTAGAAAAAAATCTTAGTGCGAGATTTTATGTTTTTTTGCTTTAAATATAAAAGAACTTTTTATTTTAAGTTAAATTATGTCCTTTATTGATTTACAGTTTATTTCAAAATATATATATGTTTTTTTTTTAATCTAACTGGGAGGAAACTGACACATGAAAACCCATTGGGGTAAAATTTATCCCGGCCGTGTAGTAACATAATGGAAAGGGGCGCGTGTGCTGACGGGTTAAACTGCAAAAAAAAGTAACAAAAGTTTTAATATTGTACGACAAAAACAATCTTGAAAAACTAGCTTTGTCATGATTTGAAAGTCCAGGTTTTACATAATAGAGTCATTTTCTTTTATACTGCTTATCAGGTTGTCTCTCGAGTATTTCTAATACAAACACAAAAAAAAAAAAAAAAAAAAAATTAAATATCTTGCAATGAAAAATTCAAAATCCGTAAAAAATCATCATATTTAAACTTCATTAATTTTGACTTTTTAACTTGAAAATAATACTTTTTGTTTGTTTTTCAGGTTTAGCTTCTAGAGAATTTAATTTCGTTTATTAAAAAAAAGAAAGGATAGAAAGAAAGAAAAAAGAAAGAAACATGTAGATGCGTTCACTTGCTGAAACGTTATCTTGTTTTTTTTTTTTTTTTTTTTTTTTTTTTTTTTTTTTTTTTTTATTGAAACTAGCACTGGGTTCGATTTCAGTAATATGGATAAACAAAAAAATACCCACTTAAAACGGCACCTTCTTTACGACGGTGCAATTCGTTTTCAAAAATACGAATGTTAGCTCTTTTAAGAAAATTCACGACTGGCGGTCACTTTGCGCCTTTCGGAGACGCACTTTTTCTATGCTAAAAGCACTAAACGTTGTCATTTAACACAATCTTTTACACGTTTTTAGCACACTTCATTTATATCAATCTCGATCAATTTACCTATAAAAATCTCGAAACATTCGGACGACTAGAATTATTTTAAAAAAATTTAATCTGCAAAATTTTCTGTGAGAACGTGAACATGCGTGCGGCTACGGCTCATGTTTTTATGATTAAACATTCCTATTTTTGCACGAAATTCATACACACGCTTCAAAACCGTTATATTAATAATTGATAAAAATGTGAAAAAGTTCGGACAATAAGAACTTTTTTTAATGTTAATTCACCCGACGTGAAAGAAAAAATTGCAAGAAAAAAAACACAATTCTTTTACAAAAAAAAAAAAAAAAAAAAAAAAAATGACGACTTTTTTTACACATTTTTCAAGACAGTTATATTTATATCCTATAGAAATTTCAAAGAGTTTGGGTAATAACAACTGTTACTTTTTTAAACTATTAAATGGCAGATGTGAGAAAAAGTCTTCTTACAAGCGTCTATACCAATAAATATCAATATATTTTCACAAATGTTTTATAGAGGCTACGGAAACATCATATTTTTAACTCATAAATATTTCAAAGAATTTGGACAATAACAAATATTTAAAAAAATATATATTATGTACCCGACGACCTGTCCGTCCCCCTCCCTCTTTTTGGCATATTGAAATTTACCCAGTGGATCCAGAAATCAAATAAGGAAGAAATATATTGAACAACTTGTAGGGTTCGTAATTCTTTCGACATGAGGAATCCATTTTAAAAAACACAAATATTAACTCTTTGAAAAAAACATATTTTCCAAACCCCCTTTTTTTTTTTTTTTTTTTTTTTTTTTTTTTTCCATAGGAAAAAAAGTGAGAAGAAAAATATTGCGTTTTAGATCGAATTTTTTTTTTTTTTTTGTAGCACGGAAATTATATACAGGCTTCGGAAATGTTATTATTTAGATTCATTAAAATTTCAAAGAATTCAGACAATCCGAAATATAATTTTTTTTTAAGTTTAAATGTATTTGATGGTAGTTGATGCGGAATAAAAATAGAAGAACGTTTCTTGCAACACAATTTTACTCAGATTTTCGTTTAAAAATATAAAATCATTCATCACTTAATTTAGGCATATTTAAGGCAATTATTACGTACCCGGAAACATCAGGCACATAAACATGTAACATAAAATAAAAATAAATGCAATTGCGAAAATCATTGCATCACACACTTATGTAGATGTTTTCTGTATTTACTTTTTTAATCAAATTAAAACTTTTAAATTAAATTTCATAAAAACTAATCTATCAAAATTTTCGAAGTGTCGCGAGTTATTGTATAAGCATAATGAAATATTATGTCCATTAGCATATATTTTCTTTCTCCTAATAATCATTATAGGTCGAATATACTCAGTCAACAACTTAAGATTTCCGAATGTATACACTTTAATTAAGTAATTTAAATGCATTTCAGGTGTAATACGATTAACTGGCTACTGTGGAAATATGTAATGATATGATTAGAAATTATATTAGAAACTTAATTAAGTATATCTCGCATCACAGATTAATAGTACATTACAAAATGTAACAGATATTAGCATATAGACGTTATGAATGCGGATATATCGAACAAGTCCGTGCAGAGATTACAAAATATAACAAAGTTAAACATGGAGAACTGAGTAATACTGATTTTACTCTAAAACTATTAAGTTAGTTCTATTACAAATATAAATATAAAGGCATCCCAAGAAATGCTTATAAGTATACAACTATTATAATTATTAGAACATTAATATTGTACATAGAGATAAAACAAATAAAATATAACTAGATGTATATATATATATATATATAAACAGTGTGTCCCAAAAAATGACTTGCGGATTTTGAAAGTCAATAAAAAAATGGAGCACAATAGAAATGTATCGATGGCGATACACATTAGACGTTCATCAGGAAATGCAATAACACTACACGATTCATTTAGTACTCGGATTGTGCGTACTACTTTGTCTAACTCTAAATCTAACAGTTTAGTAATTAATTTTGGGTCAACGATAAGAAGTTACACCGTGTATATAATTACATGTATAATGACAAGCGTGAAACATTAATTACAAAATTAAAATTTCAAAGCAACTGCAGAGTGAAAAACCGTGCAGTTAGCCCATCATTAAATAAACTCATCTGTTAGTAACACATAAAGAAAATGATAAAATTTGCTGTACAGGGAAAAAAAGACTTTTCTTCTATAAAAGTCAAATATTTAACTATGATCAACATCCAAGCGTCACGAAAATTGTTTCTGTTTCAAAATTAAGTACACTTGTCATAAGTTAATATATTTAAAAAAATAATAATTTTATGGTTTTCCGAAAAAATATTAGTGAATACTCGATTGAGATTATTTAAGCTTTTGGCTTTCCTTTTAAGATATAACAAAAAGAATTTTTGAACAAGATTTACATATTTTTTAACCAAAGATTTATTTCTTTAGTGGGAATAATTATGAATAATAAAACAAAATTTAAAAGAGCAAAATAAGATATTTTTTATTTATTGTGTTGTTCCCTGCTGCCTCTCGAAAAAAAAAAAAAAAAAACCTCTGATTTATCGGTAATTTAAATAAAGAAATTCTATAAGTTTTATCGAAAAAAGTTTTCATGCATAAAAGGGATTTTACCAGTTGTAAATTAATTTGAATATTTTATGATGCAATCACAATGAAATTGTAAATATTTAAAATGAACTTTTATTTATCCTTATTAATGCAACTTTCAAACTTCAAGAATTGGAGTGGTTAAAATAACAGTTTTATTTAATGCTGTTCTCAAATTCAAACTGGCTACTTTATGACATATTTTGCAATTTTATGTTTTTTTTTTCTTTTTCAGAAACGTATGAAAAGGCGTTTGTATTCAGAAACTTTGTAATCGAAAGGCATTTTCCGTTTTTTGGTTAAGGAATAAGATCTTTCAGAATATCCTGTCAATATCCGCGTTTTGAACCGAATTTCTGACGCCGCAGCACGACAAAGGGAGAAAACGTGTTGTCACGTCAGATGAACCGCTTATAACTCGATAAGTAATTTTTTATCAAAAAATGGAGCATTCATTTTGATTCCAAATACCTTCCATAGTCATGCCTGCCAATTTTATGTCTTTGAGTTTAAAAATGAGTCAGAAAATGTGTCAGAGAATTTCATGTTGTTGAGCAGGTCAATCGAGAACCATCTTAAAAAGGACGTGATATTTTGTATTTTTATTTGAAATTACTGTATTAAAATGTTTGTGACATCTTGAAAATTTTATTTTATGAAATATTTGTCAATTGTTTATTGTCATTTGTTATAGTTTGCAAAATGGTTTCAAATTTCAAAAAATATATAAATATTTTTATGATTCTGAATACAAATATAATATTTAAAAGTTAGTTATCTGAGTCATTCTTTACGGCGCTTATGTAGGCTTTCCAACCAAATACTAGTAGATTATTTTTGACACAATTGGAAAAAAAATCATATAAGTTGTAATTTTCCCAACTGGGTGAAAAAGTCCGAGTCTGGATTCGAACCAGAGATTTCTTGGCTTAAGCTGCCAATGCTCTACCTACTGAGGAATCCCGGACAAATCTGGAGGGTATAATTCACCCAATCATAGTGTCTGATCTGATATCTGAATCAGCTCAACAGAATAAATCGCAGGTAATTTGACCCTCCAGTAAACGCTGGATACGTGATTACACTAGATTAATTTTGACACAGATATTCAAATTGGTAAAGAAATTATATAAGTTGTAATTTTCCCAACTGGCTGATAAAGTCCGGGCCAAGATTCGTACCAGGGATCTCATGTCTGAAGCAGCCAATGCTCTACCCACTGGACATTACAACTTTTACAAATACTACTATTTATGAATAGAAATCTTCCCCTTATTTAATCACTGAATTTCTGCGAAAAAAGCGGTATTCCTACGTTGCCAGGTTGGAAAGTCTGGGTATAGAGGAAATGAGCTCAAATTCAATTTTAAATGGAGGTCCAGGTTAATTTAGCGATCGTATTCAAATCATATACCCTTAATTCATCGAAACAACGAAATTAAAAATTAAATATAATCTCTTTCAATCAATAATACATATTACAGATTTCAAAAGAAATTTTTTAATAAATGTCCATGTACAAATCAGAAATGTTTTGTCCAAATACCTTGAAAAATGCTGTTGTTGTGCACCTGTAACTAAGTGGAATATTTTTTATAACAAATGTGAGATGATAAGGTGACATACGAAACCGTGTGAGACTATATGTTCTTAATTTTATTTATTAGGTTGTGCGAATGTTCTTTCCGTTTGGGAAAGTTGGTTTGCACCGGCAAATTCTATCACTTAATTTATAGATATTAATTCAGATATGTAATGTCTAATAATTGACGGACAGAATTTTCTGGTACGAATTGGTTTTCCCGAACGGGAGGAACTTTCGGAACAACTCAATACATTTCTTGTTGCTCTTTGAACTGTAATTTAGACTTATATATTGTTCATTTTGCTTGTATTTAATTACCCCTTTTTAGCAATGTTATTAAAACTCGGAAAAAGGCTCATTTAGCTTCCGAAATCGATGAAAATTCATAAAATTGAAAGAATCAAATCTCGGGGATTTTGATCGTAAAAGAATGGAATTTTTAACTGTATGAAAATGTAAATTTCGTAAGTCTTTAACAAATAACTGTTTTCACGTAAATGGACTTTGATGTGATGAAGAATAGAATTTCAAACGTTCTTGAATTTGGAACTATACCATTAAAACTAACGAATTCGACATTAGCTATTGATGAACGATTAAGTCTTAGATTACGGTGTCGGGACATGTGTCGTCACAGCAAATAATATTTAATTCTATTCGTAAGCTTTTTAAAAAATAATACCTGCCATACACTTCTACTAGGACATTTGCGCGAGAAATCTAGCATAATATGTGTTTTTCGTAAATTGTAGTACGATTGAATATAAAAATAGTCAACAGTCCCACCCCGTAATCAAAACGTTCAAATGTACAACTAGCTTAAGAAATCGTATTGAAGATGTCCGATGTTGGATAAACTGCTTTTTTTATGTATACCGCTAACCAGATCTCTACCTACCCGGCATGAGTGCCTAGCTTGACGAGTGAACCTGGGAGCAGAGCGGAAATCGCCTGACCACAGCCTGGCTGTGATTCACCTGACTATAGTTTTGTTGGCATCGCTGCAGTGCTTGCTGTCTAGTGGTTTGCTATAGTTCTCTTTGTTTGCCGGTTAGAGGTTTCTATTTAACTTTGTTGAATTAGCAGATTAAAATAAAGCAAAAATTAAGGAAGAGAAAGTAATTGGTCTCGTAATTTAGAGCCATGAACAGGTGACGAGACCTTCACATAACTAAGCCCCCTCAGAGGTATAATTCCCATGGAACTTGGAGGACTTTGCACAACTGACGTATTTTACATTCACCAGGCGCCTTTAGCGTACCTATCTTTACATATTTGTCATCTCTGTTGGCTTGTCACGCTCATGGTGGATTGTAGGATAAACTGCTTAAAAATGGACTATCAAAATTATCTTTATATTGTTGATGCGGATAATTAGCTATTTTTAACAACTTAGCTACTCGGAATTCGCGTTGTATGTAGATGCAGAAACAGATGCTGCATAATCGCATGGACGGCTTTAAAAAGTGGTAATTTTTAAGTGAAGCATCTTATCTCCTGTTTAACAACTTTATTAATTTCCATTAAATGGTAACAATCAGTGAACAGTGAAATTTACATTTTTATAGCATATCAGCAGGTCCACGCGAGATAGTTTGCTTATCCTTCAATAGGCAAATTGAAACATCTCGTGTCACCTCGAACTGACACAGATGAAAACCCGCGTGCCGGGGAACATCCCGGGGGAGGTGCCAACGCTCTACTGTGTTTTGCTGGGCCGAGTGGCCTCCATTAGGCATTCAATAGCTTTACTCAGTTAGGGATAACTGAGAAGATTCATTAAGTTTCATTTTATTATGATGAAAAGGGAAGACTAGCACTAAATTAGGAAAAATGCTTTTATAGCGTCAGAAAACGCTTCAAATTTGTAAAATTCGTCGTATGATAATTCGGCGAGTTTTGGACATAAACGAATGGAATTTTTACTGTTTTACTTTTTAGAGTATGGGAAAAATATTTAAAAATATAACATAAGACTCAGGGGGCGTATAAAAATTTCAATTTCGTAACATTTAAAAGTAACGATTTTGACGTAAATATATTTTCATTTGATGAAAAACAGCATTAAAAGTATATTCTCAGTTGGATTCCACTTGAGAAAATACTTTAAGTACTTTTTTTCAGTAATTCCTCAAAAAATAATAATTGAGGAATTAGCTATTGGTCAACGATAAGTAGGAACACCCTGTATATGTATAATTATTTACTTTCCCATCTCCTTGCTTCTTATGATTTTTGTTTGTATAACATGCGTTTGTATATATATATATATTTACTACAGATTTTAAAATGTATTAATTTCCTTTAATTAGCAATATTAGAAAATAACTGAAAATCTTATTTCTTAGACTACAGGATTTTTTAATCATTTGTGTAAAATACAGCGAATTCGATAAAATATAAAATGACTTTTTTAGCAGAGAGAAATGAATTACGTTGTTTTTTGATTTATTTCTCATCAAACTAGATATTTAATCCAATAGAAATACTTCATTTGAAAAAATACTTTTGAAGGTAATTTAAAAAACTATTAAAAATGAAAAACTATAAATAAAAGTTTAAGTTGTGTTAAGTTCACAAGAAAATACTTTACTGTGTTCAATACCAAATGAAATTTAATTTCATAGAAACAGAAGAATTTCTTTTTTTTTATTAAAGTAAGAGAAGAATTTTTCTTTGTAAGGGAAAAAAAAAAAAAAAAAAAAAAAAAAAAAACATTGTTCATCTTTAGACATAAGTCAAACTTACTATTGCTGTATTTTGACGAGCCGCTATAGAAGCAAGTACTGTCACAATATTGAGGAAAATATCATTGAAACTTTCTATTTCACAATGTTAGCACTAAAAACCGTTTCATTCTTTGATAATTGACATTTTTATTTTAGAAACTGCCGACTCTGATTTTCCACAAAGTGACAAAAACATACAAGAAAAACTAATTTTAAATGATTAGGTGAATAAAATAGCAAGAAAGGTTTTTCTCCAAAAAAAGGTAAAAGAAATTAATACTTTTAAATTACTTTTAAATATCTTTTATATTCAGTGAACTACATATACGAGAGAAAAAAAAGACAACAACTTTCATTTGCTGATCGTATATAATAAAAAGAAAATAAACTGTCATTAGGCATGAAATAATGTCTTTTTTATGCAATTTTTGAAATAGAAACTGTCTACATATTAAAAATTGTACCAACCTTGTTTTTTCAAATAGTAACACCCACCTTTGACATCATATTTGAGGTCTTTAGACAAAATCAGTCCTGAAAAGGTATAGATTATATATATTTCTTTTAAATCTCCATGAAGCTATAAAAATTGTGGTTATTTATAAATTTAGAAAAACAAAATTAAGATCTCACAGGAAAACGCCCAGATACATATAATTACTAACCAGAAAATTTGGAACAATGCAACACTGTAGGTTTCGTAACGGACTTCTTACACAGTTTAAAATTTGCACCCAACTGTCCAGTCTTTCGACAGTTTTTATAGAAAATGATTACATAACCGTAATTTAACGCTATTCTGGCCATATAAATGCCCATATTATGGTCAGTTAAATTACGGTTATATTACCGTTATACAAACGGTCGAATGACTGAACAGTTTGCTTCAAATTTTTAATAGTGTAGGTTCTGTGTTTCCTTACAACCAGGCGACATGTAAGCTAGTTGCATAGACATAAGGGAGCGGGAGAAAAAAACAAGCTTAACTGTAGCAAAGAACTACACGGGAATGAATAACTTAAAAAAATACTTAAAAATTAAAAATATATAATGTAAGAAAAAAATACGAAAGAAAAACTCACAGAAAAATAAATTAAATTGAGGTTAAGTTAAAAAAAAAAAAAAAAAAAAAAAAAAAAAAAAAATCAGAGAAATTTTTTGTTAGCTAGTTATGATTTTTGTCTATGTGGCTCAAAGATGACAGAAAGATTAGCAGAGATGACCGGCCCCGGGAACCCAGCTTTCGCTTTAGAGTTATAGTGCAATCCCGGGGCAAATTTCAATTTACTCGTAGCCAGACCGAATAATGAGGGGTGGAAGACAACAGCCTACCCCGCTGAAATCCCGAGAGAGTTCGAGAGTTAAGCGACGGGTCTCCGAACTGTTGATGAAGAGTTTGAATTCTTTAGATATATACATTCAAGCCTCTGAAATTTAGCATGATTTAAGGTTAGTTACAATTGGCCAAACAGGACATTTCTGAATTAATTGTAAAAATGTAAATTAAAAGGAAAATAGAAAACGCTTTCAGACAGCCAAAAAGTAAAGCGTCTCTAGATCACGAAAATAGTGATTGGGATGAGTTCTAAATTAAGACTCTCATGTGTTTGAAGGACATTCCTTCTATTCACGCAAAAATGATGTAGGTCATTATTAAAAAAATAATATAAATGTCTAATTAATTTTGATAATTAAAAAAGTGTTATTCAATCGAACAAAAGCCTAGATTATGTTTGGGATTTTTCATTGTATCGCAATAAAAAGAAGACAAATCAATAAGAGGATTTTGGGAAGACATAAGCTACATTTTATCAAGTGGCATTTAGATTTTTTCTATTTCTAAAATTTCTTCACGTGGAATTTAAAGTTATTTAAATATTTTCTATTTTGCATAACAAATGTCTATTGCTTTTGGCGATATCATCATTATCATAACATATGTTCATGATAGTGGGGCTAATCAGTGTAATCTATATAGATTTTTTTTATTTGAATTTTTATGAATTTATAATCAATATTTGATGCAATATGAATATGTTTAGGAAATATTTTTTAACTGGGTATGCGCGAATGATTGCAATGTTGTGTCATATCATACCTAGTCTCTAATTTAATAGTTTTTAGGTGCATTTGTAATTATATAAACACATAGCACTTATAGTTGTCGTCTGGATCGTCTGTCTGTCCGTCTATCCGCATACAACATCGAAAAAACTACCCAACCGAATAGTTTGAAATTTGATACATATAATCGTTGAAGAATTTTGTCGGGTCATTTCAAATTGTATGGGAATCTAATCAAAACTTTACAGGATATTAATAAAAGTTTTCTTAATTCTATTAAATCCTATCATACGTAATTAATTGAATGATAACACATGACAGGTATTGATTCTTGGTTGCCACGGGGATTACGTCATTGTGCCCGCATAGCATGCATGGTCACAGTGACGTCACCGTGACGTCACAGTGAGTCACGTACGTCACGTCACATCTGTGACCAAAATACAACCACTCAGTGACGTCACATTGTGACTAAAATGTGAATTGCTTGGAAATCATAAAAAAATTGCAAGAAGACTACAAAATATGTTATTCAATGTAAAAAAAATATGTTTCTGACATTTTTTTTAATTTTTGTGACGTCACTGTGACGTTACTGCAAGTCACAAACACTACGTCACCTGTGTTATCAAAATACCACCATGTTGTGAAGTCACAGTTTGACCAAAATGTGAATTTTTAATATATTTTTAAATGATGAGAAAGATATATTATTCAGGAATGCTTTAATGCACTTAAAGGGTCTGATTCTGACTGATTTTTATGATCCCTGGAAAATTAAGCTATATTGATTAATTTATTTACTGACTTACAGGAAAATGCTTTATAAATAGGTAATTTTCAATCAATATGCAATTATAAATTATAATACAAACATAATGCGGCATGTACTCCATGAACAATTTTTTTTAAATTAAGGCAGTTTCTCATTTGCTTTTCATATTAATTAACAACTTTTGTAAAACTGAGAGCAACAATCTATATTATAGAGCGCAAGCTATCCAAGAGTAACAATGACGTCATGTTAACAGCGGCAACAACTGAACAGTAAATTTCGCTTTTACAGTGATTTTTTTTAACTTCTAAATATTGCACAATTTCAATTTTTAACCGTCGAATAGGAAAAATAAAATTCTCTTTCAAATGCAATATGTTTCAAAACTGTACCTCAATTTACTATGGTAATTAAAGATTTGTTTGTTTGAGGGGAGGTGGGTTGTGAAAAACAGACGCTTTATTATAATAAAATCAGTGGTGTACTTCCGATAACAATTGTTTTCTTTAGTATTTAAGTAGATTGAGTACCTCTTCCAATATATATTTTGCTGTTTGTTTCATACTTTGTAAATAAATTTAACATTTTCCGAATATAAAATGAAATTAAAAAAAAAAATTATGCAAAATGTGTATGATTTAAATAATTATTCACGTGTTCCGTTTTTCATTAACCACAAATTTCTTTAAAAAAATATTGTTATTTTACAAGCTGTTTCTTCTACAGGACATTAATAAAGAAAAAAGGAAATTTTGAAAAAGGGAAAATGCCCCCCCCCCCCCAATCTTTTACTTTTTTAGGATCACATTTTGCAATTATTACGATCTATGTAAATTTTACTTTTTTTATGATTTTGCATTCTTGTCCATTAAAATATTTTTTATGTACCCTAAAAATTTAAACAATATTTTATTTGATACGCCATAAATATTGATATTTTTTACAACTTACAAAAAAAACTATACAAGTATTATTATTGTGAAACTAATCGTAAAAAAAAAGGTAAACTGCTTCAAAAATAAATCTTCAAATAAGAAATTTTAATTGGAGAGACTATAAAAAGAAATATTCTGCCTTTTTAACCTTCTACTCTAACATCAACTATATAAGAAGAAAAAAAAAAGAAAAAAGATCATCTGCCCTGCTATTAAATGCGCGCAGGTGTTTTAAACGCTTTCAAAATTATCGTCTGCTTTTTTAACCTCAGAATAAGAGACGCACAACAGTGTATTTAATCTTTGGATGTCAGTTCGTTGGACAATACGCGTGTTATGAGCGTGTATAATTTCTACGTATTTAAAATTAAAAACCTGCACAGGATTCCGCAAATACAATTTTTATACGAATTTTCTTTCCATGAAAAGTACAATTCCTTTGCGTGGTTAAATTTGTTTTCCGCCAATGTTATTGTACTTCATTTGGAGGAATTTTGCCTTCTCAAGAAACTTTCGCTATTTTTACGTCAAAATAGAATATTGAAGATCACAAAGAAAAAGAGGTATGGAAAAATATTATTTTCCCTGTTAGCTTTGCATTTAGTTATATCGTTTTCAGTTACTTTCATGCAGTATTTTACAAAAGTTAAATATTTCGTTTAACATTTATCAGTTAAGTTTATTAAATTTAATGTTTATTTTGTTAAAATAAGTAACAATATGTCAACGATTTTAATCAGATAATTACTTTCACTAAATTCATTTCCTGAATCATTTTATAGTTATAAATTTCAAAACATCTGTACACTATTATAAAAGAATTATTATTAAAGGGAAATGTTCTTTATAATTACCACCTAATCCTGTAAAAAAAAAAATAATAATAAACCAATGTGTGGTTCCATTTTATGCAGTTATCTGAATTTATATATTTTTTCACATTAAAAACTGGTTAAATATTTGAAACTATGTTTATAATTTATTATTTTATTGGGTTATATAACTGTGATTATCTTCATTTCAAATGGACTTTATATCTAAAATTTTGGCCAAACTTTATTCTAAAACTTTTACGGTAGATTTTTTTAAATCAGCTTGCTCTATTTGTGATGAACAACAGATTATTGTGATTATTGCCTAGTCACGAAACATCGACCCAGATAGATATTTCACCGGCATCATATGATAAATTATATGTGTCACTATCGATGCATTTATTACAATTCCATAAATAATTGACAATAAATTAATAACATTATTATATTTTAATAACCAAAATATTGTTTTTAAGTATGTTTTTTACTGCAGTTGCATACCTCTAAACATACCAAAAGACAAAGTTATTTTCAGCGGGGTTAATAAGATGATTTTCTTTATTACTGCTATCTTTTAACGCAGTAGTTAATATAAATTGTTTATAGAAACCTCAACATACGACGATACTGAGTTAATTTTTAATATCAAAGTTTTATTTATCATTTAAACAGTTTCATACCTTTATGAATAAAATTAACTTTGTTGAATTTAAAAGTCTGCAGATGTCCAAAAATAGATTTTTTACAAAGGTAAGTTCGTACACGTTACAATTTTGTATTAAAAATTTAACAATATTTATGAGAAGAAACTATATAATTTTTTGTTTATTGTAAATATGAAAAAGTATCTTTTAGTAAATAATTTTTATTTTTATGATTTTTATTTTTTTTACTTGCTTAAAATGATGTATGTCAGAGTAAATATTTTTCAAACTGATGTTGTCGAGTCACAAAGGGTTAAAACATAGTTATAAAATAAAGGTTCCATGTATGATAACGTATTTTGATCTATAAGTTAAATTTTCTTTTTCAAAAATGGCAACTTTTATGAAATATTTTTCAAAAATCTTTCTTAATAAATTAAAACATACAGTTATTTTTCTTTTAAATATGATTTAAAACCTGGACCCCGATGTGAATATTTTGGGGAATACATTATTCGAATATTTTCACTAGTTAAATATATAAGATACTGTTTAAAAACTATTGAAATAGTTAATAAAAATTACCCTTTAAAATTTCAAGGCTTAAAGACCTTATCACAGTTAAAATATTGATTATTTTATTATTATCTCAAATTATAGATCTAAACTTTTTATACACGTGGTTTAAAATTTCAAAACTGTATTTTTAATATGTACACGATTGCCATTCAAGGGTTTTTCACTCATGAAAACTAAATAAATGACTTTTTCTCAATATTGATTTTTTGTTCATTCTTATATTTTTTAAGTTCTTTACTTACTTTAGTATTTCAGTTTATTATTTTTTATACATATTCTTTATTATGTATGTAATAAAACCTTGCATGGAATTAGTATTACAGATTTCTTTTTGTTTTCTATATATGAAATCCCATGAAGAAGAGTTAAATTTCATAGTTCCTCACTATATAGAATAATAATAAATTTATATAAAATCTAATATTAATTGAAATAGAAATCCATGCACAGTGTTCTATAACATATTTTAGTAATTGTAAAAAAAATAATAATAATAAAAAGTAAAGTAAATAAATTTAAAAAATATCAATACTTGTAAAAATAGCAGGAATTAAAGCATTAATTTATTTTAATTTTGTAAACATTTTAAATAAATCTATAGTTTTATTTTTCAAAATGTGCATTTAACTGACTATTAAAATATACTGCAATAACAATTTTTATCAAAATTCTTAAAATTAAAAATAATATTGAAAAGTACCGTTTCCCATTTATAGCAAAATCACATTAGTACTTATTTGCTTTATTTAAAAGCATTTCTCTAAAATTTTTAAATACCGAGCTGAAAATACAAAAAATGTTGCATTTATATTATAGAACAACAGAATCTTAATACATTTCACCACTTTTATATAATTAATTTGAAAATCTGCAAATCCACCTTTTGCTATTTAATGTGTAACCAATGGTAATGATTTGGGTTCGTTTGAAATCGGGTTGTCTCACTCGATTGCAGGATTTAAAAAAAATCGTTTCAAAATCGCGTTACCCGACCTGATAGGGTATTCATATAAGAATCGGAGCCCAAGCAAAACGTTAACTAAATAGACAGAATAAAATAAAATAAATAATTTAAAACCCCGACTTAAGTCCTGCATCGGGTTGGTTAATCCGATTTTACCCGCACCCGACATGACGTTCAGCTTGAGCCGAGTAAGAATAGCGATAATTGTTGTTGTTGTTGTTGTTGTTGTTATTCTTTTTGGGTTAAATTGATTGTAATTTTTTCGGGTTCGGGTTGATTTAGGGTTGAGATTTTATTATTGCAGCTTGGGTTTGGATTAATATGAAAAACTAGAATAAAATAATAACTTGATCTAAAGAAAAAATAAAATATTCTTTCAAACCTGTAGAAAAAAAAAGAAAAGAAAAGAAAGAGAATAAAAGAAAAGAAAAAATTAACCGACCCTTAATTTTCCTCATCGAATATGGGTAAAATATGGTCACTCGACCCGATGAAGAATCGTCACAATTGTCACAAACCTGCAGCCAAAAAAAATATATATATCTGAACTTTACGAGTTGGATTCGGGTAAAATCTGGTCACCCAATCCGATAGAGATTCGTCACAAATGTCACAAACGTCTAGCAAAAAAAAAATGTCGATCCGAACAATCCGGATCGGATGCGGGGAAAATTTGGTCACCCTATCCGATGCAGATTCGTCACACTTTTCACATTGAAGTCGCACGGTGACTTCACAAAGTAGTCACATTGTGAGGTCACAGAAAGCCTTGAAAACGGCCATAACGACTTCACATTTAGGTCACAGTGACTTCACATCGACGTCACGTGACGTCACGACGACGGTCACAAAGTCACAGTGTGACTTCACATTGACGTCGCCGTGACGTCACCATGCCTTACGGGTGATAGAATTATATTATTTCCATATTACTGAATTAAAAAACTTAATTATAGGAATCATATAATCTACCGACAGTTTTTTGGATAGGTGTTTCCGGAGAAATAGATATTAAATGGAAAAAGAGTCTAAATATGGAATTCAAGTTCTGAAACTTCAAAGCTAAGCTTAAGTTTCCCATTCAAATTTTCAGTAAATGTCAACAAAAGATAAAATGTTGCCAACTTAAAATGTACTTATTTTATTACGGAAATTAATCATATAGAAATAACACGATATCATTAATTTCACTTAAATAATAACAGTACGATCGCACCTCATTTGTCACGTTTGACGTACAATTCCGAACTTGTTTTATTTCAATTCTTATGGGATATTTAGTATTGGGCCATACATTCAAATCCTTTCATTTCTACCAAAGTGAACTGCTTAAATTAGCTAATTAAAAAATATCTAGTCTCTCATTTTTCACTTTTTGAAAAAAATACTCAGTTTTATATTTTTTAAATGTATTTTGAAATTTAAAACTTTGTAAAATTAGTAGCTTTAAAAAGATCTGTGAAAAATATGTTCTATTTTCTTTCCAATTAGTAAAATTTAAACAAAGATGCAAATAAGGATTAATTACGTCCTACAGAATTCTACTCCACTATTTTTCATCTCTTTAAAATACTACTTCTTTAAACGATACTTGTTATTTATCATTTTTTTACCATCAGCTTATAGATATACTTATCGTTTTTAATATAAAAATACCGTTTTCATTATTTCAGATACATTTTATTTTCTCGCTATAATATAAAACTACTAATATATCTAAAGTTTCTGCGAGTTTATTAGTTTTAAACATTGAGTACAGAAAATTTCCTTTTGCATTGTATTAAAAGCTTTTTAATGAATATTTTATAAAGAAGATAATAATCTTTTTTTTTAATGTTGGTTAACTTTACAAATTACTCTTGAACAAAATGCAGTTTTGATAAGAATTTATTTCCTGCATTTTAGAAAGTAAATGCTATTATTATTATTTGACTGATAAAAAAGAATCAACTTTTAAGAAATAAATATTCAAAAACGTTTTGGCGCATTTAATGTTGAATAGTTGTGATGTAAAGAATATTAGAATAAAACTTACAATGATTAAATATTTTTAATTACTTATTATATACACTACACATATATATAACATATTTTAATATTCTAAAACTTTTCCACATTTAATTTACTATTTTCCACTTTAAATATTTTTTTTTTCATTTCTGTTTTCTAAATTCGAATTGCGGCGATACCTCATAACTTTGCTTTCTCGTCTCATTTCAGTCGATTTCTAAACATTCCATTTGATAAATAAGCCTATTTGTTTATTTATGGGGACGCTAGAAAGCGTTTTTACCTCGAAAGTCACAGACGAAAAGTTATTTTTCTTCTGCCAGTGGAGTTTCCCGGCGCGTGCGGTCATTGGTTAGGAACCCTTTGCTTACGACACTATTTTAAAAATTCTGTACCTTTACGCACTGCCTATAAAACGACATGCACCAGGTCAAGACCTCACATTTCGTCTTTTTCTATCTGCCTGCTGAATTTTTGAGGCTTCAGTTTAGTGGAAATGTTTAACACCGTATTGATGATAGATTAACTTTTCTGCAGCTCGTTTTTCAAGCTTGTTTTACTTATTTTTTATACAACGTATCAAGATGTTAGTATTTTAAGTTTATCATTAAGGCGTAATTAGTGGAGAAGACATCTCCAATTCGATGTTTTGACTTTTTTTGCTCAAATACAACGTGATGAAGACCAATTTGACTGCTTTCCGAGGAGAAATTCCATTGGTTTGTTGCATCCATGTTTCTTTCGTCACAGTTCTCTATCATGACTCGACTGTCTGGTTTATCCTTGAAACAGGGACTCGGACAGCATCTGTCCGGATATAGTACATATTTTTTAAAGATCCCCTGTCAAAATTTTAACATCATGCCTGGAGCTGCGTAATATCATTGATATGATCCTACGATCGAGGCTGCCAAACATCATTATGGACAATAATTAGTACAAGCACAGCACCGTCGCTGTATCTAGTATTCACAGTTTAATTCCAATTAGTTAAACCACAATGCATCAATTTGTATTCATCGTCTTGCGCACACACACACCTCCCAATTTTTTTTCTTTGTAGCAGCTACACAACTACTATGCAGGTGACTTTAAAATACGTTATCATATCTCCAATGATACAATTGTACTGATTTCTTTTCATTTGCAATGTATAATAAAAATAAGAAATTCACGGAACTCTTTATATTTCATAGACCGTTTTGCTTTAGCTACCTATTGTGGAAACATTGATAATACATAGCTTGATTTTCTTAGTAAAAATAATTGTAACTTGATTACATGTTTTAAATTTATTAGTAAATGTGAATCTGCCTTATAATGGTTAAAAAACCGGTTATTGAATATAAAATTACATTTGAGGGCTTACAATAAAATTATTTTTACATGTAAGACGCCATTCCATACTTAATCGACATTGTTCTATAACTTTGTAATTGACTTTTCCCCTTTTCTCATACAGTTTTCGAGTTAGAGATGCAAACGCTCTGCCACATATCTCTGTTGCGTTGAACAACCAAAAACAATGTATAATACCGCTTCACTTGTCGAAAATAATAATATTATATTCAAATCAAAATATGATCGGGATAGGCTAATGGCCATCTACCCGATGATATTACCGCTGTCATGAAATAATAAATAAATTCACTTTTAACTACAGAACATTTAATTCACGATCGCACAACAAATAACACATTACAACATGGAATTAACACACGATACTACTAAAAAAGTTTTAGTTCTTATTCGTGAAAGACGTCATCACTTCACTTCACTTCAGTTCATATTATTGACGCAGCAACCTCATTGTACTGGTTCAGTTTTACTATACCTTTAGTGAGTTTAGAGACCGAAACGGGTGTTACTCGTATAATTGGAGAATGACGTGATATGAGTTTGTCAGGGTAAAGTTGAGTTAAATCGCTGTGAACACTTTTGAGTTATGGGCATGTTTATAAGCAGACACTTCCGTCAACCAATCTACCACTACACTTTTATCATAGCCATCATAAAAGGAATCGGCCTGGTGACGTTAGGCAATTATATCATAGACCTGTTAAACGTAGACCTCTTATACAACAGACTGAATCATACCGCCATTTAATACCCCAACCTACCAAAAACCAACCTAAAACCGGTTAGCTTACCATAGGTAGTGGACGGCGAGTGACAGTGACAGGGACGGAAAACACCTGCTCGGACGGTTTCCTAATTCTAAGATAGGTACAACATGGAAGTTATTTTGGGCAACAAGATGGCTATGCGTCAGTTATTGGAGTTTTAGTTTAACGTAGATCAATTAAATAGTCAGAACTCAAATGTACAGTGGGAGTCAAAAGAACGACAATTAACAGTTGCATTTAGCTATAAAGCGGGAAAAAAACTAGGTTTCCTAACCACGTGATCACTTTACACAACAAAATTCTGCAGGTAATGTGGGTTACCAGAAGTCCGGTTAATTTACGGCTCTGGACGCTACTCGTAACCCGTGTAAAGTCATCGGTCTCTGAACGCTTCGGGTTACCGACGTGTTACCCTAAGTAACTGAGGTTGCAGTCCGTGAACGCGCCCCATGACACAACGTTCATGGCTGTACTTAATTCCGCTTTTTAACCCTCTAAGCTCGTAGAACGTAATATTCCGTTCACTAAGCTCCAGGT
Organism: Maratus michaelseni; assembly: GCA_963931845.1. Classification (NCBI taxonomy): domain Eukaryota; kingdom Metazoa; phylum Arthropoda; class Arachnida; order Araneae; family Salticidae; genus Maratus; species Maratus michaelseni. The sequence goes on along the minus strand of OZ007590.1, from coordinate 345,797,547 downwards.
TTCACTGCAATATATGCAATGTTTAAGATAATGTAATTCTATAGATTTAATGAATTTTCAAAACATTGAAGAATGATTAACACTCTCAAGGGTTACATTCTTTTTTGTAATTAGGTTTTTTTTTATAATGCTGAAAGAATCATATTTTTTTAGCATTTAAAACAAAATGCAGAGAAAACAACATTACAATTTTACCCTTTTTCAAAACGCTCAGAGGGCTAGTCATTAGAAAAAACGGAATTAAGATGAAACCTTATATAGTGGATCATTAGGGAGTGACATATTTTTTGTATACTACTTGTATATTTGCATAGGTCGATCATACTTATACAGATTGTCTCAAACACATAACATACTTTGGGAGTATAAAAATTGAACTTATCGCGTATATGATGAAATTTGCTATCATCTAATATATAAAAATGAAAATTTGTCTGTCTGTCTGTCTGCACTTTTATATAAATCATTACATAAATACAGTTTGGAAGCCAGAATTGTGAATTGATACGTATAGGTGCATTAAATCACGACCAACGCAACTAAAGTAATACGGAATCGAAATAATGTACAGTTATTTTTTAATTAATAAAAAAAAAATCTAACAGCTATTTCCTATCAAATTTAAACAATTTTCGTTATAGAAGTTGTCAACAATTAAAAATCCACAGTAAAATTTCTTTCTACAACAATTAATTTTCTATTGAAAGATTTCCACGTGAAAAATGAAAATGAAATAAAAAGTTTCAACTATTGAAAAAAAAAGATTAATATGACGTCATATTGAAAGTATAATGGGAATTTTCAAACATTTCTCAATAATAAAAGGTGTATGAGTATGAGTAAGTACAGATTGCAGTTTAATATGACGTCATTAGAGAATTAAAATGAAAATTAATATGACGTCATATTGAAATATTCGAGGCTAACGAAAAAGACAGGCTACCGCGGTGCATTCCACTTATCTTTTTTTACAGACCGCTAGAGTGGCGTGATGCTTTTTTCGTACACCTGCATTGGTGGATTCGAGCATCACGTGACTCCCGCGGTCTGTAAAAAAAGATATGCGTAAAGCACCGCGGTAGCCTTTCTTTTTCGTTAGCCTCGGAAAGATTAACGGACTTTTTCAAATGTTTCAGAATCATACAAAGAGAGTATCAATATAAGTAATAGAGAAAGCAAGTAGATATGACGTCAGCAGGTGAATACAACGTCATGTGAGTTTCAGGAACGTATTGAATCATGATAAAAACACGATTATGGAAATATTGGCATATTTTAACATTTTGAAGTTCTCTATACAGCATGTTTAATTTTGAAATTGATTTTTCTACACAAACATTCTTAAATTTCCGGACAACGCCGGGTACTTCAGCTAATAGGAAATAATATATTGTTTTTATTTAAACCTTTTTTAAACATTATTTTGATTATACATTTAAAAAGATGTTTCACATGTTATAAGAATCAACTATTATGCTACATATATTTTTTTTAACAAAAGTTTTAAATTATTACATAAAATATTCTTAACTAACATTTATTTAATTTAGATAAAATATTTATAATTTGTTATGCATTACTAAAATATGAATGTAATATTTACATTCTTAAAATAAAACTTATTTAATATTTAATTAAGAAACGAAGGAATTAGAGTTTTTAGAAATAATAAATTGTTATTTTTACAGTGAGAAAGTATTTAGTATACCTTAATGCAGGGAACGCAATTTAAATATAAATAATCTCTCTCTATGTTTAAATTAGTAATTTAATTTTCCTTGAAAAATTTATTATAAAAAGTAAAACGTACAGAGATAAGACATGTTGTAATTTTTATACAGATGTATATTTACAATGAAAGTTTTAGACTACTTTTATTATAATAATTTTGCTAACATTATTAAGGATAAATCTCTCAAAATAAAAGTTTATCTAAATTTTTATTATATTTGCTTTTTAAATGCTTAATATTTGTTTAAACACTAGAAAAACAGTAATTGTAGGAATTTAAATTTAAAAGAAATTCAGAGATACTAATCTTGTTAAACATTATATTTTTACAAAATGTATAATATAATATTCTTTCATTTACGAATGTCTGCGATGAAATTTGTTTTACACAATATGGATTTTCGTATAAGTGATTAAGCGCCTTTTAAAAGTGTATATTATAATTTTAAACGGAATATAGCTTGATGAAATTTGTAAAAAAAAAAAAAATGTCTTTTTAAAAATTATCCTTGTACCTTTAGCGTCTCATTTTATCTCATTAAAATGTGATAATTTATATTAAATAAGTATGTATCTTTACTTGACATTTTAAAGACAATGCTGGTGTAAAAGTTAATAAAAACCTATTTTTTTACTAAAATATTTGTATATTTCTTTCAGTCACCAACGCGGCCACGCAAATAAATAAAAAGACGCTATACTTCTGAAAAACATCTCTTCAAAAACTTTTAAATGCGTTGTACTCAAAGTGACATATTCGAAACTAGTGGGCATTGGGAAAAATTCAGTAATTAAGCTATCAACTTCTACTCTACACTGTTAAATGTTTGCAGCAAACGGTTCAGTCATATGAGCGTTTTTGTAAAAAATGGCTACCATACCGCAAATTAACACTAATCTGACCATAATATGGGGAATAATATGGTTATAATAGCAATAAATTACTTTTTCTATAAAAACGATCAAATGACTGAACAGTTTGTTGCTAAATTTTAACAGTGTAGGGTGAAGCTATATGGGACACGCAATTATACTCTGAACTATTAAATTAACATTTTCCAAATTAATTCTTATTAATCTTGTGTTTGCAATTCCTATAATTTTGACAAAAAATAATATTTGGGCCTTTGTTTTAAAAGAAAATTAGTAATAAATAAATGACCTACAGAAATAAATAATTGTTTTTGAACTGAGATTAATTTTAACAGATTAATTTAGATTAGATTTATTTTAGATTAATTTTAACACAATTATTCTAATTAATAAATAAATCATATGAGATGTAATTATCCAACTGGTCGAAAAATGTCCAGGCCAGGATTCGAAACACGGACCTCTTGGCTGAAGTTTCCAATGCTCTGCTAACTCAGCTATCCTGGATTAAATGTGATTCATACGATTTATTTACCGATTATAATAATTGTGTTAAAATTAATCTAATATAATTACGTATCCAACGTTTACTGGAGTTCTATTACCTGCGATTTATTCTGTTGAGCTGATTCAGATATCAGACTAGATGCTATGATCAATAAGGTTAGTTGGGGGAAATACGTCCTACAGATTCGTCCAGGATAGCTCAGTTGGCAGAGCATTGGCACCTTAAGAAAAAAGGTCCCTGGTTCGAATCCTGACCTGGACATTTTTCGCGCAGTCGGAAAATTACATATCATAATAAAATTACTTGTTTCTCAGATTTTTATATAAAATTAACACGTACAAATTTCATCCAGAAAGTAAGTGTCGTTTGAATATTAAATAAGATTAGCCATTTGTTTCCATTTGTATATTATTACAGAAAATTCTTCACACCTTAAACTACTTTTTGATATATTCACCATGCGAATCAAGGCATGTGTCATATCTTGGCACTAATTGCAACATGCCCGTTTCGTAGAATTTGGCCGCCGGTGACCTGAACCAGTTCTGAACGTTTACTTTGATCTCATCATCCCTTGCAAAGTGCAGGTCGGCAAGAAATTTTTTCAGATGAGAAAACAAATGGACTTGTTCGTCGATGCAGTGCACCAATGCTTCGGCGATCAACGACGGGCATCCACTGCGCCCCTTGTCGTGGACTTTTCCCCTTCCTTCGTTGAACATCCTAACCCACTTTCGCACCATATCTTCACTCATCGGGTGTCTTTCAGTAAGTTTCACTTATCTGACGATAAATTTCCCAACGTCGAATGTTTATCACATTCAAAATCTGGATAACAGCCCTTATTTCACAGCTGGCGGGCCGATCGATTGTTTTAAACATGATTACCGACAAACAATGACTTCAAACGTGCACGTTATCAAACAAAGTGGCTAGGCTAATTCGTTCTCGAGTTGAAGGATGTAACCACGCATGCACGACCTTCATGATGTCAGATGCGTGGGAGATAAGCGAAGACGGCGCTTACTTTCTGGATGTGCTTAGCATGTAGAAATCTGATTACAAAGGTTAAAACAAAGATCTTAAATAAACAAAACTCTGTTTCGAGATCAGTGTCCTTCAGTCAGAACAAAGAATACGAATTATTTACTTGTTCTGAGCTTTCTGATAATATTTTTATTAAATATTATTTTTAAGTTTTATCTAATGTAATAGGGATCTTTATTTGAAAATATACAGGGTGTCCCAAATGTATCTTTAGAACTTTGATCCTTCATAAAACTTAAATGAAATTAGATAACAAATATCTGTTTATTGTATAATGAACAGCTAATTGCAATGTTTTATGTGATGCTAGAAGAGATGAGTTCAACATGATCACCTTTGGTTGCACGAACAACGTCGAGACGGTATTCAACCTCCTGCCATATTCTTTGTAGCATAGCCACAGGAATTATAGCGATGACAGTAATAATCCGTTTCTTCAGCTCATCCAAATCCATAGTGTGAGGTACACAATATCTTTAATATAGTCCCACAGGAAAAAGTCTAGGAGGTCGTCTCTTGACGTGTGCTTGGCTGGCTAGCGCCTGTTATATGAAGCACACTACCGGTCTCCATAAACATCTTGTGTCACGCGTATATTGAGGGCCTGGATGGTATGTGACGTCCATATTTTGTTCGAAAATTCCTTTGGACTTCTGTATGTGACGTAGTCTCTATGAGCCAGGCCACACACTGGCCCGTTTCCCGTGGTGAAGCCATCACCAGTTAGGGATCTTATTGGGTCGTACCTGAAAGCACATTCATTTTAGTACAAATAAAACTTTGAGTTGCTGTTATACGCACGCGAAACCGAACTTCACTCTCTTATTTCATTTAGGTTTTATGGAGGATCAAAGTTGTAAAGATAAATTTGGGACACCCTGAATTATCAATGTTTACTAATCAATGTCAAAACTTACAAAAATTATTTTAACGTAATAGGGTTATCCCGTCCTCCTTCTCTTATTTTTTGCGTTCGTATAACAGTTTATTTATCTAATTCATTCCTCATTCTGGATATTGCACCTAAGTAGTTTAATTCACGATGAAAACATTGATGTAATTAAAAGAAAAAAATTATTAATTATGTCATGCAAGTAATATTAATGATTATGTCAATTACTGTATTACCATTCATATTAAACAGTAACATACATTTCCTTAAAATGACACTGTATCCAAATATAATCAGCTGATTTCAGAAAATGTGTATATAGAATAATGTGATATGGAATGGAAACATTATTTAGCTTGGAAATAAAAAAAAGATTCCGAGAATCAGAAGAAAGATAATTATACAGTCAGTTTCTTAAGAAATAAAAACTGATACAGAAACAGTATTAAAAATTACTAAAAATTACTAAATTGGCTATAAAGTTGGGGAATATAGAAGGATACGACGCATATCATTACATGTCATCTACATAATTTAATAACTTAGATCAAATGTTCCCAAATTGTGAGTCGCTATTTATTAACTGATGGGTTTTAGAACAATCGGTCTGAACTTCAAAAATATATGATTGATTTCTTTGCTGCAATAATAAAAATAAAACAATCTATTACAACTTTAAAGGTAAATATCGTGAAAAGAAATTGTATTTTTATTACATTGTCTTTCTTTAAATAACTTTCTAAAAATATGTTTTGTTAAACTTTGTCTAAAGTGGGGCATGAGGCTAAAAAATTACAATTACGATTCTGTCTGAGGTGCAAAGCAATGCCCTAAATCGAATGACTTTTCACTGTAATTTTACTCTCTTCTATCATTAATAGAAATAAGTATTGTAATCAAATTTTTTCGACTTCCGGTTTTTGACGGATTTACATGTTTTATGGGTCAGAGATACCGAAAAACACGTTTTTACAAAATGTCTGTCTGTCCGTGAGTCCGTGTGTGTGTGTCCTCTTTGTATCATGGAAAAGTTTACGAATAATTGAACCAAACTTCACATACGTATATGTTTTTGACTATGAATGTCAGGTCGTAGTTAAAAATGGGGATATTCCCCAGGAGAGGGGCATTGCGATTGCGATTTTTGTACGATTTTCTCTACTTTTTGCAGCTGAAATGAAGAATTTATGAATATTTTTCAACGAAAATTTATATATAGATGTAATATCATATGCGGAAATTTCGATAAAAATTTTGGAAAAATTTGGTCTGAAGATGGCGTTGTGATAAACAATTTTGAAGTATTAACATGTATGAGATAGCAGATAATGTTTTGAAATTAGCACATCCGACTCGTTTCTAATACATTCATTTATAAACATATTTGTTTATTTTCTTTTATCAACACAAGAAAGTATTGGATTCGTGGAAAATTTTGATTTCCGATTTTCGACGGTTTTTATAAGTTTTATATATAATGTACTGAACATGACTGTTTTTAGAAAATGTCTGTCTGTGAGTCTGTGTGTCTGTCTGACTGTATGTGACACAAATTTTGTGAGCTCTGTAACTCATGAACTACTGCGTAGAATAGGATGGCATTTAATATGATTTATATTCTTATGTGAACTTGTGTTGATTAAATTTTGTGCAAAGTACCTCAAGAGGATGTGCCGCAAATAGAGAATTTGATGCTTATATCTCCAGTTTATGTATGCATAATTCACCGAAACATCAAATTTAGAATCATCATGATAGAAATAGAATGTTATTCAATTTTGGTTGCGGTTATCTAAGCTGGGGTGTCGAAATTCAACGATTTGTTTAACTTATGTGAAGCTTATATCAGCAGTTTAAATGCCTAGAATTCAATGAATAAGCCCCATAAATATGGGAATACAGTATGCATAAAACCTATTTGCTAAATCGACTTAATTTCATATAGGGTAAGTCCGGGATAAATGCCTTACTTAACCCCCCTAATTTTTCTCTTTTATAGTAATGATTTCTGCAGTGCAGATGTAACCTATGTACTCCAAATTTTATATAGAATTTCATAAAAATATTACTGTAATATAAATACCATATAAAATAGTGCTATTATCAAAAACTTAATTAATGATTTTGACCATACATCACGGACTTCGGGGTTAAACGTCCCACTTGTTTCGGAATAGATTCCGTAAAAGAATAAGGAGCATAGGTAATTAACATTTATAATTCAAAATCTGGATTTCCGTTAGACTTAATATACTATTAACAACAAATTTACGAGATTTTTTTTTTAATAATTGAACTCACAGATTCTGTATGCTAATCCTGCACACACATCCACATCAAAGGATATATTGCAATCCCCAATTCCTCGAATAAATGGGTATACAAAATTTGAAGCCAATCGGATATTTCTAACGAAAGCAAAACTTGTTTAATCTAAACTATGAAGGATAATCCTCCCCCCCCCTTTTTTTTTACATTGTATATACAAACTTTAAAATGTAATTAGGAAAGCAAATTTAAAATTCTCAAATTAAATGCGTTAGATTTTTATGTTTCATAATAAATGAGTTCAAAAATTTTTATATACTCTACGGAAAGTTAAACTTGTGTAATTTGAATTAGGAGACTTGTTAGGTAATAATCCTCCAAAAGGATTATGGCCAATTAAAAGAAGAAACCAATTTTTTTCTCACAATCCTTGGGATTTAAAAAAAATATTCTCACATATCAAAGTTACTTGATAATTATAAATGGGGGCCTTATATCGAATAACAAGGGAGGCATACATCCCCGATGCAGGTGGGGCATGTATTCTTTTAATCCGGGATAGATCCCCCAGCTAATAGCTCTGGAAGTAGGACAAATATGACTGCAACCTATATCTAACACATTATTCAAACAGCAGTTGCCGAACAGTTGATCTCGGTTCAGGGGATTCCGAGTTGCAGACAACTTTACGCCCAGTCTATTTGTGAGTAGAGTGTCTATTACTCACAAATAGACTGGGCGTAAAGTTGTCTGCAACCCGCTACTTGTTTCAACAACATTCACTAAATATTTCATGAAACTTTTCTAGTAAGTACATTATATTTCATCTTCTGCTTGTCTCTATCTTACAAGAGCATACACTAGCTGCGAAGATTATCTCTCTTTGATGGACAAAACATTTATTTGACGAAATAAATCGCTGTAACTTCATCTTCTACACTTTTTTATAATAATTGACTGCAGAAGAATGTCACTAGCTCTGTCACACATCCAATAGCTGAAATACAGTAACTAGGACAACTCACCCGATGGGGCATCTAACCTGGTTTTACCCTAACTCATTCCGTCAATCAAGAAGGAATTCTATGATTTATTTAATTGGATTCATTTATATAGAAGAACGTTTGGTTATGGTCACAACATACTAATGTCCATAACGTAGTAAAACGTTTTGATAACTCCATTTTCACATTGGCAATAACTATTAATGTTGAAGGGGGCATACTTTGTACCAAACGTAATATTTTCAGTCAATTATACCAAATAATCCATGTACTTAAGGTGCCTGACTACGTACGGAGCAATTTTTTCCAATAAAGCTATTTAATTATTGTTTGAACTTATTTTTATTAAGATTGTGACTAGAAACTGTGGAAAAAGGTAAAAAATATTTCATTAATTGATGAAATTTTGGTAAATGGGGGATTTTGTGGTAAAATTTAGTAAAATTTGGCCCAATACGCAAAACACGCTATAGAAAAATATATTGTTTCTATCTTAATTTCCTTTTTACACTTCATACTTATGACATTGGTGGAGGCGATGAACTAAAATCTAAGAGATATTTTAAATGTTTCAAAATTTATAGCATATCGCACATTTTTACATGCTGATTTTCTTAAAATTCATCGATTTCTTTTCACGAAAACATCCATAAAACAAAAAATATTTATTCTAAAATTAAATATTTAGTTCATTGCCTTCACAATAGTATAAACAACATGAATTTTAAATTTCATAGTGATATTCTGATAACTTTTTGAGATATCATGTTTTGCGTATGGAATTTTCACCAAAAATTACATTTCCCAAAAAGTGCATTTAAAGTTTAGATTTATGTTTTACTACAAGAATTTACACAGTAATATGCATCTAAACTTCACTGTTTTTATGAACCGTACTCTTTTTTTTAAGTACTGAGCATTTGTTTATTTCTAGAAGGCCATAGTTTTGCTTCGCCCCTCCCAGTTAGTACCTTTAAATAGTACTTCCGGTCCTTTAAACAGTACTTACGGTTTGAGCGACAGCTGTTGAGTAGTTTAAAAACCACTACAACTCCAGTTCTATTTGTCATACAATAAAAATAAATACAGTTTTGGAAAGGAAGGAAGTTGGGCTTTAATAAAATATAATAAAACCATTTTGACAATTTTGGTCGAAAACCACTTTTTAAACGTAGTCAGATACCTTAAGTATTAGGTGGGTCACATAACTATAACGTTTGAGATCCGTTTGCTTAGATACTTTAGAATAATATATTATGCATTACTATTAAAATGATGTTCATCTTAAATCTATCTAAATTCAATTGTTATCTGCATTTTATTGTGACTGAATTAGATAGAATCGAAGACCATAATAAAGATAGTAAACAATTAAAATGTAGCAAATGTAGCAAATGTAAAATCTATATAGTATTTTGTCAGCGCATAGATTTAGTAACAAATAGTTTTACAACTCATTTGTCAAATTACATTATCATCATATAAACATTATAAATTACACTGATAGAGAAATTTAAATAATGCTCACATTTTGTATAAAAATCATAACTAGGGATTTAGTTTTTTAATTAAAAATGAGATATAAATTTTTTAGTTTGCATAGGATTTCTGAATTTTAAATTAAGAATTTTTTTTCCCATTAAAATATTATACACAATTTTCCAAATTGTGTCTTTTTCTATTTTGCATAATTAAATATGTTTATTTTAGAATCATGAAAAGATATAGTAAGTATAATTATTAATTTTTCAGATTACGAAAACATTTAACTTTGAAAGATTATATTTAAAAGAAGTAATAAATTTGATTCTATAACTTGAAAATCTCTATATTTATATATTGTCTGATTTCACCTTTTTTTGTTAATGTTTATTATTTGAGACTACGAAGGTAGTTTGATAAGTTCTCGGCTTGACACAGAGATGGAACAACTATGACCAAATGAAGATGATGTTTGTAAAGTATTATTCTTTACATGACATGCTGCCGAGTTTCAGACGCGTGAGTTTATTGGTTATTGCAGGGCGATAAAGTAAAGTGAACAAGTTTTGATACTTTCGAAAAAATCGAAAAAATTGAAGTTCGAGTTGTAATGAAATACTTTAATAAAAAAAAGGTTTAACCCCCACGGACATGCAAAAACAGTTACATTACACTTTAAAGGATTCTTGACCTTCGTATTCTATGATAAAATAAGTGAGCTGCTGAATTTAAACATGGTACGAAATCCGTTCACGATGATGAACGTTCAGGACGCCGAAAACCCGCCACGACCGACGACATCGTCTCAAATATTCACAATGCCGTATCGAATGATCGCCGATTGAAGATACGGGAACTTGGTGATATTACGAACATCTCGATAGACCGTATCTACTAAATTTTACACGGTGTTTTGGGTATGAAAAAGATTTCAGTTCGATGCGTGCTGCATTTATTGGATGTCGACCAAAAATGCCAAAGAATGAACATTTCTCAAGAGTGTTCTGGAATGTATCGTGTTGCAAGATGGAAAATAAAATGAAATATTGTCAAAAATCTTGTATTTTCTTTGTCAGGCTGAGAACTATTCGAACCACCCTCGTACAGAGCTGCATTAACGAATTCGCACGCAAGAGTTTGTCTTAAATGTATTGAGTTGCAAGGGGACTACATTGATAAATAAAATGAAATTATCTCAAAAATCTTGTGCTTTCACTGTCAGGCCGAGAACTTATCAAACCACCCTCGTATTTGAACTTTACTATTGCATAATATTCATATTTTAAAGAAACAGTTTTTTCTCAATTTTCTTTTCATTTTATTTTTATTTAAAATAACGTCACTTTTTACAGAAATCTTATTGTTAAAAATAGATGTGCATTTTCTGCATACCTAACACTTATTCTGTCAAACGCATTCTGTTATCATATCTAAATACAATTTGTGTTTCCGAATGCATATGAATATTTTTAGGAGAATTCAAACTACATTTCAAAGAGATAAGCAGAATAGCATTTCCTTTAAAAGTAATTATAAAATAGTCACGGAAAAACTTCTTTCAAAGATTTTAGATATCGGAACTGGGGAATGGAAATTCATATTTCCTGTTTTCCATCATTTGTGTTATCATTAAATTTTTACATTTCCGAAGTTTAGATTTGTCAACATTTTCTTAACATAAAATCACTGTAATATTAAAAATAATTTTGTACTGATAATTTGAAAGAAATTATCATTTTTGTTTTTTTAGAATTCCGTTGTCTTATCTGTTTCCGATACAACAAAAAGAGAAAAATAAAGTCAACTTAGTTTTAAATTAATATTTTATCCTATTCTTTACATGTAAAAATAAAACCTAATTTAGATTTTTGTAAATATGAAATTATTATTTATTATTTATTAGATTCTATAAGAAAAATACTAGATTTTTTAAAATTTATTAGAGTGTACAAGAATAATGTACATTTTTTTGCGTTTTTAGTTACAATAAAAACTTATATATAATTCTACTATATTAAATTAAATAGCTTTGTTACACACCAAAAATTACGAAGTACAAGTTTCCGTGGATTGGTGCGTTTAAATGATCCCATAATATTAATATACTAATCATAGCCGCACTAATCGAAACTTATATTAAATTGGAAGCAAGTTGGAAATTGTACGTCAAACCAGACAAATGAGGTGCGTTTGTACCATTATTATATCTGTGAAATGAATTATATCGTCTGTTATTATGATATGATTAATTTCCGTAATAAAATAAATACATTTTAAGTTGGCACCACTGTATCTTTGTGTGACATTTACTGAAAATTCTAATGTGAAACTTAAGCCTATTTTTGAAAATGTCAGAACTTGAAATCCATATTTAGACTCTTTTTCCATTTAATATCTATTTATCTGGAAACATCTATCCAAAAAAAAAAAAACTTTCGGCAGATTACATTGCTATAATTAAATAATTTTAGTATAAAAATTCGGTTTTTAAATTCAGTAATACGTAAATAATCAGACTCGATCTTAAATATAACTTAATCACCATGGCAACCTAGAATCATTATCTATAACGGGATATCTTTGAATTAATTACGTATGATACGATTTATTAGAATGAAGAAAACTTTTATTAATATATTTTTAAGTTTTGATTCGATTTTCATAAAATTTGAAATAACTCGACAAAATTCGGCAAAGGTTAAATATATTAAATTTAAACCATTCGTTGGGTAGTTTTTGCGCTGTTACATGCGGACAGACGGACGAACCAGACGACGACTATAATTGCCATATTAACTTAATGTGTTAACTAAATGTGCATTACAACTGCATTTTGATGCACTTATAATGATGCACATACACTCTTTTCTTACACAAATAGTGAAACACACAGCACAGCAACGCCATCTGTTCACAGATATATGTCAAAACCTAAACAACACTAATTTAACTCAAGGTCTAATTGAATATGAAAATTGTTTGATCAAATTTAATTCAGTATATACCGAGATACAGCTATGAAATGAAAATCATAAAAAAACAGCTTAATAGATCCATCTGTTTGTGATATACAGGGAGGTTATAAAATCTTTCCCTGATTTAAAAAAATATATATTTTGAATCTAATACTGTAAAACTTTTATTATGGGAAAGTCGTGTACTTAAGTTTTTTTTTATTCCATCGAAATTTCCTGGAAGATGGATCGGACGCGATGGACCAACACCATGGCCTCTTTGCTCACCCGATATTACTCCTCTAGTTTTTTTCTTTGGGGGTACATAAAGGACAGAGACTGTACAACACCAGTAAAATATATCGAAACACTCAATCTCAGGATCACAGATGCTGTTTCTAGTATGACAGTCCAAATGTTGCGGATTACGGTGGTAAGAAATGGAATACCGCCTTGACATTCTTTGAGCTACCAAGGGTGCTCACATCGAAATTTACTGACTAATGTACTTGTATTGAAAATGTAACAAATATCTTAACAATATATTGAAACAAGCGTAGGCCTAATTATAATCGTTTTCTGCAATACATTTTTGTAAGTAGGGAGAGATTTTATGACCACTCTATACATCCAAACCTAAACAGCACAAATTTATGTCATGGTCTAACAAAGCGGGAAATTTAGTGACATTTTGTTCTTCAGTTATTGATTAAGTGAGGTTATTTATCAGATGCACACAAATCATATTAAGTATAAAGTTATTTTGCTGTACAGGGTACATATTATTTTAACCCTTTAAGCGTTCGCCAGAATTTTTCATATATGTATTACGATTCATGAAATAATAGATATGAAAAGAATTGGTATGAGGATTTATATTTAATAAAATTACATATCTATGTTTCTTGTGCACTTTAAAAAATTAACATTGATATCAAATTATTATCATTGATTATCAAACTTTGTTAATTCAGCCTTTGAAGTCAAAATTTACGGGACGGAAACACACGGTTAGGACGCTTAAAGGGAAGTAACGAATACAAACAAAATAACAATTAAAAAACATTTAGAAAAATCTATTATTTGAAATTCAAAATGTAAACAATCCTTTTCGTGGCCGAAAGAACTTTAAAAAAATGTTGAATCTTCAATATTTGAATTTAAAAGTACACATTAAATCAAATAATATAAGATAGTACATAAAAACTTATTTAAAATTTAATGCAATGTTGCATCTAAAAAGCAACTCAAATATTAAAATATATTTTTTTAAGTTTAAGATCGGGAATAATTGCACAGTAAAATCTCTTTTTAAAAATGTTTCTCATTATGTATTTATTATTATTATTTTTATCATGTGATATCAAATATTTATATTTCTTGTTTAAAAAGTTTAAATAAGAGTTTATGTGCTTTGAATACTGTGTAAACCTTATAACAACGACAAGTTAAATATGTATATTATTTTATGAAAAATAGTACGGGTGACTGGTCTTACTGCTTACACTTTTATTTCGGTTAATTCATTCATCAAATAACAAAATTTTATCTTTGTTTAATTTTTCGTTTATTTCACATCCGTCACTTTTATCTCTTTCAGATTTTTAAGAGAATTTTTTGATGCATAATTTGTGTATCATTCTTTATTCACAAACCTACTTGAAAAAGTAGATCTATAAAAGTAAAAATGTTTTCCTTTCATATTTTAATATTTTCAATATGTAACAAATGATTTTGTAAAATATACAGGGTGTCCCTTCTTATCTATAGCTAATTTCTGCCAAGTGCATGTAAAATCCGTCGTGGGTGCAAACTCCTCCAAGTTTCCTATGAATTATACATCTGGAGATGCCTAGTCAGGTGAAGGTCTTGTCACCTGATTAAGATTCTAAATTACGGGACCAATTCCTTTCTCTCTCTCTCTTTTTTTAAATCTGTCAATTCAAAAAAGTTAAATAGAAACCATAAACCGACAAACAAAAAAAAAATTGTAGCAAACCATAAGAGAGCACTGCAGTGATGCTAACAAAGCTCTTTTCAGGTGGATCGCAGGCATACTGTGATCAAGCGAATATCACCCCGCGTCCAGGTCCACTCGTCAAGCTAGGCACTCGTGATCGGCAGGTAGGGGCCTGTTTAACGGTATAAAAAAACCGTTTGATTCAGAGATATAGTCCTAATTGTAAAAATTTTCAACCAATATTTTTCTTCCGCATACACTTTAGAAACGACATTTTCAAAACTGAGCAAAAAATATTCAAATCTGAGTATGTCGCACAGTCAAAATGGCTCCGAAACAAAATTATTCAAGTTTGAAACATGTATATACTCATTTCTGAAAACATGCACACTCTCAAGAATAAAACATCATGTGTTCATATTTGAATACATCCATGTTTCAAAAATGAGTATGAACGGAGCGCTATGTGCTCAGCTTTGAGTATGTCCATGTTTCAATTTTCTGAGTATTTCTGTTATTTCAGAATTGAAAGAAGCATTGGGTCGTATTTGAAACAAAAAGTTTCATAACAAAATGGAAACATCGATTTACTCAGATTTGAAAGTGTAATTTTTCTCAGTGTATG
Organism: Maratus michaelseni; assembly: GCA_963931845.1. Classification (NCBI taxonomy): domain Eukaryota; kingdom Metazoa; phylum Arthropoda; class Arachnida; order Araneae; family Salticidae; genus Maratus; species Maratus michaelseni. Next base: position 345,782,203 of record OZ007590.1, on the reverse strand, counting down.
AATGCCGATTTACGTCAAATAGTAATTTTTTTAAAGTTACGAATTTTTCATTTTTATTTGGTTCCAGAGTCCTATCAGTTATATATATATAGAAACCTGTTTAGCGGACTAGCAAGTAAATCAGCATAAATTCCATTCATCTATGACCAAAAGTTATGATACTTTGAAGTTTGGCTCGTAAAGAACTTTTGCGACAAATGTCGCCTAAAGGTGAAAGAAAATAGACAGTTGGTAGTATGATTTTTATAATTTTTTTACATGGAAGGGTTAGACATTTTGTTTACTTAGTGTCTTTTTAGGCTCGTTCGCAATTATATAAATACGTAGCACCTATATTCGTCGTTTGGTCCTCCCGTCCATCCGTCTGTTGGTCTGTCCGCAGATAACAGCACAAAAACTACCGAACCGTATGGTTTGAAATTTAATATACATAATCGCTGCAGAATTTTGTCGATACATTTGAAATTTTATAAAAGTCGAATCAAATCTTAAAAAGATATTAATAAAAGTTTACTTCATTCTATTAAATCCTATAATACGTAATCTATATAATAAAAAAAAACACAAATCAGGTGACTTAGGAAAGCAAATACGGGCTAACCATTTCTTTTTTAATATGCCAGGAGGCCATTTTTATTCGAAATTATTTTTTCGAATAAAATTGCATAAAAGTTACATTTTTGGAATGATCGTTCAAAAAAAAATGTTCAAGTATGTATAGATTCTGAGATAAATTCAGTTGAAATTAGGTTGAAAACCGAATATCGCAATCCATTAAAGTAAATAAACACAAGAGATTCGTTCATTATGAGTCCGTCAATTATTTCCAAATGACCATTTTTAAAATTTCATAAATTGCTGTGATATTTTACCAGTTTTATTTGTAACAAAATATCCCTAATCCTTATTTACCGAGAAATATTCGAAAAATCTTTCAAATATAATTATTAAGAACTCTAATAAATGCATAAAAACAAAAGAAAAGGAAAAAACACATATTCTGATAAAATTAATGCAATTATTTATTTACCTTCTTGAACTGGCAAGAAAATTAACAGCAGAAATAAGTTACTTAGAAAAACATGTCCGTTAAACTCTCCATTACTTCGAAGGAAAATATTGCTAAAGGGTAATCTTTATGCCATCTGCAACATAAAGCAGCTTTAATTGTAGTATAGTTGAAGAGTTATTTTGTCGTGGGCAGTGATTTGTATGAAAAGCTTACTTAACTATTTTTTGTCACTGTTTTAAAATATGCGATCAATCATATTAGAGTAAGTCTCCTTCCTTAAAAGTATTGTTGTCATATTAGAACTTTTTTTTTAAATATTTACCAGAAATTCTAAATACTAATATATTTTTACTTAATTACAGACATTCTGTGATTAAATAAGCATAACTGCCGACATCCTTTTTTTTCAAGCGAAAAATCATATATGAAACCAGAGAATTTATTTATTATAATTATTTAATATTGTGACTTATTTCTATTTGATTTCATTTATTAAGGTAATTTCTGGTACAAGGTACGTTTGTTTGACTTTTTGAATGTAAACGAGTGGAAGGTAATTATAAACCAAAAATTGTTACTTTAAAATTCTGGTAGATACCTTGAATAAAAATAAAACATGCTAAACGTTTAAAATCTACAGCTTAAAAGCCCGGAAATAAAAGTTGAAAAATTTAATCTAATAACACATTACTTGATAAAATTAGATACAATTAGATGCAGCAAACAAATTTATCGAATAGAACAATATATATACAATTACATACTTAACAATCTTCTAGTTTTTCTAAATAAAAGAAATACTAGAAACCAGAAAATATGTTTAATGAAATGTATCTTCCTCCTATGCGGTAATCAATTGAAATCAACTTGTATTCAATATTTACAGTTTCTGGTTCAAATATATTTATTTGAACGGGGAGAGCTGCCAAGTATGTAAGGGAACTTCGGGTATTATAGAATATATTTTATGTTTGAGGCAATATCACAGTTCGATATAATTTAAAACCAGAAAACCAAATACAATCACAAACTGCAACTATCTGTGATTATTTAATTGTAGACAAGAATCATTTTACGAAAAATTTCATCACATGCAATCAAATAATGTTACGAAAAAAATATTTGGAGGGTATTATGAAATTGTCGAGAAGTATGCAATAGCTAATTAAAAATGAAGTTTTAATGATGCAATTACTAGCGTATTTAAGCCCATGATTGGCGATAGAAAAATTCCCATTTCAGGGCTACTATAACAAAGTTATTTGTGCATGTAAAACAACGTTTTATACTAAAATAAGGACGCGCTACAACTCTTTAATTGGCGTGTTACCCATATCTTTTGCCGTTTTCGAGATAAGAATGCTTTTATCCGCTAAGTGTCGTTCTAAACGGTATCATTGCATAGCGCATAACCAGAATACTATACTTATGCACAGTGGTCATCACTATAGCTGACGCTGTTCTGAAGTTAATGGGAGTGGATGGGACATTATTGGGCACCCTGTATTTTTATGAAACTTATATTGCAGATAGACGGACAGAAAAACAGGCAAACGGAAGTCATAGACACTGACAAAGGATGTGAATTAATTTTCACTTTGCTAAACAGCGTACAACAAATATAGTGAAAAAAGTGTGCAGACCGGGGATCGAACACAGGTACCCTGGTATAGCGCACCAAGTGCTTTACCATTTGAGCCATCTGGACGACATGCAGTCCGGCATTTTTCACTTATTAAATTTATGCGTAGTTTCAGTCTTGCTGAAAGTTTTATTGGAAATTTAGCCACAGACACTTTTCAACTACGCTGGAAAGTGTTATTACGAGTTTCTGTCATATACTAAATTTGTAATTTAATAGACGATATAATGCATTTTATTTCTCCATTTAATTAGCATTATGATATTTTTAAAACTTTAAGTATTTTTAACCATATATACACTATAAATAATAAAGCTGTAAATGCCAGTAACAATGTATTACAAAATTGTTGAGATCAATTTTTTTTAATATGCGCAATTTGGATAAGCACCATAATTGTAAATCAAAAGAAACTCTAAATTGAATATCTATATCAATTTCCTAATAAATGCTAAAATGTTTGTACAAATATTAGGATATTATGTCAACAGTGCTGATTAACGTATTTACAACATGTCGAGGAAAAAAATACAACTGGAAATATATATTCTCTTGTTTATCGAAATTATTATTTCATATATTTCGCCCTAATCGATATTTAATTTATTATTTAACACACTAAAATTGATTTTAAGTGACATAGTATAACATCCTGGTGTTTTGCTACGTTGACAGAACGACGTAACTCAGATTCAGAGCATTCCTATTTCTAGAAAGATAATTGTTGAAGGGAAAGTTCATGAAATTATTTACCAGGATATCAATACAACTTTTAGACGTTAGTTATAGAAATGGCAATTGCTATAATTATCCTCCGAATATTTCACAAGGTTTAGAATTATACACTGAAATTTATTTACCTCCACAAGTAAATAGTTTGATTTAAAAAATAATTTCATATTGAGCATTAAATCATATATCGTTAAATTAAAAAAATAAAATACTTTTTATAATTATAAATTGCAGTATTTGTTTTCAGTTGAAATGAAATACTGGATTTCAAATACATTATATTAATCGTCTAATAAATAACAAAACATTTGTACAAATATTACGTCAACCACTCTCATTAATTATTTTCAACATGTCACTGAAACAATCTGCATCATTAAATGAATATGTTTTGCTTGTTACACGTGTTGTTGTTCACCCGGTTCTATTTTTCATCTATTATTTAACCCATTAAAATTTATTAAAGGGTCACATAATAACATCTCGATGTTCCGTTACGGTAACAGCACAATGTAATTTAGCTTCGAAAAGCAAACATTCCAGTTACAATTACGTAATCTATTGAAGGTAAATTTCATCAAAGATTTCGATATCCATGGAGTTATTAGTCTTTATTTATGCAAATGTTTATTCACTATATACGTTTATTTACTATGATGTTTATTTAAAAATATTAATTACTATACTATTTTTCAAATATTTATTTCATTTAAACTACTGAAAGTTATGTTCTGAAATAAATTTGCGTGCAACAATGCTTGATTTTAGAAAATAAATTATTTTTTTATATATCAAAGAATTAATCTTATGTTATAAAAATTAAAACAGAAGATATACGTTTCTCATTAAAATATTTCCAACCTATCAGTGAAATGAATGCTGTGTATTCACTTCTTCATAGGAGTTATTATTTTACTTAAATCGCCCGACTCTAAATTTCATTTATTAGTTAACACACTACAATTGATATTTTATTATTACATTAATTTGCATTAGGAAGATATTTACACGATTCAATAGTGCAGTTAATAAACCTGAATTACAGTAATACATAAACTATCAATATGTAATTAATTTATATAATACGGATATAAATTACAAAAAAATAAAATTTTTAAAGTATAGCTTTTTACCTTTCTGTTTCTGTTTCAGCGTCTTTATAATCTTCCATGTGTGTAATTAGAAATACATCATTTAGCTTATTCTTAACCTGATACATAGCTTGCAGTATAATCTTCATCATCCAATTGCCATTATTGGGTGATAAAAGTATTTAATTTAATATATATTTTTATTATTTTTAAGGCAATTTCTTTTCCAAACTTGGATCCAAATGTACTAGAATTTTTGTTCAGTCAGTCCCTTCCCTGCGGTATCATATTATTAATGTATCCAACAAGCCTAAAATTGTATGACCAAATATATATAGGCAACTAAAGTGAGCTTGATATTTTATTATTACATAAATTTGCATTAGGAAAATATTTATACGATGCAATAGTGCAGTTAATAAACCTGAATTACGGTACTACATAAAGTATCAACATGTAATTAATTTATACAGTACGAATACTGTATAAAAATAAATAATAATAATAATAAAACTTAAGTAGATAATAAAAATTTAAATCGATACGGTGCTTTTCTTTTCAGACAATTAAGCTCTTAGCCCGGATTTTTTTTTTTTTTTTTTTTTTTAAGAGTGATGCAGTTACAATGGCATAATGTAAAAGAAATACATTTCCGTCATTATGTGTCAAAAAGAAAAGTGATTCTGACACGCATTAACGTTACAAACATCTACGAAATAGGGTTTAATTACGTTGTTTAAAGTACCTTACTGTTACCAATTACCTTTTCTTTTATGTTTTACAACGTTTATTTTTATGTTAATGTTTTTCACTAAATATCACTTTTAACTCGATATGAATAAAGTTCATAAAAAATTATATGGGCAACTCAATAAAGCTAATATTAATAAAGAAAACAGATTTTTAAATTCATAAAAAGGCAGGTAAATGAGAATCTTTAATTTAATGTATGTAAAATAAGAGTTATTCAATATCATCTCAAAGTTATTAGTGTTCGTTAAACATCAGATATCAAACACAAAGAATTACACATTAAACAGCTGATTTACAAGTACTAATGCCAAAGAAGAAAGTCATTAATTTTAGTATCGCTTAGAGCATTTAAAGACAGTAATGAATTACCGGAAAAGATTAATTAAGCTACATATTTTAATTAAGCACACATTAAGTCGAAACAAATGAGAATTCTACTCCAAATGCACTTACTTAATTTAAGATAATAATTTCAAATACTTTTTTTTTAATATGTAAAATTGCATAAACATGCTAAAATCTCAATTAAAAATTTAATTACTGCTTTTTAATTGTTTGCATACACGGTCCTATTTTAGGAAATATATAATTGGAAACTTGAGGAAATCTAATCTACGTTTATCACTTTTATAAGTACGCTCCAGAAATCCCCTTTGTTACAAATGTAACGCGAAAGTACTGAAAAAAAAATTATTGAAAGCTATTAGTTTTAGAAAAAAAAATCAACAAACGAGTGTAGTTCAGATTTCTAAAATTAAAAAAAAAAGGAAATCAAAGTAAGATTCAAACGAATTTTATTTGATGTGTCCGAAGTTAGAAAGAAGAGAAGGTAATACTTTTTTCCCCCAATAAAAGCATTTTATTAGTTTTCTTTTCAAACATTTTCTATTGTATTTTAACTTGTTTTAGGTATATTCAAGTTGTATAGGTAGAAGAGTATTATCTTTCAATATAGATTTTATAATTTAACCCTTTGAATACTGAAATCTTACTCAATAGCATTGAAAATACGGCAAACACCCGAACGTGAAATATGATGTGAGATTATTTCTCTCATTTTCTTCTACCTTCCTATTTGTCAGCAGGACCATAAGAGGTAAAAGTGGAACCTCCCTAAGATAACTAGTACAAAAGGCTCCCCACCTGTTGATTCGAATAATTCCCTGCTCTGCTACAATAGTTAGATATTTACGAAGGGTTGAAAATGGAACAAGCATTCGGGCGGTCTGCCAGTAGTTTGCTAGGACGGGTGTCTTGGGCGGTTTAGTAGTGAAAGTGTTAAACGAGTGGGAATCATTAATAAAAAAAAATTCCGTATATGCAATAACTCTTGAGTTTCATTACATGTTCACTGCTAAAGTGAGTTCTTATAATTGATATAATTGCTTATTTTCAAGCAGATTTTCTAATCAAAGTACCTCTGAGACAAACATTTTATTGAGCATTTTATTGATTTTGAGAAAGACATGTGACTTTTGAGACTTTTGAGACTTGATTACTTCAACATAAGATCATTTTGTTACATTCATTGTCGGACAAGAATTATCTGAAAACCTAGAAACGGACTTTATTAATATACGGACTACAATGACTATACTATCTATTACGAAATAGTTGAAATTTCTTTAAACAAGGATACATGTAACTTACTAAATTATGCAACTGACAAAAATTATAAAGTTAATTTTCTCATTTCAAGTTCATTTCTTTTTACATTGTATTGCGCATTTGGATTTATAAGAATTGCCAGTTGTTCTATTTTATGACGCATAAATGAAGCATAAATGAAATTTAGGAAGGAGTTTTATATCGAAAGGGAAATGTAGAATATCTTTTAAGATCAAAAACGGAAAATAAGTTTGACAACATTGATTGCGAATTATTGTTTGTTCCATTTTATTTAAAACTATTTTCTTTATTTTTCCTTTCCTATAAAAATATTTATAGTAGATATGAAATGTCATAATTTAAACACAATTCGTAATTTTAAATTTAATGTACCAGTTTAATGTACCTGTTTAAATTAAAAAAAACAGTTACAAAAATACTATAATTTGAATATGATATTTACATGATGCTATTTTCGATACAGAAAAATTTGGTACAAACTGAAAGTTTAACCTGTATTTTTTTTTTCTTATGTTTGTAAACTGAATAAAATCAATAGTCAAAATAAGACCATTTCTTCAGAAATGTTATATATAGTTTTATTTTAAGTTTTAAAATTGAAAATTGGGAATATGTTAAAAAATATGACGATATATACATATTCAAACATTTGTTTGGGTTTGTAACTAATTTTGAATATAAACGAGTTTATAATTTTAAAACGTTACTATTTTATATTTTAGACATATCTCTCGTCCCAAAAAAATATACTCCCGGAGATATATAATTTCAAAATTAAGTTAAAATTCCTTAAGAAGTTATTCTTCGGTTATGTATTTTAATTTTATTATCTTAATTAAATGTATTTAACAATATATATGTATTTTGTTTTACTCTAATTTCCATAAAAAAATGTATCAAAAATGAAAATTATAACCTTATCAGCAGGGAAGACCGAACTATGCTCGGTTAAAATTAGCTTTGTGTTCAACTCAATATGATGATAAATTCTCTGTACAACATATAATAATCAGTACAATACTATATAGGAATGACAAACTGAAAATTTAAAGCAAGAATAAAAGAACATAAGGCAAATATCAAATATGACAGAAAAAATACTGCTTTAGCCAGACAATATAGAAAGGAGCAGTTGCAGATTGATTTCAAGAATAGTAAAATAATTTTTCAATCAAGAGCTTATTTCCCATCCATTATCCGTGAATCTATAGAAATATATTTACGAAAAGATAACATTTGCAACGAAGCCGCTTCATTTGAATGAGCTAAAATTTGGCACGCGATGATTGATAGATTGAAAAAGCAATAATAATAATAATAATAATAATAATAATAATAATAATTTTTACGTTTCACAGTTTGAAAAATTTAAGCACCTGCTAGTCTTGGACATGCGATCTCGTGGTTTATGTTTACTATTTTCAAAAATATTGTATTTAACATTTAGATCTGAAGATGTCACCACTAGAGTGAACGAAACATATGTAATCTGCATTAAAAAGGTATTTTTAAATATTCCGTGTTATGTTTTTTATCACTTTAAGCATTATTAGACTTTAATTTAAAGTTAACAAGTGATTGTATTATATTATTTATATAATAATCAGTTACATGTATCCTGATTTGTTGAATTATGTTTTCGAGATCGTTCTATGGATGCTGATTGGTTGGATCCTGTATCTTATTGGGTATCTTATTGTTATCATCATCTTATTGGGAGTTTCTAGAAAATTCCTTCAGATTCCAATAACCAATTTTTTCGCCATATGTCGCCAAAAATTGTCGAAAATGCGCAAACTTTTCACAATCTTTCATTTTGCGCCAAGCATGCGTTTTGACATTGCTAATCTTGAAAGTCGATTTTCTCTCCAAGTGTTGCCCACATTTCGCCAAATTTGTCTATATTTGGCGAAATGTTGCAAACTTTGTGACTTCGTTTACTGCCAACTGTTCAACAACTTAACTATTTCGACCTTCATGCATTCACGCTGAAATGGATTGAGCTGTAGTGACCCCAAAATGACACACTAATCGAATTTTTTCTAACGACCTAGCGCAATGATCGTCTCGTACCCCAAAACTGTAGAATACAAAATCGTTAAAACCATTTTTAGATAAAATTAGCTTGACCCATAGTGACCCCAAAATAACCCACTAATACAATTTTCTCGACCCTGTAACACAGCCCTAATGTCTTTTCGTAATCCAAAATGGTAGATTACAAAATTTAGTCAAAATCATTTCAGCCATTTTTACATAAAATTAGCTGGACCCTGACTCAAATTGACCTGAAATGACCCACGAATCAAATATTCTCGAATATATGACCTAGTCCAATGGTAGTCTCGTACCGAAAAACGGTAGGATAAAATATTTATTCAAAATCGTCTCAGCCATTTTTAATATAAAATTAGCTTGTTCATGACCAGTAGTGACCCTAAATGACCCACTAATTCAATTTTCTGAACCATGTGACCTAATCCTATGCTCTTCTCGTGCCCGAAAACGATAGGATACAAAATTTAGTCAAAATCGTTTGATTCGTTTTGTATCTAAAATTAGCTTGACACTTAGTGAACTCAAAAATGGCCCGCTAATCGAATTTTCTCGAACATGTGATCCAACCCAATGGTGTTCTAACCTTCTGACCACCACGAACTGATATATCCTTTCACTAAGCTGTAGGTTTCACTGCCATAGAAGCATTATTTAAATCAATACAATTCTATTAACATAATGCAATTTTGAAAAATTGAGCAATGATTACTACTCTTAAGGACTACATTCATGCAGGCAATTAAATTGTTTTACATCATGTTGGAAAAATCCTCTTTTTTTTAACATTTAAAAAAATTACAGAGAAAACAACAATACACTGTTGCCTTTTTGCTCGGCGGTCCAATGGTCCTTATGGTAGGATACAAAATTTTGTTAAAATCGTTAGAGCCGTTTTAAAGGTAAAATTTGCATACATACACACAGAGAGAGACAGACAGACACACAAGATTTACTCATATTATAATATAGGATAAATAATTCCAAATATATTCTTTTTACAGCTGGAATTAAATATATGAATATATGTTGTTGAATATATGTTTTATGAATTTTGTAAATATTTATATCGCTATTGAAAAATTGGATTTTGTTAATTATAACTTCAACAAAAGCTTAGCCTGCAATGGTTTGAAAACAGAATGAATGATTTCAAAGAATTATTCATTATTATATATAATAGTAGCAACCTGACAAAATAATGTTACGAATCTAAATAACTGTATCTGTTACATGCATGAAGCATTGTGTAAGTGAAAGGTAAATTCAACATTTAAATATCACTTTACGCAAATATTAAACAACGTCTGAAATGCCAATTCCAGTTGTTTAAAGTCTTTATACCGTCAGGAAACGTGATCATTAACAGCAATCTTAAAGTGAATTCAATTGACTACATTTTAATTGGGACTATGGGCCTTTGAATATTCTTATTATTACAGACTACGTTCATATTTCTCTGGATGTTTACATTTTTACAGTAATTTTTATATCTTTACGTAATTTATTTATGAAAGTATATACATACATAAGCATTTGTATGCATATTACAGTTTTTAGCAATATGTAGATAAATGCAAAGCCAATTCTACCATTATTAAAGCTGTATTGTTATTTTTACACCATGTAGAAAACTAATATTTGTTTTTAGAAAAACGTATAAATCCTATGCACCAAAACATAATAAAAATAACAAGGAAATAATTGATATTGTAACTTTTCTTACACATTATAATTATAATATAGCATCAAATATTATAAAACGTACATTATTTAGAATTGTAAGAAACCGCAATTCTGGATACTGGTTTGAAATGCTGCTTTTTAATTTTTATTGCAATTGATATTAATAGATTGGACAAACAAAAAATACATTATGATCTACGATAGCCAGATACTATAATTCAAGCGGCCACTACAAATAAACCTCCAGCTCATTTATTAAAAAATGAAAAATTTAAAACAGAGAACAGACATTACCTGGTACAGAAAACAGACATTACGCTCAATTTAGCTGTGAATTTCCATCGCTTACTTAGTTCATTAATCAAAAGATGACATAACATTAATCGCCAAACCTTCAACAAAATTACAAAATCTAGTACACAGAAAAATTGACCCCATAAATATGCATGAAAAAGCAGGAATCTATATCATATCCCATTTAAATGTAAAAATAAAAATGAAGTGTTTACATACATAGGTATGACAACTAGGAAATTACAAGACTGCATAAGAGAGCATAAATCAGACATAGAAAAGGGAAAGCCATCTACTGCACTTTCACGGTTAAATTTAAAAACAGAAATTGATATCTATTTTAGTAAAGTAAAGATTATCGCGCAAATGAACGACTATAATACATGTATTGTAAGGGAGTCAGTGGAAATCCTGACAAGGGGTGGAAGATCGTGTAATGATATGTTGTCATACAACGTGCCAAAAATCTGGTATAATCTACTTGATGTGGATGGTAAATTTGGGTTGGATAACCCACCTCGCTCAGTAGACTAGTCCATCCCCCTTCCCCCCCCCCTTCTCCATATGTGGTTTCGCCTTCTACTATTTAAACAGCTTACATTCCGGATGTTACAGATTTTTTTCTCATTTCCACCCTCTGATGATGGCCACGTTTTCTGGTTGAAAGCGCTCGGGACTCCGATGGATGTTTTTAGCATCTTGAAATGGTTTTAATGTTTTAGAGCCTTTTATTTATTTACACCTATTTTAGTATTTACACAAACTGTGATCCATTTTAATGGTTTCATATTTTAAATCTTACACAAAGGTGAATTTTGTTCCAATTTTATAATATTTTTCTATTTATTAAAAAACAAAAGATGAAAGCAGTGCTAAATTGAAGATCCTATAATTCTCGAAGATATAATGTACACTGTAAAAAATTTTGGTCAATAATTACGGTACATATACTGGCAACATTGTGACCCGTATATATACCGTAATTTAACTGGACGGTATATGTACCGTAAAATATTTAAAGTATATGCACCGGCTACACTCTCCCCTCTCCTCAGGCCTGGACGTATTACGTAACAAGAGCAAGAGCATCACTTCAGGGGTTGCCGTACACCGAGGCGGGGCTACCAGCTTTTTCCTTACCGAAAAATAATTATTTTACGGCATAAATAGCAATTTTTTACTGAAAAACAATCATTTCACGGTATAAATAACGTTTATAATCGAAATGGCACATAAACGTTTTTTGTTTACGCCTAATATACCTTAGAAGTACGGTAATCATACCGTAAAGAGTGAAAACGGTACAAGTACCGTTACTTTACGTTACATCTACTGAAATTTTACGAAAATTTTTACAGTTTAGGATTGCCTGCTCAAATTTGAGTACGACAAGTGGCAACCCTGTAGAAAACAGTGCAATATGTGGACACTTCCTTAGTTCATTAACTAAAAGATCATACCAAAGATAAAATGTACAGCCTTACTGATCTCCATTGAAATATATAGGGTTACCAAGTGAAATCATGGTGCAAATAGTTGCAACCCTTCAAAAATTGATCTTGTTTTTGGCACTGCGTAGTTCACTAATTAAAAGTTAAAACTAACGCTAAAACGTAGGGGTTAAAATTATCTACTAAAGTGTATAGGGTTGTCTAGTGAAAACACGATGCAACTATTGACAAATATTTAATATTTTGGACTATTTTTGGTCAGTTGCTTAGTTAGTTAATTAAAAGATGAAAGCAAAGCTAAAATGCAGATCTTAATATTGTCGTTTAAAAAATGTAGAATTTCTTGCGAAACCTTGGCTACGACTAGTAGCGAGCTGCCCTCCAAACATTGGGGCTATATTTGGACAATTTCTTAGTTGATAAGTTAAACGCTAAAACTAACGCCAACACAAAGCGCTGAAAAATCTCTATTAAAGTGCATAGGGTTGTCTAGTGAAATCAAGATGCAACTATTGGCAACCATTCAGTATTTAGGACTATTTTTGGTCAGTTGCTTAGTTAATTAATTAAAAGATGAAAGCAATGCTAAAATGATGATCTTAATATTCTCTTTAAAAAAAGTAGGACAGACTGCTAAAGTTCGGCTACGACTAGTGGCTGCATTCCAAACGTTCGGGCTATGTTTGGACATTTTCTTAGTTCATTAATGAAATAATAATACGTACACTAAAATGTAGATATTACATATCTCCAAAAAACCATATACAGCTGTCCATTGAAGTCACGTTTTCACTAACGACAATAAAATGATGACTAATAAAGTGATGATCAAATAATAACTAAGGACGTAAAAATAATATAATACAAATAGCACCAGGAATATGGTATAAAAACATACCATATATGAAGATGTGTATTTACCAAATTTTCTTCAACAACATTTCCGGTTATATTCCGAATGCATGTCCGTTTCTGTCAATGTCTCTGACTGCCAAAAATTTATTCTTAAGAGGTCAAGAATACAGGTTTCATGCAGGCACCCAATATACTGGTAATTTTTGCCGACCTACTTCAGAAATAAACAAACATGCATTTTATATGAATCCAAACTTTTGCAAATACCTCTTGGCACAGAAGAACACACTTTTAAAATTTCAAGCTCCATTGTCCCCATAAAAGGTACACTGAGAAAAATGACACTTTCAAATATGAGACACTTTCAATTCTGAAATACCGGAAATACTCAGAATATTTAAACATGGACATACTCAAAACTGTTCACATAGAGGCCAGTTCATACTCATTTTTGAAACATGGGCAAACTAAAAAATGATTAGAATATGTTCAAACTCATTTTTGAAACATGGCAATACTCAAAAATGAGCACATAGAAGTCAGATCATACTCATTTTTGAAACATGGCAAACCTAAAAAATGAGCACATAGAAATCAGCTCATACTCATTTAAATGAAATTTAATATTTCCATTTTTCAAGAGAAAAATAATTGGGGCGTTAATGAGCTGAAATGCGTCAAAAAGAAAATTTAGTCAGTTAAATTGCAATATTCAGAAAGCGCTTTTTCATTTAAGAAATATACTGATGACAATTGAATCGAAAATTTGTGTAATTCATATCTCCCCTTACTCACATAAATAATAAAAGTTATACAATTTTAACCACCATCTCAAATTGACCAAATCTATCCAAAATCCCGTTAAAAATTTCCAATTTTCTCAGTAACAAATTAATGAATCTTATAAAAATATCAACATGCATCCAAATCATTCAATGACTTGTATTTAAAATAACCCACTTATGTGATCTGAATGGCGAATGGATAAGGCAATGGTTTTGTAGCTAGTAGGACTCAGGTTCAATGCGATCTCTGTGTAAAAGCGTAAATTTAGTTTATCCTCCCACGATCATAAATAGAACCAGAGATGGCAGCACTAACGCTTTTTTCTAGATGTTCTTTGAAACATAGACATACTCAAATCTGAGCACATGATATTTTATTCTTGAGCGTGTACATGTTTTCCGAAATGAATATATACATGTTTCAAACTTGAGTAATTTTGATTCGGATCCATTTTGACTATGCGACATACTCTGATTTGAGCAATTTTTACTTAGTTTTGAAAAATGTCGTTTTTAGAGTGTACTAGGCTACAATAGTATTCTAGAAGAATAGTAGTCTTGTAGAATAATAACTAGTGTGTATAGGCTATAATAAATAAGTATTTGTAGTACTATTCATGAGTGAATGGATAAAAACTCACAAAAAAGAACTGGATTTTATTTTAAGACTCTGAAACATACTTTGCTTTTCTAACTTACAAAGAGTCTCAAGTAACTAATTGGTAGAAATTTTAGAAGTGCTTGTTATATTAGAATCTTTTGTGTAATTTAGCATTCTACTGGATGTAAAAATAAGGCTGCGTGAATGAAATGATTAGATATAGGAGACAATTTTGTTCGTCGTTATTTTGAGAAATGAGTATAATGGACGATCGTTATATCAAGCGTCTACAGCATATGTGACATGGAGTTGTTCTTTGTTCAGAAGGGTTTTATCTACATCCTTAAATGAAAAACTTAAATTTGTACTAACGCCTATTAATCATTTAAAAATCTCTAGATCCGCGCATGGCTTAGAGTAAGGGTACTAAATTTCAAAAGTGTTTCAAATTAAAGCATTCACAATATCTAAATATACAGAAAGTCGTTCGCACTTTATGGAAGCGGTTTTCAAATTTAATTTCTACGCATAAATGACATATTAGTTGCAACAATTTTTCTCTACTGTATAGCCCAGACTCTTGATTATAACGCTAGATCGAAATTTCCATCATAGTCGATTTTTCTCTTATTACAATCATATAAAGTTTTTCCCACACATCTTGGAAAACTTTCCAAAGTCTTCCAATGTGTTGGGAATAGCGCTTCCTAACTCACTGTTTAACAAACACATAGGTGGTGATAAATAAAAATTTCTCGTAACACTCGATGAAGAATGGCTTTATTTAAGTGTATAAAAAAGCATTTTTTTAATCAATGAATAGAAGAAAAGAAAGAAATGGATTTGTGAATGTAAAGAATAATTTCCAAAAGAATTCCTGATTACTGCTGGATTTTTTATGAAATTAAATTAAAGGTAAAAAATGCAGTAAAGCTAAGGTGATTTCACTTTATTATCAGTAAAATATTTTAGAACCCATTTTTAAAGGCGAAATCCCAGCTTTATATGAAAAAGGCATTAATTGAGCTTCATATGAACAAAGTTTCCCAGCAGTTCTTCCATAACTGAACTGCAAATAAAGAATACCAAACGGAAATAAATTGTGTATAAAATCACCTGATGCACAACCCCCTCATTTAAATTAATATATATATATATATATATATATATATATATATATATATATATATATATATATATATATATATATATATATATATAAAGCAATTTCTTAACCAAACTTGTATTCAAGCATCCTAGAATTTGTTTATGAGTCTGTACGTCTTCACTGTAGCACTGCATTCAACTAAAATGAGCTTGATATTGTATTATTACATTAGTTTTATTTAGGAAAGTGTTTATATGGTGCAATAGTGCAGCTGAATTAAAGCCTGAATTACAATAATACATATACTGACAAAAATGACACTTTCAAGTCTGAGTAAATCGATGTTTTCATTTTGTTATGAAGCTTTTTGTTTCAAATATGACGACCGAGTGCTTTCAAGTCTGAAATACCAGAAATACTCAGAATAATGAAACATGGACATACCCAAACCTGAGCACATTGAGGTCAGTTCACGCTCATTTTTGAGACATGGACATACTCAAAAATGATTAGAATAAATATTCAAACTCATTTTTTGAAACATGGACATACTCAAAAATGAGCACATTAAAGTCAGTTCATACTCATTTTTTAAACATAGACATGCTCAAATTTGAGCACATGATGTTTTATTCTTGAGTGCCTGCATGTTTTCAGAAATCAGTATATACGTGTTTAAAACTTGAGTAATTTTGATTCGGAGCCATTTTGACTATGCGACATTACTCAGATTTGAAAATGTCGTTTTTAAATTGCAAAGTAAAAAATAAATATGCAATTAAGTTAGTGTAAATGTTCCAAACATTTTATAATAAAAAAAACTTAAATAGTTAATTAAAATGTAAATCGATATATCGCTTTTATTTTCAGACAGTTAAGCCCCTGCCTCGGATTTTTTTTTCTTCAATAAATGGCATCACATTTACAATGACATAATGTAAAATAATTAAATTTTCTTTATTATGTATCAAAAAAATAAAATTTATTCTGAAACTCATTATTATTACAGACGTTTACGGAAAGGGGTTTATTATGTTGCTTAAAGTACTTTAGTTGTTGCCTATTAACCTCTTCTTTTATCTTTTACAAAGTTTATTTTTATGTTAATGTTTTTAAATAAATATCACTTTCAGTCAATACGAATAAGTTTAGTAAACAAATTAAATGGTCAATTTAATGAAGCTAATATTAATAAAGGAAACAAATCTTAAGTGCATAAAAAGGCAAGTAAATGAGAATCTTTAATTTAATGTATGTAAAATAAAATTTATTCAGTATCTTCTGCAAATTATTAGTCTTTGTTAAACATCACATTTCAAAGTCTACGAATTGCACCTTAAACAGCTGATTTGCAAATAATGACATAGAGAAAGTCATTAATTTTAGTACCGCTTAAAGCATTTAAAGACAGTAATGAATTACGGGAAACGATTAATTAAGCTAAGTATTTTAATTAAGCACACGTTAAGTCTTTTCAAATGAGAATTATTTTTGAAATGAACTTAAGATTATAATTTTAAATACTTTTTTCTTTTCAATAGTTTAATTCACTTCAGTTCATTAATTACATGTTTTCTAAATTGTAATTTCACTCGTTACAAACCTAAACCACAAAATCTTTCCGAAAACTGTTATTAAATTACTTATTTTTATCTCAGTAATAATTAAATTTAATTGATAATTACAAAACGATATATATTGTTATTTTCATTCGAAACATGTTAAAATAAATGTGTACATATAGAGAATCCTTATTTATTATTTTTAATCTATTTATTAAAATCTAAATTGTTTTTGTTTTGTAATAGGCGGAATATACAGTTAAAAATGATTTAAATAAATAAATAAATAAATATATTTATATATAATTAATGTCTCGTAGATGAATGATTTCATAATACTTGAAAAAAGAAATGTGAAAACACTCTAAAAACGACATTTTCAAAACTGAGCAAAACAAAACTCAAATCTGAGTATGTCGCATAGTCAAAATGACTCCGAATCAAAATTACGCAAGTTTGAAACATGTATATACTTATTTCTGAAAACATACACATACTCACGAATAAAACATCATGTGCTCACATTTGAGTATGTCAGTGTTTCAAAAATGAGGATGAACTGACTTCTAAGAACTCATTTTTAGGCGCGTTCGTAATTATATAAATATGTAGCACCTATTGTCGTCGCTTGGTCCGTCCGTCTGTCCATCCGTCTGTCCGTCCGTCTGTCTGTCTGTCCGTCCGTCCGCATATAACAACGCAAAAACTACCTAACCGAATGGTTTGGAATTTAAGATATATTATCTTTGCAGAATTTTGTCGAGACATTTCAAATTTTTTACAAATCGAATTAAAATTTTAGGAGATATTAATAAAAATATTTATTAAGAAATTTGATTTTTTTTTCAAAATCGGTGCTTTCTTGTTATAGGAGCTTCCGAGGTTTAATCGTCAAGCGACCGAGATACTTATTTTATTACAGAAATTAATCTGCAGACGATATAATTCATTTCACAGAATTAAAAATCATCAAGATCTGAATATTTATATAACTAGCTATAGTACGAACGGACCTCATTTGTCACGTTTGACGTACAATTTCCAACTTGTTGAGTATGTCCATGTTTCAAAAATGAGTATGAACTAACCTCTATGTGTTCAGTTTTGAGTATGTCCATGTTTCAATATTCTGAGTATGTCTGGTATAGTACTTTTCCGTTATACAGACACCATTGTCGCCAAGCATACATTTACATAAATTTGATACATACATTTACATACATACATTTACATAAATTTGATACATACATTTACATACATACATCTACATACATACATACATTTAGATACATTATGCATTAGCATACATACATACATTTAGATACATTATGCATTAGCATACATACATACATTTAGATACATTATGCATTAGCATACATTTTGGCAGGGTGTCCGTATAACCGAAAAGTACCATTTTTTTCAGATTTCAAAGTGTTATTTTTTTCAGTGAAGTGTAAAGATTTTAAACTTTTAGTGGTTGGGTTAATTTTTTTGCACGAACAGCACACGTATTGTTTTCCACAGTATTTATGTTAGTAGTTTTAAATGCATAAAAGAGTACTAAAATACTCATTATAAAATATATTACATATAACAGTAATAAAAATTTAATTTTATTGCCTTTTTTGAGAACAAATATTTCTAAAAAAAAAGTTATCGTAAAATTTGGGACAGTGCGGTTGCTGTAAGATAAAAACAGAAGTAGACTAATTATGAATGCTACTTATTAAAACATTTTTTAAAATTTTTAAATATTGTTTTTAATAGGCAATATTTTGAAAGTATTTTTCAAACGCATGTCTCTTTTTATGTGTTCCTTAACAGCATGTAGTTTTGTTTTAAGTATGCATCTTTAATTTAATATATTGCATTGCTAATAATATAAGATCATCAGCTGTTGTCTTGTATATCTATGCAAATATTTTTAAATGGCTGTTGTACTACAGTATTTTAAAGAGTCTACATGAAGAAAGTTTTTATAAACATTGTAATTTGATAATGGTTCATATAGTATAATTTTTTTTAATCAACTGCAAAGTGTATTACACTGATAACAATATTCATTAAATATTTTAAAATCCACCAAACGTTTGGGGATCTGCTAGTGACGTCATATATTCTATTCATGAAACAAAATATTACATATGTTTACAAATTGACAAAACCATCCATTTTAGGTTTAAACTGTAATTTATTGAATATGATCTATTTTGCTTTTAAAAAATCTAATAATGAAATATTCAGACAAATCTGAATTTTGTTTTGTTATTCATATATATAATGTACTGTATATATATTCTATGTAGCATGCTTTTCCATAAGTAAACTTCTAACGAAATATGTTGTTTTAATAAATACGATAGGTGAAATGAATAAACAAATGTCATTTTGTATTGCATAGTTTCATATTATTCGAATTAAGGGAAATCTATATGTAGAACATTTAAACAGAGATTAAATACATTCAAAGATTTGTATGTATTGTAAAATGAACTTACGTTTCTTAAGCTTCTAACATTTGAAAACAACAAACAGTCTGGTTGCGTAGAAACGAAAGTGTGTTTTTTTAACGCCTTCACACTATCATATTGTGACATTTAACATCTTATATCTATGATATATTGAGTTATAAGGATAATTCACGCATAGCACGTTGATATCAAATTAAAGTTAGTTTGATTACACTATATCATATTTTATCTCTCTCTGCTATTTCCTAAGTTACTTTGAAAATCATTTGAACGATTATAATGTGAGAACTCATGTCACTTGTTGAATTTTAACAGATAAGTGTATGAAATTTTTTTTAAAGAACTGCATGCAATTGCTAAAATAAGCATAATAATATACATTCCTGAAATTTCAAAACTTCTCACTCAAATTTTATTTTTCATCGCAAAATTATACATCTTACAAATACATACATACATTTTTTTTGTAAAATGTGGATATTCATTATGTTAGATGATCCATATACATTTTCATATATTTTGCTGGAAGTCAATGGTGTTAACTAAAATTATTTTTGATCCTACACATATAAAATATATAATATAGCGTTAAATAAATACGTCAGCACTGAATTTGAGTGTAACTATATTCGGATAACATACTTTGCCTTATTTAATCGCAAAATTTGGAATAATTTTTGGCGTTTAGTAAAGCAAAGATTGTTATTTAGAAATAATAGCTCTCAAATGCATGGACCATACGAACCCTGTCTAGCATTTGCACTTGCACATTTATTTATAATAAAAAGAATAATTAATATACTTTTAGTCTAGAATTTTCTAGAGTATTATAAATATATATTATATTGATAATGGTTCATATAGTATAATTTTTTTTAATCAACTGCAAAGTGTATTACACTGATAACAATATTCATTAAATATTTTAAAATCCACCAAACGTTTGGGGATCTGCTAGTGACGTCATATATTCTATTCATGAAACAAAATATTACATATGTTTACAAATTGACAAAACCATCCATTTTAGGTTTAAATCTATATACATCTTAAGAGTTAACCCTTTTGTTTTTTCTGCATTTTTATGTTTTTATAGGGACATTTACAGTTACGTGTTACAAAGTGAGGATGTTTGTTAACTGTATACATTGTTTCCAATTACACATTTTTAAAACATTTTGGACCATCCTATATAGTATAGCGCAGAGCTCCCAAATTGTCCTCTTTTAGAATACCGGCATTTTCTTAGATAATTTTTATTTTTAGATTTTTCTTGCAAATTTTGCTCAAACTACTTTCGGAGGTAAGTTTTTGCGAAAATGTTGTAGAAACCTACCATGAAATTTTCTGTTAAAAAATATTGGTATTCAGTTGGCGGACCATTTGGAAGCCCTGTATAGCTTATAGCATATGCTTAATATTTTTATTTAAAAAGCAGTTCATCTCAAATGTTTAATTTAATAAAGAATTTAGCACGCTAAAATCTGAATTTTAAATTTAGTTACTGTTTTTTTCTTTGTATGAATTTTACTTAGGTATCTCAAAAAACTGTAAATCTTATTTTTAAAAAGCACGCTTCAAAAATCACCTTTTGTTACAAATTTAAGGCGAAAGTTCTACAGAAAAAAAAAGTATTTATTCAAAGGTACTAGCTTAAAAAAGTAAAACATCAAAAGAATGTAGTTCAGATTTCTAGAATTTGAAAAAGGAAATCAAAGTAAGATTCAAACGGATTTGATTCGAGGTCCCCGAAGTTAGAAAGTAGAGAAGGGAACTTATCTTTTTTTTTCCCTCAATAAAAGTATTTTATTAGTTTTCTTCTCAAATATTTTCTATTGTATTTCAAAATTTTATAGGTAATATTTAAGCTGTAAAAGTAGAAGAGAATTGTCTTTCCATACATATTTTACAATTTAAATGGCCATCATTAATAAATAATTATTTTTCCGTATATGCAATAACTCTGGTTTGCGTTCTATTGCATGTTCACTGTTAAAAGTGTGTTCTTATACCTGATACTAGGGAATCGAACCCGGGCTTTCCGGGTTACAGAGCATCGCTGAAAACTATTTTTTTAATTTAAAATTCTAACAGATTTTTTACATTTAATGTATATATAATAAAAAGAAATGGCTCATCTAGTATTTGTCGAGAATTTAAAAAAAATAATGCACTCGTGACATCATAATTCACTTTTAGATTTTAACAGAATAATAAGGCTACTATAATTTGTGACTCGGGCTGTAGCCAGTATACACGTCAGGACATATTGCCGTTATCATTATATTTTTTACGCGTGATGGTTTCGCTATGGTACTCCATTGTGAAATTTGGTAATTTTTAAAAATCAATATTTGAAAAATGGCATAATCATTAGATTTGAAATTTATATCAAGAAAAATACAATTTTTTACCTTTCTAACTTAATTTGTCTAACAATTTTCTGACAAATGCTTTTCGAGCTATTAATTTTTTCAGTAACTTCAAATATTTCATTTTCCGAAATTAATCTGTGGCAACGATTAGCGAAAAATCCAGTCAGTCGTCAGCAACGCATAGCTTGTTATTAAAGAGGATAATTGCTGATTTTCAAGCAGATCCTATACACAGAGTAGCTCTGAGACAAATGTACTTAAATTGAAAATGTATTTTCTTGATTTTGAGAAAGACGTGTTTCTCAAAAGTCATGATGATTTTTGAAGCTTAATTACTTCAACATAATCTCATTTTGTTACATTCATTGTCGGACAAGACCTACAAATGAAAACCTACAAATGGACTTTAATAATATATAAACTACAAACTCTATACTTTCTATTACGGCAGATTTGAAAGTTCTATAAACAAAGATTCTTGTAACTTACTAAATAAGGCAATTATTGACAATTATTATTAAAATTATTCCATCTATAAAAGTGGAAGAGAATTATCTTTCCATACATATTTTTCATTTTAAACGGAATTGTATCATTGATAAATAATTATATTTCCGTATTTGAAATAGCCCTACCAGCGGCTGAGAGGTTCTGCTCTCAAAGCTGGTAGACGGGAGGTGCTGGGTTCAAACCCATGTCTCACTTCTCGACCTAACCGTTCGGACTTTTCCGTAGTTTTCATCAAACTTTGCAGTAAATACGGGTTAGGATCCTTTAGAAAAACCTCCATGGAGGGCACTGTCCCCCTCGTGTAGATAATCGGCCGTCATAAATCAACCAATCGTGTTTGAAATAACTCTTATTTGGGTTTCATACCTCTTCACTGTAGAAACTGTGTTCTTATAACTAATATAATTGCCTATTTTCAAAGCAGATCAGATAGTCACAAAAGCTCTCATGCAAATTTACTGAAATTTCGAAACGCATTTGATTGTTCTTGAGAATTCAGTGTTTTTCAAAAATTATCTGAAAACCTAGATATTGATTTTAATTAAATACGAACTAATTTGACAAAGACTATTTTTCTATTGGATTTAGTTGAAGTTTCTATAAACAAAGATGCCTATAACTTACTAAGTAATGCAACAGTTAACATATATTATAAATTTCATGATCTTACTTCAGGTTTATATCTGTTTATAGTGTAATGCGCATTGTGATTAATAAGAATTGTCAGTTGATCTGTTCTGTGACTTCAAAAACAGTGATGATAATACTCAAATATTGAAAATGATAGTCACTTACAAGATGCGTTTTCATTGGAACAATTGCAGTAAATATTGGTACAGCTAAATGAAATTGATTTTAAAATCGTTGAAAGGTATTGCCGATACACATGTTTGTAATCGTAAGATTTTGTGTGGCATATTTTCCTGTGTTAAAACATAAGTTTTCCTGTTAATTTTTGTATTTGAAACAAATTTGCAATTCACTGGCTAATCAATCGCTTTATAAGAAAGTTATGATACAAAATATAGATTCTGAAAAATAAAAAATAAAAAAAAAATTTCTAAAAATTTCCAAAATATAATGTTATATTAAATAATTTCAATTTAAAAAGACAATTTAATAAAATTTAGTCGAGGAAAATATTTTTCTGTAAAATATGTAAATTATTTTTGCATTGCTGATATCAGACTTACGTCTAAATAAAAAATTATGTGAGAGTTTTATATCGAAATGAAAATGTAGATTATCTTAATAGTGCAACATCTGAAATTAAATTTAACAAAATTGATTGCGAAGTATTATTTGTTTTCCCTTAAAAATATTTTCTTTTTTCTCTTCTTTCATTAAAAAATATTTATACTGGATAAACGAAATTCATAATATAAAAACAAATGCTAACTCTAAATTTAATGTGCTGTACATATTCGATTAAACAAATTAGTTGTACAAATAACATAATTTGAATATGAGGGTAAAGTTTCACATGATCTTATTTTCGAAACATAAAAGTTTGGAAGATACAGAAATTATAACAACAATTTTTATTATGTTTTCAGATTGAATAAATGTCAAATAAGAACATTTGTTCGCAAACATTGCAAAAGAGGTTTCTTTTTTACCTTTGAAAATAGGAATATTTTAATAAATACCACGGCACATGCGTATAAAAACTCTTTTTGATTTTGTACCTAATTTTGAATATATACGGTTTTACAATTTTAAACACTTTACAATTTTAAATTTTGAACATACATCTCATCTCACAGTAATATACATTAAGTTTTTAGTTAAAATTTTAAAAATGGTGTTTTTGGATGTTATATTTTAATTCTATTATATTAATTATATCATTCTAACGCGTTTGTATTTTGTTTTACTTTAATATGAATAAAACAATGCACTCAAATTTGGAAATTATAACATTGACAATAATTCCGAACGATTTCTTCTTACAACTGGATTTGAATATATGAAAATTATATTGAGTTGTTTATATGAGTATTTCAAAATTAGATTTGGTTAAAAACATCTTCCACAGAACCATAGACTGCAATGGTTTGAAAACATAATGAATAAATGCAATGGATTATCCAATCATATAATAGTTGCAAACTGACAAAATAATGCTATGAATCAAAATAACTCTATGTGTTACATGCATGCTAATATTGTGTTTGTGAAGTGTAAATTTAACATTTGAATATCACTTTATACAAGTATCGAACGACATCTAAAATGTCAATTCCAGTTGTTCCAAAGTCAACATACCTTCCGGGAACGTGATCATTAACAGCAATCTTAAATTGAATTTAACGGAATACATTTTAATTGTTCTATGGATATTCATATTATAATAAACTGCGTCCACTATTCTCTGAATATTTACGTTTTTACAAAAGTTTTATATATTTGCGTAAGTTCGTGATATAAGTATATATATCCATAAAAATTTATGTGGATATTACATTTTTAGGAATAACCAGATATATACATAGACACTGCTAATGTGGACCATTATTAAAGCTGAATTATTTTATTTGTATCATATAGAAAACTCCTAATTTGTTTATACAAAACACATAAATCGTAATCTCCAAAACAAAACAGAAATAAGAAGGAAATACTATTTCACAGTACTGCAACTTTTCTTATAGAGTTTAGTCATGATATAGCACCACATATGATAAAAAACTCATATTAATTCAATGAAAAAAGTCTGAAATTCGGAATACTGTTTCAAGTGCTGATTTGTTTTTTAAATTGGAATATCTTCCTGTATTTTAAAAACATATTAATTGCAATTTCATATTGATAGATTGGATAGAGTAAAAATGTTTTATGGGCTTGAATTTCCAGGTATTAGATCTGAATTACCGGCTTGTACTAATATACAGGTTGCCTTATAAAACTTGACGGTTTATATAATTGCATAACAAGAAATTGTACAATTTATTTTTGCTAGAAAATAATGAATATGATCAGGAGTTTTTTAGAATATTTATTTTCCTGTATTGTATTACAAATGAATGTTACTAAATGGTTATGACTCGTTTTCTCAAAACGTCACTTATTGGATTTATTTAAGAAATCAGACAGCAGTTTTCTCGAAGTTTCTACTATCTGCGAAAAATATATGTCTTACGCAAAGTAAAAAAAAAATTCTAACACATTCTGCTTCTGACACATGCTTTTCTGAGACATGCTGCTTCTGACACGTGCTAATTCGTTATTGGTATCACTTCTCATCCATGAGTGAACACAACTGCGTAAGTTCTCCAATCGCGATGTAATTATGCAAACAAATCACGTTTTTTAAGTTGCCCAAAAGAGAAAAATCATATTGCTTGAGAATATCTGCTATCTGCCGAGAATATAGGCCGTAAGCAATGTAGAAACTTTTCTGACACATGCTGCTTCTGACGCATGCTTTTCTGAGACATGCTGCTTCTGACATATGCTGATTCGTTAGTGGTATCACTTCTCATCCATGAGTGAACACAAATGAGTGAGTTCTCCAAACGCGATGTAATTATGTAAACACATCACGTTTTTGAAGTTGCCCAAAAGAGAAAAAACGTATTGCTTGAGAATATCTACTATCTGCCGAGAATATAGGCCGTAAGCAAAGTAGAAACTTTTCTGACACATGCTGATTCATTACTGGTATCACTTCACATCCATGAGTGAACACAACTGTGTGCGTTCTCCAAACGCGATGTAATTATGTAAACACATCACGTTTTTGAGGTTGCCCAAAAGAGAAAAAACGCATTGCTTGAAAATATCTACTATCTGCCGAGAATATAGGCCGTAGGCAAAGTAGAAACTTTTCTGACACATGCTGCTTCTGACACATGCTTTTCTGAGAGATGCTGCTTCTGACACATGCTGATTAGTTAGTGGTATCACTTCTCATCCATGAGTGAACATAACTGAGTGAGTTCTCCAAACGCGATGTAATTATGTAAACACATCACGTTTTTGAAGTTGCCCAAAAGAGAAAAATCGCATTGCTTGAGAATATCTACTATCTGCCGAGGATAAAGGCCGTAAGCAAAGTAGAAACTTTTCTGACACATGTTGCTTCTAACACATGCTGATTCATTACTCGTATCACTTCACATCCATGAGTGAACACAACTAAGTTCTTCAAACGCGATGGAATTCTGTAAACACATCGCGTACTTGAAGTTGCCCAAAAGGGAAAAATCGTATTGCTTGAAATAAGAATCGGTATGCAATTCTATATAGTTGTGATGTGATTTCTAAAAGTATTCTATGACTGAAAGCTTTAGAAATCATAGTGATATCTTTCGGTGAAACTTCGTACTGACACAAGGAATCATACTAAAAAAAAGCACTGATATCGTGCAATAAATAATTAAAAAACGAACATTCTAAATATTTCAATAATTTATGTCTTATTGAAATCACACTGGAAACAAAATATACTGTAGGACATAATAAACGTGTATTTTCTCAGATTTCAATATAAAAGCATGCTTTAAAAGTGTGTTATACATTATGTAAATGCAGTGTGTCCTAAAATATGACTGATGGATTTTGAAAGCCAATAAAAAAGAAAAAAACGCGATAGAAATGTCTCGTTTGCGGCCTTATGTTTGGGAAACCAGGGAATTTTTTCCCACCAATTTGCAAATTTAGTTATTTTTTTCGCCAAAAGGTGGCGCTGCAGGTATGCGAGAACATTAGAGAAATTGAATCCGTCACATTTTCATTCGGTATTTTGCTACGCAATCTGTTAGTGAGTGATTTTGAAAGAGTAAACACTATTGAAAATGGTTTATTCGATGGTACAGCAGATATTTCTTGTTTTGGAGTATCACAGCTATTTTGCAGCGCTACCTTCTGGCAAAAATTTTAACTAAATTTGAAAATTGATGGGATAAAATTTCTCTAGTTTTCCAAACATAAGGCCGCAAACGATACATTTGTATCGCGTTCCGTTTTTTAAAAATTGACTTTCAAAATACATCCATCATTTTTGGGACACACTGTAAATATGATTTCTTTATTTATAATTCTTATTTCATTTCCTTAGAGAAAGCCATTCTAAGTGATAAGTAAAATGTTATTGCTGTTGTAAATATATAGGATTATTTGGAGTATCTGGGTATATGTTAGGAGATGACAAATAATTCAGCAACGGTTGGATATTCTTCAGAAATCTCTTTTAAATGAGAATGTTTCAAACTTTAAATAAAGTAAGGATAGAAAAACAGAAAAAAATCTGTAAAGTCTCATATAAAGTTGTGTGCTTACATTTATAAAAATAATCATTAATAAAGCGAGTAAGTTATAATCCATTGGCTTCTAAATTATTTTTTCCTGACCTTTATAAAAATATCAGAAATTATTATTTTTTAAATATTAATCATATTACAAAATTTCAAAATGTTTATTTTATTTCCTTTAAAGAAAATAAATATAAGATATTTCTTTACATAAACATGTAGGACATACAGTACACAGAAAGAGTTAATTCTCTAAGGTTTAGAATTATTAAATAACAGATTCCATTCAGGAAACATTTCGCATATTTTACGAAATATATCGCAACAGAAAATATTCATATACTATTCAGATATATTCATATTCCTATACTATTTGTGTATATTTTGGGGGGTATTTTTGTAAAGTTGAAAAAATATTGAATATTCAAGAAAACCAAAAGTCTTTTCTGTGTTGTCATTTGCAAGAGTGGCTTCATGTGTACCGTGTATTTTCTTTCCAACGAAAAGGTTTTTCAACATACCTCTTATAAAACAAAGGAGTAACTCTCGCAAAGGAGAAATTTCTGTATGACGGTATTTGTTTTGTAAAATAATTCAAACGAAAACATAAAATGCATGTTGTACGTAGTCGCATGTATGTCTCGTTGAATTATATATATATAAGCAAGTGAACACTTTGTAATGGAAGGAATATGAATTATCTGTAAACAAAGCTTTTAAATTTGATTTCATCAAGATTGATATTTTTTACTAATACATAAATTTGAATATTTACTTTAAAATTCAACTAGTTTAATTAAGTGGAGGTCAAAGTTTAATAAAATTTCCCAACAGCGTGAAAAGTATCTATGCCAGGAGATTTTTATATTGCATATTTAAAGGAATTTGAATTTTTGGTAAACAAAGCGATTTTAATTTGATTTTATCAAGAATGATATTTTTTACTAACACATAAATTTGAATATTTACTTTAAAATTAATTTAGTTTAATTAGGTGGAGGTCAAAATTTAATACATTTATCCAACAAAGTGGAAAGTATCTAGGCCAGGAGATTTTTATATGCTGCATTTTAAAGGAATGTAAATTAACGGTAAACAAAGTACTTTAATTTCATTTCGTCAAGAACGATATTTTTTTACTAATACATAAATTTGAATATTTACTTTAAAATTCAACTAGTTTAATTAGGTGGAGCTCGAAGTTTTATAAATTTTTCCAGTAGAATGAAAAGTATCTAGGCCAAGAGAATTTTATACTGCATATTTAAAGGAATGCGAATTCTCGGTAAACAAAGCGTTTTAATTTCATTTCGTCAAGGATGATACTTTTTACTAAAACATAAATTTGAATATTTACTTTAAAATTCAACTAGTTTAATTAGGTGGAGGTCAAAGTTTAATAAATATTTCCTACAGAGTAAACAGTATAAACCCAGAAGATTTATATACTGCATATTTAAAGGAATGTGAATTCTTGGTAAACAAAGCGTTTTAATTTCATTTCGTCAAAAATATTTTTTACTAAAAAATAAATTTGAATATTTACTTTAAAATTCAACGAGTTTAATTTGGTGGAGGTCAAAGTTTAATACATTTCTTCCAACATAATGAAAAGTATTTAGGCCAGGATATTTTTATACTTCATATTTAAAAGAATGTTAATTCTCGGTAAACAAGGCGTTTTAATTATATTTCGTCAAAAAATGAAAGGTAGGTCTTTCCTACCGTTACATAAATTGGAATATTTACTTTATTGTACATTCAACGACATTAATTAAGTGAAGTGTGAATGTTGAATAGGTTTTCCCAACCGAATGAAAAGTATCTAGGCCAGGAGATTTTTTATACACCATCTTTAAAGGAATATGAATTCTACGTAAACAAAGCATTTTAATTATAGTTTGTCAATAATGATTTTTTTCTAATATTACATAATTTTGAATGTTTCATTTATTTAACATTTAACAATTAGGGGGAGGTTAAAGTCGAATGAATTTTGCCAAAAGATAGAAAGGGTCTAAGCAAGGATTCAGATCTGTGACCTTGGCTGTACGTGTCAATGCTCTACCACTGAGCTACACAGATGATATCCGACCTGACACAATTCACTCACTTGTTCATATTCTCATATCTGCGACACGAAGAATTACCGATGAAAACATGCTATACGTGGAAAGATATAACACTTCATAAAAATTATTGTTTTAAAAAGTTGATTTACATATATATAATTATTGTACATTGTATAATAATGGAGTTTTCATGTGTAACATGTTTTCATCGGTTATGTTGCAGGTCTCAGATGTGGGTAGCTCAGAAGTTGAGAATTGTCCCGTACCGTCAATGACCCATGTTTGAATTGTGGCCTAGATACTTTTCAATAATGTGGGAAAAGTTTTTCGCCTTTGACTTCCACTTAATTAATCTCGTTGGATGTTTTAAAAATATATATGTTCAAAATTATGTAGGAGTAGAAAAGATCATTCTTGACAAAATGTAATTAAATTGCTTTGTTTACTTAGAATTCAAACTCCTTTAAATATGAAGTATAAAAATCTCTTGGCCTAGATATTTTATTACTCTGTTCAAAACAAAATATCCCACTTTGACCTACCTCTAATTAATCGCGTTGAATTAAAAAAATATATATATTCAATTATAAGTGTAAAAATTATCAAACTTGACGAAATATTATTAAAACGATTTGTTCATCTTTAATTCACATTCCTTTAAACATTCAGTATAAACATCTCCTTGTCTAAATGCATTTCACTCTGTTGGGAAAATTTATTAAACTTTGACCTCCATACAATTATTCACGTTGAATGTTAAATAAAGTAAATATTCAAATCTATATGCTAGTAGAAAAAATCATTCTTGAAGAAATCGAATTAAAACGCCTTTTTTTTTACTTAGCATTCACATTTCTTTGAATATGCAGTATGAAAATGAGTCGATTACAATGAATACTGAGTCATATATAATTATCTAAAATCATACTTTTTACGATTTATGAGTCGAAATGAATAATTTAATACTTGAAGCATATAAAACATATTATCCTCATATTTCATTCGCATCGGAATTATTTTTTCTTAAACTGATTTTCAGAAAGTCATCAGAATTCTTTTTTTTTTATAATTTCCCCTTTAAAAAATTTTTGTAATCCTCATGTTATGTACAATAGAGAAAATAAATACACGTGTTTCTTGACATGACAATGTAAGATATTGTGAACAAGTAAAAGTTAGTTCTCTTCTCTAGGATTCACAATTATTAAAAATTGCATTCCATTTTCATTTCATATATTTTTGTATATCCCTGTGATGTATATAACACTAGCTGACCTGATCTGCCCGGCGTTGCCCGAACCTGTTATTATAACCTTAAATTTACCTGAAATCAGTGTTGAATGATTTTTTATTTTGAAATGAAAAAGTTTCTAAACGAACTTATTATTGGAGACCCCACTGCCTGCGGCAAGCCAAATCCTCGAATATGTATGATTTTATATTTTTAAATAAAACATTTTCCAAACGAATATAGAGTTTGTTGTTCAAATGCCTTCGACTGTGTACATCGGTGTGTGTACATTTAAAAAGTGTTTTTTAACACATTTCTTCACATCGGTTCATTCAATATTTAAAAAATAATAATTCTTATTATACAAGCTCTTTAAAAAAATTCACTTATAAATATGATGTTTGTGTAAAAACTTCGGGGCTTAAGAGCTTACGCTAGTCACGCGAAGAAACGCTCGAGCCTACATCAGTCACGCGAAAAAACGCTCCAGCTAATGTTAAGTATATGGGAAGGTTATCGCGCGATTTCTCGTTCGCATTTTAATATTTTAAAATGATTTTTTATGCATAGGATAACTAAGGTCGATCTCTGACGTTGTTAGTTTTTACTTTTTCGATTTTGGTTCCAGTTTTTTTATATAAGGGTAATTTCACTTTCAGAACCGGTTCCAACCGGTTCCAAAATTGAAAATGTCCGCTTATAAAAAAACTGTAACCAAAATCGAAAAAGTAAAAAACTAACAACGTTAGTGATCGACCTCAGCTATCCTATGCAAAAAGAATCATTTAAAAATATTAAAATGCGAGCGATAAATCGCGCGATAAACTTCCCATAGACTTAACATTAGCTGGAGCGTTTCTTCGCGTGACTAGAGTAGGCTCTTAAAGGACATATAAGAAGTTTTTTCTTCTGTTTTTTACATCGGGTTATTTAATATTAAAAACAAAATAGTTCTTATATTTCAATCTCTTTGAAATTTTTATGAGTTATAAATATGATGTTTTTGAAAACTATGCATAAAAAAACACTATAGTCACAAAATGACTTCCAGTCACGATTTTTTTTTTTTTTTTTTTGAAAAGCTTAGATATTCGTATTTTTCTTATTTTTGAAAAAGATTTCACCTTTGTAGACTAGAAGGTATTCAAATTAAGTGTATATTTTTCGTTTTTCCGTATCTCAAAATTTCAGGTGGATGCAGTCTCCGAAAACAAGTTGGAAATTGTACGTCAAACGTTACAAACGAGGTGCGTTCGTACGCACGTTTTAGAATTAAATTCATGATATCCCGTGCGTAGAACGGGTTAAACAGCTAGTTAAGTATATATTTTATGACACTGTTCATACAAATATCTTAACTAGTTATATAAATATTCAGATATATATGTATCAGCTAGTTATATAAATATTCAGATCTTGATGATTTTTAATTCTGTGAAATGAATTATATCGTCTGCAGATTAATTTCTGTAATAAAATAAGTATCTCGGTCGCTTGACGATTTAACATCCATCGGAAGCTCCTATAACAAAAAAGCACCGATTTAAAAAAAAAAATCAAATTTCTTAATAAATATTTTTATTAATATCTCCTAAAGTTTTGATTCGATTTTAATAAAATTTGAAATGTCTCGACAAAATTCTGCAAAGATAATATATTTTAAATTGCAAACCATTTGGTTGGGTAGTTTTTGCGTTGTTATATGCGGACAGACAGACAGACGGACGGACAGACAGACAGACGGACGGACAGACGGACGGACCAAACGACGACTATAGGTGCTACGTATTTATATAATTACGAACGCACCTAAAAAGGTAAAAAGGCATAACTTCTAATTTTTTGAAAGGGTTAAAATTTGTATTTTTTAATGCAAATTCTGCTGTTTGAAAGTAAAAAGTACAAATTTTAAGCGTGTGTTTTTGTTTTTTCCATACTGTGAACGGTTTGGCCGATGAGGTTTTGGAAGATGCCCGATAAAAAAAGAGCATTTCGCACTTTCGGATATTCGATGCTAGCGATCTTTCGGAACAGGCGCCGAGCACCATTTTGAGAAAAATAATGTATTTTTGGTGAGTTTTCTTTGTGGGTTTTAATTAATATCTCGACCAATTAACAAATAATAAAAATAAATTGAACCTCAGGTGCATTAGGACTTGCCTTAGACTATCCGCATCCAAATTTTCAAACCTCTAAGTGAGGTTGTATTTCCAGGCATTCGCAAAGGCAATATACGTTATTAGTATAGATTTGAATATATTTTTGGATGTATTTTAGTATACTAAAATTCCCAAAGTTATAAGCATTTTTTATGTATAACATTTAAAGTTATAAGCAGTGTTGACATTTGTCCGGAAAATTTGCTATGCATTATGTATTTGTTTTTCCTCAAACAATCTTTTCAACATTTATCATGCAAAATTACCGTGTTTTAACGTGCCAAATATTTAATGTTAGTTTCTTCTGAGGAACTGTTGAATGTATCACATCAAAACACCAGTAGTGATTCAGAAATGAGTAATATATATATATATATATTAAAATTGGATTTCGTGTGTATGAAAGTCTTCATTGATTGCAACAGTTTGGAAGGCGAGATATTAAAGATACATGACCTGTAGCGTTAGCCAATAGTCAAGTACAATAAACATTTTTTAACCAAATATTTTATATAATAAGATAAGTTAAATAAATGCTGAACACAAATAAGTGCGGGTGTTTAATTCAGTTTACAAAACGGAAAAATAATACTTTTCAAATCATTTGGTGCTTTTTTTTTTTTTTCAAAATTTTGAAGCCGTAAAAATATGCAACGCAAAGTACAAATAAGTGCGGGTGTTTGATTCAGTTTACCAAGCAGAAAATGTACTTTTTAAATGATTTGGTGCTTTTTTTTTGTAATTATGACGCCGTAAAAATATGCAACGCAAAATACAAATAAGTGCAGGTGTTTGATTCAGTTTACCAAGCAGAAAATATATTTTAAAAGTCAATTAGTACTTTTTTTCAGAATTTTGACGCCGTAAAAATATGCAACGCAAAATAAGCTATTGAATGGGAAAAAAACTAAATTGCTATTTTATATAAAACCAACATTACGAACACTTTAATAAAAATATGGTCACATCTGTAGATTGGACACGAATACATCTACGAGGGTAAGTCAGTAAGTACGTCACAAAAGATAATTAAATAATAACTTACAATGATATTCACTTCAAAACTATTTTTATTTCTCAACATATTCTTCACCAATATTTATGAACCTATATCACAGTTTTATCAGCGCCCCAACACCAGCTGCATAACATTCTTTGGGTTGCTGTCTCAGCCACATTAGAACTTCAAGTTGAACACAAGAGACAATTCAAAAGTTTGGTTGACAACTTCTTCAACATCCACCATACAGCTTCGACGTAGCCCCAAACGATTCCCATCTGTTTAGTCCACTAAAAAACATTCTTGGAAGAAAGATGATGTTCACAGATGATGAAAAGGATCAACTTGAAGTCCTAATGGGGCTGAGACAGCAACCCAAAGAATGTTATGCAGCTGTTGTTGGGGGACTGATAAAACGATGATATAAGTGCATAAATATTGGTGGAGAATATTTTGAGAAATAAAAATAGTTTTGAAGGGAATATCATTGTAAATTATTATTTAATTATCTTTTATGACTTACTTAATGACTTTCCCTCGTACATTCGTTCCTATGCGCATAACATGCACCTACGAAGACAGATGAGATGCTATATGATGTACATGGTATAATGTAAAATAATCCAATGATTTTTTTTCGTTTTAAACATTATTTAATTTTTTTTAAATTACATAATAAAAAAGATGTTTCTGAAGTAGAAGGACTCCACAATTCTGTTATACATATTTTTTTACAAAAAAAAATGTTTTATACTATTGCATAATATATATCATTAAGAAACATTCATTGAATTCAGATAAAATATTTATACCTTGTTTTTAATTTCTATCATTTCAATTTAGTATTTACACATTCTTAAAATCTAATTTAGTTTATATTTAAATGAGGTAGGATTACATAAAAGTTTAAAAATAATAAACTCTTATTTTTTACTATGAAAGGCTCCGTTTACTTTAATACACTGAAAGCAAGTTAATTATTCATAATCTTTTTCTATGTTTACATTAGCAGTTTCATTTTTCTCAAAAATTTTAATATAAAACCTAAAACGCAAGGAGCTCAGATATATTTTAATTTTTATACAGATGTATATTTACGAATTACGTATTAAACAACTTTGTTAAAATAACTTCGCTAACATTATTAAGAATAAATCTTTGAAAATAAAGTTGCTTCTGAATTTTTATTATACTGTTTTTAAATGCTTAATATTTGTTTGAAAATTATAAAAATAGTAATTGCAGCTATTTAAATTTAAAAGAATTATTTCGCTACTAATTTTGTTAAACATTAAGTTTTTATGAAATGCATAATATGAAATTCTTTCATTTATGAATGACTGAGATTAAATTTATTTTACATTATATCATTTATCAAACAAGTAAATCAACCACTTTTAAAAATGTATATAATCATTTTAAATGAAAAATAGTTTCATAAACAATTAAAAAATAAATATTTACAAAGTATTTTTGAAAATTATTTTTATATATCTAGAATTTGATTTTACTTCACTGAAATTGGAGAATTTATATAAAATAATTACACTGTTATAAATTTGCAGCAAACAGTCCATGCATTCGACCGCTTTTATAGAAAACTGTTATATTACCGTGAATTAATTCAATTCTGACCATAAAATAGGCAATAATATGGTCGGAAAAGAGTTAAATTACAGTTATGTAACCGTTTTCTATGAGAACGGTCGAATGACAGGACAGTTTGCTGCAAATTGTTAACCCTCTAAGCGGTTTGAACGTAATATTCCGTTCACTAAGCTCCAGGTTTCACTGCAATATATGCAATGTTTAAGATAATATAATTCTATAGATTTAATGAATTTTCAAAACATTGAAGGATGATTAATACTCTCAAGGGTTGCATTCATATTTGTAATTAAGTTTTATTTATAATGCTGGAAGAATCATTTTTTTAGCATTTAAAACAAAATGCAGAGAAAACAACATTACAATTTTACCCTTTTTCAAAACGCTCAGAGGGTTAACAGTGTATGAATGTTTACTTGGTATTTTAAAAATATTTGTGGGTGTAATACCTTCAAAAAAGTAATAAAAATATTGCATGTTTTTTTCCGTTTTCAGTGCCATTTTGCTCAACAGTGTAGTAAATAAAATCATAGTACACATTGACAAATACCTCTCCCAAACCGTTTAAATGCGTCTTTGAAAGTAGCAGATATTGTGAAAAATTTTGTAATGAGGCTGCCAACTTCCACCATAGAAGAAAACGAAATATACTTACCTGGTGAAAGAAATTTTTAAATAATTTAAATATGGCTTTATAAATTCAATATTTTTGAGAAAAATTGCTTCTAAGAAAATCTTTTTTTTTCCAAAATTGTTTTTCGAAATTAATGTATTAAAAATATTTTCTTGTGGAAATTCATTGTTTGCCAGATTTTTATATCCAATTTAAAACGTTTAAACTTTTGTTTGTCTCTTTGTTTCAGATCCACCATTTCCAAGTAGCAGTGCCAACGAGCAAGAAAATATACTAAGAATCATCGTCTTCTTGTGAGCTTGCTGATGATCAGATTAATGTGATTTTTATGTGATTTTTTTCTTTTGAACCCCCTGACCGCCGAGCCAAAGGGCAAATTTGTAATGTTATTTTAGTTAATAAATGAATTTTCAAACTTGATATAAAAAAGTTAATTACGTATATGAGTATAATCCTTGAGAGTATTAATCATTACTCTATGTTTCAAATCTGCATTATATTTGTAGAATTATATTAATTTAAACAATGGTTCTATTGCAGTGAAACCTACAGCACAGTGAATGGATATATCACAGGGTTCGTACGGGTCCTGGAATTTTAAGATAAGAAAATTATTCGGTACCAGTATTTTCTTATAGATAATCTCTTCTTAAATAAGGTAAAAATTCGCACGTTTGAGCTTGATGTATTTTTTTAGAAAATTATACTGGTATGTCATCTGGAAAAGTAACGGTACCCGTACGAACCCTGTATCAGTTCACGGCGGATTAAAATAAAGGATAAGGATTAAAATTTATCCAATCGAATGGTGATTTCCGTTTGCAAATATATTGTCAATATTCTCTAAGAAATCTACAAATATGTCTTAACGTAACAGGCTTTACACTGGCACCCCCCCCCCCTTCTTTAATTTTTTTGTACTTTAATTATTATTTAAAATATATTTGATAACTTATAAATTTTGGGTCAAAATAGCTTAATTTTCAAGCTGATGAAAATAAAGGCAAAATGTAATGATTATGTAATATAATTAATATCCAAATATTTATTACATCAATGGTTACATTTTCATCAATTCAAATAAATTTCGCTAAACTGCAAAGTTTCCAAATATAATGAATTCATATTTAGCGGAATTTCAGAAATGTTAAAGTAATGTGGTATGCTAGCTAGTTTAGCATAGAATGAGAAAAAAATTAATTCTAAACTACACAGGTCTGCGATGACAAAATTGTCGGTAAATAAAGTGGTGTTTTTTTATGGTTTTTTGGATGTTGATTGCTGGAAAAATAATGAAAACATTCCATCACGTACAGTTTCATCACAAATCGCAATCTATGTTTCTCGAATTTAATATATTTCGGACCAAAAAAGTGTTATTTATATGAGTTTGATAAACATATTTATCAACTTAAAATAGTAAATTTGTGCATTAAATTAATAAACAAGAAAGGAGAAACTATTTAAATACACAATTTACCTCTGAATCGGTAAACTGCCTATTAAACACAATATTGATGACAGAGGAAACCAGTTGAAACCGGATAACTGTCCTGTTTGACCGTGTCTGCCCTTAACTGATTTCATCTCTACTCCTCGATCAGTGCCTTTCTTTGCTGTGTGCTGTACAAATGTGCTTATTTCCGATCTTTCAGTTATAGTTTATAGTAGTGAATTTTTACTTCTAGTTTTTGTTGCATTAGGGAACAATGACTTCTAGAGGATGTGCTAATTCACCGAATAGTTTTATTGTTCTCCCATAAATGTCGCTAGTTGTTACTATATTTGGTTTATAACAAGCGTTTCTTCTGATTTTAGGATTAGTTTTCACACTCTGACACAGAAATGACAACTCCCATCGAAAAAGCTGATTGTGTATAGGTTCGTACTTTGAAACCGAATCCATCATTACTGTTCAAAGAGAGCTTCATGGGAAGTATAAAAACAAAAAATAAACTATCTCGAAACATCATTTTAGTTTGGCAAAGGAAATTTTTAGCAACCGCAAGCGTTTAGGTCAGACAAAGAAGTAGGAGGACAATTACATCCGAAGACAATTTTTCACGCATCCGACAGGCAATTTTTTCCAGTCCAACAACATCCACAAACAAGAACGAAAAATCATGCGTCAAGCATGGATTATGTAACACTTTCCAACGCTTCCAAAATAATTTTACAAATCATTAACGTTTAATAAGCTGAAAGATAACATCTAAGTAAACAATTTGGAAAACGCCTAACATATTATAAACGTAATTTCAGGAATTTCCAACATATACACTATTCGGAAAAATATCCGAATACTTTTATTCAGCCGTGTATATGATCTATAGATTTGTATATATACTACATAGGATGCTGAATTTTAGTTTAGTTAGGAAACGCGTAGCACAGTTTAAAATTCTCCTTCTGGAGTTTCTGTCAATAAACGGAAATGTGTTCGCGAACTTTTGTGCTGCCCTGTATATGAAATACAGAATTTTTACACACCAAGTAATAGACAAAAAGTGAGTTAAATTTAAAATCGCGTTCAGCAACTTAAAACGCACTTTCAGGAATTATTGTTAACAGACAGTAGAGAATTGTTTTGTGTGTCCCTGTAAATGAACGATGACTGCTATACCCACAATATTCTGTAGTACGCCTCTTGTAATGCACCTTAGTGATATATATAAATTCCAATGCGTTTAAAATAGTGAAATATTACTTAATTAAACCGCAAACGATTTTTCTCCATAGACGTAATGTAACGGATTTCTTTTGACTCTCCCTGTAAAGTAACTATAAGTGCTATGCACACCATATTCCATATTAAGCTTCTTGTAATGCACTTTAGTGTTATATATCAATTACAATGTGTTTAAAATTGTGTAACATCATTAAAATAAACCGCAAATGATTTTTCCCCATAGACCGTAATGTAATGGAATTCTTTTGACTGTCCCTGTAAAAAATCTATAATTGCTACACACTTCAGTTGAAATAGGGAACATGCCATAGATAACGACAATAACATATAAAAATTGCAGGATAATCCGAGCATATTTACGGGAGTTAGAGCACCGACAGACGGCCAGACGGCCATACGGCAGACAAACCGAAGTCATAAACACTTTTCAACTAGGTTGGAAAGTGTTAAAAAGCGTCACGACAATTAGATATTCCGCGTAGAACAGTACATCGAGTTAGGCATAAAAGACTGAAATTTAAAGCATACAAAGTGCAGATGCTGGAACCATAAGAACCGGTTATAATGTAACACTCTCTTTGAATGAGGAGTTTCATGACCTATGAATTGGACGAGATGGCCCATTGGTATGGCGTTACCTTGTTTCCCTGACTTAACCCATGTCGATTTATGTCATGTGGGGTTATGTGAAGGACAAAGTATATGCTTCCACTACGGCTGAAATGAAACTATTGAAGATGAGAATCTCGCAGGAAATCAAGTCTATTCCTCAATCACTGCTAGCGAACATGTGGATTGACCTGCAGTACAGTTTGGATGTGGCTCGAGTCACAAAGGGCGCACACGTTGAAATATGATGGTGAATTGCACAAAATAAATGCTATGTAATTGTGAGAAAATAAATGATTTTTGGCTGATTGACGTTAAATGAAACGTCTTGAGTTTTTTGTGATTCTTTATAATAATTTAAAGTACAGCGCCATCTATGGCCGAAGTTTGGAACTGATATTTTTATTCGTTTTAAAACTTTTCATCGTGAGAAACATTTTAGTCCAAATCGCACTCTCGTCGGAGAAATTCTTGATTTTATATAAAAATTTAAAAGTGTTTTTGACTTTCGGACACATTAATTTTACATTAGTGTTGCTTATCTTTATTGGTGAATGATCTGAACGTCATCATGAAACGAATTAAAGACCAAAATAAAGATAGTAAAAGATTAAAATGTAGCACAAATAACATATGTCTATTAAATTAGCACATAAGACACTAAAATTTAGACGCCATTTCGAAATTATCAAATTACATTAGCATGAAATAAACCTTAAACTTTTACTCGCAAAGAAATGTATACAATGTTTACATTTTGTATAAAAGTCACGACTAAAATAGTAATTTAGATTCTATTTAATAATGAGAAATAAATTTTATTTTACGTAAGATTTCTGAATTTTAAACCCTTTTTATTCTTTACAAAGTATTTACAAAATTATTATATATAACAACTCATCTGTTTTAATTTCTTCTTTAATAAAATATGTTAATTTTGGAATTAAGGAAAGATAAAATAAATATAGTTATTAACGTTCTACTTACGAAAAACTATTTTTAACTTTAAATGAATTTAATTTATGTTGAGTAACAAATTCGCTTATATAATTTGGATGTATATTTATATATTGTATATAATTTAATCAACTAAATTAGTGTTTAGTTTTATTATTTCAGAAAAGTTTACGTTTCATTTTACTTAATATTTATATCTTAAAACAACTGTTAAAAGAACTGTTAATTTAAAATAAGTATTAAATTCGATTTATATAAGTTGAACGACTGCATATTTATATAGTGTTTTATAATTTTATTAATTTAATATTTACATTTATAATTTCAGAAATTGTATCTTTCAGTTTCATGATATTCATAGCTCAAATGGAATGTTTCGTTATTTATAATAAAAAATGTCATCTTTTTTATAGAAATATTGTTATTAAAAATGCATTTGCATTAGCTGCATACCTTAAACTTTCTAATGTATTTTGTATTATATAATTAATTATCCAAACACAATTTATGTTTTCGAATTCATATGAAGATTATTAGTGAATTCAAACTGCCTTAACAAAACATAGGATGAACAGCACTCCTTCGAAAGTAATAATGAAACATTCACGGGCCATCCTCTTTAAAAAAAATTTTAGATTTCGGAATTATGGAATTGAAATTCATATCTCCTATTGTCAATTATCAGCATTACCATTAAGATTTTACACTTTCTAAGTTTAGATTTGTCAACATTTTTTAATCATAAATTCATTGAGTAGTTTAAAACACTTTTGTGTTCTTAAAATTTCAAATTCAAAATTTCAACATATCAACATTTATCATTATTTTAAACATTTATTATTTTTTTAAAGCTTTCTGTAAATCGGTTTTCTATACCAAAAAAAAAAAGGAAAATTACCTGCCAGCTTAATTTATAATTAGTAGTTCGTCCTATTCTTTAAATTAAACAAGAAAGAAAAATCATGCATAAAGCATACATTATGAAGCATTTTCCAAAACTTCCAGAATAATTTAACAAAATTTCGCTGTTTTAAAAGGTAGATAAGATATGTAAGTAAACATTCTAAAAAACGCATAATACATTTGGAAACAAGATTTTACAAATTACCGTCCATAGCCGGAAAGCACTGCAATTATTTTGCGCAGCCTTGTTTTGATCTGCGGATTTGTATGTATTCTACATAGCATGCTAAATATTTAGTTTAGTAAGAAAATGATGAAATGATGGTCGGATTAATCAAAACTGAGAGATTCGGCTCCCGAAATGTGCGCGAAAAAATTTCTGGTAGCTTCCAGAATTGTTTCGAAAAGAAATAATAGAATGTTTGAGAGGAAACAATTACTGGCGAAATGCCAAAATGAAATGAAATTGAAGCGTAGGTACTAAATTAGATTTAGAAAAGAAGTTAATTAATTAGAAAAGGGAAAGAAAACAAGTTGGGAAGTGTGATCGGAGATCGCTCAAAGGGTTTCGTTTAATGTCGTCGTCAAAACACTTTATCCTTTCTTTAACAAATCCAAATAAATTTCATTTAGTAACAAAAAAAAAAGTCATGTTTTTTATAAAGTAAAAAATTACCGGTCTATTTTTTTTCTTTTTCTTTCGAACATCTAAACCAGCCCGATAGCAAGCGAAGCCCGCTATTATATTCTGTCATAATAATATCTGTCAAGCGGAATAAATGCGGTATTTAAAAAAAATAATTTCAAAATTAAACATGTTGTACACCTTCAAAATGCTAAAATATGCAAATACTTCCATAATCAGATTGTTATCAGGATTCAATATGTTTCTCAAACTCATATATTTACTATCTATATTACTCATATTAATACTCGCTTTGTATTATTCTCAAACATTTGAAAAATATATTAAACTTCCAATATGACGTCAGATTTTCTTTTTAATTCTCTAATGACGCAATATTAATCTGCTTTGTGTACATACACATACTCATACTCCTTGTATTATTGAGAAATCTTTGAAAATTTCCGTTTTATTACCACTATGACACGTCAATCATTTTTATTTCACACTAATCTTACTTTCAATTGGTGAAATTTTTTTATTTCATTTTCATTATTCACGTGGAAATCGTTCAATAGAAAAGTAATTATTGTAGAAAGAATTTCATTCTGGAATTTATATTTTTTCTACTGCTACAACGAA
The DNA here is from genome assembly GCA_963931845.1 of Maratus michaelseni. Classification (NCBI taxonomy): domain Eukaryota; kingdom Metazoa; phylum Arthropoda; class Arachnida; order Araneae; family Salticidae; genus Maratus; species Maratus michaelseni. The sequence goes on along the minus strand of OZ007590.1, from coordinate 345,739,207 downwards.
AAGGCTGTTAGAATTTTGGTTTTTTATCTCTATTTATTAAAATAATACGATATTTTCCAATTTTAATATTTTGAGCTTCATGGCTGGTATTCAGACATAAATACACAAAGTTTCAACTCTGTAAGTTACATAGTTTCTGAGAATGGCTCTGTGACGGACAGACAATGCAGCGGGAGTAATAGGGTTTCGTGAGATGAACGAAACCCTAACAAGAATAATAGGATTTTTAAAGACAAAAATAATAAATAAAGTGAAAAAATTGTAGAAAAAATTTAAGATAGGTTAATTATGAAAAGAATTATATATTTATTTATATAATTATACATGTATTTATATATATCCATAATTTCTAATTTTAGGTAAACTACATCACCTTCACCACAATAAAAATCGCATTTGAATCTGAAGAAAACATCAGACATTTACTCAGACATTAAATATAAAAAAATAACTAGAAAGTACTTGTACAGTTGATTAATACAACTAAAGATCTGGCTATATGCCTATTTTACAGCACAAATTTAATGAAGAAGCTCTTTCTCTTATTAAACAAAGATAATCTGGTATTTAAGAATAACTTGAAAAACCAACCGACATTTCCGGAAAAATTCGTGGACCGTGAAACTTTATACTCTGTTGAGTTGAGATGTGATCTTGTTTTTATGACGTGTATATACATACATACACAGGGTGATTATAAAAAAACTATCCCGATATATGAGCCCCTAACTGTCATACCGTTCACAGAAACTAAATGAAATTTTGGTTTAAAGTATTTTGAGGTATCCGCTCAAGAATCATGTGAAAAACAACAGTTAAATTCTAACAGTTACGGTTACAGTGACAAAATTCCAATAAAAGAAATAGGTGTTGCCATTTGAAATTTTCAAAATTTTGTTACTGTAACCGTAATTGTTAGAATTTAACTGTTGTTTTTCACATGATTCTTGAGCGCATACCTCAAAATACTTAAAACCAAAATTTCATTAAGGTTCTGTGAACGATATGACAGTTAGTGGCTCATAGATCGGGATAGTTTTTTTATAATCACCCTGTATATATATATATACAGGGTGTCGCAAAAGTTTTTGACACATTTTAAAATTCAATAAAGATCAAGCAATTATTTAGAAATTAGATTTTAATAAAAGTGATTTTGGTTTTACACAACTTGTGCTCAATATTGCTCACTGTCAATAACAGCGACATGGCTATTACAAGATAAGCTATCACACTTAAAGACACATGATCAAAGACAAAAACATTATTTTATTAATATAGATATATATGTTTCGGAATGTTACATTTTACTGCGTAAATTCTGTATTTTTCATATAATTTCCTAATATTTAGCTATTAGAGATCTACGGAATGTATACTAGGATATATCTCTTGAAATGCCTTTTTTGTAGTCTAATTGTATGTATCCAAAAATATTAATCTCAATATCCTGATTAATTCGTAAGCAGAAATTACTTCTGCGTTAACAAATTTATAATATTTTCTACATTAAGTTTTTAAATGGTTAAATACGTTTATGATTTAAACGAACATTATTATTGTGTGTTTATAATGATTATTATCTAAATTTAACTGTGTATTGTTTTTCAAATGTTCGTATAGTATTTTATATTTTCTATGCTACCAAAAATGCTGATCGAAATAATAAATAAAACTTATTAGCTCATTATACTTTTAAATGGAAAGATTCCGTTATTTTTTGTATAATTATTCGAAATTCAATTTGAAAAAAAAAAATAAAGATATAATTATTTGAAACAGTTTTTGTAAACTAATAATTATGTTAAATATTTTAAAAAACTGTTTTTTAAATTAGTTACATTACTATGACATTTCTTCATTTTTTTGTAACAAAATATTCCTAACTCTTATTTTGGGAGAAATCCTCGAAGAAGCGCCCTGATTTTAGTACGAAGAATTGCAATATGTATCCAATAAACAAAAATATTCTAACAAAATTAATGCAATTATTTACTTACCTCCATGAGCACGACAAGAATATTAACGTCAGAAATGAATTATTAAGAATAACATTTCCCTTTCTAAAAAAATCTCCATTAATTAGAAGGAAAACTCTGCTAAAGGATAATCTTTAAACCATTTACAACATAAGACTGACTAACTGTATTATGGTTGAAGAGTTATTTTGTCGTGTGTGGCAGATGGTACAAAATGCTTAAAATCATAAAGTGTAATTTTTATTTGTCTCCAATTTGAAAAATGAAAATCAGTCACACGTCTGAAATAAATTTTCTGCCTTATAAGCACGAAAATAAAAGTTAATCCTTTTAAACTGATATGATGAAGAAAAAATATATAAATATATTGTAGTCTGTATGCATAAAAATTACGGGTTAGCATTCGTTAGTAAAATCATTAAATTTTAGTTTTACCTTATTCAGTGTAATATGTCTGAAAAACTTTATAGTAATGCACCTTTGTTAACATTATTAATACTTCTTCAAGTATGTGTAAATTATAAAATCCCATTTAAAGTTTCTTCTTCAGTCATAGTATATGAGGAGACATTGCATTGACACGTTATAATTCTGTATCCTTCTATATGTACTTCTGTTTTCTTTTTTAATATGTGACAGTCATAAAACTTTAATAATTCCCTCTTAGGTTACCAATTTTTTACGCTTGTTGGCAAAAGATTGTCCAAGATACTTTAATTTTATGTTTTTATTGTTAGACAGCATTTACATTCAATAATTTTCATGAAAAATTCCCGGTTGAAATTTACAATGAAAATAACTTTATTTAACTAGTGATAGGAGAAATAATTAAAAATAATATTTGCCTTTGAATGCTATTAAAGCAGTCAACAGTTTAAGAAATTTTCTGCCCATCGCAGAAAAGATAAAATAATGAGTATTAGGAACAGGTCTTCACCTATATAATACATAAAATCTTAAAAAATTCCTCATATTCCTACATTTCCTCATATTGTGTCTAAATAAACAATTTGGAAATCGCATAACACAATTAAAAACCAAATTTTAGGAATACCAATAATAATCGAAAAAATATCCAAATTCTTTGGTGCAGCCCTGTATATGATCTATAGATATATTCTATGTATACCACATAGAATTTTAAAATTTAGTTCAGTTAGGAAACGCGTAGAACAGTTGAAAATTCACCTTCAGTAATTTCCCTTAATAAACGGAAATGTAATGTAGATGTTTTGTTCTGCCCTATGTATTATCTATATTCTTTATAGACTCACCAAGTAATAGGACAAAAATGAATTAAATTTATAAACACGTACCGCAGCGGAAAACTCAGATCCAGCTAATATTATTAACAGAAAGTATTTTAACCGAATTATTTTGTGTGTTATTTTGTAAATCAACGATTAATGCTACACACACAATACCCTATAGTAAGTCTCTTGTAATGCACCTCAGTTATATATATCAATTTCAATATGTTTGAAATAGTGAAATATCCTTAAGAAAAACGCAAACGATTTTCCCCTATAGACCGTAATGTAACAAAATTATTTTGAGTGTCCCTGTAAGGGAACTATGTGTGCTATGCACACCATATTCTATCGTAAGCCTCTTGTAGTGCACCCCAGTTATATATATCAATTTCAATGTGTTTGAAATAGTGTAACACCATTAAAATAAACCACAAATGATTTTTCCTCTACACAGTAATGTAACGAAAATCTTTTGAGTGTCCCTGTAAAGTAACTATAAGTGTCACACATTACATTTTCAATTCTGATCATGCCATAGTAAAGCTCAATAACATATATGAATCGCATGGCAATCCAAGTATATTTATCTGGTTAGAGCAGACAGACAGACAAATCGAATTCATAAACACTTTTTAACTATGCTGGAAAGTGTTAAAAAGAGTACTTTCATATTGTATAATCGGCTTTAATTTTTTGTCCCTTTAGTATAATTTTTTTTAAGTTATACTTAATTAACTTTATAAATCTGTAAACACGAATAACTGTTTATTTGAAAGTAGATGAAATCAAATTTTTCTAAATATATGTTCTTTGTATATGCACCACATTTTTTATAAAGTAGAATTTTTCTTTAGATAATGATTTAATACTTATATTCGTTACCAAATAAATGACAAAATGTTTAAACAAATATTATGTAAACAATGCTTATTAAGCTATATTCAGCATGTCAGTAAAACTAATGTTCCTGGATTCACAAATTTCTATATTCTCTTGTGTATAGGAGTTATTATTTCACTTAATTCGCCCGATTCTCTATTTCATTTATTATTTAACCCACTACAATTGATTTAAGTGACATAGAATAACATCCTGATGTTTCGTTACACTGACAGAACAACGTAATTTAGCTTCTGGGAGCAAACATTCCTGTTTCAATAATGAAGCTTGTTGAAGGGAAAGTTCCTCAATTTATTGATTTCTATATCATTACAGTGCTTTGTCTTTATTTATATAAATTTTGTTTTCTATTTACGTATATTTCGAATATCTAATTCTTTTAAGCTGCTTAAAATTATATTTTGAAATACATTTTCTTTTAAAAAATCTTGCTTTTAGAAAGCAATATTCATTTTTATCAATCAATCAATCATATATCATTGAAATTAAACAAAATACCTTTTTATGGCTGCAGCGTCTAGGTTTTATATTAGGAAAGCTTTTATGGTATGCACGGAAAAGTATTTACAATATGAATTAGACATAATTACAGATATTGCAGAAGATAATGGTTTTTCTAAGAAATTTATAAATAAGCTTATATTTCATATCATACATAACAGCAATAGTAATAGCAGTAAGTTTAATCGGGAGGAGTTTAAACTCCACAAATTCCAATACATCCTGGGTTTATTTAAAAGATTGGTAAAGTTAACTGTTAACACACCTGTAAAACTAAAGGTTAAACTTCATAGCAATATCGACCCCCATCCCCATGAATGAAAATGCAGGAGTTTATATTATCCCGGTAACAACAAAAGATGACGAAAATACAAAATTGGATGATATTGGTATGACCTCAAGAAAATTTAAAACGTATCTTAAAGAACATTTTTACGGTATTAAACTGAACCGTTATCGCACCGCTGTATCAAGATTAACCCAAAGAAGAGATGTTAATATACAGTTAAGAAAGCCAGAATTATTAAGAAAATGTTCGGGTTTCACAATCCCTCTATTAGATGTCTTTAAAAATTTTGTCGTGAAGTGATAGTGTTTCGATTATTATTATTATTACAGCTTTGAGGAATCTGCTACAGCTACATACCGGCGTGACCTCAGTTGATCACAGTTTATTTTATTCACAGAAGCATATATAATACATACATGATATGACAATTTTTCTTCCATTACATACATCTTCAACTTTCTTGGATTTATCCCTTTCATCTGCAGACACGGGAGCAACCGAGTTACTGAAGATAATACACATAGTTAGAACCATGCCTCTTCCGGGATTCGAACTAGTGTTTCTAATGATGCCTTGTCTTACGATATTCCAAAGAGAGGATCACCTTACTCCGATAGTCATGTAATTTTTCACCCACCAACCAACCACTTTTCATGTTGTAATGTAACAGTTTTCTCTGATTGTGTGTTTTCTTGTTCTGACACTGATGACGAATGCGATTGCATTTGAAAATACATGGTTTTAAATAAATGAATTTTACATCAAAATGAAACGCCTTTCAGTAATGTATTCTGTATTGTTATGAATTTGTATTGTTATGAAAATATTTTTAATAATTGTATTTTACAGCATATGTTTCTGATTTTACGTAAACTGACAGATTTTAAATGCATTACATTTACTTTCTAATAAATGACAAAATGTTTGCTTATACAATTGTATTCAATATATACGTGCATTTCGAATATCTAATTCTTTGCAGCTACTTAGGTTTGTATTTTGAAATACATTTTCTTGAAAAAGACTTGATTTTAGAAAAGGATATATATTTTGTTTTATCTATCAATCTATCATATAGCATCAAAATTAGACAAAATGTTTTAATCAAAAATATATTTTTTCCAAAATTTTTATAATTATATTTTGTAGCATATGTCTCTAATTTTAACTAAAATGCCAGGTTTTAAATGTATTACATTTATTTTCTAAGAGTGACAAAATGCTTAGTGAAATGTTACACCAACAACGCCCATTAAACAGATCGAAACTCATCGAAACAGATACAGCTAGATTCGTATATCTCAGTATTATCTTATTCACTCATTCATCTTGTGTTATTATTTACCTTAATTCACATGATTCTACATTTCATTTGTAATTGATTCTCTATTATTGACTCTCTATCATTGATCTCAGTAAAATTGATTTAAGTGACATATAATAACATCCTGAATTGGAAATTATTGATTATCCAAACAATGCAGTGCTTAGACATTATTTAAAGAAATAGCTTTCTCCTTATATGTACACATTTTTATTTCTATATAGGTATATTTCAAATATTTAAGCTACTTAAATATATATTTTGAAATACATTTGCTTGTAAAAAAGCTAGATTTTACAACATAATATATTTTTGTGGATCAATCAAACTACATTCATATATCACTCTATTATTTTGTTCATTCATTCATCTTGATTCTACATTTCATTTATTATTGATTCTCTACTATGAACTCTCTATTATTGATCTCAGTAAAATTGATTTAAGTGACATATAATAGCACACTGAATACAAAATTATTGATTATGTTATCAATGCCGTACTTGGACATTATTTAAAGAAATCCTTTTTATCATATTTTTGTTTCAAACCTCTCAATGATTTAAACGAGTTCAAAATATATTCTGAAATAAATTTGATTTTAACAAGTAAATAGCTTGATTTTTAAAAAAAAATAAGGCTCTTTTACAAATATATATATATATTTTTTTCTTTTACAAAATAAAAACACGTTATATATATTATAATTTTCAGCATTTATTGGCAATTTAAAATAAAATACTCGATCTCAATTGTATCATTATAGTGGATAGGTACATTTAGGTGAAATCTAAATTATTTTTTCTTTTAAAATGTGTTACATACACATAGGAAAATGTGCCATTTTCCTATGCACCACATATTCATATAGAAATATATTTATGTTATGGATTAGATTTGAATATCTCAATTTAGTTTCCAATAAATGACAGAATGAATTTACAAATACAGGGTGGTTATAATATAAGTATCTCTATTTCGAGCTGTCTGTAGCTTGAAGGAGTAACCCGAAAGAAGCCAAAATCGGTAAACTCACTATTCGAGAAGGGGGAAGAAGAAAAAATATAGTTGCATTAATCTCCAACAGATGGCGCTACGGGACCTATCGGTGCAAACGCCGTTATGTACCGTGGAGGTGTCACAAACCTCAATGACTTAAAAGATAACATATCACAACATGTGCGAAACATCACTCCTGATACGTTACATTCCGCAGTTGAGCACATCGTGCACCGCCTGGATTGTGTCCTCCATCACAATGGCCATGTGAAACCTGAAATTGATCAGCACTGGCATACGAATTCGAAACCATATTCACCGTGACACTTTCCAATAAATTAGTTTTGTCATCCGGTTTTACGCCTTCATTCTTTGTTCTTGTATTGCTCATTACATTTCACACTCAAAAGCGCCATCTGTCGGCGATTATTGCAATTATTTTTTTATTACTCCATTCTTCTTCCCCCTTCTCGAATAGTAAGTGTACCAATTCTGGTTTCATTTGGGTTATTCTTTCAAGCTACAGACAGCTCCAAATAGAGATACTTATATTATAACCACCCGGTATTATGTAAAAAATGCTTATTAAGGTACATTTAGTGAAAAAAATACAACTGTATCCCTAAATTCGCTATTCTCTCTCTATATATTTTTATTTACATTTTATTATTTTCCTTAATGTACTCACTTCTATATCACATTTGTTCTTTAACTCAATAAAATTTGTTTAAGTGGCACAGAATAACATCCTGCTGTTTTGTTACTCTGTTAAAAATTTGCAGCAAACAGTCCAGTCATTCAACCGTCATTCGAGAAAACTGTTATATTATCGTGAATTAATCCAATTCTGACTATAAAATAGGCAATAATATAGTCAGAGTAAAGTTCGATTACGATTATGTAACCCTTTACCATAAAAACGGTCAAATAACTAACTGTTTGCTGCAAAATTTTAACAGTGTACGGTGACAGAGCAGAATAATTTACCTTCTGGCGGTAAACATTACTCTTTTAATTACAGGAATTGTTGAAAGCAATATTCTTGAAATTATTGACTGCAATCCGAGCATATTTACGGGAGTTAGAGCACGGTCAGACGGCCATACGGCAGACAAACAGAAGTCATAAACACTTTTCAACTAGGTTGGAAAGTGTTAAAAATGCGTCACGACAATTAGATATTCCGCGTACAACAGTGCATCGAGTTAGGCATAAAAGAAAAAATTTAAAGCATACAAAGTGCAGATGCTGGAACCATAAGAACCGGTTATAATGTTTGGACGAGATGGCTCATTGGTATGGCGTTACCTTGTTTCCCAGACTTAACCCATGTCGATTTATGTCATGTGGGGTTATGTGAAGGACAAAGTATATGCTTCCACTACGGCTGAAATGACACTATTGAAGATGAGAATCTCGCAGGAAATCAAGTCTATTCCTCAATCACTGCTAGCGAACATGTGGATTGACCTGCAGTACAGTTTGGATGTGGCTCGAGTCACAAAGGGCGCACACGTTGAAATATGATGATGAATTGCACAAAATAAATGCTATGTAATTGTGAGAAAATAAATGATTTTTGACTGATTGACGTTAAATGAAACGTCTTGAGTTTTTTATGATTCTTTATAATAATTTAAAGTACAGCGCCATCTATGGCCGAAGTTTGGAACTGATATTTTTATTCGTTTTAAAACTTTTCATCGTGAGAAACATTTTAGTCCAAATCTCACTCTCGTCGGAGAAATTCTTGATTTTATATAAAAATTTAAAAGTGTTTTTGACTTTTGGACACATGAATTTTACATTAGTGTTGCTTATCTTTATTGGTGAATGATCTGAACGTCATCATGAAACGAATCAAAGACCGAAATAAAGATAGTAAAAGATTAAAATGTAGCACAAATAACATATTTATATTAAATTAGCACATAAGATACTAAAATTTAGACGACATTTCGAAATTATCAAATTACATTAGCATGAAATAAACCTTAAACTTTTACTGGCAAAGAAATGTATACAATGTTTACATTTTGTATAAAAGTCACGACTAAAATAGTAATTTAGATTTTATTTAATAATGAGAAATACATTTTAATTTACGTAAGATTTCTGAATTTTAAACCCTTTTTATTCTTTACAAAGTATTTACAAAATTATTATATATAACAGCTCATCTGTTTTAATTTCTTCTTTAATAAAATATGTTAATTTTGGAATAAAGGAAAGATAAAATAAATATAGTTATTAACGTTCGATTTACGAAAAACAAATTTTAACTTTAAATGAATTTAATTTATGTTGAGTAACAAGTTCGCTTAAATAATTTGGATGTATATTTATATATTGTATATAATTTAATCAACTAAATTAGTGTTTAGTTTTATTATTCCAGAAAAGTTTACGTTTCATTTTACTTAATATTTATATCTGAAAACAACTGTTAAAAGAACTGTTAATTTAAAATAAGTATTAAATTCGATTTATATATATAAGTTGAACGACTGCATATTTATATAGTGTTTTATAATTTTATTAATTTAATATTTACATTTATAATTTCAGAAATTGTATCTTTCAGTTTCATAATATTCATAACTCAAATGGAATGTTTCGTTATTTATAATAAAAAATGTCATCTTTTTTATAGAAATATTGTTATTAAAAATGCATTTGCATTAGCTGCATACCTTAAACTTTCTAATGTATTTTGTTATTATATAATTAATTATCCAAACACAATTTATGTTTTCGAATTCATATGAAGATTATTAGTGAATTCAAACTGCCTTAACAAAACATAGGATGAACAGCACTCCTTTGAAAGTAATAATGAAACATTTACGGGCCATCCTCTTAAAAAAAAATTTTAGATTTCGGAATTATGGAATTGAAATTCATATCTCCTATTTTCATTTATCAGCATTACCATTAAGATTTTACACTTTCTAAGTTTAGATCTGTCAACATTTTTTAATCATAAATTCATTGAGTAGTTTAAAACACTTTTGTGTTCTTAAAATTTCAAATTCAAAATTTCAACATATCAACATTTATCATTGTTTTAAACATTTATTATTTTTTTAAAGCTTTCTGTAAATCGGTTTTCTATACCAAAAAAAAAAAGAAAATTACCTGCCAGCTTAATTTATAATTAGCAGTTCGTCCTATTCTTTAAATTAAACAAGAAAGAAAAATCATGCATAAAGCATACATTATGAAGCACTTTCCAACACTTCCAGAATAATTTAACAAAATTTCGCTGTTTTACAAGGTAGATAAGATATGTAAGTAAACATTCAAAAAAACGTATAATACATTTGGAAACAAGATTTTACAAATTACCGTCCATAGCCGGAAAGCACTGCAATTATTTTGCTCAGCATTGTATTTGATCTGCGGATTTGTATGTATTCTACATAGCATGCTAAAATTTAGTTTAGTAAGAAAATGATGAAATGATGGTCGGATTAATCAAAACTGAGAGATTCGGCTCCCGAAATACGCGCGAAAAAATTTCTGGTAGCTTCCAGAATTGTTTCGAAAAGAAATAACAGAATGTTTGAGAGAAAACAATTACTAGCGAAATCCCAAAATGAAATGAAATTGAAGCGTAGGTACTAAATTAGATTTAGAAAAGAAGTTAATTAATTAGAAAAGGGAAACAAAACAAGTGGGGAAGTGTGATCGGAGATCGCTCAAAGGGTTTCGTTTAATGTCGTTGTCAAAACACTTTATCCTTTCTTTAACAAATCCAAATAAATTTCATTTAGTAACAAAAAAAAAGTCATGTTTTTTATAAAGTAAAAAATTACCGGTCTATTTTTTTTCTTTTTCTTTCGAACATCTAAATCAGCCCGATAGCAAGCGAAGCCCGCTATTATATTCTGTCATAATAATATCTGTCAAGCGGACTAAGTGCGGTATTTAAAAAAAAATAATTTCAAAATTAAACATGTTGTACACCTTCAAAATGCCAAAATATGCAATTACTTCCATAATCGGATTGTTATCATGATTCAATATATTTCTCAAACTCATATATTTACTATTCTCTATTACTCATATTAATACTCGCTTTGTATTATTCTCAAACATTTGAAAAAAATATTAAACTTCCAATATGACGTCAGATTTTCTTTTTAATTCTCTAATGACGCGATATTAATCTGCTTTATGTACATACGCATACTCATACTCCTTGTATTATTGAGAAATCTTTGAAAATTTCCGTTTTATTACCACTATGACACGTCAATCATTTTTATTTCACACTAATCTTATTGTCAATTGGTGAAACTTTTTATTTCATTTTCATTATTCACGTGGAAATCGTTCAATAGAAAAGTAATTATTGTAGAAAGAATTTTATTCTTGAATTTATATTTTTTCAACTGCTACAACGAAAAATGTTTAAATTTAATACGAAAAGGCTGTTAGAATTTTGGTTTTTTATCTCTATTTATTAAAATAATACGATATTTTCCAATTTTAATATTTTGAGCTTCATAGCTGATATTCAGACATAAATACGCAAAGTTTCAACTCTGTAAGTTACATAGTTTCTGAGAATGGCTCTATGACGGACAGACAACGGAGCGGGAGTAATAGGGTTTCGTGAGATGAACGAAACCCTAACAAGAATAATAGGATTTTTAAAGACAAAAATAATAAATAAAGTGAAAAAATTGTAGAAAAAATTTAAGATAGGTTAATTATGAAAAGAATTATATATTTATTTATATAATTATACATGTATTTATATATATCCATAATTTCTAATTTTAGGTAAACTACATCACCTTCACCACAATAAAGATCGTACTTGAATCTGAAGAAAACATCAGACATTTAATAAGACATTAAATATTAAAAAAAAATAACTAGAAAGTACTTGTACAGTTGATTAATACAACTAAAGATCTGGCTATATGCCTATTTTACAGCACAAATTTAATGAAGAAGCTCTTTCTCTTATTAAACAAAGATAATCTGGTGCTTAAGAATAACTTGAAAAACCAACCGACATTTCCGGAAAAATTCTAATAATAATCTCATGTGTCATCGTGACCGTGAAACTTTATACTCTGTTGAGTTGAGATGTGATCTTGTTTTTATGACGTGTATATACATACATACACAGGGTGATTATAAAAAAACTCCCACGATATATGAGCCCCTAACTGTCATACCGTTCACAGAAACTGAATGAAATTTTGGTTTAAAGTATTTTGAGGTATCCGCTCAAGAATCATGTGAAAAACAGCAGTTAAATTCTAACAGTTACGGTTACAGTGACAAAATTTCAAAAATTTCAAATGGCAACAACTATTTTTTATTGGAATGTGATCTTCATAGTGAAAAACCATCAAAAGCGTTGGAACGGTACCTGTAGCACGAAAATCGCCGGCGCTAGACAGACTAAGAAGAAAAGTGAAAACAACCAATAGCCCAGTCAAATAAGGTGAAAGAAGGAGTAAACCTCGGATTGAAAGATAACAAGCTGAAAATTTGCAAAAATCTTTGTTTTGACATTCTAAAAGGAAGCTAAAAAGTCTCATATAATCTCATGTCCGCGTCTCGAGATATTCAAGGTCAAAGGTCAAGAAAATCGGTTTTTTGCTTATATCTCGAAAACGGTACATTTTATTGAACAAAATCCAATTCCAAAATTAAAGTAGACAAAATTTCCTATAAAATACATATATTATATGACATATATTATACATATATTATTTCTGACAAAGCGTTTAGGCGCTAGGGCGCGCTGAAGAAAGACAACTTTTTGACCTTCAGACCAAAACGAGAGTAACTTCATCTTTCACCCTCGATTTCTCAAAAACTATGCATTTTATCGAGAAAACATCTGTTACAAAATTAAAGTAGGCAATATTTTCTACAAAATTCATCAATTAACTTTAATTTCTGACGGAATGTTTGGCCCCTAAATAGCGCTAAAAAAGCAACTTTTTGACCTTCGAGCCAATACAAGAATAACGGCCCTTTCCTACCTTCGATTAGTCGAAAACTGTTCGTTTTATCAAAGAACATTAATTACAAAATTAAAGTCCACAACATTATCTAAATATTGCAAAAGTAACTTTAATCTTCTCACACAGGGTTCAGGCGCTAAAGCGTGCTGAAAAAGGGCTAGTTTAAAGCCCTCTGCCAAAACAAGAGAAACATCCTTCAAGATTGTTTCCTACGCTTCAAATGGTGTTTGAAATATAACAAAATTAAGAAATTTAAATTGTTTACTTATTTATTAATGACATTCATAAATAAGACATTCGTATGATAATATTTAATTAATTTATATAAATAATAAGATATTGAAATTAAATAGTTTAAATACATTGTAATTACATTTTTGTTTATAATAATTATATTTTAAGTAGGAAAAGGATTATTTATTTTTCGAACAATGTAAGTGCTTGGATATACCTACATATATTATTTTCTGAAACACGGTCTCCTAATAAGACCATTTTCTTTTTTCTATTTATATTAATGGCTGTGATGAAGTGGCCACAGTCCTATTAAAACCACAGTCCTACATATATATATATATATATATATATATAATCCAAGATCATACATCTTATGAATCTTAAAAGATCTTTATTAGAACAAATATACTTAATTCTAATTATTATAATACAGCCACAAACTAAGCATGAGGCATCTCATACGTTCAAATCATACACCGTGTTCACTAACACACAGAGCTAGGGTTAGAAAGTTCTAAATAGTTCAGTAAACTTCTCAAATTACCAGAGGTATTAAAATTTCTACTTTACTTCATGGTAGGGATTACCTTCATGGTAAAACACTCCAATAAGATTATTTGGTGGATTTCATGTTGCATATTGTACCTAACAAAATGGCCCCTTTTCTTAATAGGTGAAACACAGTCACATCAGCGAGAAATCTTTTTTTTTTTTTAATTGGTAAAGGCAATGTGGAGACATGAATGTATTCGTCCAAAAGCTTCGACAAATATCCTCGTTCTAAAGAACATATTTTATTTTTGCACGCTATCAGTGGATGCGACACAACATCTGCGCTGTTTAAAAAAGGAAAACTGACAATTATAAAAATGTTCGAGACACATTCCAATTTGCACGAGTCAGCTCAATTGTTTCAGGAAGACAACTACCCTCCAAACACATTATTTGAAAATGGAATGCGTGTTCTTTCAGAAATGTATAATGCTTCAAAATCAGAACATAGTATTGACAATTTAGGTACACACAATTCATTAAATCAACAAGACTCAATAAACCGGTGCAATTATCTCTTCTACCAACAAGTGCAGCAGCTCGACAGCATATTTATCGTGTCTACTATCAGATCCAAACTTGGTTAGGGAAAGATTTAGAAACCAGGAGAATGGGGGTAGGTAATACAAAATAAGATCATGGAACCCACAACAACATTATTACCTTCAGCCCCAGAAGAACTACTCAGTACGATCTACTGCAATTGCAAGAAAGGCTGTGGCGCGAACTGTGGATGTAGAAAAGTAGGGTTCCAATGCTTCTCAGTTTGTGGCCAGTGTAACGGACACGCATGTCTCAACGCTTCATCATATCCAAATGATCTTGATGAAGAAAGTGAATATGTACCTGAGATTCTTGAGGTTTTAGAGCCAAGTATTACGGACAACGAGGATGATGATAACGATCTGGAAGTTTTATATGGGCGACCAGAAGAAGGAGACGACGACGAACAAGAGGAAATGTAAGCTGTATGCCTGCTATTGATAATCAGAGGTAATAATCGCCTTATAATTTAACTTAAACAAAATATAATAGATTTGATAATCTTATGATAAATAAAAATGTAATTACAATACATAAAAACTCATATCAATATGTTATTATTTATACATAATTTAACAAAATATTATCAAATTTATTTATAATTAATTCTTATATATAATTAATATTTATTAATAAGTAAATAATGTAACTAATTAAGACTAAATTTGTAGATAATTTTATTTTCTACAAGTTTTGTAACAGCTTCAAATATCATTTTAAATATAAGAAAAAATCTTTAGTGGGTTTTTCTCCCTTTTAGACCAGAGGGCCAAAAACTAATTAAAGTTAATATAGGCATTTTGCAGAAAATGTTATCTACATTAATTTTGTAGCTGGTGTTATTCAATAAAATGCCTAGTTTTTGGGTAATTGAGGGTAGGAAAGGGGGTTTCTCTAGTTTTTTGGCTCAAAGGTCAAAAAGTCGCTCTTTTCAGCGCTATTTAGCGCCTAAAAATTTCGTCAGAAAATTAAAATTAATTTAGGAATTTTGTAGAAAATGTTGCCTACTTCAATTTTGTAATATGTTTTCTCGATAAAATGCATAGTTTTTGAGAAATCGAGGGTGGAAGATGAAGTTTCTCTCGTTTTGGTCTGAAGATCAAAAAGTTGTCTTTCTTCAGCGGTACCTAGCGCCTAAACGCTTTGTCAGAAAATTAAAGATAATATATGTATTTTATAGGAAATTTTGTCTACTTTAATTTTGTGGATTTTTTTAAATAAAATGTACTGTTTTCGAGATATAAGCAAAAACCGATTTTCTTGACCTTTGACCTTGAATATCTCGAGACGCGGACACGAGATTATATGAGACTTTTTAGCTTACTTTTAGAATGTCAAAACAAAGATTTTTGCGAATTTTCAGCTTGTTATCTTTCATTCCGAAGTTATATCCTTATTTGACTGGGCTACAATAAAGGACAGGGAAGCAACAGAAAGTAAAACATTTTATTGTTCAGTGGCATCCACCATCTGTCGCATGTAAAGTGCCCTCGTGTGTGAAATGGAAAATGTATGAAACACAATAAAATGTTTTGTTTTCTGTTGCTTCTCTGTCCTTATTGGTTTTTTTCACTATTCTTCTTAGTCTGTCTAGCGCCGGCAATTTTCGTGATACAGGTACCGTTCCAACGCTTTTTATGATTTTTCACTATGAACATCACATTGCAATAAAAAAATAGGTGTTGCCATTTGAAATTTTCAAAATTTTGTCACTGTAACCGTAACTGTTAGAATTTAACTGTTGTTTTTCACATGATTCTTGACCGCAGACCTCAAAATACTTTAAACCAAAATTTCATTCAGTTTTTGTGAACGATATGACAGTTAGGGGCTCATAGATCGGGATAGTTTTTTTATAATCACCCTGTATATATATATACAGGGTGTCGCAAAAGTTTTTGACACATTTTAAAATTCAACAAAGATCAAGCAATTGGAGTACGGAAGTGCGGTTTGGATGAAAATGTTTCTTATGATTGAAAATTTTCTTTAGGCAAATAAAAATTTTGTTCCAAAAATTCTCATGGACGGCGCTGTTTCTGGAGTGTTATCGAATAGGTAGAATGCCTTTACATATAACAATGGCGCGAGATGCACAATGTGTATGCACACTGTTTGTCCAAACTGTGGCAACCCACATCGCAGAAGTTAACAATACTCGTCTATCCATCCTCACTCGTCAAATCGAACTCAGGAGGGCGATTATTTTTAAGTTTTGGACTGTCGGTTGCCATAGTTTGGACAAAAACTGTGCATACGTATTGTGCGTATTTCGCCATTGTTATGTATAAAGGCATCTGCTTATTTGATATTTGTCCAAAAGAAAAATTTGGAACTTTTTTTTTTTGCCTAACAGAAATTTCAGATCATAAGAAGCATTTTCGTCCAAACCGTACTCTCGTTCGAGAATGGCTTGATCTTTATGGAATTTAAAATATATCAATGGCATTTGGGACACCCTGTATGTTACGAAAATGCAATAATTTATAATAAGATATTTTAGTAATATATGATAAATATATGATAACAAAAGATTACCATTACTCATTTATACGCGTTTTGTACATATAAACTGAGATTTCGTTGAGTGTTGATCATCTTGTTTAAATAGATAACTTTATTTAATGTACGTATTAGTATTTTTTTTTTCAAAAGAATAAACTAAGGGCATTTGCTGTAACTTGCTGATTTGAAATTCATTATAAACTAACAAAAGCATTCTATAACAGAATTGTTAAATAAAAGAATATTAAGATACAAAATTTAAAGATATTTTCATTGTACTTTATACACACACACACACATACATATATATATGTGTGTATACAAAATTTTCTATATTGGACAGAAAGATTGGAAATGAATTCTTCTTACTAGCGTCAAAAAATTGTCCGCAAACGCAAAAAAACGCTAAACATTGTATAATTATCGATATTTATTATGCATTGAAACTTACAGCTAAACATCGAAATTTATTAAAAAACAAACAAAAAAAGAAAAAAGAAAGAAAAAAATACAAAATCTGAGGCTCAGGAGCTCTTGGACATGTGTTCGTCTATCAAAGACAAATTTCCAGAATAACAGGGGCAATAGATTTCCTGGTTAGATTATGATGTGTCGACTACTCTGATTATAAGAGTAAGCGAAGTTTTGATTGCGAACGTACTTTTTGTTGTATACACACATACATATATATATGTGTGTATACAAAATTTTCTATATTGGACAGAAAGATTGGAAATGAATTCTTCTTACTAGCGTCAAAAAATTGTCCGCAAACGCAAAAAAAACGCTAAACATTGTATAATTATCGATATTTATTATGCATTGAAACTTACAGCTAAACATCGAAATTTATTAAAAAACAAACAAAAAAAGAAAAAAGAAAGAAAAAAATACAAAATCTGAGGCTCAGGAGCTCTTGGACATGTGTTCGTCTATCAAAGACAAATTTCCAGAATAACAGGGGCAATAGATTTCCTGGTTAGATTATGATGTGTCGACTACTCTGATTATAAGAGTAGGCGAAGTTTTGATTGCGAACGTACTTTTTGTCCAATAATAGTGAATGTGCGTAAAAGTTATCAAGGCTATCTTTAACTTTCGATGAATGAGCGTGAAAACTTCGGAACTTGTGTTTTTTCTCTTCGTATCGATATTTATGCCAATTTCTGCATTTGGTCAATCGATATATAGCAGTATTTAAGCACTGGCATGCGATAGGAAAGTGGAACTTTTGACTGAGTTCTTCCCCCAGTGTGGTTCTCTTAGATGTGACTAGTTGAATCAACTACCAGCAGCTGAGAATGAATATTATCTGATGGTAAGAGTAAAATTACGTTATTTTAGGCTAATTGAATAAAAGCGTTTGGTGCTCACGGAGTGCCACTTTCAGTATTATCGTAGGCGGACAACTTGAAGTCGGAGTTGGACTCGTTTGCATAATGGATTGGGACGAATTCATTAAATCTCTCACAGTCTGCTAATTAGGCAGAATAATCAAGTACAGAAGTTCCCAGGTGTTGGAAAACTTCTCTCACGTTTCTCTGCTAAGTTACAAGAATGTCGCCGACTACAAAAGGCAAAGATAAGCTCCTATCAATCTTGTCGAGGGAAACTGCTTAGACAGCAAAATATTTCTCTGATCTCGCCGGCTTCATGTGAGGTCGTTCATCGTGGGAACATTACCCGTGTGAACATTTAGTATATCAGTAAGACCTCCCAAAAGGAATCCCGATCCAATCACATAAAAACTGAATGCTATGACATGAACAAAAACTTCTTTGATTGGTGAACGGAGAGACTTTTGCTCGAGCAAACGGACCGGAAAGATATCGAGGGGAGGCAGTTACAGTTTGGAAAGGAGACTGGTGGTGGAAAAACACACGTCTATTAACGGGTTCCCATCCTAGTGGGGAAGAAAAGATTTGCTGACAGATTTTTGAAGAGGAAAGGTGAACTCTCGCAAGTCAACGAGAAGTGGATTGAAGATACCCTAGTTTAGACTTTCAAATACGAATATCTGTATGACTGGATCATTTTCATTGCTTGTTAATTAATTATAAGACGAATGAAACTACGCTAAAACAAATTGTTGTGAATGAATGTAACCTCTAGAAATTTCGAGAACGTCTTTTAACAAAATTCGTTTCGAAAGACGAACTGAAGTTGTTCCATATGAAACGGTCGCACGCTACCCCTTTTCAAAACACACAATATCATGGAATCATCACAGGATATTCAATCTTGCTGAAAATGTCTTGTTTTGACGCCTCGTCTACATTGTAAGTGACATTTTGAAATTATCTTTTATTGATATTTGAAGCTTTATTTTTCTGAGTGAAGTTTTGTTGGGAACGGATTTCTTTCTGGCCTGAAGAAAAATCTCAGAGCTTTTCTCAAAATCCTGCCCCTTTTAAGATTTTAATAAAAGTGATTTTGGTTTTACACAACTTGTGCTCAACATTGCTCACTGTCAATAACAGCGACATGGCTATTACAAGATAAGCTATCACACTTAAAGACACATGATCAAAGACAAAAACATTATTTTATTAATATAGATATATATGTTTCAGAATGTTACATTTTACTGCGTAAATTCTGTATTTCGCATATAATTTCCTAATATTTAGCTATTCGATATCTACGGAATGTATACTAGGATATATCTCTTGAAATGCCTTTTTTGTAGTCTAATTGTATGTATCCAAAAATATTAATCTCAATATCCTGATTAATTCGTAAGCAGAAATTACTTCTGCGTTAACAAATTTATAATATTTTTTACATTAAGTTTTTAAATGGTTAAGTACGTTTATGATTTAAACGAAAATTATTATTGTGTGTTTATAATGATTATTATCTAAATTTAACTGTGTATTGTTTTTCAGATGTTTGTACAGTATTTTATATTTTCTACGTTATCAAAAATGCTGACTGAAATAATAAATAAAACTTATTAGCTCATTCTACTTTTAGATGGAAAGATTCAGTTATTATTTTTTGTATAATTATTCGAAATTGAATTTAAAAAAAAATAAAAATAAAGGTATAATTGTTTGAAAAAGTTTTTGTAAACTAATAATTATGTTAAATATTTTTAAAAACTCTTTATAAAGTTAGTTACATTACTAAGTTCTTCTGTTTTTTTTTTGTTTCTTTTTGTAACAAAATATTCCTAACTCTTATTGTGGGAAAAATCCTTGAATAAGCGCCCTGATATCATTACGAAGAATTGCAATATGTATCCAATAAACAACCATATTCTAACAAAATTAATGCAATTATTTACTTACCTCCATGCGCACGACAAGAATATTAACGTCAGAAATGAATTATTAAGAATAACATTTCCCTTTCTAAAAAACTCTCCATTAATTAGAAGGAAAAATCTGCTAAAGGATAATGTTTAAACCATCTACAACATAAAATTAACTAATTGTATTATGGGTGGAGAGATATTTTGTCGTGTGTGGCAGATTGTATAAAATGCTTAAAATCATAAAGTGTAAATTTTATTTGCCTCCAATTTGAAAAATGAAAATCAGTCACACGTCTGAAATAAATTTTCTGCCTTATAAGCACGAAAATAAAAGTTAATCCTTTTAAACTGATATGATAAAGAAAAAATATATAAATATATTGTAGTCTGTATTCATAAAAATTACGGGTTAGCATTCGTTAGTAAAATCATTAAAAAATAGTTTTACCTTATTCAGTGTAATATGTCTGAAAAACTTTATAATTATGCAGCATTGCTAACTTTATTAATACTTTACAATACTTAAGTAAGTGTAAATTATAAAATCCCATTGAAAGCTTTTTCTATGGTCATAGTATCTGAGGAGACATTGCGTCGTCACGTTATACTTCTGTATCCTTATGTATGCATTTCAGTTTGCTTTTTTAATACGTGATAGTCAGAAAACTTTAATATTTTTTGCTTAGAATACCAATTTTTTACACTGGTTTTCAAGAGATTGCCCAAGAGACTTTTATTTTATTTTATCTTTGTTAACCAGAATTTACCGTCAATGATTTGCATGACAAATTTCCAGTGGGAATTTACAATGAAAATAATTTTATTTAACTAGTCGTAGGAAAGATGATTAAAAATAATCTTCGCCTTTGAATATTAAAGCAGTCAACAGTTTGAGAATTTTTCTACCCATCGTAGAAAAGATAAAATAATCTGAGTATTAGGAACAGGTCTTCAACTATATAATACATAAAATCTTTAAAATATAAACCCGCATATTTACAGAAAATTCTACAACATTCTACAATTTATGGAATATTCTCATTTCACAATGATTAATCAGAGACTCATTTTCAAGTAAAATTTAAAATAAAAAAACAATAATAAAAAAATCAATTTTGTGTTTTGTTCTTTCCAACTTTTGAAATAATTTGAAAGCGTTTTCAACGATTCATGACTATTCCCTTCTAATAATGATTTGTTGTACACTGTATACGGGCACTTTGCTCATAAGGAGCACAATTGTATGTATTTAACGATTTTTTTTAATCTATTATCTGTGTTTATAAAAATTATTTTTTTTCAACTCTTCTTTCGTAAGGTATCCTAACACAACAATGAAGAATAAATTTCTAAAAACACGTCACACCCTTAATTTTGTAAAAATTGAAAAAAATAAATATCCTAATTTTTATTAAAATGCATTATATATTCCTCGTATTTTCTGACGGCGTTTCGGAAAGTTATAGTAAATATAATTGCACGGAAATGGATTTACAATGCATTCATTTCCATTCAAACGAGCCAGACATAAAATATTTAAATTCATTTTTCTCAGCTTGTACTTTTTCAAAATTTACGTACGTGGAAAATATTTCAATACATATATTTCTCCACGGTTTTAATTTTTTTTAGGAAATTTCCTTATCTTATAAAATTTTAGTCTTATAAAATTGAGGATCTAATTTGCAATAATATAAATTTCTATTTTTTTTAGTGTAAAATAAATAGTTTTGTTTAAATTATTAATTATTATTTTGAATTAATTAATATTGTGAATGAACTAGTATTTTGAAAATCTTATGTTTCAAGTTAGACAACACTTCTCATAACAGCATAAAAAAATTTTATAACGTAGTAATATCTCAGGAGAAAGAAAGTTTTTAAATTTCCTTTATGAAATTTAAAAGCTATTTGTTCAAATTGTCCATATTAAGAAGCCAATTTTGGCATAGTATTGGGCTAATATTGCATTCACTGTTATGAATATTGCCCAATATTGGAGTGATTTCGCTATGATAATATTGCAGCAATTTCGGCAAGAAATATGTCGCCAAAGTAAAGCCAGTAATGCTCCTGTTTGAGAATACTCAAGTTTTGTTGAAAATATTTTTTTTCTAATGTGAGGCCTATATATAATAAATAACTAGAGTTTTACTTTCGAAATATTTCAATTTTCATTGGAAGTGTTTCCCATGAAGTGCCAATATTGTAAAGATATTTGTTTCACATTGGAATTATATTTAGTAAAATTCTAATGTTGTACAACTATTGTTTTTACGTTGCAAATATTTACAATGGATATAATCGGTAAATTAAAGAGCGTTTCAATTAAAAAGAATAACTAGTCGGATGTGCCAGTCCCAAAACTTTCGTCTGTCTCATATAGGTTTCTCATACACCAGAAACAAATCAGCACCAATTTATATCAAGGTTTAACTTTAGTCTAAAGTTTTATGAAATTGCGTGCATTAGCTCTTAAGATATGACTATCGATAAAATCGCATAAATCATGAAAAATGCAGCATTTCATCAACATCTATTGGATGATTTGCACCAAAACCTAATCAGCAACAATTTGTGTCAACGTCTAATTGAATTTGAAGTTTGGTGAAATTCTGTGCATTAGTTCTTGAGATTTAGATATCCTGAAAATCATGAAAAAAGTAGCATGGCAGCGCTACCTGTTGAACTGGTTACACAAAAACGTAATCAGCATCTATTTATAACAAGGTCTAACAGAATCTTAAATTTTATCAAATTTTTCGCATCAGTTCTTGAGATATAACTACTGTAACAATCACGAAAAAAGTAGGATATTAGCGCCACCTGTTGGTATATTAACACCAAAACGTAATCAGCGTCTATTTATGTCATGATCTATCAGAATCTGAAATTTAATGAAATTATGTGCATTAGTTCTTGAGATATAGGTATAGTGAATATCGTGCAAGCTGTAGCATAGCAGCGCCACCTGTTGGGCAATTTACACCTAACACTAATCAGCACCAAGTTCTATAAAGGTCTAACTGAATCTAAAGTTTTATTAAATCGCGTGCATTAGTTCTTGAGATAGAGCGCCCACAAAATTTTTTGTTACATACAGACATACACACAGACATACACACAGACAGACAGACTCACAGCGAGACATTTTCTAAAAACAGTCAAATCGTGTTTAGAACCTTCTAAAATGTATAAATCCGTTTAAAACCAGAAGTCGAAAATTTTTATGAATCCAATACTTTCTTCTTGTAAAGATAGAATAATGTAAAAATCGTAAACATTTCTCATGGTGCCAAATAATGCAAAACGTTCGAATGCGAAATTAAAACCGAAATACAACTTTAAAGTCCAATACAATTATTTTAGAAAAGGAAATAAAACATAGTTTAATTAAAAAAATCATTCACTAATGTTAATAGGCTGTTAATACGTTGTTAGTATCTGTATCGATATGCAGTATTGGACAAATCTTTTGTTGCTCTAAATTTTGTTTTATTTATTTTTGCTACAATTTTCATCTCATAATATTCTACCATTTAAGAAACTTTCCAAAATACGTAATTAAATAACTTGATTAAAAACTTTTTGATAAAACTTCCAATTCGAAAAGTCCTTCTTAAAAACCAACTATAATCATTCAACGAGCAATTTTTACGACAAACATTATTCCGATAACGTAACTACTGTACCTAACATTTACGACATGTGCCTAGTTAAGCAACAAAATACAGCATGCTCGCCGAAAAAAAAAGTTACCGAAAGTTGAGTTTTTTTTTACATTTCGTAACATCGCATTTTAATCGACGCTCTGTAAACAAGAACGAAATATCACGCATCAAGCATAGATTGTGTAACACTTACCAATACTTCTAAAATACTTTTAGAAATCTTTCCTTTTTAATAAGGTGAACGATTCTGTCTAAATAAACAATTTGGAAAACGCATAACACATTTAAAAACCAAATTTCAAGAATACCAACAACATTCGAAGAAATATCCAAATTATTTTGTGCAGCCCTGTATATGATCTACAGATTCGTATGTATACTACATGCAATTCTAAATTTTTGTTCAGTTAGGAAAGGCGTAGCACAGTTGGAAATACCCTTTCAGCAATTTCCATTAATAAACGGAAATGTATTCTAGATGTTTTTTCCTGCCCTGTTAATTGTATATATTATTTATACACGCACCAAGTAATAGGACAAAAATTAATTAAATTTATAAACGTGTACCGCAACTGAAAATGCACTTCCAGCAATTATTTTTACCAGACAGTACTTTAACCAAATTCTTTTGGGTGTCCCTGTAAATGAGAGATGAATGCTACACACACAATATTTTATAGTAAGCCTCTTGTACTGCACTTCAGCGATATATATCAATTACTATATGTTTCAAACAGTGAAACATTCTAAAAATAAACCGCAAACGATTTTCGCCTATAGACCGTAATGTAACGGAATTCTTTTGAGTGTCCTGTAAAGGAATTATAAGTGCTATGCACACCATATTCTATAGTGAGCCTCTTATAGTGCACTCTTGTGATATATATCAATTTCAACATGTTTGAAATAGTGTAACACTATTAAAATAAACCACAAATGATTTCTCCCCTTAGACCATAATGTAACGAAATTCTTTTGAGTGTACCTGTAAAAGAACTATAAATGTTACAAACTTAATTTTCAATTTCGAACATGCCATAGTAAAGTTCAATAACATATATGAATCGCATGACAATCCAAGTATATTTATCCGGGTTAGAGCACGGGCAGACAGACAGACAAACCGAATCCATATGCACTTTTTAACTATTTTGGAAAGTGTTAAAAAGTGTACATTCGTAATTGTATAATCTACTTTAATTCTTTGTTCGTTTAGTATAATTTTATATCTTTTTTTAAAGTTATGATTAATATAAATAATAATTCTGAAAATACGAATAACAGTCTATTTGAATGTACATGACATCTAATTTTTCTAAAAATATGTACTTTGTATATGAACCACATTCTTATAAAGTAGAAACATTTCTTTTTCTTTAGATAAAACTTTAATACCTATATTCGTTACCAAATAAATGACAAAATGTTTAAACAAATGTTACATAAACAATGCTTATTAAACTGCTTCCCGCATGTCAGTAAAACTAATGTTGCTGTATTCACAAATTTCTATATTCTCTTGTGTATAGGAGTTATTATCCTTCTGCTTACGGTGGGATTACCGTAGTCCCAAGAAAAAGACTGTTTAAAAATACGGGGTTGGGATTATCGTCATCCCGAAAATTTCCACCCCTCAAAGATGGAGTGCAGGAAATCCTTAATAGCGTTTGGCTCAACGGGGGTGTCATTGGGTATTGGAGAAGGGAAATTCTATAGGGAAGATATTAGTTACCATAGGAAAATACAGGGAAAACTTATGCAGCAAAGAAAGTAAACATTGTTCAAGCTTACGATTTGAAGCTGTTTCTACCTCCCTTCCTCGAAATTAGTGGAAGATAATTTCTGTTTGTGATATTAATATGAAGAGAATAGATTATTTTCAGTAAATTGTTTTAATATTTTAATATCGCTGATTTTGATTAAGTTTTTGTTCTTAGAATGTTAAATATTGCTGGGTTTTTTTTCTTTCGACAATAGTACACTAGATATCTTAAAATAATATACTTAACTTTGTTTATTGAACTCAACAAAAATGAAATTATTATATATATATATTACTATGTGATAAAAATACAGTTAATTTTGTAAAATTTTTATGTATAAATTTTTATGTAAAATTAATTACTTTTACACAGTAGAAAATAGTTAGTTTTATGCTCACACACAACTTAATAATCATGTTTTATATTCTTTGCATGGAATTGAACTTTGTTTCAGAATGATATTAATAAGTAATGAAATTCTAACGATATTTACAATTAATTTACTCCGCAATTATCTGATTCGAAAAAAAGTAATTGCAGTTATGCAGAAAATAATACAAGTTACATTAATTGTTCTTTATATATTTCTTAAACATATGATTATAAACAAATATAAATGTCGTACGAATGTAAGTCCTAAGCATTTTTCTGCTATGTTCAAAGAGGCAATAGCTGTTCCAAAATCGTTTCGGAAAACAATTGTTATTGCCGTACTTTTTTCTCGGAAACTTCTGAAGCGAATTCAATACTTTATTTTATTTTTAGTTTGTATTATACTTAGATATTATACTTATTATATAATTAGTATTATGTTTATTAAACTTTGTATTATACTTATATATAAATAAGGATTGTCTCTTAAAATTCATTCATTTTCAACTAAGTTCATTAACGCTGTTCTCAAATACAAAGGGCCTACTATCAGATACATTTTTAAATTCATTTTTGTTCAGAAACGCATGAAACGGGCAGATGTTGTTATTCAGAAACTTTGCAATCGAAACACGTTTTCCATTTTTTGGTAAAGGCAGAAGATCTTTTAGAAAACACTGTCAAAGTCCGCGTTTTGAACCGAATTCCGGATTCTTCATCGGAAGAAAGGTGAAAAACCTGCTGTCACGTGACACGAATAGCTTATAACACGACAACTAATTTATTTATAAAAAAAATGAAAACTCATTTCGATTCCAAATTGTTTCAATAGTCAGGCCTGCAAATTTTATGATTTTGCGTTTAAAAATTCGTCAGAAAGTTTTGCGTTGTTCAGCAGATCATTTGAGAACCACATTCAAAATAAAGTAGAATGTTTAGTTTGTGAAATCGTACACCTATTGCACTTTTTAATTTCATTTATTGCCGAATGACCATTTATTGTTTAATAAACGTCAAAAATATGAAAAGGACTTTCTTTTAAATCGTTTCAGTAATTCTCGAGAAAAATGAACTTTACTCCCAGCTATTTTCTATATGATTTCTCTAGTATTATTGCTTGCTTTAGTATTATTATTCTAAGGTTGGCTGGGGGGAGGGGGGGGGGCATTAAAATTAGAGAGACTCAAAATCAAAAAAGCATATTTCATAAATTAGCAAGGCATAATTTAATTTCAACACAGCGGTTTTAAATTCCACGTACGGGAAATATAGTATTGAGTTGTTAGAAAATACACAGCACACACGTAAAATGTACATGTTTAGTTTTATTTATTTTTTAATTTATCCATAAAAGTTATATATATATATATATATATATATATATATATATATGTGTGTGTGTGTGTGTGTGTATTAACATTTAGTTTAGAGGAGGCCCCACTTAGTGGCTGAGAGGTTCTGCTCTCAAAGCTGGTAGACGGGAGGTCCTGGGTTCAAACCCCTGTCACTCTCGTCGACCTAACAGTTCGGAGTTTTCCGTGGTTTTCTTCGAACCTTGCCGTAAATACGGGTTATGATCCCTTAGAAAGACCCCCACTGATGCCATCCCTCCCCTAGGGCCCATAACCCTTGTGTAAATAACCGGCCGTCATAAATCAACTAACAAACCTACCATCAGTTTAGAGGAGCTAGGTATTTTTTAGTTACCTTCTCTCATTTTTTGCGCATTGAAAAAAATGCTTATTTAAGAAAATTATTTTTTTTTAACTTATTTAATTTTTAAATGTATCTGAATGCTTGGAGCTATTACTAAATAAAGTATTTTTGTATTAGCATACAGTTTTTTTTTCTTATTTTACTTATAACATTCGCTTAATATTTTTATTCAGATTTCTACTACTATTTCCGTATAGTAATATTCGACTAATTTAAGTACAACATAAATTATAATACAATTTGGATATAGCGGTTTATTTTTTAATTTAAAAAGTAAATGCTCAAC
Organism: Maratus michaelseni; assembly: GCA_963931845.1. Classification (NCBI taxonomy): domain Eukaryota; kingdom Metazoa; phylum Arthropoda; class Arachnida; order Araneae; family Salticidae; genus Maratus; species Maratus michaelseni. The sequence continues at coordinate 345,711,062 of OZ007590.1, read as the reverse complement.
ACCAAACCCGTTGGATATAACTTTATTCTTCTTTACTGTTTATACCGATTTCTATGTATTTATTTCAACCTTTTTCTTCTCATGAATTCTTTTTTTTTTTTTTTTTTTAAGTTATAATCTAAATCGAGACCGGGTGGGGGGGGGGGAAAGCTTTTATTTAAATAAATTATTTTTGTATTACTTATTTAATTTTTAAGTGTATCTGAAAGTTTACAGCTATTTTTAAATAGTATTGTGCCTAGTTGTTTGTGTTATAAAATGAGTATGTAAATGTTTTGCTTATCACATTAGTTTAATTGTTTTTATTCAGATTTCTGTCATTATTTCCGAATTTTCGCCTAATTTAAGCACAAAATAAATTATAAAACACTGGAAGTGTAAGTTTATTTCTGAATGAAAAAGTTAATGCCTTACTGGGAACACTAATTCCGTTGGATGAAACTTTATTTTTTTCCATACTGTTCTTCGTTGCGATACCCATATATTTATTTTTACATTTTTCTTCTCGTGGAATTTATTTTTTCTTATAATCTGAATCATGATAAAAAGAAAATAAATGTTTATTTAAGGAAATTATTTGTATTTGCTTATTTAATTTTTTAAAGTATCTGAAAGTTTAAAGCTATTTTTAAATAAAGTATTTTTATATTAGCATAAAAAATTCTTCTTTTTTTATAACATTTTCTTTTATATTCTCCTTTTCAAAATATAAACCACTATTTAAACGTTCATTGTAAGTGTTTTTCTGCTTATTTTTAAGAGACATCACTCAATTATTTCAAAACCTAATCTCTTGAATTTAATGACTTCACAGAAAAAAAGTGCAATTTTCATGTCCGTATAACATTTAAACCTTATTTATAACGATAAGCTATTACTTTTGACAGATGAAAAGGTTTCCTTTAGGGAAAAGTAAATCCCGAAATTTCTCACGATTGAAAGTCGTTAGCGGACGCGCCTAATGATTCCAGATGTTCTACCGTCACCTGGGGTGTGATGCTTCTGCAGAAAGGGGGATGAAACGGTCAAGTTTTTCCCGTAATTGGAGGATATTTAAAGTATTCATTTCCCGTAAGCTACAGGTTATTTCACTTAATTCGCCCGATTCTATATTTCATTTATTATTTAACCCACTACAATTGATTTAAGTGACATAGAATAACATCCTGATGTTTCGTTACACTGACAGAACAACGTAATTTAGCTTCTGGGAGCAAACATTCCTGTTTCAATAATGAAGCTTGTTGAAAGGAAAGTTCCTCAATTTATTGATTTCTATATCATTACAGTGCTTTGTCTTTATTTATATCAATTTTGTTTTCTATTTACGTATATTTCGAATATCTAATTCTTTTAAGCTGCTTAAAATTATATTTTGAAATACATTTTCTTTTAAAAAATCTTGCTTTTAGAAAGCAATATTCATTTTTATCAATCAATCAATCATATATCATCGAAATTAAACAAAATACCTTTTTATGGCTGCAGCGTCTAGGTTTTATATTAGGAAAGCTTTTATGGTATGCACGGAAAAGCATTTAGAATATGAATTAGACATAATTACAGATATTGCAGAAGATAATGGTTTTTCTAAGAAATTTATAAATAAGCTTATATTTCATATCATACATAACAGCAATAGTAATAGCAGTAAGTTTAATCGGGAGGAGTTTAAACTCCACAAATTCCAATACATCCTGGGTTTATTTAAAAGATTGGAATATTGTCTGCAAAAATTTAAAGTAAAGTTAACTGTTAACCCACCTGTAAAACTAAAGGTTAAACTTCATAGCAATATCGACCCCCATCCCCATGAATGAAAATACAGGAGTTTATATTATCCCGGTAACAACAAAATATGACGAAAATACAAAATTAGATGATATTGGTATGACCTCAAGAAATTTTAAAACGTATCTTAAAGAACATTTTTATGGTATTAAATTGAACCGTTATCGCACCGCTGTTTCAAGATTAACCCAAAGAAGAGATGTTAATATACAGTTAAGAAAGCCAGAATTATTAAGAAAATGTTCGGGTTTCACAATCCCTCTATTAGATGTCTTTAAAAATTTTGTCCTGAAGTGATAGTGTTTCGATTATTATTATTATTACAGCTTTGAGGTATCTGCTACAGCTACATACCGGCATTACCTCAGTTGATCACAGTTTATTTTATTCACAGAAGCATATATAATACATACAGGATATGACAATTTTTCTTCCATTACATACATATTCAACTTTCTTGGATTTATCCCTTTCATCTGCAGACACGGGAGCAACCGAGTTACTGAAGATAATAAACATACTTAGAACCATGCCTCTCCCGGGATTCGAACTAGTTTTTCTAATGATGCTTTGTCTTACGATATTCCAAAGAGAGGATCACCTTACTCCGATACTCATGTAATTTTTCACCCACCAACCAACCATTTTTCATGTTGTAATGTAACAGTTTTCTCTGATTGTGTGTTTTCTTGTTCTGACACTGATGACGAATGCGATTGCATTTGAAAATACATGGTTTTAAATAAATGAATTTTACATCAAAATGAAACGCCTTTTAGTAATGTATTCTGTATTGTTATGAATTTGTATTGTTATGAAAACATTTTTAATAATTGTATTTTACAGCATATGTTTCTGATTTTACGTAAACTGACAGATTTTAAATGCATTATATTTACTTTCTAATAAATGGCAAAATGTTTGTTTATACAATTGTATTTAATATATACGTACATTTTGAATATCTAATTATTTGAAGCTACTTAGGTTTGTATTTTGAAATACATTTTCTTGAAAAATACGATTTTAGAAAAGGATATATATTTTGTTTTATCTATCAATCTATCATATATCATCAACATTAAACAAAATGTTTTAATCAAAAATGTTTTTTTTTTCAAAAAAAATTATAATTATATTTTGTAGCATATGTCTCTAATTGTAACTAAAATGCCAGGTTTTAAATGTATTACATTTATTTTCTAAGAGTGAAAAAATGATTATAGAAATGTTACGCCAACAACGTTCATTAAACAGATAGAAACTCATCGAAACAGATACAGCTAGATTCGTATATCTCTGTATGATCTTGTTTACTCATTCATCTTGTGTTATTATTTACCTTAATTCACATGATTCTACATTTCATTTGTTATTGATTCTCTATTATTGACACTCTATCATTGATCTCTGTAAAATTGATTTAATTAACACATAATAACATCCTTAATTGTAAATTATTGATTACTCAACAATGCAGTGCTTAGACATTATTTAAAGAAATGGCTTTGTCTTTATATGTACACATTTTATTTTCTATATACGTATATTTCAAATATCTAATACTTTTAAGCTACTTAAATATATATTTTGAAATACATTTGCTTGCAAAAAAGCTAGATTTAAAAAAATATTTTTTATGGATCAATCAATCTAGATTCATATATCTCTCTATTACTTTGTCCATTCATTCATCTTGATTCTACATTTCATTTATTATTGAGTCTGTAATATTGACTCTCTATTATTGATCTCAGTAAAATTGATTTAAGTGACATATAATAGCACACTGAATACGAAATTATTGATTATGTTATCAATGCAGTACTTGGACATTATTTAAAGAAATAATTTTTATCATATTTATGTTTCGAACCTCTCAATGATTTAAACGAGTTCAAATTATATTCTGAAATAAATTTGATTTTAACAAGTAAATAGCTTGATTTAAAAAAATAAGGCTATTTTACAAATATATATATATATATATATATATATATTACAAAATAAAAACACGTTATATACAGGGTGATTTTTTTTAAAGTTGTGAAAGTAAATCCCTATAAAAAAAAAAGAACCACTGATCCAAATGACCTAAAATTTCATTAGTGTGCTCCCAAAGCAATGGAAATTTTTTAGACGTAGTTAAAAAAAAAAAAAAATTAAAATCCCACCGAAAGGTGGCGCTGGATATGCAGCAAAATCGGGAGACGAGCTTGTGCACGACACACATACAGTGGCGATAAAAACGTAAAGCACGCACACCTCGTGTTCATAATTCTACGGATATCCTCGCGATGACTGTTTCATTGACGGACCTTGCGTTGTTAGTGATCAGTATTATCAGACTAATGACAGCGCAGCAACTGCTCTTAAGAGATTTAGGACACTTAAGAATTTAAGGAAATGGTCAATGTCAACAGAAGACTTAGGGTAGATGGTTCTGAAATTTGAACAGACTGCTTCACTGATCCTAAAACCAGGTAGAGGAAGGAAACCAGTTGATGTTAACCTATAGCGCCATCTGTCGGTGCAATTTTAAGTATTTTTTTAACAACGCCAAAAAATCCCCATTGCTTTGGGAGCATACTGGTGAAATTTCAGGTCATTTGGATCAGTGATTCTTCTGTTATAGGGTTTTACTTTCACAACTTTATAAAAAATCACCCTGTATATTATAATTTTCAGCATTTATTGGCAATTTAAAATGAAATACTCGATAACAAATGCATCATTATAGTGGATAGGTAAATTTAGGTGAAATCTAAATTATTTTTTCTTTTAAAATGTGTTACATACACATAGGATAATGTGCCATTTTCCTATGCACCACTTATTTATATAGAAATATATTTCTGTTATGGATTATATTTGAATATCTCAATTTAGTTTCCAATAAATGACAGAATGAGTTTACAAATATTATGTAAAAAATGCTTATTAAGGTACATTTAGTGAAAAAAATACAACTGTATCCCTAAATTCGCTATTCTCTCACTATATGTATATTTTTACATTTTACTATTTTCCTTAACCCATTTTCGGCCAAAGGTGCGTAAACGCACCATTTCAATAGATATATTTTTATTAACACTGTGACGTATATTTTTCACTAATTTTATTTTTCTGCTATTTTTAAGGGTTCTGGAGACATCTATAAAATATTAGTAATTCAATTGAAGTAATCACTTTGTGTTGAGAAATTTCCAAAATACGCTGGTTTTTTACTTGAAACGGTTATTGATAAATTCGACTTTTTGAAAATGTCTAATTAATCCACTTGAGATTAATCATATTTTTTTTATAATGGAATAACGTTGCAAGTTCTGTAAATAAAATAAAAATAAAACAAATGCCATAAGAAAACTTAATTTTTTTTATTTAAATGTAATGGTAAATTATTAATAATAAATTAATAATGTTAACGTCAAATTTAATAAAATATTATTTTTCATGCACGAAACTTTTTTGATGTCTTAATGAATGTAATTTAAGCAAATTTCAATGCAAATAATACCACATTTTATAAAATTTCTATGCTTGGCCTAAACTAGGTTAATGTACTCGCTTCTATATTACATTTGTTCTTTAACTCAATAAAATGTGTTTAAGTGGCACAGAATATCATCCTGATGTTTTGTTACTCTGTTAAAAATTAGCAACAAACAGGCCAGTCATTCGACCGTCATTCGAAAAAACTGTTATATTATCGTGAATTAATTCAATTATGACCATAAAATAGGCATTAATATAGTCAGGGTAAATTTCAATTACGGTTATGTAACCCTTTACTATAAAAACGGTCAAATAACTGGACTGTTTGCTGCAAAATGTTAACAGTGTACGGTGACAGAGCAGAATAATTTACCTTCTGACGGTAAACATTACTCTTTTAATAACAGGAGTTGTTGAAATCAAAATTCTTGAGATTATTGACTGCAATATCAATGCTTATACATTATTAATTTAAAAGACCACATTATCTTTCAAATATGTATCTCTCCTTTAAACAATTTATTTACTGAAATAAGCTTACTTGTAACAAGAAAATATTTACATCTTCAGGTAAATATATATATTTTTTTTCAATTAATTAAACCGTATGTCATCACAATTAAAACGTAGATATTTTTTTCTAAATTATAATCATCAGTCATCATAATTTGTTATTAATTTAAATAAAATAAAAGATTTAAACGCAAATTTGAACTACGAAAATAGATTTCAAAAGCATTGTAATTATTTTCTTAAAGGTGAAAAAAAGTTTCTACAATTATTATGTCAACACTGTCCATTCAAGTACATCCAAAATATCAGTCTAACAAAAAGCATATGTGTTCTGAAATATCTCTAGTCTATTGTTTATATCTGTTATCACCTCACTTAATTTGCTATATTCTATATTTCATTTAATATTTAACTTGCTACAATTGATTTAAGTGACGCAGCATAACATCCCGATGTTTCATTACGGTGACAGACGATCCTAATTTAGCTTCTGAGAGCAAACATACCTGTTTCAATTACGAGAGTTGTTGAGCGGAAAGATTAAGAAATTATTGATTACGTTTACAGAACAGTACTTAAATGTTATTTATAAAAATTGTACTTATATACAGGGTCATTCATAATTCTCTCCGGGGTTTCGAAACGTGATAGTAAAAAAACGAAGACGAATATGAAAAAAAGAAACATATGAAATTATTCCGAAACTATTCAAGTTTTACTTACATACATTACAGGTGTTCTATGTGTGAACCCTTGGTCACACGGCATACATCCATGCGATAGTCCAGTTCCTGCCATACTCCGTTTCTTTAAATCTGAATCAGTGGTGTCAGTTCAACGGGCCTTTCGTAAAAAATATCGAAAACAGGGACCAACTGACAAAACAATTCATGTGTGGTACCGGAAATTTAAAGAAACGGAGTATGGCAGGAACTGGACTATCGCATGGATGTATGCCGTGTGACCAAGGGTTCACACATAGAACACCTGTAATGTATGTAAGTAAAACTTGAATAGTTTCGGAATAATTTCATATGTTTCTTTTTTTTATATTCGTCTTCGTTTTTTTACTATAACGTTTCGAAACCCCGGAGGGAATTATGAATGACCCTGTATATTTATTATTTGATTTATGCAGTTATATCTCTTTTAAACAATTTAAAGTTATTATCTTAAATAATATTTCTTGTAACAAGCAGCTTGATTAAAAATATATATGTATATTTCTATTGAATATATAAAATATATCATTAAATTTTAAAACATAATTTTTTTTTAATCATAATTTTCTGTCATCTCAGAATTCGCTGCCATCTCAGACAAAGTACAAAATTTAAAATTCATTATATTTATTTTCTAATGCATGACAAAATGTTAGCACAAATATTAAATCGAAAATGCTCATTAAAATATTTGCAACATGTCTGTGTAGTAAAATACAACAAGGTTAGTAAATCTATATTATTCTCTTATTTATGCGAGTTATTATTTTACATAGTTCACACGAATCTATATTTCAATTAATATTTATCTCATTAAAATTTATTTAAATGACATAGAATAATGTCTCCATGTTTCGATACGATGGCAGAACAATGTAATTTAGTTTCTGAGAAGCATTCCTGTTCCAATTACGAAAATTGCTGAAGCGAAATATCAAGCAATAATTGATTGTTATCAATACTGTGCTTAGACGTTATTTAAATAAATATTTCTATTAACTTTATTTATGTTTCTAACATTTCAATGTTTTAAACGAGTTGAATTTATATTCGGAAGTTTTTTTTTTTTTTTTTTTTGTAAGAAATAAATAACTTGATTAAAGAAAAATATTATTATTGACAATACAACATACTTTCATAATTAAAGTGACATAAAATCTTTTTTTTTTAGATATGCATATATACCACACATTTATGAAGGAATATATTTATGTTTTAGATTAAATTTATAATATAAATGCTCGACGATTACACCAAAAAGCTAAAGCTTTCCAAAATTTTAACTTTAAACTTCAAACTTTAAACGTCAACTATAAAACTGTTTTTCAAACTTTAGAAGCAATGTAACAACTATTTCCTGAGGATGGGCTTAGATGATGGCTGAAACGTTGATGGTTTTAATTTGATTTTACTGTTTGTGTAGTTTTAACTTTAAGATATTTTATACACCATTTAGTAAATTCTGATATTTTATACTCACTTCATTATTGTAACTCTAAATTTATTTTCTAATACAGGACGGAATTTTTGTACAAATATTATGTCAGAAGTGTTCATAAACAAATTTGCAAAATGTCAGTGAACAAAATACAAAAGTATTTATAAATTGTCTATATTTTTACTTATACATGTCATTATTTTACTTACTTCTATATTCCATTTATTATTTAACCCACTAATATGGATTTACGTGATGTTGAATAACATCCCGATGTTTCATTAAGGTGACAGAATAATGTAATTTAAATTTGGAGAGCAAACGTTCCTGATTTAATTACGAGAATTCTTAATAGAAAAGTTCATAAAGTTATTCTTTACGTTATCAATCCAGTGCTTACACGTTATTTACAAAAATGGTATTTATTATTTTTGTTTGTTTTATATCTTCCAGTTTTATAAAGACGTAAAATTGTGTTTTGAAATAAATCTGCTTGTAATAAGTAGGTAGTTTGATTAAAAAATTTTTTTTTTGTTTTATGAGCCATATATTATCGATATTAAGATACTTTTTTATGATTATAATTTAAAGTATTTGTTATCACTTTTAAATATGATACTATATTTGAAATGCAATATATTTATTTTCATATAACCGATTAAATGTTTGTACAAATATTATGTTAACAATGCTTATTGAAAAATATCCCGCATATCAGTGAAAAAATATAGAATACGATTGTAAATACCTCGAATATCTTATTTGTATATTTTGTTATCTCACTTAATTAATTTGATTCTATATTTCATTTTTAATTTAATGCGTCAGGTACCCTTTAAACTCATAAAATACATGAAAAAAATGAACGCTATAAGAATTGCAGTCCCATTGACTTTTAATTATAAAAATTAAAACACATACTAAGAAAGGATTATTTTATCAAGTAACGTTCTCAAAAAAGTATGCACATATATAAAAGTTTTTAATTTATTTTAAAATATAATACACTTCTTATGAAGGAATTACTGTTCTTGCATGTATTGCGCGCATGGTTTTTCACATTTGAATTGCTAAATCCAGCCAAAATATTTTTAATTAGTATAGATATAATGTTTTCTCAAAATGACATACCATGAAAAAAAAAATGAAATGCATAGATCCAGAAGGGAAAAAATGTATTTTGAGAAAATCGAAATTTAGAGGGGTTTTTTTTATACAAAAGTAGTCGTAAATTCTAAACTTCTTACTTGAGAAACATAATAATACGCCAATTTGTACAGATTCAGATTCAACCAAGCAGGGAGGCCTACCATATGGCTTTAGCCCCTGCAAGCCCTGCTTGGCAAGTTTATTTAAAAAAAAAATACATATTTGACAAAACAGCCCAGCTTAATTTGCAGAAAAGTCATACTCAAAAAGTCATACTCAAAAGTCATACTCAGCAGAAAAGTCACAATTAATAAGAGTTTAAAAATTATTTGAAATTGTCAGATTTTTAGTATAAAATATTTTTAAAGTAAAGGTTAATACATTTACTCAAAATTTCATGAAATTCTAACCAAGAATTTTTCAGATATCGTGCGCGTAATGACCAAAATCGCCGTTTTGAAAAAAATGACTTTTAATATCAAAAGAGCTTCAACTGCTTTAGACATAACTTCTCTTCTTAAGTGAGTTTTTGCATAGTTTTTTCAATGTTCCTAAAGAATCGTATTTAATTACAGGTTAGTAATATTTTTATAAAGGGTACCTGGCCCCTTAAGAGACATAGTATAACAACTCGATGTTTCGTTACGGTGGCAAATCACATAATTTAGCTTATGAGAGCAAACATTCCTGTTTCAATTGCGAGGATGTTGAAGTGAAAATTCAGGAAATCATTGATTAGATAGCTATGCAATATTTCTACATTATTTATAGACAAGACATTATACTTACTACATATATATATATATATGTGTGTGTGTGTCAGGAACTTTTCGTTGTTTTAAACGAGTGAAAAAATTACATTCTGAAATAAATTCGCTTGTCTAAAGACAATAGTTTATTTTTAAAGGAAAAGGAATTTCCTTGAGAATGCATTATTCATAATTACAACGTAGCATATTTTTTTAATTATAATTTTCGGCATTTGTTTTCAAATTTAAATGAAATGGTAGGTTTCAAATGCATTACCATAGTGAATAAGAGACTCGCGTTTTCCATATATTTACAGAAAATTGTTGTTCAATAGCAGTGGAGCTTCGCCCGCTCTGTTGGTAGGTATTTTTCCAAACGAATCTAGAATTGAATGAACCTGGGGTTGAGGCTGCATTCGTCAGCGTTAAAAATCGCTTGGATCAGTGAAAAAATTCTGAAATTTGCATTAAAAATATGTCATTTGCAAAAATCGAAGAGTAAAATATTTCCTATATTAGGCTAAAGGTTTCAAACTGAATTCTTTTTATGAATGTCAGAAAATCACCACGAAACACGAAAAAATATAAAAATCGCATAAAAAAAATATATATATATTCAAACAATTCTGTACGAACTCTGAGTAAACTTTATTAACAGGAAAACCAAATTTATTATATTCATTTAAAAGATTGAAACCGCATTCCTTTTATTCTTATATTAGGCTAAACGTTTGAAGCTGAATTCCTTTTACGAATGTCAGAAAATCACCACAAAAAAGCGAAAAAATTCTAAAATTCACATAAAATATCACTAAAATTCAAAAATTCTGTTCGAATTCTGAATGAACTTTACTAACAAGAAGACCAAATTTATTATATTCATTTAAAACATTGAAACCGGATTCCTTTCATTAATGCGTATAAATTAGATCAAAATTCGAAAAAAAACTTTAAACATTGCAAAAAAATAAAAATAAAAATAAAAAATAAAAATAAAAATAAAAATAAAAATAAAAATAAATAAATAAATAAATAAATAAATATGATCAAAAGTCCAAAAACTGTCTTCGAGGTGCACAATTTTACACCGACACGTACCTTCCTGCCAAATCATGTAGCTCTGCGCACAGTAGACACAGCGCAACACACAGACACATACAAAGTTCTATATTTATTATTGTAAAGATAATACTTGTTGAGTGTCATACCGAAGTCTTGCTTTCGCGTTTTATATAAGATCCTTTGATTTTTGAAAATAAATACAAACATAACTTTATTTTACGTTTAGAAGCAATTTACGCGAAAACTATAACGCGATACAAAATACAATAATTAATTTCAGAATTGAAGTGGTTTGTTAAGTCAAATTTAAAGGGGTTTTTCTTGATTCAGGTGTAGGTGGTGGACCAAGTTGAACAAATTTTCCCAACAGAGAGAAAATTATCTAGGATTAAATTCGTTTGTCGCGATAGAGAATGCTTTTGGTGCGCAACATGCTAGCTCACCTACTGTCTGATAACCTGGTGTTGTGCGGCACACCATCCTCAAGTCAATTTGAAAAACCTCGGCACCTTACTGCCCCGTGTCGCGAGAGAGATCTGCTCAACGATAGCGAGGATTTTGTTCTGTCAATTCCTGGTTATTCTACCCCAAGACTATAATACTTTTCACCCACTGACTGTCGGACTTATCAGCTAATTCAGCTGCGACTGAAAATTGTATTTTTACCTTAAAAAGGTACCACGAGGAACATCTATGCTGTACAGACTTGGTCTCTTCGTCTCATCATTTCCTCTTAGTCTGTGAATACAAATGAATCAAGCACTTCCTATTGAAATCTCATATGTTTAATTAATATCCATGGGGTAAAGGAGTTTTTATGTTAACGTATCTTCATCAGATCTTCAACGCATCTTCATCAGATCTGATAATACTAAAAAGTGAGTGAATTGTGTCTGGCTGGATGTCATCTGGGTTGCTGAGTGATAGAGCATTGGAGCGTATAGCCAATGTCCAAGGATGGAATCCTGGCATAAATACTTTTCACTCAGATGAGAATATTTGTTCAATTTTGAACTCAACCTTCGAATGAATCAAGTACATCGGATTGAAACCTCATATATTTGATTTTTCTTGTTTAGCTGTTTCAGGAATACTGAAAGGTTCAGAAACATGTGTCATGAAAGTCTATCAGATGTTCCGTGATTAAATGGTAACTCTCTCTGCAACAAACGTTGCGAAATTTGCAATTTTTAATAATTTCCAACATAGTTGAAAAGTGTTTATGAATTCATTTTGTCTGCCATCTGTCCGTAGTCTAACTCTTGTAAATATACTCGGATAGCCTTCAAATTGATATTTGTCATTGGTGTTTACTATGGTATGTTTAGTATTAAGTATATTCTATGTAGCATTTTTTTTTTTTTTACAATAATACTCAAAAGAATTCCGATACATTACATTACTTCGTATGGGTGAAAATTGTTTGCGGTGTATTTTAATGATGTTATTTTAAATATATGCCGATTGATACAGATCTTTTAAAGGCACAACAAGCCGCTTACTGTAGAATGTGGTGTGCATAGAATGTATCGTTCCTTTACAGCAACATTCAAAAGAATTCCGATATATTAGGTGTATGAGGAAAAATCATTTGCAGCGTATTATAATTATGGTCATTATGTTAAACGTATTCAAATTGATACATATCACTATGGTGCACTACAAGGTGTTTACTGTAACATATGATATACATAGGATGTATCTTTCATAACACTCAACAGGATTTAGTTACAATACTGTCTATGAACAATAATTGCTGGTAGCTAGTTTTCAGTTGTGGTACACGTTTTTAAATGTAACTACGTTTTGGCATATTAGATTTTTGCATATAAATTATACAGATAATATACATGGCTGCTCAAAATATCTGGCGTACATTTCCGTTTATTGATGGAAATTTTTAAAGGGGAATTTTCAATTGTGTTATGTATTTTCTAACTGAACTAAATTTCTCCATACTGTCGTAGTATATACGAATCTACAGATCAAATACAGGGCTGCACAAAAGAAATCAGATGTTTTATTTGACTATTGGTAGTAATTGCATAAATTATGTTTTCAAATATTCGTTTTCATATGAAGCCTTATATGAAGTCATAACCGTTTGTAAAGTTGAATTTTTAAGTTCTCCGAAGAAGTTTGTTCAGTATTCAGTGTTTAATATGCCTATAATATCAGAAATTTAACAGGCAATCATTATAACGGGGACGCCTTAGTTTGTTTGGAAAAACTTCGTTTAAAAGTATAAAGAATTGGGGTCCCCAACTTTAAGTTTGTTTGGAAGGATATTCATTTAAAAATATAAATTCAAAATATCGGAAATTGCGTAGCATGCCCGGCATACCCGACTGAAGTCAGTGGAACATCTAACTCTAGATTCGTTTGGATAGATTTTCATTGAAAAATATAAAATTATACAAATTCGAAGTTGTACTCTGCCAAAGACAGTGATGCTCCCAACATTAAGTTCGTTTGGAAAGATTTCCGTTTCAAATATTAATTCAAAACATACTGAACGGTATGTAGCTAACCTGGTTTATGCATCTGAAGGCAATGGGTCCCCTAATTTATGGTTTGTTTGGATGGATTTTCATAAAAAAAAATTTAAATCACACAAATTCGAGGTTGTACGCTGCCGAAGACAGTGGGCCTTCCAACATTAGTTTCATCTGGAAAGATTTTTGCTTAAAAATATTAATTCAAAACATACTGGAGGGTGCGTAGCAAGCCTGGTTTACGCGTCTGAAGGCAATAGGTGCCCTAATTTATGTTTCGTATGTATAGATTTTCATTTAACATACAAAACCATACAATTTCGAAGTTGTACGCTGCCAGTGACAGTGGGGCTCCCAAAATTAGGATTTTATTTTAAAAAGTATAAAATCATTCAACATTAAATTTAGATATATGGAATTTTATTTTTATCGACTCGGGCAACGCCGGGCGTGCAACTTAGTGTTAGAGTAGTGTGTGTATGAACTTGTTCAACAAAATTGTGCATGAACGTGATGTTTAATGTATTATACCATCCGGAAACAAAGATATATGTTCAAAATTACCCCGTAGTCTTCGGGGGAAATTGTGAACAGGCAATATTAGGTTTCTTAATTAGAATCTAACAGCACCAATAATTAATTTAAATTAAATTATAGCAGTGAAACAATCTGTTTATGGCTCTTTTACAATGCTTTACATGGATTGCGTGCACCTTAACGCTGTCAGTATTTAAAACTAACAAATTTTATTCACAATAGCTCTAACTGACCCTATCTGTATTTAAATTTTAATTACAAAATGTGTCTTTTTTTATTAAAAAATAGACTGTGATATATACTTAATAAAATAGTTGACTTTCGTTGCATTCGAAAAGTATAATTTTTTTTTCAAGCAATTGCAGCTTTTAAACAACAAAACATCCGAATTCTTCTATGGATAAATGTTAAAAATTTAAATTAAAATAAGAACAGTTTTACATGCTACGCACATCTTCTTCAATAGGAAAAATACTGTTAAAATAATTAAACAAATGTTTAAATCTTCTCTCATTGAAAACATACTTACAAAAGTTTAAATTAAAATTGAGAGAAGGTCAACTAAATGTCGAATAAAATTTCCAATTAGCGGTAAAATGGTGAAACGAATAGATTATTAAAGTTGATGACCCAGTGATACACAGATATAACTTTCCTTTTGTTTAATATTTTAAATATTTTTTTAAAGATCTGAAACCAAATTTTGAAATTAAAAAACAATGAATATGTATCAACAATGTAGTATGAGTGCTAATAAATAACACCAGCAAAGTGAGCAAGAGTAAGCAAACTGCAATAAAGACAAAACTCGAAATGTATTTAATTTCTGCCAATAGCAGAGTGGCAAATAAAGCTTCATGTAAACAAATTAAATTATCGATAAACAAAGAATTACAAAATAGATTGCATTTTACTCTTTTCTCTATTGTCTTTGAGTCTTTTTTTATTTGTCTCATGAACTCCTTCCAGTTGCAGAAAATGAAAATAAAAATATTGAGGCAGTTTAAGTTTCGAATTTTTAGTTAATAATTTTTATATACATATTGTTTTAATTTAATTTTATTTTTACATATTCTGTTTAGAGTTTTGAAAGAAGAAAAATCTCTACATTTCTTCAATTGCTGCTATTAGCAGTATGGCACAATAAATCGTCATGAAAACACACTAAATTATATTTAAACAAATAATTACAAAATACTAGTTTGTTTTTTAGTCTTTTCTCCATTATCTTTGAAGTTTTTTAATTTTTCTCATCAAATTCTTTCATTTTTCGAAAATGAAAATGCAAATATAGAGGCACTTTAAGTCTCGCAATTTTAGTTAATTATTTTTAATTATTTTTATTTTATTTTATCTTTACGTATTTTATTGAGAGTTTTGAAAAAAAAAAAAACAATTTCTAAATTTCTTTAATTTCTGCCATTAGCAGAGTGGCAAAATAAAGAGTCATGCCTACAAATTAAATTATCGGTAAACAAAGAATTACAAAATAGTTTGATATTTACCCTTTTCTTCATTGTGTTTGATGTTTCTTAATTTGCTTTATCAACTTTTTTTCATTTTTGGAAACTGAAACTGAAACTGAAAATGTAGAAGCAGTTTAAGACTTGAATTTTTAGTTAACAATTTCTTTAATTTTTAATTTTTATTTATTTTGCATATTTTGTTGAGAATTGTGAAATTTTGAAGAATTTCTTTTGCACTTAAACAACATTTTGTGGCAAAAAAATTATTAAGGTAAATCAAGGTATTTTTTTTATTTTTAATAGGGATTGTGTTTTGATTACGGTTGAAAAAGTAAATAATTGGTATTTTAGACCACTTGGTAAAATTGAATTAGTTGGAATTTCCACTGAACTGGCTCAGTGAAATTGTATTGTATAGTTAAAATAATACTTTATAAGATTACTTGATGTCTGTGTGAAGAGCATATATGTACTAAACTTAAACAAAAGAATTTTGAAGATGTTGCATTATTATAATAATTTATGAAAAATTTATAAAAAATATATGAAACTCTGAAAATCTTTATATTAACTAACTATTCTTTTAAATTTCTAAATAACAAAATAAATACTATGTTGTATTTTTTCTCGTTTTTTCGCTCACTTTTAAACAGAAAAGCTGAGTTAATTAGAAGAGATATTTTCATAATAATAAAATAAAAATACATACCTTATATTAAATATTTCTAAAATAATTTAATTATATTTTTATGCCAGAGTTTAAAATGCTGTTTACAGTAATGACCAGCATTCAGCAGTATATCTATATATCAATAATTAACAATTTCAGTTCACTGTAAAAAATGACCAATGTTTCTTATTTTATGAAAATATGCTATAACCACGAACGAAAATATAATATAATCTTCTGAGTTATCCGAAATTTCAAATAGCATGTGACATTGTCTTTTGAATCCCCAGAAACGAATACATTTTCAAAATTTAAAGAATAATTTATAAAAACAAATTATTTTTAGCTGCCCGAATTTTTCAGAAACTTTTCCGAAGGATATTTAGAGTGTATTAATTAGTGTCCTCAGCCTGGAATACCTGTTTTTCGAATGTCATCCATTCTCAAGTACACGTTTTTAGCCGCATAAGTTAATTTATACATGAAAGAGTAAAGAAATAATCTTAATTTTAATGTTATTGTTAACGCTGTTAATTTTGCATGTTTGTCTGTTAAACATTTTTTTGAGCATGAAAATGTTTACTTCAGAATTGATAGCATTCGAAAAACAGGTATTCCAGGCTGAGGACACTAATTAATACACTACAAAATCCCTTCGGAAACGTTTCTGAAAAATTCGGGCAGCTAAAAATAATTTGTTTTTATAAATTATTCTTTAAATTTTGAAAATGTATTCGTTTCTGGCGATTCAAAAGACAATGTAACATGCTATTTGAAATTTCGGATAACTCAGAAGATTATATTATATTTTCGTTCGTGGTTATAGCATATTTTCATAAAATAAGAAACATTGGTCATTTTTTACAGTGTTGAATATTGTCACATAATATAAAAATGTAATAGAGATAATCTGCTTGTTTTATGTGCGTCTAAACCAAATACTTAAACAATTATTTCGAACTAGAAGATATCATAAAAAAAAAATTGAACGTCATAAATTGTATCTAAAATCTAATGCCATTTTCAACACTGGATTACGTGGAAAAACGGAGATATTATTATCCATGCGTTTGAAATGTATCATAGTTATATTTCTTCTGGCAACTTGTACAAATATAAATAAAAGTAAAGTATGAAAGAATAGACAATTTATGTTTAAAATTTAATATGCATTTGTTTAATGATGTGTAAATTTTTCTAAATTTATTTGTGCAGATTTTCTGTTAAATTATGTATGGTAAATTTCAAGCACAGTATTGAAGAAAAGAGTGCTTTTATGTATGGAAAATACAGTGAATTACAGTTGATTCAGTACTTCGGCATAAAATATATCTTTTTATGCTTCCATTTCTTTTTAGCTACACTGTAAAGAGAGAAAACGTTCCTTGATCTTGCATGAAAAGTTTACAAAAGGATAATATTAACCTCCTGTCAGTTAGCAAAGATTCCGAAATGCGTGTCTTTATATTTAGAAACCTTAGAAACTAATGGATTTCGGAAATTTACAGAAGCATGTCAAAAACAAAAGTTTCTTTTGACGGTCGTGATTTTTGGAAACGTTTCCGAAAATTTATTACAGTGTATTAATTTTTTTTTCCAACTCGGTATCCACATCACATGTTATATCACTTTTACGGATGCTATCAATTCTCAACTAAACATTTTCAGATGCGCAAGAGAAATTATATATGCAACAGTAACAAAATACTGTTCACTTTACGTTGTTAATTTACCATATCTCTCTAAACGAATGTTGAACATGTGCGTTGGACTTGAAAATATCTACTTCAGAATTGATTGGATTAATTTAAAAACCATACTTCATGCTGCTGCCAAGTTGAAAAAACTGATTAATAAACAGGGTATCCCAAAAGTCCTTGACACATTTTAAAACAATAAAAGATCAAGCAATTGGCGTACGAGAGTGTGGTTTGGGCAAAAATGCTTCTTATGATCTAAAAGTTTGTTTAAGCAAATAAAAAAACCAGTTCCAAAAATTTCTCATAGATGGCGCAGCTTCTGGAAAGTTATCTAATAGGTAGAATGACTTTATACATAACAATGGAGGAAAGCGCACAATGCGTATACACAGTTTTTGTCCAAACTAAGGCAACCCACATTCGAGAACTTAACCCTCCTAAGTTCGATTTAACAAGCGAGGATAGATAAACGAATATTATTAACTTCTGGAATGTGGGTTGCCATAGTTTGTACAAAAATTGTGAATATGCATTGTGTGTTTTTCGCCATTGTTATGTATAAAGGTATTCTACCTATTCGATAACTTTCCAGAAGCAGCGACATCTATGAGAAATTTTTGGAACTGATTTTTTTATTATTATTTGTTTAAACAAAATTTCAGAGCATAAGAGGCATTTTTATCTAAAACGCAGTCTCGTACGCCAATTGCTTGATCTTTTATTGAATTTTAAAATGTGTCAAAAACTTTTGGGACACCCTGTACTATAAACACTTCTCGGAAATGTTTCAGAAAAAGAAACTTTTGTTTAATAAGTGCTTCTTTAAATGTCGGAAATATATCTGATGTTTCTCGAAGATAAATGGAACAATCTTCGGAATCGTGAGTAATTCTGAAGCGGTCATATTATATTTTCATAAAATTTCTTGCTAGATATTTTTCTCTTTTTTTACAGTGTATCAACCCCACGTGTTGTTTAAATAACATCACTTGAATAATATTTTACATGATACTGAGTTTCAACAAAATCGAATTTGTGATTCTCGAGTGATGAAAGTATTTAAATGACAATATTTGTACTGTTATTGACTTCAAAACAAATTCAGTAATTATATTTGGATTTATATATCATTGATTATGTTTATCAATATATCTGGCCGTCTTATCTGTATTAGCTTTCTGTTAAAAATGTCAACCACTTTAAAATGTCATCGATAAATATATTTAATCGCATGAAGTTAGATTTCTAGCTTATTTTTATATTAATTTACATTAGACAGTTATTTTTTATTATGTAATAGTATATTTAACAAAACTGAATTATAATGATACAGAAGGTGATTAAGTTGTAAAAAAAATAGTGCAAATGCTCACTGTATATAAACTGAAAAATATACAATTTAAAAGGACAAGGAATAAGTATATGCACGCTTTTCTTTTCAGACGTTGAATCTAATGCTGTGAATTTTTTTTTCTAAAATTAATAACACGTTTACAATGACATAATGAAAAACAGAATTTTTTTTTTCATTATGCATCAAGATATTAACATGAATCTGATACGCATCAACTTTACGGTCTTCTACGAAAAGACTTTTGAAATACATTTAGTAATGCCAATAACAACTCTTTCATGTTTTACCGCGTTTAATTTCCCGTCAATACTTTTCAATAAATTTCACTTTCAGTCGATGTGAATACATTTAGAAAGAAACTTCATGGATAATTTAATGAAGCTAATGTTAACAAAGGCGACAGATTTTAAATGCATAAAAAGACAGGTAAAGGCGCATCTCTAATTTAATGTATGTATCATTACAGTTATTGCATATCGTCTAAAAATAATTAGTTTTATTAAGCATCAACTTTCAAACA